>OU911094.1:10955407-12282177 GCA_918358865.1 Melinaea marsaeus rileyi
TACGCGGGGAGATCTGTGTTTGACTTTGCTCTGGCAAATGGTCTGTCCCAATTGGTAAAGACGCACACTCGTCTACCGGACGTGGACAGCCATATGCCCTCTTTGTTGGATCTTCTGCTGACTACACATCCCGGAAAGTACCAAGTCACTGTCGAGGCTCCCTTAGGGTCCTCTGATCATTGCTTGGTACGGAGTGTAGTGCCCATTGAACGCCCAGCTCGCACAAGACCTGCGACTCGACGCGTTTGGCACTACAAGTCAGCGGATTGGGATGGAATGCGATCCTTTTTTGCATCCTACCCATGGGGGCCGATTTGTATCCCTTCCAATGATCCTAGTGACTGCGCTGCGGCTGTAGCTGATGTGATACTTCAGGGCATGGAACTATTTGTACCAAGCTCTGTGGTACCACTCGGTGGCAGATCGCGGCCTTGGTTTGATGCGTCTGTCAGGGCTGCAGCAGCTGGCAAACGGCAGGCTTATCAAGCTTGGGCTAATGCGTTAGTCACTAAGGATCCGAACTCTAGAGTTCTGAAGAGGAAATATAATCGTGCCTCCAGATTCTTCAAACGGAAAATTGCTAGAGCGAAGTTCAAGCATGTCGTCAAAATTGGGGATCAGCTGGCAAAGTACCCACCTGGCACGCGCAAGTTCTGGGCGCTTTCCAAAGCCAGTCTGGGAAACTTCTGTCAGCCTTCCCTGCCGCCATTGCACACTGGGAACGACTCTTTGGCCCACACGGCAAAAGAGAAAGCCGATCTCTTGGGCACTCTTTTTGCCTCCAACTCGACTTTGGACGACCAGGGGAAGGCACCGCCTATCATCCCGCGGTGTCCGAGCTTAATGCCGGAAATAGTTTTTCGGCAAAAACTCATCCGAAAAGCCCTCCTTTCCTTGGAAGTTCATAAGTCGAGTGGGCCAAATGGTATCTCTCCAGTTGTGCTACGAGTTGACACCAGTGCTAACGCGTCTATTTCGGTACTCCTACTTGAAAGGCGTAGTCAGCTAACTACAGACCTATCGCCATTACCTCTCTGCTCTCCAAAGTAATGGAGAGCATCATCAATAAACAGCTCCTAACCTATCTCGAGGATCACCAGTTGGTCAATGACCGGCAATATGGCTTTCGCCATGGTCGATCGGCTGGTGATCTTCTGTTGTATCTTACACACCGTTGGGCAGCTGTTATTGAAAGCAAGGGAGAGGGTCTGGCAGTTAGTCTGGATATGGCGAAAGCCTTCGATCGTGTATGGCACAAGGGGCTTCTTTCGAAGCTACCTTCCTATGGGCTTCCCGAGAGTTTATGCAAGTAGATCACCAGCTTCCTCACTGGGCGGAGCATACAGGTCGTTCTCGACGGTTTTTGCTCGGACCCCAAGCCCGTGAACGCTGGTGTACCCCAAGGCTGCGTGCTATCCCCAACTCTGTTCCTCCTGCACATCAATGATATGTTGGATATCTCCAACATAGATTGTTATGCGGATGACAGCACTGGGGATGCGGTATATTCCGGCCGTGCAGGTCTCTCTTGGGAAAACGTCGACGAGTGCCGAAAGAAACTTGTGTCTTCTATAGAGACTTCCTTGGGGAAGGTCTCTGAGTGGGGTGAACTGAACCACGTTCAGTTCAATCCCCTAAAGACACAAGTTTGCGCGTTTACCACTAAGAAAACCCCATTTCGAGCGATTGTCAGTTTCGTGGTCATCTGGAGAGCAAGGCCAAGTTGGCCTCGAAGAAATTGGGAGTGATTAATAGAGCGAGGCAGTATTTCAAACCTGGCCAAAGACTTGCGCTCTATAAGGCGCAGGTCCGGCCACACATGGAGTACTGTTCTCATCTCTGGTCCGGATCACCCCAATATCAGCTTCTACCATTTGACCGCGTACAACGGAGAGCCGTTCGGATTGTCGGGGACCCGGTGCTCTGCGAACGGCTGGACTCTTTGGCATTGCGTAGAGACGTTGCTTCTTTGTGCGTCTTCTACCGCATTTACAACGGGGAGTGTTCCGAAGAATTATTCGATCTGATGCCTGCCGCCGAATTTCATCACCGCACAGCGCGCCATCGCCTCCAATACCATCCTTACCACCTGGATGCGTGGCGATCCTCCACTGTGCGGTTCTCAAGGACATTTTTTCCACGTTCCACTCGCTTGTGGAACGAACTCCCTTAGGCGGTATTTCCAGATCGGTACGACATGGGTACCTTCAAAAAAGGCGTCTACTCCTACCAACAAGGCCGGCAACACTCTTGTAAATCCTCGGATGTTGCAAGAGTTCATGGGCAGCGGTGATCACAAGTCATCTGTGACCCGCCAGCTCGTTTGCCCTCCTCTTTCATAAAAAAAAAAAAAAAAAATAGGTTTTAATTTAGATTTTTTGGACGAACCTGCCTTTACGAACTCTACTGATTTTTTGGTGGTTGTTATACCCCTCTGCGCTCTTGCTACAGAAAGACTAACCGCTTCTCGTATGATTTCTAATACTTTATCGTGGCGACGCGAGTATTTAACTCTATTTAATAGTACCCTACACCCTACTAGCAAGTGTTTCGCGGTTCCTACTGCCTCCCCGCAGATGTTGCAAGATTTTTCGGTGGTTTTGCCCCATCTTACTAAGTTACTTTGATCTGGGAGAGTCATTTGGAATGCATTAAGATAAAATTTTAATAATGCTGGGGACCAATCATGAAGCAGGGTGCGCCATCGTAAAGCTAATGGAATACAAAAATCTCCTATGGTCACCCATTCGTTTTGCAATTCTAGGCTCATCGCGTGCAACCGGTAATTATCATTTTCATCGTGCCGAATAAAGGATTTTATTATTTCTATGTCTGATTCTTTCCTACTTGATCCTAGCCCTGCTTTATTTGTTTGAGCGCCTATCATAAATTGTTTATGGAATTGAAGTCGTGACTCCAGCTCTGCGGCAATTTTATCTTTTGGGAGAGATGTTACAGTATCATCATTCGACTTTGAGATGATATGTCTCTTGGTCACTCTTAGGTGTTTATAGAGTTCCGATGGTTTCTTTAATTTTAACCCAAAATTGTGTCGGTCTCTAAATAAGGTAGAAGAGTCCGCTGGATGCGCTAACCCGAGCCATGACTTCAATGTCCTTATGACGCTTGCATCTAACTTTAACAAAAGGGTCTTATTAATATCGTAAACGAGGAAAGGCCAATTTAAACGTGATGTTAAATAATTATCGTATATCCAAGCCTTTTTTATGTTACTTATTGGCTGATTGTCTACCTTTTTAAGATCATTCAAAAAGCTATCGACTATTATATCTAAAGATGGAGTACGCCCTTGGTAATCGATTTTTTTGCCTAAGAATTTGAAGGGAGCTGCGTCGGTAATAGTAGTAACGCACTTAATAAGTGAATAAATGTGAAAATTTTCATTTGAAATAGTTATTTACACATTATTATTCCCTAAAAACTACTTGGATTCCTAATATATCAGTAATTAATTTGTAATAAAAAACGAAACATAATCTTACAAAATAATTCTGGAATAAAAGAAGGCTTTTTTAGGTTGAATTTGTAATTGAAACGTCCTGAATAAATCAGATCACACGTAGAAAGCAAATTAATAAATCTCATTGACAGCTGCACTGATTGAACTGAGATGTAAATGAGTCTGCGTGATACTAATTATCTTTGACTTGCATTGTGACTGCTGGGAAGGTCCTTAACAATTCACGGTTTTTTATTACTTTATATTTGATCAATTTTCATATTTGATAAATCACTACCTTTTCTTATTCTTATTATAAGGTATAAATTCACTTATAAATAAAATACATTGAAGTGATCTTTCTTCTCTTGTTCATTTTTATAATGACATACGCAAATAAATTATTTTATATTTAGACGATATCGATGTCGCAACGCGGTCGTCTCGTGAAATCAAAGTTGAATATTGATTATGGCTTGAATTTGATTCGCAAATATTAATCCGACTCGAGCTAACAATACGGGCCTTCTCCTATATTACCAAGTGAGGTCAAGTTATTAATTAATCTTATACTTATATAGCATGACAGGTGGCGCTGTGGTCAAATATTAAAAATTTACTACGATTTAACGCAGTTTGTTTGACAGATGCAATGACGTGAAAACTGATGACAATTTATGTCGCATTCCGAAACTAAAACAAAAGAAAGAATATTCCAAGGCCAATCAAATCTTACATTTACTTTTTTTGACTTTTCAATTTGGTCGGGTGTACACATTCATTTGATTAAATTTGAACGTTGTGCAGCGACAATAAAGCGCGAATTGACTCTTTGACGTTAGCAAGACACCTACATTGTTTAGACAACAATGAGTGCTTGTAATTTAATATCAACTTTATTATATAGCAATACAGTTCAAATTGATTCTACATTTAGTTATTTATTAAACATTTAAAATATTTGTATAGGAAAAAGAAAAGGGCTTTTTTAGGGTTTCCCTGGAAATTATTCAAATTTTTCTCGCCGTTAGAGCCATCCTTGGACTTCAAGGAACATTTAAAAAAAAGAATTGTTAAGATTGGTCCATGCGTTGTTGAGTTATGCGCTTACCAACACATTTTGCGATTCATTTTTATATAATAGATTATTGAAAGGTTAACCTACATTTTGCATATCAATAGAATATTGGATTTTGATATTCGTTTGTCACAATAAACTCCTTTGTGTTGTTCGTTGCTCAAAGCAATAAATACAATTTTCTCAACTGGATCAGATCTTTCAATTTATAAGCAATAATTTTTAAAAGAGACGTAAAAAAGATTAATTAAAGTTTTGTAGTTCGACACACCTTTATTATGTAATCTTACTGTTGATATACAAAAAATCATTTTTAATTTTATTCACTTATGTATTGTTGATATTCAATGGCGTTTCGATTTAAGAAATAAAAAATTAAGTCATAATCCACTGAAGCGGATTATAAAAGGCTATGTTTAGTTATACATAACTATAGCATATGTCAGCACATACGAAATGCCATTTGTCGGAATAAGTCAGTACCAGATTTGTCAGTTATCATTCCAGCAGAGCGTCACACAGGTGGAAGCGAGGTGACCATCCTTCACTATTGAAGCGATAACCTCCACTCTCCAGCGCACCACCTCCACGACGAATCACTCTTTAACAATACAATCCTTAACTATTATTGTTATAATTTATGTTTGCTTCATTAATAATGCTCTTAGAGAGTTAGTTCTGTTAATATTTTGTGAATCGAGAATTATTAAATGTGATTGAATATTTTTATTGTTTTAGGACTTTTGTTGGATTACGCACTTACGTTTAATATTGATAAATAAATCAAATGTGATACTGGAGATCCTGAATGTATAAATATACATATACATATGCTTATATACAATTAAGGACATTCATAAGCATATATGTATTTACTTTTGAAATAAACATTCTATTAACATGTTTTTATTTCAAATTCAATTCTTCAAATCAATGTAACTCTTTTTTATAAATTCAAGTTATTAAAAAAAACTTAAATGGTAAGCAATGATTATTGTACTTTTCTTTTCCATAAAAACAGATTAGTTGAAGCTTATAAAGGAGTATTGAGGTATTTATTTAATAATGATTGAATATGTAAAAAATATGTAATATTAAATTATATATCCCGCGAAAATATTTTAGAACCTATTATGTAAAAAAATAATTAATCAACAAATATAGTTTCTTATTGTTTTTAAAGATAAAGCAACATATAAAGGTTTAATAAGATTTTGTTACAGAAATATACAATAAATTGGGGACTCGTCAAATAAAACAGACTGCATGGAAATGCAGTGTGTTTTATTTGACGAGTTCGTTATGAATAGAACTCAAAGGATTTGTAAGTGACAATGCATGCACATCTTGAATGCTCTAGTTTTATTGAATGTGACACAATTTATATGAATACCTGTATTCCGTCTTCTGCTCAAATACTTCAATATTGTCTACTTGTAATGAATATCGCAGATGAAAGCACTTTGAGGTTAAAAAGACAAAGAACTCTTTATGAAAGAAAGGTCGAACTCTTTATGAAACTCTTGCTAAAATATTTAACAATATAAAAAACAAAAACTGAAAAGTGTTATTTTCTCCTCCATAAAACAAATCAGTTATTTATAATGAAACCACAATCTATAGAAGGGATGTGGCTCGAGGTGAAACGTTAACGATAACCAAAGAACAACCGTGCAGAATATATATGTATTTATATATCCGTTGAAGCTCATTATCATATTTTTATATCGTAAGTATATTTTTTTTTTTTAGAAATTCCAGACCAAAAAAAAATTCAAAAATTCCTTTACGGTAAAAAAAATTGTGATCAACTAAAAGCGATGTTTGTTACTTTTAATAATTTAATTTTTTAAACAAAATAATAACTTGCTTCCTTGAAGGTTTCTAAAGGTTTTCATAAAAGCAAAATTGCTTTGGCGGTTCGAAGTTGATGTTATTTTTATACTTTTATATTGTTTTACAACTTATTTGAAACGTTTATGATAGAAGAAGGCAGTGAAAAGTCTATTAATATTTAACATTATTTACTAAAAGAAATACACAAGACATGATGTAAAAATATTTGTTCTGTATCAACAGGTACAATGTACTGTTGTATAATATGGACCCAATTACTAAAGTTAAATAAATAAAAAAATGGTTTTAAGTCTTTGAATTAAATTAAATATATTTTAGCGGGCTCTTATGTATTTTTAAAATCAATAACATATAGTTATCGATGAATTTTATTGTTTAATGAATAGCATATGTGTAACGTTTATTCAGTGTTTTAATCATCTTTAACGTTGCAATATCGAAGTTTAATAATTATAACATATATAATATAGGAGATAACTTTATAAAAATAAAATAAGCAGCATATACGAGTGTGTAAAAAATAAGTACACAACAAAACTTTAATGAAAAAGTAACCAAGTTGTAATTAAAAACTACTGTCTTCTGTTGTGTTTAGTAGAAGTATGATTAAAATAAGTTTGAGAATACCATTTTCTTTATTAAAATCATAATTCAATATAAGCGTAGCTCTTTTAACCTCGCATCGAATATACTTCAAATTTAATATTAATTTGTATGAATACTATGTGCTTCAAAAATAATATTATTATTATTGTTTTCTATTTCGTAAAAAACTATTTTTAATTTAACTTATTCGTTTCATTAAAATATTTATGTACGTCTGTATTGTCTGGATCGCTAGTTTTTTAAAATCAATACTAACAATTAAATAAAAAAGAATACTGAAAACTCAAAAGGTAAAAACACATTTAAAACATTAATATAACTTATTACATACTACTACACCAACAAATAATTTAAACGAAAACATTGAATTAGTTTTTAAGACTGGACGATGAAATGAAATGAGCGGGGAAAGTCAAATGACTACGTAGATAAGTTAGAGTGAAACAAGATTGTGTTACGAACTTGTGTACAAAAGATAACAATATATGTACACAAATGAATAACAATATATGGAAACAAATAGATTCGTACAAGACCAGGGAATAATTATAAATAAAATATTAATATAATATTAAAATTTTATAAAATAATATTTTCTAGGTAGTCTTAAATAAATAATACAGACTTCTTTACGTACAGTTTTACTTTTTGATTTAATATATTATTATTAAAAATTGTTTTATACATCTTTAATCATTTTAAACTATTAAATGAACGTACAATGAAACTCACATCACTCATCACATAACCAACATTCAAACTCATTGTGTTTGTACACTGCGGCTAAAGATACCTGTAGTTAGGTTGCCTTGTTGCGAATCTTGCTTGTATGAAGTTTAATATAACTATTTTAATATATAGTCCATGTTCAAACAGTTATACAAGAAACTGAAAGACTAAAATTGTAGCATCAAATAGATGATGTTTATAATTTTATTAAAGAAGTTGTAGACTTTATTACAAAATTTAAACTTTGAAACAAATATTACTTTAGTTTCAGTTTATGTTTCGCGTTTCTATGATAGTATTAAAGTTATGTAGACTATATGGTAGTAACATCCGTAAAATTTTGTTTATAAAACTATGATATTAAACATATTTTACAGTTATTATTGTAATACAGTAGATAACAAAGAGAAATTATGTTTATTATTAGTATTATAATTGTATATATATTACTGACACAGTCATAATAATAAAAAATATATTAGACTTGTCCAAATTAATTATATAAATATTTTTTACTCTCGTGTCAAATTCTACTTTATTATTTATACCTACAAAGAGGTCGTCACAGTTGGTTGAACAGTTTTTCTCTTCATTACTCCCGATCTATCTTCAATTATTCTTCAATGATCACGTGACTGCACACTAAAGTGAAACCAAGTCACAATATTCAGATGCACATTACATACTCACCTTGTGGATAATATCGACTTATATATTTACTTAAATATATATTCTAAGCAAAGCAGCGCGAAGATTTGAAAAAAATATTATTGCAATTTAATCATTCTTCATTTGTTATATTCAATATTTTGTACTAGAATTATTTATATAATTAACAAATATGGTATTTGTAATACTAATTGAATGTTATATTTTTCATCCTATCATCACGGAAATTGGCAGGCGTGTTCTTTGAATTATTTGAATTTTTAAGTCGAGCCGTTTTTTTGATTGGGCGAAAAATTTCAAATTGAATAACTCCGTTGTTATTTGATGGAGCCAAATTTCATTCGTAGTTTTGTACCTACATACATACATAGGTATACTTATTCCTTTTTGGAATGAATGATAAGAAATTTCCAAATTGAATTTCAGGTTCCCCTAATTCATCATATTAATGACATTCCTACTACAGAGATATTTAATTCAGTTGTACAGCGCCTTCCATTAACTTAACAAATATTTTAACAAAATTAATTAGGTTTTCATGTTTATGTTTAATTTTACACATCCGTATAATAAAAATAATAACATGCTTATCGAAATATCACCGGGAAAATGTTAATAAATTTATTACTTAACATGTTTTATTTTAGATAATTTTATCTTTAATTTGAATAAACTGTAGTACTTCATTTTGAGTATTTACTTCTGTGTGATGAAGCGTAAAGTGCTCTAGTGAGTTGGATTATTTTCAGCTAACCTCATTTGAAGTTGCACTTTTTATATTACTGTGAAATTACAACTTTTATGGGATGAGTTTCTAGTGCTTAATATCTATTGCAATAAATAAAATAATATTTTTATGGAATTCTAAAAGTAGACTTGATTGAATATTAAAATTTGTTTACTTTGTCTTGTTTATGAGCTACTGAAATTGGTTAAACAAATTCTATACTTTATCTTTCACTATTTATTAATTCATTGTTATTGTAACCGATATTGTAAATAAAATTTATTTTCTAACAATAAATAGAAACAAAAAATAATATTAACAAAATATCTTTGTTAGCATTCAAAATTTTAGATAAGCAAGTTTATATTTTAAAAGAATTTACTACCCTAACAACCTTCTTTATCAATGTTTATAATCTTAAAGCTTACTCATATTATAATATATGTATGTATAGATTAAGGTTACACGGTATCCACTTTAAACCTCAATATATTGTTTCATTAATATACATATTCTTATTCTGTGGCTTACGATCTGAATAATGTTTATGATATGAGAAGTTAACTTTATTGTGATATATTTTAATTTAACTTTAGTATGTTATTCTAATGCATGTATTATGAATGAGATTTATGTATAAAGACATTATGGACTTGATCTATTTATCTATCAAATGTACAAAACTGTATTAGTTTCGTAAAAACAAATATTAGTTTTAAAGCTACTAAAAACATTACTTACCTACATTACAGTCATCTCTAGAGAGTGTGTATAAAGTGTGTGCGTATGTGATATTTGTGAGTGATATATTGTATCAGAATTACACATTAGAGATATCCTACTAACTTTTTATCACTTCCGTGGCCAATTTAATTGCATATAAAGCTTTCAGATATCGATCTTGAAATGAGCTTTTTACATATCTTATTAAAGTACATACTACGGATATAATAATATCTACTTACGAATATAAAAAGGTAACATTATTTTTGTTCTGAATGATTGAAAGCAATCCAATAATCCTCATTACGTCAAAAATAAATACACTCCAATAAACAAAAGAAACCTCTCAATTCCATCAATAGAAAGTAATCAAACCCAAATAGGTTTTCATCAATGAAATAGTTTTCTACAATCTTTCCTATACATATAAGCGTTCATTGTTCTAGTTCGGGGGCTTGTATTAAGTGTCAAGACGGAAAAATATATGATATTTGTTTGGTTGATCTGCCTAGCTCTATAAAGAATAAAATGGCATATTGTATAAATATGTTTTAAAATAAATTTAATGTAAAATTTTGTAAGCCACTTGCAAATTTTTTAATTGATGGTTACAAAAAACTTTATTAATTTTGCTTTTTAGGAGATACGCGCACTGAGGCGTCGGGTTGAGTTTATTTAAGTAATGTAACAGTTCATTTCTCACGAGAGCAGCGGTACGAGGTGAGTTAAGTTTGTCTCGCAGATTCTGTTCACATTTTCGTATTAACATAACTTCAGATCAAAATATAAAACTGCATCTACCTACTACCAAAGGATTTATTACTAAGTTTAATTGAAATTTTATTATTTTAATTACTAAATATATATAAATGTATTTATATATTTATATATATTTGAGATAGGTAGTCGCTATGTATTTATTTAGTAAGTAATTAGAACAGATAACAACATTGCAGCTTAACAGATGATTAATGTTAAAATATAAAGTCGAAACAAATTTTACGCACAATTAATAAACAATAATATTAGTTAATGAAATACAATCAGAATGGATTTTATTATTTAATATAAAAACTATTTCCTTAGTTATCCCTTAACTTGGCAGATTTTTTTTTTATTATTTTAAAATAATATTCATACCACTTGACTTTTAAGACCCAAGGATGTCTAGAAAAATAACAAAAAAAATATCATGAGGATAGTTTAAAAAAAATCACATGTATCTTGTGGGATACATTGCCAAGAGCATTAATAATTACACTACGCTAACAATGTATCTTTACAGATACATTGCCATATTTGCAATGTGTTGATTATAAACTTATTTATACGAAGATCATTATAATTAAATAGCGTTTTTAATCAGTAGTCTGTACTATTTGGATTGAACCTTCTATTGCAAAAGAAATAAAACAAAATCACATTAATTTTGGAAATTTATATTATGGAAATTAAAAAAACAGTTTCGATCAGCTAATAGACAAAGCCTCATACCACATTTGAGACACATAACAGTCGTTTGGCCTTTGATGCACAGCTTGCAACGTCCTTTGGGCCCAAAAGTAGGGAAATGATTGTATCCATCATATTTTACGTCTGGAGTTGGCCTTAGGCTGCTGGGTGTTTTTATTATTTTTTTTGGTGCTGGTGGTAGAGAATCACAAATTTCAAATGGTTGCTGTCGCCCAGATTGTAAAAGCCCTTGTATAATATGATGCCGGAACTTCTTTAAACTCGTATGTTTAACGTTATTTATGACAGTATGCCTGCGATATAAAATCCAGCTATTGTTCACGCACATGTCTAAAATTTGGGAAAATATGGGTAAGTACCATCGGTGGCTTTTCATTTCCGTTCTGTACAAAGCCACTAACATATCAGCAAGGTCTACACCACCCATATGGGCGTTGTAGTGCTTTATTATATTGGGACAGGGCACAGCAGCTCTCTGTTTCAAATCCTTATTGTATCGCTGTATAACTCCAACAGGTGTTTCCGAAACATAACTACTTGCAACAGTGACCACTTTGTTGTCATACCATTTTACAACACACACTTTGTTTTTGTAGCAAACTACTCGTGAATAAGATCCACGACCTTTCTTCTTGAGGGCTTTATCAGATAACAGTTTCTGTTCTGCACCACGTAGTCGATTCGATCTGATTGTTCCTAAAGAAAATATTCCCATATCATATCGCAGTAGGTGAATAAGCTCTAAGCTTGTGAAAAAGTTATCAAAATAAATAACTGAACATGCAGGATCAGGAATAGTTCTAACCAGTGATAGGACGACTTTTGCCCCAAAGCCCAAACTCAACTCTTCTGGAGAAAATTCGTGATGTCTAAAAGTGTCTTCGCCGCCATAGACCAGAAAATCGTAAATAAAGCCCGAAACTCCCGCTCTAACAAATACTTTGTACCCCCATTTGCGAGGCTTGCTTTTTATATACTGTTTTCGATTACCTGCTTTTTTGCCTTTATATGGCACCATCATTTCGTCGATAGTAAACCTTGTTTCGTGAGGTACTTTCAAAAAATTGGCACGAACTTTTTCAATGAGGGGCCTAACTTTAAAATATCGGTCACCGTCAACAAGTAAGTTATCGTTAAAGTGAATGTACCGTCGTATCTGCTGAAATTTTTTGAGTGGCATTACATCAGCTATTTGTGCAAATCTAAATTCTTGGGACCAATAGTCAGTATAGGCCGGCATTTTTACGATTCCCATGATCAAATTAATTGCGATGAAATCTTTGAGACATTGTTTGGAAAAATTAAGAGAGCGACCAATTGTTTGAGTTGAATATAAATTACTTTGCTGTGTAATCATATCGATGATGTCATCATCAAAGAAATAACAAAAATATTCTAGAGGTGTTTTTATGTTGTCTACTGGTAACTGTTTATCGTGTATTTCGGCATTATGTTAAAATTTTTTATTTTCCCAGTGGAAATTCAATTGCTTTTTTTGTACGGGCGCAGGCCGTCTAATAGCTAGCCTGGGCTGTTTTGATCGTGTATTCTTTATATTCGATGGTGATGGTGAGGCTGCTACTATTGCTGGGGATGACTTAGATGTTTTAAGTACTATTAGGTTCAATTTCGGACTTTTATTTTTAACAAAGCTTACTGTGGTGACTGGTGAAGGAGGTATAATCGAGTGAAGAGAATCTTGAGTGGAAGAATCCAATGAAAGTTTTGCTTTCATTGATATCGGAGGGCAGTTAGCAGTAATTTGGGGCATACTGAGATTGTTATCATCATCAGAAAGAATGTGAAGATTTTCAAGAGAGGAAGGAAGTGACGGAGCAGGTGACGATTCAGTGCTGTCACGTTTTTGAAAGTAAAAATTCTCGACCTCATTACTAGAATCTGAACTTTCTTCATCATTTGATGATTGATAATGTTTTGGCACCATCGCAAGTATTTTGTTAGCTCTTGAAACTCTTGAAAACATAATTGTACCTATAACCAATAGAAAATAAGCTAAACATGCATAAGCATATGAACAGTTAATCAGCTTGGCAGTGTGCACATACATATACAACAATATTCTGTATAAGTTGTTAGTGAAGCTGGCAGTGTGCACCATGAGATACATGTCAAATAAACACAAAATTGCTACGCACCGGGCAGTGTGCACGACAAGATACATCCAATTAAAACGTCAAATAAAGCATCAACCAAACAATAACAGAAAGTTTAAAGAAATTACTTTAAAGGAAAATATACTTAAATTTATAATTTCATGCTCCCATTTATAAAATATTAAAAACCAAAATATTTTAGTAAAGTTTCTTACCTTGCTGCGTGTCGACAAGTCGGAACTTGAAATAAAATGAAGTTTGACAGCTCATCAGTCTGGCCAACAGAAAAAACTGAACAAGCGTTCGAAAATTAAGAAATTACCTCAACATTCACATACAAATAATTAGTTTGCGTTCAAAATTGATGCCACTATTTTTTTTTTATTCTGATGTATCTCCACAGATACATTATCAAGAAAAGGGTTATTATTGCCTTATTACAAACATTAATCAATTAAATACAATTAATGTTTAATTAATAAAAAATTGTTAATATTTTTAATTTACAATATTTTACGAGTTTTTTTGTCAAATGTTTCTAAATTATTTAAATTAATCAATGGAAAGAAAAAATAAAAAAAATTAATACATCTGGAGCGTCGTACATGTGAACTCCCGAACTTCATTGCACTCCTGGTATCGACTACGCGACGACTGATTTTAGCAAGTTTGCAGGCGATGATACTGGGGACGAAACCACCTGGTACACGCGAGCTTGCCAACCTATAACCTATTTATATATAGGTCATTCCACATAATACCTATCTCGGGCCGGACGTGATCCGTGAGACGTTGAAATTGTGTTGTTAAAGTGTAAATAGTGAAAATGAATATTTTGTCTAAGGGCATCCCTTGGACATAAAAAAAAAAGAAACTTTGGACAAGAAAGAAAAGAATATATATATATATTTTTATGTAAATAATTTAAAATATTAATATTTTTGTATTTTTGTATTTAGAATTAAAACTATAATTGTATGTTGAAATAAAATGTATATTTATAATATGTAATATAATATGAACAAATGCGGCGTTGGGAACCGCCAACCAACACGCCATGTTCCGAACGGCGGAAGGTGGAGGACGGAGCTACAAATAGCTACGTGGAATGTAAGAGGAGGAATGGAACAGAAGATGAATGAATTATTAGATGTGATGGATGACAAAGATCTGGATGTTATTTGTGTGTCTGAGACCAAGCGAAAAGGCAATGATACGACCGATTTGCCTGGCAACCGGGTCGCTTTCTGGGCTGGGGTTTCAGAGGGTGAGCGAGGTTGCCAAGGTGTAGGCGTATTATTGTCCTCTCGAATGGTTAATGCAATGGTAGAATACAAGGCGATTAACCCGAGGCTTCTTTGGGTTCGCTTTAAGCTGGGGATAACAAGAGTATTCTTGTTAGCCATGTATGCGCCAGTATCCTCAGCTCAAATGAGCGAGCTCGAGGAGTTTTGGGAGAATGTCAGGGATGTTCTAAGTAGTGTCAGAGATAATGAAAAGTTGATAGTATGTGGAGATATGAATGGATGGGTTGGAACCGCGCGAAGCGGTTACGAAAGCGTGCTAGGCAAATATGGTGATAAGAGGGTAAATGAGGCTGGAAAGCTTATTTTGGAATTTTGTAAGGAGAAAAATTTGTTTGTGGCAAACACGATGTTTGATCACAAACAAATTCACATGTACACATGGGAGCGAGCGGAAGAAAGAAGTATGATTGATTTATTCCTAGTGGACCAGCGTATTCGAAGTCAAGTTATGGACACGCGAGTGTTCAGAGGTGCTGATCTGGGAACGGACCACTATCTAGTCGTTGCTAGAATAAGAGGTTTGTTCGCAGGTTGGCGCAGCCGCACGACGTGTCCAAGCTTGGCGTCGAATTATCGCATAAGAAGCTGGAAGCTTCAGGATCCACCGATCAGAGAGGAATATCAAGAGAGGGTTTCCAAGAAGCTTGAAAGCTATGATTCTGGAAATGAAAGTGTTTAACTATGCTGGCAGAACCTTAGGAATGGTATGGTGAAAGTAGCGACAGAAGTATGTGGTAAAAGGAAAAGAGGTTTTAGTAAAAAGCGCGATGAATGGTGGGATGATGAAGTGAAAGACGCTGTAGAGTTAAAGAAGAAAGCATGGCTGGATTATAAAGCCTCTGGTAAGGATAAAAGTATGAGAGAGATAAGAAAAAGAGCGTACAAGCTGCAAAAGCACAAAACGAAAGCACTTATAAAGATGAAGCGTGAAAATTCTGAGAGAGAAAGGGATGAAAGGTTGACGAACAACTTCCGGGAAAACACGAAGCTTTTCTGGCGAGAAGTTAGTGGTTCCCGGGGTTGTTCGGTAACCTGTAGAATGAAAGGGGTGCTTTCGAAAAGCGGTGAAATTTTAACTGAGCAAGCACACGTTTTGCAGCGGTGGGCGGAATTCTATAAGGAGATGTATGAACGTGAGGACGCCTCGGTCTTGACTACCAGTGTAATGCTGAGTCAAGATGTAGCCGATGGTGAAATCAGTTTAGAAGAAGTAGAGAACGTGATTCGAAGTCTGAAATGTGGTAAGGCTGCGGGAGCAGATGAAGTTACTGCCGAGATGATCAAATATGGTGGACCACGCGTCTGGGACTTTTTCTGGTTTTTATGCAATTTATGCTGGAAATCTGGGGAGGTCCCAGACGATTGGCGAAGTGCAGTCATCGTACCTTTGTATAAAGGCAAAGGTTCACAGTTAGACTGTGCAAGCTATAGGGCCATCAGTTTGATTAGCTTGGGCGGTAAAGTTTATGCTAAAATTTTAGCGAGAAGAATGCAAGAGAGATCTGAAAGGCTGTTGTGGGAGGCACAAGGAGGTTTTAGACCTGGAAGAGGGTGTATAGATCAGATCTTTTCCCTCCGCATGATCACGGAAAAGTTTTTGGCCCTAAACCAAAAGGTTTTCTGTGCTTTTGTGGATTTGGAAAAGGCGTTTGACAGGGTTGTGAGAAAGAAGTTATGGGAGATACTGCCCCGATACAATGTGAACGGACCCTTGCTACAGGCTGTAAGGTCTCTTTACCGAGATCACTCAGCCTGTGTGCGAGTAGGAGCTGGCATGTCGCCCTGGTTTGACATCCAATCGGGTGTTAAGCAAGGTTGCGCTATGTCAGCTTGGTTGTTCAATTTGTATTTGGATAGTTGTCTCCAAGGAGTGAAAGATAGTGACATGGGAGTGAAAGTAGGTGACCTTAAGGTCAATTGCTTACTATATGCAGATGATGCAGTGCTCATTGCATCATCAGAATGCAATTTGCAGGCATTGGTCACCACTCTGAAAGATGGGTGTGAAATTAATGGTCTTAACCTGAATGTAGATAAGACGAAGGTTCTGATATTTGAAAGAAATGAAGAAAGAACAGAATGTAAGATCAACGTGAATGATAACATAATAGAACAAGTGAATGAAGTGGTATATTTGGGAAGTATGTTTAGCAGAGACGGAAGATACGAAATGGATGTGGAAAGGCGTATTGCTGCTGGTAATAGAGTCAATGGTGCTTTGACTGCATTGTTGAGACGGCAAAACGTCAGTATAGCTGCACGTTTGGCTGTACACAATGCAGTTTTGCTACCGACACTGTTATACGGCAGCCAAACGTGGGTAACACAGAAGAAGAATGTAAGAAAGATGAATGCTGTGGAGATGCGATCTCTTCGCAGAATATGCGGAGTCAGTCTAGCTGATCGAATCCGCAATGAAGAGATCCACAGAATGGCAGGTACTAGCGAAGATGTCACGGTGAGAATGAAGAAGAACGTGCTCAGGTGGTTTGGGCACGTTGAACGAATGAGTGATGAAAGAATGGTAAAAAAGATTTATATGGGAAAAGTGAGCGGTAAGAGAGACAGGGGGAGGCCTCGAGTGACCTTCGAAAACACAGTAGCTACGATACTGGAGGAAGGTCACGTAAAAAGCATGAGGACCCCCCGGAGGGCATGTATGAAGAAGTTGATGTCTGTGGCCGAGGCGAAAGAGGTATGCAGAGACCGTAGCGTTTGGCGCTCCGTCGTCTCTGGCTACCCCGCAAGGGATATGGCGTGACGGTAAATAAATAAATAAATAAATAAATAAATAAATTACCTTAAACACATTGTACTCTATACATGTGTATACACACGTACTCACGATTAATAACTTGTAGTATTAATTACAAGCTTCATTAAAAATAATATTAACCAAAGTTTAAATAAAACAAGAAATGAAAACTAATTTCTCTAAGATCTTAAATACATTTTTAAAATGCTAAATCTTCAAAAGAAACTCTGAACTTAAGGAGATTTATGAACTCATTAAAAATGTATTCTCATAACTTTTGTTAAAACTTGCAAAAATGAAAAATAAATAATAAATGTTTTTTTTTTATTTTATGATTAAAAACTCGTAATGTTTTTATTTTAGTATTTCGATGTAATAACAGTTAACAGCAACATTTTTAAATATTTATACTCACACATACGAGTATAATCGTTTAAATATAGCTAAATGAACAGTTATACATAAAACCTATAGCAGGAATACTAATAACTCCAATACTTTTAATAAATTAATAATATTGCTTGCGGGTGTTGCAATCGGTGGATATCTCTGTAGTTTCATATTTCACGAACATTTAATTAATGGATTTCAGAATATTTTACGACTAGAATACTACTAAGTGAATATCATCCTTTGTGTTCATGAAATACGAAGCTTATTTAATTATCACTTTACACAAATCACATTTACGTATACTACCGTACATCCAGCACACTACCAGAAAAGAAAAGAAGAAATGAAATATGTTTTTAAATAGTTCTTCCATAAAATTTGTAAGTAATGTTTCAAAATAAAAGTCCGAAAGAAAAATATTATGTGTTAACTCATGTATCAAGGTAAACGTCATGGGCTAACAAATATTTATATATTTTTTTGTTTTCTAATATCATCTCAACTACCTTTAGATTTAACAGAAATCACCAGGGTTTGTTACACGTATTAAAATAAAGGAACTTTAATCTGTAAGTTAAAATAAATTTAGTTCACTAAATCAATCAGGATTCGCCAAATATTTGGTCAAATGATAATTAAATTAGAGTGAAAAACTTATACTCACTAAGTTCTTCACGTATCAGTGAGCATCAACTTAGGGCCAAATTAACCAGAGCCTAGTTTCTTGGCAGCTTGCCCTTAATTACGGTGCCACTTGCAATACTAAGCTGGTCACTCTATAACTTGATAAGACCTGGTAAATTGGCAAGTGTTATATTATTATTAACTATATATAAAACGTGTACAACTAAATATAAATCAAATAAAATTAATAAGGAAGCTGTAGATTAACTAAGTGAAAAGTTAACCAAAAAAAATATCCGCAACATAAACTATCAGACTGACAGCTGGTAGTGATAACATAGCCTTTGTAGGCTTTTATAACGACGGTTGTTATTATGCGGAAAAATTTAAAAACATAGCGATTACAAAGTGTTGCCTACTTTGGGGTGTACAAAAATGGGAGTGTAAACTAGGTCTTATTTGTTGTATTTAAAAAAATATAAGCATTTTTAATGTATAATATTAATGATTATTTAATGGTTTACATTGATTGTTTAAGTGAAATAAAGTTTAATAAATTACAATGTTCTAGTATTACTTAACCAATGTACTTATTGTGCCGCAACTTCATTATTTGGATTATAAATAAAGAAATATTTATGTTCATATTTTTTTTTGCTACTTTTTAAAAAAATTTAGGTTCTTAATGTTTCAGAACCAATTGAAGCCTTTTTTTTGGTTTACAGTGATTGATTAAGTGAAATAAAGTTTAATAAATTACAATGTTCTATTATTACTTAACCAATGTACTTATTGTGCCGCAACTTCATAATTTGGATTATAAATAAAGAAATATTTATGTACATATTTTTTTTGCTACTTTTTTTTTAAATTTATGTTCTTAATGTTTCAGAACCAATTGAAGCCTTTTTTTATTGTCTCTGCTTATTTATAAGTTAGGTTTTTTTTGTTATCTAAAGTGACCCACCACCGAGTCCAGCTGGCATATCTGTTTTACAATCTTAGTATTGTATTAATCATATCATACACCTGTATTAAAAAAAACAAGCAGAAAAATTTACAGAGATGAGAGATGAAAGAAGCTGTAGCGTGCTAATTAATAATTAAGATCTCATACAATCTCATGATTCATAAAAAAATAATAAATTATTTTATGAGCAACCCTTCATTTTTTAGTAACTCCCTTTTAAAATAGTTTTGCATTGGGTTTGATATAAAAAAAAACACTAAATCGGTATTTAGGAAAAGTTTGCTCTATTAAAAGTAAAGCAAAGAAAGATTTATTCTTCAGTCTGAAGCATCGCCGCAGGAACAACTAGTATTAAGATGTATTTTATAATATTCGAAAAGAAAAGCTGGATATAGGTTGAAAGAACGTGACTTATTCTTGACAGAATATTTTATAAAAAATTCTTGGGTATTCTCACAACTAGAAATTGTAGGATCTTTTTACCAATAAATAGATCATTCAATCTTTTATATTTAAACATGTCGATAGTAATAATCAATAGAAACAAAACCTTTAAAAAGAGTTTCCATGGCTTTGAGTTAAAAAACTCAGGTAAAGTATTTATAAAGACCACTTGGATGCAAATAATGAGCCTTTCGCTTCACTAAATCTCTGGAGAATGAATATGGAATCTTTTTAGAGGAAACAACCAAATAATACTCTCAAACTTGTCTTCAAAGTACGTCAAGGAATAAAAAGTAAGTATAAAATATTTTATAACATATAAATAAATAAATCATAAATATTGCTCAGCAGCATTTTTAAGCAGTTATATATTATGATAATAATATCAACAATCTTAAAATAATAGCTTTTTGTTTTTAGTTGAAATAAGAAAGGAATATATTATTTTTTTATTTCATTTCTTGATTTGAACTAATAAATTTATTTTGTACTTCGATGAATATTGTATCATAATATACATGTACTGTGATTTTGAATATACTGTGTGAGTAGACTATGACGTCAAACTGAAGTGAACTGTTTGTTGCACATCTTCAACTTTTCAAGCCAATATACCAATGTTGTCACAGTCGCGAGTGTCTTACCGTCCGTCCACTGCTCCGCATACTTTCAATTTGATGAAATTTGATCAAGGGTGATTGACAAGGATTTATTTAGACTACTTTTAATTTAAAAAATAATATTCTGCACGACCGAAGTCGTGGGTGCAGCTAGTCATAAGTAAAATTGTTGAAAATCTATTCCGTATTTATGAAGAAAAAAACAAACTCCAGGTAAGTGAACAAAGTTCATGTATATATAATAATATGTAATGAAAGAGTGTCATAACCCCTCAGCTACACTTAAAAAAACATTTAAATATCCCATTTCACAACCATGTATTTGGTTCGTAAAGACAGGCTCCTCCTACTGCGAATTTTTCTGTTTTTACAACTAATCCTACTTTGTTTATACTCGTGCATGAGATATATCTCATTTTATGTAACCGAATCGAACAAAATAATATTAAAGATTTTATATTCTGATTTGTTAAATAAAAAATAATGTAAACATGTTGAAATAATTTCCATGTTTCTAGCTTTATGCGATTTGAAAATCTCATTATAACTTGTAGAGTTCGTGGCCAGAGGCTTGTACTTTGATTCATATTCATATCCTGTGGGTTACCAGTTTAGAGAAAACGAAATAACATTTGAAGTTTAATGAGCTTGTTAAATTTTGAATGTATTTACTTACTTGAATTATAATTATAGAATTGAAATGCCCTACGTGCGGGAAAATTTACAAAAGACGAGCTTGGTTCATTAAACATCTCAAAACACACGATGGTGCTGAAGCGCGGCAACCGCCGGTAATATCCTCAGTTATCACTTTGGATAGAGTTTACCCTCATATATCCCATGGTGAGCCATTGAATGCGAATCACCAGGAGTCCATGACCATCAGGACGCGTCTTAGCATTCCCAATATTAAACAATCAACATGGAAAATACACGACCAAAATATAGCGGACTTGTTAGAGTATCCGGGCTCAAACCAGGTACTCGACGCGCAAGTACAGACAAAAAAAAACTACAAAACACTATTTTTGATTACTTCAATGATCACTATTCACCTTCGAATCGTTATGCTCACAAGAAAAAAGAAAACAGTTTTAAATTGAAAATGAGAAGGAAAAAAAAAGACCTCATAAAGAAACTTCGTAGGGCCAAAGCCATAGGCGACAACCAACTTAGACACCAACTGTCTAGGGCATTTTAGGGTCAATTCTTAAATTAATACAAGGCATATCACAACAAAAACTGTGATAGCTTTGACCGGGCAAAACACGAAGTAGACTTTGACAAAAATCCTTTTAAGTACTCCAAAAACATTTTTAAAGACGAAAAAGGTAAGCTTCTCTTAACCAACGAGCAAATTTTTGATTATTATAAAAGCACATACGAAGTGCCAAAAAATCAAAGGCTGTATGGGGATCCCAACGAACGAAAACCTGAGAGTCCTTCCATAGACTTTCATGCCAACCCTCCAACTTTGGAGGAAATCAATAAAATAATTAAAAAGAAACCATCTAAGTCAGCATCAGGTCCGGATGGTATCCCTTATATAGTTTATAAAAAATGTCCGTCGATTCATAAACATCTATTGAATATATTCGGTAAAATCTGGTCAAGAGGACAAACACCGGTAACATTCGGAAATGCTCTTTTTGTCCTCATTCCCAAACGTGACAATGTCTCGGATCCTAGGGACACTAGACCGATAGCTCTTACAAACACAATATCAAAAATATTTTTTTCCTTTTTACAAACGAAAATGACGCAATTCATGATAAATAATAAATATTTCGGGCCTAATCACCAGAAAGGGTTTTTGCCTGGCATTTCTGGATGCCTCGAACATAACACGTTACTATCGGAAAGCCTTAAAGATGCCAGAACTGGTGAACGACAAATAACGGTATGTTGGATAGACTTAGAAAACGCTTTCGGGTCGGTACGACATGAACTGATGATGTTCGCGCTAAGGTGGTATAACTTTCCAACGTTAGTTAGTAACATGATTGCATCATATTATTCAAAATTAAAATTTTCCATAATCACAAATGATAATCATTCCAAACCCTTAAATTACAACATTGGTTTATTTCAAGGCTGTTGTATTTCTCCAATAATATTTAACATAGTAATCAATATTTTAATAGACAAATTAATTAAAAACGAAAAGAAATGGGGTTATCGGTTCAAGTTTAACAATAAATATACAGAATCCATACTAGCATTCGCAGACGATCTCGCGATACTGACACGTAATCCAAAACAATGTCAGCTACTTTTAAATGTTGTGGAGGATTTCTGTGTTTGGACGGACGGATTGAGAACAAAACCAAATAAATGCTACAGTCTATGTCTGGGAAGGCGGAACACTAGATATACCTCTTACGATCCGGGTCTTATAATAGGTGGTAAGTGCGTTACTACAATTACCGACGCAGCTCCGTTCAAATTCTTAGACAAAAAAATCGATTACCAAGGGCGCACTCCATCGTTAGATATAATAGTCGATAGCTTTTTGAATGATCTAAAAAAGGTAGACAATCAACCAATAAGTAACATCAAAAAGACTTGGATATACGATAATTACTTAACATCTCGTCTAAATTGGCCTTTCCTCGTTTACGATATCAATAAGACCCTTTTGTTGAAGTTAGATGCAAGCGTCATACAGACATTGAAGTCATGGCTCGGGTTACCGCATCCAGCGGACTCTTCTACCTTATTTAGAGACCGACACAATTTTGGGTTAAAATTAAAGAAACCATCGGAACTCTATAAACATCTAAGAGTGACCAAAAGACATATCATCTCAAAATCGAATGTCACGACTTCAATTCTAAACAATTTATGATAGGTGCTCAAACAAATAAAGCAGGGTTAGGATCAAATAGGAAACAACAAGACTTAGAAATAACAAAATCCTTTATTCGGCAAGATGAAAACGATAATTACCGGTTGCACGCGATGAGCCTAGAATTGCAAAATGAATGGGTGACCATAGGAGATTTTTGTATTCCGCTAGCTTTGAGATAGCGCACCCTGCTTCATGATTGGTCCCCAGCATTATTAAAATTTTATCTTAATGCATTCCAAATGACTCTCCCAGATCAAAGTAACTTAGTAGGATGGGGCAAAGCCACCGAAAAATCTTGCAACATCTGCGGGGAGGCAGATGTTGCAAGATTTTTCGGCATATTTGGTTAGGTAGGGAGAGGAGCGTGAACAGTGAAGGTGAGCGTGTATGCGCATACTAAAGGGGCCCCTTAAACCTACACCCGCGTCGCAAGTCCCAGGCATTGTTTGCGCTCCTTTTCCTGCAACGCGATGGGCCCGGCACCCGCACGGTGAATCCATGGAATGCTAAGAAGCTTCGTCTCTGAGAATAAATGTTGTTTTAAAACAGAAAATACAGAATGCTGAGTTATTTATGTTTAATCTCAAAAAACGTAACTGTCTTGTGAACCTTTGGCAAGGAGTTTTGAAATTTTTTCACATATTCTCATGCCATGATTTATTTCAGAATTTCCTTTCCAGATTTGTAACGTAGTTTCTCATTGTAGACAAATTGAAGCGTAACAGAATATTAACATAATGTATTAAGTAAAGAAAACAAGAGTTTCATATTTTATAAGCTACGGCGTCCTATTTCCTATCGCCAAATTTATATTATCAATATTATTTGGTTGATGTACGAGTAAGATGTACGAGTTTTAGCGGTTTTATATAGTATTAATATAAATGATTAAAAGCATCATGGAGTTTTATATGCAAATAAAGAAAACAAACACAAAAGAAACAAAACATGGTACATTGACTAACAAATTGTGACTAAAAGGAAAAAAACGTAAACATTTAAGATAAATAAGAACGGCGCTGTGTGTGTGTTTTATTACACACTGAGATATTGCACACAGCATTTATCTTTGAGATGACACTTGGAGCGATTTGTCTTTATCAATAGAACGTTAGATTATTACTAAATGTATGTGTAGGATATCTACTTGAAGTGTAGTATACTACAGTATTCGGTATTATTCAAGTTTAATTAAGACCATTTTACACTTTTATAGTGTTTATATCTTTAATAGACATTGTACTCTAAAATTAAAGGCATATAATTGAATTCATTAATTTGCATTAATTATATAATTTAGGTATTATTTGTCACTTAATATTCAAAGGATAAAAATCTAATGCAAAGACCCTTTTAACTTATAATACATAATGTAATGTAATTCAAAAGTACCATTTTTATTAATTTTGAGGTACGTGTAGCTTAGTCGAACTATTAAATACATATTTTAAGACATATTATATATAAACTATTTTATATATAAAAATATTTTTTTTATTTTGATAGATTTGAGTATGTTCTTGCCAATTTTCCCATAAAATGTAAAACTGTTAAGTTTAAAATTTAACAATATAAAATAATATAAACTTGTTGCAGCCAATATGTCTTTGTTACAAGTAAATATATTTTATCTCACTAAATATATTAATATGATTAAAAAAGAATTGTATGTCAGTGTGTCTTCGCTCATGTGAATGATGATAAATGTACCATCTAAATTCTCATGAATGTGACGCTCATCGCAAGATACCTTAAGATACAAATTTAAGCATATTTAGGATCTATGCTGTAAATTTAATAAATACATTTTTTTAACTCATAAATTAAACTAAGCAAAATAAAAAAAACATAAGATTTTTTATAAGGATGAGAAACACAAACTCTAATATTTTTTCTTCCGTTAAACATATTTTGTATGTATTATTACCGTAGGCATATAGGAAAGTAATAGTCCTTGAACGACAAACCAAACTAATGAAAAGAAGATACCTCCTACTTGCGTCAGAAAAAGAGTCGGAAATCTTTTACCCGCTAATTAAACGTTATTTAAGATCTTTAATACTAGCTCCCGAGCTCACTGAAATATCATTACCTAATAAAATATCATAGATTAAAAGGTAAACCTAATAGTTCTTTAAATTTCAGTTTTATTTTTAATATATTATACATTGAGTAAAGTGAATAAAAATGTTACCATATTAAAAATTAGAAAACAAACAAAAATCACTTTGACACGCGTTTATTAATTATTCATGAACCTAAGCCGAGAAGAATTCAATAAGTGTATTTTCTCACATTTGACAAATATCCTCGCATTCCATACATTTCCACTTATGTTATGCTATTTAAAGTTCCTGGATAGTTTGGATGCTAATAATTTTAAAACTAAATATTCATTTTGCGTAAAATGAACATCAGATTGGTTATCAGGAACATAAAAATATTTTTTCATTCAAATATATTAAAAGAACAGGGAATTAAGCTCAAATTTTGCAATGTAGGCAGATCATTCTTCCGGCATCGCCGTGAACGGAGGTTTCATGTTATGTATTCAAGCTGAATATAGATCTGTATTGAGATAATTATAATTATTACAAAACGTAGGAAAGAATAAATCTGTTAGATTTGTTTAAAAAAGTTAGGTTTGTTTTCTTTAAAATAGAAAACCTAAGTAAATAAATAAAATATATAGTTTGTCATCCCTCGTTTAATAGAATGATAAGATATGAAATAATGGACTAGTATGAAAGTAATAATCATAAAATAGAAATATAATTATTTATTACGGAAGAAACGGTAAAATGGTTCTATTTATATAGTTAATGGCTTTGTGTTATTGACAGAGAAACGTTTGAAGTCGAAATGTATCAATAATGTAATTCTGAGTGGATAATAAATGTAAGGTTTCACAGGTTGCCCTGACTCCAGGTCAATCTTAGTTAATGTTCATTTTGAAAGGCTATGAGTTTTCTTACAACATAAGGTCGGAGTAACTACGTGTTTGGGAATACAATATACAATGTATAAATATATATATATACAATAACGAGGCAAATTGTGTTGATATTTTATTCTATAATAATTGCTCCATTTTTTAGTAAATGATATTCATAGAAAATAAATACACATTCAAGTATTTTAACAATAGAAATAGCAATTAAAAAAATTCTTTTTGACTATGCAAATATCTTTTATTCTTTGAATCATCGAAAATATTCAGAGTTATAATTAGTCCTTTGTGTTCTGGCATTATTATAGTTTAGTGTTAATGAAAACGTAAAATATATGCAATGGTGGGTAATATCTGTTTTTGATTTATATTGTAATAAAGCAAAATTACCTACTGTATGTATATTCATATAATTTAAGGCGTTGTTGATTTATTGTTTATTATATGAGATTTTCCTGCGAAAACTATTATATTTGAACTGCGCTCAAAAATTACTTCTCGTTATAGTAACTAAAAGTACAAAAATAAGAATCTATATATTTTCAGATTGGCTTTTCACACGTCTTCTCACTTCAACACAAAAAGTACTATTTAAATAAATTTCAGCTAATACTTAATGTTAGAAGTAACGCATTTGCATTTCAATGTAAAAATCAATAGTACAAAATGTTTATTTATGCATACTTTTATTTATTTGTACAGAATGATATATTTTAATTAATTAGAAATATTCTATTTTATGCTATTTAATATAAAATATCTAATAAATGCAATCAAAGTAATCACTTAACTTCGTAAGCTTCAAGTGCGAATATTCTCTTTTAATTATATAAAGACGGCCTTTAAAAGCTAATAAGCTCACGGGAACTTTAATGTGTTTAATGTGTTCCAAAGCATTGGACCGAGACAAGGGATATTTGTCTGGGAAGCGAGACACTGGAGAACGATGGAGATATTATCTCCACTATAAGCCAATATTCGCTGTAACTATGACACTTGTCTTATACATTTTATTTAGTTACACACACAGAACATAAATATCAAATATGGTACTATTTGATTTAATATGTTTTCACATTGTAATCATTGTCACATTTTCTTCACTAAAAGCCATGAAAACACGCTATCTTTAATGAATCAACGGTCAGTTGTCAAACCGCTACAGCGGGAATATCTACATTGTGTGTTTGATAATATACTTACTACTGTAAATAACTCGTCAGTTTGTGAGGTTGGATGGTATTTGTTCTACTCTTAAATGTAAAAAACTAAAATAGTGATTATAACAAATTTATTTATATTTTATATAAATTTATTTATATAACAATCAAATCACTGTGGATTATAACAACGTTAAATTTATTTTTAGTTTACTGTTAATTTAAATTAATGGAGCTTCATAACTAAAAGCTAACAAATTGTGACGTTTAAATATTAATTTTGTTTCAGTATTGAAAATTTGTATTTTATTGTAAACAAAATTCAGACAATTGAAATACTTTAGAATAATGTTAGTGAGTTTCAAATATTTATAAACTGCTGTTATCAAACAGTACTTAATTTAAATATAGAACCTGCATAATAAGACATACAATGATATAACTAAATCAAATAATTTTTCAACTCATTAAACAAATTTTAAATATTTTCGTGTGATTAAGTCTTTACTTTACCTTGACTAAACCAACATACGAGACGTTTATCAAACTTTATAGTCGATATTGAGTTCTAACTCCATGCTTTCTATATTGTTTAAGCTACGTTTTCATTTAAGTTTCCCCCGCTGTTTACCGTCTAAGGTTTTAAAAACTAATTGAATGTTTGAAAATAATTAACCTTTGTATCATACTCGTATAGTGGAGTACAAATGTTTTTCTCTGTAATGGTACTTAGTGCTTTGTAATTTAGAACTATTTCAATGAATATTTTATTATGTATCTATAAATAAACTTATTCAATCTTATAGTAAATAATATATAAGATTATCAAATTTTATTACAAATTTTAAACCAAATAATAATAACTACAAAAGATAAATTTCTTTTTATATTTCTTTATTGCGAGCAAAACTTCACAGTTATGTACTTATTACCGAGATACTGTGTCAATAGGCTTAATTATCAGTCGAAAACTTTTGTTTTCAGTTTAATATTGTTGACAAAAGTAAAAATAAAGTTATTGCTGTGATTGACATGGTACAGTTATCTAAATATTTTTATTTACCATCGCAGTGAGAACAGTGTCCATCGCCCATTGTCCATACAACGTAAAATTGTAAATTGTTTTTAATGTTGTTGTGTTGTTTGTTGTATTTAATCGTTGAAAAGAAAATATAGTCAACGTAGTAGTCATTTTTAGATAAAATACTCGAATACTAAATCTAAAACTAATTGCAATAAACGGTCCTTTTTCAGCGCAGTATGTAATGTATGTAATGTTCTACAGTGTCCAGAGAGTTGAATTAAAAGGGTATTTAAATCTTTTAATAGATATGGTCTTCCTGATATGTGAAGGTTTCGTAAATAATTTACTAAGCATTTTAACAATATGTATTGAAAAAAACTTTTCTAAAACAAAATATTATGTTATATATAATTGCACCTAAGGTAATACAATGTATTGTCTGAAAAAAAATATATATTCAATCGAATCTTCGTAGCAATGTCGGCAAAATACTCTATTCACTTTTCAGAAATTTTGCACTTAATTAGTATTAATTAATTTACATTATTTTTTAATATAAGTATTAAAATATATTCTTGTCGCTGATATATAATATTTGCTAGATTGAATAGGTAAGTGTCGATGTGATGATAATATGCAAACCATTGAAAATTAAACTTTGTAAAAATTAATATTTTGTTTTCTAATAATAACGCATCAAGATCAGATGTTTTTACTGACACTTAGGACCCAAATTAATTTCCAGTGAGAAAGACATTTCCATGAGATTCAAACGTCTTGTTATTTCATAAGTGTTGGTTTAGTTTTTTCTATACGCTTATTATGTTGGTACAAACATAATCTTGATATATATCAGTTGACCTTCTAAAAGTAAATTTTCTATCCCCCAGGAAAAGAAAAGTTTTAATTTTCTCAGGATAAAAGACTACGTATCTTAATGTATGCCTGACGACGTTTGTTCAAAATTTCATGGTTATTTATTACGTAGTTAAGACTTGAAAATATAATAATAAATATATAATAAATAATACACATGCGATTATAATGTTTCAGTTAGGCATATTTAAATAATAATTAGTTCGCTGGAAATAATCCAAATCACTGGAGTACTTTTTTCTTCATTTCGTAGTAATAAATGCTCAAAATGAGGTACAACTTCACTAATACGCAACTGTTACTATTTTTATGGTATTCTTATTAAAGTTATTTATGAATTCATTTTGTTGTATTAAAGTCGTTAAAGGTAATATTGTATTCAAATTTCATTATATTCTTTTTTATTATCTTATATATTAAGTTATACCTAAATTTTTAAAAAGAAACATTGTCTTTTAATAATAATATTAGATTGGAGGCTGCAATTCCATTATCTCTTTTCAATAATTTTAGCACAGGAACCTATTTCGTACATACATGCTTAAAATATTGTAAAAATAGTGAACGTCCCTTCACTATCATCATCATCATCATCATCATCATCATTGAAAAAACTCTGATAAATGTAGTCCACTATTTCTATCCTAGATTTTATTATATTTTAAGTTTAGGTTAAAATAAAAGGAATGTTGCATTGTTCCTAAAACTTTGGACTAAATTTGGGTTATGGTTATAATTTCCGAAAGAACAGCTTACCTTACAGTTAATAATAGTGAAAGATAGTGCTGCCAATTTTCTAACATAGGCTTAATGCCGTATACCAGGAATATATAACAATAATACGTATGTCTATAAATTAGTTAACCAAAGGATGAAGAAATAAGAATCACTTCAAATTACTACTAAACGAAATCTGTCTACAGTCCATGAGGATGACGTCGCAGATAATGGTAAGTCATGTTAGATGTTATGTAATACACAAATACCAAAGATGTCACTGACTCACGCGTGATCTCATAAAACGGGAGGCTCTTATCAGAACTAGTCAATACTAAACAGCTGGCAGTAAAACGAATTGCAAAGTAAGCACACATATTATATGGATAAAGTGATGTACAGCTGCAGGCGTGATATTTTAAATGTATTCACAGAAGCATACTTTTGAATAACGTACCAGATACGAACCAATTTGAATGGAAAAGAAGGAAAGGAAAAATATTGTTTATTCGTATCGACATGTTTCTATGAACATGTTCTATAAATATTATTATACTAACAATTGCCTGCAGCTCTGTCTGATTATAAAATAACTGTTTTTTTTAATACACTTATTAACATGCTACCAAGACAAACAATATATATTAAAGTTTTTGTCCATCTTTATTTCTTTTTGTTCGGAGTAATATTTGGAACAGCTTGACCGATTTTAATATAACTTTCAATAAAAGGAAGAGAAATTTGTAGGTTTACATATGAATTATACTTTATTTAATACTTATCTACAAAACTATCGGGTGTCGAAAGGTGTCTTTTTTTTTTTTTTTTTTTTAATACTTTCTAGGTTAATGCTTGACTACATTCCACCTGATGGAAAGTGGAAATGTAGTCTTAGATGGTAAAGCGCATTAACTTAGTAACCTATTAACTCTTCTCTTGAAGACGCCCACATTGTATTCGGACGGAAAAACCGACGCAGGCAAGCTGTTCCAGTCCTTCGCTGTGCGAATTAAAAAAGACGAAGCAAAGCGCTTCGTTCGGACAGGGGGAATGTCCAAAACGTAAGGATGGAAACCTGCCGTGCGTCGGGACGTCCTGTGATGGAAGGGGGACGGAGGAATTAAGTCGTGTAATTCCAGCGCACACTCACCAAAATGTATCCTATAGAATACTGAGAGGCTAGCAATTCTACGCCTGTGTTCAAGGCTATGGAGGTTGGCTTCTACCAATTCGGGATCGCCTATAAGCCTCTTTGCTCGCCTCTCAATTGAGTCCAGAACCGCAAGATGAGACTTTGCGGCACCAGCGAATATGTGACCACAGTACTCTACACACGACCGGATCTGTGCTTTGTATAATACAAGAAGCTGTCCCGGTGTAAAGTACTGACGGACCTTCGCAAGAACGGCAAGCTTCGCTGCAGCTGCTCTTGCTCTGGACTCAATACACCGACCAAAGTTGAGGTTCGAGGAAATCTCTAAGCCTAACAACTGTAGCCGGTCACTGTATTCCAAAGATACACTCTGGAAAGTAGGAGCCAAGGTGAAAGGGCTCCTTTTGGCGGTGAACAGACACGTCTGCGTTTTGGTGGCGTTGAATTTGACAAGATTGGCATTGCCCCATGCGGAGACTGCCTGAAGTTTGTCACCCAAACGTTGCACCATGGCTTCTCTTTCTGACTGTACTTGATCTCTACTAGCCTGACTACTCGGCAGGTATCTTTCTACAACTGTGCTGTCGTCTGCATACCCATAGATGCCGGGCTTCAGCAGATCGTTGATGTGCAGCAGGAAAAGAGTTGCAGAAAGAACGGACCCCTGAGGCACTCCGGCATTAATTGTCAAGGGTTCCGAGGAAGACCCGTTGACAACTACTCGGAGAGATCTCTGGTTGAGAAAGTCCGTTACCCAGCCGATCAGACCAGGAGATATGCCGTACGCTGAAAGCTTGCTTATAAGGCTCGCATGCCAGACCCTGTCAAATGCCTTCGAGACGTCCAGAGAGACGGCGACCGCTTCTCCGTTCTTCTCGATGGCCTCGCCTAAAACGTGCGTAGCATACACTAAAAGGTCCCCAGTGGACCTATTTCGGCGAAACCCGTACTGTCGGTCACTGAGGAGATCGTTACCTTCAAGGTACGCTAGAAGGCGCTTGTTCAATACACGCTCCATAATCTTGCAGAGTATGGAGGTGATTGAAATTGGTCTATAATTGGCAGGATCAGCACGGCTGCCTTTTTTGGGCACTGGTTGCACGTTTGCAAGCTTCCAGGATTTCGGCACTATTCCAGTCTTGAAAGAGAGGCGATACAAACGTGTCAATACAGGAGACAACTCAGCTGCGCACGTCTTCAGCAGAATGGCTGGTATACCATCAGGACCACTGGCTTTATTCACATCAAGACGACACAATACTCTCCATACCTCTTTGTTGGTGATGCGGATTTCCGGCATCGAAATACCGCAGTGAGGAAGATGTGCTGGAGAAGCATTACCAGTGTCTAGATGCGAATTATCAGCGAACAGAGAAGCAAATACATTCGCTTTCTCTGTCGCTGTATAGGCCAAAGATCCATCCGGCTTCAGCAGAGCAGGCAGTGAGGGTTGGCAGAAGTTCGACTCGATCGCTTTGGCAAGAGACCAGAAAGCTCGACTGCCAGTAGGTCTGACAGAGAGCTTTTCGCCATTCTTAGCGATTCGATCGCGTCGAGCCTTCCGTAACGCCTTTTTATAGGACTTGGCAGCTTGGTTAAAGGCTCTCTTCTTTGAACGTACATCCGGAGCTTTGCGGCTTCGAGCATCAGCCCAAATGAGGTATGCCGAATGTTTGCGGTCTTCAGCACGACCACATTCGGCATTAAACCATGGGCCAGCTTTGCCACCGATGGGTACGTCAGTAAAAGGAATGAAATACTCCATTGCCTGATGCACCACATCGGTTATAGCGCCCGCGCAACTCGACGGATCCAAAGAAGAGAAGCAGACCTGCCGCCAAGGATAAGATGCAAAAAAGTGACGCATCTCATCCCAATCTGCTGACTTGTATTTCCATACTCGCCTAACACCATGTGGTTCGAAAACAGGTGGGGAATATGTAAACACAGATTTCACCAGACAGTGATCGGAGGTTCCCAAGGGGGAGGTGACCTCAACACTATACCTGTCCGGATCAGTTGTCAGCAGAAGGTCCAGGCAATTGGCTGTATGGCCTACTACATCTGGTACCCTTGTCGCTTGCCTCACCAGCTGAAAGAGGTCGAAGGACAACGCAAAATTCCGCGCTTCTCTTCCAGCATGGTCGGTCTTCTGGTACGGGAACAGCCAGTCCTGATGACAGGCATTAAAGTCCCCCAGAAAGACGAGCTGCGCTGAAGGATACTGATGTAGAGCCAAATCAGCAGCCTCACCGAGATGCTCAAGATGCGAGATGTCACGTTTGAATGCCTTTTTAATATCTAGATATTACCGCGTATCAGTAGATACTCTATGTAAATATGTACAATATATATATTATACTTTATCTTTTATATTGTTTTAATTATCATTTATTACATAATGGTAATTTTAAACTTGTCTATGAGATGACTATTAAAGTCCGAATATCCCATACATTATCAAGATATTCCATAACAATAACTCGACTATATAGAGAGATTTGGTTACCAATATTATTATTGAGCTGAGCGAAGCGAAGCTCTTACTGGTCAAAAGTGTGTTTCGATGTTCGCCTACTCCTCCTAAGCCATTTGAGCTAGAGCTTTAAAATTTTGCATATGCATTTAAGAAAGTGTCCCGCTCGTTTAGCAGTTCTTTGGTGGCATTCGTGATTGTAGATTTTGATTAAATGGTCAAAAAGTGTCCCATAGATCAATATATACTTTTTAACTTAGCAATTCAATATAACATAACTTTGCTATAATAATTGTGACAGGCGTCAAAATATAATAAATAGATATTGCACAGGACCACTCCCAAGGGCATTCTTTTGTACGTTTTAGTGACGTGTTTGACAGCTGCTCGTAATTCTATTAACTTCAGCGGTTATTTTTAATTGTGATACAAGTTCCACTTTCACTTATAACAGATAACCTGATTCAGAATTACGGCTTGCGATAAAACAAAAGGTGTTTTAAAGGATTAATACATTAATGTATGAATTATACCATTTATGTATAAATTATATAATAAAAGGTTTTAATTAGTTTCCAGTTACAGGACTTTCAGATTATTACATTGGATACGCGACAGACCTTTTACGTCATTACTAGAACTTTGAATTTGATAGAATAGAAAACATTTTATGCAAAAAAGCCTACATTTAATATGCATAATATATTATTAAATATCTAAATATATTTGTTTATATATTCATATTAAAATTCTCTCAGTTAACTTTATTCGTCATAAATATTGGTAAAATTATGAACATAATAATTGTCATAAAACTCGATCGATTTCTCGCCGTTTCATATTTCTTTGTGTTCCATATATTATTAGAATTTGAAAAAAAAGCAGGATTGCTCTGCACAAATTGCAGCGGTCAATCATTTTCAAGACTTCAAAAACCGTAAGATTCGCCCAGATACCTCAACAACACCTCTCCATTTAACATTCTTCAAAGCTTGACATCAGTCATAAGTTCCACCACCACAACAGCAGCGCTTCCTCTATCAGAGATATTAAAGCTGATTAATTGCGAGAAATAAAATACTCGCGTACAATAAAACAAGAATTGAACCTCTGTGCTCATCAAAGGATATGTGTCTGAAAGGCAGAGAAAGATTCTCTTTACTGATGAAAAATTAAGGTCTAAAGTAATACAATTTCATTTGTAATAGAACTTATTCGGGCCCTGGGGCTGGAGGTGCAATATGGAGCACGGAGCGGACTTTTCAAGCACCAAATTTCAGAGAGTCATTTGAATTAAAATTTGGTTAAGAAGTTAATTGAACTGAGCGTAGACGAAGCTCTTAACCGTTTGAAAGGCCTTTTTTGTGTTTAGTTGTCTCCAGAATGCGACGAGATAATTAGCTAAAAATTTTCTTATGTATGTTGGAGCCGAACGCGGATGTTATAGCGAAAAACAGATTGAAAAAATGTTTAGCCATTCAAAAGTTATAAAAAAAATCACTCCTGCCATATACAATACATTAGAGCTGCCCTGCGTGCGTGCAATGTGCTGAGCTAGAAGGTGACAGTTAGTCCTAATAAATCGGTATTTCCTGTAGCTATTCAGATGAAAACAGAGGGGTTCAGCTCAACACCCGCCGCTCACGGTTGGCGGATCCTAGGTGCATGAAACATTTCGTAATACATGTCAAAAATTATTAATTCTCTCTAATGCGTATTTCATGTATTTACATCATAAAAAATACAATTACAGACAGCAGAATTTATTGCCGAATTTAAATATCGCTCCACCAACCTTCATAAAATATTCAATAAATTGTAATATTTTTATTATCACGGTCAAATATAAATAATTTGGAATACTTTTTTTATTAATATTTTGTGTTTGTTTTATAATGTTTCTTGTAGCACTGGATTCAAGTGTAGTGTCAATAACTTTCTGATCATCTGTCAACGTGACATAATAAATTTGGACCAATTACCGTACTGCTGAATCACCGTTATATTTTCTTGTTAAAATATTTAAAATATTGAAAAGTAAGATCGCTCAGTGATTTTTGACTAACGCGCACGTGTTGAACATCAACGAAAGTAGCGCGTGCGTAGGAAAATTTGTTCTTCTTTCTTAATATTCGAATTAATTAAAAAAAATTTAAAGCTTAATTAACAAATTTATTATGAGTTATTTTTTAATTTTTATTAATAGAAACAAAACAATGCCGCGACGTGATGCGCGACAAGTACCCGCTTACGTTACCCGCTTTGCAAGCTTAATTTAATTGTGTGTCCAAAATGCTCAAGACGAGAACTTAAAGATGAGATCGAGAGTGCAAAGTACTTGTGCAATACGTATCGCAGCTCGAGGACATGGATCCAGGAGAAGTGCCACCTCAGCTGCAAGGATTGACAAACATTGAAAAGATGTTAATTGCTAGAGTCCATCCAATCTCACGCGTATACCAGCTAAGAGCAGGCAATGGTGCTGGACTATATCGATACACTGGTCACGTACTCAATGTCGAACAAGAATTGCAACCGCTAGCAAGAATCCTGCTACAGAGATTTGCAGATATAATTTTTGAGGGTCATGGTCAAGTCATTGAAGGACGGTCGGAATTACTAAGAAACGCTGGGGATGTAGAGCCATTTGTAGTAGAAGATATTTTCGCAAATTACATAGAGTTCGGCAACGTAAAGTTACTCAAGTGGTATGGGAGAGATTGCGGTGCAAACAATTCTGATCTGAAGAAACACTATCCTGACATATACTTTGGCAAACTGACGACAAAATTAAGGAACCGACTCCTAATGATGTGTTTATTGCATGTGAACGACCTCATCTTATATTGCATATTTTAAGTCTTACGAGGAACTGCAAGTTTTCGATTCACTTACACAGAATGGTTGGGCGTAAATCTTGGGCAAAATCGACAAGCGCCGGAATTTGCAAATATCATTAAAAAAGTTTTTAAAATTTCCAAAGTCAATATGTTGTATGGAGAGCAGACTGACAAAACTAACGATTGCGTCACGCGCTGTTTGAAAATCTGTTACATTTGTGAAGAACCGTTATTTTGTTAATTTGCATTGCTTTTTAATTTAAGCACACGAGTTTGAGATCGCTCAGCTCCACCCGCTTGCGCGGCCCTAGTATATTATTATATACAAATTATTAGGGATAAATGTAGGGGTCATTGGAACATCAGAGGTATGTAACGAGGGTGACAGATGAGCCGTTAACAAACCGTTACACCTTCCAGTGATATATGAGCTGCGAAGTGTCTCTGTCACTTTAGTTCCAGTACCGCACTAAAAAAATACTAAAATACGATTCACAAGTGGTTTACCGGAAATCGAGCACGCCTTTTCGGGTGAGGTAATAGATCTTACTCTCTCTTCTGTATATTATAATATCGTTTAATTCACCTAAAATATCATCGAGACTTCGAATAAATATTACTATAGAGAAAAAATAGAGCAAAAATTCAATATATATTAATATATGTTACAATTAATTTTCATAATAAAATTGTTCATACTAAGTAGAACTCATTTCAAATGCTTCTTTTGCGTCACCGATCTCACCCTGACACTTGACATTTGAACTCGACCGATGCCTACCCTCTATTAATCAACATCAATGATTTAATTACCATAAGGAGGTGGTAGTTTCTACGCATTTAACACTTTGATGATACCCTAAAATTACTATGGATAACTAACTGTTTATTATTCAGTTGTCTTTTATTAAGATTTGTCCCGTTTCTTCATTACACTTAATTGTACTATTATATTGCTCTGTGTCATGATTAATAAAATAGACAATAAACATTTTAAAATATTGAGAGTTATAAGTTAGCATTGCTCTGATTAACGAAATGTGTAACTCAATAAACAAAACTCATAATCTGGAAGCAGTCGTGAAACGTGACGTAATAAAGTTAGCGAGGTGGAGTTGGACCATACATACATACAGATACGTGTACAATATGTACATTACATAATACTTCTCAGTTATTCTTTTAAAGGTTTTGTTTTTATTACATAATGTTTTTATCTAATTGGTACATGTTAAGTAATTTTTTATTATAATATTACATCAATTATTGCGTAACCTAACTTAAGATACATAAATTAATATGATAAGTTAACATTATGATTTTCGTTACAAATATTCATATAACTACGGAAAGTAAATAAAAATCTCGAATTTAAATTAGTTAAGCAGTTAAACCTATAAATGATGTTATATTACGTGTACATGAAGATAACCAATAAAATTTTTCTGAGTTCTGTAACAGTCGACAATACACAATAATTTAGCAATATACAATTGGCTCAACCATTCTAACTTAGTTATTGTAGTCATAACAAAGGTTTGAAATATCTAAGTAAAATTATTTATTTATTTATTTATTTTAATTTATTTAACTTCACGCCATATCCCTTACGGGGTAGCCAGAGACGATGGAGCGCCAAACGCTACGGTCCCAGCATACTTCTTTCGCCTCGGCCACAGACATCAACCTCTTCATACATGCCCCCCGGGAGGTCCTCATGCTTTTTACGTGACCTTCCTCCAGTATCATAGATACAGTGTTTTCGAAGGTCACTCGAGGCCTCCCCTTTTCTCTCTTACCACTCTCTTTTCCTGTATAAATCTTTTTTACCATTCTTTCATCACTCATTCGTTCGACGTGCCCAAACCACCTGAGCACGTTCTTCTTCATTCTCACTGTAACATCTTTACTAGTACCTGCCATTCTATGGATCTCTTCATTGCGGATTCAGTCAACTAGGCTGACTCCGCATATTCTGCGAAGCGAAGAAGTAAAAGCGAAGAATTAAAATTATAATAGAATGTTTACAATAATTTTACTGTTATATAATATGTTATTATAATTTATTCTAATATGGCCACTCTACTCAAAAAACGAACAAAGATTTCACTTTTTATGTTATATAAGTAACAGCAACAAGTTTATTTTTACTTTTGTCAAGTGTTTTTAAATTATAAACCAAAGTTGTTGAGACATTGCTAAAGTTGGAACTATTAAAACAGTAACTTGATGATAACTACATAACTTTGAAGTTTGCTCGCAATTAAGAAATATTAAGAAACATTTATGTTTTGTCGTTATTTTGGTAAAAATTTTCAATAAAGTTTCACAGCTAAGCTTGAGAAATTTTATGTTTAAATAAATGCCTATGTTCAGTAAGAAAACATTTAAAATATTTTACATAGGTCTTAACAACAACAACAATTATAATAATTGATGGTAGCCAGGAAAATGAACCATGTTCAGCTTCCCTATCATTTACCAATAATAATATTATTAAATCTTTTATATTCAAATATGTCGATAGTAATAGCCCATAGAAATAAAATGTTTAGAAAATAGTTTGCATGGCTTTGAGTTAAACAAGACTCGTTAAGGCGAAAGACTCAGGTAAAGGATTTATAAAGACCATTTGGATGCAAATAATGAGCCTTTCACTTCACTAAATCTCTGGAGAATGAATACGGATTCTTTTGAGAGGAAACAAGTAAATAATACTCTAGAACTTGTCTTCAAAGTGCGTCAAGATATAAACAGTAAGTATAAACTATTTTATAACAGAGCAAATGTTTTTTCGTAAAGTACTTAATTTTAAATATCTTTGTGACATTGTAAATGAGTTTAGAAAACAATAAATTCAATGTCAATGAACTGAACTTTGAATAGTGATGTCAACGGGTTTAAATATACATAACTTTTGATCCAGGTTGCAACTGTAATGTGTCGCTATGGAAGATAAATCAGCTTATTTTGTAAACAAAGTACGAGGGCAAACAAAGAAAGACGAAAATAAACAACATATAATATAATTATGATTTTATCATACCCTTACATTTTCATTACAGCTTTTACAATTGACAATTTTACAAGTGACGGAGCAGGTGACGATTCAGTGCTGTCACGTTTTTGAAAGTTAAAATTCTCGACCTCATTACTAGAATCTGAACTTTCTTCATCGTTGGATGATTGATAGTGTTTTGGCACCATCGCAAGTATTTTGTTATCTCTTGAAACACTTGAAAACATAATTGTACCTATAACCAATAGAAAATAAGCTAAACATGCATAAGCATATGAACAGTTAATCAGCTTGGCAGTGTGCACATACATATACAACAATATTCTGTATAAGTTGTTAGTGAAGCTGGCAGTGTGCACCATGAGATACATGTCAAATAAACACAAAATTGCTACGCACTGGGCAGTGTGCACAATAAGATACATCCAATTAAAACGTCAAATAAAGCATCAACCAAACAATAACAGAAAGTTTAAAGTAATTACTTTAAAGCAAAATATACTTAAATTTATAATTTCATGCTCCCATTTATAAAATATTTAAAAACCGAAATATTTTAGTAAAGTTTCTTACCTTGCTGCGTGTCGACAAGTCTGGTGAACAGAAAAAACTAAACAAGCGTTCGAAAATTAAGAAATTACCTCAACATTCACATACAAATAATTAGTTTGCGTTCAAAATTGATGCCACTATTTTTTTTTATTCTGATGTATCTCCACAGATACATTATCAAGAAAAGGGTTAATGAAAAGGAAATATTCATAAATTGTACAAGATAGGAAAGCTAACATTTCATCCAAGATTAAACAATGTTCTTTATATTGTTCTTAATGTAAAGAAAAATGAGATATTTCTTTCTTACAAAAGAAAAAAAAGTGCACATTTTTGAAATATCTTGATTGTCTCTTTGAAATTCTGAGGCTGTTTGAAAATCTTGCCAACTATAATTTTTGTATAAAAGTCGATTATAGAATAAAGGTAGCTACTTTCTAAGACCTCAAATGCTTATGGCTTAAAAAAGGGTTGTAAAATTGTGTGTCACGTCTGTATTATATGTTTTTTATTTATGATTACAACTTTATTTTAAATAATTATTTGTCAGTTATATATATTGAATAGAACACTTGGTCGCTAGGTTCAGATATGGAGTCTCCGTCAAAACAACAAGGCCTAGGAGTCTCTAGTTAATAGTGGACAGCGTTTAAGCTGGAATGAAGTCCCCGGATATTGCAAAAGTCCACATTTAGAGTGAAGCTGGGTGCCGCTGTCATCGCTTTCAACTTTGGCGGGGAGGGGAGTAGGACTTCCGGATTCTCTCACTCACCGATGAAACATAACCATATGAATTTAGTTATTACACGTCGATCTTCTGTGATAGGATGGTCTCTATCACCTTCAGAATATAAGTATACAGTTAATATTTATGTTTGTACTAACTTCCATGACTTTCATGTATATAAAGTCATTTATTCATCATCATTAGTTTGAAACATAATCAGGTGTTCAATTTAAAATATTTAAACACAACACATTATCGAAAGTAATATAACTCTTCTTTTAATATTTATAAATACAATATATAATAATTGGTTTTCATTTAAATGTTTATAAGATTCCTCAAATATCATATATTAGAAGAACTTCAATAAAAAATTTTATAAAAGTAATAAAAAAATTTTTCTAACACTCTAATTGTAATGAAATAATATTTATTCAAAATTCAGAAGATCAGATCAATTCCAAAGTTCAGTAGAATTAAACGATATTATACTCTATAGAAGTGGTGTTGTGTGAGATCTATTACTCATAAAAAGGCGTGCTCGATAAAATGCTATCCCTTTCCTGCAGACCCCTTGTGAATAGTATTTCGCGATTCTTTTTAATTTTTCGCCTTTTTGCGCGGTACTGGACGTAACGGGCACTTCGCAGCTCATATATCACTTGAAGGTGTAACGGCCCGTTAACTACAACTGATGCTCCAATGACCCGTATCTCTAGTAATTTGCCAAAATATTTTTAACCGGATCTCTTTCGTTACTCGAGTTTTTCTAATGGAATATCGTGATAATTCATTGTTGTTGCGTTCACAGAGTAATTTTATAATAAATCAACATGAATTAGTAATAGCAATGAATACAATGTAATACGAATAGAAAGTTACTCGTATATAAGATACGGACATGCGGTAATATCGCAGTCATAAAAAGACACATTACAAACGTGTCATCCCACCGTCTGTACGTGAGAGGTATTGAATTGGTAGTATAAACTGTCACTTTCAGCAGCACTCAGACTAGTAGTGCTAGACTCAGTAAGTCTCTATGCTACATAATTCAAGGCGTGTTGAGGCGTGGAATGGAAAGTAGAGTGGAGTGTAAAGTAGATTCTTGTGTTGTAAATTTGGTTATAGCATGTTAGGTCGCTTTAAATCAAATGTTCAATTTAATATTTAAGATTAAATTTATTAAAACTTAAATTTAAACTAACACAGTATGCCGGCTATACTCAGCAGTGGGTCACTTGAGGGAAAAAAACTTAATATTATGCTCTTACATTAAACTCCTAGGTGCCACTGACAATGGACAAGTGATTGGTTTGATAAGGAGAAGACTCAGATGGCTTCAGCATTATTATAATATTAGCTAATAATAAACAAAATAATGTTTTATTTTAACCACGTTTTTGGATTTTGAATAAAATATAACCACGTAGAGATAAATTTTCAGCTAAGAATACTTCTGTATCAACTTTTTCCATTTCTGACTTCTTGTTTCTTGTATGGCAGTACTAAAGTACTAAAATTGTTAGATAATATTACATACAGTGAATGCCTATTTAATTTATGAGTTTTAATAAAACGAAGATATGTTTTCAAGATAGCTTATGAATTGTAGTAAAAATAAAACATTTGAAATCCTATTGGAACACATGTTTCCATCTGTTCCCAAAATAAAAACGTACAGATTATTGTTTCGGTGAAATTCCATAAACACTGGAAGTATAGTTTTGCAATATACCATGTATCCTTAATGTACATACATAATCCTATTGTAGCTAGATAAAATAGATAAAATGTTATTATGTAGTTTTTTATTTGGTACTATTGTTGTAGTACATTGTCGATTTATGCCACATTCTACTTCCACGTCGACATATCTCATTGTATTGTCAAATATTTTCCTTAAATGTCTCTTATATTAATTTAACTCTTTCACGGTATTAGCAAGTTGTTGTTGGCAGGTTGCCATAATAGCATAGGATTCTGGGCTCTAACTCTTTGAAAGGAAGTCCTCCCTCACAGAGCTAGACATTTTTATGACCGGTAATTCAGCATCTACGGACATCGGTATGCTCCAGTATACAGTATATACAGAACATTCAAAAAAATTGGTTTATTTTTGAATGCTATAAAAATATTATTGATGAATACAAATTTAATCAAGTAAATGACAGAGACTAGGATTTACAGACATTCTCCGTAACATTAAACCTTCTTTGATGCATTTTCGATCTTTTCGATCAATGTTTTAACATATCAAACTTATTCTTAATAGAAATTTCTGCTTGGTACTAGGAGTAGAATACAAGATGACTTGACTACATTTTCCATTGAAAACATCTGGTGCTATTTGCCTATCGTTCATTGTATAATTGTCTACGTCACGTTACAATGTTTAAAACTGATTGTATGCAGCCTTTGTCATATAAATTGTGAAAGTGAAAGAAAAGGAACATAAAGTTTGTATTTAAAAGCATTTTTATGTATTTATAGTCAACATTTTGGTTTAAAAAAACACCAAAGCTGTTTGTTATCATTTAAAGAATACCACAGACATTGGTCGCTAATCCTTTTTAATTCCAACCACGAAATGTGACATTGTTGGCGATATCTGACTATAAACTTAGTTGGTTATCTGATTTAGGTCACAGCCAAAGCCGTAGTATAAACCAACGAAAAGGATTATGAAAAGGCAATATTTAATCTTTTATATGTATAGTAAAATAAAGTTCTTGTTTTTTATTGACTGCGATTCTTCTCTTACAATTCTCTGACGCACTTAGAATACGTCTGATTAGAAAATGTACATATCAAATAGACTTAACTTCTATCTTCAATAAAAATAGCTTGGTAGTTAAATTTTATTCTCACATGAAAAAAAATATCTCATCTACTTTAATATTACACATATATTACTTTATTTTTATCGAAATAAAATGATAATATATAAAAAAACATTAAGGTTATATTGTATTATTTGACATTCAATACAAATTTAGTAAATAATATAAGTATGAACGGCCATTGTCTTGGATTTAATATATTTTTCAATAGTTTTTATTTTTACCTACTGTATATAACGATATAGTAATCATAACTCTAGATGTTAATGAAATATTCTATTTTTAATATGATGCACAGAAATAAATATATTTCTATTTCTATGTTTTTCGTTGAAACACTCAATATTAAAGGAACATAACGTCATTTCATAGATTGTATTACGCCTGTTAACAGTTAGGTCATGTTAATAGTTCACACTATCACACTATACCTATACCCTGTTATTATACGAAACGTCAGCTTATCAAAGTTTTTTGTAACGATATACTGAAAGATTTCAAGAAAATAGTTCAAACAATTCAATACCTGTCCCACATTTCCACATACTTCAGATAGGAACAAATACTTGAATTGCTTTGATAAAAGTTTTGTATACGTTTTTTTTGTCGCTTTCATCTTGTACCAAAGCAAAAGGATTTGTCTTGAACGTGTTAAGGTTAAGGTGTGTCTGTTATTAGTTTGTTAGATAGAATGAATTCTTAGTTGAGATTCCGGATAATGCTTTAAAGGGTTTTCTTCATCTGATTATAATATGTTTATATACAAAACCATTAATTTTAAGAAATATTAAGGTTATTTATTCCATTATCAAAAGCAGACATTTAAATAATTATTAATGCTAATAAAGTACAAAATTTATGACTATATTTGTTTACATAACTTTTAATTATGCTACCTTAGATACGTAAAGTTTTTTGACTTACAAACTTTAGGGTTTCACATCTTGTTTGCAGAAGCTCTCCATAGCTCCACTAATTAATCTTGTTGGACTTTTATTTTATTAAAATTTCCAAGAACAGTGTGTTGTAAAAAAACATCTTTATATAAAATTGTTATATTTTTAATTATATTTTTTTCTACAAGATGTATTAAATAAGAATAAATAAACTTTTGGTAATAAGAAATAAAATTTCATTGTGACCGTTCTAAGCTCATAAGGCTATAAAATAAATTGATACCATAAAACTCGTAATATCATCAATAAATCAATTACTCCGAAACATTTATAATCCTAGTTAGATCCTTAGAATAACGTGGAGCGAGATTGCAGATCTTAATTGTTAATTTTATGATATTAGATCTGTACAAGAAATAACCATTACTATTATACTAAAACTATTTGAACTCATGTTATATTAAAATATAAATCATTTCTATTCAGATTTCATAAAAAAGACGAAGCAAAATATTGCTATAAACCTTTTGAGTACTAATAAAGCTTGCGGACGGGAGTTTGCAGTGAGAGGTGGTTTGAAAAAAAGTTACGCAAAAAATTTTATATTTATAAATAAAACCTTCACTGAATGAATATACAGCTCTGGAAAGATACTCGTACCACTTCACTGCGCATCCCTTAGCTAACATACATCTATGTAATTAGAGATAAAACTTTGTAGACATGATCCAAAATCACCTCATCGGAATTCTAAGTAATATTAATATCAGAACCTCAGATTAGAAATGGAATCAAGCGAACCGAATTATAAGTATACATTCATTTATTATATACTTTTATATTAGTAACACAAGTTTTTAGTGGCGTTTAAAATTTGTTTATAAATTGAAAACCAATTGGTACCTGTATATAGATTAAGAATAATATATAAAAATGATTATTAGTTTAGATATTATATGCATCATTTTAATTTGACATAGATTTTCAAGACATGTTTGACTGGGAATTACATATTTACTTAAGCGTAGAGACACTTTTAGCGGATTATCAGATATCAAAAGGAAGCAAACACATCCAGTTCATTCAGTGTTGGGATCAAGTTTTATTGCTTACAATATTCTTTGACGTTAACACAAAATCTTACATTTCTTGAAATATAAAACACAATATACACTATAACTATTGCTATATTTATGAAATTAATACGTTAACAATATCCACATTCCTTGATGAAGATACTGACGAATACTTCAAATGAATACCAAGACTAATTTCCATCCATTCGGACAACTGACCTTCTGTACGTGCAATTAAATGTTCTGCAGTACTTTTAGTGCCATTGTGTCAAACCATTGCCATTATTAGACACTGTCAAATAACACAAATGACTCGGAAGCCCCAACTAAATGATTCTCCCACGACCATTATTAAAATGGTTAGGATGGTGAATAAATTTCGATTTTGTTGCATGTTTTTATCATCTATTCTGCAATTCAATAAAATTTTATTTTATATTTAAATTTATAAGCCTATTGCGTATACAAATTTAACACTTACTATTCATCATTACTATTCATTAAAACAGTTCAAGCTTTATTAATAAATTAAAAACCAATAGAAGAACCAGAATCTACAGTGAAATTTACATTGTTATTTGTATATTTTTCCAACAGTATATTAAATTGATTTGTATAAGGTTACAGATTTTGAAACTAACTTTACAAAATGACCAGTGAGGAAAAAAATGTCATGATTAAGAAGCCACGAGCCTTGAAGGGTTACTTTATTTGGTAATATATTGAGTAAATTTGAAGGATCAGCAAGAGAGCCTCAGGTCAATGAACTTGAATAACGTATTAGTGAAGTGAATACTATATATGTACAATATGATGATTTGCAAATTCAGTTAAAATCCATTACTTGTATTAATTAAGATATTGAAGGTCAATTAATTGAAAGAAATGATTTTGAATCTCTTAATGGCACATGAAAAATGAATAATGACTATGAGCATTTTCTATTATACTAACAATTGCCTGCAGCTTTATCTGTAATTACAACATAACTATTTTTCACGTGACTTTACCCATTTACATACTACTGAGACAAAAACAATCTTTTTTATAATTGTTGTCTATCTTTCTATTACTCCTGAGTAATGTTTGGAACGGCTTAACTGATTTCAATAGGACTTTCACTGAAAGGCAGGGGAATTTGTAGGTATAATAGATTACCTTTTATCCACTTATCCATAGTACTGCCATCTACCGAAAAACCCTTAAAAGTACGTAAAATTTTAGTTTACTTGGATAGTATCAGATTTGTAGATTTTTTTAGAATTATATCATTCGATAGTAAGGAGGTAGCAGACTAACTCCCCGCCAGTTAATAATAACTAAACCCACGTTAGTTATAGCAGGTCCAGTTATTTTGTGAATATGAGTTCTTTAAGCCATTTATATAGGGACATAAAAACTGAATTCATATAGGGACTAATAAACTGAACCAAAAAATAAAGTAACAAAGAAAGAATTATAAGTGACCTATATACATATTCTGGCCTATAAAGTAAAATAACAATAACCAAATTTCTGACACAGGAAACTTTTTAAGAACATTTTTGATCAAACATGAGGAACTTACAATCCCGGTGAGATACTCTTCACTCCGTGCCTCAAGACGCCTTGAATTTATAAAGTATACAGGCTTACTGAGGGAAGATGATGATGGAAGTGGCAGTATATACTACCAATTCAATACTTCTCACGCACAGACTCTGGGATGTCACGTTTGGTATGTGTCTCTTTATTATGGCTATATTACCGCATAACCGTATTTTAAATAATTATACGGAATACATATTACAGTCTGTCTATTAAATTGTTATGATTGCTATTTGATAATTCTTGTTTGTTTATAATAAAATTACTCTGTAATCACTACAACATTATAAAGAATCCAAAGATATCCGATTAAAAATAATTTAGAAAATTATTACAGATCAATTGACGCATTACTGAAGAATTAGTTGGAGTTAACAGAGGCTTCAAGCTGTGAAGTGTCTCTATCACTTTAGTTCCGGTACCGCAAAAAAGGCAAAAAGATAAATAGAATACCGAAATACGATTCACAAGTGTTCTGCAGGAAACGGATAGAATTTTATCGAGCACGTCTTTTTATGAATAATAGATTTTACCCAGTACCACTTCTGTAGTAGAGTATAATATCGTTTAACTTTTCTAAACTTTGAAATTTATCTGATCTTCTGAATTTTGAATAAATATTATTCCAATATTATATTAAGTGATACAGGATTTTTTGAATCTCGCGAAAAAAAATATTTCTATAAAGCGATTCATTTTATTCTTAAGATATATATTTTATCTTCCTAAGTGTCCCATATAAACGATACTATAGCATATAGTGGCTTAAAGTGACAAGAATTGCGTGAGTGACATGTCACTAGTTTCATGAAACTCAATAGTTTCTTATTTAAAGTCACTTTTCAGAAGTTTGAGGAACAGCTTTTCTGTTCAGAAACTATTCATATCCGAGTGCTCTGAACTCAGTATATTAATTACAATTTAATAAATATTACAAAAGAAACATGTGACACATGTCTGTACTAATACTTACAAGAAGAATCCTAACGTTTTTCTTACTATATACTTTCGCCGACCTATATAGTAAGAAAAACGTTAGGATGAAAGTATTCTTAATAAATTACATTTTTGGTGCAATCAACATGACTAGTCAATAATATTTATTATATTTATATGAATAATGCAATGGAAACAGCTAATAAATTTTCCATTTTCCATCTTTATTTCCTATTTATTTTTACGCGTTAATATTTTATGTTAATACTACAAATTGTGTTGATTACATACTAAATATTAGCGTCTCTTATTATATTTATACGTACTACATTATAATTAAAGATATTTCAAATGAATTCATCTTTTAATCAAATGATTCACAGACTTGAACCTCTAATTAATCTAACCTTCTATCAAATGAGTTTCAAGAAAACTCGCAGCTTTGTAAAATGAACATTCTCCAAGAGAGAACTCAATTCGAGGGAAAAGTGATGCTTTGAAGAGATTTACATAAAACCAGTAAACCCGCAGATACTGCTATAGCTATTCATTATACACTTCGTAACTTTGGTTATAAATGCCATTCGGCTCCCAAAGTCTCGCTTTCAATAATAGATATCTCTCAACTGTTAGATAAAATAATAATTGTTATCAAATTATATCAAATCAATCAATGTCTACAAGTACTTACTCATGCTTACATTATTCGTAAGTTATAAAATACTCAAGAGTTTTTACAAGAATATTGGTTAGCAAAAGAGCACCAACGACCACGGACCAATGGTGCGGCGGAACATGCCCCTCATGAAAATATTAAAAGAAGGTCAATTGTAAAGGCATTAGTAGCTGTAAGAATGCAGGAGAGTGAAGAAGTACTAATACCGGTAATAATCAACATTTGTTGATCATATACGAATTATAGATGAATGTCACTGCAGTGCTTTTCTACGAAAAATGCGTTTTTGGTTGTTTTATCAAACAAGTTAACAAGCGCACCTGATAGTTAATAGTGTCAGTCTAAACATATACACATATAGATATATCAAATGCTTTTTCTTAGGAAATGAAAAGAGAAGAAGGATGCTGGACTCGTAAAGATTTTTGTATCTAGACTTTCGACTCTCCCCACTACATCTGACTTAGCTGGATTACTGCAGTCGTATCACTATAGCTAGGCTTTAAGAAGCAATAGAATAGTTTTGCTTATTCATGATAGAATTGCAAAGAAAATTGCTTTCTGATGCCAGCCTGAAAAGCTTATAATGTTTTCAAATATAGATTAGGTATGTCATAATGAGAATCACCTCACTATTTAGTAATAATTTAAATAAAACAACAGTATAATAATTATTATATTTTGGTATTCGCATCAAATACTATGACTTAATACAATAAAGAAAACTGAACATTAAAATCCACTTCCTCCACATGAAATAATGAGAAAGGGTTTTTGGAGTAGCTTTATATACAAAAAGTCCTTCGGGAAAAGCGAACTAAGTCGCCGAATATCTTAGTTAATATTAGATATACTTACTCGACTAAGGTAATAGAAGATATGAGGTCTTTTGATGTTGAATTGCACTTCATTTTGGTCCGATTTCAGTAGTCATCTTAACTTCTTGATTTTTTTCTGTAATTTTTCCAGCTAGTTCCAGTCGCATTTGCAGTTTAACGGCTTATCTACTGTAACAAAAATTATTTTTAATTTTTTTGTCGTAGCGGAGAACCTCGGATTTGGGCAAAATCGACCAAAATTTTGGCAGTGATACAGTTTTGGACGCTGATCACGATGGTGCAAGAATTCTTCCTTAATTCGGCCATTTGACCAAGTTATGGCTAAAATAAAATTTAGTAGTTTTTGGTGTTCGCTCCGCCTACACCTTGTCATGAAATTACACGTCCCGGCGACGTCGCCGTCGCACTGCCGCTAACACAAGCCGACATTTTTCGCAGGGACACTCAGCCAGAGGTCGACAAACGTGCTTCGACCATTTGGCTTTGACATTAATTAATTGCTACAAGTTATAAGAAATATAGTTCTCAAAACAATTTTGATCATTTCTGTTTAAAATAAGTATCTGTACTATTGATGTTTTTTTTTTTTTTTTTATGTTATAGGAGGGCAAACAAGCGTGCGGGTCACCGTTAATATGTGATCACCGCCGCCCATGAACTCTTGCAACATCCGAGGATACACAAGAGCGTTGCCGGCCTTGGAGAAAGGAATATATGCCTTTTTTGAAGGTACCCATGTAGTATCGATCTGGAAATGCCGCCGAAGGAAGTTCGTTCCACATTTGAGTGGTACGTGGGAAGAAAGTCCTTGCAAACCGCACAGTTGAAGATCGCCACGCATCCAGGTGGTATGGATGGTAAAGGAGGCGATGGCGAGCTGTGCGGTGGTGAAATTCGGCAGTAGGCATCAGATCGAATAGTTCTTCGGAACACTCCCCGTTGTAAATGCGGTAGAAGACGCACAAAGAAGCCACGTCTCTACGCAATGCCAAAGAGTCCAGCCGTTCGCAGAGCACCGGGTCCCCGACAATCCGAACGGCTCTCCGTTGTACGCGGTCAAATGGTAGAAGCTGATATTGGGGTGATCCGGACCAGAGATGAGAACAGTACTCCATGTGTGGCCGGACCTGCGCCTTGTAGAGCGCAAGTCTTTGGCCAGGTTTGAAATACTGCCTCGCTCTATTGATCACTCCCAATTTCGTCGAGGCCAACTTGGCCTTGCTCTCCAGATGACCACGAAACTGACAGTCGCTTGAAATATCGAGACCCAGTATTCTGATACTTGGCGAGGCAATAAGAGGAGTGCTCTCGAAGAGCGGTGATACGACAAATGGGGTTTTTTAGTGGTAAACGCGCAAACCTGTATCTTGTCGGGATTGAACTGAACGTGGTTCAGTTCACCCCACTCAGAGATCATCCCCAGGGAAGTCTCTATTGAAGACACAAGTTTCTTTCGGCATGTCTTATAAGTTATATACTCTTATCACACAGCTTATAAACTTGTTAACATAATATGTACATTATATGCAGCATATATTAAAATTAAAGTATATTTTCTACAATATCCTACTTATATAAATATTGTGAGCAATGTAAAGGTGTTAATTTAAAAAAAATATGTTCTATCTTACAAAAGTTTACGTGAATTCGGCAAATGATATGATTTCTACTACAAAGATGAAGTATTAAGCTCTGGTGCAGATAACCCGACATACTAATACATTGAATGTATTTGAAACTTTATACTGCATTATACATTGCAGGTTTTGTAATAATTTAATTATATTTATTATCGTTGACCCACCTTATAAAAGTGAAAATCCACAATGTTTCTCTAACAGACCTTTAGAAAACTTTTTCATTGCATGAATTCATCGTCCTCGTAGTAATGTAAGTCGAGCAACATTGTTTAATCTGATATGATTTGTTGGCTCTTAACTCCTGCACTTTATGTTTCCTTTTCATTAAGCTTTCACAATATTGTGGGTTGATCATAAATTGTGTACTTCACTCACTTACATCTGTTGTACAAAGTAATAGGATTACATTATAGTAAAACTGTTTCAGTATAATATAACAAGGAAAGCTCAAGACACGTGTAATAATTATCATTTATAACTTATTACCAACAAAATACAAAAATGTAATATTAATAAATTGTAGTTATAAAAACGAGTTATAAGAAAGATTGTAAGGAATTATGGGTCTAAGTGAATATATATTTTATTTTTATGGTTAAATATTGAAATAAAGACTATCTCAAGATAATACAAAGTAGAGAAGAAAGTATTACAAAAATAGTAATGTTCGACAAGACAATTTTAATAAAATATGAAGCAGTATATATATGTCTTTGTTTATACCGAGAGCACAACAAAGATTTATCTTAAGTATAATTTCGGCAGAAACCTTCCTAACGTTTATTGATCGCTCGTAATTTTTTATAGTAGCTGGGTGTTACAAATATCAAGATAAATATATAGCCAAAATATTGTTTCTGGTAATGATAAATGTTATAAAGAACGAAATTGAGTTCGTATATTTTTCGTCCATAGATTTTATTTTTTATTTTCCTTACATTTTTAATCGTTTTTAGAGTAAAATGTCATTTTTATTTCTTATTGCGTCTACTTTCTTCTGTTATATATAAGTCATACAAGGTATAATATTTTTATCTCCATAAGTCTCACAATTAATTATAAATCGCATTTCAGTCGCAATCGCAGTTCTGTTGTTTAATAATGACTACTAAAACTGAATTATTTATATTTATCTTATTAGCTGATATCATATTTTATTTCATTTTTACTATACTGTACATAATTTTATTTTCAAAAAACCCTTTATTTCATTAAATTAAGGCATTACAATAAAAGCTTACTAAATTTCTTGGACAATATTCTTTGGACATTTACAAAGCGCTCGTGATTTATTTCTCACAAAATATTTAGAGAATACGATCCGCTTAGGAGGATACATTTTCTTAAAGTAAAGTGAGTAATAATAACTGCTAAGAATAATAATTGTATATTTGACTTAGGTATACCTTTGGAATAGTTTTATTCAAAAGTTGCTATAGTTTACAAATCATCTACAATCTTTTTAGTTTTTGCTGAAGTACACAGACGTCGAGAATCTAATCTATATACTGGAACTAATTAATTTGTTCTACAGATTGTGTTCCTGTTTTATATTAAGGGCAGATTTCATTGATAATATAACTTCGGATAAATTCACGATATTCTCTATCTATTGCATTAGTTGCTTAAGAATAAAGAGTCTTCGTGAGAGTAAGATCTGTTTTACATCAACAGATTATTGTATTCAAGATATAAAAATATTTCTATGTTTTAATATCCGTCACATTATTCTTTCGTACAAAATAGTAAATGTATTTTAACACAGGATTTTAATTTTCAACCCTAACTACTATAAAATATTACTTTATTTCATATAGGGATGTTGCAAATCCATTTCCATAATATGTGGTGGAATAAATTGCAAATAGCTATTAGTTGTTTTATCTCTAATAATATTATAAATGCGAATGTAAGTTTGTTTGTTACGCTTTCACGCGAAAACTACCGATCAACTCAACCAATCATTATGAAAATTTGTAAATCTACTTTTGGAGCTATTAGAAGTAACATATGTTTTTATTAGTATATATAAATACTTTTTTTTAGCGGGAACTTAAAACGAAATTAGAAAGATAAAAACATCGTTTGTCAATAAATCTTAATCTAGCTAGTAAATTATAAATGTATTATTTAAACTTTTGACATCTTAATCCAATTTGTGCCTCTCTTTTTCTAGTAGGACATACAATATAAATTATTTAGTTACAGGTTACATAGAAAATATTAATCCGTTTGAAGGTAATTTTGTAGTGAAGTAACAATTTTCAAAATGAATTTCATTTATAACTTCGTACCTCTTCACCTCGTTGTATTCTCACGCCTTTCATCATTCATAGATTTTAATTTGATATGTATTTTTGTTATACTTTCCTAGTAATTTAAAAAGGAATGAAAGAACACATAAATTAAAAATGTGTAGTATCATTATTGCTGCGTCTGTCAAACAATGGAATTAAACTTGTTATTTATTATTGACTTGCAATAATAAATAACAAATACAGCTATTTTGTACTTTGATATATTTATTGTATATTCTTTGAAAAAAAAATAATTTATTAACCATGTATCTCGACTTCATTTATGTATTTTTATGTATAAGTCCCAATTTTGGCATTAATATCATATTCTTATTATTATGTAGCAGCCTTTAATATTTCCAAGAAAAAGAGAAAAATCAGAAATAAGAAGTCTTTGACATTGAATTTATGAACTTATTTGTGTTTGAGGAAAGTCAAATCATCTTAATAATAAAATCATTTATTTGGGTTAATATTTTCAATGAACGGCGAACTTCAGAAAAAATAGTAATTTTCCGACTCCAAAGTTAGAAAAAATACTTAAGCTTCATTTAGATAATAAAGTTATGAAAGTTTAAGCTCCCAATTACAAAGGGACGGAATGTTACATCTTTAATCATGTAATAATTTTTGCTTCTTTACGAGTTTTGTTTGCAATAATATTACAAAGTGTTCTTTAACTGAGAGATTGTTACATTTTTAATTTTTAATTATATTAAAACTGTAGAAACATTTACGCTTTAACATGCGCTTCTCGTATAAAATATTTTAGTTATCTGTAGAATAAAAACTCACCAAGAACGCTGATCCACTTTACAGTTTATTTAATAGCCTTTAGGGTCAACTTTTTTATATGACAATTAAAATTGTCAATTTAATTAAATATTGAGTAATACATTTATACAATACAGATAAGAACATTTGATTATTAAAATAAAACTTGGCCTCCGGTCGGTTTTATTGTCTTAGCCATCATATTAAAAAAGTATTTGTTTAATAGTGTGAAATACGATCATTGCTATTACTAGTGAGACATGGACAGACAAAGAGATTACTAAAACTTCGCAAACCTTGTATGTAACCTTTTTAAAGAAAATGTCTTATTTATCACTTCGATAATAATTGGAAATTTGACAAGTGTCAAGTAAAAAATTTTTAAATATTTTTAATTTACAATATTTTACGTATTTTTTTGTCAAATGTTTCTAAATTATTTAAATTAATCAGTAGAAAAAGTAGATAAAAAAGTAATACATCTAGAGCGTCGTACATGTGAACTCCCGAACTTCATTGGACTCCTGGTATCGACCACGACCACGCGACGACTGATTTTAGCAAGTTTGCAGGCGATGGTACTGGGGACGACACCGCCTGGTACACGCGAGCTTGCCAACCTATAACCTATTTATTTATAGGTCATTCCACATAATACCTATGTAAATTAGTTTTTTTTTTTCTAAAATTTATTAAAATTAAAATTTTCTAAAATTTGACGGCCGCTCAGGCCGGACGTGATCCGTGAGACGTTGAATTGTGTTGTTGAAGTGCAAATTAGTGAAAATTAATATTGTGTCCAAGGGAGGCGAAAGAAAAGAATATATGTATATATATATATATATATTTTTTTTTTTTTTTTTTATTTTTTTTTATGTAAATAATTTAAAATATTAATAATTTTGTATTTTATATTTAAAATTTTGTATTTAGAATTAAAACTAATTGTATTATAAATAAAATGTAAGTTTATAATATGTAATATAATATGAACAAATGCGGCGTTGGGAACCGCCAACCAACACGCCATGTTCCGAACGGCGGAAGGTGGAGGACGGAGCTACAAATAGCTACGTGGAATGTAAGAGGACGAATGGAACAGAAGATGAATGAATTATTAGATGTGATGGATGACAAAGATCTGGATGTTATTTGTGTGTCTGAGACCAAGCGAAAAGGCAATGATACGACCGATTTACCTGGCAACCGGGTCGCTTTCTGGGCTGGGGTTCCAGAGAGTGAGCGAGGTTGCCAAGGTGTAGGCGTATTATTGTCCTCTCGAATGGTTAATGCACTGGTAGAATACAAGGCGATCAACCCGAGGCTTCTTTGGGTTCGCTTTAAGCTGGGGATAACAAGAGTATTCTTGTTAGCCATGTATGCGCCAGTATCCTCAGCTCAAATGAGCGAGCTCGAGGAGTTTTGGGAGAATGTCAGGGATGTTCTAAGTAGTGTCAGAGATAATGAAAAGTTGATAGTATGTGGAGATATGAATGGATGGGTTGGAACCGCGCGAAGCGGTTACGAAAGCGTGCTAGGCAAATACGGTGATAGGAGGGTAAATGAGGCTGGAAAGCTTATTTTGGAATTTTGTAAGGAGAAAAATTTGTTTGTGGCAAACACGATGTTTGATCACAAACAAATTCACATGTACACATGGGAGCGAGCGGAAGAAAGAAGTATGATTGATTTATTCCTAGTGGACCAGCGTATTCGAAGTCAAGTTATGGACACGCGAGTGTTCAGAGGTGCTGATCTGGGAACGGACCACTATATAGTCGTTGCTAGAATAAGAGGTCTGTTCACAGGTTGGCGCAGCCGCACGGCGTGTCCAAGCTTGGCGTCGAATTATCGCATAAGAAGCTGGAAGCTTCAAGATCCACCGATCAGAGAGGAATATCAAGAAAGGGTTTCCAAGAAGCTTGAAAGCTGTGATTCTGGAAATGAAAGTGTTGAAGTATGCTGGCAGAACCTTAGGAATGGTATGGTGAAAGTAGCGACAGAGGTATGTGGTAAAAGGAAAAGAGGTTTTAGTAAAAAGCGCGATGAATGGTGGGATGATGAAGTGAAAGACGCTGTGGAGTTAAAGAAGAAAGCATGGCTGGATTATAAAGCCTCGGGTAATGATAAAAGTATGAGAGAGATAAGAAAAAGAGAGTACAAGCTGCAAAAGCACAAAACGAAAGCACTTATAAAGATGAAGCGTGAAAATTCTGAGAGAGAAAGGGATGAAAAGTTGACGAACAACTTCCGGGAAAACACAAAGCTTTTCTGGCGAGAAGTTAGTGGTTCCCGGGGTTGTTCGGTAACCTGTAGAATGAAAGGGGTGCTTTCGAAGAACGGTGAAATTTTAACTGAACAAACACACGTTTTGCAGCGGTGGGCGGAATTATATAAGGAGATGTATGAACGTGAGGACGCCTCGGTCTTGACTACCAGCGTAATGCTGAGTCAAGACGTAGCCGATGGTGAAATCAGTTTGAAAGAAGTAGAGAGCGTGATTCGAAGTCTGAAATGTGGTAAGGCTGCGGGAGCAGATGAAGTTACTGCCGAGATGATCAAATATGGTGGGCCACGCGTCTGGGACCTTTTCTGGTTTTTGTGCAATTTATGCTGGAAATCCGGGGAGGTCCCAGACGATTGGCGAAGTGCAGTCATCGTACCTTTGTATAAAGGCAAAGGCTCACAGATAGACTGTGCAAGCAATAGGGCCATCAGTTTGATTAGCTTGGGCGGTAAAGTTTATGCTAAAATTTTAGCGAGAAGAATGCAAGAGAGATCTGAAAGGCTGTTGTGGGAGGCCCAAGGAGGTTTTAGACCTGGAAGAGGGTGTACAGATCAGATCTTTTCCTTCCGCATGATCACGGAAAAGTTTTTGGCCCTAAACCAAAAGGTTTTCTGTGCTTTTGTGGATTTGGAAAAGGCGTTTGACAGGGTTGTGAGAAAGAAGTTATGGGAGATACTGCCCCGATACAATGTGAACGGACCCTTGCTACAGGCTGTAAGGTCTCTTTACCGAGATCACTCAGCCTGTGTGCGAGTAGGAGCTGGCATGTCGCCCTGGTTTGACATCCAATCGGGTGTTAAGCAAGGTTGCGCTATGTCAGCTTGGTTGTTCAATTTGTATTTGGATAGTTGTCTCCAAGGAGTGAAAGATAGTGACATGGGAGTGAAAGTAGGCGCCCTTAAGGTCAATTGCTTGCTATATGCAGATGATGCGGTGCTCATTGCATCATCAGAATGCAATTTGCAGGCATTGGTCACCACTTTGAAAGATGGGTGTGAAATTAATGGTCTTAACCTGAATGTAGATAAGACGAAGGTTCTGATATTTGAAAGAAATGAAGAAAGAACAGAATGTAAGATCAACGTGAATGATAAGATAATAGAACAAGTGAATGAAGTAGTTTATTTGGGAAGTATGTTTAGCAGAGACGGAAGATACGAAATGGATGTGGAAAGACGTATTGCTGTCGGTAACAGAGTCAATGGTGCTTTGACTGCATTGTTGAGACGGCAAAACGTCAGTATAGCTGCACGTTTGGCTGTACACAATGCAGTTTTGCTACCGACGCTGTTATACGGCAGCCAAACGTGGGTAACACAGAAGAAGAATGTAAGAAAGATGAATGCTGTGGAGATGCGATCTCTTCGCAGAATATGCGGAGTCAGTCTAGCTGATCGAATCCGCAATGAAGACATCCACAGAATGGCAGGTACTAGCGAAGATGTCACGGTGAGAATGAAGAAGAACGTGCTCAGGTGGTTTGGGCACGTTGAACGAATGAGTGATGAAAGAATGGTAAAAAAGATTTATATGGGAAAAGTGAGCGGTAAGAGAGACAGGGGGAGGCCTCGAGTGACCTTCGAAAACACAGTAGCTACGATACTGGAGGAAGGTCACGTAAAAAGCATGAGGACCCCCCGGAGGGCATGTATGAAGAGGTTGATGTCTGTGGCCGAGGCGAAAGAGGTATGCAGAGACCGTAGCGTTTGGCGCTCCGTCGTCTCTGGCTACCCCGCAAGGGATATGGCGTGAAGGTAAATAAATAAATAAATAATTAAAATAATAATTGCTGCTTTCATAATTCGATGTATTTTATTAATGATACAAAGACAATAAAATTATTAAAACTCTTTGCCCTAAATAGGTAAATTTACTTATTTAATCCCTCCCAATAGATTTATTGCTAGTAGGCAAATTTAACTCTAACTTTTCAGGCTATCAGTGAACTTTAGTAATCCTGAATAACTTGACAATTAGGATTTATATGGTCTAATTAATTTTAAACAATATAGTTCAGTCGTAAGATACTCTATAACAGGATTGTTTGCGCTCGATGCTCCGAGTGAGTGTTAACGGATTTTGACTCAAACTTCCAAATTACATAAATCACTTAGCCGAGGTCTCAGTTCATTAATTAGGTCTGTCACCTACTTCGTTCATAGTTTTATTAGATAATAACAGTTCGATTTTCACGTCATCTTGACACATATTGACTATTAATTTAATGATCTATTATTCGTGTTAAAGTATCTTCAAATTTCTCTATTAAAATTAATTATCATATTTATAATATGTAAAAGTTCTAAATCATATCTTCTTGTAATCACTTGTCCTCATCAATCTGTAATCTAAGCTATCGTCGTCTTCCAAAGTATTCATTTAACAATGTATGTTTAATGTTACAAGATATCTGTTTAGTTAGAATTACATTGAAAATATGAGACAAATGAATATATATTTTAAAAGTGTCTATTACTGTGTTAGTCATGTTAGGTTTTAATGTATGTCTGTTAGAAAGTTGTTAGTTAGTCGACAGTTTACGTTCTTAGTCGCCCTCCTTCAAATTTTATTTAGTCTCCAATCAAAGAGTTCAGGGTCTTGAAATAGGTGTATTTAAATAATATATCTCCAATGCATTACATTTTACACTTATTATATTTATGTATATTATTATAAATGTCTTTGTAGATGCTTTATATAGCATCTTTAGACATTAACGAGTCTAGTTTTATTGCGAAAGTTAATATCACTGTAAAATCATAGTTATTAATTTTATGAAGCTATTTATCAGAGTTGAGAATATTTTAAAACGGCAATTCATAACTTTTTCTAAAGCGACAGTTGTTGGCGTCATCAATCACGATTATTCAGTGGAAGGAATAAAAACACCCGCATTTATGCAACGACAATTTTTAATGTCACAATTCGCTGACTGAGATCCCCTTACTGACATGTATAATATGTTTTACTTTTATAATGAGGAAACATTAACAAAACTTCAAGGAAAGTTTTTTTATTAAAATAATGACTTAAAATAAACATGTTCTCGTTTTTAATAATTAGTTATTTTTAGTTATTATTGAATTTCTTCCTATTAATATATCTTAAATTTAACGTTTTAAAAATATTACTTAGATATTGTTCATAACATATTATAGCATTGTTTCATGAGATGAGTGAGAGGGTGGGATGAACGAACCCTCTCCCTGCCAGTTATGTGGCCGTCTTACCTTTATCGTTCCTTTTTTACCCACCACCATAAAAAGACACCATAACGTTTACGCATTTATTTGTCTGAATTCAAAAGGAAAATTTATAAATAACCTAAGATACAGTAAGGATTAAAACAATATTTTTTTCCACAGAAGTTAATAAAGCAGTGTATTATATAAGATAAGATTCTGAAGCGTTGGTCCAACACTGCATTTTAAAGTTCCTAAGTCGATATAATAACAATGTTGGTAAAATCGCGTTCGCCATTTAAACGTTGAAATTTCAGTTTAAAAATCTCAGTAAATAGTAAGTATGTCCTATGTATTTATTATGAAAAATATTCACTGTTCTTTGTGATCCTTTGTTTATAATATAACCCGAATACAAATACAATACAAATAAACAAAGACAATATTTTAACATGGTTTATTCTGCTTCTATTATATATTATTCAAATGAGTTGTGAACTTTGTTAATGGATGCTTGTGTACTGTGAACCTTTTATGAATATTCATATATAAAGTATTCATATACAATTAATTACTTAACACGTAGTTGAGATAATTGTTTTAAATAAGATAACTAGTTTCTAATACTTTCTAACATTTACATTCACTGTCGTTCTTAATAATGTTCATGTTCTTTACAAGTTACTGGTCGTTCTCCAGAGACCATATATTATGGCCGTTAAAAGTAGCTTGTATCAGAAACACTGATTTATAAAGGGTGAAAAAATATTACATTCTCTCGACACAGCTTCAGGCTCACTTGTTAACAGATATATTGTTTTTATCTCGAGTTGATCTTTCTTTACTTATAATATAATAACTCGAGTAATATTATACTCTTATATAATCTATATCAAAAGTCAGAGTCTAGTTGCATTGTTACAAATAATTATTAAAAGTATTATACAATTATTTAATAAGAAACAGTTCTTATAAAGTAATTACTTATTGTTATATTATTGTTAATTGATATATAAATGTATTTGTTGTCTATGTGTGAGACAATGTTAACACATTATTATGCTTACTCACACTACCGACCTATTTAATCACTGTAAGTGAGGCTAATGCGGTACATTATTTCACTACAAGGAAGTGTACGATAAATGACAAGGATATGTTGTTATACAAAATATTATGCCATTAGATCTGCTAAATATATTATATAAATTGTAATAACTATATTAGATGCTTAACACAGACGGACCCTGTTATTGTCTCTTGAGACAAAACATTTGCAATATGATACAAAAAAGAATTCATTTAAAATGCTTTTAAAATATATAAATATATATAAGACATAAAAAAAATATTATAGAATAAATATATGTATATATATATTGTTTCCAATGTGTGTTCTTATTACATTTATACTCATCGTAATAATCATTAAATATAATTCTAAAGTAAAAAAAAGTACTAAAGTAAAGTAAAGTAGTATGTATTATCATCAATAGAATGGAGCCAGAAGCCATAATCAACGAGAATCATCCAAAAGCCATAAAGCTAAATCTCATAAGCCATCAGGCAGTATTTAAACCAATCATCCTTTATTAAAGCGGTGCTATTCATAAGCGTTGTGTTTGTCTCATAAATAATTCAACATCACCGCGGTACACCATTCATATTACACTGAGCTTGGAGACGTACATACCTAAGTTTGGGACTTTTAAATAAAATAGAATTCTATACAATATTGTGGTATTTTATATAAGTTTGAAAAAGGATTTTTTTATGAAAATATATAAGCATTATAATATATTTAATAAGGTTTAAAATTTATTTGACAACTGCCGAACAACTTCCATTTTCTTCCATAGAATAGATATATCAATATAAAATAATTATAAGGGCCCAAACTATCCTGTGCGGGTATAAAATGATTTTAATACATTATTTGTGGTTATTATTTTATAAATATAACGGTAGGGTATTTTTACACAATTTCTGGTTATAATGATTGTAATATTTGGACAAAATAACACTGAGTATGAACGTGAAAATTAAAGTATGAAATATATATCTTACCAATACTAATACTGCTCAGAAAGCTTTATAGAAGAGGTGTCTCGAATTAATAACTTACTAAAAATGACAGCAGTGATCACTAGACAGCATTATTGATAAATAGTTTAGGCATAACGTATACGAAGACTCAACGCATTAGACATAACTTGGACGTAATATTTTAAATTCCCATATTACTAATATAGATGTCAATGTTACGTTGTATCTAAATCAAACTAGTGGTCACTGTACCAGCGCCACCCATTTGTGGGGTCCGAAATATCTTGGATCTATAAAGATATCGTTTAAAATAGGATTTCAAAGCTTTTATCAAATTCTTTCTATATTCTAATCTTTTATATATTCTAAAATAATTTTAAATTACTTTTTCACAGACAAAACTAAGACTGGATCGAAAAAAAAACTACAACACCAGCTTGCTTATCATTCGATTTCTCTTAAACTCAATCTTATACTTCGAGGTAACGTGCCAACGATTCAATTCGATTCAATTCAAAGACAGGATGTTTATATATAGAAGTTTTCGTTCATAATTGTTAGTAAAAGGTTTTCTGTGAGATTCTTTGTATGGTATCGTAATTAGTATGGGTAATAATTGTATGTACAGGAACAGTTGTAATACTACTATAAATTATACTGCATTCTTAACATTTTGTAAAAATGATAAGCTATATCAAGTTATTGGTTAATAATAATAAATAAAAACACAGTGTTAGTTGATCCATATATCTTTTCAAAAATTATTTTAGTTATAACAAATACTTTGGTCCCAAATACAGTTGTAGTAAGCTAAATTCAACAAATCCTCATTTATTGTAGTTGCTTCTATAATATTCCTTGAAGTATTTAGAACTAAGTTACTTATTTAAGTTTCAGTTGCATAACCCTTCTTAGGGACAAATTAATATCGAAATAGTTACATTTAGCAGAGCACTGTTCTTGGCAGTTTGTCCTTAATTATTGTTTCACTTGAACACTCCTCCCTAATTTACTATTAAATAATTGATAAGCATAAACATTACCAGTATTACTTGCCTGTGCACTCAAGGTTTAGTACTTTGGAACTTCACATCAGCGTGAAACAAATAAGTAAATATATTACCAGGATTTTTAAGCAATAAAATATAACATAGATGTAGATATATGATTGTGTTAAAGATTAAAATGGTATCCAGAAGTGAGAAAACGTTCTCTCACTACTACGTAACGTAACGTACGAGTTACGGATGAGAAATCACACTGATTTCATTCCCTTTATTTCAATACGTGTAACAATACTTTGTGGTTTGTGTTCGTTTGAATTTAAAGGTATTTCATTCCATTAAACCATTCAATTTGCAAATTTAATTCATAAAAAAGTTATTTCAGTATTTATGATTTGTTATTTTAAACAAATTTGTTATCTTAAACTTTTTTTTTCTTTATTATGATATTACAAAGCCGAGAAATATTAATAAATATTAATAAGCCATCAACGCGACCGCGACGTTTACTTTGACAAGAGTTAAATCATAACTTTTTCAAGAAAGACAATTGAGTTTAAAAATGTTTTTAAAACGTTACTTACAAATTTATGGAAGAACAACTGAAAAACATATTTTACGTCTTCTTTTGTATCCAAGTAACATGCATGGCATACGGTATTCTAGGTAATTGTGATTTGTGTAAAATAATAATTAAATAAGCCCCATATTTCATGGAACACAAAAGTTAATATTCGCTTGGTAGTATTCCAGCCGTACAGTATTCTGGAGTCCATTAACTACGCAATGTTTGTGAAATATGTACTGCAGAGATATCCGTCGATTGCAAGTCATATGCAATATTATTTATTAAAAGAATTGGATCTTCCAGTGTAATAATATATTATAACAAATAAATTTAAAGTAATTAATAGCATTTCAAAATAATCAATTTTATTTCATTATTTAATGCTTAGGACTAAATCAATAGTTATAACATTAATTAATGATTGAGCGAAGCGTTTTACTGGAGACTTTTTACATTCTTTGTCACGAATTGGCTCGAAAACTACTTGAAGGGAAATTATGAAACTTTGCAATCAAAAAGACACACATTAGGTGATGGTTCTTATAAAAAAAAAACATGAAAAATGTCTTAAAAAAAAAAAAAAAAATTTTAATGTTAAAAAACTTATTTTTCATTGAAGTCAATGGGAAACTATGAGTCAATACACTGGGCTCGCTTCGCTCAATATGCAAACAGCACCCGAGATTTCGCGAGTGCAGCGAGTCGAAATTGAGGGTTTGTTGGCGACCCTAGTATTTAATCATTATGTGTTTATTGAGCGAAGCGAACGAAGTGTGCGGAGCGTTTTACTGGAGACTTTTTACATTCATTGTCACGAATTGGCTCAAAAACTACTTGACGGAAAATTATGAAACTTTGTAATCAAAAAGACCAACATTAGGTGATGGTTTTTTAAAAAAAAATTGAAAAATTTTTACAAAAAAAAAAATTTTTTTTGTTATGTCCTGTCAAAAAACTAATATCCCATTGAAGTCAATGGGAAACGATGAGTCAATATACTGGGCTCGCTTCGCCCAATTTGCAAACGGCACCCGAGATTTCGCGAGCACAGCGAATTATTATATTTAAAATGTTTTATTTATTCCAGAAAATCTGTATCGTTTTATATTAATGACATGCGTATATAAATACCAAGAGTCAAGAGAAGAATGAATAGATTGCTAGGTGGAATGTAATCAAATATTAATATAATGTGGTGTAAAAAAAATAAAAAAATTATTGATATAGAGTATTTTTAGATGAACCTAGACATTAAAAAGTAAATTAATATGGTAGCAAATATTTTATGGTATCTTCTATTCCTTTATAACGTGGTGACTAAAGAAGTCAATGGTAATTTCTGATGGTAAATGGTCAGTGTTATCTCGACTCACACTGTGGAGAACAAGTATACAAATTAGAAAAGGAATGGAAGATAGGACTTCTCGCTCTCCCACTCGCTGTACACAACTTTAGACATGTAGTACTAGTTAAGAACCAGTCACTCAAATAGCTACAGTATGACTGTAACAAGCCTCAGTAGTTTGACAACTTGTCCATTAACATTTGTAATTACTATTATTACACCTCTATGCAGTGATTGTTGGTCGAGAAGCGTAATGAATCATTGCCGTGCAATACCTGTCTACAAACACAAATAACTTATTTTAAGTCAATTTGCAATTCTAATATGTATTGTTACCACAATACATATACAATTTTGTATTGCCGCAGTGGTTTTGTCCATATTGTTTTAGACACTGAAAAATTTTGTTGCTCTTTATGGCCTACTTTAATTTTCCTAAACCGCAATTTCTCACCATCCACAAAGGTTAGCTGGTGGAGAATGTCAACAGGCATTAAGTTCGCCTTTTGTAATTTACAATAAAGGGTAAATAAATAAACCTAACGCAAGTTGGTATGCCATAACTAATGTTGTCTGTTAAATTATATTATATTTGTTCTACACAAATTATTGATACTAAAATACTACCACTACTTAATACTAGCTAATGTAGGCAAAGAAATGAAATATTTATTGTCTAACTAACTTTATTCCCGTTAAAAACATAGCCATTGTTTTATACAATTTACCGCTGAACCATCTTTCCTTTTCTTATTTAAAAAAAAAGCGTTAAATATTTTTTTTAAGGCATGTATTGTATTTTAAACATATAGTAACCAAACTTTGTAACTCAAAATAATACCAAAGTTAGCTCAATAGCTTCCATATATTTACACATTGTTTTCAATATTTACCAAAATATTTTATTGAAACAAAATTTATGAGAAATGAAATCCCAACTTTCATAAATCAATTAAAAGCTGTCATCCGGATTCTGTGACATTTTCCGATCACTTGCTGAGGGATCTACGCGCCATCTTGATACAGGGATTCTCATGTCGTGTGGGATTTTATATAACCGTTAAATGGAGCAAACGGAATAAAATTGAAACGAAAATTGCTTTATTCGAACTAAAAAGGTTTAACGTTTAATTATATCTTTTGTTTAGAAATCATCTTTTTTCATTACAATTTTGTTTTTCTTCTTATCATTTGATTCATTTTTATTAATTGTTACTGCTACCATCGAAATATGTTGAGTTTTATTGATTCTCTCTTTTATAAATGTAACAGATGTTCAGAATAGCTCATAATTTCGAGCTGACGCTTTGAGATATTTTAAACTCCATCAAAACACCAAATCTCGTCATCTAAAGAATTACACACTTGATGTATATTTCAATAAAAATGTTTGATTATTCTTAATCAGACTAAATTTATTTGCTAATAAAATTATCCTTTATAATATGTAATTAATGCGCATTATTATTCTATTACGGTGATGTTAAGTGTAAAGTATTCAGTAAGTAAGGATTTAATGTATAATGTTGTAAGCTAACCACAATATCGAGTAAACTTGACTCGAACTCATAAATCTCTTAACTTAACTATCGATAGTAGAAACTTATTGTAATTTATCGGTTGAGATAAAATGTGAACTATGTGATTAACGGGTATTTGCGGTATTTCCTTAAGGAATGTGAGCTATGTCATATCAAGACATTGACATAACAAAGATATTAACATATATGTTATAATCTTATATCTATAAAAAACTATTTCATAACATATTATGTTGTAAGCAAAAAGAATAATTGCTAATAAAATGTTATCGCTATACGTAAGAGAATAACTTACTACTTAGGTTATATTATATTATGATTTATAATGATAATACATTGTTATTTGTTCATCTTAACATACAGTTAGATTCATTCCTTCGTTCTTTGTAAATGTGAATACATCATAGAATAGTTACTTAGTTTATTCTGTAAAATGTTATTGATGTTACACATATCACGTTAATGATACTTAAGTATTATAAAACATTTAAGGACTTAATATATTGTAATTGTATAACTTGATAGATTTAATTATTGAAAGCACGTGAAAGATTAACTTACATTTTGCATATCAATAGAGTATTGGATATTGGGATTCCTTTGACAAATTAAGTTATTTGTGTTGCTCGCTTGATAACAGCAATAATATTGTTATCTCGGTAAGATCTATAAATTCATGAGAACTGACTATTGTCATAATAAATGAAAAATATATTCTTCAAATTTTTATTAAAATTAAAGAATTGATGATTTGACATCATTTTTGGGTTAAATACACTCTTATTATAAATAAACAAAAGTGTTAAATTCCATATTTATTAAAAAATAATTAATTAAGTTTGTTTAATATATTCAAATCAATTGCGATTTAAATTGTATAAATTTTCGAATGCAATGTGTCAGAGTGCCACCTACTGGAAGCTGAATTAATTATCTCCAAACATTTAGTTATGCCGTGATCTGCCATCTATCGGCAGTTAGCCAACACCTAACGCTTTCATTGACCAATCAATAAAAATACTAGAAAACGCCCATAGATGGCACCACAAGTCTCGTAGCGAAATAAAATGTAAAGAAATTAAAAAATATGAAATTTAGCCTGCATCAAGATATAAAACAACACAGTCCAGATATGTTAGATATGTTATTATATATAATTAATATAATAACTAAAGAATGTAACTAATACTATATTTTTAATACTCGGCACAACATAAGGATTTACAAGGAGACGTTAGTAGTCGTGCGAAAAGTATAAAGGGAAGAATAGTTCAAAATATTATATAATAATTTCATAATATATTAAATAATGATGTCATCAATTATATAAATTACATAATCATAAATTACTAAAACATTATTATATATTAATAATCAAGTAAAAGTATATATACTTATACTTATACAATAATAAATTCACACCTCGCCAATATTGAAGAAAGTGAGTATTATAAAGCACCAAGTCCCTTCCATCCGATTAAGTATTGACCAAACTGAATTAAGAACGTTTTTCTCCATCAAAAACCTTATAAGAAGCGAAGTTGAGTATTACACTTACTTTATTTCATAGAACGCCCCCGCCTGTAAGAGATTCTTGTTTTACATAAAGAGGAACCTTAAGGTGCTCCTTAAATGTTATTTATATATATCGTTCAGTGATACTTATTAACAATAGTATGATGAAACTTAATCTTATAATATTTTAGATATCTGTATACTTATATTTAAAGTGAACATATATTGTCTCTGTTTATTGAAAATGTTTACAACTACACTTATCAGGTTCAAAATAATCACGAAGTATTATTACTAGTTCCGTATTGATTTATTATATACTCTAAGACACAAAGAGGCTAAGAACAAATCGAATTTTGACATAACAGTCGTAGCTTATTTATAATGTTTCAATATAAGTGTATACAGACTTTCCATTTTATGTTTTTTAAGAACAAAATGTTAATTATAAGTTTTACAAATATAAAATTATAATTATAATTTTAAATTTATTTTTCTTTTTTCACTGTTACCGCAGAATCTTAAAGTACAATTATGTGACAAAGGATGCATACAATCAGTTGCAAAAACTATCTATAAACGTGTCGTAGACATTCCGTTAACGAACGAAAATCTTCCAGATGTTTTCAATAGAAAATGTTGTCAATTCATCTTGTATCCAACTCCTAGTACCAAGGAATGATTTCCAACATTGGTCGAAAAGTAATAAATGCATCAAAGAAGATTTAATCTTACGGAAATTATTTCTTCCAATACTAAATTCTCTTTTAGGTACTTTATTAAATTTGAAAAATAAAAAATGTGAAGCATTACCTGCGGTAAAAGGTTTCTGGATTCGAAGTTGTACTTCAATTAATAGAGTGTTATGTATACCTCAAAATACTTTAAAAAAAAAAGTCCAACCTAATTTTGTTAAATGCAATTTAGTACATGAAACATGAAAATGAATGATCTGTATATACTGTATACTGGAGCATTCCGATGTTCGTAGATGCTGAATTACTGGTCTTAAAAATGTCTGCTCTGTGAGGGAGGACTTCCTTTCAAAGAGTTAGAGCCCAGAATCCTGTAGTATAATGACAACCTGCCAGGAACAGCTTGTTTATACCGCGATAGAGTCAAATTAATATAAGAGACATTTAAGGAAAATATTTCACACTAGAATTTGATATATCGATGTTGAAGTGGAATGTAGCACAAACTGACATTCGACTAACAATGACAATAGTACCAAATAAGAAAGTACATAATAGCGTTTTATCTATTTTATAATAAGAGAGCTGTGATATACCTAGGTACAGTTTTGCAATAAATATCCTGAATGTACACACATTTTGTAAAATTACAATTGTAAAATTAGCTGTCATTAGTTTCAGATGTTTAGATGCTCCCTACGTTGTTATAATAAAATATTTAGATCACATTTGGAGTTTTTTTTAATAATAATTCTTTACCACGTAAATACGTGTAACTTCGTCAACCTGCATGTCCTGCTTCCTGATCTGTTGCTGTAACTAGCTGCATGTGGGGTCTGCTGTGAAATGCTCATTCTAGTTAAAATATTACTATTTACTTTATATATCATTGTTCTACATTATAAACAAATATTTGTAGAATAAGTATTTGACTTTCTCTACTGTACTGACAAGCAAGGGATCTGTGTATACATATATAAGAGATCATAATATTAAGGAACTTATTCAATATAAGTATTTGAGTTTTTTACCTCAAGTGAGTATAGCTGGCATATTATCTATTGTATTAATTTAAATTTAAGTATTAATAAATTGAGTTTTAAATCTTAAATTGGATATTTAAAGCGACCCACTGGTTACTAAAACACTAAACTGGAAAGGATACATTATAAAGTTAAAGAACATTCCACAGCTAAATTTCCAAGACAGGGGAATACTTTCAGGAATAAATTTTATTAAACATGAAACTTAAAATCCCGGTGCGATACTTTCCACTCCACGACTCAACACGCCTTGAATTTATAAAGTATACAGACTTACTGAGTCTAGCTGCTGAAAGTAGCAGTTTATACTACAAATTCTATACTTCTCACGTACATACAGACTCTGGGATGTCACTTTGTAATGTGTCTTTTTATTACTGCTATATTACCGCATATCCGTTAATATATAAAATATGTATTATAATCTGTCTATTATATTATGTTAATTGCTATTTAATAATTCTTGTTTATTTATAATGAAATTACTGTGTAAACAAATCATAACAATGAATTATCGCGATCTTCCATTAGAAAAACTCGAGTTACGAAACAAATCCGGTTAAAAATATTTTGGCAAATCACTAGAGACAAATATATGGGTCATTGTAACATCAGTTGGAGCTAATAGGGCCGTTACACCTTCCAGTGATATATGAACTGCGAACTGACTCTGACATTTTAGGTCCAGTACCTCACAAAAAGATAAAAAGAATACCAAAATACGATTCATGTGTGTTTAACGAAGTGGTCTGCAGAAAATGGAAATTTACCGAGAATGCTTTTTATGTTGAGTAATAGATCTTGTTCATTTCTAATGAACCCTGAGATTCGTTATATCTTCTGAATTTTAAATAAAATAATTTATTTTATTCTTATGATATTCCGGCTTTGTGATATATATGTATATAATTTGACTTTCTAAGTGTCTCTTATAAATGACAGTAGTGCATGCAGTGGCTTAAACTGCTAAGAATTCAGCTCGCGACTGCTGTATTTTAATATTGTATATTGTTTATTCCCACGTGGTTTGCTATGCTCTAAGCTCATAAATTAAGACTGCCAATGGGTACAAAACGATTTAGATAAATTATGAAATAAATACGTGAGTACAACTGCTCAAAAATATATAATTAATAAATAATAGCAATAAAAAATTACGAAAGATAAAATTGAATTGTGCAGACTGTACAATCAGATTTGTTTTTCTCTTCTTGCGCTATTAGTGTTTTTATAACTGACACTAAAATAATACTCTATCGTTAATTAAAGAAAAATAAAACACTTTAATCATTTTGGCTTCATTCTACTATATTCATAATATAAAGTATTCATTCTATTATATTTACAATATAAAGTATTTTAAAGAAACTTACACAATTTTGACTTAAAGCAAAAGTTCACTAACAGATTGTTAAAGTTACAACTATTAAATCACTTGGCACAAACTAAACAACCCTGATTTATAAGTTATAAACGTTATAGGTCTCACATCTTTCATCTGACTTCAGATTTTATCAAAATTTCTCTGCCTTATGTGGATTACACATTAAATAAACTATATTGTGTGGTTTTATAAGGTATTAATAGTACATAAATACATTATCTTCACTATTTTATTTATATTATATAACTAATTTAATTCTTTTTTTATAAATAAAGCTTTGCGTATAAACAAACAGCAACATTAAATTATTAACATATATTTTAATATCTACCGACGTATTTATAACTTCAACAAAGTTTTAAAATTAGTAATAAATTAAAATATAATGAAAACATAATATACGGTCACAATATATTTTAGTTTCATACAACAAGCAAATTTACCGGTAACTTAAAGTTGCGTTAAAATTAAATTAAGTACCGAGAAGCTAATGACACCAGCGTAGTTCCAGGATGATAGACAAAGGTATAGATAACATAGTAACTGGATAACATGGTATTTTATGTATATTCAATACATTGTATTAATTATATTTTTTAAGTATAAAAGTATTTGAAGTATAATCAAAATTTGGGACATAGTGGGATGTCGATAATAAAGTTTCGTGAAATGTAGGAACAATAAACATATTTTGTTTTTATTGAAATAATTATTTATTCACATAATTGCTAAAAAATATATTAGTGGATACAAAATTTCCTTTTGAAACCATTATAACAAAGTAACAAGAATTTAATAAATTTAAAAAAAAATCGGTGAGACGGGTCGGGTCATACGCAACCTGTGACCATCTAGCAATAAATAATCGGACGCGTCAAGGCAGATGTTGATAATCTCATCTATAAGAGATACAATATCCACATTTATAGTATACTAAAGTTATTTTTAATTTTAAATTCTAAAAATGTATGCATGTGAAATTAAATCATATAGAAAATTTTCTGTCCTTGAAATATACGAAAATAATAACACCAAAAAAAAGTTGGCATAAAATTTATTTTTCTACTTAGTTTGTACTACAATCAAAATGGTAAGTTTTTTATCTGATTGAATTTAGTACAGAGTCTTAAGTTTCTCTAACAAAATAATAGAGTGAGAAAAAGTGGTCGCCTCTTCAGTTTCAATCGAGGACAATAGATTAGAAACATCAGGGTAACTAGATATTTCTAACTAGGAATTTAATTTTTATTTTTATAATATAAAATTGAATTCTAAAGAACGTTCACTTATTTTTTTTAAATATGTTTGCTACAGAAGAAATGAAAACATTCCGCAAATTATGTTTCTCTCGTTTTTCTTTTGGCTTCAATACGAGTGGACCCTCCACATGCGAGTAAAATAAAGCATGGTATGTTTATACAGTCACAACTGAACTTTTATGTGAAGCTTAATTAGTAAGAGATATAATTTAAACGACAAAAATATATTTTATAGTTTTGAAATACTTAAATAATATTTTTGTATAACCGGTGATATTAAATGAAGTAAATCTAATATTTAGAATCGCAATTATGAAAAGATATACTCTTTTGTTTACAGGATAAGCTAAGTTAAGATATTATTACAACATAACAAGTTCATCTTATAAATAATTTGGATATGACCGAAGAGTTTGTTATTTATTACAAAAAAAGTATAAAAAGTAGGAAAGTTTACGAGAAATTATGGAATGTGTTTAATGCAGTAAATAGTAGTTCAGATTCATCTTTACAAAGTCCTCGTCAAGTAGCACGTGGTGACAATGTGTTTAGTTCTGATATAAATCATACCCTTTGTGTTCTTGACCTCCATTCACTTGTCACATTGATATATTATATAAACTTTTGTCCGTATTTTCATTTGTTACAAATAAGTCTAAAGATAAAATAGAGAGAGATAAAATATGTCTATGAAAATATTATATTAAAATCATTACACAGCGTTATAATAAAACTAAATATACAATTGTATTTAAACGCCGTAATAGGAATTTTCACAATAAAGTCTGTTCAGTTGACCGTTAATGCAACATATTGTGACGAGACAGGACATTCACCACGACACGACGTGATGGCTGCAGCTTACGTTATATTACTGACATTTAGTGGATATGAGACACTGCTTCTGTTATTATGTACCGAAATATAATTAATAATTTAAATTAATATATTATATTTGATGCCGATTTTCATTCATTAATAAATTTTAATAATCTGATACCTCTTAAAATTTATGGATTTAACATAAGGGTCTATATCCGTAGACTCAAATACTTAACACAGAAATTTGTTACTTAAAATATTAAGCTTTCAGATTTAACCAATATTATATGTATAAATAGTCGGAATCTGTAATCATCTCATTGTACTAATGTGTACAAGCGGTATAAATATGTTTCCTTCCTTGGTATTTCAAATGCATTATGTTAGAAATATACATTCAATTTAAATAATAAGTAGTTTGCAAAATAAAATGAAATACATCAGTAAATCAAATAGAAAAAAAATTGCTACACCTAAAAATTTAATACAAAAGAAATTTAAGGAAAATTTTCCAGATACACCAATATCAAATCTATCCTTCAAATCCAATGGCGATGACAGTTTTTTGTTAAAAGAGAAGGAAATTAATGATATAGAAGAAAAAAACGAGAGCTCTCGAAGAGGAGTCCACTTTAGAAAACATTGCAGAAGTATCTCCTCCCGTATCGACACCATTTAAGGAATATAGGGATGTTCAGGAATTCTATAATAACACCTGTGATACAGAAAGATCATACAACGATAATACTATAATGTCCTTTGATAAAGTGTCAGTGGCCAAAGAGAGTGTTAAAAGAGAAGAGAGTGTTATTGTGTCTCTCTGCAACATGCTGAGCAAAGCCGCCGTCGCCAACACTGACAAAACAAATACCGAACTACATGAGCTACTCCAAGTTGAAAAACAAACACAACATAACATAACATAGAAATGATAGAATATGGAATTCAAACTTTGAACAACATCAAGGAATCACAATTGAAATCATTGCAATATGTTAGGAAATTAATATATGAGAAAAAAGTTATCAAATCAAATGCTGATGTGAAATCCACTAGAATTGATGTGAAATACGAAACCCCATCTAAAAATAAATTAAATCCTGAAAAAAGTCCAATACTTAGGCCGTCTGTAATAAAACCAAAGTCCCCATCATATAAAATACCTAGAAAAAATATGTGTCTAAGAAAAAAGATTATAAGTAAGTCCGTGCCAAATGTATCCAAAGAAATGCAGACCCCAGTCAAAAACTCGGACAAAGCTCTAGATATGTACATGCAAATAAAAGAGAAAATGAATTTTCTAAAGACACCATTAATGAAGCAACGTAACTTAGAACCTCTCGACACTCCCTCTCGCGCATCATACAATTTACAAAAGTAATTGGACAAGTTGTACAACGGTAGTTAAGAGTGTGCTTTTAAACATTTTTATAACCATCCAGGTTAGTAACATTAGTGCCTATTAGTACCTATGTTAGGACATAATTGAAAGTTATATTTTAAATTACGACATAATATTTGTAATTATTAAATATGTGATTATTACCAATGAATTTTAAATATTATATTTAATAATATATCCAACGGTTCTAGCATATTCTAAGTCGAGGGCCCTGGAAGTGCTGCCGGCTAGCAAAGAAATATGTAATTACTAAGTTTATTTTACAATTCCGACCGAGTTATGCTCTTGCTATTCTTGTGGTCTTTATATTTTTAAGTTAACAAAATTTGTAAATAATTGCAGTTTTAAATAAATATTATCTATAAACATTCCATTATTTTTAATTTATGAACGAAAGGTACCAAATTGTAATTGTAATTGTTTTATATGTGTTATTCAAGTAGCTTTTCCACTTGTCAGTCTCTGTAATGATTTCACACTGATATCTGTGAATTTTTGTATATTGCATTGTCATACACTGTACTACAAAAGGTTCATACTTCATGTTATGTTGTTATTTAGGGTGGATCGAGGAATTTTGGTGGCAAATAATTGAGTCCAAAAGTTGACAATGAGTTCAATTTATAGAACCGGCTTCAAAAGGTACCTGTCGATTTCACAACAAATTAGTTTTTCAATATTACAATTTTGAAAGACAAATGTTTCAGACTTTATAAGTATCAAGTTTCAAATAGACGTGTGACGACAGGTTATTAAGGGCAAAAATACAAGCGAATTTAATACAATTTGACATACCTTTTGAATGAATATACAATGCTAGTTTTGGAAACAAATAAGTAAATATATTACCATAAACCAGGTTTTTTAAGCAATAAAATATAACAAACATGTAGATATATGATTGTGTAAAAGGTTAAAATGGTATTCAGAAGTAAGAGAAAGTCTGTTCTCTCCCGGCTACGTAACGTAACGTACAAGTTACGGATGAGAAATCACACTGATTTCATTCCACACGTTATTTCATCACATTATTTCAATACGTGTAACAATACTTTCTGGTTTCTATTCGTTTGAATTTAAAGGTATTTCATTCCATTAAAACATTCAATTTGCAGATTTAATTCATAAAAAAGTTTTTTCATTATTTATGATTTGTTTTTTCAAACAACTAGATGTTAATACAATAAATATATTAAATTAAATAAAATAAAGTTATTACAAAATTCATAGATCTTTGTTGGAATAAAAAATCCTATTTCTTTATTATGATATTACAAAGCCGAGAAATATTAATAAACATTAATAAGCCAACAACGCAAAGTTAACTTTGAGTTTACTTTGACATAAGAGTTAAAGCATAACATTTTCAAGAGAGACAACTGAGTATAAAAATGTTTTTAAAATACTTTAATAATTTCTGGAATAACAACTTAAAAACATTTTTCATTTCTCCTTTTGTTTTCAAATTTGTTTACTTTAGTTACTTTCATAGTATAATGTCATACGGTATACTCCTATGGGGTAATGCAGCCGACATCGATACCATATTCACACTGCAGAAGAAAGCTATGAATCCAACGATATATGAAATGGCGATTACAGATTTATTTGAGGTTTAAATTATTCGACTTAATATCGAATAATTAACTCCTTTCTTGACAGTGTATAAAAAAAATGTTAACGTAAACGCTTATTATTACTTTAAATATAAATTTAAACATACATAAATTTAAACACACCTTAAGAGATTAACTTACAGCAATTTTACTTTGGTACTACAAAGGATTCGTTGGGTTACAGCAATTCTATCAATGGAAGAGTATGTCATTATATTGAATTACATCTGATGAGCGTCGATTTAAAAGGTTTATATTTAATATAAAACTTTAAAATAATATCTACGAGTATATCGGCGTCTATGATTTTATCGTAAGCTGTTAAAATATATTTCTTACTTATAATATCCTGAACATAATAATAATCCAGAAGGACTATATCATATATAATAATACATTTTCTTTGAAATTTATTCTCTTCAGCAAAACTAAAACTGTATTTTCATTAAATATTTTTACAGGAATATCAAAAATCACAATTACAATCGAATAGTTTAGTATATTAAATTGTATTGTTTCATTGATACTGACAATTTGTTCCAAGTGTCAGTGTCAGAGATCAATGTGGTGTGTGATATCTCACAGTCGTTAATGAAACACACACACATCTCCCACACCTATTAATCTTAAATGTTTTTGTTTTTCCTCTCTAATCCTCCATTTGTAAGCAAATTTGTCATGTTTTATCTTTTGCTTTTTTTCTTTTGTGTTTGTTTTCTTTACCTTGGCATTACAATAAATATTTTATAACTTACACTGTATGGAACTAAAGCATGTCCATTGAGGTTTTAAGAAGTATCAAAATTCAACTGTATTGTTATAAAGCTTTTAATTACATATAAATATTGGTTTAATTTGTTGTTGTTGGTGCCTCTGAGGCAAATAGTATCTCATTTGATAATCCGATGCTGCTCTCATATCATTATTAAAGTCTTACGCTTTACCATACATACATTGCATACATGCATTATTAGGATATTATAATCCTTCCATGTTAAATAATCTCAACTATATTTTAATTAAACATCATAGTCTTAGAGTAAGACACGAACAAGGTTTATACTAATGTTAATAAATACGGAATTGTACGACATCAATGACAGAAGTAGTATTGTTAAAGACACACTGTATTAATATGTACGCTGCAGTCTTAATTAACTACGTAGCTAGTGTTGTAATGTTCCACCGAGCGTCTTACTTACAGACTTCTTATCGTGTGTTTAATATAAGTTTAGTTACATTTATGACAAAAATAAAATAACTAACATATTGAAAACATTTTTTTTATATTAGCTTCAGATACTTTTAAGAAATTATTCTGACTGGTTAAATCATTTTCAGTTTTCCTTTGAAATCATAACACCGTAAATAGAAACAGTTTTTTTCCACGATCAAGCAAAAAATATATCAAACCAGAATAACAGTTACGACTTTAATAACTTACTAACAATATTATCTCTATATATCTCATTTACCAAGTTGAAAACTGCAGATGAGAATGTATTTTTACCGTCACAAGATTATATCAGGGTGTTTCATAATGGTTACAACAAATATTGCTTTTCGTTTATTACTTTTATATCAGTATAATTAATGAAATAATGTATTTCAATAATGGCTCAAGGAGTCTTTCACTGAAACGAGATACTAAAGAATTATTGAAGCATTCATAATACCAAAAAATATTTATAAATCTAGGATTGTGATAATTTAAAAATATATTAAATAATTTCGACAACCGAATGATTACTTTTAAAACCAGCTCAAATAAATAACTGAAAATTGACTTCGATCTCCCAAAGATACAGTACATAATTAGTATTAGTGAATAAATTGTCCAAAACGACAGACCATTTTTTTTATATATGTTTGTGATTATAAATTCTTCGTCTCACTTCACATAAAAGGCTGCGTCCACTAGTTTTGTCTAAAAAGAAAAAGTTCTAGTTACGTTAGAGTCTCTCTGTGTAGCTTTAGAAGATAGTTATCGTGGTCGAGAAGAAACCTACTTGGAATATTGAAGTAGTTTGGGTCTAGAATACAAAACAACAAAAATAATAGGTAAACAACAAAATTAATAATCGGTACGTTTTAGTGTAACAGACAGCCTAGTTATATGTCTAATAGCAATTCAATTACGTTCTCTCAAGCATTTAAATTGACTAAAAGATGAATTAGACTTGGACTCCTTTTTGGAAGACTAAGTAGGTTAAATAATAAAGTCTGACAAAAGTAATGTAAGGGCTTGCTTTTAATTCAACGGATCTCTTAATCAGCTGGTTTGAATGGAAATTTTAATTTTGGTTTATTTTATTTTAATTAAATAAGATAAGCGGGAAAGGTAATTAAAATTGCTTTAAGATTTAATTTCTCATGAGGATACATTCGAAGTTGATCTCCGCTTTGGTTTTTTAAATACTGCTACAACCTACATAACGTTAAATTCTGTAAGAGTGTATTAATATCTAACAAATGAATGTAAGCCGCAATATTTAATTAAATAAATGAGTAATATAAAAAGTACAAGGTAACGGAAAAATAATAATAATAATATTACTAAAATATCTTTGAAATCGTTCAAGATATGCAGGTTTCAATTGTAAAGGGCTATAACATATTAACACGTCTCCTTTATCATTGTTGACAATCTTAGGTCTTACTGATAGATTGAGCTTTACGTAGTATCCACGATAAACCTCAAAACATTTGTTTTATACTTATTTTCCGGCTTACGATGAATAATGTTTATGATATAAGAAGTTAACTTTAACGTTGTTTATTCATTTTACTTTACTAGGAGTAAGATAATATATGATGAGATATCTGAAAAATCCTCAGTATATTATTCTAAAGCACTATTATGAATGAGGATTATTTATAAAGCCATTACGGATTTGATCCAATTATCTGTAATATATACAAAACTATATTAGCTTAATAAAATACTTAATAAAATGAACCTTGTGATATTAAGTATTTATAAAAGTTAAAAGGAAAATCTTATTATTCGGTATTCTTTAAACCGTAGCAACACTAATTGTGAAACCATGAACTAGGTGAACTCGCTAACCGTGAGATATATCCATGCTTCAGGATGCAGCCGACTCCCAACATGTTCGTGTTTTCAAATAAAAGCATCGTATTTCGTGAATACCATTTGTTACTCAGTCAAATAGAACTATCAAATTATTTTAATGACATTTAGAGTATTTAGACTCTCTTCTATTTTGCTTATTTATTTAATATGTTTATTTCATAAGCTATGACTGATAATATTAAAATTTTGTTGGATGGAATTTAAAGATATATATTATACATATATAATTATTATAAAATTCTTAGTTTTCTAACATTTTTGTAAAAAAAAAACATTGTGACCAGACTCTTTTGTTTTTTTTTTTGGTCTCTAAGCTATTCAACACATATCAATGAAATCGAATGAATGCCGTTCCATGATACACATTTTTTTCACTTTTATTTTGATAAAAAATGTATTCGACTTTTATAAAAGCCGCAAGAAGTAAAAAGAAGTATAATTGAAACTCAATAGACATTTTGGAAATCGTTTGTCCTTAGTGAGTCCCTATCTACTGAGACACCCGACGGTAGATAGTTTGCAGCTGAACTACGGGTCAGCTGCTAAGATCAGGGTACTACGGGACCCCGGTACCTAAGCCCTCCGGCAGCGACACATGCGCTTGCGCATGTAAACTGCCGGGTTACCGGTTTTGGTGTTGGATTCGTAGTGGTAATGTGGTTAGCTGTAGAGGTTCGGCGCTGTTCGTCTGGGTTCCCACAGTTGTCGGGGGCTTGTCGGATCACGTGCGCAGCCAGAGGTGATTGACCAGCCTAAGGCGAAGGGCTGCTGCGGTCTTTTACTTCGGGGCTTGGAACGGTCCATAAGCAGAGATCCTTTCGGAGGTCACTGCAGTTCGGGTAGCCTCCTGCTTAGAGGTTAGATGGATCTGCTAACATCTATCCGGTCACCCGACTGTATTGTAGAGTAGGCTTGCGGCCTGACTGCCTGTCGGGAAGTGAGCGTGCCTTACAGCTCCGGCACCAGCTGGAAACTGGTAGTTAGTTTCTCTGACGTTCTTAGCAAGTTATTGCTAGTGCGAGAAATCACGCGGGAAGTGAGCGTGCCTTACAGTTTCGGAACCTTTCATGGAGAAAAAGTAGCTGGGTGGTCGCGATTGGACTTGTCTATGACCGATAGCCTTGCGAGCTAACTAGTCTAATAGTACCGTTGTCGGACGACTTCAGAGGTCAGATCTGCCGTACCAAGGATCCATGTGACCGGGGTAAAAAAGCTGGACCACATGTATAGCGGCTCAACTTTTATAACCAAAGGGTTGGTGGGGTTGAGATGCTTTAAAAATAAACCATTAGGACAGAAGGAGGCAAGGGCTACAATGTCCTTAGTGGATAATCTGTGAATTAAAACAGATTAATTAGGCTCCGACAGAAAAAGCTTGACCATTTTTATTAATACAAACTATTTTCATCAGTTTCAAATACAATTTTAATTTTCTTATTAATTAATGTTTTATAATAAATGTTTTTTATGATACTATTCAAAGGACTACTCAAATATCATATATTATAAGCATTATATATCTAAATAACTGTAGTATTACATAAAAATTCTTTATCATCTAATGTATTTTTTGTTGTTATAAAAGTTATTCATATATCCTCTTATTACATACAGCTCAGTAGTGCAGCTCAATCAATCTACAATTTATTCCAATAATTTTATTATTTTCACATATTTTGATTAATTAGTTTGCAATGATTCATAATACTTGCTTACAAAATTAAACTAATACATATGAGATGATATTAAACTATACAAATATTAATTAATACGTTGATTTGTTTACTTTCAATCATTTATAAAATACGTAAATTTCAATGCACACGTAAACTATGGTCAAAATACACACGAATGAGCCGGTAGTATACTTTTGTTAATTGAAATATATACGAGTTTTTTAATTAATGTACGTAATGTAATAAAGTAAATATCATAGTAAGTGCGTAGCGAGAAAGTCTATCAGTTAATTATTAAGAAAACATGTCGTAATCTCGGCTAACGCTTTAATTTACTTGTAATCTTCTATCACGGCTCGGTTTATAAAACTGCATTTAACTACTATCAAAGGATTTGTTACTAAGTTTAATACAGATTTTATTATCTTTAGTGACTGATACGTAGGTATATATAAGTGCTAGTTAGCTAGTCACTATAGGTTATCAATGTTCAAATATAAAGTTGAAACAAATTTTACGTATAATTAATAATAAATAATAATAATTAATAAAATACAATCGGAATGGATTTCATTAATTATTTTTAAAACAATTTCATTAATTTCAAACATTAATCAATTAAATATTGTTAATTACCTTAATTAAACACATTATACCCTATACATGCTTATATACTACGTGTATATATGATGAATAAGTTGTAGTATTAATTACAAGCTCTATTAAAAATAATAACCAAATAATGTTAACCAAAGTTTAAATAAAACAAGAAATGACAACTAATTCCTCTAAGAACTTAATTTTTTTTTAATGCTTAATCTTGAAAAGAAACTCTGAACTTAAGCAGATTTCTGAAATCATAAAAAAATGTATTCTCATAACTTTTGTTAAAAACATTTCAAAATGCATAAATATATTCGTTGATATATAACTAAATTATAACTAAATTAACAGTTATATACAAAACTTACCGTAGAAACACTGATAGATAGCAGTAATTCTTTTAATAATTATGATGATATTGCTAGCGGATGTTGCAATCAACGGATATCTCTGCAGGTTCATATTTCACGAACATTGTATAATTAATGTACTCCAGCACACTGCACGGCTAGAATACTACCAAGTGAATATCATCCTTTGTGTTCGTGAAATTCGGAGCTTATTTAATTAGCATTGTACACGTACGAGTATATCAAGCATTCATGCAAGCATCTGATAACAAAAGAAGAAGTGAAATATGATTTTAAGTTGTTCTTCCATCAAATTTGTAAGAAACGTTTCAATCATATTAAAAATGTTCGTTTAGTCATATAGCAAGTATACGCCATATAAATATTTAATGATTCTTGATTTAGTAACATCATTATAAAGAAATATGATTTGTTGTGGCTACAAAGATTTTATTTTAATACTTTTATTTTCATTTCATTACTTTTAAATCTGCTTTATAAATGAATTATTGTTACATACCTTTAGATTCAAACGAACATAACAATCAAAGGATTGTTACACGTATTGAAATAAAGGTATTGAAATCAGTGCGTTGAAATAAAATGTAAAATATTAGGCTCAGACGAGGTTTCCTATTTCCGTGTTGTCCTCGGGTGTGATTTCTCATCCGTAATTCGTAAGTCGTACGTGTCTGTTCTCTGTTCTGGATACCATTTCAACCTTTTTCACAATCATATGTGTACATTTTTGTTATATTTTATCTCGCAAATTCACATTTTCATATTAACATAAGTTCAGATCAAAACTGAAGATATGTATTATATTTGGTTAGTTAAAATCAAAGTGTGTACTTTGAGGACATTGTTATATTCTTTTTCTTAGAAAGTAAGAACAGAAAAGCAAAGTAATTTATAAATATTTACATTATTGTAATAAATATATAAAATTAAGATTATAGTATCCTCCAATAAAATATTTCGTAACTCCATCAACATATAGTCAATAATATTATTTTTATGTAGGTGAGAAACAAACTCAAAATGAAAAGCTCTTAAGTAAAGTATGATGATTCACCAAAATTGTTCTTTTCAAGTAACTTTGCTAGTTAAATTGAATCATCGCCGTCTAGTAATGGAACAAGTCAGGTGACTTGTGCACTTGGTGACTCGGTGCAACGAAATTGAAGCATTTTTCAGACGCTATTCTTCTACTGCAGTTCTATAGATAAAACCATATTATAACTTAAATTAAAGGAACTGTATAAATAAAAGCTAACAAATAATGCTTATATTCGATCTGTTTCATTATTGTACATTTATATTTTACTTTAAACAAAACTCAGACAACTGAAAAAATAATGGTGTGAGATAAGTATATAATATTTGTAAACTTCTGTTATCAAATAATAGTTAATCTTAATGTAGGCTATGAATGTCCTGAGCTAATTTTCCATTAACTAAGAATATACCTTCATGATTTGCCTCCTATCTTTTACTAACAAGTATTATCTACCCATGGGTAGAGAAAGTATAATATAAACAAAATTATCAACACTTGTTACTATATATATCTTTAGTTATCCTCCAGCGATATCCGCTTTATAGTAGTATATTAATACAATTTTATATCTACAGCTGAGTATATTTTTTGTTTTAATCAAATTCTAGTCATAAACCAACGATATATACTTTATGTTTGTTATTTTGAAAATTAAGAAACTGTCATACAAACTTACAGGTTTTGTTTGAAATCCTTAGTATTAAAAGATTCTAAGATAAAGTTACTTTATTTTCTTTTCTAAGAAGAAGTTATTTGTACTTGTTCTACAATCTTATGATTGTTTAGTTTATTAATACAACATAAAACATTGTTTAGTCTGGGATGATTAGCTTAACTTTTCTGTCTTGAACAATTTATGAATGTTTCTTTTTCATTAAGCTTTTACACAATATTGTAGGTAGATCGTAGAAAATCTCTTCCACCTGCTGTAACAAAGCAAATAAATTATTTGATAAGTAATTTAATTACTTTGTTACAGCAGCAACTACAGACCTATCGCCATTATCTCTCTTCTCTTTAAAGTAATGGAGAGCATCATCAATAAACAGCTCCTAACCTACCTCGAGGATCACCAGTTGGTCAATGACCGGAAATATGGCTTTCGCCATGGTGATCTTCTGTTATATCTTACGCACCGTTGGGCAGCTGTTATTGAAAGCAAGGCAGAGGGTCTGACAGTTAGTCTAGATATGGCGAAAGCCTTCGATCGTGTATGGCACAAGGGGCTTCTTTCGAAGCTCCCTTCCTATGGGCTTCCCGAGAGTTTATGCAAGTGGACCACCAGCTTCCTCACTGGGCGGAGCATACAGGTCGTTCTCGACGGTTTTTGCTCGGACCCCAAGCCCGTGAACGCTGATGTACCCCAAGGCTGCGTGCTCTCCCCAACTCTGTTCCTCCTGCACACCAATGATATGTTGGATATCTCCAACATACATTGTTATGCGGATGACAGCACTCGGGATGCGGTATATTCCGGCCGTGCAGGTCTCTCTCGGGAAAATGTCGACGAGTGCCGAAAGAAACTTGTGTCTTCTATAGAGACTTCCTTGGGGATGGTCTCTGAGTGGGGTGAACTGAACCACGTTCAGTTCAATCCCCTTAAGGTACAAATTTGCGCGTTTACCATTAAAAAAAACCCATTTGTCGTACCAACGCTCTTCGAGAGCACTCCCCTAATTGCCTCGCCAAGTATCAGAATACTGGGTCTCGACATTTCGAGCGATTGTCAGTTTCGTGGTCATCTGGAGAGCAAGGCCAAGTTGGCTTCGAAGAAATTGGGAGTGATTAATAGGGTGATGCAGTATTTCAAACCTGGCCAAAGACTTGCGCTCTATAAGGCGCAGGTCCGGCCACACATGGAGTACTGTTCTCATCTCTGGTCCGGATCACCCCAATATCAGCTTCTACCATTTGACCGCGTACAACGGAGAGCCGTTCGGATTGTCGGGGACCCGGTGCTCTGCGAACGCCTGGACTCTTTGTCATTGCGTAGAGACGTGGCTTCTTTGTGCATCTTCTACCGCATTTACAACGGGGAGTGTTCCGAAGAACTATTTGATCTGATGCCTGCCGCCGAATTTCATCACCGCACAGCGCGCCATCGACTTCTCTACCATACCTACCACCTGGATGCGTGGCGATCCTCCACTGTGCGGTTCTCAAGGACCTTTTTTCCACGTTCCACTCACTTGTGGAACGAACTCCCTTCGGCGGTATTTCCAGATCGATACGACATGGGTACCTTTAAAAAAGGCGTCTACTCCTACATACAAGGCCGGCAACACTCTTCTAAATCCTCGGATGTTGCAAGAGTTCATGGGCGGCAGTGGTCACAAGTCATCTGTGACCCGCCAACTCGTTCGCTCGCTTCGCTCGCCAGCAAAAAAAAAACAAAAAGATATATGAGATAAGAGAGACAAGTTTGCAGATATAAATACTTTTGTATTAATTTTTTCCATTCGCGACTTCCTGTTTATTATCTGGCATCACTAAAGTTCGTATTAAAATTGTTGTTCAACAAAGCTATTTGATTAAACCTTTATTGTAATGTGTCGATATTATTGGATACAATTAATGCCTATTTAAACTATGAGTGTTTAATGAAACGTTGATATGTTTTAAAGATAACTTAAGCAGTGTGGAGAAAAAAAAAACATTCAAAATCCTATTAAAATTGTTTACGTTTTGAAGAATTTTTGTTGGAAGAAAACGCACAAATTACCATTTCGGTTAAATTTTTTCATTGTATTGTATTCTTTAATTGTTAAGAATGTAAAATAGATAAAATGCTATTATTTTCTTATTTCGTATAATTATTATAGTTAGTCGGTTGTCGGTTTGTGACACATTCCACTTCTACTTCCACATCGACATATCTCATTATAGGGTAAAACATTTTCGTAAACCGTGAGTTATATTAATTTGACTTTAGAGCTGTATTAGCAAGTTGTTGCTGGGAGATTGCCATAATAGAATAAGATTCTCAGCTCTAACTATTTCAAAGGAAGTCCTCCCTCACAGAGCTAGACATTTTTATGACCAGTAATTCAGCATCTACGAACGTCAGTAGGCTATAATTTTCCATTCAATAAAATTAGGTTAGACAGTTTTTATAAGATATTATGCGGTAAAAATAATACTTGCTTATTTAAAGCACAACTTCGAGATCATAAACCTTTGAGAACAGCTATTACTGTTTTTTACAAGAGTTTATAGACTTATGACCTACAAAGAATTACACAATATTTTAGAATGTAGAACTCACATTTGATTTCTATATTTGTAATATATATTGGTGGATTATATCAAAATTAAATTTATTTTTGTTCACTGATCATATAATGTGAGTAGGAAAATTACACAATAATTTAGCAAAAACTATAAATAATTAAAACACACAAGTTGTTGTTCAAATTCATTTCACAGATACAGTAATATATAAAGTGCAACTTCAAATGAGGCTCCCTGGAAGTAATCCAACTCACTGCAGTACTTTTTGCTTCATTACACAGTAATAAATGCTCCAAATGGAACTGTTTCAGTAACACGCATTATTATATTTTCTCTTCTATTTTGTTCTTCATTTTAAATCACTGAGATATCACTTTATATAGTGTAGGTTATTTAAATACAGTTTTATTGTAGTTATTTTATAATCTAAAGCAGTAATTAACAAACTATGAAGTCAGTAAAAGAAAAAAGATAAATAATGTATGGATGTAACGGTAACTTGTCGTAGGACTCTATAATTAGTAGACTATTAAGAAATAATCATTTGATGCTGTTTCTTATCACCGGGAATTACAAATTAGATAGCATAAACTACGAAACTAGATTTCTACGAATATTGTTAACAATTATATGTAGTGATATCTACAAACTAACAACTAATTAAACTATAAAAAGATATCAAGCATTCAGAAACATAAGTATCGTATTATAAATTACGAAACCTTTTACACTAATACTTTTTTTACGCTAAAACTTTTAACAATAATATCGACATACAATAATAAACATTATTGTACATAACTATCCATATAACACGTAACTTGATACAACGACAACCCTCTCAAGAAACATCTTGTCAATAATATTATTAATCATAATGTGAATATTGTAACCGACTACAATGGGAACTGAAAGCTTTCTGCTTCATAGTACCACATGTAAGAGACATACATACTATTGAAATGTATTCACTGATCAATTTACTTTGATAAAATAACAAATTTATTCCCATTTTATATTTTATATATTCTTGATATAAAAAATATTTGATTATTCTAAAAATTATGTTTAAAATTGAATACACCAAATATATTCAAAATGTTGATACTCTGAATGATTTAAGCAGTAAATTCATTTGTCGAGCAACATTTTTACAAGAATATTTAATCAAGTGATAGAGGGTTTGTTACTCTTTGTCACGGGTTTGCAAAGATCTTTTATTTTCATTAAGATAATTGGGTGCGATATTACAACCCTGCAGTACAATCTGAGACCCCTGGAAACTAACAGTTATGTAGTACACCAAAATAAGTTATTTATTAAATAGAAATCTGTTTGAGAAGAATTAAAAGGTTAGTATTCTGGACCAGTGGATTATGTTAATATCGTTATTTTTCCATAGAACGTCAAGCACATCATTTCTTCATCACCTTTTCTCCTGATGACTATTCCAGTGATGCTAGTTACCACAGTACAAATTTTTCTACACTTGATATTGCATTCGATAATCTGTTTTCTGATCTTGGTAAAAATTTTAACGTAGTTCACTTGAACGCCCAAAGTATTCCGGCTCAGTTCCCCGAAATGCTTGCGTCGTTTCAGTCAAGTAATATACACGCTATCCTCGTCTCAGAATCATGGCTAAAACCTTGTTTACCTACTGCTTCTTATTCACTGCCTGGATTCCGAATTATTCGCAATGACCGCATCGGCAAAGGCGGAGGAGGAGTTGCAATTTATCTTCGAACTTACATTCCATTTACCGTGATAAGTTCCTCTTCCCAGCCTCCTTTGGCTGTTGCGGCCGAGCATTTAATTTTAGAAGTATCATTGTCCCATTCTAAAGTCCTTCCGGATGTATTTTATAGCCCTTCTCTAGACATAGATTATTTTTCCTCCTTTGAAAGTATAATAGAAGACTTTTCTCCACTGTACACCCACACCATTATAATGGGTGACTTTAACACATGTCTACTTAAGCGAGACAACCGAGCTAATAAACTTTTGTCCCTGGTTGAAAGCTGTAATTTGCACATTTTACCGCTTTCCGCTACCCATAGGTTACCTATTTGTGTGACTTCTCTTCTCGATCTTATGATTATTTCATCTCCTGAATTTATTTCCAACCACGGTCAATATGCCGCTGATGGTTTTTCTCACCATGACTTGATATACCTCTCTTACATGCTACGTCCACCTAAAGCTAAAGCCAAATTACTTCTGCAGCGTAACTTTGCGGGAATGGATCTTAGCAACCTACGCGATGACGGATACAAGGTTGATTGGTCTAATGTTTTTAACGCTGATACCATGGACTCCAAAGTAAACACTTTTAATACGTTTTTAATTCAACTGTTTGACATACATGCACAAATAAAGCCTGTTAAAATAAAGCATCTCCCGGTGCCGTGGCTTACAGAAGATCTAAAATTATTAATTATGAAGAAGTGTCAAGCAAAAACGGAATATAAGCTTAATAGATCTGACGCAAAACGTCGTAAGTATAAAAAATAAGAAATCGCTGCAATACATTGTGTAGGGATGCACAACGACACCATATCCATAAAACTGTCGATAACGGCGACACAGCATGTATATATAAGTTTCTTCAATCTTTAGGAATCGGTAAGAAGCCAAATAAGCCCACTTTTAACAACATTGATCTTGAAAGTTTAAATACTTCATTCTCTGCATCTCACAATACTTTGAATATTATAACGAAGACAAATACCTTAAATTCTATCTCAATATTTCCGATTCCTAATTGCTCACCGTTCACTTTTAATCAATTATCTGAATGTGATGTTAAGGAAAGCATACTGTCCATCTCGTCGAATGCTATTGGTAGCGATTGCATTAGTCGGAAAATGATTTTTCCCATAAGTGACATTGTGACTCCTGTAATCACCTATATCCTTAAGTACTCAATTTCAACTGGTGATTTTTAATAACTATTTCCTATCGTCATACTTATATCATGAATACTGTTTGGTTCCTTATAAGATGTATGAGGTTAAGCTATTTTTAATTAATACAATTAAATTATATTAATGTAACTAGCAGACCCGGTCACGCGTTGCTGTGACTATTGTTTTTGATATATTACATTGTAGCAAACTATTTAAGGGGTAACGGTAAGAGAATATCTATTATGAGAACCACTGTGTTTTATTAAAGTCGATATTAAGCAAAAATAAAAAATAAAAAACAATGTTATTATTTTTTTTATTCAAGTTTATAACAAAGAAGTATATAAATAACTATACAAAGTTTTTAGTAAATAACATGAAACACTTAAATTTACGAATGAATTATGTAGGGCAGATATTTCAAAATTTTTAACAATAATATTAATTATTATGAATTTATATATTTCTATTTAATTTAGCACTAATCGGTGAACAATATTTTTGATTAACCTGTCTTAGCTTAGCTAACACAAACAGATTCGTCAGTTTTGCTACACGTGAACATGCATCATATATTAGCTCATGAGAAAAACCTAAATCCAAACCACAAATAGACATTGTTTGGCCTTGAGACTTATTTATAGACATGGCGAAAGTTAAACGAATTTGAAACTGTAGCCTTGTGAAGGGTATCGAATAGTCGGACGGTAACATTAGAAGACGCGGCAACAGGACCACTTCTCCTTTAAACTTTCCAGTTTAAATGGTTGCTTCAAGAACATTTCCGGTGATTTTTCTGATTACTAAAAGCGTACTGTTGCATAATCGTGGATTCAAATTACGCAAGATAATAATATGTGAACCAATCTTTAATCGAAGACTATATGGTGGCATTCCAGGTGTATCGAGTGAATTTAAGAATTCAACTGGAAAATTCAAACTTTGGTCTTCTTCAATAACAGTATCGATTGATTTAAAAGACATCAATAGCATTTATCTCACCTGCGAAAGTAGAGCGAGGTGTGATTGGTAACGTCTGTCGGAAATCACCAGAAAAAAGTAAGATAGCACCACCGAAAAGATTATCGTTGCGGTTTAAATCTTGCATAGTTCTATTCAATGCTTCGAGTGAATGTTTATGAGCCATTGTACACTCATCCCAAATTATGATTGAACCCTTCCGTAACAATGCAGCTATTCCACTATTCTTTTTTATGTTACACATAGTGTTTGGTTTATTATGAATGTCTAATGGTAGCTTGAATGTCGAATGTGCGGTTCGCCCACCATCTAGCAAAGTCGCCGCAATGACTGACGATGCAACTGCCAATGCAATTTTCTGTTGTGACCGTTTCTTGGCAAGAACCAACGATATCAAATATGTCTTACCGGTTCCAAAAAAAAAACACCTTGTTCAGCAGCAACAGCCAGCATAATCCGATCATAAATATTTTATTTGTTCTGCTGTCAGTAGTGGCTCACTATTGGCAATAATTGTTACTAAATTGCTAGGGTCATATTGGTTTTCTCGTTGATAATCGGTGTTGACTAAGTCGGTTGCTGGGCGATCAGGTGAAGGCATACCATAATGATGAAGTGGTAGATTTGACATCAAAACTCATAAATCTTCAATCAGCACTAACGCTTCGTTATACATCTCTGGCGTGTCATCTGTGTTTTGGCATTGATCTATTTGTATAAATCAGTGCAATATGTTTTTTGTCATACAATTTCTATATTTTTCCCACAAAGCGTATGCTTGCGATGGAAAACAGGTCGTCAAAATAATTGCAAACAGCTGACGAATGTTATTAGGCGTTGATGTCAACGCAGCATCAGTAAGCGTTAAGCCCCAATGATTATCGTCTTCTAAAAATCATAGTTCACGACATGTATCTTGGTATATAGTGAATACGCCATCATTAATTGTTCGCAAAAATTCAAAAGACGTTGGTCCGGGAACATTCACTAATAACAAACGTAAATAGAAGAAGTACTCACGTTGCTTTGGGTGTACCGTGTAAAGTCGCCCCAGTGTCTTAGCTTTGAATGTGCCTCTAATGGAGTGATGTATATTTCCTTGTCTTTGTACCTTCCATTTTTTACCGGATTTGTTCCATGTCAAATAACGTAGAACATCAGTATATATCAATGTCCTCGCGAACTGGCCAAAAATGTCAGGATTTTGACACAATGTAAAAAAATATGTTAGTGTCATTTCTGAAGGCTTAAGTGCTTTTTGGAGAACATTTTCTTCAGTAAAGTATAAGCGTTGACCATTTTCAAGATGTACTGCTAGATGCTAGACAGAGGGATCTCTTTCGTGTATAGGAAAGCTAAGAATATGCCATATAGCTTCGTTGCTGCTGATGTATGCTGAGCTTTTGGGAAATTTTTCTTACATTTTCCATTTTCCATGCATAGTGATGTCATATTAAATGCACCGCACGGCTCGTGGATCATGTGTTTGGTAACAATATCAAACAATCCTTGATCAATTGATGGGTCTGGAAATTTCGGCTGAAATTATTTGATCAATTTCTTTTGGCCGGATTTTATGTTGAAGCCAAATTAAAATGTGATAATATATCTTCATAGCTAAGATAATGTTTCAGTTACCTGTAATGGGATTTATCATCTTGTTTGAGAAATCATAGCCATCTTCACCTTGCCAAAATATATGGGATATTGCAGTGCTTCATGTGAGCGGTGTGTTTCCTTTATACGTTGTAATTGATCATTCCGACGATGTAAAACCATATCACGGGATTCCAAGTTTTCTCCAACTACAACGATGGCAATTTCATCAATTGTTGGTGCATTAAAACGTCTTGCATGTTGGCCAACAGGTGTTTTATCAGCTCTGATTACAATTTTGTGATTATCAGATGGCATCAGATCCAATGCAGTTTAAACAACATAATCATTTGATTGTACTCATGAAATAAAGTTAGTAATTTTTCTACAATAGACCTCTTTAGTGAATTGTTATGTTAACAACGCATATCAATTTCTTGTGGTGAATTGCCCATGAAATAAATTTGCAGGAATTTGTAATTGCTATCTGACACTGGTAACAGTGAACCTGCTCTATGATATATTTGGCCTTGTATCTGTAAATTAAAAAAAATATTTTTTGCCAAATATAAATAATATTTGTTCCTAAAAAGTATATCGGTCTCCTAATTTGAATCACCAAATAATACTTGATATGCTTAGGTATGTCAATATGTAATAATTAGCTGTAACTAATATTCATCATCAAATTATTATTTTGTGTTTCAAAATAATAAAAATGTTGCTAATACTGAATCACCAAATAATATTATGACTAAATAATATAAAATATTATGTGTTGGTGTTTAGGGAACTGAAGGTTAATGACATATATATTTACTTAGTTAACAGAAATTTTGTTCATTAAAATAATAATGATTAACTGCTATAATACATACCTTAAAAGTTGGCATGAAATTTTCCCGAACTACGTTTGTTGCCCCAAATGACGTCATTTGTAAGCAATTGTTATATTGTTGGATATTTGACAAAAAGTGTAGGGGATCTGGTTCTATTCCTGAAACCAATGAGTACAATGGCTCTGGTGGTGGATCCAATGGTATCAATTTCACTTTCCCATTTGCGCAACACAATAAATTGACTTCCTTTTTGTATTTCAATGCCTTACAATGAGAGCAAACCAAGTCCATAGATCCAATAGTAACACATTGGTGGTTACCGTAGTCAATTGACAAATCGTAATTGAAAGCAGCTCAATTCACTTTCGAGATTATAATTTGAATCGCTTCCCGCGTTCGTGATATACGAATTCTTTCACGTTCAGTTCGGTCGTCACCTTCTTGTGCAGTATGATAGGATCGGTAATTAGTTTGGTTTGTAGCATTTCGGGTTCTTCTACCTAAAATACTTCATCTTATAGGAGCCATATCGAATATACTTACCTAAATTATGTCACATTGCACAAAACACGATATAAAACAATCAAAATTAATTATTAAATATTATAAACGCTTTTTAACGCGGTTTGTTTGACGGATGCAATGACGTGAAAACTGATGACAATTTATGTCGCATTCCGAAACTAAAACAAAAAAAAAATATTGCAAGGCCAATCAAATCTATAGCTCTTACATTTTTTGACTTTTCAATTTGGTCGGGTTCACGATATTATCACTTTTGCGCGAACGCTGTGTGCACATATATTTGATTGAATTTGAACTTTGTGCAGCGACAATAAAGCGTGAATTGACTCTTCGACGTTAGCAACACACCTACATTGTTTAGACAACAATGAGTGCTTTTAATTTAATACGTACTTTATTGAATAGCAATAGAGTTCAAATTGGCTCTACATTTAGTCAGAAAATATTTGTATAGGAAAAAGAAAAGGGCTCTTTTAGGGTTTTCCTGGAAATTATTCGAATTTTTCTTGCCGTAAAAACTATCCTTGGACTTCAAGAAACATTTCAAAAAAAGATTCGTTAAGATTGGTCCATGCGTTGTTGAGTTATGCGCTTACCAACACATTTTGTGATTAATTTTTATATTATAGATATGTAATAGAGGAGTTTATTGATACATGTTCCTACAAAAAGTTCTCCTTACATTTAGCGAGTTTAAACTAGATTGTATTTACATATGTATTAGTATCCCTTAAAAAGATGTTAAAAAGATTAAACTAATTACTTAAACTACCAAACTATTCGTTACACAGTTTAAGTACACGACAAATAAAATAATATGTACCACGTTGTTATTACCGAGAAAAAAATATCTCGATTCCGACACAAAGTAATCAAATCCAAATAGCGTTCATTCTATCAACAAAAAAATTGTCCTGAAGCTTTCACATACAATCCGTCCACGCTCCGAGTTATCTTTAGATATTCGTACGAAATTCAATAATTTATTTTATATTAAGTCATATTAATTTATTATGACATTGTTCTTACTCGGTACTTATTATTTAAATAACGAAATGAAGAAGTTCATTATTAGAATGAATTAAATATAAAACTTATATTATCCTTAAGTATGTTGATTGTTACTTTGTAAAGTGATTATTGTCGCTCGTTGTTAGTGAGAAGTAGTCAGCGGAGTCTCATCTCACAAGTTACACAAATCCTTTATCGCTACTTACAGTTCCATAATTGTGATTGTCATCTTTGTTTAAAAGTAATCACAAATAATTGCATAGGTAGTATTCATGTCTCTTAAAATTTATAGCAAAATTAGGAATTGATTTTAAATTATTATGTATTAAATGTGTCTAGTAATACTAGATATCAATAGACACCAGAAGTCGTTATCAGTAAATTATTTGTTAATTTTCAACCCGTATATAATGCTTATTTGGTATATAGCCTGCCAATATAATGTGCCTTTAAGAGGAGATAAACAATTTTATCGCTTAAAAAAATTTAAGTTAAAAGCAAGGCATTGTCCAATAAGTTGCAAAATACTCTTACAAATCTCACTTTAAAATTATTATAATTGTCATTGTTATAATTCCTGCAAGTATTTTAGTAGATATTTATTGAATAACTTTATAAAAAGTAATTCTCATGACTATTTTAATTATTGACAAATTGCTTTAAAAGAAGCAACTTTATGTAAGACTCACACAAAAAGTCACCTCCATTAAATGTAATCATACAGAGAGATAATATAATAATTGAATTAAAATGATTCACAAACGAGACTACGCTAAATGTTGCGGTTCAATTTGTTTAACTTCACGATAGTTGGTAGTAGCAGTTGGTAGCTTCAAATAGTTAGTTAAACAAGCTTTGAATTGCCGACAATCGTACTCCACACTAATACAGCAGACAGTGGAATTAGAACACTTAGGAAGATCATACAGTATTAGTTTTACCTGAATAAAAGCAATATAAAGAGATTAATACATTGGTAAAATTTGTTGTAGTTCGTATTTATGATTGAAAATTTAATATTTGTATTAAAAATGTGCAAATACTTTATATCATATATATTTATTTAATACAAAGTTACCAACCACGCTGTTCCAATATGGACAGGCCAGTTAGTATATAATATCTTCTACATGTTAGTTTGATTATGCTTTACTTATAATCAGACCTTTACAGATATAAATATGTTTAAACCATTTAGTGAAATAGAAACAATACAAAACGAGAAAAACAATTAAACTAAGCAGAAGAAACAAAGTGTGTTAAAGACGAAAAACCACTTTATTCAATCTTTTGTTCTAAATCACTTGTAAACTTTTCAATTTCAGATTTTTCAAAAATGTTACTTTTGGGAGAAACATGCGTACAGTTTATTTAACATTTTTTTTTCATGAGAGCAGTGGTACGAGGTGAATCAATTTCGTTTCGCAGACTCTGTTATAAAATGTTCACATTTTCATATAAAGAAAGATCTTAAGATAAACTTAAAATTATGCTAAGTGAATAATATTTTTATTACCAAAAATTAAATTATCAAAAAAAATATCACAAAATTGAATAAGGCCATACCTACTCTTAAATTTTTAAATTACAATAATTAAATATTATTCATTTGCTTTATCAACAATTTGCATTTTTAGACACTTGTTATAAACAGTAAGCACAAATAAATTTACTTATGTAATTTATGCTATAGAATTGGAACGACAAAATGTAACTGTGAAACAGATGTTCTCGTACGGTTTGCTAAAAGTGGAAAACTAACCTCTCTATACATGAGTCGGTGTCATCTATCAGCCAACTCCATTAATGCGAGCGCTCATCGGTCAAATCAAATGTTATTTAAAATTGGTAATGAAAATAATCTTCATCTAATTAAATATGTACAATTTAGATATTTATTTTGTTCAAACCTGTCTAGATTATGGTTGCCATAAATAAATATTAGATAATTGATAAATTTGGTATATTTAGTATGAACCACTCTTATAAAATATTAAATAATTTATTTATTAAATACTTCAATACTTATAATTTTAAGATTAGAGATGTTGCAACAAATACTATTTAACTTGATCAAATATTTTAGTAATATTTTAATGACATATTTTTTTCTCACCAATAAAACATTTCACTGGATGTTTATCATTGCTTAGCTTACATTATCATTATCATTCAAACTTTTTACTTAAACATTTACTGAAAGTTGTACCAATTTATTGTTTCTACCTCATAAGTTAGAAGACTCAAAATATATCATCAACTTTTTACAAAATGCAGGACATCCTGAATGTCCCTCCTCATAACATGCCCATACCATGACAGATTGTTAGAGATTGTTAGTTAGTTATTTTTATAAATTGACTTCTTAAGATATGTTAATAAGTAAATACTTATATTTGGAATTAAAATAAAATGGTTCACCATTGCTTAAAGAAATGTATTCTTTAGTTGGTATTAACAATGCGTTTCTTTAATCGTTATACCCATTATCCAAGTATCTTAAGTAATATCGTATGTTTGATTACAAAAAAATATTCTCGACAAAAAAAAGCCACAGTAAACAACATGTTTACTATGGCTTTTGTTGTGTAAACAACAGTCTGTAAGTCATTCAAGTTTTATAAACGAAGAGTGGACTTCAAAATGGCTTCCTTACAGCATTTCACCAATATTTATTTTCCCCATTTTTTTATTATTTATGGAAGGCTATGGGTATAATATTAATATATATACAATATATTTGAAAGAAAATAAATCTTTGATTGCTAAAACTCCGTCCTGGCTCTGATTAATTTTTATCGACCAAAGAATTACATAATTAATTAAAAGTAACAAAGATCACATTTTATTCTATCAAATAAATCTTCACCATAAAGAAATTTTAGGAAAATATTACACTCTTGAATTAATAAAACAAATAAGAAATACCCACAACTAAAGTTGAAACAACTTGAAATTTTATTGGATAAAGTATAAATATATCTCTTGGTCGGTTATCGTTGGTAATCGTTAATACTTCGCTTCAGGCCCAATCCCTTCTATAGATTGCGGTTTCATCGTAAATAACTGATATGTTTTTATGGAGCAGAAAATAAAAATTTTCTCTCCTTGTTTTTATATTGTTAAATGTTTAATCTATAAAGAGTTCGAACCGTTATGAGGTGAAAAACAAACTGAATTTCAATTTACTTTTGTATGTTATTTACATAAATATTTGAATATTTAATTATTTCAAGTAAACATTTTCATGAAACAATATTATATCAGTAATATTTTACTGTTAATGGCTTATTTCATCAGAGCAATAAACAAAATAATGATATTGCTCGAGGCGTGCAAATATAAATTTTTCGAATGAAACTTTAACAATCTACTGCTTTTTTGCTTTTTTACGAGACGAGAACGTTACGATAAAAATGTCGGTAAATTATAAAACCTTAACAAATATATATACATATACTTGTAACATACTATTTTTTATAATAGTTGTACGGAAATTTAACATACTAATTTAACTTTTTTAATTTATCATCAAGCATAATTCCAACAATATTCATTTTTCCGCCATTCCTGCAATAATAAAACTTGTATGCTTCACCAATCTCTCTCCCTTTTGATCCCTTCCATTTCGTTTCCTGTAAACATGCTACATTTATTCTTCTTCTCTTCAACACGTCCGCAATTTCTCGTCCTTTTCCAGTCATCGTACCGAGATTCCAACTTCCAAACCTCAGTTTTACATAGATTTGGCTTTGTTTTACGGCCGGCCGCCTGCCTGACGCCAATCCTCCTTGGGAATGTTTCATTTGTTACAATTATAATTTTAATAACTGTTATTAATACTAATATCTTTATAATAGTTGTACAGAAATATACATAATAAATTAATATTTATATCAACAGTAATTTATACAATATAAGTGACAAAGTGTTTGAATATCCTGATGAGTAAAGATTTAACATTGGGAAGGAAACATTGGTACATGGCCTACACATATTTATTAGTATTTGACAAATATAACAATTGCGTGCTTATTTATAGAACACAATATCAAAAGTTATTTACATTCATCTAATGTTTAGGAAATTAAAATATCATATAAAATTTTTTCTTAACTCTTAAATATTGTTATTGTAATATAAATTTTAATTTCTTCTTTCATCTCTAACATATCTGGGCAATGTTGTTTTATATCTTACCGCATGCTAAATTTCATATTCAATTTCATATTCTTTAATGCCTCCATATACACATTGTGCCATCTATGGGCGTTTCCCAGCGTTTTCTATTGATCGGTCTATGGAAGCGTGTGAGTTTTTGTCGCTAATTGCCGATACATGGCAGATTTTTGATTTGATTTATATTATATTATAAAGTATTTTTATTTAGTATTTAGATTTTAAGATTGTCTGGTAATTAACAGATCCGGTCTTCAACCCACTTTACTTATTGGATTTGCTTACTATGTACGGCCTTCTTGTCATCTATACACATAATATTTCTGAAACTGATCACTGTTTGTACATATAAGATATTAAGCATAAATCATTGCTAGGGTTCTTTAGTAACGAAAACAAAACAAAACAAAACAATAATTTTTGATGACAACAAGGACAAGACGTACAACTTCTGTAATACTGAACCATATATGATCATTCTTTATATATTTATAGTTCTTGTCATTGCAAACAAGTAGGTACTGGCTCTGTTTTAAAATAAAATATTTCAGTATATTCGAGTACAAAATTAAAAATGATATTTCATTTTTAAAGATTGTAAGAGCGTGTGTACTTTTGATAAACGGACTTCATACAATCACAGACATTCACAATTATATCAAGAGATTATTAAAATAATATTTAATTTTAATATATCAACGAAAGTTTCACAAGTTTTAATTGTTACATTCTTATTGTATAAAGTTGTTATATTTTATTATGTGCAGACGCGATTACAATCGAAATTATATATAAGTTACAATATTCTTAATTACGTGTTTTAATAAATACCAGTATTCATTATTTATCTCTAATCTTAATAAAGACTTACAATAGTTAATTAATATAACTTGACTAATAACAGAGATCAAAGTTTCAAAATATATTTAATTTCCTTTGAAGTGAATTGTACAAAACTCTTGTCTCTGTGTTTGTCTTTATAAATGTCTGATGTAAGAAATCAAAATAATATATATTGTCATTTTATGTAAAGTAAATGAATATTTTAAATATTCTATTACAGTTAATAAATCATTATCGTAAAATATTTTATGCTTAAATGTTAACTGAAAGTTGCACCAGTTACGTTTCTATCTCATAAGTTAAAAGACTTAAAACTATTTAAAATAAAGGATTACTACAGCTAGAAAGTAAAAAGGGAATGTGGTGAAGAGGAAGAAGACATTGATGGGTGTGTGAAAAGTAATATGACAAATCGCAGTCAAGTCGAGCAAAGTACGGAGTCTCCACTGAGATAATTGACATATTGCCGGAATATTAAAGATAGATAATAAAATAAATGTGAATCATACATAAACAATAAACGACTTAACCTCCATATATTATTGTTTTGTTAAAGGTTTGTCGGTAAGCCTTAAAAATGTGATTTGTAACTCTTTAACTTTTTTTTATTTAACTTTTATTTAGTTTGTAAAATTGCGACAAATACAAACGCTTTTACATAACATAAACAAAGTCCTCATCATTATAAAAATGGGAAAGTCTTCAAATAACATCAATAATATGAAGCTAAAAGTTTTGAAAACTGAATTGCAGTACTAATTGCGTTATTCAGTAAATAAGTCAGTAAGCAGTTTTCTGTAAATTTTGTTAAGAACATATTTATCTAGAACGTCCAAGACAGAAATGCATTTTTATGCATTTTTATGCATGCAATACGAATTTTTCAAGTCATTTGGATTCTCTTCACATAGAACTTGCTAAATGAACCGGAAGGCATTGAATATTTGGTTAACAATTTTTTTTTTATATTTGTAAGCAAGGTACGATATAAATAACAAAATATTTTTTTTATTTTCTATTAATTCTTTAAATTGTAATTTTGTAACACGATGTGTTATTTTATTTTAATATATAAAAATATCCATCATCATGATAATAATTGGTGAATTCCTTCATGTAAGTCTGGAAATATTAAATTGACGAAACTATTAATATATTTATATGTAAGGAATGCGGAGAAATGCAGTGAACTTATGTATAGGAAAGGATACCCATTGTCACTAAAAGGATATCATTTAATAAGCCTACAAAATACATCAAAACTACATATATCTAGGTAGAGGATAAATAACGTAACTAATTCATAGATATTCACATTTTTTTTTACATACAAATATTATACCTCATTTAAGTAGTAACTCCTATAAACTTTGGAGATACTGGAGAAGTTAAGGCAGTAGTCTGCTTTACAGGCTTCAAAAAATCGATTTTTCGTTTTTGTCTTAAATCTATTCCAAAACTATCCAAGAATATGTGTTCAAAATTTTAGAGGCCAATTCGACATATTTTCGAAGCTAGATCAGTTTTAGTGGCCGAGCGTCGAGCAGGTTTGAATGCTCGGGCAGACCCGAGCGCGCGCGCTCCGCCCCTTCGTGTATTCTATTGTTTGATTATACTCGTATATACCTGAAAAGATTGAACGGTCCTTTGAAATATTATTTGGAGGTTCTAGAAGGTCTGTGTCGAGTAGTTGTTGGGATAACGGTATACAATGTAACGGTAAACTATAGATCTCGGAATCGGCCTCTACACTGCTATTTGTAGCGTCAACTTTCAGTTTCATTTTGTATTTTGCCGAGCGCACATCGAAATGTCTAGCTACCCGAAAGGTGATCGATGTAAAAGACAGCGTGCTGCGGAACCGCGAAAGCGAAAATTTCACGGCAATCGTTTTACCAGTGTATCATCGGACGACGGAGACTTACACACGAGTCGCAGTGAGCAAAAGTTGAAGGCAGCAAGCAGCGATGATATGACGATTTATTGACGCGGTGCTTAGGCGGACACACTCAAAATTCGAACGAATCGTTCAATTCGATTGTGTGGCGCCTAAATCCGAAACACGTAAATTCCGGCTATAAAATCGTGGAAATAGCAGCAAATATAGCGACAGGCATTTTCAACGAAGGCTATTCAGCTGTGCTTTCTACCATGCAGCTCCTCGATATTGTCATCGGGCAGCAATGCAAAAATTTTGCTGACACCGTCGATGCTGAGCCCATAACGCGGGAGAACCGGCGCGCATCACTTTCCAGCAAGGAGGCTCGTACAGCTCGAAGATCGGATAGCCTCCGCCAAAACGAGTTTTTTGAAGAAGAGGAAGGATTATTGTATGGCCCGGGGATAGCCGATTAACATCTAATTAGTGTAAGTATCCAAAAACTTAGATTTTTTTGGACCGAAAACTTTACAGCCCGTTTTCTCGAGTTTTCATTTTCACAAGTTTTGGAAAACGGTGCCGGCGATAGTAAAAACAATATATGTCCGATCGAAAAAAACCAAAGTGATCTAGCTTCAGTATTGAATTATCTTCTATTTGAACTAAAAAAGTTGGACAAAAGTACTATTTAAATTACTTGTTTTGCAACTTAAAGTGAATTTTTTTTTTCAAAAAAGGGAATTTTTATTCAAACTTCGAAAAAATTTGTAATTTCGTCATTTCTTCGGTATTTTTTTAGTTCATATAGAAAAGGAACTTATAAAAACTAAAAAAAAAATTGGGTCCACTGTTTCAGATGCATCGCACGACCTCCATCACCGGCACCGATTTACGAGTGCACACTCCAGGCCCCCCAGAAGAATCGTTACAACTTTGTCAAATTTCAATAATTTGTAATAATAAAAATTGTTTTTTAAAGCTTGAAGATAATATACTATCGTCTCAAAATTTCGTTTACCGCAATCATTTCCTTCCCTTTCAAAAAAATTGTTGAAAAAACGCTTTTTTTTCGGCTCCTAAAGCAGACTACTGCCTTAAGGCAGCATTAGTACTCTAAAGGAATGTTTTTTAGGCAATCGAACATTGGACATCGGCTGAAATAAGATTTTAAATTAATAAGGAAGTGTAGTGATGCGTAGAATGGAGGGAGAAATATTGTGGACTTCTGATTTTCACTTAATCCCTGTATAAAATGCAAATATAAGATTTACCTTACAAAGATGTTGAAAAAATGGATCTCCACAAGTAGATTTAGTCCAAAGACGTGCTGCAGTCAATTCACTCCACCAAGACTCTGTCACTCTTAATCATATATTTGCTTATTTATGAAATATATAATATCAATATATAAGGTTTTAAAACATGAATAATATCTATAAAACGAATAAATCTTACATTTATATGATAAGATATAGGATTTATTTTAAATACAGGCTTTTTGAAAATCGACTTTTATTTGTTTAATATAGAAAACAAGAATCACATTACAAAAACTCAATGTTGAATATAAAACCAACACTAAAAGTATTAAAGTTCCACCTTGCGTTTGAATATATCAAATTATTCCCAACAGAGGAAAAGTCGTCGCAAACATGTGTAAATAATCTGTATGCAAATCATGGACTTATGCCAACTGAGTGAGAACTGTATAATCGCCTCATTAGGGGTTTTGAGCTAAACTTTGTTCCCTTTTGAGTTTTTCTTTAGTTAACAAATTTGTTTTTATTCTGTATTTTATAATTTATACTAAAATAGCCTAATTAAAATTTCAAATCAACGTGATTTTAATTTTGTAAATAGACATCGTCAATGAGCCCATTCAAATGGCCGCGGGATATGATTTGATGCTTCTAAGATGTAGTTAAACATGTTGGATAATTAATAAACATTACTTAATTTCGCTTTTATTGGGATCCGTTAAAATTTAAGCAGATTTTAACAGGATTTTGAGTAAGAGAAAGTATTTTTATTCAGCAATATATAATAAATATTATAGAATTAAAAAAATAAGAGGCATTTTATTTTCTGGTATATTTTAACAATTACAGATTAGAGTGACATCATATTATTATTATTTATTGTTTTAAAATGAATATATCCGAAAACATTTGACAAAAAATCAATCATATGCTTCATTTCAATTGTCTTGAAATGCTATCAAATTGATTTTTAGAATATCCTCATAAAAATTTTAATTAAAACTATCATTCAATCCTGCAACCAATTCTATAAAAATTGGTGAAGCCGGTAAGCAATTTAAGTACATTAAGAGTACATACAAGATGTCATGTCACTATATTTGCTTCATATTTGTCTCTACTGCAAGTCCGTGGAATGATCCAAACTGATCCAGCGATATCAGTTACTACACTTTGATGAAATAAATTGGTTAGAGTGATGAAGCACGGACGTTTTACTTTTAGAGTAGAATTGATTACGCATAAATTAAACACTTATTATTTATTTGAATACTAATAATAATGTACAACACTATTAAAATATCTCATAGTAAATAAAATTAAAACTGTAAAGAAAGTGTATACTACATATTTAGACATTAAAACATTAATCTGGTGATGTAGATGTATGTAATAATTATTTAAACAACTTTTAATATATTTATGTGGTGCTTTTGAGCTTATTATTGAAATCAATTTATATCAAAATCCTCATAGAAAATGTAAAAAATTGTTTTGGGCTATAATAACAATAAAAATGATATTATTATTATTATTATTATAATTATGATAAAAAGGCTACTTCTAGATTTGAGTCGAAAAGTAAGCAAAAAAAGTAACTGGTAATAGTAACTACAATTATCAACTTTATAGCGAATATGGTTTTTATTGATTATTTATTCATAAAGTAGATTTGAAATGGTATCTTCTATTTTATAACAGCGTGACTAAACATTCCAATGATACATCTGAGGAAATATGGTCAGTGTCATCTCGACACACTGTGGAGAACTAGCATACAGATTAGAAGAGGAAAGGAATATAGGACTTCTCGCTCTCCCACTCACTGTACACAACTTTAGGTAGGTAGTACTAGTTAATAACCAGTCATTCAAATAGCTGTATAACTGCAAGAACAATCCTCAGTAGTTTGAAAACTTATTAACTAATATTAGTAATTACAGTTCCACTATGCAGTGATTGTTGTTCGAGAAGCGTAATGAATCATTGTGGTACAAGTCCAATCTACAATCACAAATAGGTTGTTTTGAGTCAATTTGCAATTCATTTATAGATTGTGGTATATTGCCACAGTGGTTGTATCTGTACTGTCTTAGGCGCTGAAAAAACTTTGTTGCTCTCTGACCTAATTTAATTTTTAGAAATAGTAATAGGTACGCTACACCTAGTACAAGTTGGCATACCATAACTATTATTCTCTGTTAAATTATATTATATTTCTTGTATACAAATTATTGAAATTACAGTTTTATTTTTCCTATTATTATTTTATTAAATATTTTAATATCAATTGTTATTGCTGCCATCGCAGTATGTTGTGTTTTATTGATTATTTCTTTATGAACGTACAAAAGTTGAAAATAGCTTCGTATAATAATTTGTAGTTAGCGCATTGAAGTTTTTTAAACTCAATCGAAACACCAAATCTCGTCCTCTAAAGAATTACATACTTTATGTTTATTTCATTGTAATATGTAAATAATGTAAGTGTAAAGTTTTTATTCCATTTTTAATATTGTCAACTAACCACAATATCGAGTAAGCTTGACTCGAACTCGTAAATCTCTTAACTTAACTAGTGATAGTCTAACTTGTTGGAATTTATCGGTTGTGATATAATTTGAACTGTGTGATTAATGAGTATTTGCGGTATTCACATAAGGTGTGCGAGTTATTTCATATGTCAAGATATTGACATAACAAAGATTTTAATATATTTGTATTATGTAATATAATCTTACATTTATAAAAAACTATTCCATAACACAAAAATTATAAACATTATGGATTTTTTTGATAATTTCGAATCAAAAGAATAAATTATCGTAACTATACTTAAGAGGATAATTACACGTATCATGATTTATAATGATCATACATTCCGTTTTGTTCAACTTAACATACATAGTTAGATTCATACTTTCGTTCTTTGTAAGTGTGAAAGCATCATAGAACTAGTTATTTCTGTAATATATTATTTATATTCTATTTATTATATTCCACATGTCACTTTAATGATAATTAAGTATTGTATTATAGAACCTTTAAGCCATCAATATATTTTAATTATATTAGATAATAGGTGACACTGTGGTTCAAATATTAACAATCTATTATATTTTAGTGCTGCTACTTAATCAAAATAATTTCTCTGGCGTGTCTATGTAAAGAAGTCACTCTACGTACTGACTTGTGAGATGTACCTTCCTTTTAATATTAAATTATTGAAAGTACTTGAAATGTTAACCTACATTTTGCGTATCAATAGAATAATGCATCTTGAGATTTGCTCGTCACATTAAAATAAAATAAAGATTCTCTCATCTCGATCCGATCTATCAATTTATGAGCCATTTTCATAACATTTAAAGATACTAAAAAGTTAAAACTTCTAAATCAAATTAAAGAATTGATAATTTGATATAATTTTTGATCAACTATAATATAATTTCAATTTTAAGGCGAGTAAGGAAACAAAACACACTTTTGCTTGTCAGGAATGGACTTTCAGAGATCATAAATTCGAGTCCTGCTCGTGTTGGTGAATTTAATTTTTATTGAAAAATAGGTTAACATAAAATAATTAACATATATTTAAAACAATTAATTACTTTTAATCTATTTAAACTAATTCTGATATAAATTAATTAATTAATTTAATAATATAAATTAAATATAAATTAATTTAATTTGACCTCCTTGGGGATAAAACAAATTATAATGTTGATATCGTGGCACGTTCTCAAACACAGTAACTTTATCAATTCCCTATGGCAGATTCACATAGAGTTCCTAGCACACGGCTCTAGATCTTATTTAGTGATTTTTTCATTTAAGAAGTTAACGTAACGATAAGCTAGCTAGACGCATAATATTACCCAGGCACGGCTTGGGTATTCTGTTAGCCACTTAAGTTGAATTCCCTTTAGAGAATTGTGAATTTGACTCCATTCTAAAAATAATTAATGATATCTTTATAATATTCCGTTTTTCTCATCAGCACGTAGCTGCCGCTATTCGTGTTAAATATAAATGTTCTAGCTCCTCTAGTTTCGTTAAAATGGAGGGGACAAATAGAAGACAGTTATTATCAGGCATCCTGAAAATTTGCGACGGGATGAAAATCAACATAGGAATAAGTATTTAATATTTAATGTGTATCGCGATATGCCACTTGCACGTCATCTACCTCTTCCTCTGCCTCGCTCGTTGTCGTGAAGCGTTCGTTCAGTTGTTCCTTCTATTTTGCTATTCTTTTAACTTGAGGCGTGCGCCGGTATGAGACGTTCCATATGATAAGTCCAGGGACAATTTTCTGGTGAATTGAAACTTTTTTCTGTAATTCGAAAACTTTTAGTGTGCTTCGAGCTCAATATGAACTGCATTCTGACGTATTAATAGTCAATTTTGCTATGTATGAGAGAAGTTACAAAGTTTTTTAGATTACAATCCACTCGTAACTCGTGCATCGAGCAGGCGCGTGCTCGTAAGTCACTAATCGAACTAAATTAGTTCTGTTAATTGTTCAAGAGCTGTCAATTGACATTATCCGAAATTTTGCACAGTCATAAAGCAAAGTGGCATCAAACACCATGCCGAGTTTCGAAACTGTGGTATGCGTAGTTTCTGAGCTAGCACGTAAATTGTCCTAGACTGAATTAACTTATACTGAATTTAGAATTACGATTTTTACAAAATTAAATATATTCTTAGCGCCTTATACTCGCAATCGTTGTGGCGAGTTTTGTTAACGTAGCTCGAATAGTTTTTAAGAACAGAGAGTTCGCATTTTTTGCGATCTGACTAAAAAAGAGCTTCGCTTCACTAAGCTAAATAAATAAAATTAATTTATATTGATCGTTATATTTTATTGTAATATCTGTTAAAAATAGTTTTATATTTTAACCTACTTTAAGTTGACGTGGAGAGAGAATATAATATTCTAAAATCATAAAATATTCTTCATACTTATACGTCAAATGCATCTGGAGATTAGACAGACCACGTAGTAGCATATTACACTACGTGAGGTTTTTTCAAACAGATGTTCAGAGCAATATCAGCGTCAAAGGAAGCTGCATGCATATGAAATGAATTTTAATAATCTATATACTTAAATGTAAATATATTATTCATATAGTTGTGTTTTGAATAGAAGATATGTTTAAAGTCGACTGTCTTATATATAAGCACAGTAATCATTATAGCGTTATTTTGTTTATGAAACAAGAAAACGAAGTCGCTGGCAATAGCTACTTGAAAAAATATACATCACACATTGATAAAATACATATATTTTCTTCATAATATTTGATGTGTTATATATATATTTATTATTATTTTTTTTTTAAACTTTATTGTACAAATTATACAAATGGCGGACTTAATGCTATAGCATTCTCTACCAGTCAACCAAAATATAAAATACAGAAAAAACAAATGAGGGGTACAATAGAAAATGAACAGACAAATACACACAACTTATGTTTATATCAATTAATACACAAATGGATACATATATAAATATATATAAATACTTGTACTACATATAAATATATTATATGAATACGTATAAATATATTTATACGTATAAAGGAATGAAACTCCTCACTCAGACGAGAAACAGGATCACGACTAGTTGCCGCTTTAACAACCAACTGTTTTTCAAAGTCAGCCATTCTAGCCATGAGTTGTGAACTCAATGACTTCTGTGCCTCATCAATTGATTGGATGGTTGCCATGTTCACTATTTAGGTGCACTTAATCAGTTTTTTTCTTGATTAGTTTCTTCAGAAATGTTATGTCACAGGCAGGTATGTGTGGTGCACTTTCAAAGAAAACACGCACTCATAAACGAGTAAGATTAACTATTATATATACTTTAATTATAGGTGTAAATAAACATAGAATTATAAATTGAATTTAAAAATAAAAGTAAAATAAATTTAAAGCACAGATGTTGATGAAAACCTTCAAAAAAAAACAAAATTAAATTAATTAACGAAATTTAACGAAAATTACCTGTGAGGTCACTTTTACAACAAAATATAATCACTGGATCAAGTCCCTTAAAAGATGTAATCTATTGTTTTGAAGGTTACTTTATGGTTTACATTGACCTAAAAATATTCAATAATTTTATCAGTACCTTTCAGTTATCATAGAAACTAAATAATAACTAATACGGAATATTTGTAATACAGATTTTTGTAACTATGCGAAAGAAGTGTGTTAATTGTTGCTAGATGTAATTGTTTATATACAATTAATTAAAATTATAATAATCTTAATTAATCACTGACTGGTCTAAAGAGCAGTAGATGCATGAACATCTATTACAACACAGAGTGGTGATAACTCTGAGACAGACTAATTACTAATGATGCAAAGGAAAGTTGTAACCCTTCCGTTCACATTATTTTATTACCTGTACAGATTGGTGTTGTCTAAGTGTTATATATATAACATTGCTATTGATCAGCTTTATTCACTGAAGCACTGGCTGAAGTAACCGATATATAAATTTATTATCATACTACAGTATACTATGTAAAAAGAAACAAAATCATATTTTTAATATAACATTTTTAATTCAACTCACGTAAGGACCACCGCCTGGCTTCAACAAATACATCACAGCACTCTGTTAGAGGTGTACGACATTATGGCTTCATATTGTAGGTACAAAGCTTTCTACATTGTGCATCTTTATATCAAACGTGCATTTTTATATAATTTTTAGAAACATTATATTAGTAAATATGAAATCGATAAAATACAGTTTTATTATTTGCTCTTATAGGTTTTATTCAGAGATCCTCATTCGATAATTCCAAATCAATCTGCAAAATTGAAACCGTTAAAAATGCAATTAGTAATACAACGAAAATTATTTATCTCTTAGATTAACCTTTAATATTAGTTAATAATATTGTTAAAATACCTTTCCGCGAGTACAATGGCCACTGCCACTAAGTATCCCCCGAGCAGTACGATGAACGCCGGCGCAGCGCCGCCCAGCGCCAGCGTCCGCGGGGAGCTTCCTTCGCATCGGTTAGCGTGACCCCAAGTTCTTAATTGTACACGCTTTAGTACACCCGCTTCTAGTAATCGCAGAGGACTAAAATTATAACGACATTAATTTACATTTATAATCTGTCACATGAAACCAAGATTCCATGCAGTAGGAGGAATAAATTCCAGGTGTCGTTATAAGACAATTGTCAGAAGGCATGTAACTTTGTCATAATAGCAATTAATCATTAATGAATGAGATGGTGTCGATATCTTGGACCACCCTTCTCATAGTTCAGATTTAGCACCAATTATATGTATAAATAAGTCAAAACTTTCCATCGACTCTATATAAATCTACAGTAAACTAAACCAATTTTGGTAAGCATGAGGTCATTCATTGATAAATATATAAGAAATTGTTTTTTCCACAGACAATTATTAAAATATTTATATTGATAAAATTATTTCTCATACTAAGATACCTCCAAACGAAGAATTCCTTATAGGGACTATTCTTCTGCACGGCTATATACAGTAACTCCCTCTCCAGTGAGCGTAAGGAACCCAGGTCACAGAGCTCACGCTGGTCGAATGTTCGAGCAATTATTTTATTCGCACTGTCCACTTCGACGTGATACACATAGCCTACCAAATTAAGATATACAATAAAATGGAATTTCAAAATTACATTTAAAATTAAATTTTAAACTATCCAACTTCTGTACCGCCTTCTTTCACCATAGCGATGCCATCCCTAACAAGCTTAAATATTGGTTTTCCTTTTTTCTTCAGATTCAGTAATCTCTTTTTCAATTCATCCTCAGCTTTCGCGTACTTTTTATTGTAGTAGTAATCTTTTAACTATAATGAAATAAAAAGTTAAAAGTTTGACTGTATCATGTAGCAAAAGTTATCAGAACATTAGGAAATAATATATTATTAATATTTAGGTATCCGAGGCTTATAAAAGGAATACCTGCAACCAGGAATAAGTGTATCCTGTGTCCTCAAGAATTGGCTGAAGTGGACTATCAAGAAGATCCCACAAGGAGTTTATGGAAGGAGGTGGCGCGTTTAAGAGCCAACTGACCACACTGCTTGTGTAATAGTTGTAGATCAGGAGACAAAACACTCCTGTTACCAGCATGACCAGTTTTCTAACTACAATAAACATGAACACACTTTTAATTTAGTTTTTTATCAGACACTTTTATAACATATTTGCAAATATCAATATACCTGAAGATACTCTTTGTTGTTCTTGTTCTTCGAAAACTAAAACAGAGATGGTATGTAACTATTACCGAGTTTAGGATTTCGATTATAAAATAATTACATTTAATTACTAAATATACATTGCTGACAAATCAAGGCTAGTATGGAGAATATAGCATAAGGTAACGAAGTTGGTCTTCTCTCCCGAATGGCTGCTAGAAGCAGAACTATTCCACAAAGAACTGAAATCCTCAAAAAGCACCACCACGTGTTTGGTGAAAGCGGTGTAAGGAATTGGTTCTCAAATTTCCCGATTCCATGTGACGGAATTTTGTAGAAGTATCGGGTTCTGAAAAATAATAATTTGAAGGAAGTAAGTGTTTCAATATAAAACACTTCCACAATAAAGTAATCTCAATCGCTCACTCGACGTGTGAAACCGGGAATGTCACATCAAACTTATCCACATGTGTCGGCAGCAGTCTCAGTACAGGAGTTACGTCTTGGTCTTGAAAATAAAGACTATTTGTAACAGCCTGAGAATATTATAGTTAGATTAGACTAAGTAATAGTGAAATTATAAATTCATATTTTTGAGGACACATATCTTGAATATGGTACAGTGATACTTACGGTATGCTCCTTGTTGTAATCGCCAACCCATATATCAAAAATAGTGTAATTAAATCTATGAAATAAACGTTTTGATTAAAATAGGAAAAAAAAATCGACATAAATAGGAACGTAGCAGATTTTTAATATATGTAGTCTTATATACTTTAAAAATATAGATCTTATTGGTTTATAATATACCATTCCTTTTCGTCTGATCTATAAATCTATTTATTTATTTATTTATCTTCACGCCATATCCCTTTCGGTGTAGCCAGAGACGACGGAGCGCCAAAAGCAACAGTCCCTGCATACCTCTTTCGCCTCGGCCACAGACATCAACCTCTTCATACATGCCCTCCGGGGGGTCTTCATACTTTTTACGTGTCCTTCCTCCAGTATCATAGATACAGTGTTTTCGAAGGTCACTCGAGGCCTTCCCCTGTCTCTCTTACCGCTCAGTTTTCCTATATAAATCTTTTTTGCCATTCTTTCATCACTCATTCGTTCGACGTACCCAAACCACCTGAGCACGTTCTTCTTCATTCTTCATCTTCTTCATTCATTCCGTACCTGCCATTCTGTGGATCTCTTCATTGCGGATTCGGTCGGCTAGACCGATTCATATTCGCATATTCTGCGAAGAGAACGCTCCTCACCAGCATTCATGTTTCTTACATTCTTCTTCTGTGTTACCCATGATTGGCTGCCGTATAACAGCATCGGTAGCAATACCGCATTGTGTACAACCAAACGTGCAGCTATGCTAACGTTTCGCCATCTCTACAATGCAGCCAAAGCACCGTTGACTCTTCTACCGGCAGAAATACGCCTTTCCACATCCATTTCGTATATATTTTTTTGTGTCTCTGCTGTTAGCCCTACTAGCCATGACACCTTCACTGGTAGAATGGACGGATGCAGAGACCTGCAAAAAATTTCGTAGCTTCCGTCTCTGCTAAACATGCTTCCCAAATAGAAAACTTCATTCACTAGTTCTATTATCTTATTATTCACGTTGATCTTACATTCTGGTATTTCTTCATTTCTTACAAATATCAGAACCTTCGTCTTATATGATCATTTAGACCATTATTTTCACACCGATTTTTCAGAGTGGTGACCAATGCCTGCAAATCGCATTCTGATGATGCAATGCTCACTGCATCATCTGCATATAACAAGCAATTCACCTTAAGGTCACCTACATTCACTTCCATGTCACTGTCTTTCACGTCTTGGATAGAACTATCCTAATACAAATTGAACAACCAAGCTGACATAGCGCAACCTTGCTTAACACCCGATTGGATGTCAAACCAGGGTGACATGCCAGCTCCTACTCGCACGCAGGCTGAGTGATCTCTGTAAAGAGACTTTACAGCCTGTAGCAAGGGTCCGCTCACATTGTATCGGGGCAGTATCTCCCATAATTTTTCTCTCACAACACTGTCAAACGCCTTTTCCAAATCCACAAAAGCACAGAAAACCTTTTGGTTTAGGGCCAAAAACTTTTCCGTGATCATGCGGAGGGAAAAGATCTGATCTGTACACCCTCTTCCAGGTCTAAAACTACCTCCTTGGGCCTCCCACAACAGAATTTCAGATCTCTCTTGCATTCTTCTCGCTAATATTTTAGCATAAACTTTACCGCCTAAGGTAATCAAATTGATAGCCCTATAGCTTACACATCATAACGTCATATTCAAATACATAGAATATGCAACAGAGTCATGTATCAAAGTGACCGCTACCTAATGTTATGTACTTCGGCGACTTCGTGCAGGAAAATGAACCCCGTATGAGTTAAAATAGACACGTTTGGATCAGGATTCCAATTTAAGACCATCTGAGGATCGAAAACTTTCGGTATTTTAGACATCTGCAAAAAATATATTTGCGTTAGTATTCGACATCTTTCACTACTTACTCGTACTGAAAGAAATAAGAACAATAGACTTAGATTACTATTATTTAAATATCTAAGGCTTGGCTTTATCTATATAAAATAAAAACTCCATTCGAATAAAAACTCAATAAATAAAACGATAGGATATTTAATTATTGTACTTACAACAAATACCAATTTCAATATCATTCCATGGAAATCAAACCGGCGGTAATATTTATGTAGTGTCGTAAGATTTAGACCTTCAAATATAAACACTGTATAGTTTTATAACAAATTTCATTTTGCTATTTAAAATCATTTTGAAGAGTTATAACAAACTTAACTAACATTAAAATAAATTAAAGTAATATTTTCATAAGATGAATCAAAAGCCGAAACAATTTATTTTGGATTACTTTTTTTTTATGAAAAATAATTTGTTTTGTTAAGAAGGGTTTATTTGATTTCATAACAACAACAACAACAAACACTACCATAAATATTTATAAAAAGATTACATATTTAAATATAAATGACGCAGGTTGTGCCCAAAAAACATTCTTCATACATTGTTACCTGTAACATTGTTCCAGTTTCCAATAACTTCAACCACAAACCTTCCGTTTCTTTGTTTACCGAAATTGTACACGTCATACAGACAATAACGACCTTCACCTATTAGAACGAAGAAAAATAATTTGGTCGAATGAAGAATAAAGTTTTGTAAATCATAAAGTATTAAAATGACATCAACACTGATAAAGGCATAGACCAGCGACCTCTGGACCTTATTTTAAGTATTCACAAAAGTTTTTTTTTTGTTAGAAATATTAAAATTTTCATGATTAGACAGAAAAAATAATTATTGCTGAAAGTAATAGAAGTCAAACACCATATATCAAAGCAATAAATCTTGTCGAGTTTCTAAAGGATTATAATTAATATAAGTAAATCATCACCTGTGTTAACTGACACCACGATATCAACGTCTATAGTTAAATTGAGATTACTTAATATTGATAAGAGAGGAACATTGATATCGCGACTTGGTTCAGAACAGTTAGATCGCACTCCGACAGCTTCACGGTCAGTTTTCTCACACATTATTACCCATTTGTGTTTGGAGTCGAATAAATTGTTTTGAGATGCCTGATCAAAGAGAAATATATGAGAAATAAAAAATTACAAACGAATGACAGATTAAAAAATATATAGAAATACCCACATATGTAAGAACACGTTCAAATAGTGGACATGTTGAGTTTAAAAGCACCCCTATGCTTGATGATGTTTGACTTAAGCAGAGATCAATCTCGCTCTCATCTCGCTCTTCCGAACCGATTAAGTTAACACTTGAAATTGCCAGGTTATTATGCGACGCTACTTTAGCAAGTTTATGCGCTGCAGGACAAGATTAACGGTAATTAATTTAAATGTAGACTCGAGATCAAAAGTTATCGATACTCACTGTAACTGTCACATGTTAATACACACACCAAGAAAGTATGTTTATATTTAAAGTAGCTTACGGCCGATTCAATAAATTCATTATTCAATGCGAATATTATTGGACACGCAAGGAACGTTATGACTAAATCGAATCTCATTGTGACTTGTTACGGCGCTGTTGTGAGCTTTATCCTTTTATAGGCTTAATACGATATGAAATATTTAAGAACCCGTGATACACTATCGTTGTGGTTCTGTTGAATATAATATAGATATAAAATATTTTTCTCTCTAGTGTATTTACAGCAGTAACAAGAAACGCGCCTGCACCTCCCCAAAGCACCTGCGGTGTATACCTGCTTCTAGTCCAGAAGTGAGAAATGGGACCCGTAGCTTCATATTCCGTCCGGAATGAGGCCCAGATATTTTTATTGAGCCTTCACGACCTCCTCCAAAATCTGGACAGACATGAACACTGACGAGGGAAACCTTTGTGAGGGCCGTAGAACACGTGAACGGAGGCCACTCTCTCCGTCTTTGTGATAGAGACCTCAAGTCCAAACAGCGCTCAGTCAAACGGCGGACAGTTAAATGCTATTTGTTGTTAATTATGTCATGATGAGAATAAAATTCTCCTAATATATGTAATATGATATCGACTTCGGATACACATTGTAAGACTGTTAAATATATTTATTATATCTATATGCTATTTGTAAAATGATATGTTATTTCTTGACCTGTTTTCAAAAATTATATACTTTATAAATATATTATTTTATTGCCATCCCACGGAACCATTAAAGTAATTTGAACTAAATGGATTTACTAAACGTCAGTAACAAAGGGTTCTGATATTGCTTAGGACTTTGAATTGCAATTGAGATATCATTTTCCTGACACTTTAATATCATTTCCAATCAAAGAGCATCAAATAATATATTTAATTCGTTCATCTTTATTTATTATTTATTATTTATTTATTTATGTACCATTAAAAATAACAAATACAAAAAACAATGTAGTACAAAGGATTACTTATCTCTTTTAGAGATCTCTCCCAGTTACCCTTTGGTGTGAGAGAGTTAGTACGAGATAGTGCGGTACACTTATACTAAATACAAATAAAAGAGAACAAAGAAATGCTATTGAAAATAGATTAATCTTTAAACGGTTACTTAACAAATTATCCGTTTAATATAGCATATAAAATACATATATATATATATATATATATATATTATATATATATATATATATATATATATATATGGCATAAAGTGAATAAATATATACAATTGTAAAAAAATATAAAAATAATAAAATAAACAGAAATACTAGTTATCTTTCCGAAGATAGCTAGTGTTGCTTAACTCTTAACTTGAAAGAGTTGAGGGAAGGATTACCATACAAAATACTTTGGGGAAGTTCCATAGCCGAGCTGCAACAACCGAGAATGATTTTTTGAAAAAAATAGAGTTGTAAAAAGGCACTACTAGGGATTTTGAAGAAACGCAGTCACGAGATGGTCTAGTCCTTGGTGGCGTCACATGAAAACGCTCATGCAGGTAAAGGGGGGAAGCGTTATTTAAAATATTAAAAAGAAATGACAGAATGTGCACATTCCGGCGACGGCGAATAGGGAGCCACTTTAATTGTAATCGATATTCGGATACATGGTCAAATTTGCGCAATCCGTAAATAAAACGAATGCACTAATCTCGAGATCAAATAATGTATAGCATTTCATTTTACTTAAAAACCCAGCAAAGTAAAAAATGAACGGTGTTTTGCCGTGATGTTGAATTATTTATGAGACAAACACAACGCTTATGAATGGCACCGTTTGAATAAAGACTGGTGGCCTTAAATATTGCCTGATGAGATTTGAGATTTAGGTTAATGGACTTTCGACAATTCTCGGCGGATATTTGAGTTTTATCTCTATTTTATTGATTATATTGTGACATAAAAAAGCAATTAAGAACATTGACAAGTTTGCTTTGTAGACCCATCACGAGCCACCGTCATAAAAAGAAAACACATTTACGTGGACCCTTCTCCGTCATATATAAAAAAAATATAAAATATTTTCCAACACAGTCTCTTTACATCTTTTTACATTTTACTGTATTATATTAAACCGTGTGATGGGTATTTTATAGATCAAAATGTTTATAATGACAAGTAATATCCATTTACGTCCCGTGTGAGGTAAACCTTCCCAACCTTTATTGATTGTTATCCATTTTTATACGGCAAGTGACCGAACTAAATAACACCATTTATAAATATATAATATATATATACTATACATTTTGTAAAAGTAACACTATAAACAACATTTATTATCATTTTTTTTAATATGATGAATATCCTGTTAAAAAGAAAAAAAAACCACTCAAATAAATATTTATTTATTGTAGTTAAGGTATTCCAATTTTATATTGTTTGTTATATTCGTATTTTGGAATCGTTAACGGAAAGGCAAGCATTTTTTTTTTCAAAACTGTATCTTTCGTTAATTTTCAAATTGTAAGTATTTAATAGGTAAAGCGTTTATAATTTTCTCTTATAATTGTTATTATATTTTTTTATATTATAATATTTGTTTAAGATTAGAGCAAAATAAATTACTTATGTCTCTTCATTTATTGAATTTTTAATGATACTACTACATGTCATGTCATATTAAGTTTTAAACTTAACAAATAAATATTTACTGACTCTTATAACTCATAACTTATGAACGTTATTTATTAGTAAAATTTAATATTGTAAATTTCGAGGTATAACAATGTATTTTATGTCTTATATTATTATATCAGTATAACCAACAAGCTGATAAATTGTTTATAACGTTGTTGTGAAATAGTTGCCCGCTTCAATTAGAAAACAGATACTCACTTTACAAAGGATTAGTTAAACTAGTGACGATGAACGGACTTAAGCTAATTTCAAAAACTTTTAATTTGATGTCGAGCTCCAATAATCTTGTTGTACAGATCGAGTAGTGAGCTTACGATAACCGGAGCAGAACAACGCTTACCGATCCAGAGCACGACCAAGAACCAAGTCAAATCTGATTTTAACGGTTGTTTTATATAAAAATAGAAAAGGAATCTATAAAATCCTCTGTGAAACTTTTTGATTGATTTAATTAAATTCTCTTAATATTAATAATGATGATTTGATTGCCAGCCAATCTTTCTTGACAGTGCTGTTAAATTGTTGTTATTTTAAGATCTTTTACAGAAACCGATTTCTGAACCAGACACATAAAATGGTAATTTTTATATTTTTCACTGAAACCAACATCGTAATACATGTCTATTTATTGACAAATATATTTATCATTTTCTAAAAATACGAGTATATTTAGAACTTTGAACCTTTGTTACACTTTAAACTTCTGAAGAACTTTTCATTCTACGATCTTATCTACATTTTAGAACTAACTTGAAATTGTGATTATTTGAAAAGTTGATCGTGAAAACAAAACATATATCCACATAAACATAGCTCCTTTTACAATCTTTCTTATATTTCGTATATAAAATAAATATGTATTAAATATAACATGTTATTCGTCTTTCAATAGGAAGTTATGTGACAATTATTACACGTGTATTGAGCATTACTTGTTATATTATACTGAAGCAGCTTCACTATCATGTAATCCTATTACTTTATACAACAGATGTAAGTGAGTAAAGTCTGCTATTTATGATCAACCTACAATATTGTGGGAGCGTAATGAAAAGGAAACAATCGTAAATTGCAGGAGTTAAAAGACCCGACAAATTATACAATATAGATTAAACAATGTTGTGTATTCTCTGGAAATATATAAAACAGGTATTTGTGATGTAAAAATTATAAATATCTTATTTTAAAGTTAAGATGATTTATAACTTAACTTAACTTAACTTAACTTAACTTAACTTAACTTAACTTAACTTAGTTTCACGCGATATCCCTTGCGGGGTAGCCAGAGACGACGGAGCGCCAAACGCTACGGTCCCTGCATATCTCTTTCGCCTCGGCCACAGACATCAACCTCTTCATACATGCCCTCCGGGGGGTCCTCATGCTTTTTACCTTCGACCTTCCTCCAGTATCGTAGATACAGTGTAGATGATTTATAGTTTTAAATTACTATTGTTTTTTTCCTAGAGGTGCTATTAATATCTCATCATATATTAACTCAGGTAACGTCATACTTATTTTTAAAGCTTTTAAATTAACTTTAAAATAATAAGAAATAGTCAGTATTTCTCAAAAGATTAAAAATATTAAATTCGTTTAAAAGTTAAATGTTATTAAAATATTTTTTGTAATTTTACTGTGTTTTATTAAAAAATGTGGTTTGATGTTTTGCAGCAGTAAAAAATACTACCCGGAATGTGTATTTATTTCAATAAAACGTGTTGTCTGCCTGACACCATTACAAAGACAATGAAATTTTTTCAGCCAAAAAGTTTCCTAAATATCTGACAAAGATAAATTCGAAACTTTACTTTTATAAAACGGACCAAAAAATAATAATCGTAATTAGATTATCTTATCTTAGAGATCTTAAATATTTACCATATATAAATTTATAATGTATTATATATTTTCAGAATTAATAAACGTTAACTATTATATTAATTCATGTTATGCAGAATATAAGCGAGTGTCTAACATCATCTCAGTGTAACATAATTTAACGATATCATATAGAATGGAGAGATATTGTAAAGTTTAGTACAATTGTTCACATTAGGCATTTCTTTCTAATAGATATGTTCATGTGGTAGAACCTAGCTATCTTAACAAAAACAACAAAAATCTTACCATAGAAGGTATAAAGTAGTTGTAATGGCTACTTTGTACACGGTTCCTAAGGAAGCCGAAAACTCAAACACCTAACATTTCATGTACTTTCCTAGCTTTCTATATACCATCCATTTTCTCGGAGTTGTATACTTATCTATATTTGTAATTATCCACAGGCGGTGGCACCATCTTCATTTGTATCTTCAATATTTTAGTATTGCTAGTGGTTTAATTATTGCCTATTTTGTTGTAGAGGTCATATTTTATAACAAATTTGTGGTAATCCTTTGTAAAAATATATAAAGATTCTACTTTATATTTATATATTTTATTATTGACACGTTTATATTTCTCACAATATTTATAAGGCCAGAATGTTCTAAGAAACAAACTTCAATTTTAATATCGGGTGGGCCAAGAATTCGTTAACATTTAAATGTAACTTACCACGCAAACTATTGCCGCGCGGGGCGCGGGCGCGGGCGGGGGCAATAGCTCGCTTCTTGGAAATTTAGTCGCAATGGATCGCTTCACGGGGCCACAACGCGCTTACTGTGTGAAACAGTTTTATTTAAACAACTTTTCGCTCATTACTGTGAGACGCTTATTTCGCGTTGAATATGGTTTACACGACTTAAGTCAGTGTCCAAGTGCTCCTTTAATAAAGAAATGGGTGAAGAAGTTCGAAGAGACGGGATCTACACTAAATGTGAAACAAACCGGCGGCCCGCGGACTTCTCGAAGCGAAGAGAACGTGCAGCAAGTTTCCGCTTCTGTTCGACGTGATCCAGATTTATCGACGCGCAAACGTTCGGCTGAATTAGGATTATCCCGCACATCATTACGCCGTATTTTGAAATTAGATTTGAAATTACATCCATATAAGATCCAGATAGTGCAAGAACAAAACCCTAGCTTGCTATTGAAAGACGAATAACATGTTATATTAATTAAATATTTATTTTTTATACGAAATATAAGAAAGATTGTAAAGGATGCTATGTTTAAGTGAATATACGTTTTGTTTTCATGATAAAATTTTCAAATAATCACAATTTCAAGTTAGTTCTGAAATGTGGATTACATCGTAGAATGAAAAGTTCCTCAGAACTTTAAAGTGTAACAAAGGTACAAAGTTGTAAAAGTATTTTCAAAAAATGATAAAATATACTTATCAATAAACAGACAAGTATTACGGTATCGGTTTCAATGAATACTATACAAATTACATTTTTATGTGTTTGGTTCAGAAATCGTTTCCTGTAAAAAATCATAAGATAACAAAAATTTCACATCACTGTCGAGAAAGATGTGCTGGCGCGTAAATTATCATTAACTAATAGAATATTAAGAGAATTTAATTGAATCAATCAATAAGTTTCACAGTTTCTATTTTCATATAAAACAACCGTTAAAATCAGGTTTAAGACTTAATGTCTTTATACATAAATCGTATTCATAATAGTGCATTAGAATAAGATACTAAAGGTTTTCATTTATCTGGTCACTAATTATCTTACTCCTAGTAAAGTACAATAACGTTAACGTTAAAGGTAACTTCTCATATCTTCTAATATTTATAAAATCTGTCACAATATTAACGAATTCATACATAAAGTATAAAATTTTTCTAATCACATTCAGTAACTTCATAAACAAGACAAGGTAAACATTTTTTTAATGGTCAGGGTCCGGAGACAAACACAACATCGGTCGGTACAAAAAATATTTGTTTAGGTTTTGATCCGACTTTTATTATTAGTTACTATGTATTTTATTTTAAATCTCCAGTTCCCTAAATATTAAATAATATTTTTGGTAGTTACATATTTTTGGATCTAAAAGTCTTCAGCTACTTTTGATATTCTGATGTTTACATATTTCATTATTTTACGATCTCAATCCGATTTCCACTTCTCTTTTTGAATATCTTAAGGATATAAACTTAAACAGAAAAGGCACTACATTAAAAATATTTTACTTACTTGATTATTTTACCCACAAAGAGATTTAATTCTTTATATAGGTTATATGTAACATTTTATAGTGAAACAATATTTTAGAGAAATATCAATATGTGTATTTATGATATTTTCTTGGCTGTTGAAAAAAGAAAGGGAAAAATGCATTAATACAAAATGTTCCTGCTTTTGTCTATCTTCATATATTGTTAAGAAATAATAAATTATACATTTGATCCTTTAAAACTTTGATTACATAATTTCTCGTATTCATTTTATTATGTATTTTTCACACATAAATGCCAACTATGGCATTAATTTCAAATTCTTATTTTTATGTAGCGGTCAAGTATTTCCAAGACGAAAAGTTTACATTAAAAGTCTTTATAAACTTATTTATGTTTTTGAAATTCAAGTAATTCAATTCAAAGTAACAAGTCAATTCAACTAAGGAATAAAAACATATATTTGGGTTAATATCCTCAATGAACGACGAACTTCAGAAAAACAGCAATTTTCTAACTCCAAACTTCCAAAAACGTTTACAATTTATTTACTCGTATATAACAAGATTATGAAAATTTAAGCTCCCAATTAGGAGGGGATGGAATGTTACATCTCTAATCATGTAATAATTTTCGTTTCTTTACGAGTTTTTAACTGAGAGATTGTTACATTTCATATTTTTAATCATATTAAAAGCGTAGAAATAATTGAACATGCGCTTCTAGTATTAAATATTTATTTCTCTGTAGAATAAAACTCACAATGGACGCTGATCGACTTTGCAGTTTATTTTATTGCCTTTAGGGTCAACTTTTTTATATGACAATTAAAATTGTCAATTTAATTAAATATTGAGTAATACATTTATACAATAGAGAAAAAGAACATTTGATTATTAAAATAAAACTTAACCTCCGGTCGGTTTTATTGTCTTAGCCATCATATTAAAAAAGTATTTGTTTAATAGTGTGAAATACGATGATTGCTAATACTAGTGAGACATGGACAGACAAAGAGATTACTAAAACTTCGCAAACCCTGTCTGTGACATGAGGATATCGAGCATTTTTAATGAAAATATCTTACTTTGATAATAATTGCTGCTTTCACAATTCTATGTATTTTGTTAATGATACAAAGACTTCTGTTAATGAAATGATTAAAACTAAACTACCCTATTACCCTAAACAGGTAAATTTATTTATTTATTCCGTCCCAATAGACTTATTGCTAGTAGGCAAATTGAACTCTAACTGTTCATCCTAAACATTATCCTTTAATCTTAGTAATACTGAATAACTTGAAAATTAGGATTTATATGGTGTAATTAATTTTAAACAATATAGTTCAGTCGTAAGATACTTTATAACAGGATTGTTTGCGCTCGATGCTCCGAGTGAGTGTTAACGGATTACGGCTTAACCTTCCAAGTTACATAAATCACTTAGCCGAGGTCTCAGTTCATTAATTAGAACTGTCACCTACTTCGTTCGTAGTTTTAATAGATAATAACAGTTCGATTTTCACGTCATCTTGACACATTTTGACTATTAATTTAATGATCTGTTATTCGTGTTACGGTATCTTGAAATAATATCTCCTATTGAAATTAATTATTATATTTATTTACTAGCAGGTTACCCGTGCTTCGCGACGGGAATAAACAAAAAAAACTGACTTTCGTGAGTATTGAACCCATGACCCTACCCTTCAAACATAAACGCTCTATCCTCCAACCCATCATGACTCGCTCTCAGTGCGAGAAAGCCTTGAGTTTGATAACTACAGAGTTTTATTCCTATCGGGTTATAGCCACACTCTTGTTTCTCACATCGCAGCGTGTTGAGAATAAAAATAGTGACTGGCCACATAATTTTAATTTCTACTGCAATGCAATGGGAGAAGATAGGGAGCGGGGGGTACACTTTGCAGTTTTTTAGCTGTAACTTGGAACGGTTTGGACCTTTGCAAAATCCTTTCTTATTGCACCTATTCAATATGTCAGGAGTCTTGTGTCCAAATTTCAGCTTTCTAGCTATTACGGTTTGGGCTGCAGAGCGATGAATGAGTCAGTGAGTGAGTGTCTTTGTCCTTTATGTATTAAGATAGCCGTGCTTCACGACGACGGCTAAAGTGATCAAACATTTTGTTTGAATTTCCACACCACCTAGGAGGTATCAAACAGGCGCATTATATTTTTTTGCAGTTTTTTAGCTGTAACTTTGGAACGCCTAGGACCTTTACAAAATCCTTTCTTATTGCACCTATTCAATATGTCAGGCGTCTTGTGTCCAAATTTCAGCTTTTTAGGTATTACGGTTTGGGCTGTAGAGCGATGAAGGATTCAGTAAGTGAGTGTCTTTGTGCTTTATGTATTAAGATATATTATACAACTTGGCTGCAATAGATTTCTTTAAAAGGATTTTTTAAATAACATTTTAACCTTCAATTTATGATATATTAATGAAAACGAATTAAATACGAACTATTATACTATTAAAAATAAAATTTATTGTTTTAAGGCATCAATTAAATAAAAGCACTTTCAGTAAACTTATATAAATGTTGTTAAATTATATAAGACATATTAAACACGTCCGTGAAGGGAGGACATTCCGCGCATTGTAACATAAAAAACATGCGCGTCGTTACATAATTGTCTTTGTGTTTTGATTCCTTCCTCTGAATAATGATGGCCTAAGAACATAAAACATATTAATATGAATAGTCGCTTTAAAATATTCTCTATTTACATAAATAGCATCATACAATTTAAGAGCCTTGAATTTTGAGTGATTTTATCTTTCGTAATAAAACTGGATGAGAGTTGTCGCCGAGGGTTGTCGAAATATAGGACATTCAAATATACCCAATAAAAGATAAATAAATAACTATATTACAGTTATTTATTTTTAATTTGAGACATCATTATAAATCATAAAATACCTACAAATACATTTTGAGGTATAATACATAATTAAATTAATACCTTTTAGTTATTAATTGTAATATGATATAATAAAGAATGCTCATTTTAACCTTAAAATTAAATTAATTAAGGTGGTTAATTCAGTAATTTTATTTGTATTCAAAATAAATAATGATAACATATTCTGTTAAAACTATACATATAAACAATACGTGCAAAAAATAAATGTTATAAAAAATTGCTCGGCTTAATGTATGCTAGGACTATTGGACTACACGGTGTTGATATTATAACAAAAGTGACAATTTAACTTGACCAAAATAAACAAAAAGTAAATGTCGTTCAAGAACATGAAAACAACCGAATAATCGAAGCTATGGAGAAGGAAACACCAAACTGCTCCGTAACTTGATATTACATGGCGAGTTGTTAGAACTCGTTGCGTCTTATCTCGCAATGCCTTTTATATCACATGACACATTCTTTATTACTTTGATTTATGTTTATATAAAAGTGTACAATCCTTTTGTTATTAACAATTACATACTTAAACTTTCTTATTGCTTATAATGACTTCTACATCTTTATTAATATTACGACAATGATTATTTTGTAATATATTTATTATAACAAGATAAAATATTTTTCTGAAACGTAAGGATTGTTTTAAAATAATAGTATTATATATAAATCAACATTAAACATCGTAGTGTGCAAGAACTATATACTTCGTTCTCATTCTCGTGTTACTAAAGCGTTGGGTAAACTAAAGAACTAAGGTGGAAAGTAAATTACGTGATTAACTCACATATTTACATTTCTTTTTCCTGCATGAAACACTAACCATGTTATTAAAGAGTTACCTCATTTTGTGTTATAACCCACTTAAAGACTTCAGCCATACAAGGTAAGTTGCGGAGACAGAACCGATCGATTCTAACAAATGAGACAAAAGTACCAAGGAAGGTTGATAATGTGTAGATACGAGTTCCTTCACAAAGATGTTAGTAAAGTGTTTTTTTTTCAAGTAGAGTTAACCCAAATACGTGCTGCAATGAATTTACTACACCAAGAATATACACGTCATATATTTGACCATTTTAAAATATGTTATATTCAGTTTGAAAACATAACAATAATTTCATAAATTTTAATTTAAATACAGGCTTTGTGGAAACCGAGTTCCATTCATTTCATATAAAAAACAAAAATCATAATTTATAATAAACTCAAATGCTAAATATAAAATACAACACAACACAGGTATACGAGCGTTTGGCGCTACGTTGTCTCTGGCTACCCCGCAAGGGATATGGCGTGAAGGTAAATAAATAAATAAATTATTGCTATATTTATGAAATGAATACTTTAACAATATCCATATTCCTTGATGAAGACACTGACGAATACTCCAAATTAATATCTAGACTAATTTCCATCCATTCGGACAACTGACCTTCTGTACGTGCAGTTAGATGTTCTGCAGTACTTTTAGTGTCATTATGTCAAACCATTGCCATTATTGGACACTGTCAAATGAACACAAATGACTCGGAAGCCCCAACTAAATGATTCTCCCACGACCATTATAAAAATGGTTAGGATGGTGAATAAATTTCGATTTTGTTGCATGTTTTTATCATCTACTCTGTAATTTCAATAATACTTTATTTTATATTTAAATTTATAAACCTATTGCGTATACAAATTTAACACTGAATATACATCTTTATTATTCATTAAAACAGTTCAAGCTTTATTAATAAATTAAAAACCAATAGAAGAACTAGAATCTATAGAGAAATTTACATTGTTATTTGTATATTTTCTAACAGTAGTTAAATAAAGATTGTTTTAAGATAATTCTATTTAAAATATAAATATAAATTAACCTAAACATTATATTAAATTGATTTGTATAACGTTACAGGTTTTGATACTCGCTTTACAAAATGACGAGTGAGGAAGGAAATGTAATCTTTAAGGAGCCGCCAGCCTCGAAGAATTACTTTATTTGGTAATATCTTGAGTAAATTTGAAGGATCAGTAAGACAGCCTCAGGTCAATGAACTTGAATTACGTATTAGTAAAGTGAATACTATATATGAACAATATGATGATTTTTCAAATTCAGTTACAATGTATTACTTGTATTAATTAAGATATTGAAGGTCAATTAATTGAAAGAAATGATTTTGAATCTTAATATTATAAGTTAATGACACATGAAAAATGAATAATGACTAGGAGCATTTTCTATTATACTAACAATTACCTGCAGCTTTGTCTGTAATTACAAAATAACTATTTTTTCAAGTGACTACCCATTTACATACTACTGGGATAAAAACGATATTTTTTTTTATAATTGTAGTCTATCTTTCAATTATTCCTAAGTCATCTTTGGAACGGCTTAACTTATTTCAAAAGGTCTTTCACTGAAAGGCAGGGGAATTTGTAGGTTTAATAGATTACCTTTTATCCACTTATCTAGAGTACTACCATCTACCGATAAGACCTTAAAAGTACGTAAAATTGTAGTTTACCTGGATAGTATCTGATTTGTAGAAGTTTTATGGATTATATTATTCGATAGTACGGAGGTCGCAGACTAACTCCCCGCCAGTTAATGATAACTAAACCCACGTTAGGTATAGCAGGTCCAGGTTTTGAGAATATGAGTCTTTTTAGTCCATTGGTATACCGTGACCAATAAACCGAACGAAAGAAATAAACGAAAAGAATAATGTAATAAATAAAGAATCATTCAAGATCTGAATCGAAATTATATATTGTAGCAAATGATGTAAAATAATATGCCAAGAACCTGTTTGATCAAACATGATGGAACTTAAAATCCGATTGCGTTACTATCCTCTAAATGCCTTAACACGCCTTGAATTTTTAAAGTATACAGACTTAGTGTAAGATGATGAAAGTGGTATAAATATCAATTAAATACTTCTCACGTACAGACAGTGGGAAGTCACGTTCGTAATGTACATATTTATTATTAATATATGACAGCATATCCGTATTCTAAGTAAATATATATAATATAGATATATTAAATTTTGTCTATTACATTGTTTTAATTGCAATTTAATATATAATTTTAATTTTTATAAATAATAAAACAACTCTCTAAACACAACACAACAATGAATTATCGCGATGTTCCATTAAAAAAACTCCTTTAAAATATTTTTGTAAATTATTAGAGATAAATATACGGGTCATTGGAGCATCAGTCGGAGTCAACAGGCCATTACACTTGCAAGTGATATATGAGCTGCGAAGTGTCTCTGTCACTTTAGTTCCGGTATCGCACGAAAAGGAAAAAAAAAAAAAAGAATACCGTAATACGATACTCCCCTTAAGTATCGTATTACGGTATTCTACAGGAAATGGATAGAAATTTATTGAGCGAGCCTTTTATCTGGACCAATAGATCTCACCCTCTCTTCTATAGATTATAATATCGTTTCATTCTCCTAAAATATCTCCGAGACTTTGAATAAATATTATGCTATAATTTAAAAATATATTGCATTTTTTGCGTCTATGAGAATATTAAGGTAAGAAACCAAAAAGTTTCTATAAAGTGGTTCGTTTTATGATTGCGATATTCAAGCTTTGAGATATATATAATTTATCGTGTCACGTTATAAATGACAATAGGGCGTGTAGTGGCTAAAGTTGCTAGGATGGAAACTTCCGGACCCAATGAAAGGGTAAAATAATTTCAAAGGATGAATTTCGTCCGCTTCGATTATCATTACGTGTGATTTTGATTCTAAGAGTCAACACAATCTGAGTACATAATATTGTATATGTAAATAGCCTTATTCCTTTCTTAACATTCGACTCTCTTCCGCCATGAAAAGGCGAACATTTCGAGAAAAATAAAATATATTCATAAGATGTACATATGTCTTACACTTTAGACACGATATTAAAAGTCATTTTTTTGAGCTATTTTTGCAATTTATAGGTTTTGTTGGTGGATTTTATGCTCGTGTATCGTTAGACTAACATGTATCAATTAAATTAACTTATTCAAAGAGAAGTTATTAAGACGTTTTTTATTATAACAAAATTCTTACTTCTTGATTATTATTATCGATATTGTAATATACAATTAAGGTAACTTACAGAATACGGACGAACATGCAAGAAATGCTGGAGGAACACCCATGCTCCTTCGAACACACCTCGGGATGTGTAACTTATAATATAGCAACTATTATAAGTGTTCAATAGGTGACTTAGTATTGTTTGTCTGTTTGTTCGAAAGATTTTTTTTTTCGTGAAAGTTTACTCTAAACCGTTTGGGAGACCTTTCTTTGTGTTTAGTTGTCTCCAGAATGCGACGCGATAATTAGCTAAAAATTTTCTCATGTATGTTTGAGCCAAACGCGGATGTTATAGCGAAAACAGATTGAAAAAATGTTTAGCCATTCAAAAGTTATCAAGAAAAGAAGAAAGGAGAGGGGCTCAGCTCAACACCCGCCGCGCACGGTTGGCGGATCCTAGTAGTTTATTGTTCCAATCAACATATAAGTTGCACTCCGCAAATGTAGACAATTTTTTATCGAGAAATGATATGTACTATTAATACCTTATAAAAATCATATAATATAGTTCATTTAATGTGTAATCCACATGAGGTAGATAAATTTTGTTAATTTCTGAAGTCAGTTCTTCTGTTTAGTTTGTACCAAGCGATAAAATTAATTAAATCAAAACTGTGTAAGTTTCTTTACAATACTTTATATTGTGAATATAATAGTATGACTAAAGATTAACCTATAATGTATTTTTGGTATTAACCTTGAATGATAAAAATAATAAAAATCATAGAAGTAAGTCCCCACTCAGATGACATATGATAGAAGTACGTAGAAGGAAATGAAATATTGCGCCACTCCAAATAATTATAAAAAGGGCAGGTAGAGAAGGATAAGCTTATAATTATATAGTTTATAAATATAAACTTTATATTAATAATATTTCTTTTACATTATACCTTTGGTGAAATGATAAAGACATTATTATATTAAAAAGCTCATACTCTTATAGCTTTAAGTAAAAGTAACTTTCAAGTTATTAACAGAATTATGCGATAATACCAATTAAAGTTAAGGAGTTGAGTTATAAAAAGTTTCTAAGTTTCTTGTCCAGTAAACTCTAAGTATATTAATTGCATACATTTTTAGAGATACTAATAATAATCTTTAAATATAACTATGACACGCTTGTGACGAGGCGACAATATGTTTATTTATATTCATAAAGGTATACAAAGGGGTCATTACAGATGGTCGATTACTTTTCTCTTCATTAAGCTCGTCCTGGTCCTAAATAGCCGCCACAGCTCATTGAACGCACTCATGCACACTGCACTACTGAGAATATTAGTTTCTATTTGTGTCAGGAGCGGGGACCTTTTTGGTTTTACACTATTTATAAAAAAATACGTTTAGGTGTGCAAATTTATTATTTAAGGGGCCTGCAGTAAATTTCTTCTATATAAATTTTTATCATTTTTAAAATGTATTCTATAAAGTTACATTTCAAAATGTATGATAATCGTGTATTAGAATGTTTATATTGTAATACACGATTAACAGACGATTAACACGAGTACTAATAGGTCAAAGTTCAAGGAACTAGGTATAGGAAGAGCGGCTGAGGGACATCATATCCTTCCAACACTCTCCAGCCGGATGCTGTTAAAAGTAATACAAAGACAAAGACATAAATATGCTATTTAAGTTATTTTTTATTTTAAAAACAAACTGAAATAACATAAAAATAATTTTAAACTTGAAATTATTATACATATTTTTTATTTATATAAAAAATGAAATCCTAAATACTTATAATGTAATGAACCAAACCTCATAAGCAATTATTATAACTTAAGTGCAAGTTATGTCAAAAGGAAGTAAAAACAAAAGATTAAATATAAAATGGGGGATCTAATGCGGCTGTTACTGATAAATAAGATTGTCAGACAGTCAATACAGAGACCGCAATTTGTAGCGTAGATTTCCCTAACGTCACACCAAAGATAGTCACTTGTTTTGTTCTTTGTTTATCATTAACTTAAAAACATTCATTTACTTCATGTTATAGTAAGCACTAATATAAATTTATTGTTATTTATTTACTAATTTACTTTAATATATTTCAACTTAAATATTATTCAAACCGTTCCTCCTTATTATTTATTATTTACAGGATATTATTATATTTTTTTAATAAAAGATGAAATAGATTTTCAAAACTATAAAGAATTTGTAAATTTTTCACAAATTTTACAGTAAATATTTTTGTTAAAATAATATTTTAGAGAACTGATTTTGATGTTCTCAGACTCAGATTGCTTAAAATTGTCTCAGAATTGTTTTGGTGAAAGATAACAATATTTTGTATCAAACAAAAGTATATAATTTTATAATACATTCATTGTCTTGTCTTTATTTTCGGTTCAAATATTTTTTTCTTCAAGTCTGGCCTCAGTATAATATATCAAGGTAAAATTATTTTTTACAGTTTTATTTATTTTGTTGTAGAAATATATAAATTTAATGTGGAAGACTGCTGAAATTTTTTTGCAATAATTTATAAACCAATCCTATTATTGTTATTTAAGAGAATAGACAAGAATTTTTAATAAAATATTCCGTCAAATAAACCCTTGTCCGTCCTAAAAGGCAATTCGCACTCTGGGAATTAGTGGTACGTCCTTTGTCTGATATCCAGCATTTCTTTACATAAAAAGAATATATATTCAAAACCTAACTTTTCTCGCGGCGTGGCTCCAGTCTGAATAAATTGGTTATCATTTTTATCACTTCTCTTAATTTAAAATAGTGTTTTTTCTTTCAAAAACATTACATCACTTATATTTAATACAAACTGGTTTTTAAAGAACTGAACACTTAATTAATTATCTCGTCACAGCGTCCTTCATTTCTTGCGCTGTAAATCTTTCTCGCGGACTATATTTTTAATGCACCTTCATAACGTTATTTTAAAACTGCGCTTTTACTAAAAAATGTATATGTATTTTAATAATATCCATTGTCCAGTAATATTTATTTTTATAATTTATTATGTAATCGCAAGTGCAAATAAATATACATTTCATCTGATAGTTAGTGATCATTGTCTATAAACATTTGCAAAATATAGGAAGGTTTAGTTTTTTAGGCACTTCACTAAATAAATGTCACTGTTTATTGCTACCAGTGAAGAGAGTACAACCATATGACGATAAGAACTGTGATCGGTTAAATGATAAAATTGATGTTTATTACGATTATTTATATACTGATGTATCACAGGTGAAGGAAACGGGACTTTTAAGCATAATGTAATCAAACTCGGAAACAATGAGTTGTAATCATAACATTTTTAATATCTGATTTATTAAACTGCAGCGTACATATCGCGTGTCATGTTGCTGTGTAACTTTAGTAATCCGTCATGTCGTAAAACGTACTCTTCATAATGACTATCCTTCACACAAACTTACTTCATATTACAGAGTACACTATAAGAGCGAAACAAGGAACTATCTTTTTTAAAATAATAAGTTTATTTCTATACAAAAATATAAAACATTATTAAGTTTTGCTTTTTTTTAACTGTAAAAGAAATAATTTTTCTAATAACTTGTAGGACATTCACGATAAATTTGATTTAAAAGATGACGTTGTTAACGTTTGTTAATATGGATGTTTCATCCACTGTGTATGGTAAGAATATCAATAAGACAGATAACTATGACTGTATCATTATTAATAACATAGAAAAGATAACTGTATCAACTTTTTAAAAATTAAATATAATCACCATTAACAGCGATGTTGTCTCATGTAGTACAAAACAGACCTCGTTACGCTGTCATTAAAACACATCTCTTACAAGTCCATGTTACCGTAAGGAAAACCTAGAGAGATAAATATTGAAAATTAAGGATGTGAACGTAACAAGATGGGGATTCAAGAAATAAAAATCTGTAACCCACGTAAGATCTTATGTCTAAGATCTTACGTGGGTTATAGAAACTCAGATACCTCTGGATGTTCTTCTACATTTTTATTACGAGCGTGTCCTAATTATAGAATGTGTAAATAACGGTGCTATAACTGTCTGTTATAAAATATGATCTCATCTTTTAATGAAAGTAATAAAGTTAATCGATGTTGCGAAAGAAAGTTTGTAACCAATTTAATGTTAAAACTCCATAATTACAGTTGGTTTATGGAAAATATTTGAAGATATCCAAAACTATATTGTTAATACTAATCTCAATTTTCATGTCCTCAATGTTCTTATAAATGTTATTTACTCATTTTGTTGCAATTTTGTTAAATGTTATTTGTTTGCCTGTTTAGATAAAAATAGACAAATAGATATATAATATGTTGATAAATCAAAGACAATAAATGGATTAATCATACCTTTAATAAAAAACCTGTAGAGCTGTATAATAATTTTATTAGTGCTTCCTAGCTTAGAACTTATCACATCGGCAAATTATTTCTTAAAAAATAATCAAAGTACTTCAGAAAAAGTTTTCTAACTATAAGTAAATTAATAGTTTAAAATAATTTTTTAACATTTCCAGACTCGCATGGAGGAAATTCACAACTTATTATCATTATGATTTGTGTTTTTGATATTAAAACTAAGTAACCGCGCCATTTTGTTTCAAACTTATAGCTTAAAATAATTTGTTGAATATTAACTTTTTGATATTATATTGATATCACACATTGATTACTGATATTTTTTGATCAATGAAGTACTATTCAATCCAATGCCATTCAGTTCATTTGGCTCGATATGAATAGAATCCAAATGACTTGAAAAATTCTCAGACTGCATTCCTGTCTAGGACGCTCCATTAAATTCGTTCTAAACTAAATTTTCAAGCAATGGCTTATCAACTTTCTCTACTGAATAACACAATTAGTCAGTCAATTAGTCAGTGCTACAATACAGTGTTTAAAATATTAAAAGTACTTTGATAGCTCAATATTATTGATGTTATTTATATTTATATAATATCGAGATCTCTTATCTAGTTTAAAGCGATTTTTAAATTAAAATCACTCAAAATTTGAAGTTATTTATTTTTGATTTGTCTAAGATTTAAGAAGATTTGTTTAAGTCATATTATTATGTTTTATGTTCTGTAGCCGTTGATTATGATTATTCAAATGAAGGAATGAAAACACGAACAATGCTTCGAATTCGGTCCCCTTACTGCCATGTTTAACGCGTCTTACTTTATAAGGGAACAAAATTTATATAAGATTAACTAAACTACTTTTATTAATGTCTCAAAAAAAAATTAAATACAATTTTAATCTTCTTCAAGACATCCATTTTCATTAAGCCTTGCAAACTAATAAAGGGCTTAGAATTATGAGAAAGTTGGGAGAAAATATACATATCGTTTATAAGAGGATCCGAGAGACGAGAGCTTATATACTTGTTAACATTTCATGTATATTATATGCAGCTTATTCTAAAACAGAATGTTTACTAGAATATTCTGATTATTTAAATATTATGAGAAATGTAATCGTGTTAAACATATATGTATATATATTCTATTTGCAAAAAAATACTGCACTTTTGGTATGTAACATGACCACGCGAGTTGAATTCAATTGCGACTTAATGTGAACATTAGTGAGAAACTTTCCAAAATTACATTTCAAATGATATTGTAATATTATGTTATACTGAGATGATAATAGACACTAGGCATTAAATTGTACAATAGTTTATTTAAAAAAAAATAAACCTTATATTGATTGATTGATTGATATTTATAAAGATATTTTAGATTACTTTAATTACATTTATTATTCTTCATTTTCTTTAATTATTAAAGTTCCAAATTTTTCATTATCAATATTTTCCTTCAAATAATACAACCGTTTTTTTATGTTTAATTTTAATATATATATGTATATATATTAGCGAAAAAGTTATAATTTATGTTCTTAAAGCGAAATTATAAACTTTATAGCTAATGTAAATAATAACTTGACAAATAGACTTTCTCAGACAAAATACATTTTTTTTTCTTTTTACAGGATAAATTGTCTTTCACTGAAAATAATATATTCATAATTTTAATAAATACCTATTTTGTATATTAACAGAGAATACACAGCATTATTTATTCTAGTATAATTTGTTGGATCTTTAACTCGTGTAATTTACGATTGTTTACTTTTCATTAAGCTCCCACAATATTGTAGGTTGGTCATAAATTGCGGACTTCACTCACTCACATCTGTTGTACAAAGTAATAGGATTACATGATAGTAGAGGTGCTTCAGTATAATATTACAAGGAAAGCTTAATACACGTGTAATTATCGTTTCTAACTTCTCGTTAACAATATACTGGTATATAATATTTTGAAATATTTTTATTTTTTACATGAAATATAAGAAAAATCGTGAGGACAGACGTGTTTTTTTTTTCAGAAATTGGTCTGAAGATAATAACAATTTTACAGCCCTATCAAGAAGTCTTTCTTAAAAGGATCAGCCCTATAATCATAATAATTTTTATTTTTATAAATAACAACCGTTGAAAAACAGTTTTAAAAATTAGTTCTTCATCGATTACTTTGCTAGAAATATGTAAATAACTAAGGAATGAGAAATCTACCATTTTTTTATGTGCTGGTTCCGGAATGGAAGATATTGCTTTCCTTTGGGTATCCAAACTTAATAACTGGATTATTGTAACTCGACACCCCGAATGAAAAGTTGAGAGAATCAGCTGGAACCGATCCATCTGCACTAATTTCACTAATCCTTTGTAAAGCGAGTCGCTGCTCAAAGTTGCTTAATTGAAGCCGACAACTACTTTCACAACAATGTTACAAATAATTTATTATCTTATTTCATTTCTGTATCATGAATTGTATTTTAACCTTTACATTGTCTTCTTTAAAAGAGTAAACAATTTTTTAATAATATATGATTTTGTAAAGGTTTTGTTCAGCCTTCTTAAGATATAAGCACTAAGGGTGTGTTTTTAGTTTCCATCATTAGATGAAAACAATAATGTTTTTTATTTTTGGTGTTGTGTGATGATAATATATTCTAAAAGTTTTTGCCATTTTATGATCCGCAACCAATTTTTGTACTTGTCTTTTTAGTTAACTTGCCATTATAAAGATAAAAAGATACATGATATATGGATATATAATAATTACATTTTAGTTAACAAAAAAAAACATTATTTTATTGTTTGTAATGTTTTGTGGTAAAACATTTTTTTTAAAGTGAAAATAATTTGTAATTAGGAACTTTTTTAAGTTAATTTTTAAATAAACTTTTATTTAATATCTTTATATTTATATAGTTTTTTGCGTGTTTCTCTCATAATACATTATTCAATATTATCAAATTCAATTTCACAATTGTTTGGGAAATCGTATATTTGTATTTAATATTCTCAGAGAAGAAACTTCAGAATAGAAAAGTAATTTCTCAACTCCAAAATTCTCAAAAATACTTAAGATTCATTTATATAACAAAATTATAAAAGTTTTAGGTCGACGTTACAAAGAACAGAATGTTGTATCTCTAATTATGTAATAATTTTCCTCTTTTACGAGTTTTACTTGCAGTAATATTACTAAGTTTGAGAGTTGAATATGTTGCTTTTAGGGACATCTTTATACATTTGTATATAAATTAAAATTGATGTAATTTAAATACAAAAGAGATAAAAAATATGGAATAATTAAATATATGTACCCATTAAATAATATATTTGTTCAAAGAGGTAAAAAAAATGGAATAAAAATTAAAACTAAGCTAACAGATTAAGACTTAATGGGCTATTTCTTATAGTTTAAATATCTTGCTTATATCCATACAAATAAGGCATAAACAAATTATAAGCGTACATATATATAACATTTTGTAATATTGTGATAATTTTGTTAAAAAATATTTTGAGTAAATGATCATAACTCGGCGAATACAAAGGATGATAACCAGCGGCAGTTCAAATTTCGCGATATTCTTCAAACAAATCTCATACACTAACATCGTATTCAAAGTTTAATTAGAAAAGTTTAATACTAACATCGTTATCAAAGTTTAACTGGAGAAGTTAAATTATCTCGTATATAGTCAGGGTTAGTTCTAATAAAAGGTATTATTCTCTACTTCTCTTTAATCATGACATCGTTCACATTACATTGAACAATTTGAGACTTTTGAGAATTTTATTATGGTCAGTCATTACATCGTACTATTGTTATTACTTAAAACAATTTTGTTTTTAATAATAATAATAAAAGAAAATATAATATTATATTAATGGTACTCAATTAAAAAGAGTTGTACAGACTTTTTCATAAAATACAGACAACAAACCAAGAAAATGATTACAAGTTTATATCATTTACAATATAAATAATTTTGAGTTATAATCGAAGAAGGGAAGTTGTATATATCCAATTAGGTATTTCATTTAGCTCTTGCAGGTTCAATCAGCTTGCATCACTTATTCACGATGTATGAGAGTTGCTCTATCCGGAGTTTCTCGGAAAAAAAAATATATTTATCTTTTCGTATTGTAACACAAACTATGTTTAGCATTACTTTTGTCTTGTTTATTGCAGATAACGAAAATAAAATAATAACTTTAGAACCAATTGCAATGAATTGTTTATCATTATATCTGTATTATATTTGAAATATTCGAGAAAATATCTACAATTTCTCATTATTCATTTAAGATACTTTAATTGATTTGTTACAAATGGAACCAACGATAACAAACTAATATATCCGTTTTTAAGGATTTGGATAGATTAATAATATTACCGCTAACCTGTTATATTTATTTTATTAAATATGTTATTTTAAAAGTAAATGTTTGTTTTTATTACTAAAACATTACAATCTAATAAAATATAATTAAAGTCCCGAAAATAAACCTAAACAATGAAATAGTTAACAAATGTTTGTTTTGAGTTATCAATTTAACAGGTTAATAAACAGAGAGGAACAGAGATATGATAAAATTACTCCGTGTAAAGGTCTGACAAACAAAAAAGCGGTGTATGAAAATTATTTTAAATGAAAGGTCAAGCCAATTTATAACATGTTATAAATGTACATTTTAATTATGAGCTTCTTCTTGTGTTGATTTTTTTTCAAATTTTGTTTCAAAGATATATGAATGTTATTGTTAAATTTTTTTATTTTGTGTAATAGTATTAAGTATAATAAGTATTAAGTGTAAAAATACTACTAAGTATTTATTACGTATCCGGTTGAAATATTATATTTATTAGAAACTGATTTCCCTTACATACTATTGTATTAGCGGTCCGTCATAATACGAAGATGAAAACCATAAAACACGATATTGATTATTCTTTAAAATTTACCAGGTTAAAGTTAGGTTTTTAAACAATATTTTGAATGTACTAAATAATTAATTACAGTATATTAGTTATGGAGGAGGGGTGTGTCAGTGTGTTTACATGTGCATGTGTGTTGTATTTGTGTATGCGTGTATATATATATATACATATATATATATATATATATATGAATGTAATTTTAACGAAATAAATTAAGATAACAACATACTAGGTAATATTCCGTCAGTGATATGATATCAATTTAGTTAATTGATTAACAAAGCTATGTCTCATCTCATTTACATCACTGGGAATACTAATAAAACAAACACTCAGACAACAATAACAGTTATCAGGACCAGTTACTACTCTGTGTTAATATTCACTGAGCAAATGTTACAAATGCGTCAATGCTGTATCAAGGATCTTGATACATTATTTTTGATGGAATAACTTATTATTAAATATTAAATATTTTTTTATTAGTAATGATATCATTATATAATATGTTTAAATTAAAAGTTTTAAGAAGTTTTAATTTTTCATCAGTAAAGAGAATCTTTCTCTGCCTTTCATCTGCATATCCTTTGATGAGCACAGAGGTTCAATTCTTGTTTTATTGTACGCGAGTTACGACAGAATCCTTGATCTTTATTTCTCACATTAAATCAGTTTTATTATCTCTGATAGAGGAAGCGCTGCTGTTGTATCTGGTGGTGAAACTTACGAGTGATGTCAAGCTTTGAAAAATGTTAAAAGGAGAGGTGTTGTTGATGTATCTGGGTGAATCTTACGGCTTTTGAAGTCTTGAAAATGTTTGCCCGCTCTAATTTGTGCAGAGCAATCCTGCCTTTTTTTCAAATTGTAAAAGTATATGGAACACAAAGAAATATGAAATGGCGAGAAATCGATCGAGACTTTTGACGTAAGTAAATAAAATTCTTCCACTATAATTATTTTAATATATAAATAATAAAATAAAATTAACTGAGAAATTTTTAATATAAATATATTCACAAATATATTTAGGTATTTAATAATATGTTATGTATATTAAATGTAGGCTTCTGTGCATAAAATATTTTATATTCTATCAAATTGAAAGTTCTAGTAATGACGTAGAAGGTCTGTCCCGTATCTAACGTAGTAATCTGAAAGTACTGTAACTGGACAGGAAACTAATTAAAACCTTTTATTATATAATTTATACATAAATGGTATAATTAATACATTAATGTATTAATCCTTTAAAACACCTTTTGTTTGATTGTAAGCCGTAATTTGTATAATTTTATAGGACATCAAATTTAACTACTGCGGAACTCAACAGTCACGAGATCGCACTGACTCATTTATGAATGTTAAAATGGAAAGATAACTTTACTAAAGGATAATAATAATTATTTAAAAGTTTTCCTTAATTTGTTGATTAAACACACAATTGGGGGAATTCTGAATCATATTATCTGTTTTAAGTGAAAGTGGAACTTGTATAACAAATAAAAATAACCGTTGAAGTCATAGAATTACGAGTAGCAGTCACTAAAACGTAAAAAAGAATGCCCATGTAAGCTCCTGTGCAATATCTATTTATTATATTTTGACGCCTGTCACGATTTTTACAGCAAAGTTATGTTCTAAAGAATTGCTAAGTAAAAAAAATATATGTTCATCTATGGAGCACATTTTGACCATGTAATCAAAATCTACAATCACGAATGTCACCAAAGAACTGCTAAACGAGTGAGATACTTTCTTGAATGCATTTGCAAAATTTTAAAGTTGTTGCTCAAATGGCTTAGGAGGAGTAGGCGAACATCGAAACACATTTATGACCAGTTAGAGCTTCGCTTCGCTCAGCTCAATTACGTACATACATGTATACAAAATTTACATACATTGCATACATGCGTTGTTATGATATTATAATCCTTAATTGTTAAATAATCTCAACTATATTTTAATAAAACGTTATAGTCTTAGAGTAATACACGAACAAAGTTCATAATAATGTTAATAAATACGGAATTGTACGACATCAATGACAGAAGTAGTATTGTGAAAAACACACTGTATCAATATGTACGCTGCAGTCTTAGTTAACTCCGTAGCTGGTTTCGTAATGTACCACAAAGCGATTTACTTAAAGATTTCTTATCGTGTGCTTAATATAAGTTTGGTTACATATATTTATGATAAAACCAACTAACATACTAAAAACATTTTTTAAACAAATTATTCTGATTTGTTTAATCATTTTCAGAAGACAAGAGAAATCAAATTCCTTGTCTCAGTCCACATACCATACATCTAGCCATCTAGATCCTTCTAAATATTGACTAAGAGGGTGTCTCCACTATTTTTGTCTATAAAGAACAAGTTCTAGTTACGTTAGAGTATCTCTGTGTAGCTTTTGTAATTATCGTAGTTGGGAAGAAACGTGCTTGGAATATTGTATTAGTTTTGGGTCTAGAATATCATAAATAATGAAATTAATAATAAACGGTATATTTTGTTAGCGGACAGCGGGTCTGTGTAACTTGATTAAATATTTTAATTATAGATTACTATTATTACCATAAAAAGATCTGAAATTTTAATAAAATTATTGAAAATAAAATATTGCGTACAACAAATACACAAACTTATCATCATAGGTAACGAAACTTAGCTCAAAAACCGTAACGAGGCGATTTTAAAGTCTTTTGACTAAACTCCGTGATTTGCATATATACACACATACACATGGTTACGATGGCTTTTACTCTGTTGCGAATAAGTCTGTACATTCAAACAGGAGGCAAGACTTTGAATAGTTGGATTTTATATTTAGCATTTGGGTTTATTTTAAATTATGATTCTTGTTTTTATATGAAACGAATGAAAGTCGATCTTCAAAACGCCTTAAATTAAAGTTTATTAAAATTATTATTTATGTTTAAAAACTGAATATATAATAGCATATTAAATAAAAAAATATATGTTGTTTAGGTTCTTTGTGTAGCAAATTCACTGCAGCGCGTATTTGAATTAATTCTGTTTGAGAAAAACACCTTACTAACATTTGTGTTAAAAAATTCGTATATCTGCATTTAATACAGGGTGTAAGTAAAAAACGGGTCATTAATAAACCTCCTATATTCTACACATCATCAACCTTCCTTGGTACTTTTATGTCTCATTTGTTTGATTCAGTTACAAATATTCTCTAATAGTGGTGCTGCTTCTGCAACTTACCTTGTATGACTGTAGTATATAAGAGTGGGTTATAACACAAAATGAGGTAATTCTTCAATAACATGTTTAACGTTTCATGCAGGAAAAAGAAATGTAAATATGTAAGTTAATCACGTTATTTACTTTCCCCTCGCTTGCTTTAAATTTAAGTATATTAATCGTTATATCATTTTAATATTCCCACACTTACTTTATTAAATTATTTATTAGTACATTTTTTACAGATAAAATGTCTGGTTCATTTGGCTCTATGTGAATAGAATCCAAATAACTTGGAAAATTCTCAGAATGCATTCCTGTCTTGGATGCTCAGTTAAATTCGTTATTAACAAAATGTACAATATATTTGTTATTGATTTGATCTACTAAATAACACAATTAAGATTAACAGTGCTGAAATCCAGTTTTAAAAATATAAAAATATCTTTCATAGCTCGGTATTATTGATGTTGATGACAATACGACAAGCTCTATAAAATGCTTAAACTCGATGAAGGTTCTTTAGTTTTTCCAACGCTTCAGTAACTTCAAAGAAAGATTCACTGTTAAGTCTGAAGCATCGCCGCGGGAACAACTAGTATTAAAATGTATTTTACAATATTCGAAAAGAAAGGCTGAGTATCGGTGAAAATTTCGTGACTTATTCTTGACGGAATATTAAAAGTTCTTGACTATTCTCCCAACTAGAAATATTAGGACTTGTGTTAAAAGTATTACAAAGACAAAGACATAAATATGCTATTTAAGTTTTTATTTTTCTTTTCTAAAACTAACTGAAATAACATAAAAATTATTTTAACCTTGAAATTATTGTACAAATAACATTATTTATATAAGAAAATTAAACCCTAAATACTTATAATGTAATGAACCAAACCTCATACGCAATTATTATAACTTAAGTGCAAGTTAAGTCAAAAGGAAGTAAAAACAAAAGATTAAATATGAAATGGTTGATCTAATGTGGCTGTTACTGATAAATAAGATTTTCAGACAGTCAATACAAAGACCGCAATTTGTAGCGTAGATTTCCCTAACGTCACACCAAAGATAATCACTTGTTTTGTTCTTTGTTTGTCATTAACTTAAAACATTCATTTACTTCATGTTATAGTAAGTACTAATATAAATTTATTATAATTTATTTACCACTTTACTTATTTTTTTTTAAACTTAAATATTATTCAAACCGTTCCTTCTAAAGCAAATAATTAAATAATGTATTAAATAAACTTTTTGTATAATGGAAAGAAGGTATTTACAGCATATTTTTTAAAACTATGAAATAGATTTCCAAAATTATAAAGAATTTGTCAATCTTTCAACATTTTTTACAGTTAATATTTTTGTTGATATAATGTTTTACTTAGGTTACTATCATTGTTTATAGGCTTTTGGAAATTATAGGAACTTTTCATTATCTAGGGATTTATGTAAAGAGTCTATTTTTTAGACATAACTAAATAACATGTAATATATAGAATCATAAATCCAAATCCAATCCTAAATGTACTGAATCCATCTTCGGTGTAATGGCTCGAGTTTATTTAATCTTATTACAGTTTAATCCTTTGACTCCGCATTATAATTTATTATAATAATTGATAACAGTGAAATTCGTCATCTCCTTTTCTAAAGAACAACTTTAACTAATATCCATCCATCTTGAAATAAACTAATGTTTCTAGCAATTACATAACAATTTGCCAAGAATTGTAAATTAGACCCTTCTCTAACTGTCAGTCTTTATTTCGACGAGTGAAGAGGGACGACCATACAATGATGTGAACTGTGTTCATTTAAATGATGATTAAAATTGTTCTCTATAACTTCTATTTATGCGTCACAGGTGAAGGATATGGGACTTTATAGCATTATGAAATTAAAAACTTTACTTCATTTAGATAATAAAAATATTATATATGTTAGGTATATACTTTTATCGGTAACATTAAGTTGCTATTATATCATAGTTTATTAATCTCTGATTTATTAAACTGTTATGTTATATCGCGTGTTATTTTGTATTTGATTTATGGTAAATATTTAAAGGATATCCTAAACAGTATTGATCTCTAAATTCATAGAAATAAAAACATATTTATATCTGTACTGCATATTAAAAGTATAATATTTCATTAACATTAAGAGTTATAATTACTAAATTTTAATAATAAAATAAGAAAAACTATTTGAAAAATATATCCTATCGAAGAAAATAACAGTTGATATAAGTACTCGTATCAAGGTATCAAGTATCAAGCTCCGGCAAAATATAATTACACAGCTAATTAATTAATTACACAGTTACGACACTGCTTTTAACACATTTTATATTCATCGAAGTAAAATATTTTTTAATTATTACGTCTTTGACGGTTTTTAAGCATAATGTTAAATAATAGGTATTTTTTTGTGGCCACTTTAATGATGTTTCAAATTTGAAGGATTGTAATGATTTTTAATAGGTACATTTTAATACATTTGTTGAGTTCTTATGAAATAGATATAAGCGACGTATTAGTGAGAAGTAAACCCTACTAGAATTAAAATCAAACTAAGACCAAATTTAATTCCGATATGTGCTTAATATCTTATTTACATTTATTTTAATTTCAATACACATTGTTCTTTATAAGGTGTTATTTTAAACAATTTTAATTTATTTAATTTCAAACGATACAATATAATACTTTATGTTTTTTTTATATGTCATTATTTTCTTCTGTTAAAAATATATGTAATATTAAATATGAATATGTGAGAATAAAATTTAACTTATAATCTATTTTTATTGAAGATATAAGTTAAGACAATAAGATATGTACATTTTCTATATCAGTGCGTCAGAGAAGTGTAAGTGAAGAATCATATTCAATAAAAAACAAGAACTTTATTTTAATATACATATTTTAATAAATTTTATAATATTAAAATATGTATATAAAAATAAAGTTCTTTTAATATGTTCTTAAAAATATATATTAAAAAAGGTTTAATATGTTCTTTTCATAATTCTTTTCGTTGGACTATACTACGACTTTGGCTGTTACATAAACTAGAAACCAACATAGCTTATAGTTAGATATCGCCCATAATTTCATATTTTGTCGTTGTAATTCACAAGGATTAGGGACCATTGTGTGTGGTGTTAAGAAAAAAATAACAGAATTTGATATTTTATTCTGAGAAACATCTTAACTGTTGTAAGTACTACAAATATATAAAAATGCATTTAAATATAAACTTTATTTTGTCTTTCACTTTCACCTCAAAATCTTCGAATACAAGTTGCGTGTCGAAGGATGCATACAATCAGTGGAAAACACTATCTGTAAACGTGACGTAGACATTCTTAAGGCAACCGGTTCCAGATGCTTTCAATAGAAAATGTAGTCAATTCATCTTGTATTCAACTCCCGGTACCAAAGAGAAATAACCATTTAGAGCTAGCTTGATAAAACATTGATCGAAAAGTTATAAACACATCAAACAAGGTTTAATGTTACGGAAAATATCTGTCTATATATAAATCCTACATTCTTCTTTAATTACTTGATAAAATTTGAAAAAATTAAAATATAAAAATGTGATTAGAATATTTTAACGTAGCTATCACATAACAATAACATTTGTTTAGCATTAAAAATATAACGATTTTTTTGAAAGAGCTTTTAAAATACGATGTATTCGGTCACTTTTTAAAAATCATTTCGGTCATATCCAAAAATATTCCGTATTTTTTACGTTTAAGATTAAGTTTAAATTTTATAAATACTGTTTATATCCTTTTATCCTAATTATTTAGGTTTAGGTCTCAGTAGTGACTTACTTTATGTTATTTAATTATTCACCCACTACATCCATGTATACCTCGGTCGTTCTTTATACTTATAACCTAATTTGTACTAAATTCTACGGTAAACTGACGATCCATCTCCGTTCATTAGAACGAATATAAACGATTTCTTAAAACTTTTAAACATTATGAAAAAAGGAACCTTTTATGTTTCTAAATAATTTCATAATACAGAAACTACCGCAAATAAATGCCAAAGAACGATCTTAAATGATAAATGTCCTGCATATACTATATACTGGAGCCAACTGGAAATGTCTGCTCTGTAAGAGAGAATTTCTTTTCAAATAGTTAAATTCTATACTATTATGACAGTCAGCCAACAACAACTTGCTAATGCCGCGCTTGAGTCAAATTAATATAAGTCACGTTTTAGGAAAATGTTTTACACTGGAATGAGATATGTCGATGCGGAAGAGGAATATGGCACAAACCGACGATAGACTAACAATAATACTTGTACGAAAAGAGAAAGTAATAGTATTTCATATTATTTACAATCATAGAGTGGTGATAGGACTATGTGTATACATTCAGGATATTTGTACTACTGCCAGTGTTTAAATAAATCAACCAAAATAGTAGTAAATTAAAAAATTAACCAAAGCGGTTGTTTATTGCAACTATATCAAGTAAATATGAATTCATAAGAGATATATTTTGTGTTAATATATATATTTTTAATTTATTTACCTTGTTATGAATCTAATAAAATAGAACGCTCTCATCAGAACTTGCCATTAGTAATCAGCTACCAATGAACGGATTTCAAAGTAAACACACATATTATATGGATAATGTACAGCTGCAGGCTTGATATTTTAAATTTCACAGAACCGTACTTTTGAATAACGAACCAGAGATAAACTAATTTGAATGGAAAATAAAAATAAAAATATTATTATTTATTCGTATCGATATATTTCTCTAAACATGTTTTATAAATTTTATTATACTAACCATTACCTGCAGCTGTGTAACAAAATAACAGTTTTTTTAAGTGCTTATTTAATTATTTATTTACTAATACAACAAAGACAATCATTGGAATAACTTAATCATTTTTAAAAGGACTTTTACTGAAAGGCAAATTTATTTGTAGGTTTACATATAGAATATTATTTTTATGTATCGCAAAGGTCCTTAAAATTACGTAAACTTTAAAATTTTTTTGATAGAATAGCAACATGTAATGAATTTATACATATTAAGTGATAAATTATTTAAAAGGAATGGGGAAGCAGACAAACTCCCGGCAGTAGCTAGTAATAAATAAAATGAATCACAAATTCGTCCAGATTTTTGAAAACTCCTTTTATTATATATAAATTTTTAAATATGACTAATTTTATCAAATTGATATACTTTAAACAATAAACAACCACATCAAAAAGTATGTGATATTTACAGAATTATTGGGGATTTAAAATACATTTTGTAGCCTATAAAGTTAAATAATAGGTAAAAATTTCCAATATAAGAGAATACTTTCAAGAACATATTTGATCAAATATGATACAATTTAAAATCCCATTGCGATACTCCACTTCATTCCTCAACACGCCTTGAATTTATAAATTATCAGACGTACTAAATCTAGCCGCTGAAAGTGGCACTTTACTGCCAACTCGATACCTCTCATGTACGGCGGTGGGATGTCGCGATGGTACGAGTAATGTCTTTTTATTATCGCGATATTACCGCATATCCGTATTCCATGTAAAGGTATAGAATATATATTATAATCTGTCTTTTACATTGTTTCGAAATTCTTTTTTTTACATCGAAAGAGATTCGGTTAAAAATAATTTAAGAAAATTTGTGGTGATATACGGATCATTGAAGTATAACTTAAAGTTAACAGGGTCGTTACACCTTTAAGTGATATATGAGCTGTGAAGTGTCTCTGTCACTTTAATTCCGGTACTGCACAAAAAGGCAATAAGATAAAAAGAATACGGAAATACGATTCACAAATGGTCTCCCGGAAATGGATAGAAATTTACCGAACACGCCTTTTATGTGAAGTAATCGATCTCATCCAATATCACATCTGTAGAGTATAATATCGTATAACTTTGTTTTTTGTCGTTATTTCGTATACTCAGAGAATATTTTCGGTTGAAAAAATGTCATCATCATCATTATCAGCTGTCGTGCGTCCACTGCTGGATGTAAGCCTTCCCCATTGACTTCCACCGCGATGGGTCCAAAGCGGCCCGCATCCATTGGTTTCCAGCTGCTCTTTTTATGTCGTCTGTCCACCTAGTTGGCCGTCGTCCTCTACTTCGCTTGCCAGTAAGTGGCCTCCACGCAAGAACCCTTTTTCCCCATCGGCCGTCACTTGAGCGGGCTATATGCCCAGCCCATTGCCACTTCAGCTTACAAATCCGTTGGGCTATGTCGCTTACTTTTGTTCATCTGCGAATCTCCTCGTTTCTGACTCTATCTCGCAGCGAAATTCCCAGCATAGCCCTCTCCATCGCACGCTGAGTGACTTTAAGCCTCTCTAAGAGTCCCTTTGTTAGAGGCCACGTCTCGGTTCCATAGATCATCGCTGGTAACACACACTGGTCGAAGACTTTCGACTTTAGGCACTGCGGTATTCCGGACGAAAATACGCTCCTTAATCATCATCATCATCCTAGTTGGATTCGTCGATTGACCTCTCCCTCGAAGTTGGACCTGCTCAATCGGACTTTTTGTCCCAGGTAGACATATTCGTCGACAACTTCGAGAATGGAGCTCCCAACGGATACCGGGTTAGGCGCGACATGGACATTCGACATAATTTTCGTCTTGTCCATATTCATTTTAAGGCCCACCTGTTGAGAGACTCCATTAAGATCGCCGAGCATAATGCTGAGGTCTTCCAGGAATTCTGCCATTACTACTATATCGTCGGCAAATCGAAGGTGAGTTAGGTACTCGCCGTTTATATTGATGTCCATGCCATTCCAGGAGCTTGAAAGCGTCTTCCAGTGCAGTGGTAAATAGTCTCGGATAGATAACGTCTCCCTGTCTCACGCCTCGCTGTAAAGGAATAGCGTTTGTGTAATGCTCCTGGACTCGAACCGACATGGTGGCGTTTGTGTACAAATACTTCAACACTGCGATGTACCGATAGTCAATATGGCACCTCTGAAGAGACGACAGTACCGTCCACGTTTTGAATCAAAGGCTTTCTCATAGTCCACAAACGCTAAGCATAATGGCCGATTTTACTCCTCGGTCTTCTGTATAATCTGCCGCAGCGTATGAATGTGGTCTATGGTACTAAAACCTTTTCGGAAACCCGCTTGTTCGGGAGGCTGGAAGTCTTCAAACTTGCTCGTGAGACGAGTCGTGATAACCCTCGAAAACAGCTTATAAACATGGTTCAGAAGCGAGATGGGCCTGTAATTCTTCAGCAAAGTAGTATCGCCTTTTTTGAAGAATAGGGCCACCACACTTCTGTTCCATGCTTCCGGCGTTACACTGATCTCGTGCAAGCTGATGTCCAGGATTTCATCGGAATAGTGCCGGGTAAGCTCCGCTCTTGGGTCTTCTGCTATCAACAGGTTTAGCGACCGAGGTGTATAAGTGTCCATAGAACCTCTACCTCCCTCAAAATGTCAGCCCTACACGACACTGTGCTTCCGGATGGATTGGGGGATCCAAATTTCAACTTCGATAACCGGCTTTGCCCAATTGACGAATCTCGCGCAAACACTTTGGAGCCTTGGTTCCGTTCTATCGTATCTTTAATACGGTTAGTATTGAAAATACGGATGTCGTGTCACAGATATTTCCGTATGCGTCTGTTGAGTTGCCTATAAGTCTCGGTATCATTGAGGGACTGAAGTGCCAACAAGCGTCGTTCCGCCATAAGTTTGAGAGTTTCGTTGGCTAGTTTTTGGGGTCTATTCTTACGGCCGAGTCTGCAGAATTTTCCTCCGACCGTATGGACAGTTTCTACCAACCTGTTGTTAATTTGGTCCACGGATGCGCAATCATCTAGGCAAGCGAAGCGGTTCGATAATTCGAGTTGAAAGCTTTCGAGGTCTTGAATATGAGCTTTAGATGGACGGAGCGTAGACTTCACCAACCGAGATCGTTCCAGCCTGACATTGAGATTCAGCGTACCTCTTACCATTCGGTGATCGCTCCCTGTTTTTGCGTTGTTGATGTCTGGCTTCTAGTGGTCAAGATGAAGTCAATCTCATTTCTAGTGGAACCATCGGGACTTAACCAGGTCCACTTCCTTTGAGGCGGCTTCTGGAAGAAGGAATTCATCATTAAGAGTCCCTCTTTCTCCAGAAAATCGGCCAGCCTCTGTCCCCTATGGTTCCGCTGCCCATATCCAAATTGCCCCACTCTCAACTCATCGTCGTTTCTCTTGCCCAGCTTTGCGTTGAAGTTCTCCATAACAACATTAAAGTGAGTTTTTGTAGTATGTATGGCCCGACTAATATCCTCATACATAGCCTCTACTTCATCATCTGGGTGTGCGGAGGTCGGTGCGTAGACCTGTATGACCTTCAACGAGTATTTTTTAGAAACTCTGAGTATAAGGTACGCGACCCTACTCGACACACTTTCAACAACCGCAATGTTGTTTATGAGGGACTTGTGGACCATAAACCCGACACCTCCTTGGGACTGTTGGTCGCCCTCCCGGTAGTATAGTAGGTTTCCGGATTTGAGGGTTATCGTGTCTTCCCCCTTTCTACGGACTTCAGATAACCCTAATATATCCCAGCGTAACCTACTCATCTCTTCTTCCAGCTCAGTAAATATAAAAAATGTATGTTTCATAAAATGTTTAATTTTATTTTTGCGATGTATCTACTTTGAGATATATATAATTTATTTTCATGAATGTCACGTCATACATTCATGACACTAGGGCATGTATTGGATTAAATTGCCAAGATTTTAGCGCGTGAGCGACATGATACAAATATTTTCTAACTTATTTAAATACGCTTTTATCCAAAAATATTACAATAATAATTATTTTTTTTAATATCCATGTGTTTTTTTAATATTTAATTATTTTGCTCCCTATTTTTACCCTTTATCATAATATAATCTCCAATATGTTTAATTAAAAATTAAAGTTTTAAGTACAATAAGGTAGCTTATTTTTCTGAGTTTATTATAATATTATTACGTAATTTAAGTTTAGATATGTGAGCTGAGAGTACACTGACAATTTGTTCTAGGCATTGTATTATATTCTTATGAAGTCAATAAAAAGATTTCCCAGTATTTATTTTTTGTCGAATACATAAACTTATGTCATAGATTTATCTTTCACACACTTGATGTCCAGCTCAAATAATAATTTGATGAAATGTTATCATATCAACAAGAATAGCGAATATACTTTTGTGATTCATTTGTACTTTTTAGCAAAGAATAAACTAGTTTGTCTTATTACCTCCATATACTTCGTTCAATCTTGTGTGTCTTCTGCTCGATCTTCGTCTTTATATACAATATAACGTCTATTACAAGGTACGTGTAGTATTACAAATAATTATTGATTCAATAATACTCGATCGATAATAATGCTGAAATCATAGTACTACAAAATGTAATCTGTGTGACTAGCCTTGGCTGTTGAGCCCGAGGTCGTGGGTTCGATTTCACAGGATAGTTGCTTATGTGATCCCTAAAATGTTATTTCGTGGCTGGAGGTACTATAAACGTAAACGACAAGTCGTAGTAGCTCAGAAGTCTCTCTGTTATTTCTATAAAATTACGTCTATAAAATTATGTTCATTTTCAAGTCACAGACCACGATAGCCGTAAAGTCCATTCTCATATAAATTCTCATATAACTCTTGTAAACAATGAATTGTAATCTTATGACTTCATATTTTTATTGCACACTCCTTTATATTGCAACATTTTATTGTCTTTTTTATGCGTTGTTGTACTGGACACTCCAGTGAGATTAGTTGTACGTGATGTTAAACAAAATCTCTGTGTACACAACGCTAATTACGTTTGCGGCAGTCAGAAGATTGAAAAAAAAACGAATAATTATTAATTATTTATTAATTATAACTATAATAATTATCTTAAAGTAAGGACTGCTTTACTCGAAGTGGGAATAGAGAGTGATCCAAAAGATGTATGTTCTCACTTAGTATTACTAATAGTTGGGCATATTTAATTAGAGTCAAACCATTATTCATTTTGTTAGAAAGTATTAACATTAAGGTATTATTAATTTTACTTTGATTTTCTACTAGTTGAGTCAAAACGCTATTATATTTAGTGATCCATTCTTTGCTTATGCTTACTTGATTATTAATTTCATTTGTAATTTTATCCTGATTAATTTCTAATAATTTTATAGCCTCGTTATACCTTAAAGCATCAGTATAATCTAGGTTCCCTGTAATACTTTTTATAACTGTTCCGAGTCCATTAATGATTCCTCTTTTGGATCTAGTAGGTTGTAAGGATTTAATTTGATATAATATCTCGTCTAATTTGTTAAGCAAGTAACTTATCTGAATTTCATACACTGAATATGTGCCATTAGGTAATTGATTCTGATAATTGTGTAAATGATTCTGTAGACTGTGTGTTTTATCCTCTATGTCGTCAAGTTTTACGTATTGTAAGAATGTATGGTAATGTGTCGCTATTTTCATCGGTCCAAGTTTGTAGGGAAGTATTCCAGGTCCGTCATCAAGACTCTCGAATTTAATATCTTGAAGATGTACCAGGGGTAGCATCGTGAACACCAGGATCCTATAACAAATTCGCTGCCTTAGGGATTCGATTTAATCGCGATTTTGCTATAGGACCACGTTTCTTTTTAGTATAAACATGTATAGGTAAATTGGCAAGGACAGTGTCTTGTGCATATCTTGGGGCTCTTTTTTGTCTTTCGGCTAATGGATTTCTTACAAAGATCTGTTGATCGGGTGCATATTCTAGCTCAGGTTCACGTGTATTATTTCTATTCTCGATAAGGGTCGTTCGGTTACTTAGGGATGATTGATTAACGATGTCGTATACTTTTTTCATCTGTTCTTTATGTGTTTGTAAGTATTGCTGTAACGTTTGTTGAGTGAGGTCAATGTCAAGGCAGTCTCGGGGGTCAAAATGTCCGTTTAATAAATCAAAAGGTCTACATCGCGTGAAACTGTGTATGGAACTATAGTAGGCTATTAAACCGTAGGGCATAAGATTAACAATGGGTTCGTCTTTATGTTGTAATTTTAAAAGTCGTAGATGTTCAAGGAGAGTTGAGTGAAATTTTTCAATATTACCATTGCCATTAGGAGAATGAGCTAAAGTCTTGTGGTGGTTAATTTTGTGAAGTCTAGTGAATTCATTAAATAATTGATTAGCAAATTCTCTTCCATTGTCAGTTATAATAGTCATGGGAACGCCATGGTGGGTACAATATTGTAAAAGGGCTTGTAATACACTAACAGCTGTTCCGTCATGCAAGTAATATGCTTGTCCGTATTTGGTAAAAACGTCTATGAAAGTCACGTATTTGATACTCTGTATTGTCAGTAAGTCTATGTGAATAATTTCAAACGGTTTCGTCGCCGGGGGTACAATGTTAAATTGAGGTCGGACTGGATTTCGATCGTACTTGGCTTGTCCGCATATAGTACATTCTGTGATAAATTTAGTTATCTGATCCTTCATTTTCGGCCAAAAGTAAATTCGTGACAATGATAAATAGGTTTCATTAATTCCTCGGTGATTTGTCTTACCCTCATGATAATGACTAATTTTCTGCTGTCTAGAATATTCTTTAACGTTCTCTATTTCCGTTTTTGTTAAGACTAAATTCATTGAAGATGATCTAAATTTACTTTGTAAAATTGGAATTATGGTATACATATCCAAGATAGGGTTAACTAAAATAGCTGTCTTGATTTTAGAACAAATGTATTCTTTTACGGCGTTAATTATATCTTCCTCTAAATTAGTCTTTCTTAACTGGATGTTAATTCGAGTGTGTTTTTCGAAAGGTTTTGATACTGTAGGTTTTCTTTTTACACCGTCAACTATTCTAAAAATTACCTGTCTATGAAATTTATTAAGAGGTTCATCTGTAATCGGTATTTCTAAAATAGGGTTTTCGTGACTACTGGGTGCCGTAAACGTAGAGGTAGATTGATGAGAGGCGGTTATTGTTGATGAGTTTGATTTTTTGGGAACCGACACCGTAGAGGAATTTGATGCTCTGCGTACGGTATAGGATGGATTGCCTAATAGTGAATTTAATTCATCGATTTCTTCTATTAATGATTTTGTTTCTGCCGCATATATTTCTATTCTAGAGAGAGCGTCCGCGTTAGTGTTACACTTACCCTTTTTATATATCATTATATAGTCATATTCGCTTAAACGTAAACGCCATCTCGTAAGTCGTGAATTCGGTTCCTTCAAGTTTACCATCCACTGCAGTGGTTTATGGTCTGTGACTATTTTAAACTTCCTTCCAAATAGATAAGGCCTAAAGTACTTTGTGGCCCAGACTATGGCCAATAATTCCTTCTCTATGGTACTGTGGTTTTGTTCGCTGTCGTTAAGAGTCCTAGAGGCATAGCAAATTGGTCTATCGGATCCTATGGGGCCATGTGATAAAATAGCACCTAGAGCCACGTTGGATGTATCGGTTGTAAGGTTGAATTCTTTACTGAAGTCGGGGTATTGAAGTATTGAGTCGTTCGTTAAGACTGTTTTACACTTTTCAAAGCTAGATATGTATTCGTCATTTAAAATAATTTTCCTACCTTTTTTTAGACATTGTGTAAGCGGTTTAGTTAATTTTGCGAAATCCGGAATAAATTTACGATAATATCCAACTAAACCTAGGAATTGTTTTATTTCTTTTGGTGTTTTTGGTATGGGGTATTTTTTTATTGCAGCAATTTTTTCGGGGTTAGGTTAGCTTATTATATTATAGGCTTATAATATGGCCTAGAAAAGCTGTCTCTTGTTTTAAGAATTCCGACTTATCCATTTGGATTTTAAAGTTGGATTCTCGTAGTCTCTGAAAAACTTTTCTTAAATTTACTATGTGCTCCTGTAAAGATCTACTATAAACAATAATATCATCCAAGTTTTATAGGCCTTTCAGCACATCGTCCATCACTCGCTGAAAGGTCGCCGGAGAATTTTTTAGACCCATGGGCATACGAAGGAATTCGTAACGTCCATGTTCTACGTTAAATGCTGTTTTATGTATGTCCTGAGGTTCGGTTTGTACCTGATAAAATCCACTGGCTAAGTCTAAAGTCGTAAAATTCTGAAACTTTCCTAATTTATGTAATACATCATTAATGTTGGGGATTGGATATTTGACATTTATTGTTTTTTCATTTAATTTGCGAAAATCAACAACAATTCGCCATTTTCTTTTACCGGATGCGTCGACCTTTGTGGGCACAACCCAAATAGGTGAGCTCCACGCCGAATTAGATGGTCTTATTATTCCTTGATCGAGCATTTTACCTATTTGCTCTTGTACTTCCTGTCTATGAACATAAAGGGTATCTATAGCTTTTCGTGTGAACGGGGACTTCATCGGTGGTTTTAATCGAATGTTTTATCTTATTTGTAAATGTAAGTGGCTCGCCTTCTAAATAAAATACATCAGCGTACTGGCTACATAATAGTTCAAAATTTTTACGTTCCTCAACGTTAAGATGCTCTGTACGAAGTCGCGTCAGAACGTCTTGAACACGTTGCGATTGCTCAGTGCATGTAAAATTTATATTATTAATTTCCGCAAAGACGGCTCAGTCCATAGAGAATATTACGTCATTCCTGTTGGGATTTTTAACTTCTACGATACCTCTGCTATTCTCAACGGACGTAAGGCATTCACTAATTATGCAACTTGAAATTTTTTGTTCCTTTATGTATGCTTCACCATCGTGCATATTAACAGGAATTTTTAACAGTTTTGTGTCATGAGAGTCATGTACGTATATGGGGTTTGAAGCAGTTTTGGTAATAAGTGTTTTATTTTTATAATCTATTACTGCTTCCCATTTGTCTAATAAGTCGGTTCCTATGAGTCCATCGAAAAAGTCATGAAATTTATATAAATAAAATGTTATATTGTGCGGGTCATTAAATTCATTAGAGCTAGGTATGGTTATTGAATAATTACTTCTAGTTTTGCCTACTTTAGATTAGGCTTCTGTGTAATACTATTTCGAGGCGGTAACCTAAACGTGTGACTGCTAGGGTTGTAGTTCGGAGGTGGTGCACCGAACATCCTTTGTGTGTGTGTGGGTTGTCTAGGGTGTTGGTGTTCATTATAAAATTTAAAAGGCTGTGTGTTAGGTCTATTTTGTATAGGTATACTTAGTGGAAACGTGCGTGGTGCGAATGTGTGTGAAGTAGCGTTAGGTATAGCGGTTACGGTTTTATTAGATTTTGAAACCTCGTAACGGCTGTGCATGTACATAGTATTAAGCTCTTCCTGTACATATTCAAGAGCTTTTTCTATAGTTGGTGGTCGCATACAACGAATGCGGGATCCTAATGGTTCCTTAAGACCACGAACATAGGCCTGCATAGTTACTTTTCTATATAAATCGCGCTTTGCTTCGATAGTTGTGGATAGTGTCTCATGTAGTGTAACATAAGTCATTAACATGCTAAACAAATTTTGACAATGGTCATAAAATTCTTGAGGGCTTCTATTGCCCTGTGTGGCTAAGGAGAGATCATTGTATAGGGCCGTCTCATCTCTTTGGTCGGAAAAGTTATTAATTAAAAGTGTTTTAATACCTAGCCAACTATCGGGTATTCCGTTTGAATTAATTTTGCCTGCTGCTGTGCCTGTTATTTTATTTAAAATTCCTTTTAACAGGCATACATTAGAAAATTCACTACCAGGTAATTCACTAAGATATTGGATCGCTAAATGGTCACAAATTTGGATAAATCGAGTTAAAATATTTGGGTTCCCGACGAACTCCGGGACAAGGCGGAGGGCCTTAAATATAGTATCCGGATCGTGAGACATGTTAACTAAATTAATTGAATTAGAATAACTACAATCTAAATTTGAATTTTTTGTTTCTTCCGAATTAATATTTCTTATTCTATCTATACCTAACCGACGGGCCTGCTTAGATAGAGGCTCTCGGATTCTAGATTTTTTAGGATGGAAAATTTTGGTAACTTATAGGTTTAGGTCTAGGAAGGAGCAACATGAGAACAATTCTTATGTACTCACATAAAATGCATTATCTGTTCTCTTCTCAGTTGAATCGATTGTTGGATTCCACTTCCGGCTGCCACAGGTCCGTAGATTCTGGATTCTCGAACGGTGCTCGATAGCCACCCGGGCGGCACGCGACGTGATGATAATTATCAAATAATTAATTTAAAACGATCGCGAACCGTCCCGCGAAAATCCCACCGACTGCGCCAATTACGTTTGCGGCAGTCAGAAGATTGAAAAAAAAACGAATAATTATTAATTATTTATTAATTATAACTACAATAATTATCTTAAAGTAAGGACTGCTTTAATCGAAGTGGGAATAAAGAGAAATCCAAAAAATATTACAATTAATAAAGTAAAATTAAAACAATTAGAGATTAAAACAATGGGTCATTGAAAGGTTAATACGAGGAACTCGCGAGGAGGTCGCCTGGAAAGTTTCCATCAGTTTGGTCCGTCAGCATGTTCGTGGGATTAGGGTTCCGTAACTCGGTCCTGTCACAAAGTCCACAATCCTCCCCGAGATAAGCTTTTGTTCACAATACTGACAAAATCTTAATAAGGTTGTACAAGTAACTGCATTAAACTGGTTTAGTTTAACGAACTTTTCATATATTTTTGGATTTCTATAACAAATGTTTTGTTTTTTTTTTAATATCAAACTTTTAATGATTAATAACTTGCAACGATCCTAATTGAGGGAACATGAAATGTAGGTTCATCTTGGTTGGTGAATAATTAAATCAGTCAGATAAATATTATATTTATCAAGGTATCAAATGTTAGACAAGAACTAGGGCCGCGCAAGCGGGTGGAGCTGAACAATCTCAAACTCGCGTACTTAAACTAAAAAGAAATGCAAATTAACAAAACAACGGTTCTTAACAAATGTTACAGATTGATAAAAAAAATAATATAAAAAAACAGATAAATATTTCAAACAGCGCGTGACGCAATCGTTAGTTTTGTCAGTCTGCTCCCCATGCAGCATATTGACTTTTGAAATTTTCAAAACTTTTGTAACTATATATGCAAATTCCGGCGCTTGTCGATTTTGCCCAAGATTTACGCGCGACCATTCTGCTGTAAGTGGATCGAAAACTTGTAGTTCCTCGTAAAACTTAAAATATACAACATAAGAGTGACGTCGTTCACATGCCATAAACACATCATTAGGAGTCAATTATTTAATTTTGTCTTTAGTTAGTTTGCCAAAGTATATGTCAGGATAGTGTTTCTTCAGATCAGATTTGTTTGCACCGCGATCTCTCCCATACCACTTGAGTAAATTTGTGTTGCTTTTGCTACGTAATTTGCGAACGTATCTAACGTATCTCCTACTACAAATGGCTCGACATCCCCAGCGTTTCCAAGTAATTCCGACCGTCCTTCAATGACTTGGCCATGACTCTCAAAAATTTGATCCACGTGTTTACTTAGCAATACGCCTACAGGTTCATGGTTCTCTTTATTTTGAACCCTAATATCTTTCTTTACTAAATCTTTACTATCTTTCTTTGCCTTTTGTTTTCTTTGATAAACATTATTAAGTGTATGCCTTCCGATTTGCTGTCGAGGTGTACGGGTCATGTTTAATGCAACAATATATGAACAACAATAATAGATGAACAAATGTAAATAAATAGAATGAGCTGCATTGCCGCCAAAATAATTCTCGCCGATTGAACATGTTCTGTAATAATCAAAGAGAAATGCGGCGTTCAGTAGTGGACAGTGGCGTAGAGTTGTTTTTATGTACTAAAATTGGCGTATGTTGCCCCGGGGTGGCCGATAGTGGCGTAGAGTGCTCGAATGAGGCTGTTAGTTGTGAGCTTTGCCCCGGGACAGCCGACAGCCTGTGTACGCTGATAGTATATGCTAAATTCAACGGAAATTGTTTTCTAGATGACAGCGTTTGAAGTTTACAGTCAGCGGAAGGATAGGGACAACGCTGTCATAGATTGTAGGGCCAGTGTATTTATCAAATTGTACTAACACACATAGTGGTAATATATCAATATGATAATGATGATGAAACATAATTATATAACTTCTATCACGTATTATATTATATTTCCATATATTATCAACACTTTTAATTTGTATTTTATTTTTGTTTCTTTTGCACGCCTACGGACTTCTTCTCTTTCACATCCTACTGTTGGCTGGTAGAGAATGCCTATTAGCATTAAGCCCGCCTTTTGTACACTATTTTATATTGTGCAATAAAGAATTAAATAAATAAATATGGCTGGCATTGTCTTCTCGCTTGTAAATGACTTGTCTCATAGTTTCAAGGCTCCCATTGCACAAACCACAAGCATCCACAAGTTCGATCGGAGTATGACACGTGAGCCAAGGGAGTTTTATTTTTACAATTAAGTTCATAATTTTACCAATATTTATGCCCAATAAAATTAATTGAAGAAATTTTAATATAAATATATAAACAATATATTTAGATATTTTAATAATATGTTATGTATATTAAATGTAGGCTTCTTTGCATAAAATATTTTCTATTCTATCAAATTCAAAGTTCTAGTAATGACGTAGAAGGTCTGTCCCGTATCTAATTTAATAATCTGAAAGTACTGTGACTGGACAGGAAACTAATTAAAACCTTTTATTATATAATTTATACATAAATGGTATAATTATTACATTAATGTATTAATCCTTTAAAACACCTTTTGTTTTATTGCAAGCCGTAATTTTTATAATTTTATAGTACATCAAATTTAACTACTGAGGAACTCAACAGTTGCCAAACTGCACTGACTCATTTATAAATGTTAAAATGGAAAGATAACTTTACTAAAAGATAATAATAATGACGTAAAAGTTTTCCTTAATTTGTTGTTTAAACAAACAATTGGGGGAATTCTGAATCAGATTATCTGTTATAAGTGAAAGGGGAACTTGTATAACAATTAAAAAAAACCGTTGAAGTTATTAGAATTACGAGTAGCAGTCAAACACGTCACTAAAACCTACAAAAAAATGGCCTTGTGAGTGGTCCTGTGCAATATCTATTTATTATATTTTGACGCCTGTCACAATTATTATAGCAAAGTTATGTTATAAAGAATTGCTAAGTTAAAAAATATATATTGACCTATGGGACACTTTTTGACCATTTAATCAAAATCTACAATCAAATGTCACCAAAGAACTGCTAAACGAGTGAGACACTTTCTTGAATGCATATGCAAAATTTTAAATCTCTAGCTCCAATGGCTTAGGAGGAGTAGGCGAACATCGAAACACACTTTTGACCAGTAAGAGCTTCGCTTCGCTCAGCTCAATAAATAAATAAATAAATAAATTGTTTCGGCTTTTGATTCATCTTATGAAAATATTACGTTAATTTATTTTAATGTTAGTTAAGTTTGTTATAACACTTCAAAATGATTTTAAATAGCAAAATGAAATTTGTTATAAAACTATACAGTGTTTATATTTGAAGGTCTAAATCTTACGACACTACATAAATATTACCGCCGGTTTGATTTCCATGGAATGATATTGAAATTCGTATTTGTTGTAAGTACAATAATTAAAAATCCTTTCGTTTTATTTATTGAGTTTTTATTCGAATGGAGTTTTTATTTTATCTAGATAAAGCCAAGCCTCAGATATTTAAATAATAGTAATCTAATTCTATTGTTCTTGTTTCTTTCAGTACGAGTAAGTAGTGAAAGATGTCGAATACTAACGCAAATATATTTTTTGCAGATGTCTAAAATACCGAAAGTTTTCGATCCTCAGATGGTCTTAAATTGGAATCCTGATCCAAACGTGTCTATTTTAACTCATACGGGGTTCATTTTCCTGCACGAAGTCGCCGAAGTACATAACATTAGGTAGCGGTCACTTTGATACATGACTCTGTTGCATATTGTATGTATTTGAATATGACGTTATGATGTGTAAGCTATAGGGCTATCAATTTGATTAGCTTAGGCGGTAAAGTTTATGCTAAAATATTAGCGAGAAGAATGCAAGAGAGATCTGAAATTCTGTTTTGGGAGGCCCAAGGAGGTAGTTTTAGACCTGGAAGAGGGTGTACAAATCAGATCTTTTCCCTCTGCATGATCACGGAAAAGTTTTTGGCCCTAAACCAAAAGGTTTTTTTGTGCTTTTGTGGATTTGGAAAAGGCGTTTGACAGCGTTGTGAGAGAGAAATTATGGGAGATACTGCCCCGATATAATGTGACCGGACCCTGGCTACAGACTGTAAAGTCTCTTTACAGAGATCACTCAGCCTGCGTGCGAGTAGGAGCTGGCACGTCACCCTGGTTTGACATCCAATTGGGTGTTAAGCAAGGTTGCGCTATGTCAGCTTGGTTGTTCAATTTGTATTAGGATAGTTCTATCAAAGACGTGAAAGACAGTGATATGGAAGTGAATGTAGGTGACCTTAAGGTGAATTGCTTGTTATATGCAGATAGTGCAGTGATCATTGCATCATCAGAATGCGATTTGCAGGCATTGGTCACCACTCTGAAAAATGGGTGTGAAAATAATGGTCTAAATGGTCATATAAGACGAAGGTTCTGATATTTAAAAGAAATGAAGAAATACCAGAATGTAAGATCAACGTGAATAATAAGATAATAGAACTAGTGAATGAAGTTTTCTATTTGGGAAGTATGTTTAGCAGAGACGGAAGCTACGAAATTTTTTGCAGGTCTCTGCATCCGTCCATTCTACCAGTGAAGGTGTCATGGCTAGTAGGGCTAACAGCAGAGACACACAAAAAAAAATATACGAAATGGATGTGGAGAGGCGTATTTCTGCCGGTAAAAAAGTCAACGGTGCTTTGGCTGCATTGTAGAGATGGCGAAACGTTAGCATAGCTGCACGTTTGGCTGTACACAATGCGGTATTGCTACCGATGCTGTTATACGGCAGCCGATCATGGGTAACACAGAAGAAGAATGTAAGAAACATGAATGCTAGTGAGGAGCGTTCTCTTCGCAGAATATGCGAAATCGGTCTAGCCGACCGAATCCGCAATGAAGAGATCCACAGAATGGCAGGTACTGAATGAATGAAGAAGATGAAGAATGAAGAAGAACGTGCTCAGGTGGTTTGGGTATGTCGAACGAATGAGTGATGAAAGAATGGCAAAAAAGATTTATATAGAAAAACTGAGCGGTAAGAGAGACAGGGGAAGGCCTCGAGTGACCTTCGAAAACACTGTATCTATGATACTGAAGGAAGGACACGTAAAAAGCATGAAGACCCCCCGGAGGGCATGAATGAAGAGGTTGATGTCTGTGGCCGAGGCGAAAGAGGTATGCAGGGACTGTAGCGTTTGGCGCTCCGTTGTCTCTGGCTACACCGAAAGGGATATGGCGTGAAGATAAATAAATAAATAAATAGATTTATAGATCAGACGAAAAGGAATGGTATATTATAAACCAATAATATCTATATTTTTAAAGTATATAAGACTACATATATTTAAAATCTGCTACGTTCCTATTTATGTCGATTTTTTTTTCCTTTTTTAATCAAAACTTTTATTTCATAGATTTAATTACACTATTTTTGATATATGGGTTGGCGATTACAACAAGGAGCATACCGTAAGTATCACTGTACTATATTCAAGATATGTGTCCTCAAAAATATGAATTTATAATTAGACTATTACTTAGTCTAATCTAACTATAATATTCTCAGGCTGTTACAAATAGTCTTTATTTTCAAGACCAAGACGTAACTCCTGTACTGAGACTGCTGCCGACACATGTGGATAAGTTTGATGTGACATTCCCGGTGTCACACGTCGAGTGAGCGATTGAGATTACTTTATTGTGGAAGTTTTTTGTATTGTAACACTTACTTCCTTCAAATTATTATTTTTCAGAACCCGATACTTCTACAAAATTCCGTCACATGGAATCGGGAAATTTGTGAACCAATTCCTTACACCGCTTTCACCAAACACGTGGTGGTGCTTTTTAGGGATTTCAGTTCTTTGTGGAATAGTTCTGCTTCTAGCAGCCATTCGGGAGAGAAGACCGACTTCGTTACCTTATGCTATGTTCTCCATACTAGCCTTGATTTGTCAGCAATGTATATTTAGTAATTAAATGTAATTATTTTATAATCGAAATCCTGAACTCGGTAGTGACATACCATCTCTGTTTTAGTTTTCGAAGAACAAGAACAACAAAGAGTATCTTCAGGTATATTGATATTTGCAAATATGTTATAAAAGTGTCTGATGAAAAACTAAATTAAAAGTGTGTTCATGTTTATTGTAGTTAGAAAACTGGTCATGCTGGTAACAGGAGTGTTTTGTCTCCTGATCTACAACTATTACACAAGCAGTGTGGTCAGTTGGCTCTTAAACGCGCCACCTCCTTCCATAAACTCCTTGTGGGATCTTCTTGATAGTCCACTTCAGCCAATTCTTGAGGACACAGGATACACTTATTCCTGGTTGCAGGTATTCCTATTATAAGCCTCGGATTATAATATATTAATGAAATATTGATAATATATTATTTCCTTATGTTCTGATAACTTTTGCTACATGATACAGTCAAACTTTTAACTTTTTATTTCATTATAGTTAAAAGATTACTACTACAATAAAAAGTATGCGAAGGCTGAGGATGAATTGAAAAAGAGATTACTGAATCTGAAGAAAAAAGGAAAATCAATATTTAAGCTTGTTAGGGATGGCATCGCTATGGTGAAAGAAGGCGGTACAGAAGTTGGATAATTTAAAATTTAATTTTAAATGTAATTTTGAAATTCCATTTTATCGTATATCTTAATTTGGTAGGCTATGTGTATCACGTCGAAGTGGACAGTGCGAATAAAATAATTGCTCGAACATTCGACCAGCGTGAGCTCTGTGACCTGGGTTCCTTACGCTCACTGGAAAGGGAGTTACTGTATATAGCCGTGCAGAAGAATAGTCCCTATAAGGAATTCTTCGTTTGGAGGTATCTTAGTATGAGAAATAATTTTATAAATATAAATATTTTAATAATTGTCTGTGGATAAAACAATTTCTTATATATTTATCAATGAATGACCTCATGCTTACCAAAATTGGTTTAGTTTACTGTAGATTTATATAGAGTCGATGGAAAGTTTTGACTTATTTATACATATAATTGGTGCTAAATTTGAACTATGAGAAGGGTGGTCCAAGATATCGACACCATCTCATTCATTAATGATTAATCGCTATCATGACAAAGTTACATGCCTTCTGACAATTGTCTTATAACGACACCTGGAATTTATTCCTCCTAGTGCATGGAATATTGGTTTCATGTGACAGATTATAAATGTAAATTAATGTCGTTATAATTTTAGTGCTCTGCGATTATTAGAAGCGGGTGTACTAAAGCGTGTACAATTAAGAACTTGGGGTCACGCTAACCGATGCGAAGGAAGTTCCCCGCGGGCGCTGGCGCTGGGCGGCGCTGCGCCGGCGTTCATCGTACTGCTCGGGGGATACTTAGTGGCAGTTGCCATTGTACTCGCGGAAAGGTATTTTGATAATATTATTAACTAATACTAAAGGTTAATCTAAGAGATAAATAATTTTCGTTGTATTACTAATTGCATTTTTAACGGTTTCAATTTTGCAGATTGATTTGGAATTATCGAATGAGGATCTCTGAATAAAACCTATAAAAGCAAATAATAAAACTGTATTTTATCGATATCATATTTACTAATATAATGTTTCTAAAAATTATATAAAAATGCACGTTTGATATAAAGATGCACGATGTAGAAAGCTTTGTACCTACAATATGAAGCCATAATGTCGTACACCTGTAACAGAGTGCTGTGATGTATTTGTTGAAGCCAGGCGGCGGTCGGCGGTGAGTTGAATTAAAAATGTTATATTAAAAATATAATTTTGTTTCTTTTTACATAGTATACTGTAGTATGATAATAAATTTATATATCGGTTACTTCAGCCAGTGCTTCAGTAAGTAAAGCTGATCAATAGTAATGTTACATATATAACACTCAGACAACACCAATCTGTACCGGTAATAAACTAATGTGAACGGAAGAGTTACAACTTTCCTTTGTATCATTAGTAATTAGTCTGTCTCAGAGTCATCACCACTCTGTGTTGTAATAGATGTTCATGAATCTACTGCTCTTTAGACCAGTCAGTGATTAATTAAGATTATTATAATTTTAATTGATTGTATATGAACAATTACATCTAGCAACAATTAACACACTTCTTTTGCATAGTTACAAAAATCTGTATTACAAATATTCCGTATTAGTTATTATTCAGTTTCTATGATAACTGAAAGGTACTGATAAAATTATTGAATATTTTTAGGTCAATGTTAACCATAAAGTAACCTTCAAAACAATAGATTACATCTTTTAAGGGACTTGATCCAGTGATTATAATTTGTTGTAGAAGTGACCTCACAGGTAATTTTCGTTAAATTTCGTTAATTAATTTATTTTTGTTTTTTTTTTTTTGAAGGTGGTCATCAACATCTGTGCTTTAAATTTATTTTACTTTTATTTTAAAATTATTTTTAAATTCAATTTATAATTCTATGTTTATTTACACCTATAATTAAAGTATATATAATAGTTAATCTTACTCGTTTATGAATGCGTGTTTTCTTTGAAAGTGCACTACACATACCTGCCTGTGACATAACATTTCTGAAGAAACTAATCAAGAAAAAAACTGATTAAGTGCACTAAATAGTGAATATGGCAACCATCCAATCAATTGCTGAGGCACAGAAGTCATTGAGTTCACAACTCATGGCTCGAATGACTGACTTTGAAAAGCAGTTGGTTGTTAAAGTGGCAACTAGTCGTGATCCTGTTTCACGTCTGAGTGAGGAGTTTTATTCCTTTAAACAGCATGTTTGGGATATTTTATCAATTCTTCAACGTCAAGTTGAAGAAATTTTTAAATCTGTTGACGCTACTGAGACGAGATATCGCAATAAGTTTCTTTTATTGTCTGGTGTCCCTGAAAATCCTAGTGAGGATTTAAATGACTGTCTAATATCTATCTTCCATGATAAATTAAAAATCAATAATTTTGTATCTTCCTCTTTAAAATCTTGTAGCCGCTCAGGCAGAATGTCGACAAACAATAAATGTAGACCTGTTTTAATTAAATTTTGTGATTTGTAAACTAGGTCCTTAGTGTGGAGTAAGAAGTCTTATTTAAAAGGCTCCCCCTATGTCTTGAGTGAATATATTGTCAAGACATAGGCAGACTTTGTTTTTATCAGCTCGTAAGCATCTTGGCATGAGAAATGTGTGGACACACAATGGCAGTGTTATCTTAAAGCTGCCAACTGGCCAACTGCAGAGGATCCTCAATCAAGATGAGTTAGATGTTGTAATGTTTGAATATCCTATTACACAATCAGAACCTGAAAAGTCATCGCAAAATGTTTCAGTGTCAGTATCCACTTTTGAGCCCGGTCGCACTAAAAGAGTTATTAGAAGTAACAAGAAATAACGGTACAATTTATTTATGTTTTCCTTATCTAAAAGTTTCTAGTCTTACTTGTTTCTCTATAGTTTAATTTTATTTTTTACATTTGTACAACAACTTTTTTATTGTTTATACTTTTACAAACTTTTTGTTTTACTAATTTATTTGAGTAATGAACTGAATTCACAAATACATCATTTTAATTACAGATTTCCATGCTTTAGAGACTTTTCAAAAGTTTCTTGTGATTGCTAAGGTGGTAGAACCTAGCTGTAGTTATCTAATCATTCGCTCGCAGTTACTCGAACGACGTGCGCGTGCACTTAGTGGTTAATTTTACGTCTACCCTCATTTAAAATTAAAAATGGTAAAGTGCTCTAAATGTGCTAAAGTAATTAATAAAAAGTCCCCTGGATTACAGTGTGGGAAGTGTAATAAATGGTTCCATGCAGAGCGTGCGACCATATCAAATGAACACTTAAATTTCTTATCGACTGCAGAATCTGTGGACTGGAAATGTAAAAGTTGCATGGAGGGTTCCAAACGTCGGCGCCCCTCGTGCATCACACCGGATGAAGACGGAGAAGGGAATTGTACCGACTCCGAAAACAATGTCTGGTCAACTGCTTCTAGCCAGACGCATGAAACTCTTCGCATAATAAGACAAGAAGTTAAAGAAATCATCAAACAAGAGTTACATAACACTCTGGAGTATTATTCAGATAAAATTGATGAGTATGAACGCAAAATCAAAATGTATGAAAAAAATATGAAAGTTCTGGACAATCAATGTGTAGAACTGAAAAATAACTATAAAAATCTAACACTAAAATACGATGTGCTTCAAAATAAAACCAACCAACTAGATCAAAAACTAATATCAAATCAGCTAGAAATTTGTGGTGTTGAGGAGCAAGATAAAGAAAACACAAACGATATAGTAAAGACGCTCGCGGTGGCTATTCAACAAAACCCAGAAAATATTATATCAGCATATAGGAAGAAAAAGAAACGGACTACATCAACCAATAAAAATGAATATTCGGCCATTATTGTAACTCTGCGTGAAGGCATTCGTGACCAATGGTTACAAGCATCTAAATCTTCAAAAATAGATTCCACTTGCCTCGGCATGATAAGCAATAATCGAATATACCTACGGGAGTCTCTGACCGCAGCTACAGCCTACCTGCTATGGAGAACTAAAGAGGAATTGAAAAGTCACTTTAAATTTATCTGGTGCAAAAACGGTTCAGTGCTGTTACGTAAAAATGAAAGTGCGAAAATAATTGTTCTAACTTCTCTTCAGGACTTATTAAAAATAAAAGATACTGTAAGTATTTCGCAATAAATAAATAAAAATGAACGGTATAGTTAAACTATCTATCTATCTTATTTTAAATATTAATGGATGATACAGATCAAAGCTTAATTGAAATCAATTGCAACACATGGAATGATTTTGTATTCAACATAAATAACTCTAGTAATTCATTATTTTTCTTTCATGTCAATATACGTTCCATAAGAAACAATTTTGCTCAATTAGAATATATTGTATATAACTGCATACAAATAATACATGTTATAATCATTTCCGAAGCAAATATTAAGAGTGATACTGCATCAATGTACAACCTAGAAAACTATGACTTAATTACTAATTTACGAACTAAAAGAAAGGGCGGGGGTTTATTATTATATATTCATAAATCAATTACTTTTATACAGAAATCTATATGTGTGAAAGAATTCGAATATATCACTGGTGAGATAGTAATCAACAAAGGCTTTCAGATTGGCCTCAGTGCGGTGTACAGGCCGCCGGATAGTAATAAAGATAGATTTATACGTGAACTTTGCAACATCGTTAATACATACCCTACGAATAATAATTATATTGTCATAGGAGATACAAATTTAGACTTAAAAAAAGTAGTGTAACTACGAAGCACTATTTAAATTCCTTAAGTAATCTGGGCCTTCAGTGTGGATCACATCAATATACGCGGATAGAAAAATATGGTGATAAAATAACCCGATCTTGCATAGACCACGTATTCGTTAGAAATGTGCATAAAAATAATTACGACATTATAAGCTCGGTAGTTAATATCTCACCAGCGGATCACTGTATAATCGGATGCGCGTTCACTGGAGCGCTTAGTACTACTGATGACTCATGCTGCTCTAAAATGTGTACAATAATTAAAATAAATTATAGAAAATTAAAATCAATGTTGTCAAAAATTGATTGGTCAGAATGTCTTGATTATAACAATCCTAATGATATCCTTAATTTTATCCATAGCAAATTTGATAACGCTTATAATTTGTGCAAATATACCGTGAAATGTTCTGTTAATAATAAGAGAAAGTTGTGTAAATGGGCGAACCAACGGCTAACTAAAATGTGTAAAAAAAGAGACGAGCTGTATATTATATGGCTCAAAGATCGACATAATGTCGAGAAAAGACTTTTTTATAATATATATCGTAACAAAACTAATAGGTACTCGCAATATATTAAAAACAAATATATTTTGAACCAAATTACTAATAACTTTAGCAACACACGAAAAACATGGGAAATAATTAATAGTCTAACTGGACGGATAGTAAATAGTATAGATGATACATTAATTAAACATTTTAAACTAGCTCCACCCATTTTAACAACGAACTTTGCTGAATCTTTTGATAAAATTACCCAAAGTAACATTACCTATTGTCACATTCCGATGCTTGATGCCACAAAGTACGAATTTACACCCGTTAGGTCAATTAGGTTCAAACCAGCTACTAATGAAAGACTTAAACGAATCATTAAGGATATGAATGATAAAAAGAGTCCGGGATATGATAATATTTCTATAAAGAAATTAAATTTTTATCAAATAACTTAACTCCTATTATCACTCACTTGGTAAATAGTTGTATAAAAACGGGTATCTACCCCGATTCCCTAAAGATAGGGGTCATAAGACCAATATTTAAAAAAGGTTCCCGAACTGATTATACCAACTACCGACCCATAAATCTACTCTCATCTTTAAATAAAATATTAGAAAAATTAATTAACAATCAAATTAATCACTTTCTGATATCGCATAACATAATAAATAAAAAACAATTTGGATTCCAGAAAAATAAAAGCACAACACAATTATTACGTAAATTTACGGACGAAATTAATGACTCACTCAATAATAAACTTCACGTATTGGCTTTATTCATTGATTTCAGCAGGGCCTTTGATATGCTAAATTATAACATACTATACGAAAAATTAACGAGAAATGGCATTCAAGGTCCACTTTTAGAGTTAATAAAGGATTACCACAACAATAGATACACAACAGTTAAAATAGCAGACTCGTACAGCGACATGATTCCAACTTCTAAAGGCACAGCCCAAGGATCAATAAACGGTCCTACAGAGTACCTATTATATGTTAACGATATGTGTAACTTAATTACTACTGGTTCAATTTATCAATTTGCTGATGATACATGTCTGTTGGTGGCTCATAAAGATCCTAAAGTTGCTCAAAATATTATGCAAAATAACTTTACTTTACTTTATTATGTAAATGGGCACATGGCATGGGCCTGGTAATAAACCATCAGAAAACTAAAGCAATACATATTCACTCATCGCAAAATAAAGCTTCTACTTCACCAACTGTCACTGCTCATACTCATCAGTGTTTGCACAATATTATTTGTAACGGCTCTTGCCCGCAAATAGAACTGGTTAGTCAACATATGTATATTGGTGTTATAATTGATAACCATTTTAACTGGAAACCCCATATAGAACATGTATGCTCAAAATTACGGTCTACTCTCTGCCAATTATTTGTACTAAAACATAAGCTGCCTTTTAGCACTAAAAGGTTAATATATATGGCTCTAGCAGATTCAGTTATCAATTATGGGTTAAGTAGTTATGGACGAACCTACAAAACTTATCTCAAAGATATTTATAAAATTCAGCTAAGAATATTAAAATTGTTGGTTCCCAGGCAGATCCTGAGCAGATTGAAATATAACGATAAAGAACTATTTAAGTATTGTAATATCATGAACATTTATGACAAATTCTGCTACAAAATATTAAGCGAAGTTAACGATTCTTCTTTTCTTACAGAAAAAACAAGACCTAATAATCTTAGAGCTATTGAATATATGGATAATTTTTGTGTACCTAAGACTAACAATACATATGGTACAAGAATGTTAAAAACTCTTATACCAAACATTTTAAATAACGTACCAGATTGTTTACAAAAACGTTATAAATGTAAAAACAACGAATATTTCAATGCGTTCAAAAAATACTACTTAAATCAACCGTACTTTAATGAATGAAAACACTGTTGTATGATAAAATATATATTATAGATTAAAAACTTAAAATAAATTAACTTTAATGCAAACTAAAATCTAATACATAAGATAAACTACTATTAATGTACTGTACTTAAAATTAATACTTTTCTTGCGAACAATCACTTGCCCAGATAACTTCTGAGAGGTTTTTGTGGCAATTTATTTTGTATGATGTATGTATGTAATCATTATATATTTAAAATAAAAGAAAAAAAAATAAATAAATAAATAGATCCGGTATTTCAAATGACTGCCTGCTTACTACTACTTGTGTGCTGCCTTCTTGTTATCTATATAGGTAATAAATATTTAACTAATCACTGCTTGTACATATAAGATATTTGAGAGAAACCATTACATCCCCATGTAATGATTATCTAGTAAGGAGTAGAATCCAAAGCAAAGATTTAGAAATTTTATATGTGCCTTGGTGCGTGTAAATCTCCGTATGGCATAGCCGATTTTAATGCGGTTTTCTCGGATGTAATATCGTAACCTTTATTTAAAATTGAGTTCTTACATCTAAAACTTTAATAACTATAAAAAAATAACAACATAAAATAATTGCTACCTGAGATGTAAGTTCGATTAAAATATTATTATTAAAGTGTTTTGTTCAATTGAATCAAATTTTATCAATTCTAAAGCTCACCGAAAAACTACTTTCGCGTGAAAGAGTGATAGACAGCGAGTATAAGATAATATTACATTTATTCATCTGCAACGGTTACCTCTTACCATCAGGACTCCTTGTTATGAAAATATAAAAACATATCTACTTATAAGACTAATATTTATTATTTTAAAATTATCAATAGGTCTTTAAACACATTTTAAATATATTCAAATTTTATACAAAAATAGAAAAAATTGATTCTAGTTTGACAAAATGTCAACTGAACAATAAAACAATGTTGATCATAATAAGGTAACCTTTATCCTTCTAACGTGCCGACGTCATCAATAATGTGTACTCTTACTCGCACATCCTAAACATCACAGCGGGATAAAAGCAGCTTATACACGAGTAATTAAACATAAACCATAAGGTCTGTTATAATTATAATTCATGTTACTACATACTCGTATGTGTATGTTTTATAACACAAATACTTAACTCATACTTGAATACATTAAATGAAAATGTCATCAAAACCAGCAATTTTGATTGATTTTCAAAACATTATTATAAGACATATTATACTTATTACCTACAGTACATTTATTTATTTTAATTGTACTATATTAATATATATTTTCTAACAAATTTCTTTTTCTTAATATTCCTTAAATATGAAGTAAAGTATGGTGTCGGATTTATATAAATTGCTGAAACACAAGGTATTTTGTTAAAAAAAAAATTAAATCAAATTGATATTTGAGACAGTCGTAATTGTCATTTAGGCTTATCTTTGTTCATATTATTTTCTTTTACATTTGTAATAAAGTAAAAGAAAATAATATGAACAAAGATTTGTATATTTGAATGTTTAATTTGTTAAAATTATGATTTTAATAACGGTTATTATTATTAATACTTTTATAATAGTTATACAGAAATGTACATTATAAATTTATATTTATATCAACAGTAATTAATACAATATAAGTGAATATCGTGACGAGTAAAGATTTAACATTGGGAAGGAAACATTAGTACTTGACCTACTCATGTATACAAGTATTTGACAGAAATAACAATTGCATGCTTATTTATAGAACACAATATCAAATGTTATTGTGTATGTACAGTCACGTGCAATGCAGCCGACTACATCTAATGTTTCGGAAATTAAATATCATATTAAATTATATTAATTTTTTCCTTAAGTCTGTTAATTATTGTAATTATAATTTAAGTTTTAATGTCGTCTTTCTTCTCTAACATATCTGGACTGTGTTGTTTTATATCTTGCTGCATGCTAAATTTTATATTATTTAATTACTTTATATTTATCTCGCTATAAGACTTGCGGTGCCATCTCTGGGCGTTTTTTAGCATTTTTATTGATCGGTCAATGGGAGCGTGTTAAGTGTTGTCGCTAATTGCCGATAGATGTCAGATAACGGCGTATCTGAATGTTTTTAGATAGTTAATACATCTTTCTTTTTTAATTAAAAAGAATTAAATTTAATTAAAGAAATAAAACTATAGGATAATATTTATTCGTACCCACATTTCACTATTATTTAACGACTAAATAATATCTGTCGTTTAGTTAGTTCAATGTCTTTAATTTTCATACTATTTACTTATTGGGTATAACACTGGTTAATTTTTTTCCTTTTTTTTTATTTAATCATAATTGGTTGTAATTTTGTTTTAGATCCGGTCTTATTTAAACGCACTTCACTTCTGTTTAATATTTTTTTTTTATTTGTTTAAACGTATAAACGTAAACCTAAATAACTTTATTTGTTGCATCGTAATAAAATACACTGCTTCTACTCTGTAACTTTATATTGTTTTAAATATAAAGTAACAGATAACTATAACAACGAAAACGATAACAAGTAACTGATTTTAGCAGTTAAATATTTTCAAAACGCGAGTACGATGTTAACTGTTGAGGTCTATTCTATTAATGTTATTTATTTTCAAATTACGCTATATTTGTATACAAATAATCCTTATTAATGTAACATACACATTGTATTGAACTATGTTATTTTGTTAATTTTTTATTATTCAAATATGTAAAGTGTAAACCTATAAAATATCATATTTGAGGTCTATAAAAATAGAATTGCTATTTTTAGTGTCTCCAGTACTTTATTATAAGGGAAATGTTTGTGTAGATAGGTTAAAAAATAATCGTGTCTCCGATAACAACAGCACAGTAAGCGAAGCTTGTAAAATTTTATGTTTAAATAAATTGAAGTCCCAAAGTAATAAAAGCGCTGTCCGTAACATTTTTATCAGTGTTGAAATTGTAAAGATTTAAATTGGAAAAAAATCATTCAAATAATTTGAGTTTATTGTTAATCCTCCACGATCAGTTTATTTATCAGTTGTTTAGGTAAAAAGAAAGTCGATATAACGTAAAAATGTAATGTACTTAAGTAGTAGAATCTTAGAGATTGGTAAGTTTATTGTTTAGTGAATTTGTCAGCTGAGCCCAAGGTCGGGGGTTCGATTCGCCAATAGCACAATTTTTTCATCAGAAACAGTTTAATACAAAGCTATTAGTAGTTTGAGTGTAATTTGTGTTTTTATTTAATCGATAATTGATAATGTGTGCTGTTCATGATGTGACCGATTTCTTAGTAAATATTTAATTTAAACGACGCAGCAACATGTTCAGCTTAAAAAATGTTTTAATTTAAAATGTAAATATAATATACGATTGTGTAATAGAAATTAAAAAATATGATTTACTATTTAATTTCCATATTGAGTAATTTTATATTTTATAAATTTTAAATTAAACCTAACCTTTTATGAAAGCACAGATATAGACCGTCATCTAAAGATACATGACTTTGGTGCGTCATTACTCAGCAGCACAGTAGTTCATTGAAACTTAGCCTTTAGTATAAAATAATTTGAACTTGCTTCACAGACGTAACCTTTAAGAGTAAGAATCTTTCCACGGCAGTATTATATTTTTTTTACCCTTTAAATGTAATTGTATTCATTCTCCAGGGATTTCACGAAGCAAAAGGTCCATCATTTGCATCCAAATAGCTTGTATAAACTCACTACCTGTTTTTTTCGCCTACACCTCTCGCCTCTTGCTCAGGTTTTGTACTATTAAAAAAGCATTAATAAGCATTGCTTATAATGAATGAAGCTCTAGTAAATTAAATTCGTTATAAATAAAAGTATAAAACGGTTAATAAGCCAAAAAAAACCAAAAGGAAATGAGAATAATGGCAAGAAAATTCATATTATTTTATTACAGTAATATTTTTGTACAAAATTAAATTTTCTTAAAACAGTCTTTGTAATATGGCGTTGACCTTTGCATGAAATTTAACATTCTCCTCATTAAATATTATGTAATATGAGACGAAGCTTCTTAGCATTCCATGGATTCACCGTGCGGGTGCCGGGCCCATCGCGTTGCAGGAAAAGGAGCGCAAACAATGCCTGGGACTTGCGACCCAGGTGTAGGTTTAAGGGGCCCCTTTATTATGCGCATACACCCTCACCTTCACTGTTCACGCTCCTCTCCCTACCTAACCAAATATCGTAAGAACCTACTAAAGCTGCCTTTGAAATACGTTCCAGAAATGAACTGATGATCGTTCTAGAAAGGCCGAGATCCTTAAATAAATTGTAGAGAGATTTTGCTGTTATACCTCTCGCTCCTACTTCTACAGCGTACAAATTAACTATAAATTTATTCCTGATCAGTTCTTTACACAGTTCGTAATACTTGTTAAGCTTAAATGTATGATCTTTGGGTATGTTTGTTTCCCAGGGTACATTAAGCTCCACAAGTATAACGCGCCTTAGTTGTTTTGAATACAGGAATAAGTCCGGCCTAGATGACGAAACACAAACATCCCCGGGGATTTTGTATTGCCTTTCATACGTGTCCATCATGAGAGTCCAATCAGGAGACGCGTTCAAGATGGAATAAGGTTTTAATTTAGATTTTTTGGACGAACCTGCCTTTACGAACTCTACTGATTTTTTGGTGGTTGTTATACCCCTCTGCGCTCTTGCTACAGAAAGACTAACCGCTTCTCGTATGATTTCTAATACTTTATCGTGGCGACGCGAGTATTTACCTCTATTTAATAGTACCCTACACCCTACTAGCAAGTGTTTCGCGGTTCCTACTGCCTCCCCGCAGATATTGCAAGATTTTTCGGTGGCTTTGCCCCATCTTACTAAGTTACTTTGATCTGGGAGAGTCATTTGGAATGCATTAAGATAAAATGTTAATAATGCTGGGGACCAATAATGAAGCAGGGTGCGCCATCTCAAAGCTAGCGGAATACAAAAATCTCCTATGGTCACCCATTCATTTTGCAATTCTAGGCTCATCGCGTGCAACCGGTAATTATCGTTTTCATCTTGCCGAATAAAGGATTTTGTTATTTCTAAGTCTTGTTGTTTCCTACTTGATCCTAACCCTGTTTTATTTGTTTGAGCACCTATCATAAATTGTTTATAGAATTGAAGTCGTGACTCTAGTTCTGCGGCAATTTTATCTTTTGGGAGAGACGTTATAGTATCATCATTCGATTTTGAGATAATATGTCTTTTGGTCACTCTTAGGTGTTTATAGAGTTCCGATGGTTTCTTTAATTTTAACCCAAAATTGTGTCGGTCTCTAAATAAGGTAGAAGAGTCCGCTGGATGCGCTAACCCGAGCCATGACTTCAATGTCCTTATGACGCTTGCATCTAACTTCAACAAAAGGGTCTTATTGATATCGTAAACGAGGAAAGGCCAATTTAGACGTGATGTTAAGTAATTATCGTATATCCAAGTCTTTTTGATGTTACTTATTGGTTGATTGTCTACCTTTTTAGATCATTCAAAAAGCTATCGACTATTATATCTAACGATGGAGTGCGCCCTTGGTAATCGATTTTTTTGCCTAAGAATTTGAACGGAGCTGCGTCGGTAATTGTAGTAACGCACTTACCGCCTATTGTAAGACCCGGATCGTAAGAGGTATATCTGATCCGGATCTGGTGTTCCGCCTACCCAGACATAGACTGTAGCATTTGTTTGGTTTTGTCCTCAATCCGTCCGTCCAAACACAAAAATCCTCCACAACATTCAAAAGTAGCTGACATTGTTTTGGATTACGTGTCAGTATCGCGAGATCGTCTGCGAATGCTAGTATGGATTCTGTATATTTATTGTTGAACTTGAACCGATAACCCCATTTCTTTTCGTTTTTAATTAATTTATCTATTAAAATATTGATTACTATGTTAAATATTATTGGAGAAATACAACAGCCTTGAAATAAACCAATGTTGTAATTTATGGGTTTGGAATGATTTTCATTTGTGATTATGGAAAATTTTAATTTTGAATAATATGATGCAATCATGTTACTAACTACTAGTACCAACTTATTTAAAATTTTATTACGTAATAGGACCGTTTCAACATTTCGATATAGTCTTCGATTGCAATAAACGGCCCATCTCTGACGAAGCAGTGTTGGAAGTATAATCCATCCACTTTACAGGTAATTTGGACTTAATGCCCTTTTCTTCTAATAGAATTGTTAAAATATTTTATTTTATATTCCTGATGTTCCTTATGCTCATAAAAAAACAACAATTGTAAATTAAACTTTTCTAAAAGAAATATTTTGTTTTCAAATTCTATGTGTGTAAAGATCAGGTGGTCCTCTCGATGCTTAGTATGTAGTATCCGATTTTATTTATTTATTTATTTACCCTTTATTGTATATTACAAAAGGCGAACTTAATGCCTGTTGGCATTCTCTACCAGCTAACCTTTGTGGATGGTGAGAAATTGCGGTAGGCGTAACAAAGTAAAATTCAAAATAAAACTTACTTAGTGAAATTAATATATATATATTAATAAATGTAATAATAATAATAAAACAATAATAAATAAACTATAATATATATATATATATATATATATATATATATATATACAAATTATAAACACATATAATATCTAATTAAGTATACTTACATATAATAAATAGCATATATATCTGAATGAAAGGTGTATTAGGAAGATTCTAGGAAGTAGTTGCGAATAAGATTAGTTGCGATAAGATTTCCCGTCCAGTAAGAAAAAAAATACTACGAAACATCTTATCATTAACATTATTTTGGTTTTGACTACACCCTCGCTATGTAGGTACAAAAAAAAATATTCATGATAATATTTGGGACGATCGTCTGAAAGCATATTTTCCATCCTTCAGGAACAATATTTTTTTAGGATAAAATAGAGCCGACGTACCTAAATATAAGCATGATGATGTTTGTTTATAATTACATGTTCATTTATTAAAAATAAAGTCTTGTAAGCATAACAAACAAAACCTCATTCTATAATATGTTTTATTAAGACTTATTTAAATAATATTGACTTAAACAGAAAATTTATATAAGATCCAATTTATTTAAATTATACTATAGAGAAGAACTCTTAAAACGGGTTTAAGTTTTGTATATTTTGTCTTTTACAGCCAAAAGGTCAAACGACCTAATTTAGCTAAAGTCGTAAATTTTAAATGATAATCGTCTTCGAAACATAGTCAGAATACAAAACAACAAACACTTGCAGTTGCGAAAGGCATTGTAAGAGTTGTTAGTAATATCGTGAAGTGCAGCTTCCTGTCAATGAGTTACCGCCACAATACAATAGTAATTAATAATAATAGTAATTAAAAAATAATAATAATAGTATTGTGGCGGTTCTAGCATTTTCGATGTATAATATTGAAAACATATCAGAAACAAGTCAGAACTACAATTGCCTGCAGTGTATCAAATATTAATGTTATATCATAGCAGCGAGTTTCATAAGAGTTTTAATCCTTTCGTTAACTTTGGAAACCTTATTAGGTATTCTGTCTTTACGTGCTTTTAACAAAACGTTACTATGTCTGTACTTTATTAACAGATATTACTATATTATTTGAAATAAAACATGCGGTAGAACAAACATTTCATACAAAATAAATAATTTCATTAACTTTCAATTTTAACTGTATTGGGGTTGTTTGATTCACTTATCAATTGTATTAAGTATTAATCTTATTTGTTCTTCTACTAACAAAACTGACTCCAGTGACTATCATGCGTGAGTAACAAGTAATCTAACTTTATTATTTCTAACCATTCTAACCTTAAAAGCCATATGATTAGCGAAGAATATGTATATAAAGAGAACTACAACACTACTTATATACTAAACCACGTAAAATAAGATCAATCAAGAGGAATACGGAGGTTAACATGGACAAAAAAGCCCCGATGTTCTTAGCTCCAACAATAGTGCTTTTTGTTTGCATTTGTCCAATTTAATTCACAAACAATACAATATTGTTTTAATATTTTACAAATACGAAAACGAATATTTTTTTTGTCTCTTATATCATAGAGCGTCTTTATTACATTTATGAGGAAAATGATATAGTAGTAAAATTATTTTTCTTATCAGTATATTTTTATGTCTGTTTGTTGTTCCGAGTTTTTATGATGGAGAACAAGTGGCTTTTATTATCTCTATTCTGAAAATATTTGAATTATATAAAATTTATTAAATATTACGCAAAAGCTTTGGCATCCTATGTCAACAACGTTCACTTTAACCGTTATTATTACTACGAGACGAGAGGCTGAATATATTGTTGTTCTAGTGATGAGACACATTTTTATTGTTATAGTGAATTGATTGGTTTTATTAAATTGCAAATTATTATAAATTTTTCAACTTTCAAATAAAAATAGCGATATACGGTAGGTATTATTAGGAAATTAAAAAAACATACATATTATTGCGGCTGTTTCTGTCTACATATTATCCAGTGCACACCTAGTTAGATATCATTTTAAAATAGTTTCTTCAATAGAGGTTATTTCATTCGATAATTTGATAATAGTATTTATAGAAATAAAATATCCGTATTTGGGACTTAATATAATCCTTAAAAAATAAACACACCGGAGATTTATCTTAATAATTACTTACTTAGTTTCACGCCATATCCCTTGCGGGGTAGCTAGAGACAACGGAGCGCCAAACGCTACGGTCCTTGCATACCTCTTTCGCCTCGGCCACAGACATCAATCTCTTTATACATGCCCTCCGGGGGGTCCTCATGCTTTTTACGTGACCTTCCTTCAGTATCATAGATACTGTGTTTTCGAAGGTCACTCGAGGCCTCCCCCTGTCTCTCTTACCGCTCACTTTTCCTATATAAATCTTTTTTACCATTCTTTCATCACTCATTCGTTCGACGTGCCCAAACCACCTGAGCACGTTCTTCTTCATTCTCACCGTGATATCTTCGTTAGTACCCGCCATTCTGTGGATCTCTTCATTGCGGATTCGATCAGCTAGACTAACTCCGCATATTCTGCGAAGAGATCGCATCTCCACAGCATTCAACTTTCTTACATTCATCTTCTGTGTTACTATTTGTATTCGTATACTTTTGGCTGCCGTATAACAGCGTCAGTAGCAAAACTGCATTGTGTACAGCGAAACGTGCAGCTATGCTGACGTTTTGCCATCTCAACAATGCAGCCAAAGCTCTCTTGACTCTGAATTATATATTACATAACATATTTTAATCGTAAAACTGTTTAAAAGATATATTTTATCAAACTCATTAATTAATGAATAATCAAACAATAAATAAATAATTAAATAAAAGAAAAAGGCTATAAAAAATCAATACAAGTATGTATGTGGTTTATAAAGACAAGTTCATTCCAATATAAAATTTCCTGTTTCTTAGAACTAGTTAGTAGTATATATGACTAGTCATATATTATATGTAATCGTTAATAGGATATAAATATCATTCGATGTAGCTAATATTGAAAACGTAATAATTTTTAACTTGCTATTTGATTAATTAAATTTTAAATTTTAATGTTTCTAAAATTTTAAAAATGTCAAATGTCACTTTATGTCAATTAAAAATCTCATTATAATATATGTTACAGAGGTTTCGTGGTCAGAGGCTCGTCGTTTGATTCATATCCTGTGGCGAGGAGAGCGAAACATGAAATTATATTCGAGGCTTAATTGGTTTATTAAATGTCGAATGTACTTATGATTTAAGTTATGGTTTTATTCGCAGTGAATTAATTAGCTTTTAAAAGTAATGTTACAAGATTTCTTAAACAGGTCTGCAGATTGGGTGTGTTAAATAAGACCGTCTAACATAGCAATGTCAATGCTTGTCTTTGAATAAACAGGTCTTAAGTTCGATTCTTAGCTGAGATGTCATAGAATTGCACACCAGTCATACATTTGTATATCCCATGTGGAGCTGAGTGGTGGACTAAACTCAGTAATTTTCACGAATGGCCAGCCGTGCTACCTATCCTTAGAACATGTGTCAAATTATATCACATTACTGAAACTTGATTAAATATAGTTCTAGATTATTATTAATAACCAAATATGCACGCGATATCTTTACCAGTAATCGTTTTATTTCAGTAAATTACCTAAATACTATTTTCTTAATCATTCCTCAAGAAAATCTTTCAGTACAATCCGTAGAAAAATACGTTTATTTGTTTTTGAGAAAATCAATTATATGCATGCAAACAGCTTTCGAGAACTTTTCATAATATGTATAGAATTCTTCGTAGCTTTGCATTTAAATAAGTTTTTAATTACTGTATAATGTCAGTCGTGGTTCCAACCCTTGCCACTAACAAATATTGAGTAATTTATATTCACTTTACTGGCATTTTAAATTTTAATTATAAAACCATAATGCTAGGTAGTCATCAGCTTGTAATATAATATTTTAATATGTCTTATTACATTTCGCTACATTATTACAGAAGCACAGTATTTTCGATGATACTGGAGGAAGGTCACGTAAAAAGCATGAGGACCCCCCGGAAGGCATGTATGAAGAGGTTGATGTCTGTGGCCGCGACGAAAGAGGTATGCAGGGACCGTAGCGTTTGGCGCTCCGTCGTCTCTGGCTACCCCGCAAGGGATATGGCGTGAAGGTAAATAAATAATATTAATAAATAATAATAATATTACAGAAGCAGAGTCTCATATCCACTAAATGTCAATAATATAACGTAAGCTCCAGCCATCACATCGTGTTGTCGTGAATGTCCTCTTTCGTTACAATTATGAACACAATATGTTGTATTTACGGTCAACTGAACAGACTTATTGTGAAAATGTCACGGCACGTTGCTTTGGTGGGAAGTGAGGTCAATTATCTGACGTTGTAATCAAGTCTCAAGATAACTTTTGTATTTCTTTGGTATCAGGTGTTAAATAAACAAAAACACATTACAAGGGTTAACTTAATAGATGAACGACTGTATTCGAGTTGTATTTATTATACTGATATTAATGGGTCTCAATATATTGAATGTGTTAAAAATACAGTATAATATAAATCAAAGAATAGACCAATATTTATTTATTTAAACATATATAATATTGTATGATAACAATTTCAGAAGTTGCCAACAGTTTAATTAAAAGGAATCCAAGATAACAATAAACTGTCTCAATTATTCTGATATTTCAGTTATGATTGGAATCATAATTTATTGATTTGTACGTAAAATATATTTTTATATTTTATGTAATCTCTGGTACTAATTTGAAGTTTGATTTTACTTGCTTGTCATAATTGTAGACGCTGTAGATGATATGAAGCTCTTCACAATGTATGCAATTCGTTTAAAGTTATTTAAGTTTTTAATACTTTGTGTTAGATGTGTAACTTGCATTATAAAGTTCAAGATAATTTGGACTAAAAGTGCTCAGTTTGAGAAACTGTAAACGATGTAAAATATTATTCTGAGGCTACAATACAGATGTACGTGTGACAAATGGTTAAGATCTAAAAGTATCGTTAAAATAGAACGTACATTTATTCGTAAAACAATATTCGTAATACTATGAGAACTCAACACGTTTAGAATAACAATTTTACAATCTGCTGCCAGCGTCGTCACGACCGACATTCTTTGGAAATATAATTCATGATAATCGCAATATAGAATATTCAGTACAACTCAACGTTTCACTTCTTATGAAACAACTTATTACTATGCATGGGGCAATTAAAATGTTTATATTAAAGACATAAAAGACAGGTTTTGGTTGCAAAAAATCACATTCCACAATATTTTGTTGGTACATAAATATAAACAATATAAAAAATATTTTAAATATTAATTGGTCTTATCATCAAGATATAAGACAAGGGATCAATGATAGACATTCCTTTTGATATTAAATCTTTTACAATGTTAAATAGGGATACTATTTTTTTATTTATGACTTGATTATATTACTTTTAAGAAAACAAGAAAATGTAATATTTACGTTAAATTTTTTAACACCTCTATAAGTATTGATAGTTAAAAATATCTTAAATTGTACACACGACAAACACCTAAATAAGAATTAACCAAATAATTCTGAAATAAAATAAAATAGAATAGAAGAAGGCTTTTGTAGGTTAAATTTGAAGTTGAAACCTCCGGAATATATGAAAGTAGACGTAGAAAGTAAATTAATAAATCTCAATGATAGCTGCGCTGATTGAACTGAGATGTAAATGAGTCTGCATGATACAGATTATCTATGAGTTGCATTGTGACCACTGTGAAGGTGCTTTACAATTTACAATTGTTTATTACTTTAGTTCAAATCTTCATTTTATTTAACAAAATTGTTTTATTTGGTAATGAATAATTGATAACATCTAAAAGTTCACTGAAACTATATTAATTAAATAGATCTTCTATTTGCTCACACTGGATTTTAAATAAATAACACATGAGAATAAATTATTTTATATTTATTCGATATTTAAGTCGCCACGAGGTCGCCTCTTTTAAAATCCATATTGAATACGGGTTATTGTTTAGGTTTGATACGTAAAATAAATATTAGTCTGCATCGAGGTAGCAATAACGGTCTTCTTCGTAACGATCTGGATATAAACAATAACATACCTATCGATGCCTCAGTTTCAGTTAAAAGGAGATTCAAATTTGTTTTATTTGAATTTGAATTTGAATTAGAAATTAGAAATTTGAAAAATTATTTCACAAATCTTTGTAGATTATATATACAGTAATATTGTTATTACTGTATCACGTGCTATTGTTGATAGAAATGAAGTTATTTCTGTTCGAAGTGATATCATTTTTACGTTAAATAATAAAAATTAAAATTAAAAAAGTAACCTTATTAAAATTTATTAAACGTTATGTAACATTTTTCGGAATTTAAATACATATACATAATTTTTTTTTAACTAAAATTTAATAAATAGTGTTAAATAATATTTTATGAAATTTAAATTTTTAGAATAAATCTGTTACATAATAGTTTTTTTGTAATTTACCGCCTTATTTTTTTGAATATGCCTGATTAGTTTTAAACCCATTCAAAGTCTTTATTTAAGAATTATATTAAAAGTTTTAGTACTCGTATTGTAATAATAATCATCAAATAACTAGGGGCGCCAACAGACCCTCAATTTCGACTCGCTGCGCTCTCGAAATCGCGGGTGCCGTTTGCATATTGAGCGAAGCGAGCCCAGTGTATTGACTCATCGTTTCCCATTGACTTCAATGTGATATCAGTTTTTTGACATGATATAAAAAAAATATTTTTTTTTGAGGACATTTTTAAAAAAAATTTTTTTAAGAACCATCATCTAATGTGTGTCTTTTTGCATTGCAAAGTTTCATAATTTTCCGTCAAGTAGTTTTCGAGCCAATTCGTGACAAAGAATGTAAAAAGTCTCCAGTAAAACGCTCCGCTCACTTCGTTCGCTTCGCTCAACAAATTTGACAAGATAGTAGACACAATATCCTTTTACACAGAGTTATTTATCGAAAAACAATAATTGTTATTTTGAATTCAATCACAAGGATTTTCTGGTACTTTTAATTTATATGAAAGTATTTTTTCAAAGTAACCTCCTAATACAGATAGTGCCAAACAATCTTCAGTCATAAAGAAACATAAGAAATTATAATATGATCATGAACTCATACCACGTAATTGCAGTGCTTTCCTCAGAACTCTGCAGATAGCGCACCTAATAACAACTGGAGAGCGAACTCACTGCTATGGAAATTGTTGCTAAAGTCGAGTTAAACTGCCATCGATAACTTCAAAGTACAGTCGAGTGCGCTTTAACAAACTTTTATTACCTTTTATTGCATTTATTTAGTGACTTGTTAAAATTGAGCTTTTCAGAAATTGCAGGTTCGTCATCAAGAGTCAAGTCATTATCAAAATGAAAATATGAAATGTTATTAGTATTATATGATTTTATGAGCATAATTACTTATAGCTATTTTTGTAGATATCAAATTTAATAAAATAATAAACTAACATATTTACCTCAAATCTCAAGCCAATGAAAATACGAGGAGAGAATTTATTGTCTTTGACCATATAACGACCGACCATAGTCTGTGAATTTCCGTTCAGAGAAATATTGATCATATTCCTCTGAAAATACTGTAGCTAGAATCCTGAATCCATTTACAAAACCTACAGAGACTCGAGAAACTATAGCTAAAATTCTGAATAGAAAGTCCCTTAAAGTATAAACCTGCATATTTTTAACTTTGGATGCTAACACAGATATGATATTACTATTATTATATTGTTACCATTTATTTTCAAATATATACCTTTATTTACAACATTTATAAAATATTGACGAATTATTAAATAGTCAAAGATAAAGTGTAGAGTTTTTTCTAACCAAATTCAGTAGCTTTATAAACAAGACAAAGTAAACCAATTTTTAATAACATGTGAATTTGAAGGGCCCGGAGACAAACACAACATCGGTTGGTACGAAAAATATTTGTATAGGGTTAGCCTAAATGTTGTATAATATATATATTTTTTTGGTGGTAGCATAATTTTGGATCTACCAGTCTTCAGCTACTTTTAATAATCTGATGTTTATATATTTCATTATTTTATGATCTTAATCCGATTAGTGCTTGTCTTTTTGAATATCTTATATATTTTAACTTTAATAACAAGATGGAAATATAATTAAAATATTTTAGTTACAGGTACACATCAAATTAAATCTCATTGTGGGTAACATATGAAACAACATATTTGAATGTGAAAATCATTTGTTAATTTGTATACTTCGTTATTTAAATTCGATATCTATATCTATTATACCTGTTTGGCTGTTAAAAAAAGAAAGGTAATAATTGTTTTTAATATATTCAGAAGATGTGTAGTAAGGTTTTAACTAATAAAATAATAATTTCTTAACAAACAATATTGTCGTGACAAATATATACTGTACTACAAACATTGTACATTCTTCAAGTAGATGTCCTACACATACACTTAGTCATAATCTATCGTTCCATTGTTAAAGACAAATTACTCTAAGTGTCATCTCAAAGACACACGCGGTGTGTGATATCTCAATGTATAATAAAACACACACACAGCGCCGTTCTTATTCATCTTAAATGTTTATCTCTTGTCTCCTTCATTACAATTTGTAAGTCAATATATCACGTTTTGTTTCTCTTGTGTTTGTTTTTGTTTCTTTTGTATTTTCTTTATTTGCATATAAAACTCCATAATTTATATAATTGTCTCAGAATAAATGAAATAGTCTGATGAAATATGTAATTTGAGGTCTGTATTAAAATAATAAATATTGTTTTCGTTCGTTCGTTCGTTTTTAGAAATTATAAATAAGCAGAAACTTCTATAATTTCTCGTTATCAGTACAATTTATCAAAGATTTATAAACATCGTTCAATTAAATAAATTACATCCGACATCAATTACATCGACGTTATCCCATTTATTAGTATCAGTAGTTAAGCTTTACATTATTTTAAAACAGTTTTACATTTTTTTTCTTCCTTATTTCTTATCACTTTATTAATACAGCGTGCTGTTTATTTTTTAAAATGTTATTAAATAAAAAGACTCGCTTAAACTCGTATATGTTATTAGGAACCAAACAATATTGATGATATAAATTTGGCGATAGCTTATAAAATATGAACTATATTATATAAGAACTATATTGACTTTATGATCTTAAATATGAAATTAGATATAGATAATTGGTTTAGACAATATGGAACGCAACGTCATTAATACTTATTTGTTAAAATAGATGAAATGCAACTTGATGTTCTAAAAGATGCTTGAATAAACAAGAAACAGTCCTCAATGATAGATACCACTAAAACTATTAATTAAGGATTTATTCCATCTATAACATCATAAACAATTTTATATATGATGATAAAAACCATGTAATGATTTAATGAATACAGTAGTTGTTTTCAGCTCCGCCTCTCGTGTCTTATAAAATACACTTTACTTAATTCTGATTGCTTTATAAATATTGTGATTAAGTTTATTTCTTTACAAATTATTTGACAATATATTTCTGATCTGATACAGAAAGAAATGCTGCTAATATGAATAATAACAACTAAGTAAGTGAATCATCATCATCATCATCATCAGTGAAGTTGAGTTTTCAATAAGTGTTGGTAACACTTATTGAAAACTCAACTTCACTGATTCACTTCATTGATGAATTGTATTCATTAGTCTCTATTAGATGAACGTTATTTGAATTAAAATACTTGGCAAATTAAATATAATTCTTAACCTCTGAGAAGTGTTCTCTAGATATCTCTTTTATGTGACATTCTTTAATACGTTGCAATTTACAGTATTTTTATAGCGTACAAAAAATACACACGCTCAATAACCTGATTTAGTTAATAATAGTAATAAAAATATGGTAAGAAATATAAAAATAAGTACCGTTTGTTGTTGGAGTTCAAGTATTTGTTACATTTGTTTGATGAGGGACAATCTTAGTGATTTATAAATCCACATAGATATTGTATGATCCTTAAACTGCGTTTTAATTAATTGGCGACAATAGCAAAGGACGAATGGTAAAACAATGATTGTCTCAATTTTTACATACACCTTATTTAAATTCCATCTTTTACGAGCTTTTACTATCTCCAGTAAAAACTTAAACTTAAAAATTTGTATTATCTTAAAACTGAATGATCAATTTATATTCGACAAAGAATTTTAAAGTATTATTATTTTTTTTAATTCAGTTATTCTTAAGCTTGTAAAAATCCTAGAGAACAATGCCTGTGAGTATTAAAACTCTAGCGTTAACCTTTTTATACATTATTCATAATTTTTATTCTTCTTTAAAAACACAAAGCAGAAGTGCTTACATTCAGTAAGACTACAATTTATTTTAACGATTTATGTACAAGTTATTTAACAAAACTTTATAAATAACATATTCATAATGTTTTGTAGATGTTTTATTTAATGTTAATTATAATATACACTTGCCAATTCACCATGTCCATTGCAAGTTGCATTGTAATTAAGGGCAAGCTGCCAAAAAACTATGATCTGGTTAATTTGGCTCCATATTGCTATTTACTGATAGGTGAGAAGATTTAAAAATAACATTAATAAAACATGGAAGAGATATATCATTAATTATTATTTATTTATTCTTTATTGCACACACTTCAAGAGGATATTACAAACATAATTTTAAAAATATAAGAAGTTGGCAAAGGCGGTCTTATCGCTAAAGCGATCTCTCCCAGACAACCCTTTTTTTTTTTTTTTTGACGTGGGGAAATCCAGGACGGATGCCCGCCGCCTCAGGGGAGACGACCTGCTTATGCCGGGCTCTAATCGGCTAAAATCCCACGGTGTCCTACTCGTCACCATATGCCGTGGTTACGGGAACATCCATCATTCAATCTTCCGCAACCCCTGCGACGATGCGGTCTTTTTAGACCTCTACTCGTTTCAGTGGAAGACAGATGGTCGTTCTTCCCCTGACAAACAACAGGTTTGGTTGAAAATTTTCGTAATTCTTTGCAAGAACCATATTCCCCGAAGCAAAGCAGACGCTAGTTACCTTTTATTTTAACAGGTAACTTGCAGAAATTGTATTTTTAAGAAAAACTTTCTATTTTAAATTAGACCACCGCCAGCGCCGCGCGGAATGGAACAAACTATTGTGTGGGATTATATTTAATATTATCTGTACACAAAGATTATCTGTTGCAACAAACAACTGTTTGAAAATAATGTAATTAGATACATTATTACTAACTCGGTTCTATGGTCAAAAAACTTCTATATACATAGTTAATAATAACTTAGATAGTAAAATAATTAATGATTTTAGATAAATTCTTCAAAATTTATTACCAAAACTATTTAAGTTTGACATGGTACGAAATAGAAAAGTAAAATTCTTTTAAAATTAATGTTAGAGGCGGTGTTTAGGTTTCAGGTAAAATATCGATTTTAATTAATTTATTTTTATTTAGTTTCTTAATAAAAAAATCGTAACGTTTTATTTTTTCTAGTATTTGATTAAAATAAATTTATTACTTAACGTTTTTGATATGATTCTTAAGATATCTTATCGTACGCTTGGAGCCGATGACCATATTTCCACATCTACACGGGGGAATGCACCACTTAATTATTATCACGAAGACGGGTATTCCAATAATCAACTTAAATAACGCACCATATTGTTTAAAATAATCTATACAACATTTTGTTAAAGTATTAATTCATATATTTTTTACAGATAAAATATTTTTTTTTTTAATAAATATCATTCAATGTCAATGTCTGGTTCATTTGTCTCGATGTGAATAAAATCCAAATGACTTGAAAAACTCTCAGACAGCATTCCTGTCTTGGACGCTCAGTTAAATTCGTTACTAACAAAATTTACAACCAATTTCTTATTAACTTCCTCTACCGAGGAACACAGTTAGGATTATCAGTGTTGAAATCCACTTTTAAAAATCTCAAAGTATCTTCCTAAAGCTCAATATTATTGATGTTGTCGACATGATAACAAACCATCTAAAAATGCTTGAACTCGATCGATCGATTCTTTAGTTTTTCCAACGCTTTAGTAACACGAGAATGAGATCGAAGTACATACTTCTTACACACATGATGTTTATTGTTGATTTATTATTTTATCTTCAGACGTTGTTATAAACAAATAGAAAGTTTAAATAATTGTTAGTAGTAAAAGGAAATGCAAAATTTTATATAATCATAAATTTCCTTCGCAATAAATAATTTATCGTGTGATATAAAAGGCATTACGAGATGGGATGGAGCGGGTTCTAACGACTCGCCGTGTAATATCAAGTTAGTGAGCAACTTGGTGTTTCCTTTTATAGCTTCGATTATTCGATTGTTTTCATTTTCTTGAAAGACATTTACTTTTTGGAAAATTGTTTGTTAGTCGACAGTTTAAGTTGTTAGTCGCCTACCTTCAAGCTTCCTTTAGTGTCCAATCAAAGTTCAGGTTGTTTGAAATAGGTATATTTAAATAATATATCTTCACTGCGTTAAATATTGGCGTCATTATATTGATGTATATTATAATAAATGTCATCGTACAAGCTATATAGAGCATCTTTAGACATTATCGAGTCTAGTTTTATTGCGAAAGTTAAAATCACTGAAAAACCAAGGTTATTTATTTTATGAAGCTACTTATCAGGGTTGAAAATATATCAAAAAGACAATTCAAAACTTTTTCTAAAGCGACAGTTCTTGGAGTCATCAATCATAATAATTCAGTGGAAAAAATAAATACGCCCGCATTTATGTAACGGCAAGCAATTTTTTATGTCACAATTCGCTGACTGAGATCCCCTTATATGTGATGTTGAATATGTTGTACTTTTATAATGAGAAAACATTAACATAAATTTACCGAAAGTCCTTTTATTAATAATATTTAATAAAGAACCTTTTAAAAATATTATTTAAATATTATTCATAACATATTATAGAATTGTTTCATGACATGAGTCCAACATGGCATTTTAAAGTTCTTAAGTCGATATGATAACAATGTTGGCACCGTCGCGTTCGCCATTTAAACGTTGAAATTTCAGTTTAGAAATCTCAGTAACTATATATGTTTTCTATGAGTTTAAGAAAACAAATTCCAGAACAACAATATTACGAAAAGTATTTACTGTTCTCTGTGACTCTTTGTTTATAATATAACCAACCTATAAAGACAATATTTATACATGGTTTGTTTTGCTTCTATTATATATTATTCAAATGAGTTGTGAACTCTGTTTACGGATGCCTGTATACGTATATGTTTTATGAATATTCATATATAAAGTATACATAGTATTTATATACAAGTAAATACTGAGTAAGTAGTTTAGATAATTGTTTTATATAAGATAAGTGGTTGCCCATACTAAATACGTTCTGTTCCTTAAAATCTTCATGTTCTTTGGAAGTTACTGGTCGTACCACAGAGTCGTACCACATATATCGCTCCTTAAATACAAAAATACCACAAGTCAAAATAAGCAAATTATACAGGAGCGGCATTTGAAAAAATGATTTGGATTATTTTATTATTTATGTGTAAACGATGTGTATTACGTATATACTTGTTATACACTTGACATAAATATCATTACCTACCACCATACAACTTCATTATTTTGTAACAGCAGATATAACTGAGTAACCTTCGGAATTTACTATTGATCTACTACATTGTGTGGAAGCTCAATAAAAAAGAAACATTCATAAATTTTACAAGACAGAAAAGCTAACATTTCTTCCAAGACTAAATTATATTCTACACTGTGTTCGTAAACTTAATGACAATGAGATTATACAACAAGTACACATAATTTCTTCTTACAAAAGAAAATCTTAACGTTTATAAAATAACTTTGTCTCACTATCTGTAGAAATCACCAAAAAGGAGTTGGTTTTAAACTTAAAGAGACTACTATGACTCCGATATTTTGCGTAGAAATCGGCTTTATAATGTAAGTACTTACTAAAACTCACTAGAAAGTTTGTATGCCAATTTCTTAATTTTCGAAATAATAAACACAATATAAAATAAAATAACGTGACATTTATTTTTATTTTGTACTTTAAAAAAGAAAAAAATTGTTAGTTATAGATATCAAATTGTATTAGTATAACATTATAAAGCAGAGGCCGCTGGTAGATAGCTGAAGATATATATAACAAGTGTTTTTAATATTGTTTAGCTATTTACTTCCTCTAGGTAGGTGTAGAAAAAAAATATACGGTAATCAATCTTAAGTTTTCAATTGTCTGAATTTTGTTTTAAGTAAAATATAAAAATAAAATAATAAAACAAAACGAATATAAACAGCACAATTTATCAGCTTTTAGTTATGTAACTCCATTATTTTAAGTTAAAATTTGGTTTTATCTATGGTGCTGCAGTGGAAAAATAGCGTCTGAAGAATGCTTCAAGCTCATTGCACCGAGGTGACTTGTTCCATTACTAGACGGCGACGGTGATTCAATTTAAACTAGCAAAGTTACTTGAAAAGAACAATTTTGGTGAATCTTCAAACTTTGCTTAAGAGCTTTTCATTTTGAGTTTGTTTCACAACTACATAATAATAAATTTATGGTGGTGTCTGTCTATAGTCTACATGTATCTATATTTCTGCTCGTAAATATATACTAGTAAGATTTGTTTCCCGCTCACTGAATAAAAACACTCACATAAATGAATATCTATGCCACCAATAAAAATAATCAAATAAAAACAACACTTCTATTGTCGAAACTAAGATCAAGTTATCATATAAACGTACAGCATCTTGGCTTAAGTATCAATATAGTATATTATTATCAATACAGTATTGAGACAATATCAGAATTATATGGATTTTTACATCCACTTTTACTTTACTGATTTTTTTCCTGCAATAATAAGAAACATGCTTTATAACCAATTGCTAATAGTTCAGTACAAGTAAAACAATACAATCTGCACAAAATCTATAATTTCACACTCAAATAATATGAATAACTAGCAGACCCGGTCACGCGTTGCTGTGACTATTGTTTTTGATATATTACATTGTAGTAAACTATTTAAGGGGTAACGTTCAGAGTACTTCTGTCATGAAAATCATAATGTTTTCTTACAGTCGATATTAAGCAAAAATAAAAACAAAATTATTTTTTAAAGTTAATCCAAATTTATAACACTATTTGTAAATTACAAAGTTTTTAGTAAATAACTTGGAACACTAAACTTACGAATGAGGTAGGTAGGGTAGATACATCATTCGTAATTATTCAATCCAGTCAACAGATACCGCCATCTTTTAGAATTGTTAGGAGCTAACTGCAAAATAATAAACAAATAAAATAATATTGCGACTATGAATTGAGTTGAAAATTATTATATATCTTTTAAGTTAGGTCAAACTGTACGTGGTGTGTAAATTTATTAAAATCGGTTAAGTAGTTTAGGAGTCCATTTCGGACAAACAACGCGACACGTGATTTATATATATTAAGATTTCTGGTAGATTTTTTTTATCATTTAATATTTTAAATAATATGATAAATAAATCGTAAAATTATCCTCTTTTTAATATGTTACTTTATCATTTTAATAAGATGAAATAAAGAATAATGAAATAAAACCTATATAAGTATTTTCAGTAATCGTATTAATAACAAAAATCTGTTTTATTTTTATTGTAGTGCTTTATGATACACAATGTTTTTTTTTGATTACCTGGTGAATACAAACAAATCTGATGGTTTTCCAACATGGGAACAGGCAACATACAATTGACCCCTGGGACTTATTTATGGTCATAGCAAAAGCAAGCCGCACTGGAAACTGTCAGTCGGAATCATTGCGATGCGTGGTATCAACACGTCTTCTCCTTTATACTTTCCTTTCAGTATAGTTGCTTCTATCACGTTGTTCAATAATTTTTTTATCGCTAACCGTGTGCCGTTGCAAAGATGTGATTGGTTGATATTTCTCAACATTATAACTAACGATAATTAAAGGTTTAATTGAAGATTGTGAGGTGGTAATCCTGGTAAATCCAGCGAATTAAAAAATTCAGGCGGATAGTTGACGACATCATCTTTGTTAGTAGCCGAATCAACTGATATATCAATACGCCTGTAATTCGTTCTTGAATGTTGAAATTTAATTCATTTACATCTATGTTTTTTGCAGCCAATCATGGTTTCTGTAATTTTGAGCAACATCTGGAAACACCTTTTGAATAAGTTCATCTTTTGATCTAGTTAACTGACAAAAACTTTGAGGAAAGTTAATGCAACCCGTCAAGGTGTCTATAGGAAATTTGCCATTACCAATGTCAATGAGTTGTTTAGAGAATATGTCTCCAGATTGGTCATTTTGCAACTTGACACGCATATTCTTGCTTAAATGTAATACCTTCACATGCTTCCACAAATTGGAGGACTTTAAATATGCATTAAGTTCATCAGCTGGCGTTGATCGTAGAATCACTGGCAATATTTGACGAAAATCTCCTGCTAATAAAATCATTGCACCACCAAATGGGTTATGATTGCTCCGTAGATCTTGTAAGGTTCTATCTAAAGCCTCAAAAGATTTTTTATGTGCCATCGTGCATTCATCCCAAACAATCAATTCACATTGCTGCAAAATCTTTGCCATTGCAGAGTTCTTCGAAATGTTACAGGTTGTGGTTTCGTTGCTTTGCATGTGTAATGGCAATTTTAGTGCTGAATGAGCTGTTCTACTACTTTCAAGCAAAGTTGATGCGATTCCCCACGAAGCGAGTGCAAGTGCAATTTTATTTTGTGAGCGAACTGTTGCTAATATCAATAAAATCAAAAAAAAAATCCTGTACCACCAGGTGCATCTAAGAAGTAAATCCCTCTTCTTTTATCATTTATTACTTTCATAAGTGTATCAAATACATACTTCTGTTGTTCATTCAATAGTGGAAGATTTGTTTGAATTAATTCTTTCAAAGTATTGAGATCATACAGTTTTTCTCGGTGCAACTCTTGGTTAAAAGCATCATGCATTGGACGATTGGGCGCGGCCAGGCCTAATTGAAATAATAGTTTGTTTGACATCATCAAGCACATGTCCTCAATTGAAATCAATACTTCATCGTAAATTTCTTCGCTTATTTGTATATTTGGATTTCCCCTTCTAATCCGTATTTGATACAAAATATCATCACACATATTATCTTTGTACTTGATCCACAAATCCTTTGGGTTTGATGAGAAGCATGTAGATATGATTATAGAAAACAATGTTCGTATTTGATGAGCTTGTGATGATATTACAGCATCATTGAGAGTTTGATCCTAATGAGCATTTTTCTAGCAATCGCAAACGTTGGCAAGCTTTTTTGTATGATCCACACAAATCACCATCAACAGTTCGTACATATTGGAATGATGTTGGGCCACGTACATTGTCTGATAGTAGTCGTGAATAAAAACTTTCATAATTGCTTTGATGTACTGAATAAATTCGACCAATCGCATCGGTAGAATATACATCTGGGTATCCTGAAACTGGTTTTCCTTGATTCCGTGGTATAAATCTCCTTAAGGATTGATTCCAAGTATAATATTTTGGCATTTCAGAATATAACAATGTTTGAGCAAAAGCATCGTTTTGGCATGTCAAAAAAAAACAGGTTAATGTAATAGATGGTGGCTGTACAGCTCTTTGTACTGCGTTCTGTGCTGTAAAATATACCTTTTGTCCATTTTCTAAATGCACAGCTGAATGAACAACAGTAGGGTGTCTCTCATGAATAGGAAAAGAAAATATTCGCCAAACTGCTTCATTACTACTAACATAGCGACCCATTTCGTATGGGGTAACTTCATCATTGGAATTCTCTGCATTAATACCAATCACAGCCATATCACTCCCTTTGGTTACATATTTGCAAATGTATTTAATAGATTTTATTGAATGGCAAGATTCAACGTTGATGTGCGCTTTGAAGGTCTTTGATAAAATGGGTGAATATGGAACAATCCAGCGATTATCTATTTCAATATCTTGTTAATTTAATTTGACAATTGTTGATCTTCCATTTTCTGCTGTCGATCGACGACGATACAAAGGATAACCGTCAATACCAGTGATTGTTTCAGATATTAATGTCCGTGGATATCGTTTTGAACATTTACCATCCACCATACATGGTAAATTTTGATTAAGAGTTCCACAGGGACCATGTACCATGTTTTTGATAACTACCTCATGCAATCCAGGATCTACTTCTACATTAAGGATTTCAGCTGATATTACTGCATCAACTTCATTTGACTTTATCTTGTCAACTAACCAAATCAAAATATGTGCATGTAGCAATCCCCGTTTCTGCCACTCCACAGAATGCATCCAGCGGCGTGTCTCTCCAAACACATAATGTTTCACAATGAAATCCATTAAAGATTTCAACTTTTGTATAAAGACTCTGGCTGTGTCTATTTCTATCCAGTGTGGATTGCATGTAAATGTGATGAACAAATCTGCTGTACCATAATGACAAACATATGACATGGCATTTTGAGCATATTCATGCATATGTCGAGGGCTTACGATGTATGTTGCTGGAAGAATAGTTATTCGACTAAGATTCTGTGCGTTACCATCAGTATTAATCGCATCTCGAAGGTGTATATACTCTTCAGATCTGAGTTTTGGCCGATTCAACCTGATGAATGTTAATCTCTCCGTTTCAATTTTAACATACATGTCTACAACATACTTGTGATATAATCGCCGACGTTTGAGTATGTGATTGTCATCATTAGGCGGTAGGAATAATAGTTCATTGAACTGACTTTTTTGTTGGTTTTAGAACCTGAAAATAGATTTTTGTTTTCATAACATTGAAAATAAAAAAAAATAATATAGTGACTGATAATATATCTCCTTGCTAAACTAATATTTTTTATTACCTGTAATGGGATTTATTATTTTGTTTGAGAAATCATAGCCATCTTCACCTTGCCAAAATATAATGGGATATTGCAATGCGTCATATGAGCGGTGTGTTTCCTTTATACGTTGTAATTGATCATTCCGACAATGTAAAACAATATCAAGGGATTCCAAGTTTTCTCCAAGTACAACGATGGCAACTTCATCAATAGTTGGTGCATTAAAACGTCAAGCATGTTGGCCAACAGGTGTTTTATCAGCTCTGATTACAATTTTGTGATTATCAGATGGCATCAGATCCAGTGCAGTTTTAAACAACATAATCAATTGATTGTACTCATGAAATAAAGTTTGTAATTATTCTACAATAGACCTCTTTACTGAATTGTTATTTGAACAACGCATATCAATTTCTTGTGGTGAATTGCCATCGAAATAAATTTGCAGGAATTTGTAATTGCTATCTGACACTGGTAACAGTGAACCTGCGCTATGATATAGTTGGCCTTGTATCTGTAAATTAAAATTAACAGGAAATTTTGTTCACTAAAATAATAATGATTAACTGCTATAATACCTACCTTAAAATTTGGCATGAAATTTTCCCTAACTACGTTTGTTGCCCCAAATGACGTCATTTGAAAGCAATTGTTATATTGTTGGATATTTAACAAAAAGTGTATGGAATCTGATTCTATTCCTGAAACCAATGAGTACAATGGCTCTGGTGGTAGATCCAATGGTATCAATTTCACTTTCCCATTTGCACAACACAATCCATTGGCTTCATTTGCCTTACAATGAGAGCAAACCAAGTTCATAGATCCAATAGTAACACATTGCTGGTTACTGTAGTCAATTGACAAATCATAATTGAAAGCAGCTCGATTCAAACTTTCGGGATTATTGGTTGAATCTCTCGCTCTCGTTTCCCGCGTTCGTGATATACGAATTCTTTCACGTTCTTTTCGGTCGTCACGTTCTTGTGCAGTATGATAAGATTGGTAATTAGTTTGGTTTGTAGCATTTCGGGTTCTTCTACCAAAATTACTTCGTCTTATAGGAGGCATATCGAATATACTCACCTAAATTATGTCACATGCAATAATTATTAATCACAGGTATTACATAAACACTTTGCACAAAACACGGTATAAAACAATCAAAATTAATTATTAAATATTATAAACGCTTTTTAACGCGGTTTGTTTGACAGATGCAATGACGTGAAAACTGATGACAATTTATGTCGCATTCCAAAACTAAAACAAAAGAAAGAATATTCCAAGGCCAATCAAATCTATAGCTCTTAAATTTTTTGACTTTTCAATTTGGTCGAGTTCACGATATTATCATTTTTGCGTGAACCTGCACACACATATATTTGATTGAATTTGAACTTTGTGCAGAGACAATAAAGTGCGAATTGACTCTTCGACGTTAGCAACACACCTACATTGTTTAGACAAAAATGAGTGCTTGTAATTTAACATGAACTTTATTGTATAGCAATACAGTTCAAATTGACTCTAAATTTAGTTAGAAAATATTTGTATAGGAAAAAGAAAAGGGCTCTTTTAGGGTTTTCCTGAAAATTATTCGAATTTTTCTCGCCGTAAGAACCATCCTTGGGCTTCAAGGAATATTTTAAAAAAAGAATTGTTAAGATTGGTCCATGCGTTGTTGAGTTGTGCGCTTACCAACACATTTTGCGATTCATTTTTATATAATAGATAAGGTACCATTGTAAATGAAAGATCAAAGTGACAAGAGACTATCGATGATTATTCATTAAGTTATAAAACTTGGATTTTCCTCATTTGAATCCAATGATCGAATAATATGAAAACCTTAGTAGTATCTTAAAAACAATCTCATCCGATTTTTAATTACGGGCATGTTTTTGCACATTTTTTTTCAGTTTTTATGGGTTTTTATAGGAATCGTTCTATAAAAGTGTTGCGGGATTGTTTTTCTCAATTAATTCTCTTAATTGAAATCAATTCACAGTCGACGTAGCGTGTAATATTATAAACCAAACTCATTATCGGTTTTATCCTCCAGTGATGCTGTGTGTATAAAATAATATTTTCTTTTTCATGTTTCATGATTAATCAATTAAAAACGTAATCTAATCTCTAAAATACATATGAATCGGAGGATATTTCAATTTAATAAGCACAAAGTAATATTTAATTATTTATTTATTTATTCATGTACCTCGCTTTACATAAACACTTGAACTATAAATTACTTACATGTATATTTATTTCTAAATATAGATATTAATATCCTGTTTTTGTTTTGGTTAAATTATATGCAAAACCTCTGTACTAAAAAATATAAATAAGTTTTTAATTACTGTATAATGTCAGTCGTGGTTCCAACCCTTGCCACTAACAAATATTTAGTAATTTATATTCACTTTACTGGCATTTTAACTTTTAATTATAAAGCCATAATGCTAGGTAGGCATCCGCTTATAATATAATATTATAATCAATAAATCAATATTTGTTCTTCTTGAAGTTTTGGTATAGTATAATCTTTATTTTTAATTCTCAAAATGTAGTTATATAAGAGATCTTTGTTATAAATCAAAATAAGTGTTACGTATCACAAAATTTATTTGAAAAAAAATGATCTATTATCAACAATTATTATAATTTTTTAAAGTTTTCAATCTATTTATTCTGTTATCAACAATTAGTATTATTTTTTTAAGTTTTCAATTTATTTATTGTCTAAAACATTATAGGCCATCGGGGGGCTCGAAAAGTCGAGGTGCATCGAGATAAATGTTGTAGAGCGCTTTTAGAATCCGATAAAATAACAAAGTAATTAAAAGAAAGGTTCATTGATACGAATTTAGTCATTAAATTTTTGAGAAGAGTACTCAAATTAGTAAGTATATAAATATCTTACATTTAGTCCTTTTTTATCAAGGTTATTTAATCATAGTTTAAAATACAAATTTAAATTTGATTTATATGTATTTCAACAGCCCATTTGGCATTTTGTTTCAACGTTTTCCATAATTAACATCTTTTTTTATTTTATATTTCAAAATATTGGGGAAAAGAAAATTTGAACTAAAATTTAATATACGAGTAAAGGGAAAAAATGTGTAGGAGACTTCTTTTCGAGAGCGTGGTATTTCCTTATTTTTTGGTAACTAATAGGGCATGATTCTGATTTCCTTTGACTTTGAATATAACAGAAGTGTCAGTCTCGCTTTTGATCAAAAAAAATTATTATTCCTCCTCTGCAAATTAAATTTTACAGCTTTCACTCCACAAATTCAAAGCCTTTATCCTTTATAATACGGTTTGTGTTTTGCTACATCCTAAAGAGTTTAATAGGATATTGTGTAAGAATTTTTTAAAACACTTCCTTATAAAAAAGCCATATCCCACCAGAAATATATTTTTTTAAGACAGTTTTCATCGAACCGTTCAATAAGAAAAACCACTTAGCATACACTTTCTTTATCTTTCATACATAACACTTTCAATTACATCCCCAATAAAGTCAAAACTGAAAACAATAAACTCAAAGCTTTAATTACATTGTAACGGAAATACTTAACCGACTTATATTAATTTTAGTTTTGTTAACTTAAGGATAATAACTCAGCTTCAAGAATATCTTTTCAAGCCTAAGACTTCTCCAAATTTTACTGAGAATATTACATATTTTGAAGAATACAATGATAAGAAAACAAAAAAGTTGTTTCAGACTTTCAGCACCTTTATAGAGTTTATTTAGTAACTTGGATCAAATAATCATTACTTACTGCAATGTTACTCCTTTGTTAAAACATGTTATTACATATAGATGCTTCAAGCGAGACAATTAGAAAAAAATCGAATATTTAACATCTTAATAATATTGGAAATCGCTACTCGTTAAATTTTTTAGATTTTATTAAAATTTCAATCTCATAATCTATTACTATCTTAACCAGTTTTTGACTCAAAAGCTTATAGAATTCAGGGATTACAACGTTGGGAGTCCAGAGATATAGATAGTTAATGTTTCGTTGTAGGACATTAATAGATAAGTCAGTCGCAATATATCCCGCTGTTATGTAAATCTCTTCAAAGTTCTATATTTCTCGAGTTCTCACTCGGAACGGTTACCTTTGAGACAATGAGAGACCTTTCTCGGAACTTATATTATGTCTTTCAAGCGGTGTTAATTACTGGTGCTATGTAATACTAGGGATAGAAATTATAAACTTAGTTTATTCCTTGCTAGTTCTTCTCAATGTAATGAGGTTTTTTACAAATCCATAACACACTTAAAGGTAAAAAATTATTGTCTTAACCTAAAACATAATACAGATTTGTTTTTAGATGCATAAAATATATCAATTAACAGAATCTGTTATAGGTTACATTACTCAGTAGAAACTTCAGGTAATCTGAGTGGAGACCAATTTACTGATAGTTCTAAAGTGCAGTGAAGTTAGACTGAGCGAGGTTGTAATGAATTCCACGTGATTACAACTTTGCTTCATCAAGGTGTAAATAAATTACAGACACTATCTTAGATCAAGCATAAGATATAGCTTTAGCTATTAATAGACACAACCCCAAAGGGCAACTATGATTATAATCTACACATATATATAATTGTAGTTTTGAATTAAATGTAAAAAAATATTTCAAGTGACATTTTACCATTACAATTAGTTTTTCAGTAATATTGACAAACGTTGATTAATATTTACATCATACTAATGTCATTTAATCGTTTTGCCTTCCCGGAACTCCTCTACTAACACTTAAACTTTAACTTTAACTTAGTGTAGTAATAAAGTTCAAATTGACTTTATATTTTATCTAACTAATATATGAATAATAAGATCATTATTAAAGTTTTTATTTTACCTCCGCGTATACTCGTGTTTTTTCCCACCAAGATCTAAACATAATCTCTAATTTTTTTTGCATTTTCATTTAAGTTTCCTCGCTGTTTAAAGTTTTAAAACTAACTCAAGTGCCTTCATTCAAGCCAATTGTACATCAAGGCAGATACCTATATCCATTTTAATGATATATTACAGTAAATTACTGTAATAGATTTCTTATTTTTTAGAGTATTGTTATTAATATTTTATGTTGCAATGCTTAAATCATTAGCTGTGACTCCTTCAAGGAAGCAAGTTGATAAGCAACTCCTATTAAGTTTGCATTAAGAAGAAATTCAATTATACAGTTTAATAGGAATAGTTCTGAGAATTTTTCAAGTAATTTGGTTTCTATTCACAACGAGCTCACCCAATCAACAAGACGGACATTAAATAATAACGAAATTTAATAAAATTTTGAAAATAATGCTTCTGCTTTGACTCTTTTGAACGAATTCAAGCAAAAACTACTGTAAAATAATTGTATATATAATATAAGTTGTACCATATGTATTATTATTTTACTGTGTACAAAGCATATTGTTAATTTGTATTCCCAAACTGAAAATCCAAGAGCAAAAAATTTTTAATCGTCCCGCCAAACTAATGTTTGAATATACAAAATTATTCAGAGCTGAGTAAAAGACATAGTAAACATGTGTAAATAATCTGTATGCAAATCATGGAGTTATGCTAATGGAGTGCGGATTTTAAAAATACCTCGTTACAGCTTTTGAACATTTTCTTTTTCTCGTTGGCTTTCTTGTTTGATGAATGACTATGTATTTAATATTTATGTGAATACAATATAAATAATAAATGAAAATAACGTTTGATTGCTAAGACTCTGTTATACATTGATTTATCAAGGCTACATTTCGTTATTGGAATAACTGATAGAAAAAAAAACATATTATAAAAAGAAACGAAAATCTCATTTTAATCATTTTTTACCTATAAAGAAATTGTAGAAAATTATTACACTCTTGGATTACTGAAAAAAGTAATGAAATACCCACAATATAAAATAAATGAGGATGAACTTCAAAGGATGTATGAATTTTTATTTGATAATGTATAAATATAATATATCTTCTGCTTGTGTATCGTTGGTAATCGTTAATGTTTTGCTTCGAACCCAATCCCTTCTATAGATTGTCATTTCATCGTAAATAACTGAACTGTATGTATGGAGGAGAAAATAACAATTTTCTTTCTTGTTTTTATATTGTTAAATGTTTAGTCTATAAAGAGTTTAAACCGTTATGAGGTGAAAAACAAACTGAATTTCCATTTACTTTTATTTGTTATTTACATAAATATTTGAGTAATTAATTATTATTTCAAGCAAACATATTCATGAAACAATATTATATCAGTAATATTTACTGTTAACGCCTTATTTCATCAGAGCAATAAACAAAATAATGATATTGCTGGAGGAAAAAATATGTATTTTCGAATATAACATATATTTTTTTTCATGAAAATATTATTGTTTCAGTCACATCAATTTAGAATATTTTCTGTAATACTTTAATTCTAACGTCATTGCTTGAATTCTAACGTCTACAAAGTATTCAATAAAAATATCATCAAAATTATCAACTAACTTATCTAACTGGGTACATTTATAAAAATTATCTTTTATATCTTCTATTATAGGTCTTAAATCTAATGTTTTGACGACTGTCCGTTTATCGTTACTCACGATAGCAACGCCATTTCTTAAGGGTAGTACTCCAGGATTTTCATTTAGTTCCTGAAGTTGAAGGGCCTGGGTCCACATCACCGGGACCAGGGTCATAATCAAATCAAATCAAATCAAAAATCTTTATTGAAAATAAGTTTCATACAAAACATTTTTTCATTGTCAAAGCTACCACCAGCTCGGAAAATTATTTCCACAGACCTGAGAAGAGCTGGCGACAGAAACTCAGCGGGATTGTCATGATTTGTTTTTTTTTTTTTTCTTAAATTCCAAATAACATAAATACATTACACAATATTAAATAAATAATCTTGAAGCAGCCTGGCAGCGATCGCTTCATACCCACGGTGCATTATCCTCTAAGTATTCAGATACATTGTAATATCCTTTTGCACACAAACGTTCCTTAGCTATTCTCTTAAATTTGTTAAATGGTAATACTTGAACGTTTGCTGGGACTTTGTTGTAAAACTGTATACATTGCCCCATGAAAGATTTACTCACTTTTTTAAGTCGAGTAACAGGTAGCGCGAGCTTGTGTTTGTTCCTGGTATTTATAGTGTGTATATCACTATGCTTAATAAAATTGTCAGTATTTTTATGTACATATTTAAGATTTTCAAAAATATACTGACTGGCGACCGTAAGTACATTAATTTGCTTAAACTTATTTCTTAAAGAATCTCTAGGGCCCAGATTGTAAATTGCACGGACAGCTCTTTTTTCTATAACGAAAATGGTATTTATATCAGTAGCACTACCCCACAGTAGGATACCATAAGACATCTATTATATAAAAATGAATCGCAAAATGTGTTGGTAAGCGCACAACTCAACAACGCATGGACCAATCTTAACAATTCTTTTTTTAAAATATTCCTTGAAGCCCAAGGATGGTTCTTACGGCGAGAAAAATTCGAATAATTTTCAGGAAAACCCTAAAAGAGCCCTTTTCTTTTTCCTATACAAATATTTTCTAACTAAATTTAGAGTCAATTTGAACTGTATTGCTATACAATAAAGTTCATGTTAAATTACAAGCACTCATTTTTGTCTAAACAATGTAGGTGTGTTGCTAACGTCGAAGAGTCAATTCGCACTTTATTGTCTCTGCACAAAGTTCAAATTCAATCAAATATATGTGTGTGCAGGTTCACGCAAAAATGATAATATCGTGAACTCGACCAAATTGAAAAGTCAAAAAATTTAAGAGCTATAGATTTGATTGGCCTTGGAATATTCTTTCTTTTGTTTTAGTTTTGGAATGCGACATAAATTGTCATCAGTTTTCACGTCATTGCATCTGTCAAACAAACCGCGTTAAAAAGCGTTTATAATATTTAATAATTAATTTTGATTGTTTTATACCGTGTTTTGTGCAAAGTGTTTATGTAATACCTGTGATTAATAATTATTGCATGTGACATAATTTAGGTGAGTATATTCGATATGCCTCCTATAAGACGAAGTAATTTTGGTAGAAGAACCCGAAATGCTACAAACCAAACTAATTACCAATCTTATCATACTGCACAAGAACGTGACGACCGAAAAGAACGTGAAAGAATTCGTATATCACGAACGCGGGAAACGAGAGCGAGAGATTCAACCAATAATCCCGAAAGTTTGAATCGAGCTGCTTTCAATTATGATTTGTCAATTGACTACAGTAACCAGCAATGTGTTACTATTGGATCTATGAACTTGGTTTGCTCTCATTGTAAGGCAAATGAAGCCAATGGATTGTGTTGTGCAAATGGGAAAGTGAAATTGATACCATTGGATCTACCACCAGAGCCATTGTACTCATTGGTTTCAGGAATAGAATCAGATTCCATACACTTTTTGTTAAATATCCAACAATATAACAATTGCTTTCAAATGACGTCATTTGGGGCAACAAACGTAGTTAGGGAAAATTTCATGCCAAATTTTAAGGTAGGTATTATAGCAGTTAATCATTATTATTTTAGTGAACAAAATTTCCTGTTAATTTTAATTTACAGATACAAGGCCAACTATATCATAGCGCAGGTTCACTGTTACCAGTGTCAGATAGCAATTACAAATTCCTGCAAATTTATTTCGATGGCAATTCACCACAAGAAATTGATATGCGTTGTTCAAATAACAATTCAGTAAAGAGGTCTATTGTAGAATAATTACAAACTTTATTTCATGAGTACAATCAATTGATTATGTTGTTTAAAACTGCACTGGATCTGATGCCATCTGATAATCACAAAATTGTAATCAGAGCTGATAAAACACCTGTTGGCCAACATGCTTGACGTTTTAATGCACCAACTATTGATGAAGTTGCCATCGTTGTACTTGGAGAAAACTTGGAATCCCTTGATATTGTTTTACATTGTCGGAATGATCAATTACAACGTATAAAGGAAACACACCGCTCATATGACGCATTGCAATATCCCATTATATTTTGGCAAGGTGAAGATGGCTATGATTTCTCAAACAAAATAATAAATCCCATTACAGGTAATAAAAAATATTAGTTTAGCAAGGAGATATATTATCAGTCACTATATTATTTTTTTTTATTTTCAATGTTATGAAAACAAAAATCTATTTTCAGGTTCTAAAACCAACAAAAAAGTCAGTTCAATGAACTATTATTCCTACCGCCTAATGATGACAATCACATACTCAAACGTCGGCGATTATATCACAAGTATGTTGTAGACATGTATGTTAAAATTGAAACGGAGAGATTAACATTCATCAGGTTGAATCGGCCAAAACTCAGATCTGAAGAGTATATACACCTTCGAGATGCGATTAATACTGATGGTAACGCACAGAATCTTAGTCGAATAACTATTCTTCCAGCAACATACATCGTAAGCCCTCGACATATGCATGAATATGCTCAAAATGCCATGTCATATGTTTGTCATTATGGTACAGCAGATTTGTTCATCACATTTACATGCAATCCACACTGGATAGAAATAGACACAGCCAGAGTCTTTATACAAAAGTTGAAATCTTTAATGGATTTCATTGTGAAACATTATGTGTTTGGAGAGACACGCCGCTGGATGCATTCTGTGGAGTGGCAGAAACGGGGATTGCTACATGCACATATTTTGATTTGGTTAGTTGACAAGATAAAGTCAAATGAAGTTGATGCAGTAATATCAGCTGAAATCCTTAATGTAGAAGTAGATCCTGGATTGCATGAGGTAGTTATCAAAAACATGGTACATGGTCCCTGTGGAACTCTTAATCAAAATTTACCATGTATGGTGGATGGTAAATGTTCAAAACGATATCCACGGACATTAATATCTGAAACAATCACTGGTATTGACGGTTATCCTTTGTATCGTCGTCGATCGACAGCAGAAAATGGAAGATCAACAATTGTCAAATTAAATTAACAAGATATTGAAATAGATAATCGCTGGATTGTTCCATATTCACCCATTTTATCAAAGACCTTCAAAGCGCACATCAACGTTGAATCTTGCCATTCAATAAAATCTATTAAATACATTTGCAAATATGTAACCAAAGGGAGTGATATGGCTGTGATTGGTATTAATGCAGAGAATTCCAATGATGAAGTTACCCCATACGAAATGGGTCGCTATGTTAGTAGTAATGAAGCAGTTTGGCGAATATTTTCTTTTCCTATTCATGAGAGACACCCTACTGTTGTTCATTCAGCTGTGCATTTAGAAAATGGACAAAAGGTATATTTTACAGCACAGAACGCAGTACAAAGAGCTGTACAGCCACCATCTATTACATTAACCTGTTTTTTTTTGACATGCCAAAACGATGCTTTTGCTCAAACATTGTTATATTCTGAAATGCCAAAATATTATACTTGGAATCAATCCTTAAGGAGATTTATACCACGGAATCAAGGAAAACCAGTTTCAGGATACCCAGATGTATATTCTACCGATGCGATTGGTCGAATTTATTCAGTACATCAAAGCAATTATGAAAGTTTTTATTCACGACTACTATCAGACAATGTACGTGGCCCAACATCATTCCAACATGTACGAACTGTTGATGGTGATTTGTGTGGATCATACAAAAAAGCTTGCCAACGTTTGCGATTGCTAGAAAAATGCTCATTAGGATCAAACTCTCAATGATGCTGTAATATCATCACAAGCTCATCAAATACGAACATTGTTTTCTATAATCATATCTACATGCTTCTCATCAAACCCAAAGGATTTGTGGATCAAGTACAAAGATAATATGTGTGATGATATTTTGTATCAAATACGGATTAGAAGGGGAAATCCAAATATACAAATAAGCGAAGAAATTTACGATGAAGTATTGATTTCAATTGAGGACATGTGCTTGATGATGTCAAACAAACTATTATTTCAATTAGGCCTGGCCGCGCCCAATCGTCCAATGCATGATGCTTTTAACCAAGAGTTGCACCGAGAAAAACTGTATGATCTCAATACTTTGAAAGAATTAATTCAAACAAATCTTCCACTATTGAATGAACAACAGAAGTATGTATTTGATACACTTATGAAAGTAATAAATGATAAAAGAAGAGGGATTTACTTCTTAGATGCACCTGGTGGTACAGGATTTTTTTTTTGATTTTATTGATATTAGCAACAGTTCGCTCACAAAATAAAATTGCACTTGCACTCGCTTCGTGGGGAATCGCATCAACTTTGCTTGAAAGTAGTAGAACAGCTCATTCAGCACTAAAATTGCCATTACACATGCAAAGCAACGAAACCACAACCTGTAACATTTCGAAGAACTCTGCAATGGCAAAGATTTTGCAGCAATGTGAATTGATTGTTTGGGATGAATGCACGATGGCACATAAAAAATCTTTTGAGGCTTTAGATAGAACCTTACAAGATCTACGGAGCAATCATAACCCATTTGGTGGTGCAATGATTTTATTAGCAGGAGATTTTCGTCAAATATTGCCAGTGATTCTACGATCAACGCCAGCTGATGAACTTAATGCATATTTAAAGTCCTCCAATTTGTGGAAGCATGTGAAGGTATTACATTTAAGCAAGAATATGCGTGTCAAGTTGCAAAATGACCAATCTGGAGACATATTCTCTAAACAACTCATTGACATTGGTAATGGCTAATTTCCTATAGACACCTTGACGGGTTGCATTAACTTTCCTCAAAGTTTTTGTCAGTTAACTAGATCAAAAGATGAACTTATTCAAAAGGTGTTTCCAGATGTTGCTCAAAATTACAGAAACCATGATTGGCTGCAAAAAACATAGATGTAAATGAATTAAATTTCAACATTCAAGAACGAATTACAGGCGTATTGATATATCAGTTGATTCGGCTACTAACAAAGATGATGTCGTCAACTATCCGCCTGAATTTTTTAATTCGCTGGATTTACCAGGATTACCACCTCACAATCTTCAATTAAACCTTTAATTATCGTTAGTTATAATGTTGAGAAATATCAACCAATCACATCTTTGCAACGGCACACGGTTAGCGATAAAAAAATTATTGAACAACGTGATAGAAGCAACTATACTGAAAGGAAAGTATAAAGGAGAAGACGTGTTGATACCACGCATCGCAATGATTCCGACTGACAGTTTCCAGTGCGGCTTGCTTTTGCTATGACCATAAATAAGTCCCAGGGGTCAATTGTATGTTGCCTGTTCCCATGTTGGAAAACCATCAGATTTGTTTGTATTCACCAGGTAATCAAAAAAAAACATTGTGTATCATAAAGCACTACAATAAAAATAAAACAGATTTTTGTTATTAATACGATTACTGAAAATACTTATATAGGTTTTATTTCATTATTCTTTATTTCATCTTATTAAAATGATAAAGTAACATATTAAAAAGAGGATAATTTTACGATTTATTTATCATATTATTTAAAATATTAAATGATAAAAAAAATCTACCAGAAATCTTAATATATATAAATCACGTGTCGCGTTGTTTGTCCGAAATGGACTCCTAAACTACTTAACCGATTTTAATAAATTTACACACCACGTACAGTTTGACCTAACTTAAAAGATATATAATAATTTTCAACTCAATTCATAGTCGCAATATTATTTTATTTGTTTATTATTTTGCAGTTAGCTCCTAACAATTCTAAAAGATGGCGGTATCTGTTGACTGGATTGAATAATTACGAATGATGTATCTACCCTACCTACCTCATTCGTAAGTTTAGTGTTCCAAGTTATTTACTAAAAACTTTGTAATTTACAAATAGTGTTATAAATTTGGATTAACTTTAAAAAATAATTTTGTTTTTATTTTTGCTTAATATCGACTGTAAGAAAACATTATGATTTTCATGACAGAAGTACTCTGAACGTTACCCCTTAAATAGTTTACTACAATGTAATATATCAAAAACAATAGTCACAGCAACGCGTGACCGGGTCTGCTAGTTATGCTATGAAAATAACTATAATACACTAACTTAGCAGTAGTCTCGTCAGTTAGGGATCTAATTTTTTTAACAGCGTACGCGGCAGAGCTGAGTTTACTAGCCAATCCGGCTATATGAGGGCCCCATTGTAGCTTAGCATCAACAGTGATTCCTAGAAAAACTGTGGATTCCACCACTTCCATCGCTTCCTCATTTAAAAGTACATTAGTTTGCACCTGTTTAATATTAGAAGTTGAAAATCTAAGAAGTTTAGTCTTCTTATTATTAAGCAACAGGTTGTTAACACTAAACCAATGCACTATTCGAGAGAGAGCCTTGTTTACATCGTCATACATTACCTGATGCCGTTTTACTTTAAATATTAAAGAAGTGTCATCAGCAAACAATACTATCTCATTATGTTTGTCTACAAAAGTAGGCAGGTCATTTATATAAACCAGGAAGAGAAATGGACCTAAAATTGAACCTTGAGGGACCCCCATATCAATCGGAGCCCCAGCCGATCTTTTTCCATTCACCTCTACCCTCTGAATTCTATTAGACAAGTAAGAAATCAAGAGTTTGAGATCAATGTTCTTAATGCCATAGTGGTACAATTTCCTGACCAATGTTTCATGCTGAACACAGTCGAAAGCCTTAGATAAATCACAGAATACTCCAAGAGCATCCTGTGACTGATCCCAGGCCTCATATATATGTTTTATAAGAAAGACGCCGGCGTCCGTAGTAGAGCGACCTCTAGTAAAACCGAATTGTTTATGGTGAAGCAATTTATATTTATTAAAATGGTCTATCAGCTGATTAAGCATGATTTTTTCAAATATTTTACTAAACGAAGGCAATACTGATATTGGTCTGTAATTAGACGGATCTGAATTATTGCCTGATTTTAAGAGTGGTATTACTTTGCTGTGTTTCATTAGGTCAGGAAATACTCCACAAGAAATACAGTCATTAAAAATGGTCACTAAGTAAGGCGCAACGAGGTCCACTATTGAGCCAATCACCTTAACAGATATTCCCCATAAGTCAGGAGTATTCTTAATATTTAAGGTCCTAAAACATTTAATTATATCATTGGTTTCAATTTTCTTAAATTTAAAAGGAATGTTACATTTTTTTACATTTTTTTGTAGTAATGACTCGGCGACTACAGGAGAAGAAATTAAAGAAGAAGTGGTAGAAGCTGGAATTTTTTTTAAATAATTTTCAAAAGCAGAGGCAACTTCCTTATCTGATTTTATTACTTGATTGTCCATTTGAAGAGAAAATTTGGAGTTGCGAGCTTTGCTTTTACCAGCTTCGCACTTTATAATATTCCAGGTCATTTTAATTTTATTTAAAGAATTACTAATTAAGTTTCTAATATGTAATGACCTGGCTTGTGAACAAACTTTATTAAATAATTTAGAATAATTTCTAATATGTTGAGCAAACGAGTCACTGCGATTGAGCTCCCTCTCATTGTAGAGTTCAAACAGTTTTTGTCTACTCTTATGAATTCCTGGGGTCGCCCACTCATTAAAAGAAAGGTGATTTCTCAAAGTGCAAGTTTTAGAGGAGAATGTCGATTTGAATTCACTATTAATAATTTTGAAAAATTTATTAAACAGTTGTGAAGGATTTTTATTATATTCCAGATATGAACATTTGGCCAAAATATTATTTTTAAACTTATCCATGCGCCTTACAGTTATAGGAACAAACACAATTTTTTGTTTTTCTTTGCTGAATTTGTAATTAAAAGATATTAATTGCCCACAGTGATCAGAATTTAACCTATCAATTATTTTCTTATTCTTTGGTATAAAGTCTGTGAAAATATTATCAATACAAGTGGAAGTAGACTCAGTTATTCTAGTGGGCTCTAAGAATAAGTTAATAAGGTTATATGATTTTAACAATGATCTGAATCTAATAGTGGTAGCGGAGTTGTCTAATAAGTTTATGTTAAAATCACCACATACAATAATATTTTTATTAGATGCAGACAGTTTTAATAAAACATTTTCAAAAACAGGTTCAAAAGAATCATATAACGAACTTGGGGGTCTGTAAACACTAACAACAATGAAATGTTCAAGCTCTGCACAGGCTATTTCAATAGTCCGCTCTACAGAGAGGCTCACAATATCTTTACGTTCCTTAAATTTTAAATAATTGTTTACAAGAACTAAAGAGCCACCGCGTATAGCATTCACCCTGCAGAACGAACTAGCCACCTGGTGATCCTCAAAGTTAAACAACATTTCATGGCTTTTAAGCCAATGCTCAGTAACACACATTATATTAATTTCATTACTTTTCAAGAATAGCTCAATTTCAATTTCCTTATTCATAATTCCTTGAATATTCTGATGCACCAGGTGTATTAGATTACTAACATTATTATGGGCAATGCACTGATTACAAGAATTAATGTTTTTCTGTAAAACATTTTTTTTATTGCCAGAGAGTATCTCCTTTGTCTTATTTTCTAATTTAAATTATTTGATTCCAAATTCAATGTCAAATTATTGGATGTCATATTATTATTCTGCTCAATAAAAGCAGTAGTCTTATTAGCCAAATATTTGGCTGAATTAAAATGTAAATAATAAGATAGCGCATTAGCTACCAGTTTAAAATTATAATATGATAAGTAAAACCTATCAGATGTCATAATACAAAAGTTATTGTATCTATTTTTTGTTATACAATTAATATCTATTACATGACTTTTCATAGAAAATTGATTACTAATATAATTGTCATGTGTCAATGTGTATAACAATTCATTTAATGAAAATCTTATGTTATTTTCATGAGGCAAACCCTTTATATAAGGAAATGTAAAGAAAATAACTTCTTTAATGTTTAGTTGTGCTATTCTATTGAATAATTTAATTAAGTTATTTCTATTAACACTTCCCCTTCTCCCAATAATAAAAACTAAGGTTGTGTTGGGACTATGTTCAATATTTATGGCTTTACTTACAATTTGAAGAAATGAAGCTCCGGGCATGCAATAGTTAGTTATTGACTGTCCATAACACTCCCTGTAAAGTACAGTGCCCATATCCTTGCCTATTTCATCACTAAATACAGTTACATTTGCAGTCAAGGATGAAGGCAAAGTATTATTTTTATTTTTGCTACTGACATGGATATTCTTATTTAAACTATATAGGTCCTTGGGCACAGAATTACTTGGTAAGGAATTATTAAAAGAATATGTATTATAATTTCTGGTTAGTGAGTCAAAGCGCTCTGAGTTCTCATTACAAATTTTTACCAAATCATTCATGGCTAGGATATGTTCGGAGATTTCCTTTTGGGCTAATTGATATTTATTACTTATGTAATTTAATGATTTGCCTAAATTTAATATTTCAGATTGAAGAGTATCAATGTCAGCTTTATATTTTATTTCCATGTTTTGAGCTTCAGCACACATAATATTATATTGGTTGTTCAGCTCATGTTTCTCTGTAGACAATTTGGAATACTTTAAATTAAGGTTATTTATCTTTTTAAGGTGTTGTGTTTTTCTTATGAATTTATTTAATTTAACATAATTCTTGAGCTTTCTCTTAGATAGAATTGGCTGGGAGGTCACACAATCATCACCAGTCAAGTCAATAGTGCTAATATTTGTTTTACTGGTGGTACATGGTGAAACTAATGTAGAATCATTCCCAACCAATTCGTCAAATAGGCTCTGGGTTTGATTTGTAGTTAGGTCTGATAAAGTACTTTGAAGGCTGGCAATTTGATCTTGGGCCTCTTGGAGGTTTAGCTTCAGTACATCAGTAACCCTAAGTGCTTCTTCATATTCAGCACTACATTGATCAAACCCATTGACTACAGATTGAAGCTCACAATTCTTTTCATAAACAATATTATATTCTGAATACAATGTACCCATTTCATTTTTTAATTGAGTATTTTTATTAATTAATTCTATGAGTTCCTTTTCATTGTCATCCCTTTCTTTTAAAAGTTGATCACACTGTTGTTTGGAGGCCTTAAGTTCCAGAAGTGCCATTTGGAGTTGGTTCTCCGCCTGGCGCGACTTAGTACCACGGGTCATCATATTTATAGATTAAATTTATTAAATTAAAGAAAAGTCACGAATATGTGACAGAGTTGTATTATTATATTTATTGTAATAAAGGAATAACAATGAAAATAATTCAAATATGAGTTCGTTACCTGGTCTGACAGTTGGCGAAAACAAATTTCATACACAACACCCGTTACTCACTGAATCTAGAACTATATTACAAATTTTATATTACTATTGCGTAATAAATTATATCACTATTGTAAAATAGATTAGTATTCTAAATAATATAATTAAATAAAATTGGGAGAAGGTTTAAGACGTCTAGTCGATGGGGTTGCCACACAAAAAAAAAAAGCTTCTAACCAGCAGGTGGTACCTGTGGAGGTCATTTAACGTTCCTTATTGGAATCTTAGTATCCCGATCATTAGTCATTACAACAGGGACAGTATTTTTAGAAATCTCATTGGTTACTTGAGCTTTTACGTAACGCGGTTTATCTTTGCTTTTACGTTTATTCGTGCTTTTTGCAAATATTGTATCTCCAGGATTTATTCTAAAGTCTGTTTCACCACCTCTCTTCTCAATATATTTTTCTTTAGCCTTAATTGTTTTATCTATTAAATGTTTATACAAAAATTTCGTTCTTTTCATATGTTCCTTAATTAATTGTTGCATGTATTGTTTGTCAAAATCTACATGGAATGTATTTTTAGCTTCAGTCTGTCCAAATAAAACTTCGAAAGGTGTAAAACCAGTTGTAGAATGTATTGAATTATTATAAGCCATTATTGCATATGTCATTACGGAAGCTGCATCGGTATATTTTTGTTCGTATTTGGCAATTCTATAAATTTCTAGAATAGTTGAATGGAATCTTTCTATGAGACCCATGGAATTTGGATTATTTGCAGTTCCTATGTGAATTTCAATTTTATACATAGCTAAAAGTTCTTTAAACAAAGCGTTATTAAATTCAGTACCAGGATCAGCACTAATTTTAAGAGGTACACCATAAAAAAAAAGTACTTAATTAAACTTCTTACTATCTCTGGTGTTGTCCTATTAGCAATTTCAAAAGCTTGGCCAATTTTACTAAACGCATCGATTATGGTTAAATAATATTTTTCTTCAATAGAAAATATATCTACGAAGATTTCTTCTAAGGGTTTAGTTTGAGTTTGGGTTAATTGTAATTTTGGTTTTATTGGGTTTCTGTCGTATTTCATCTTTTTACATATTTCGCAAGAATTAATGAAACTTGATATAGTTTGTTCCATGTTATGCCAGAAATAATTTCTCTTAATATGACCTACAGTTTCGCGAATACCTCTGTGGCAAGTTTTTTCTTCGTGATATTTTTTAACAATTTCCCTTTGATCATTTTCGTCATCTATAAAACTTACGCGTTTTGTACATTCTCTAAATTGAACACATTCTTTTTTGAATAGGGCTCTAACTGTTTCTGTAAATTGCCTACGATGTATTTCATCTTCGAAATAAATAAAATATTTGGTCTTATTTTTAATATATTCTTTTAAAAATTGTTTAACTAAATCTGGTCTGTTTGTAGGTAAATGAACTTCTAAAATACGTTGCTTGGGCCTAGATAAATCTTTAACTGTTAACCTATAAACCACGTAAAAACTAAAATTTGATTTGGTTTAGTGTCTATTGCTTCCTGTAATATGGGGATACCTTCGGATTCCGTATCACGTGCTGAATGAACTGTATCAGTTTCAGACGCAGTTAAAGTGGAACTAGAAGGATATGGTATTGAATAAGGTGAACCATTTCTAGTTCTTACTGAAAGAGTTTCTTCTGAGTCTTCGTCAGGGATATTAATAGTAGGAATAATTTCTTCTGGTTCAGGATCAAAAATGTTAGAAGGTTGAGATTCAGGAAAAATGGTCTTTTTTAATCTTTCTAATTCTTTTAAGCTTTCAGTTACTTTTCTTATTTCTTTCAGATCATCATCTTCTGTATCTACATTTACTTGTGTTGACATATTTTCTTCTTTATCTGTTGCGTTAATACGGATTCGAGATAAAGCATCAGCATTACAATTGCTTTTGCCACTCTTATGTATGATCTCAAAATCGTATTCAGATAATCTTAATCTCCAGCGTGTTAACCTACAATTGGTATCTTTTAAAGAATTTAACCATGCTAAGGGTTTGTGGTCAGTTATTATTTTGAATTTTCTACAGTATAGATAGGGGCGGAAATATTTCACTGCCCATACTATTGCTAATAATTCCTTTTCTGTCATACTGTAACGTGTTTCAGCACTTATTAATGTACGGCTTGCATAAGCAATAGGTTTATCACTGCCAACCGGACCTTGGGATAAAATAGCTCCTACTGCGAAGTCTGATGCATCTGTAGTGAGGATATAGGGTTTGCTAGGATCAGGATATTGAAGTATTGGTGCATTAACAGGGAGTTCTTTACATTTTTGGAAGTTCTTTACATTTTTAATTTCTGATCTGTTAAAGGCATCGTCTGTTTTTTCTTAAGTCGGGCTGTCATTGGTTGAGTTATTTTTGCAAAGTCTTTTATAAATCGTCGGTAGTAACCTATTAGTCCTAGAAAACTTTTAATTTCAATTATTGTCTGTGGTAAGGGATATTTAAGTATGGCTTTAATTTTGTCATTGTTCGGTTTAAGTCCGTCACTCGTAATAGTATGTCCTAAATTAAGTATTTCTTTTCGTAAAAATTCTGATTTGTCTAACTGAACTTTTAAGTTTGTTTGCCTGAGTCTGTCAAATACTGTTCTTAATTTCTGAATATGTTCCTGTAAACTAACTGAATAAACTATTATGTCATCCAGATAAACTAAGCAGTGAATTCCTTGTAATCCTCTTAAAACATTATCCATTGCTCTTTGAAAAGTTGCAGGTGCTGTCTTAAGTCCAAAAGGCATACGAGTAAATTCAAAGTGTCCTGCGTTTGTACTAAAAGCTGTCTTCTGTCTATCTTTTTTTTTAACTTCTATCTGATGGTAACCACTTGCTAAATCTAAAGTGATAAAATAAGAACTTCGTCCAAGCTTGTCAAATAAGTCAGTTATGTTAGGTAAAGGGTATTTGTCGTCGATAGTTATTTCGTTTAGTTTTCTGTAATCAATAACTAAGCGAAATTTTCTTTCGTTACTAGCGTCAAGTTTCTTTGGGACTAGGTGAACAGGTGCACTCCATGGGGAATGGAACGGAATTACTAAATTATTTTCTATCATCTTGTCTACTTGTTTATTAATTTCGTCATTAATTACTTGGGGTTGTCTGTGAGGTCGTATATATATGGGATCCTCATTATGTGTCCTAATATGATGTTTAACGTCATTAGTAAAAGTCAGGGGTAGTTTCTCACAATAAAAAATATCTTTATATTCTATGCAGAGTTGTTCGATAGCTTTCTTTTCTTCTGAATTCATATGATCTAATCTCAGTTTAGTTAAGTTTTCTGTCAGTATTTCGTCCATTTCTAAATCTGTATTATGATCTAATTTATTAATAATGCATTTGCTTGGGTTATTGAGCTGAGCGAAGCGAAGCTCTTACTGGTCAAAAGTGTGTTTCGATGTTCGCCTACTCCTCCTAAGCCATTTGAGCTAGAGCTTTAAAATTTTGCATATGCATTCAAGAAAGTGTCTCACTCGTTTAGCAGTTCTTTGGTGACATTCGTGATTGTAGATTTTGATTAAATGGTCAAAAAGTGTCCCATAGATCAATATATATTTTTTTAACTTAGCAATTCTTTATAACATAACTTTGCTATTATAATTGTGACAGGCGTCAAAATATAATAAATAGATATTGCACAGGACCACTCACAAGGGCATTCTTTTGTACGTTTTAGTGACGTGTTTAACTGCTACTCGTAACTCTATCGTTACTGTTGAGTTCCGCAGTAGTTAAATTTTATGTACTACAAAATTGTGCTATAAAACAAAAGAGTTTTTTTAAAGGATTAATACATTAATGTATTAATTATAGCATTTATGTATAAATTATATAATAAAAGATTTTAATTAGTTAGTTCCTGTCCAGTTACAGTACTTTCAGATTATTACATTAGATACGGGACAGGTTCTAAGTCATTACTAGAACTTTGAATTTGATAGAATAGAAAATATTTTATGCAAAAAGTCTACATTTAATAAACATAACATATTATAAAATAACTAAATATATTTGTTTATATATTTATATTAAATTATAATTATTTATATTTAATAACAATGTTTTGAAACTCTCCCTTGGCTCACGTGTCATTGGCTTCGATCGAACTTGTGGACTGCTGGTGGTTTGTGCAATGGGAGTCTTGGAACTGTGAGACTAGTCATATACAAGCGAGAAGACGATGCCAGCCATATTGATATATTATCACTATGTGTGTTAGTACAATTTGATAAATACACTGGCTCAACAATATATGATAGCATTGTCCCTATCCTTCCGTTGACTGTATACTTCAAACGCAACGGTGTTACCTGCACTAGGAAACAATTTCCATTGAATTTAGCATATGCTATCAGCGTACACAGGTCCCAAGGGATAACACTTGTAAGGCAATTGTGGATCTAGGATCGAAAGAATTTTCACTTGGCTTATCATACGACACTCTCTCACGAGTGAAAATACTTGAAGGCCTTCTCATTGAACCATTCAACATTTAACGTTTGCTGGCAATCAATAACGACTCAACTTGGTCAGCTAAGCGTGCGGAGAATGTGCGACTAGATAGCTAGACTAGCGGCTAGATTACAGTCGAATAACTAATTATATGAGCATATAACTTTTAGCTCATTTTTCAGATTTTATCACCATAATTCTTAATCATATCGAAAATCAATATTAATCATTACTACTAAGCATATTACTAATAAAGAATAAGTTTGCATTGAATTGCACGTCACTTTTTTAAATTTGTAATTTTATGTGCACAAAACATTACATAGCGTAATGTTGTGTTAATAAGGTTCTAACTTTTGAACGACTCGTCCTATCACGCTAAAATTTTCCATCCTGTTGCAGCAATCACTGCTGGATATTTTTAACATATAAAAGCATAAACAAATAACTCTACGCCACTGTCGGCCGTCTCGGGGCAACACACTCAACTGACAGCATCAGCTGGGCACTCTACATTACTGTCTGCCACCCCGGGGCAACACACTCAATTGCCAGCCTCATCTGAGCACTCTACGCCACTGTCGGCCACCCCGGGGCAAAGCACTCAACTGACATCATCATCCGAACACTACGCCACTGTCGGCTGTCCCGGGGCAAAGCACTCAACTAACAGCCTCATTTGAGCACTCTACGCCACTATCGCCCACCCCGGGGCAACTTACGCCAATTTTAGTACAAAAAAACAACTCTACGCCACTGTCCGCTACTGAACGCCACGTTTCTCTACGATTATAACAGAACACGTTCAATCGGCGGGAATTATTTTGGCGGCAATGCAAGGCAATCTATTTATTTACATTTGTTCATGTATTATTGTTGTTCATATATTGTGGCATTAAGCATGACCCGTATACCTCGACAGCAAATAGGACGGCATACATTTAATAATGTTTATCAAAGAAAATACAAAGCAAAGAAAGATAGTAAAGATTTGGTGAAGAAAGATATTAGGATTCAAAATAAAGAGAACCATGAACCTGTAGGCGTATTGCTAAGTAAACACGTGGATCAAACGGTCGGAATTACTTAGAAACGCTGGGGATGTAGAGCCATTTATAGTAGGAGATACATTAGATATTTTCGTAAATTACATAGAGAAAAGCAACGCAATGTTACTCAAGTGGTATGTGAGAGATCTCGGTGCAAACAATTCTGAACTGAAGAAACACTATCTCTCAGGATCTCAGATATACTTTGGCAAACTAACTAACGACAAAATTAAAGAACTGACTTCTAATGATGTGTTTATTGCATGTGAACGACGTCACTCTTATGTTGTATATTTTAAGTCTTACGAGGATCTGCAAGTTTTCGATTCACTTACAGCAGAATAGTCGGGCGTAAATCTTGGGCAAAATCGACAAGCACCGGAATTTGCAAATATTATTTAAAAAGTTTTGAAAATTTCAAAAGTCAATATGTTGCATGCAGAGCAGACTGACAAAACTAACGATTGCGTCACACGCTATTTGAAATATTTATCTGTTTTTTTATATTAATTTTTTATTAATCTGTAACATTTGTTAAGAACCGTTGTTTTGTTAATTTGTATTGCTTTTTAGTTTAAGCACGCGAGATTGATATCGCTCAGCTCCACCCGCTTGCGCGGCCCTAGTATTTCTCCATTAAAAAAAAATAGACTAAATTTTAAATGGAAATTAAACATTTTATCATCTATTTATATATACTCATCACGTAATCTCCGAAGCTATCTGTTCGATTAAATTAAAATTTTACATATTTAGTTCTTTTGTAACATAGACGTCCACTATCCACTAGATTTTAGTTACTTCATCACATCGGAACATAACAACAACAACATCGGAAGTATAAACTAGATTTTGGGAACATAACTCACATATCAAAATTAATACTGTAAACATGTGTTTACACTGAAGAGGTGTAAGATAATGAAGTAACTAAAATGTCTTTGTTGTCGCTGAGACTATTAGATTCAAAAAATATGTAAATACCAACAATACCAAAAATTTTATATAAGACCTATGAAGCTGTTTAATAATTTTATTAAATCAGTATTAATGCTTCCTAACTGCAAACTTTAAATAGTCAAAGTATTTCAGAAAATGTTTTCTAAGGTGGAACAATTAAAACAAGATCTTTTTGATAAAAGAAATAATATTAAAAAATAATATCGCACAGTACCTAAACGTTTTATATTATATTTAATTGTCTTTTGATGTAAGTACACGAAGTCGAGGTATGCAATTAAACTTAGCAAAAGATGTGAAGTAATCTTTCGTGAGAGAGATATTAAATTGTTTTGCCTTAAATATTTTATAGAGAATGGTTAAGTGTATCGTTACAAAAAACTTTGATAAATTGACGTTTCGAATCCTAACAGGGTAGATAAATAAGTATATAAAAACTATATAATCAGTACATTTTTCTTAAAGCAATGCTACGAGGTGTTTTGGTCTAAGAAGGTATTCTAAACTCGCCTTTTACAATAATGTGAACTATATTATGACCTTACTGTTAACAGTCGTAATCTAATCTATAGAATGACGCTATGTTCATTTAATAAGCATTTAATCGACAAACATCCCAATAAAAATATATTTATTTGTGTTTCATATTAAAAATATAATATTTCATTAATATTTAGAATTTTAATATATCATTCATTATTTTAAAATTCCAGTCAACTCTAAAATGTTACTTTAAATTATACTACAATATGTATAAGTTGTGTAAATCCATATTATCGTACTATTTGCTTTATCCAATATTTAATTTAAACCAGATTTACTCTCCAATATCCATATAATATATTTATGTATAGATCAAAGTATTGTTTTTATTGTCTGGTAGAATTTGCTCATATCTCTATAAACATTGTAATGGTTCATTCCAAACAATATTATAGGTATTACCAAGGTATATTTTCAGAGGTTTTCTGAGGTGTCATTAGAAATCGATGCAAATTATCAGAACAAAAAAAAAAACAAGAATTTTATTTTTATATACACACGATAAGTTCAATTAGTTCATTTTCTTTTAAAAATCCTTTTCATAGGATAATAGCAAAATTTTGTCTATCTCATAAACCAGAAAGCCGCCACAGCTTATAGTAAGCTATCGCCAACAATTTCACATTTCGTTGTTGGGATTCAAAAGAATTACTGAACATTGTGTGTGATGTTATGATACTGATAGCAGACTCTCCATTAAAAGATATTTTTAAGAGAAACTTGTTGACTAAAATTTACAAATATATAACAATGCTTTTAAATACACATTTATAACTCTTTTCTTTCAGTGTCTTCGACTACAATTTATGGGATCAAAATAATGTTATTTCATATCTTGGTGTACTTTGTCGTCAGTTTTATGTTTGTGAAATTCTTCGCTGCATAGATTGTTCTCTATAAAAAAAAGAAAAATGATGAACATAATTTATGAATTTCTGTATATTTTCATATTTGACATGCGACTTGGACAAATAAATGGAAATCAATTCAGAGTAGTAAAAGTTCCTCTGCGCGTTATTTCTATAAAATTACGAAAAAATGTGTTAATTTTCAAGTCACGGAGCAAGATAGTCATAAAGTTCATTACCAAATTCTCATATAACTCTGGTAAATAATGAAATGTAATCTTATGATATCATATTTTTATTGTTTATTCCTTCATAATATACTTTGGCTTTCGTTTGCAAAATTATATAGTCTTTTTATGCGTTATCCTAGAGTCAGTGAGATTAGTTATATGTGATATTAAAAAAGTGTCTTTTACTATCGTGTCAGAATTGTAAGATATATATATATCTCATGAATATATTCCATTTTTCGCTAAATTTCTACCCTTCAATGTCGGGAGGGAGTCGAATATTGGGAAAGGAAAAAGGTTATTTACATATACAAGATTACATGCTAAGATTGAGTTCATTCTTAGAGTCAATATCACACGTAATGATGATCGAAGCGGATGCGTTTCTTCCGTTGAATTGTTTGGGTCCGGAAATTATTAATTTCGTACATTCAATTCGAAACTTTAGTCAGATGTAAACAACTTTTTCACACGATTAGTATATTTACACAAAAATAAACAAATTGAATATTTACACCAAAATTTCTATCTTGTTTCTATAACTGCTGGAAGGCTTCCGTCTCTTGCATCCAGACACTTTTAAGTAAACACAAAGGCTTTAAAGACAAACAGAAGTTTAAATAAGTTTTCATCTTACATATTAATAATCCAACTCTTGCATTCGGCTCTGCCTGCATAACAACAAAACATCCACACGCATAGTGACCACATTTTGTACTTTTTTTTGTTAATACTTCATAACAATATACAATAACAACAAATAATACACTATATACAGATATTGCTCTGTGACAAGTACTAATTAGTTGATCAGTTAAAATTTTCTTTTTCTGCCGGTCTGTCTGTATAACCTCTAATATGGCTGGACCGACTATAGCAGGACTTCCATTGGTAGATAGCTGATGTTATAAGATTTATAACAAAGGGTCGGGTACTTTTAGTGCTGTCTTGTGGTTTTCAGAGATTTCTTTTGTAATTTAATTTCTTGTTGCTTCCAAATTTGTATCTCTGTTACATTTAAATTTATTTCGCTCTTTATATATTCGGTGTTTTTGAAAAATCTATTTATTAATCTACAAGTTTTAAAAATAAAACTACTTTTTAAGAATCCATTCTGTTTCTTAAAAAAAATCCCACATCCCTAGAATAGTGCGACTACAGTTTTATGTCAAATAATACATATTTTTATTTAAAGCGAATTAAACAAAAAACTTTGACTTAAAAAAGTAAAATAATAATTATTGTAGCAAAAGCAAAAGGTAAGAAAAGAAATTTATGCTATATGCTATAACAGGACAAATATTAGGAAAAAAACATATGTATTTAACAATATGTTTAATTTATTTTCTTCAAGTAAGTGTTGTCAGTAACATCGTTTAATTGTTTCAAAAACAAAACTACGCTATCCTGATTAACGTACTTAAATATAAAACAATCAACTTCTTACATATCTTCTATTCACAATACAACACTATGAATAATAAATTTACACTTAAGTATATAGATTATTCAAATTCATTTCAAACGCATGCGGCTTCCTTTGATGCCAATATTACTATGAACATCTGTTTGACAAAACCTCACGTACTACTACGTGGACTGTCTAATATTGAAATGCATTTGATATAAAAGTATGGAGAATATTTAATGATTATAGAAAACATAATATGGATATTATATTCTCTCTCTACGTCAACATAAAGTAGGTAAGAATTTAAAATTATTTTTAACAGATATCACAATAAAATATAACGATCAAAATAAATTAATTATATAAGTACCTAAATCAAAATAATAATCAGAATATTAATCGAGTGATTCCAATGATTAATTGTATTTCAGACAATATCTTTACCTTAAGTTATAATTGTCGGGTGCAGTCTATAACGCAGTGACATATTTGGTTCAAGAGTCTTTAATTAAGAAAACATTGTAAAGAACAAACAAGCGCTAAGGTTGTGTCTTTGGCTATGAGATTGAAATATAATATAATAATAAACCAAGTAATATGACCATTAGTAACTTATATTATGCGACTTTTATTAAATAAAATGTCCTAAATTAATCATGTCTTGGCGTTCCTAGAGACTAAATAGAAGGAAGACAAAACTACATAATTTTCAATGTAAATATATTTATATAAATATATTTTGGTTAAAACTTATCTATGAACACACTTACACATACCAAAATCATTAATAACACAGGCACACAAAAAAAAAAAAAAAGTCATGAACCAGAGGGGAGACCCCATTATTCTTAGGTTTTTGGGATCGCTGAAACCGAATATGACAATAAAAATCAATTTTAAATGCCAGTTTTCCCGCTACCACCCCCTTACTACCTCTTAAGGGGTGAAAATTGAAATTTTTGTATAAAATCAAGATATATGTGTATTTCTACGTTTTTTGGGATGCTGAAACCGAAAATGATAATTAAAAATAAATTTATGACCACTATCACCCCCTACCACCCCTTACGGGGGGTGAAAATTTAAATTTTTCTATAAAGTCAAGATAGATGTGTATTTCTACGTTTTTTGGGATGCTGAAACCGGAAATGATAACTAAAAATAAATTCATGACCACTATCTCCCCCTACCATCCCTTACAGGGGGTGAAAATTTCAATTTTTCTATAAAATCAAGACAGATGTATATTTCTACGTTTTTTGGGATGCTGGAACCGAAAATGATAACTAAAAATAAATTCATGACCACTATTACCCCCTTACCACCCCTTACAGGGGGTGAAAATTTAATTTTTTTCTATAAAATCAAGATAGATGTGTATTTCTACGTTTTTTAGGAAGCTGGAACCGAAAATGATTACTAAAAATAAAATTTAAGACCTCTGTCACCCATTAACACCCCTCACCAACCCTTAAGACTGAATCATGATTTTTGTCCTATTCTTCACAAGTTTTTTCACTTTTTGTTTTTTTTTGCTTTCTATTTAATACTACTTATACTGTTATCCATCCGGCAGTGTTGTAAAATGCTTAAAAGATGCTGAACCTAATTCTATGACTCCGAAATAGAATTGTTACTATTTTCCTGAAAATTTAGGAGACTAAAAGATGCTGAACCTAATTCTAAGCCTCCAAAATAGAAGGGACTATTTTCCTGACAATTTAGGAGACTACAGTGAGGAGCAAGATGCAAGGTTCCATCAGGGTTAGAGTAGAATAAAATCATGAATATATATCAGATACTTCTGATCGATAAAGCATTTGAATTTCTAATATAAGAGCGAGAGACAGAGTAACCTCAAACTAGTTTGATAAACATGTCACTTACTGTAAATCGTTAAAATTTCTTCATACATCTTGATTTTATACAAAATTGAAACCCCCCATTAGGGATGGTTAGGGGGTGGTATTGAGTAAAAGAGGTATCAAATTCACTTTTGGTTGTCATTTTCGGTTCCAGCATCCTAAAAAACGTAGAAATACACATCTATCTTGATTTTATAGAAAAATCTAAATTTTCACCCCCTGTAAGGGGTGGTAAGGGGGTAATAGTGGTCATGAATTTATTTTTAGTTATCATTTTCAGTTCCAGTATCCCAAAAAACGTAGAAATATACATCTGTCTTGATTTTATACAAAAATTGAAATTTTCACCCCCTGTAAGGGATGGTAGGGGGCGATAGTGGTCATGAATTTATTTTTAGTTATCATTTTCGGTTTCAGCATACCAAAAAACGTAGAAATACACATCTATCTTGACTTTATAGAAAAATTTAAATTTTCACCCCCCGTAAGGGGTGGTAGGGGGTGATAGTGGTCATAAATTTATTTTTAATTATCATTTTCGGTTTCAGCATCCCAAAAAACGTAGAAATACACATCTATCTTGATTTTATAGAAAAAATTAAATTTTCACCCCCTGTAAGGGGTGGTAAGGGGGTAATAGTGGTCATGAATTTATTTTTAGTTATCATTTTCGGTTCCAGCATCCCAAAAAACGTAGAAATATACATCTGTCTTGATTTTATAGAAAAATTGAAATTTTCACCCCCTGTAAGGGATGGTAGGGGGAGATAGTGGTCATGAATTTATTTTTAGTTATCATTTTCGGTTTCAGCATCCCAAAAAACGTAGAAATACACATCTATCTTGACTTTATAGAAAAATTTAAATTTTCACCCCCCGTAATGGGTGGTAGGGGGTGATAGTGGTCATAAATTTATTTTTAATTATCATTTTCGGTTTCAGCATCCCCAAAAACGTAGAAATACACATCTATCTTGATTTCATACAAAAATTTCAATTTTCACCCCTTAAGAGGTAGTAAGGGGGTGGTAGCGGGAAAACTGGCATTTAAAATTGGTTTTTATTGTCATATTTGGTTTCAGCGATCCCAAAAACCTAAGAATAATGGGGTCTCCCCTCTGGTTCATGACGTTTTTTTTTTTTTGTGTGCCTGTGTAATCTTCTAAAATAAACTTAATCTAATTAAATAATCGTTCTTTTCCACTGTTGTTGTTTTACAAAAAAAAAAAAAAATCCTAGAGTTAAAATCTTAAAACAATAATAAAAAAGATGAAAGGGTAATTTGGTCCAAACTTTTTAACGCTTCAATCGGATTCCTGTCTACTTCAACTAACAAATAACAAATTTAAAGGGATTGTAGTCACAAAGTCCTTTTAGGACCTTTTCTTTCTCGAATTAAAGGAATTTTTATTTTGTATTCAATTGCAAAGAATTTGCTTTCTTCTAATTAATACAATATAAAAAAATATTATAAAATAATATTACCAAAGCATACGTCTAATGCAAGTAGCGTCAAACAATCTTCATACATAAAGAAATTATTAAATGGTCTTGAACTCCTCGTATCCCGTAATTGCAGTGCTACCCTCAGAACTCTGCAGATAGCGTACCTAATAACAACTGGAGAGTGAACTCCCTGCTATGGAAATTGCTGTCTCAATCGAGTTAAACTGTCATCGTTAACTTCAAAGTACACTCGAGTCCGCTTTAACTAACTTTTCTTACCTTTTTCTGCATTTATTTTACTTACTTGTTAAAATTCAGCCTCACAGAAAATTCAATTATCTCATATTATACTATAACAAATATAAGACCTGGTTTACACTCGGATTTCCTAAAAATAACGTTCACACAGTGTTTCCTATTTTCCACATAATAACACACCGTCGTTATAAAGCACATAAAGGCTATGTTATCACCACCAGCTATCAATCTGATAGTTTATGATCATATTAGTTGAGTGGTGAAGCTGAATGTTTATGAGGATCATTATCATGAACATTTTGGCTGAGCTTCTCAATTTTCGTAAAACTTTGGTTGTAAAATGTTTAAAATATTGTAACACTTTATGAAACCAAATAGGCAGGACATGAGTCCTGGTATAAACCAAGTATGATTTTACAAATATGAAAATGCATTTACATTGTATTCATATACTTTATGAAACAGGCTAAAACTGCTTGCATTTGCAAGATATAATTTTTATCCTTTGGTCATAAGCATTTGAGTTTATTGGGTACTTATTATACTCAAACGTTTACATTTTAGTATACATTTTACATTTGATTTTTTTAGATCTTTATATTTTAAAAATATTTTATCACATCATACACCAGCCTTATATCATGTAACTTTCAGGGTTGTAATAGGTAATTATTTATTCGCACGGTAACAAGTCGTTCTGTTGACATTAATCGTATTCACATGAGAAAAGACACGGATATATCACAGACTTTATTTATATTTGCTCTATTTTAACATTAGAGGTATTTTTGAATATTGTGACGCGAGGATGTAAATCAACGTCTTCGGTATGTGAATAAAACAAAGAAAAAAATTTGAATAAGTATTGTTTTCTTTTATCTTGTTTGCACTGCCAACCCAAAGAAACGTATGAAGGTTTGAAGCGGTGAGGTTTGTTTCTAGCTATTCAAATGTACGCCTGAAGATCACGCTATAACAATCAAATTATAATACCTTTTATTTTAATTTCAGGACATGAACTAGAAGGTTTAATTTATATTTATAAATATTTCTGATAGGAAGATTTACCAATATTTTATTGTAGTTGAGCGATTAGTAGAAGACGCTCAAGTTACTTTAACACGTCCGTTAAATGAAAGCTTCCTCGTTTTTTTTAAACAAAGATATTTCGTGTAAATTCGGACTTATAGAAGAAATTAGAAAGTAAAGAAATATAATAATATTTGTTGAAGCAATGAACCGCACATCCCCCTCTGGAGAGTACCGGAAGGAAATGATGTCCCTCGCCTACTCCTCGTTTAATTAGCACTATGAACGTTGTCCTATTAGAAACATAAATTTAATCTTGTTTCATATTCTTATACATAATTATGATACATCTCAAAATGTAACTTTATAGAAGAAATATTAAAGATTATTAATATTTATATAAAAGAAATTAACAGTAGGTTCCTGTAACAATGAACTTGCTAAATAACTAGAATAAATAAGGTTTTTTATTTTATAAATAGTATAAATAAATCCAGGTTGCCGCTCCTGACACAAAGAGAAACTAATATTATCTACAGTATGTTGTGCATGTGTGTGTGTGTGTGTCCGTTCAATGAGCTCCGACGGCTATCTAGGACGCAGGACGAGCTTAATGAAGAGAACAACTGATCGACCATCTGTAATGACCCCTTTGTATACCTCTATGATTATAAATAAAAATATTGTCGCCTCGTCACAAGCGTGCCATAATTATGTATTGATTATTTATAACTTCTTTTAAAATATTCATATGTTGGATGAATATACTTAGAGTTTTCTTAACAAAAAACTTGGAACCTTGTTATATGTGAATAAATTAAATGCCTTATCGTAGTAATATTAAAATAAATATTATTTAAAATTTTAAATGAAGCCACTACGTGAAGTTAATTAAGTTGTATTACATTACATACGAATGTGTTTTTGTTGTAACTATGAGTCAGTACGACCCTTATAAAAGATGATAACTCAGACCTAACTATTACTACTCTCCTATATATTTCACTCGCATTGGTTTATTTCCATTTCTAGTTTATAAGAGGATCGTAAGAGTTGAAATTTAATTCAGTTTTTTATCTTTTCTTATTTTTTTTTAATTCCACAATATGTTTTAAATATTATATATATATATATATATATATCTAAAATTCTATTTTAGAAATTTAATTTAATTAAATTTGACCGATCTAGGTCAAAATTTAATAATATAAATATTTAAAACTGCCTTATTAGTTTCTACCTTATTTACACCTACAAAAGGTTTACAAAAGAGGTCATCATAGTTGAACGAACAGTACTTCTCTTCATTACTCCCGACCTGTGTCCGATGTATCTATTAAGCTTCAGTGAATAAAGCGAGACCAAGTGATACAGATCAATTCAGATACAGACCTTGTTGTTAATACGAACTGTTGTGTGTCGGAGAGAGCATTGATATTTTGTAGTAATGGAGAAGTCAGCCTATCTGTACGTCCACAATTGTTTCTGGAATTCATAGTTTTAGGATAAGAAAAACAATTCAAAAATTATAAACAAAATATTGTTATTCGACAATGAGAAAACGCAAAATCAAGTCCGTTAATCGCTATTAGGGAAGAGAAAAATAATTGCTGTAATTTTGTCTTAAAAATTAGAACGAGTTGTTTTGGATAGTCAGCACACAGTCACGACCTCTATGTCAATGATTATTTACCTAAAGCTGTACAGAAACCCAAAGAAATTCGCCCAAACTCAAGAATGGACAGTTGGCATTTTCACCATGGCAATGCCCCTACATCGGGCTCATGAATAGTTGAAATTTTGAAGAACACTAGTATAAAAGTGATTGAGTATCCTGCCACAATCCAAATTTTTCTCTCTTTGACTTTGCTTTGTTTTCAATTGTGAAGGATCAGCTCAAAGGCAAGAAGTGTGAAAGCAACTCTGAGTTATTGGCAGCGTGGGATTAAGCATGTTCAGAACTCCCAGAAGAAAAATATAATGAATTTTTTGACAACTGGCTTTTACGTATGACTAAGTATATAAACTGCAATGGATTTTTTTTGATAGATTATAATAAATATTTATAAGTTTTGCAATACAGCCATATGACTCTGTTGAAAAACTTATCTAAAGTTACCTAGTAATAACATGTTTCAGTCTCTTGGAGATCTCCGTCGCTGGCTGGAAATTCAGATCCCAAGTACTAAACATCAGGATTACCTAATTTTGGATGCTAAGAACTATAAATAAAATATTTATTTTGCATAAAATGAATATCAGATTGGTTATCAGGAACATAAAAATATTTTTTCGTTCATTTCTATTGGAAGAAAAGAGAATTAAATTCAAATTCTATAATCTAGACAGAACATCCTTCCGGCCATACTGTGAACGAATATTGGCAATTTATAGCATTCTAAAACTTTTTCTTCAAAGTACTCCTTTTTTTAATATTTTTTCTGCCTTCTCAATGATTAAATATTTTTTCTTGTTATGTATTCAAGCTGAATATAGATCTGTGTATTGAGAAAATTATAATTATTACAAAACGTAGCAAAGGATAAATCTGTTAGATTATTACAATAAAAGCTATCTTTTCTAAGCAATTCTTGAGAAATTTAACATTTCAATAGTACTCATAATAGGAAGTTATAAATATCTAAATGTAATTTGATTGCTAAAGTTATGACTATTAAAACAGTAACTCAATACTAACTACATAACTTTGAAGTTTTGTTCGCAAGAAAGAGAAATAAATAATTTTTTATAGTTATTGTTTTTTACAAATATTCAATAAAGTTTAATATAATTTTAAGTATCATATATATAATATCTTGAAAAAATCCTATTACGTAATAAAATATTGAATAAGTTATATTATATAATAAAATATTTAATGAGGAAAATGTTTAATTTAATGTAAAGGTCACCGCCATATTACAAAAATAGAACACTTTTTGTAATATGGCGGTGAATGAATGAAAAATAATTTGAAAAATAATTTTGTACAAAAATATTACTTTAATAAAATAATATTAACTTTCTTGCTACTATTCTCACATTTCCTATTGTTTTTTTCATTTGGCTTAGTAAGAGTGAAGAGGAGGCGTAGGCGAAAAACAAATAGTGAATTTATAAAAGCTATACAAATGATCGGCCTTTTTCTACATGAAATCTTTAGAGAATGAATACAAATTCTTTTAAGAGGTAAAGAGAAAATAATATTATCGTGAATGGATATCGTCAAAGGGCGTCTCACAAAGGAAGTTCAAACTATTTTATGCCAAAGCTGAGGTTGTTTCACCGCGTTATAATAAACTGCTCAGCTCAATAATAACGGTCTAACGACATGCGTCTTTTAGATGACTGTATTTATAATTTCATAAAAGGTCACGTTTGCTATCTTTAAAATATAAATCTCAGTAATTAATTTAAATACGTAGTTTGTTATCGACTCCTCAATTATTGTACACAATTGTATATCGCATTTTGTTTAAAAATCCTTTTTAAATAAAACATGTCGTCCATCCATTTAAGTTAAACATTATCTTAAAAACCTGTTACATAAAAAAATATATTAAACGATTATGAAGTAAGAAATTAACCGTAAAATAGAAATATAATTGTATGTTATTGAGAAAAGTAATAATGTTGTTTATTTTATTCGACTTACCTTTTTGACACCTTGCTTAAGACATGTATTATGATATTAGAATCTAATTCTGTCAATAATTTAATTTGTTTTGGTTTGATAAATGTATTTTATATTTTTTATTGGTATGTTAACATTTAAAATAATAATTGTATACTGACATAGTTTGTAACAATAACAATTTTACTGCCAACTGGGTCAACATCATCTTCAATAAAATGTTTATTAATGTAAAGCTTATAGAGTACTATTGAAAGATAAACTTTAGGAATTGAAAGTTATCAATAACGAAAGTTACTAAGTGTCTAATGAATGGATATAGAAGTATCTGTAGATTAATGGATTTATTAATATCTCATCTAAGCTTCCTTTAACCGGAGTTTAGGTCTATCTTAGATAATGTTAATTTTACTGCCCAGATTTTTTTCCTGCTCATTTGGTATAAGATTGGAATAAAATAATATGTTTTTGGTATACACTATGAAGTGTCTTGATATTTATTATTGATAATATCAATTGCATTTTCAATAAATGATAATGAAGTAAAATATTATATACTCAAATATTGAAACAAACAATTTAAAATATTTTTTAAATACGACTGCTAAATGAACCCGAATATCTTTTATTCTTTGAAAAATAATCATAGTAATAATTAGTCCTTTGTATTCTGGTATTATTATAGTTTCGTGCTAATGAAAACGTAAAACATATATTTTATATCTGTATATACAGATGTGAAATTCAAAGCACTAAACCTTACGGGCACATACAAATAATACTGGTAATGTTTATACTTCACAATTAGGTAATAGCAAGTTACAAGAGGAGTGGTCAGCTGCAGCAGGCTAGTGGAACTACAGTTAAGGGCAAACTGCTAAGAACAGTGCTCTGCTAATTGTAACCATACCCTATGACGATATTAATTTTGTCTTAAAAGAGGTTTTATACACAATGTAGAAATTTAAATATTATGTAAATTTTAATGTATTACACCAGCATAACTTAATTGCATATTAAATTAGTAATTTAGGCCTAAATATTTAGTGGAACATTAATTTAGTGAAGCGATGATAATAAAAGAGGATTCGTCAAATATTCAGATTTAATATAAAGAAAAACTAACACAAGCAATTAGTTTAGCCTACAACAACTATACTCTGAGGCAAATCATAGACATTTGTTGTAATAAAAATAAAATTGTAAATGTAGGTCAACGACTTACTTTCAAGTAGATGTTTTGATTTGATATAAGTTTTCCAATCCTTTTCTGTTACGTTCAAATATCTTTTACGGAAGGGCCCGGGGGATTTCAGTACGCCGACGAGGTCTATATGAAACGCGATGGTATAGAGATCGCTAAAATTGCCCCATTCCAAGTTCGATTTAGATACAATGTAATGGTCTCATGTGTACAATTTACAACTGGTAAATTCAGAATTGTATCCAAGTTATGTCTAATACGTTGAATTTATGTATTAAAATATATTGCACCATTTAATGTTTAATATACGTATAATATAGGAACTTGTACGACGATGGTTGGAGTGTCTCCAGCTTTAGAAGAAATGTAAATGTGCTGATAATGTATTACATACTTCATAATAACATTTAATAGTTGCTGTCGTCTATTAAGCAAATAAGTTAAATAAGATTTCTTCACGTGATATCTCGTGATAACGCGTTGATTTCCAGCTTTTTTTTCATGGTTCTTATAGATCTATTGATCACTCTATTAGCGTAATTCATAGAGGACCAAAGTAATATATTAGTATTGTTAGAAATAACAAAGGATGAATGATTTAAACACAACATTTTGTAATAATGTTAGTATTACCTCACAATTATTTTAAAGTGTCTTTAATAGTTTCATTTCGTAATAAATTTAGTTTCGTTCTCGTGTACGCTAATGACATAAACTAATTGTAATAGACTGAAAGTAAAATTATCTTTTAAAGTGAGACCATTTTCAGAGCTATAGACGACGTCGATTTAAGTTTTTTCAATGGATATTATTAATAAAAGTGAAACAAATTATATAACTTATATATAAAAAAGATAATTTTAGTTATGACACTATTTTCCCGTTACATGTGAAACATAATTTTCATGTTGTTTATTATACATTCTATCCTATCCATATTTTATTTTGACGTATTATTTTGTGAGTTCGAATGAGTTTTCTGGAGCCCAAATTGGTTTAGTAAAACAATTGTAGATATCCCTCTACCTTCAACTCAACATTATTCTATACAATTGTATTGATACGTCATCGATGTCCCTTCCGTTACAGGAGCGAATACTTACACTGTTGCATTTACCAAATAAATCTATTGATGTCTGATTTGACTGAACTTTGTGTTTATTGAGAGGTCCTTCGATTCATAGCTTATGATTAAACTTATAAAACTATTATTCAGTAAATTTTATTTTTATGTAGCTTTCATTTTATATCAACTATTGAATGTTATTTTTAAAATTTGTACTTGTCCTTTGATATAGGAAAGAGAAGTGAAATTTTCTCGTACGTATTTGTAAAAGCACTGATATCCATTTGCAACTTACTCCAGCACAAATTCATACACGAAGGAATGGAAATATAAGTGGATTTTCAGCATCTTATACGGATGTAGTGATAAAAGTAATATTTTAGAGTGGCAGTATGTATTCATTTTTGGCCATCAATGTTTTTATTGATCGTGTACATTAGTTATTGTAACTTAACTTTTTAATGTGTATTTTTTATTTTAATTGTAAATCTCCGATTTGATATTGACATTCTATTATCTTCTACTGCTTCTGTTTTTGCTTCAATCACAACCGTCGCTAAAATACCACATTCACCACGAGACTTTGCGCTTCCGTTTCTTCAACCGGTTGCTTCCTAATCCTTCCTAATAATATTTCCTTCCCAATCTTGGAGTTAACAGAAAGTAATAAAAGTAAATCACATTTCAGTTATAAAACTTTCTGTGGTATTTATAAGAATTAAAAAAAATAAGACTTTAGCATTAATCTTTGTTAGACTGATTTCGCAATAGAATCAACAGGACCAAATTGACTCACCTCTTACCGCTGCTTTTCATTCCTTAAATACATACATATAGCGCGAAATAATAACAATAATGACACGCAAATAACTTTGCTGTGTAATACAATTCAAACCAATACTCTGTTATACCATTGTCTTTGAGTTTTTATGTTTCTTTTGATGTACTATTACATAATTTATTCTTAAATACATTTCCTTTTTTAATCCAATGATTCAATTCTATGTAAAGTTAAGTAAAAAATATATAGAAGGAACAAATTTGAATAATACTTGAATGAAATATTACATAAAAAGTTACAAAGCTTCTTGTATCTCATCTGAACCACATAATAGTGCATCGTAAATAAGTTATGTCAGTTGATTGAATAAGACTTAGCTCGCTCACTCACAGAGGACATCGACGTATGCACACTACTGTTACGATTGATAGTGTACAACTATACGGTCATACTAAATATTTTATTTTGTTACTCATTAATATAATTTATATATATAGTAGGTATTTTTTATTTTCGTTAAATATATGTAAGTGATCTGTATCGAAAACGCAGTGAACTTTTAAATCTGGTCGGATCACCTTGTAATATATTAAACCTTAATAAAAATGTTACACGAAGAAGCATCTCTCAGATGAAATTATTTACGAGTATAAGGTGATAAATTACTGTGACAGTCTAAAACTAGATAAGATTTAATGATAATAATTAGCAATTGTTTATTATGAAAGTAATTGTATGTGTTAACTTAAAATAGAATCTATGAAACCATTATGTAATACAATTAGATATATTATACATTATTTTAAGACCTTTGTCAGAGGGTCGTAATGACAACGGCTAATGACTTTGAAACTATTTCAGTTGACATGAAACTAGTATAATTAATTAAAAACTAATTCTCGTTGTACTGAATTTCGTTTTGTAAAATATTTTATAAAATATTCAATTTACTAGCTTTGTTTATTTTTATTAATTATAGTATATTTTTATGTAATTATGCAACCGGAATGTAACGTGTACTACTCATCATCTTCCTGCCCTTATCCCATTTTGGGGTCGGCACAGTATGTTTTTTCCTTCCATACTCTCCTTTTACTCGTCATCTCTGTGCACACTCCCTTCTTCTCCATATCGTCTTTCACGCAATCCATTCATCTTTTCTTCGGCCCTCCTCTACCTGTCCATCCCTCCACTACCATACCTAGCACTCTTTTGGTCACGTGCCTTTTATCCCTCCTCATAACATGCCCATACCATGACAGACGGCTACCTCTAATTTTTTTTTGTCACTGGCGCTACTCCTAAGCTTCCCCTAATATACTCATTTCTTATTCTATCCCTTCTTGTCACCCCACACATCCATCTTAACATTCGCATCTCCGTTACATGCAAAGGCTTTTCATCCATCACCTTCATCGCCCAGCAGTCAGATCCATACATAACGACAGGTCTAATGATGTATTTATAAATTCTCCCCTTCAGTTTAAGGGGAATTTGGGCATCACATATAGTCCCAGTGACCTGTCGCCATTTCATCCATCCCGTGTTGATTCTGTGCTTTACGTCCCGGTCAATATTGCCATGGCTTTGAATCAAAGAACCAACTAGCGAAACTCCGAGCAGACTGGTAACGGTACTCCGTCGAACAAAATAGGAACAAAACTGGAGACACCGCCGAAATCGCAGAACATGTGCTCTGTTTTTGTTCTGCTCACTTCTAGGCCGACACTCTTCAGCTTTTGTTGCCATTTTACCAGTCTACTCTGCATTTCAATTCCATCCTCGCCAACAAGGACAATATTATCAGCAAAAAGCATGCACCAGGGTGCCTCTTCCTGTATGTCCAATGTCAGAGCATCCATTATTAACAAGAAGAGGTAGATTAAATAAGAAATGTTGAATCAAATGAAAAACAAGAATAGTTATTTTATGTATAACTTTAAGTAAAAGAAATAAGTTATCGATATTAAATGGTGAATGTATCCAACATTCTGGCGCGTGGACAGCAGCGGCGACTCGATCGTGTAATTCAATCACACGAAACGCGATTACCGCGACATCTGGCGCGGTTTAGTGATTATAAAACGACAAATATTTCGACTGATATGACTATCTTTTTATCTTACATATTGTGAACTAGTTTTTTATTATGAAGGTATCAATATAAATACAGTAAAGCCGTTTCCGTCTTAGTGTTGAATTACTAACATGCAATGCTAACAATGATATGTAAGATTATACATTTTAAATAATATTAGAAACCCTTGATATAGACTAACCATTTTATGCATCAAAGGTACACTTTTGGCTTTGTTATGAGCCAGGTCACATCTTACCCGTTAGGTGTATATCTATAATATTAATAAAATAACTCTATTCACTTTGTTGTAATAATTGTTGTAATAATAATAATAATTGCCCACAAGAGTAAAGTTTCCAGCAGGCCAAACTTTACGAACGCCCAACCTCTGTCTTTGTAACAGTTTATGTTATATTTCAGGCAATTTACATAATACTATGTATATACTTAAGCTTACTTCAAGAATTGCTTTATTTTTCAGGTTTAAGGTCTACAATTACAAACAAACAGCCAGATTTTGAGGAATTTGTTTTATAATATGCGTAGATTTCGTCGTAGCTTTGAATTGAATTAAGATTTTATTTACTGTTAAATGTCTATTGGTTGTGGTTCCAACTCTTCACACTAACATAAATTGAGTAACTTATATTCAGTTCACTTGCCATTTCTACTTTTATTTATTAACTAATACCCGGTAGCCATCGGCTTACAATATAATAAATTAATATTTTACACCACATTTCTCTACAGTATCTGATATACTGTATTACTGTATATACTGCTTCTGAAAGCAGTGTGTCATATCCTCTAAATGTCAGTAATATATCGTAAGCTCCAGCCATCACGTCGTGTTGTCGTGAATGTCCTGTCTCGTTACAATTCTGAACACAATATGTTGTATTTACAGTCAACTTTGTGAAAAAGAGTACCACGGCATGTTGCTTTGACGGAAAGTCAACTGACTTATAGGACTGATATATATAACTGATACAATACATATATAACTGATACAAATAATAATTGGAGTACTATAGTGTTGTTACATGAATAAAGTTAAACTTTTTGATAAAAATTTTATTCTATTTACATTATTACTTGTTAAATTCTTTTCGTGCATAAAATAAAAGGAATTTTCGTTATAATCCTAATGATTAAACCTAATAAGCACGAAACTACATGTACTTATTGCAATTGTTTAAGACCAAATCAGTTCTACAACTTGGCAGCGTCTTAGTACACGATGAACTTAGTAGTTCAGCTGTCTTGTTAGTTGAAGTTAGTAAAATTTTGTAGGATTTAGCTTTAGGTATAAATTTAAAAAATGAAAGTTTTGACTGTTTACTTTATTATTATATGCAAAAATGTAATAATTGATTAAAAAAACAACTAATAATGTTTATTAGGTAATTTATTAAAAGTGAAATCGAAATATGATCACTTGTACTTTACACAAACAGTCTATATGTAATTTATGATTATATTTTAACTGTTCAACTATTTGTTCCACAAGTTCAATGTACCTAATAATATATATATATATAGACTAATGGGAATAAAGTCTTACTAAACCAAACGTTACAAAATAATAAAAAATAATAATAATCAACCAAACTTATTTGGTAAACAGCTTTTGCACTTAAGAACAATGAGGTACTCTTATGAACGTACGTGGTACGAATTTATCACGATATAATACGTAGAAACAATGAAATATCACATGCGTTGTAATTAGTTCAGTGAGCGCAGAATACATACCTCATTACGCGTATGTGAGATAATTATCAATATAATGGAAATAATAAATACGCACATATGATTAGTCGTTAGTTACTTCAAAATTAGTAATTAGATAAACGTGGTATATCGATCAACATGATGTTACCGAAACTCTTATTATCTAAAATAAAGATATACTTCAATAATGTCCCGAAACGAAGTTTTATTGATGTCATCCTAAATTTGTTTTCTGTCCAATTCGTACGTAATCTTTCTACGTATAGGAATATACGGTTACTTATTCTGATAAATTACTATGTAGGATTAAATCAATATTGTTTTGTATTGTATATCAATATTGGATAAAATCAATATTGTTATATTTTGGTACAAATCTAGGTAATATAAACGAAATCTCCCTAAAGTGTAAGGATTTTAGAAAGATACAGTAGGTAACAAATATAAAAACAGGCATAGTTTTTCCGTATGTGTCTCATTAGTTTCGAACCCATTCAAGATCTATATAACTTCAACAAAAAGTAAAATTATGCATTAGCATGTAGAAAAGCTAAGAAATGAAGTTAATGCTAATTTGTAACACGACAAACATTATGAAGAAACATATGTATTTTATCAATATGTTTGATCTATTTATTCAAGTAGCTGTTGCAAGTAACTTCGTTTTCTTGTTTCAAAAACAAAACTACACTATCCTGATTAATGGGCTTTAAAATAAAATAGTCAACTTTTAAGACATCTTTTATTCACAATACAATAATATGAATAATAAATTTTCATCTAAGTACAAGTATATATATTATTCAAATTCATTTCAAATGCATGCAGCTTCCTTTGACGCCGATATTACCATCAACATCTGTTTGACAAAACCTCACGTAGTGTAATATACTACTACGTGGTGTGTCTAATCTCAAGATGCATTTGACGTAAAAGTATGAAAAATATTTAATGATTATAGAAAACATGATATGAATTTTATATTCTCTCTCCACGTCAACATAAAGTAGGTTAGAATATAAAATTATTTTTTAAATATATCACAATAAACAATCAAAATAAATATTTTTTATACTATTAGTAAATCAAAATAATAATCAGAATATTAAGTAAGAAATTTCAATGAGTAAATCTAATTCAATCAATCTCTTTTATGTTAAAGATTTTATTTTTCGGGTTGCGTTTATTTTTCGGTTGCAATCTATAAAGCGGTCGGTCAACCGACTTTAATAAAAAAAACATTGTAAATAATAAACACGGATAAAGCATGTGTCTTCTTTGGCTTTGACTTTGAAATATAATATAATAACATAATGAATCAAATAATATAACCATTAGTAATCAAACCACTTATTTTTAATTATCGTCTAAGCTTAATAATTATTTATGGCTCTTATTAGCGTTAAGGGTAATTTATTATATATATGTAGCATGAAAATCTCCTTAATTAATAATGTCTTGGCGTACTTAGAGACTAAATAGAAGAAAGACAAATCCTTTCAGGCCCTTTCATTCCTTGAATTAAATCAATTTTTATTTTGTATTCAATTACTAGGAAATTCCTTTACTTTTAATTAATATAATATAATTGCGCGACTACGCTGACGGCTGTTATTTAGATGCATTTCAGGAGCTGCTAAATAGACTCGACCGACTTCAAAATGTATGCATCCGTTTTGTATACGGACTGCGTAAATTTGACCATATATCTCAATATCGAACTCAATTAAAGTGGCTCCCTATCCGCCTTCGCCGGAATGTACTCGTACATGTTCTATCTCTTCTTTACAATATCTTACATAACTCCTCTTTAAAATCTCTGGTAGTACCTCACTTTAATACTTCTTTTTATTCAAATTCTTTTACTGTCGTTGCGTCTCGTCTTTGGATTCTCGTCTGGATAATATCTTTCATGGAAATCTAACTCTTAGCTCATTTAAGAAAATGTTGTCTATTTTCTCAGTAATTATTTTCAAATAATTTATTTATCAATTTCTTGAATCCGATATAATTATACTTAGTATAATATAGTATAGTATGGTATGGTATGTTATGTTATGGTATGGTATGGTATGGTATGATATGGTATAATAGTGGAAATCCTTTTAAATATAGACGAAAATATCAGGGAGAGAATTTATAGAAGCCACTTGTATGCAAATGATGGGCATTTTTCTGCGTGAAATCTCTAGAGAATGAATACAAATTATTTTAAGAGTTAGACAGAAAATAACACTATTTTGCACAACCTCAATTTGCGACTCACAAAGGAAGTTTAAACTATTGAGTAGGGGTTATTTCACTACTGTATAATAAACTGCTTATCTGAAAAAATATGGTCTAACGACGTAAGTCTGTATGTGTATAAAGAGGTTAAGTGTTCAATATCTATAATAAAAATCGCTTAATAATTATATTAAACTGTAACTTTTTAAAAGTCTTCTACTAGATTTAGTATAGTAATTTAATATACAATTGTATATTATATTTAATTTTACATTTAAATTGTAATTGTCTTTTCTTTTAAGTCGTTCGTTTTGCATTAAACACTTACTTATAGATCGGTTCCATAAAACAAATAGAACAATAAAATATGAAATCATTAACAAGTAAGAAAGCAATAACAATAAATTAAAACAATAATTGTATTTTGCTAGGAAAAATAATATTATTATATTATTTTATTTAACAGAAAATTTTAGAAAACCGAAAGATATCAATAATGTAATAAGTTTTGAAGTAGTTAATGAAAGATTTAAACGTATCTGTGGGCTTACCAGTTTTGTATCAATTTCTTCTAACCTCTCTTTTTACTGATTTAGGTCTGTCTTACAATAAAGATGTTCATTTTGAAAAACTGAGTGTTTTTTGGAACTCTTTTCTTATAAGGTCGTAAATGGATGTCTGGATATCCAAATCTTATATTTATACATGTAACAAAATAGTAACGAAATTTATTGATATTTTTAATGTTTTCTATTCGATGTTTCATTAGATTAAATAAAAAAATATATAATTTTGATCAATAATTTGTAGTGTTCCTGGGAAATAAATTTATGGTTTTCAAAGTTAATAATAGGTTTTTACTAGCATATATACAGAGAGAGATAAACAAAAATAGCAAAGATAATTGGTTTGGTTTCTATTACCTTATATTATTATTTTTTTATATTTACTTATGTACAGTCTTTGATAAGTTAGAACTTTTTTTTCATAATATATTTTATGTATTCATAAATAAAGATTCTAGTATTGTATTTCATTATTAAAATTATACTGATACAATGTTTAAATAATATTATGTTAAAACTTAACTTTTGAAATCATTTTTAGCTTTGAGATTAATGTTAAATGAACGGCGGTATTACTTTGTTATTTAACTAGATTTCATACTTTGAACCTTTTTACTGTTTTCTTGAACATCTGATACTATTCAGTTATTGAGAGGAAAACTCTGAGAGCCCGAAGATATCAATAATGAAAGTTTCGAAGTTGTAGTTGAATCGGTAAATCAATTCCTGTGAATTTCCCGGTGTTATGTAAATCTCTTCAAAGTTTAACATTTCTCTCGATTTCAGTACTTTTTAGAGAGTTAATTTTGAATTGTTAAGAGTTTAAATATTCCTTGAAGCCCAAGGATGGTTTTTCCTTCCTTCCTTGGACTTCAAGGAACATTTAAAAAAAAGAATTGTTAAGATTGGTCCATGCGTTGTTGAGTTATGCGCTTACCAACATATTTTGCGATTCAATTTTTTATTATAGATTATTCTTTGATTAGAAAAATTCATAAGTGATAATTATTAAAAGTGTATTAAACAATTCTTGTTATATTATACTACCTTTTACCTACTAAAGTACTACTAGTAAAGGTAATCCTTTACTATCATGTAATCTGATTACTTTGTACAACAAATGTAAGTGAATGAAGTCCGCTATTTATGATCAACCTACAATATTGTAGGAGTTTAATAAAAAGGAAACAATCGTAAACTCCAGGAGCCAAACAAGCCAATGAATTATAGTAGATTTTATAAATTGGTGTATATTCTGTGTAAATAAAATGTAATTTTTTACGCTAAACCTAAGGTATGAACGATGCTTAGAGCTTTAGTGCAAAACTGAAAGTGTCTGTTGGAAGAAGATGTAAATTGAAAAATCTTTGGTGAAGATAATTGTGTATGATTTTAAAACAGTATGTATAAAATGGAAAAATATATTCATTATATTTCTAAACAACTAAAAAACTGATTGAAAAACGTAAGTAGAAAATACAAAAATAATATATTGTTTAATCTGCAGCAGATGTAACTTTTGAAATTACTGAAATCGCTTGCGGTATTTGACATTTGTATGCTAACGTATTATTAGGTTTTTTTTCTATTTCAACTTTTAAAATATATTTTTGTCGCATCCGGTCAATTTTCAACGAACGGAAAGGTGCAAAACGACTATTTTACTTCCGGCGCTCCTTAATGGAGTTGGGCGTCGCCCGAACAAGCTGATTTGTGTTCAGACGCTCGACAGGGCAACACACGAAACCATCTCTGCGGTTCGTATTTCTATAATCTAAATTATAGTGCTTGTGGTATTACAGAAACAGAATAAAAGTGTTCTCATAATTTCTACATCGAGTTTTGTTTGCATGATACCCGTACAAAGTCCACATAATGTCCGAAAGTAACGGCCAAAACGATGTTTCTCCGACATATTTATAAATAAACTCTAGAAGAATAATTAAAAATCACGACTCTGTCTAATAAAAAAATACATTTATATATTCAAAGAATAAAATAAATTTTAGGTTATTTTGTTTTTATAAGAAGGAAAATTTGTTCAGACGGTCCATCCGATGACAAGTTAAAAAATAGTTCATCTTGTGTCACAACATTGTAAATGATTACAAAAGATTTGTAATCAGTGTAGCACGACACTTGGAATAACGTACTCTGGGACAAAGCGCTCGGTCGCGTTCAATTAACTAACATCACTTATTACGATGGACGAGACGTGCATTGTTTGCGTTGAAATAAAGTGTATTTTATGTAATAGATGTATATTGTGATACCGATTGGGACTCGCTGTATTGCTTGTGTAGGCCCTTCATATTAACCATTATCCATATATTGATTTCCATTAATTTGATACATTAATAATAGAACTGTATGGATTGAAAGTATCCTTTGTGATTTACGTCAAGTAATTTAGAATTTTAATAACATAATCAAATTATATACTTTATGTAACCTGGTAAGTCTTTCACATTCTAAATCTTGAATACCCAAAATGTTAATGCAACTAATATACACTTATGAAATACTACGTACAGGATTTTTTAATTGATATTGTCACATCTGTCCGAGTTCACAATAATAATATACATTATAATCCAATTAGTAGTATATCTGTTGAGTTTGATGCATTCTTTAGCTGCAAAATATTTATATTATAAGTGCATTAAATTATGTTGTTTCATATAGAAAAAATATCTTATTAATAATTTACTATCATTGGTTATATAATGTGCTAAGAACTTCACTGTTATTGAAAATAATAATAATGAATCGCTTTATTTTATATCATATAGTTAAAGTATATTAAATACATTACAGTAGAGACATGGCGTGGTCTTATGTGTATCACACATCCGAGTATGTACGCATCTTAAATGTAAATAATATCAATAGAAATAATAGAATTTAATTAGTGGTGGTTGATCTTCTGATATAACACATTACTCACAAATACCACATATCGAGGATTATTAATAAATTCAATTATGATGTAAATTTAAAACAAAAAATTTCAATTCATGTAAATGAGGGAAATTGAAATACACTTTTTATCAAAAAAGAAGTGAAAAAGTTGTTTATCGTCGAATGGCGTGTATTCAATTTCTTTCACACAGACTTTCTAGATAACTAACTATAATATATATAATTAATGGAATAACATACATTATAAAATAAACATAAAAAAGAGCAAAAATATAAAAATTATAGGAGTCTGAATCCAACAATTATGTTTGACTGAGCAAAAAAAATATATAAAATACGTAATACTAATACGATGCTTTTATTTGAAAATATGAACATGTTGTGAGACGGCTGCGTCCCGACGCATGGATGTATCTGGCGATTGTATTAGCCTCACTAATGGAACCGCCGGATACATCCTACGTCGGACTACGCTACGGTTGTACGCTACGGTGTGCATCCATGCTACGGTTTGAAAAAATACAGAAAAACTATAACCATTTGTTTATTTATTGTCGTTTGTTGAATAGTATTTTTTTCAGTTCATAAAAAATGAAATAACGTAGGTATTTTTATCATTATGTTTATAAATATCAATTAACTTTATTAAGTACTTTACTAGATCAAGCACAAAAGCTGTTTCAATATCAATACATTAATATACAATGAGGAAAAGTATAAATCTTTTTCTAATCAAATGCAGTAACTTTTTAAATAAGACAAACTGTTAATAACCTGTGAATTTGGAAGGGTCCGGAGACAAACACAACATCGGTTGGTACATTAAATATTTGTATAAGTTTTGTTCAGTCTCCTTATGAGATAATAAGTGAGTATTTTATATTTTACAGCTCTGGGATAAGGAATTTTTTTTTATGTTATATATATATTTAGTAAATTTGTGATGCCGATATATTCCTGAAAAGTGTTTAACTAAATTTGTTATTTAGATATTTAGTCATTTTATGATCCCCATCTAATTCTCGTAGTTGTTTTTTTGAATAACTTATGTATATAAAGACGAAAACTACACATAAAATGACACATGCATACTAAATATAAATATTTTAGTTTCGGAAAACTTAGAAAATATTAATATTTTTGTGTAACATTTTATATAAAACAATATTTTTAATTCATAATAATTTGTACCTTCTACTTCGTACTTGTCTTTAAAAATAAAACGTTTATTTAATATTTTTATACTTATATATGTTTGGTTTTGTTTCATAATACATATTTTAATATTTTAATTCATGTTTTAATATAGCAGCGATATTTCCTAGATGAAAAGCAGAAATTAGATGTCTTTGAAAAACTTATTTATTTGTTTGCAATATCATATATTAGGTTGACATTACCCCACATCCAACCCTCGCTTCCCACCTAACGGCGTCCTGAGCCGTGGTCCGAGCCTCACAGGAGGCGCCCTCAGGACGCGCGTTCCCCTGGGGCCCTTCAGGCCCCCCTTTTTCAAGGGCGGGTCTCTGCACCCGTCCATTCCACCGGTGACGATGTCATGGCCAGTAGGGCTAACAGCAGAGACACACCAAAAAAAAAAAAAAAAAGTTGACATTCTTAGCGAAAGACGAACTTCAGAAAAAAAAACAGCGTTTTCCCAACTCCAAACTTCTCAAAAATACTTAAGATTCATTTATATAAGATATTATAAAAGTTTAAGGACCACATTACACAGGAACGGAATGTTACTCCTCTAATCATGTAATAATCTTTTACGAGTTTTACTTGCAGTAACATTACCAAGTTTTTTTTAAATGAGAGTTCAATATATTTTATATTCTTTATTAACTTAAAATTATAAAGATATTTGAATGTGCATTTGTCGTAAATTATTACCAAGAAAACATTTTACTTCTCCAGAAGATAAAAACTCACAGCCGACGATGATGCACCTCTTAGAGTTTAATATGTTTCTTTTAGGAACAACTTTTTACATTTGCATGTAAATTAAAATTGGTGTTATTTAAATATATGTACCCATTAAATAATATATGTATACAAAAGAGGTAAAAAATATGGAATTAAGATAAATCAAAAATAAGTTAAAGCTTTACAGATTAAGAATCAATGGGCTATTTCTTATATGACACCTTACTATGATCCATACAAACAAGGCATAAGTAAAATGCACATATATTTATATTATTTATATATAATTTTGTTATAGTGTGATAGTTTTGTCAAAATGTATTTTGTAAATCGATTTTGAGTAAATGATCATAACTCGGCGTAACAAAGGATGATAACCAGTGGCAATTCACATTGCGTATTCTTCAAACAAATCTCATATACTAACATCGTATTCAAAGTTTAACTAGAGTAGTTAATTTATCTCGTATATAGTCAGGGTTGGTTCTAATAAAAGGTCCTATTCGCTTCCTCCCTTCACATTACATTGAACAATTTAAGAGTTTGAGGAACTTAATTATGGTCGGTCATTACATCGTACAATTGTTATTATGTAAAACAATTTTGTAGTTAATAATATTATTAAAAGATAATATAATATTATATTAATGGTACTCAATCACAAAGAATTGTTAAGAGTTATTCATAAAATACAGACTACAAACCTACATAATGATTAAAAGTCTATATCATTTACAATATAAATGATTTTGAATCATAATTGAAGAAGGGAAGTTGTATGTATTTCAGCAAGCTCTAGCAGGTTCGATAGCTTGCATCACTTATTCGTGACGTAACTCATACATCTATTTAATCTAACCTGAGTTTCATGATATAGAAATATATTTTAAAATATATTTTTTCTTTGTAATATAGATAACAATACGAAAAATTCTTCAATTATGATTTAAAATAACTTATGACCTACCTTTGTTATGTATAATATATAAATGATTTGAACTTTTAATCATTGTATAAGTTTATGTACTCTGTATTATATGAAAATATTTTAACAACTCTTTGTAATTAATTACTTACTTTTATGCATATATTATATTGTTTGTTCTTCCTTAATAACAATTATACGACGTAATAACTGAACATAATTAAAAGTTCAAAAGTCCAAAATGTTGATCAAAACTTAGCAAGGAATTGTAAAATTATGAGAGATAGCCCAGGAAGGATTTAAAGTATAAATGTATATGTTTAATGGTTACAAATATTTAATTAGACCAATTTCATTTCAATACAAGTATAAAAAGTTGCCCCTAAAGGCAACAAAATAAACTCTGCGAAATGGATCAGCGTCCGTTGTGAGTGTTTATCCTTCGGAGAAATATAATATTTTGTTGGTATTAATTTACAAGAAGCACATGTTCAATTATCAGTACAGCTTCAAAATAAAAAAAAATACAAAATAATCTCTCAGTTAAGTAAAACTCGTAAAATATGAAAATTATTATATCTACAGATATAACATTACGTCTGTTTGTAACTGCTTAAACTTTTATAATTTTGTTACATAAATGAATCTGAAGTATTTTTGGGAACTTTAGAGTTTACATACTCATACATCACAGGTGAAAGAAACGGGACTTTTAGCGTAATATAATGAAAAACTTTACCCGAATTAGATTATTAAAACTGCAGTGTACATATCACATACCATGTTGGTGTGTAACTTTAGTAATCCGTCATGTCGTAAAACGTCCTCTTCATAATGACTATCCTTCACACAAACTTACTTCATATTACAGAGTACACTAAAAAGCTAGACGAACGAAACAAAGAACTATCTAGTTTAATATAATAAATGTATTGTTATCCTAAAACATAAACCAGTCAATATGCAAATACCCAGGGTATTTCCCGAACGAACTTTGACGAAATTATAAATGATAATAAAAGAACAATTGATGTTTAAGATTGTTAATGATTATTATTTATTGAAGAAAAGAAAATGTTAAATACCTACTATATAAAAGATAACCTTATATACGGTGCTGTAAATTTATTTTATTTAAATAAATTAGTTGATATGAGTACAAACTCATTGTAGGTCAGGAGTTGGGCGGTGGGGGGGGGGGTGTCGCCGCTAGTAGAGAGACTGACAGTAGGTGTACAATTTCATTTCAAATTAAAGTGACGTTCCTCACAAGATAACGGTAGATACAAATTCTTAAAAAAATATGATCTAGCCATGAAGTTTAATAATTACTAGAATTCAGGATCATAAGACATTTAGAACATTTTTTCGTCTAAAAAATAATAGACTGTAATATAGATAAAACTAAGCAAGATTAAAAATGCATGATTTTTTATAAAAGTAGTGGGAGAAAAAAAATCTTCTATCATATTTTAAGCCAAATAATGAAATTAAATAACAAATTTTATATGTATAATTTGCATTGGCATATTCTTCAAATATAACTAATGAATAAAAAATACCTCCAATTTCAGTAAGTAAAAGAGACGGAAATCTATTACCGACTAATTAAACGTTATAAGATCTTCAGTAGTAGTGCCCGGCCTCACTGATATATCAGAATCTAATAAAATGTCATAGAATAAAAGTTAAACCTTAAACCTCTTTAAATGACACTTTTTTTAACTTTTATATTCAATATAATATACTTTTAGAGAAGTAAATAAGAATATTATCAATTTAAAAACAAAATAACAAATAACTCGGGCAAGTGGTTATAAATTATTCATGAACCTAAGTCGAGAAGAAGGCAATAAGTCTCTTTTCTTACATTTTATAAATATCCTCGCATTCCATACATTTACACTTATGTTTTGTTATTTACAGATCCTGAATAGTTTTTGAATTGAAATTGCAAATTGCATTCAGTTTACAAATAAAAAACCAAAAAAAAAATAAGATTATAGTTATTTACTTTATAATTATAATAAAAGTTAAATATTGATGTTAGCATAAAATATATTATAAGTGTATTAATATAAACGCGTAATCAATCAAAATTACAAAACTTTACTCGTTACTTAAGTTAGTAAACTTACTAACTTTTTAATCACAAATTCTGATGTAGGCAACGAATAAAGTAATATTTGTTTACTCACAGCCTTTGAGGCTGCTTTTGCAACAGTTTCCGATACCCAAAAAAGTAATTTTCCTGTATCGCCTGAAGCTAGTTACGTCATTTGGAAAGAAAACACACCAAGGATATTAGTTTAGTTTTTGACTTGTGATATTGTAGGTAGCGAAGTTTTATAAAATTGGGAAAATATAAGTAATATGCGATCTACCTAAGTTTAAAAATAATAAAAGTTGTTTAATTAGTAATCGCAAGTTTTATTTAATAAAAACAAATATTTATTAATTAAACAAGTATTTATTTATTTACTAGCTTTTGCCCGCGACTTCGTCCGCGTTTCCGTCGTTTTTCGAAAAAAAATTAGCAGATGTCCTCCCTCATAGTTTTGACGTAACAGGCAGATTCACTTTCGTATTTTAGAAGGGCAATAGTAATATAATATGCCAATCCACAAAACTGTTGAAAAATATAAGTAACCGCAGAATATTATAATATACCCACGCTATACCCACGACTCGGTCAGCGTGTAACTCCTTGTTTTTTATTAAGATAATATATTGCTAATATTTTTAGATCAAATTAAAATGTTTCAGCGCAAAGCTTCTGGGTAGACTATGTTAAGAGTCGACCCGTCCGGCACGTGAACGTAAAGATTCCTAGAATTGCTAACCCGGGAAAGAGCGACGTATAATTGACCATGCGAGAAACAGCTAACACCGAGATCTACTCCAGCAACACGAAAAGTCTGCCCTTGAGCTTTATTGATAGTCATGGCATAGCACACCGATACTGGGAATTGCGTTCTTTTAAATTGGAATGGAAAATTATTTGGTATTATGGGAATTCTGGGAATAAAGACAGTTTCTCCTGCACCGCAACCTGTTAAAATTTGAGCCTCGATTACATTTTGTTGCAACTGGGTTACTTTTAGCCGAGTTCCATTGCAAAGTTGAGGTGGTCTTAAATTTCGGAGCAGAATTATCGGTATGCCAATTTTTAAACAAATTATATGAGAAGGTAGTCCAGGCATACTTAAAGAATTTAAAAATTCTATCGGGTAATTAGTGGCTTCTTGTTCATCAACCATTCTATTTATTGAACTATAAACTTTGCTTTCTCCCTGTATATTAGACAGTATTTTATTATTAATTTCAGATGCCTGGTCATTGCGAGGAGTCAAAATGGACCTTTCGCAAAGCCAAGAATTGTCCCTATTTAATATAATTGTTATGTCACCGTAAACCGAAGATATAAGATGTTGTTGGGATTGCACTATACAACATAACTCAGGTGTCAGAATAAGTTTTCCTTGGTGTAGTTGTGGATAGGTACCTTCACCAATCTTCAATAATGTATCAGAAAATTCACGATTATCTGCGTTGTCTCCAGTTCTCACTCGCATATTTATAGTCAAATGCACCGATTGTATATCACGCCACAAATAAGAGCTTTTCAGGCAAGCCCTAATCTCATCAGCTCGGGTTCCCCGTGGTATTACCGGTAAGGTTTGTCGGAAATCACCACAAAATAAGACCGTAATACCGCCCATTGGTCGATCATTTTGTCTTATGTCCCTTAGAGTTCTGTCTACTGCTTCTACTCCTTTTCGATGGGCCATCGTACATTCATCCCATACGATTAAATTACACTCACGCAATACCTTAGCTTTGTCGCTATTTCTTGAAATACTACAGGTTGGACTTTCCGTGCGATCTAAATTAATTGGTATTTTAAACATAGTGTGAGCAGTCTTACCTCCTGGTAGCAATGTTGCAGCTATACCTGATGAAGCCACGGCAAGAGCGATTTTACGCTGATTTCGAACATAAGCTAATATTAATTTAGTCAAAAAAGTTTTCCCAGTTCCTCCAGGTGCATCTAAAAACCATATTGTTCCTAAATTATTCTGCACACTCTCGCACACGCGATCATAGACTAAGCGTTGTTCTGCAGTCATCATTGGGACACCGTTTTCTAATGTTACCAGCAGTTCCATTGGGTTGTAACCAATCTCTGCGGAATATTCCCTATTGGTAACCTCTCCGACTGAGGTTGGCGTTGGCAAACCATATTCACAAAGTGATTTACCGCCTACTGCTGTTAAGTCTTCCTGAAGAGCTAATAAGCACTGATTTATAGCCAGATCTCGAAAATTATCATTAGTTGCGCCTTCATTATTGTGAGATAAATTCCGAAGAAAGTCTTCTGCAAATTTTTCTTTATATTTTTCCCATAATTGGACAGGATCAGATAAATTACAAAATGTGAGTAATGTTACAAATAAATGGCGTAACCGTCGTGGATTATCACTAACACAGGATTCTGCTAAAGCGTCATCCCAATGTTGATCATTTTCAAGCAAATGACGCGCTTGGCAAGCTGCATGATAAGTTGGATAAACAACATCGTCTACTTTTCTCAAATCTATAAATGATGTTGGTCCTCGCACTGTATGTAATAATAATCTCAAATAAAAACACTCTGCGTTGTTAGGATGAACAGTATACACTCTACCAAGAACATGTTCTTTGAAAATACCTGTCTCGCCATCTACAGGCCTGCCTCGGCGTCTACGGTTAAAGACACCTCGTTGTTTATCGTAGGTATAATACGATGGAACTTCTTCATACAAAAGAGACTTTGCGAAATTATCAGTTTGGCAAAGTCGAAAGAATGCCAATAAAGTTGTTTGTCTAGGGTTCTCTAATCGTTCTGTAACATTTTCGGCGTTAAAATATATACGTTGACCGCCTTCCAGATGAACATCCAGATGGGTCACAGGTGGATATCTTTCGTGAATATTAAAACTTAAGATCCGCCACACAGCTTCTGAAGAGCTGATATATCTGCCTGACTGAAATCTAGTAACTTCATCATGTTCATTTCTTAACGCAAACGTAGCTTGGTCACTGCCCTTGTTAATGTACTTACAAATATATTTAATTGACTCTACACTATTACACATTTCTACATTTATGTGAGCTTGAAATGCTCTGGACAATACAGGCGAATACGGAACGACCCACCTATTATCTAAAGTAACCTGTTGTCCAGACATTCGCTTTTCAACAGTAAAACCACCATTGTCTCTTGAACGGCGACGATATAATGGGTATCCATCATGTCCTGTTACAGTTTCATCCACTAATGCTTTTGGATACCTTTTAGTGCAACGACCGTCTTGCATGCAAGGAGCATTTGCGTTAAATGCACCACATGGACCATGTATCTTATGAGTTTTAACAATGTCGTATAACAGGGGATCTGCAGTCGGATCTGGAATTTCAGCACTGATTAATCTGTCTACATCATTAGGTCGAACCTTATCTTTTAACCAAAGCAAGATATGTGCGTGAGGTAAGCCGCGTTTTTGCCACTCAACACTATACATATAACACAATACTTCTCCAAAAATGTTATCTTTGGTAAGAAGATCTATCATTGATTTTAATTTTAAATGAAACACTCTTGCAATAATATCATGGCGGTCATGCGGTGCCTGACCCTCAAGAAGCTCCCGAGTGATTTCATCCCACTTGGGATTTGTAGTTACAGTAACAAATAAGTCGGGACGTCCATATTTTCTTACGTAACAAAAAGCGTCTTGAGTACGTTCATGCATGTAGCGTGGACCACCAGTAAAAGAAGAGGGTAAAATAACTAAACGACCCATATTCACAGTATCGTTATCTTGCTGCATGGCATCGCGAAGGTGCACGTATTCTTCAGCGCGCAGCTGCCTTTGATTAGATCGTATATAAACTAATCTTTCGGTTTCAATTTTTGCGTACATGTCAACAATAAACTGATTAAATAAGCCACGAAAACGTTGAAAGTATACCAATCTATTCCGTCTCACTTGCAGGTGGTAACAATAAAATTGAAGGCATGACACCTTTTTATTATAATTAGGTGCGCCTGTGCGCGGATCGGTTTGGTATACAGCGAAATTATAACCATCTTCCCCTCGACAGTATATCATAGGATATTGCAAACTGTCGTAAGCCCTGTGGGTTTCGAAAATACGTTGCAAACGATTGTCTCTGGAACGTATAACGATATCACGCCTATCACATTCCTGGTCGACCAGTACTACAGCAACTTCATTCGTGGATGGAACGTTATGACGCCCAGGGTGTTCCTGAGTTGGACGCTTATCGGCATTTATAACAATTTTATAATTGTTATTACCATCTTGAGAAAGGGCTTCTAATGCCGATTTAAAACTGCATACGTACGAATTAACCTGATGTAACATGTTCTGAAGTTGTGAAATGAGTTCAGTATTTAAATTCGGAAAATATTGATTTCTTATATTCGACTGTTCGTTGTAATCGGATACAAAATATATTTGAAGAAATTTAGGTTGTTCTTCAGGCAAAAGGGACCCTATCAAATGGTAAACCTGACCTTGTACCTTAAAAGTACAAGGCCTTCTAAGATTTGTTTAGCACCAAAGGATGTCATTTGGAATGCACTATTATAAGTGCGAATATTATCTAAAAACTGTTTGGATTGCAAATGTTCCCCTAAAAGTAGTGATTTTAAAGGTTCCGGTGGGTCTTCGAACGAAGGCAAATTTATTTTACCTCCAGAACAACAGAAACCAGCAGACTCCTTCCTCCACTTCGAAGCATTACAAAAGGAACATACTACGTTCATATCGCCTATTTCAGAAGATGATCTGTAATCAATTGTGAGGTTATAAGCAAACCCACTTTTATATTTATCGGACCACGCCACCGAATTTGTAGATTGATCTACCACGTGTATATCTAAGTCATTAAGACCATGTCGAAATCTATCTGCAGTAAGACGGGCCTCTCGCTGTTCTTCTGTTTCAAGCGACCGAATATTTTCAATTCTTAATCTTTCATTAGATAAAGTAATCAATTGTTCTTGTCTCAAAGAATTGTAATAATCGCGTCCCGACTCTAGTCGTTGTTCATGCTCATGTTCATCTTCAAGAGATCGAATCATGTTATGGTGCGCCCTATCATTTGTCAAACGGTCTTGATATTGAGTAAAAGTTTCAGATTCTCGAGACAAAATATGACGTTCGCGATCAGCTGTAAGCCGTAATTCCCTCTCAGTGAAGGTTTCGGACTCGCGAGATAAAATATGACGTTCGTGGTCAGCTGTAAGCCGTAATTCCCTCTCAGTGAAGGTTTCGGACTCGAGAGATAAAATATGACGTTCGCGGTCAGCTGTAAGCCGTAATTCCCTCTCAGTGAAGGTTTCAGACTCGCGAGATAATGTATGCCGTTCGCGGTCAGCTGTGAGTCGCAATTCTCGTTGTAAAGCAGTTTCAGCTTCTCGGGATAACGCATGTTGTTCCCGGTCAATGGAACGCCTTAGCTCTCGTTGAGAAGAGCTTTGAGAAGCCCGTGTTGTAGCTCGTCTCGCTCTTTCAGCTGCTAATCGCATCTCTCTTTCTGGAGAGCTTTCATTAGCTCGAGATGTTGAGGCACTAACTCTCATAGAGTTTAACCGATGTGCTCTTTCCTCTTCCGATTCTTGAGAACGCGTCATTCTCATTCTCCTAGCTTGACTCGAAGTTCGAGATAAAGATGGTCGTTTTTTAGGTGGCATCGTTTATTTTATTTTTAATCGACGGTAACTTAAATTCTATTTAGTTACCCAACAAAAAACTTACGTCAGAGGTCCTAACTATAGCTAAGTATATAATAAATAGAATATAAATCTAAGTGCCTATTAAAACTAAAATAATATTCTAATCGAATTATAAATATGTACGTAGGTACCTACAAATTACAAAAGAATAAAAAATGAAAATAAAGCTATACTTAATGCGTGTGCAATACTATCTACACTTACCTACTTCACTTAAAAATGAATAATAAGAAATACCTACAACTACTGTAATTAATCAAAGTACCTATGCTAATACAAAAAAAACCTTAGATGTTCTAAGTACAGCTGCTATATAATAAAAAAATATAAATCTAAGTGCCTATTTAAACTTAAATACCTAATATTCTAATAGAATTAAACTAAGAAATATGTACCTACCTACCTACAACTTAGGTACAAAAAAAAAAGAAATGAAAATAAAGCTAAAACACGTGTGCAGTATAGGTAGATAGTAGGCAATATCTACCTATACCTACTTCACTTAAAAATAAATAAAAAATACCTATGAATACTATAATTAATAAAAGTACCTACCTACGCTTTTATCTACTCAATACAAAAAAAACTAAACATAAAATGCCCAAAACTAACCTATCAGTAACTAAAAATCTAACAATAATCTAATCTATCTATCTATTATCTAATCTAAAAATCGAATCTAAATCTACTTAAAAAGAAATAAAATAGGAACTATTAATAGTTAAGAATTTAAACAAAACTAAAACTAATTTAGAAAATAACAACAAAAGAAATTAAAATAAACTATTTAAAGACAAAAAGTCGCGCTGATAAGCACGGTTTATAAAATAACAATTATTGTCTGTCAATAAAGTTCAACACTCTGAACGCATCAACAGCCAAATATTGAATGACGCTTGCGCTCGCCTCCCGCCCCTTTTATACTCTGCCGCCGCCAGCCCCGTCGAGCGCGGCAACCGTTACGCAAAAATAATCCTTATAGCTTGATTCACTATTCACGCGCGATGTCTTGTTGGCGTATTTCATGTAAGTAAGTATAAGTTTGGTGTTTCTATACCGATTTCAATGATTCTTTTTTTATTGAATTGGTGCTAATGTTTATTTTTTTTTTAATTAGGAATGATGGTGAGCATTATTGGTTTTATAAACGTAAAAGTAAACAAATATAATAAGAAATCTCCGAACTGCTAAGCTATCGAGAGTTATGCGTGTTATTGTGAGTTAACTATAAAAGGTAGATATATGCTGTCTTGGAATATTTTTCGTGTATTTTTATGTAGAATATTTCCGTTATACATAGTTTCTATGTAGCTCTAACCATTAAGGCTGCACACGCGACGGAAGCTTAAAAAATCAAGCAACTTCTCCCATTTTCTCAACATTTCCTTTCACTGCTCTGCTCCTATTCATTGTAGTGTGATGAAAAGTATACTATTACCTGCCCAGGAGTATAAAGAATAATTGTACTAAGTTTCGTTAAAATTCGTCGAGTAGTTTTTTTTTCTATAAATAACATACAAACAGACAGACAGACAGACAGACAGACAAAAATTTTTTTAACTGCATTTTTGGCATCAGTATCGAACACTAATCACCCCCTGCTACTTATTTTGTAAATATATTTCATGTACAGAATTGACCTCTCTACAGATTTATTATAAGTATAGATTTAACTTCTACCACCACCAAACAACACAACCAAACGCTACGGTCCCTGCATACTTCTTTCGCCTCGGCCACAGACATCAACCTCTTCATACATGCCCTCCGGGGGTCCTCATGCTTTTTAAGTGACTTTCCTCCAGTATCATAGCTACTGTTTTTTCGAAGGTCACTCGAGGCCTCTCCCTTTCTCTCTTACCGCTCACTTTTCCTTTATAAATCTTTTTTACCATTCTTTCATCACTCATTCTTTCGACGTGCCCAAACCACCTGAGCACGCGCTTCTTCATTCTCACCGTGACATCTTCACTAGTACCTGCCATTCTGTGTATCTCTTCATTGCGGATTCGATCAGCTAGACTGACTCCGCATATTCTGCGAAGAGATCGCATCTCCACAGCATTCATCTTTCTTACATTCTTCTTCTGTGTTACCCACGTTAGGCTGCCGTATAACAGCGTCGGTAACAAAACCTCATTAACAACGGTAATTTAACAAGTGCTTACATATAAACTTTCTATTTATATCAAAACATGTACTTCTTTTCAACACGTCTAGCTTTCATGCCTTATGTACAATATTTACATATACATCGTTCGCACAACTATTTGAGACGGAAACTGACCAGCTGTATAATATACTTTACAGAACCAATGAATCATGTATAGTGGTTATGTATGTACAGTGCTGCAACTTTGAGTTAAAATTAGGGTGATTTGAAAACCGTACCGTACTCGATAGACCAATAAAATAAATGACATTGCAAAATTTTATGAATATTTATAGAACTACAATTATAAGATTTATAAAAGAAAAATATATTTTTTTAATTAAAGTTTTTTTTAAAATATGAAATAAGTTATTGAAAATGAAACGCTAACTTCAAAAGAACTGGATCAAAAGACCGGAGACATTTTTAAATATATTACAATATTAAAGCTTCCAGAAAGTTTAAATTAAAAACATATCATTTAATGCTATCAATACGAATACAGAAAAACTTTTATTTAATATTAAATAAATAGTTATTGCATCGATAATCGTGTATCAAGATCTTTGATAAAGCATTGATGCATTTGTGACATCTGCTCAGTGAATATTAATACAGAGTAGTTAACTGGTCCTGATGACTGTTATTGTTGTCAGACAGTCTGTTTTGTTACAATTACCAGTGAAGTAAATGAGATGATACGTAGCTTTGATAAACAATTAAGTAATTGATATCATATCACTGATGGAATATTAATTAATATGTTATTTAGCTTCAATGTATTTATTACATTGTTGTGACTGTTAATGTATAAATAATATAGTAATACTTCCATTATGTTTATTAAGATGACATTGAAATATTTATAAAAATAACTATAATGCAAAGATTTTAAAAACTGACAAAAAAATGTACCTCTTAAATTAAAAATATATTAAAAAAAATGTTTAAGTACTGTTGTGTTATAAGAATATTATCCCAATATATCCAATTGACCAGACTCTTTACTATCTGTAATAAATTTTAAAATAGCTCCTGAGCTAATGTTAAATTTAAGTAAGTAAAAATTATTAGAAACAAATAAGATCAAATTTATATTTATAAGAAAATTTATTCCTTATTTTCAAATTATATCAAATGTCTTAAATAAGATGAACGTAAACAAATCATACTAATACTATAAATTATAATATATATATATATTAATATTATCTTTTTATTAGACAGAAGATTTTCCAATTTGAGTTTTGTTTCAGATGTTTTGATGAGGCGGTGTTTTATGTCTTGTCAGTTATATAATCTTCAAAACATTATTTTCTTACGATAATGAAACCTTCTTCGCTTCTTAAGGAAAAGTTACATGAGAAGTTTTAGAATACTGAACAAGTATGGTTTTCTTCCCCATATAAGATCAGACCGCTAATCCATTAGTATCTATGGGAGATGAGTTTGTAAGAAATATGATACTAGAACCTGCGGCTTATGGCATGTATTTAATAGAGTAAATGGATACTTGTATTATCACAGCTGATCTAATTGTATATATAACTTTCGACATCCATAATATTTTGTGAGTATATTTTATAGGTAGTTAGGTTTTTCACTGTTTTAATTAAATTATTGTTAAGTCTCTGAGAAAGTAACCAACTCAAACTAATAAGTTTAACTCGCACATAATTTGAACACTTCAAAATCAATGTTTTAGTTTTCATTTCCCTCTGAACTTTTTAACATTTTACAGAAAATTAAAGGTATTAAAGTGTTTAGTTTAGGAGGTATCAAACAGGCACGTTATATTTTTTGCAGTTTTTTAGCTGTTACTTTAGTACGGTTTGGACCTTTGCAAAATCCTCTTTTATTGCACCTTTTCAATATGTCAGGAGTCTTGCGTCCGAATTTCAGCTTTCTAAGTATTACGGTTTGGGCTGTAGGGCGATGAATGAGTCAGTGAGTGAGTGTCTTTGTGCTTTATATATTAAGATAAAACGAAATGTTTTGTTATTATTATTAAAACATTACAATCTAATAAAATATAATTAAGTAACTAAAATAGACCTAAACAATGAAAAAGTTAACAAAAACGCCGGAATATTAAACAAATGTTTGTATTGAGATAATAAATTACCAGGTTAATAAACAGAGAGGAACAGAGATATGATAATGTTAATCCGTGAAAGGGTGTACTACAAACAAAAAAGCGGTGCATGAAAATTATTTTAAATGAATTCGCAAACCAATTTACAACATGTTATAAATGTACGTTTTAATAATGAGCTTTTTAACTTAAACATTTGTTAGTAACAACTTATAAAAAACAATCTACAAACAAATATTTTAAATTATAATCTATATTCACATGTTACCCTGCATTTTGAATCGGTTGATACAAATTTTATTTAAAAATATATGCATGTTATAGTTAAACGTTTTTCTTTTGTCACAAGTAATACTACTAGCATAGCTGTGAAAATATAAGTATCCATTTCCTCTATTAAATCACAGGCCACGTGTAAGCCACAGGTTCAAATATCATATTTCTTAGAAACTCATCTCCCATAGATACTAATGGATTAGCGGCCTGATCTCACATGGGGAAGAAAACCATACTTGTTCATTATTATAAAACTTTTGATATAACTTTACCTTAATCGCGAAGAAGGCCTCATTATTGTAAAAAAATAATGTTTTGAAGATTGTATAACTGAGAAGACAAAACACCGCTTCATCAAAACAACTGCAACAATATTAAAGATATAAAAGCTTTTGTTCAATGTACAGATAATATTAATAAATATCATTTATAATATTAGTATTTGTTTACGTTTTTTTGGTTTAACACATTTTATATAATTTAAAAAGAAGTAATAAATATGGTTACATAAATAAAAATCGTAATCGTAAGAAAATAACTTTTACTTATCAAATTTAACAATAACTTCTTTAATAAAGAGTCTTATCTTCATTATCCTTGACATCTTTTAATAATCGGAGAGGACATATTAAATTTCATATTTACGCCAACAGTTGTTACCAAATAATACTGTTTTGCGTCACAATTTACGGCCAATAGCGCCAGATTTCTCATCACTTCGGTTATTAACATTTCTGATTGGAAAGTGAACTTGTAATTAAAGATGATTATAAAGAGGTATGACAAAAAGAAAAAAAAAATTATCATTATTATATGTATTTTTTTCTAGTTAATTTATCCGAATTTGCCGACTAGTTTAGAACCGTTAGGGGTCATTGGTCATGAGCTCGGAGCGTGTCGAGATCGCGACGTGAACTGCAGCGTGAGCACAGACAGTTAAATATATAATAATAATAATAATAATAATTATGAATCACGAAAGTTTATGTGACTATTTCTTTAAAATTAGTATGAAGAAATGCATGTATGAATGTCTATGGCCGAGGCGAAAGAGGTATGCAGGGACCGTAGCGTTTGACGTTCCGTCGTCTCTGTCTACACCGCAAGGGATATGGCGCGAAGATAAATAAATAATAAATAAATAAATAGAAGTTTTCAATAGAGACTATATACATATTAAACTTACAATTATTTGAAAAAACCTAATTATATAATCTTAGATGTAGAAATATACATGAAAAATACGCATAGCGTTAGAAAAAAAATAAGAAAATACATTTCTTTTAGTCAAATATTTTAAATGAAAATGTATCATGCAGCTGGTCGCTCTCACTCTCAGACCCTGTCGTGGACGATGTTAATGTAAACGTAGTGGAGTGTGAAAAGCTAGACGTGTAGTGTTGAATAGAAGAATACATACCTAAAGAGTAATAGAAAGTTCTTTTTCCAACTAATTTAACTACAGGCGGTACAGGGAAATAACTTTTTTGGTGTTTTTTTTTATATAAGAGGAGGGCAAACGAGCTGGCAGGTCACAGATGGTACGTGATTACCGTCGCCCATGAACTCCTGCAACATCCGAGGATTTACAGGAGTGTTGCCCGCCTTGAAGATAGGAGTAAACGCCTTTTTTGAAGGTACCCATGTCGAGTACTTGGGAAAATTAATTTTAAAATCTTTTTAGCTACAAAAATTCATTATTATTATTCATATTATTTTCTATTTCCATCGTTTACGTAAAAAAACATAAAATAAATAATATCATATATATCAATAAATCAATAAATTAAAATACATTTTACATAATAATTAAGTTTTATATCTAAATGCGAATGACATTAAAAGGAGATAGCAATAAAAGATTAAATGTAAATTGTGGAATCTAATGCCGCTATTATTGTTAAATTAGATTTTTTAAACAGAAATGTCTCGGTGGATGTAAATCCTGACAAAGACGGCAATTTGTAGCGGGGATCTACTTAATGTCTCACCAAAAATAACCACTTGCTTCGACTTTTTAACATTAAGCCAACAACACTCATTTACTTCATATTACATTAAATTCTAAACTATATTAATAGCATAATAGAATATAATGCACATTTAAAAATCTATGCAACATAGTTTTAAAAAGTAATTATAAATTTACTTTAAATAATGATGTGTTGTATCCTTTTAAAAATATAACATAGTTAAGATTGTCTCAACATATAATTAGAAAAAAAAAATCGAAATTATAAAATGTATTCATAAATAAATATTGGGCTGCTTAAAATGTTATAATTCTACTAACATTGATATTTTGATCAATTTCCCTTTAATATAAAATGGTTTTCAGTATAGGGAATTTAAAATCGTTTCCTTTTGAGTTTAATATCTCAAATAAATTATTAAAGCCCAGGCTTGGCAATAATTTTGTATGATTTTGGGATTTTTTAACTGACTTGTCCGGCGTAGTAAGGATGAACTAAGTGCTCCTCCGCCATCTTTAAAATTCATCCATTACTTTAAAATGTGTAATATGATATTAAGTTTATTTAAAATTATCATTCAATCAAATGGAATTCGTTCCAAATCCCAAGGTGAGTATAACTTGCCTCACCTTCCAGCATTCTGATATCGTTTAGAAGGTGTATAGAGCTCTTAAATAAAGTTAATAGCTGCTGTGAAGTTTTTCGTTGTACCCCTTAGAGGCATTAACAAGTGTCGCGATACGATTTATATTGCTATTAAAGACTTTAGTATCTAGAATTCACATATGATTTCCTTATTTCTAATCTAAATTGTTATTGTTTTTAATTCACGCTCTAAGGCATTGGATTATTTAGATATTTAGAAACTTGTTGCAAAGCAGTTTGTTATATCATGAATGACAAAATTTTACAATCATAATATTTATAATGTCAAGTGTAACTGTAATAATAACAATCTTTGTTTTGAATAATAATAAATTGAAATAAACTACGCCTATAAATCTCAACTAATGAACATTTTATTTTCCCAGTTTATTTTGTAACTAATAACCAAACTCGATCCATTTACGTCTACACTAAATGTTGCGGTTCACTTTGTTTAACTTCATGATAGTTAGTAGTAGCAGTTGGTAGCTTCAAATAGTTAGTATAAAAAGCTTTGAGTTGTCGATAATCGTACTCCACACTAATATGACAGACAGTGGAATAAGAACCACTGAGAATGATCCTACAGTATTAGTTTACCTGAATATAGGCAACTTTAACAAGATTAATACATTGGTTAAGATAGTTAGGTAGCTTGTATGTGTTACTGAAAATTGAAAGTATATTAAAAAAATATATATTATTGGTCATTTACATGTTTATATTTATTTGAAAATACTTTGTATCATATAATTTTAATACATTGTGACGTCTACTCAATACGTCTATAATATATTAGGGTGTATAATATATTAAACTATAATTGTAAAAGCTACCAACCACGCTACTCCAAAATAGGTTGGCGAGTTACTGTACAATATTCTCTATGATATGTTAGTTTGATTATATTGTTTTACTTATAATCAGACCTTTACAGATATAAGTATGTATAAACTATTTAGTGATATAGAAACAAAACAAAACTAGAACAACAATTAAACTAAGCAGAAAAAATAAAATGTGATGAAGTCGAGTAACCACTTGGTCCAAACACTTGTTCTAAATCACGTGTAAACTTTTTAATTTAAGATTTTTCAAAAACGTTATTAATCTTTTTGAGAGACACGCGTGTACAGATGCCGAGTGAGTTTATTTAACATTTTTTTTTCATGAGAGCGGCGGTACGAGGTGAATCAAGTTCGTTTCGCAGATTCTGTTGTAAAATATTCACATTTTGAGATAAAGAAAAATCTTAAGATAAACTTAAAATGATGCTAAGTGAATATTTTTATTAATAAAAATTGAATTTTAAATTAAGCAACGACTAAAAATATTGCAAAAATTAATAAGGCTATATCTACTCTAAAATATTTGAATCACAATCATAATATAAAAAGCTCAAAGACACTCACTCACTGACTCATACATCGCTCTACAGCCCAAATCGTAATACCTAGAAAGCTGAAATTTAGACACAAGACTCCTGACATATTAAATAGGTGCAATAAGAAAGGATTTTGCAAAGGTCCAAACCGTTCCAAAGTAACAGCTAAAAACTGCAAAAACAATAACGCGCCTGTTTGATACCTCCTAGGTTTACCCCCCGCTCCCTCTCTTCTCCCATTGCATTGCAGTAGATATTTGGCCAGTCACTATGTTTATTCTCAACACGCTGCGATGTGAGAAACAAGAGTGTACCTATAACCCGATAGGAATGAAACTCTGTAGTTATCAAACTCAAGGCTTTCTTGCACTGATAGCGAGTCCTGATTGGTTGGAGGATAGAGCGTATATGTGTGAAGGATAGGGTCATGGGTTCAATACTCACGAAAGTCAGTTTTTTTTTTTTGTTTATTCCCGTCGCAAAGCACGGGTAACCTGCTACTAATTAAATATTATTCACTTGCATTATCAACGATTTCCAAGTTTTAGACACTTATTATAAACAGTAAGCACAAATTAATTTACCTATGCAGTTTATACCTTAGAGTTGGAACGACAAAATGTAACTGTGAAACTGATGTTCTCGTACGGTTAGCTTAAATTGGAAGACCAACCTCTCTATACATGAGTCGGTGTCATCTATCAGCCAACTCCACCAGCGCGAGAGCTCCTCGGTCAAAACAAATAGTTCACGATTCCGGGTTCCGCATATTAAATAGCGCGCGCTTCCTAGGGTTCCTGTTGCACACATCCGGCGCTTTACACGATATTATTCCACAATATTGGATCGGAGGCTTAGCAAGTGTTTACTAAAGTAGAACAGTTTTATGTTAAAGAATAGGAGTAAAATGAGGAAAAAGTAAGTATTATTTTAATAGTAGCTACCAATTTATTTTCTATATCTTATGTAAATTCTATATACTGTATAAATGTTAATGAATTCTGTGATCTCTAAAATCTTCTCATGAACTCATTTTATATTACGAAACTAAATGTTGTTGAAGTGTAAGGTAACATTCTAATTTAAAAAATATTCTTTAATTATTTTTTAAATATTCTTTACAATGTTTTTCGGAAAACCAATGTCACACTAAATAAATTATTACTTTACCATATTTATATCCCTTTATGTCATCAAGAGTGTCATTAAAACAGCTTCACGCAAGATCGGAGTGTTGAACCAGGCGAGACGGTTTTTACGCCGGATTAGCTTTGTCTGTTATATAAGACGCAGGCTCGCTACTGCGTGGTGCTCTCATTTTTGCGATGACTCAGCTCAGTATTTGTTTGACACTCTCGACCGGTTACAGAGGCGAGGGGTTCGTATTATTGGAAGCCCAGAGACCGCGAATTTCCTGGAACCTTTACAACAATCTTCACGTTGGATTCTGTGGCTTCACGAACCAAACGGTTATATTTATGTCGCTCCATCAAAATGTGGAATTTACTACCACAGCAAGTGTTTCCTTCCTACTACGATCCTGGATCTTTTAAGCGGGGCGTGAAAAAGCAAAGCAAAAAGAGGCCGCCATAGCGGAGACCACCATTCTTCATCCTGTTTTGATTGAATGAGAATGGTGGCCACCATTTTTGGACTTCACTGTCTGTTTAACATTAGGCACAGTGGAGTCATTTTGGTGGACAAATATATAAAAAATGAATAATATTGGGAATAAAATTGATGATTTTTCTTTAAATGTATTAAATATTTGGCAACTTAATATTTCCAAGAAAGAGAGAAAAATCTGAAATTAGAAGTCTTTGAAAAACTTATTAATGTGTTTGAGGAAATTCAAAGCAACATGTCCTGCCATCTAAAGAATAAAATCATATATTTGGGTTAATATTTTAGATGAACGGAGAACTTCTGAAAAAATACATCAGATTCATTTATATAACAAAACTATGTAAGTTTAAGGTCCCAATAACAAAGGAACAAAATGTTATACCTTCAATCTTTTATTCATTGTCTTTTACTAGTTTTACTTGCAATAATAATACTAAATTTATTAACTGCGAGATTATTAAATGCTACATTCTTTATTATAATAAAGCTATAAAGATAATTGACATGCGCTTCTCGTAAATTAATAAAAACAAAAACTTGTATTTCCCCGGAGAACAAAAATATATCTTTAAATAATATGTCTAAACAAAAGAGGTAAAACCTTTGTAATTAAAATAATATTATTATAAAATGTAAGTTAAATGTTAATAGATTAATTCTCGAAGAAAAAAAACATTTAGTATTACACAAATTATAAGTATATAAATATTTATATATAATATAAACTTCATTATATATCTATAATATTGACTTAATGATAGTAAAGTGAAATTAGATATAGATAATTGGTTTTGTGTACGCAAAGTGGAACGCAATAAATTTGACGAATAATTTAAATATTTTAATTGACATATAATATTATCCGGATAATTGAACATATATATACGAAATAATTGTTTAATTTATAATAGTTCAAAAGTCACTTCGAACTGGTATATATATAATAACATGTATTGAAGATAAGACATAGTAGTGTAGATAACAATTCACGAAGACATTAAAATGAATAACTCAATTTTGTTTGCAATTTTAATAGCGTCAACCGTTTATATCAGCGCCGAGTTCAGTGATAGAGTTGGAAAATCCAGTGTTAAACTCTTTCCACTTATAGATTTAGAAACAAACGGTACCTTTGTTATATCACCGTTGAGTATATTTAAATTAATGACACGCGTTAGTTTTCAAGCACGTGGTGAAACAAGAAAACAAGTTAAAATGGCGTTTTACTTGCCTAGAAAAAGAAAAACGTTAATAGATGGTTATGGTGAATTTGAAAAAACTGTAATGCAACCTAGCGATGGTGTTAAATTATTTACTCAAAATTTCATGTTTATCGATAAAAGTTTGCAATTAAATAAAAAATTTGAAAAAAACAATTACAATTCAATGAGTGCAATGTCTAAGACTTTTGTTAAAAAACTTGATTTTACCTCAAAGTTAGCTGCGGTTCAAGTTAATGATATCATCAAGAAATCCGGTGCAAATATTTCCGATGTATTAACGCAGAATAACTTTGAAAATTCCAAGTTGATTTTGACAAATATGATAAATTTTAAAGGTCTTTGGTCATTTCCTTTTAACAAATCTGATACAACTGTGGAATCTTTTTGTGATGAAAACGGAAACGAAATTGGAAAAGTCAACATGATGTATCAAAATTATCAGTTTCGTTACTCCTATATACATTCCTTGAAAGCTATTGTCTTGGAACTACCGTATGGAAATGATGGAAGGTACTGTATGCTGGTAGTTTTGCCATACCCAAATATATCTGTACGCGATGTGTATAATAACTTTAAAAAGGTAACATATGCAGATATATTTAATCAACTTCAGAGTGATGAAGATGAATTTGGTTTAAGTGATATTAATGTAAAACTTCCGAGGTTCAAAATAAGTACAAATATTATTCTAAACAATCCACTAAACAGCATGGGAGTTATTGATATATTTGAACCAGACAGAGCAAACTTGGGAAAGATGACCAAAGAAGATATATATGTATCAGCAATCGTACATAAAGCTGATATAGAGGTCACAGAGTCCGGGACTGTGGCGTCAGCTGATACTTGATAATGGAAAAAAATACGAAAACTGTGATATTTACCGGTGTTTACTCACAACCAAGTCTGTTTTAGTGTCATTTCAAATTTTATATACGATAAAGGTTCAAATGTGAAATAACTGGTGTTAACAATATACCAAATATGATAACCATTTAACATAATGTTAAATAAAAGCAAATGAATGGTAAATGTAAGATATTGATAATACACTATTTATAATTAAATGTATTTATTTTGATATCTTCTGGAATATTTGTCAGTTCATGATCCCGAAAATATTGCTTGTAATTGAATTTAACTACGTTGTTCAAAAGACAATCATCACTTCACTCTTCGTTTATGTCCTTTTCAAGCGATTTTGGAATTAATATATATATTTCTATAAAATGTTCATTTAAAAAGTATGTTTAAGTCTCATATCAAAATCAAATTATGTAATAGAAGCTTCATATTGACTTAGATTCAATCAATATATGAAGAATTGTATCCGTTAGTCTATATTAGATAAACATTTTTTAAAAGAACATACTTGTCAAATTAATTTTCAGTATGAACGCCTTATAACTATGAAATGTTTTTTAAATATCTCTTTAAAGATTTTTTATCGATAAATTGCAATTTAGCATTTTTTAAATTCCTTCAGTTTAAAGAATATTTTAAAAGAAAATAAGAAAAAAACATTCTTGCAGTTTAATATTTCAATATTGGAGATGATGTTAAATCGGTAAACTGTAGGTAGGTGGGGTAATTTATATACTAATAATATCATTGCGGGATAATAACGCCATACTTGTAGCTGACTTCTTAAATTTATTAAAGAAGTATAGCTGGAATAATTAACATCACACAGTTAGGCTAATTGTTAAAGAGTTCCTTGCAAACAAAGATATTTTAAACGTGTTAACTCAGTAAGTGCCTTCTGCAAGAACTGTAAATGCAGATGTTATTTCTTTACCAAATAAAATTTTCGGGACTATTATTCGGAATGTATAATATTCGCGTTTGAAAAGAGGGTAACCGCTATTTATTAAAAATATAAAGAATACGAACGTCCAGTATCCTATTTGGTTGTGAGCGGTAATCTAGAATTAAAACATTTAATCAAGTTCCAGTAATTCGATATAACCTATCATATGTCTCACGACTAGGTAAAGACCATCGCTCTTATTACTTAGTGATATCAAGGTTAGCCCACATAGGATGTATTATTATAATATAAATTATACAGGTGACAAATCATAGAATTTCTGAAAAGGTATTTACATGTCTACAGAGTATTTTATGAAAATATTAAGAATACAATTTTTATAGCAAGTGTTGACCGAATTTAATGAACGGGCTATTTGTCCATACAGTACCTATACGGTCTAAAATATTTTTTTATATTATTAAGGAAAAGAAAACAAATGTGATAAAAAACGAAAAACAAAACATAATAAATTTACTTATAAATTGAGTTATAAACAGGAAAAATGATAACATTTAATAAGAGTGTGAGATGTGTGTGTTTCATTAACAATTTGAGATATCACACACCACGTTATTCTCTGACGCTGACACTTGGAACAATTTATCTTTATCAATGAAACATTATAATGTAATAATCTAAACTATTCGATTGTGATTGGAATTTAAGATATTCCTGTACAAAATTATGAAATAAAGAAACAGTTGTTTGGTTCTTATTTATTATGTGAATTTAACTTGTAAAGAAAATGTGTTCTTCTATAATTATCATTGATATTGCCTTTCTTGATTGTTACTATTTTCAGGGGGTTTTAATTAAGAAATGTATATTTTCATATATGGGTACCTACTTTAAAGCGAGAATTTAATTATTCGATAATAAGTCTGATAATGTAAACCTCGAATAAACAAAGTTGTAACATTCATTATATACATCGCTTTCTTGGACTTTAATACGTACATATCAGGAATGACTAAGTATATATGTTTTAAATCGTTGGTTATAAAATATCCAAGTTATCAAGTCAGTTTTCAAGTTTATTTCTGTTAGATTTTTATACGTAGCTCCTCAAAGAACAATGGCAGCTTTCCATACATCATTTTACCTGACATCTATTTGAGGCGTCTAAGTATAAAAAAATATTTAAACGATAGGGGTAATATTGCATAAGCTTAATCAGAAACAAATATTTTTTTAGAAAGCCACAAAAAAAAGATATTTAAGTTTTTGTTTAATAATAATTTGAGGTTACCTGTCAATACTAGTTGTCACCGATTGTAGGTATAATCTATACAAACAAAAAAATACGTAAGAGATTTCTTAAATGATGTTTTTAATATTAATTATTAGTTTAGTAAAGGGTTAGAATAAGTCTTGAACGGATTTTATCACGTTTATTAAAGCAAATATATATTTGCAATGAATAATATTTGTCTAAATATAAGAAAACCGATCTTTCTTCTTTGCAAATGTGTCAGATATCTATCTCTATTTACTAAGCTTCAACCTCTAACATTCCAATACTGGGCATAGGCCTCTTTCACCAGATAGGAAAAGAATCGCAGCTTAATCAGCCGATGGTCCAATGCGTGCTAGCAAATTACCTACTATCGAACCCGCGAACACCATCGTGTAGGCAGCGCCAATCGACAAGCGCACCGCTATTCTATAGCGATCATATATTATAGTATACAGGCAAAAAAATTTTGTTTAGAAAAATGTAGTTGTACATTTATTTAGATAAGGATAATATAGGACAGACATATTAAGTATAAGAGTTTATAAATAAAGAAAAATAAAAAATGAATATAGGTATTTATAGTAAAAATAAAACAAGATGGTATTTTAATTACATAATATTTTTTTAACACTGCATATCAATATTATTGCAGCCAGGAAAGAGGCAATGGTTACAAGTATTGGCGGCTTTCCTGTAATCTGGTAATGCTATAGTTCCATTCTCTGTAATCTGAATGGATAGCTTGACGATATCTTGCTCATGGGTATCTTCATGAGATTGGTGGTCCTCCAAAGTTATGCCAACTTTGGCATTTAAATATACTCCACAACAGTAGGCTCGTTAGGTGGCTCAGTATGTGAGGCATCATCATCCCCATGTTGAATAGCTTCTTCAACTCTTAATTCATTAAGGCAATTCATATATAGGACCTGTCTTTTGGTTTGCAACCAACAGGCATAGCATACATTGTCTGAAGTTGTTACCTGGCAGAAATAAAAGAAATCTTTCTGATTTTTGCATATAAAACACATATATCTAGGATTAATGTTATTCAGGGTAAATTGAATTTATAATATAAATGTATTTATGTAAGTTTCACAATCTAAATAATTGTAAAAAGATTAGATATTAAAATAAATAAAATCAAACAAAGATTTTAAAAGAATAAAACCTATAAGTTCAATGTGTACAGAATACATAAAAATAATAGCATAAAACAGAACAAGATGTACACACCTGTTGTGGTTCCTTACGGCATTTAATTATATCTATCATCTGCCGTTGTAGTTCCGAGCGATTATCTCTTAATATTTTCTCATTTTGCCTTTGAATGAGGGAACATCCGCATAAAATACAAACATTGGTATGACTACTCTGACTTGGTGTCGGTCCAGCTTGTGGTTTATTACCAGTATTCTGTTAAAGATTCTGATTTACTGCATCTATTAAAAGTTTCCAACATGCTTCGCAAACATAATCCTCATCAGTTATCTGAAAGTAATTTGTAATAAGAATTAACGCATTATAACAAACTATGTTTGAAAGTATAAATAACGAGTTAATTTAATATAATTTAGAGATAAACACGGGCAATAGCGTTTTTAAGAACTTACGATTTGTGGATAAATCCAGTTGCAGAGCATCGTACACACTTGTATTTTGTTCTAAGATCCGATATCGACGAGGAGTATTCACGCAAATATTACAATTCACGCACAATTTGTGCTTACGCTTGCTATCCATGATAAAAGACACTCAGAACAGAAAGACACAATCGAAATCCGAGAATGAATAATTGCACAGAAGTCGCGATGACAGCGTAAAACTAAATAGACCACGCAAAGCTAGTTAAAATGGCTTCCAATAGTGTCAAAGTCATTCAAACTATTAGTCAGTTGTCAGTCATTTAAAATGCCCTGTAATAATATATTTGATTAATCTTATAGTTAAATACATATAACAAACGCAATTGTTTAGTTTATTTATTATGTAGCAATTACAACAAAGAAAAATTAATCTTGCTATTTATCATTTTAAATAGTTTTTTTATTTTTAATTGTATTAAACCGGAAATACACAAAAAACAGAAATTAAAAGCTTATTAAATAAAAATTTTTTTCGTGGCTTTCCCACGTCAATCTAAGACCGTGTAAAAACGACTAAATAATACAATTAAGTTTCGCTTTTGTCTTGTTTTTAGACGCTTCATAAAAGGTTCAGGTAAAAAATTGCCATTGTTCTTTAAATAAATGTTATGAAAGTAGTTACCGGCTTAAATTAAGTAACTTTGAGCAGCGACTCGCTTCACAAAGGATTAGTGAAACTAGTGAACATGAGCCGACTCCAGCTAATTGTCTTAACTCAAGCTCGGATGCCGATCACAAATAAATCAAGAAAATAAATAAGATCGACTGATCAGTTTACTATGACCGGAGAAACGCAACGCCTACCATTCTAGTGCCAGCAAATAAAAAAGAAGATACGATTGAGAGATTTAAAATTCTTTTGTTATTTTTATATTTATAGTAAAATAAGCAACAAAACAATTTATTTATTTAATATTTTTCTATTTATTTATATATTTTCCGCGTTCCATCAATACCAGTGATCACTTGTGTACGTTGAAATGGGAGTGGCAGGAGGGTCTATTAAACAGTTGAATTATATAACAAAAATAAAAATGTTGGACTTTAAACCCTTAAACAGCTTATCTGTCTACGATCTAATCTATATTTAAAACTAACTTGAAGTTTTTCTTATTTGAATATTTGATCATAAAAAATTGAATTTGAATAAAACATTGTCTCACCCCCTAACGTACTGAGGTCTACTATTCTCAGAACGACTAGTATTTATGTAGTTATCAAAGAAGAAGAAAAATAAATCTCAAATTTTTGCATTAATGTTTGAAATATACAAAATTATTCACAACAGAAAAAAAAGCCATTCTAAACATGTGTAAATAATCTGTATGCAAATCATGGAGTTTTGCTTTTGAACAACATTTTCTTTGCCCCGTTTGCTTTTTTGTTTGATGAATGACTATGTCTATAATATCAATGTGTATGCAATATATATGATAGATAAATAAATGCTTATATAGAGATGATTTATCAAGACACTACATTTCATTATTAGACTCATTAACTGTCAAAATATTCACACAATTAATTAAAAGTAGCAAAGATTACTTTTCATTTCATTAAAAAATACTTGACCATGAAGTATTTTGTAGTAAAATATAATATCACGAAATTTGTTTTATTAGTAATAAAAAATAAACAATACTTACAAAATGCAACAAATGATGAGATTCAAATAACATACGTATTTAAATTTGACAATGTGAAAATATATCTCTTACGGTATCGTCGGTAATCGTTAATGTTTCGTTTCAGGAACAATCCCTTCTATAGATTGCGATTTTATAGTAAATAATAGATCTGTGTTAATGGAGGAGAAAATTACAAATTTCCCTCCTTGTTTTTATATTGACAAATGTTTAATCTATAAAAAGTTCGAACCGTTATGAGGTGAAAAACAAACTGTATTTAGATTTACATATGTATGTTATTAACATAAATATTTGAAGAATTAATTATTATTTTGAATAAACGTATTCATGAAACAATATTATACCAGTAATATTTTACTGTTAACGGCTTATTTAATCAGAGCAATAAGCAAAATAATGATATTGCTCGAGGTGAATAAATATGTATTTTCGAATATACAAGTAACATTAACAATCTCCGGCTTTTAATCAAGACGAGAACGTTACGATAACAATATCGCAGAATTTGAAAACCTTAAAAAAAGATTATTTACATATATACACATACTACATATAATAGTATAAAAAATGCTACATAACAAATATTATCCCTATATATCGCTATAAGCAAACAATTAGAAAGAAAACGATAAGAGTGCCATCGTGGTTCCTCCGTCAGAAAGGAACCTTTTTCTTCAACCTAAAATTAATTTCTTGGAAATAAAGTTTTCACATTTTTGCAATGCTTTTTCTTAAATCCAGTAACGCGAAGGGAGAACTCAAATCCGACGGTTTCAATTAGTATTCTAAGTAAAGATTGAATAAAGAAAATTAAGAAATACAATTTTCATACATTGGACATATGTACTCAGGGTATTTCCGAAATGAACTTTTACGAAATTATAAATGTTATTAAAAAACAATTGATTTTAAAGTAAAATGATTATTATTTATTGAAGAAAAGAAAATGTTAATTCAATATGAAAATAAACTATATCAGTAAATTAATAACAGCGCCATCTCTCGACAGTAATGATTTTTTTTTATTTTTAAGTAAAATGATTATTATTTATTGAAGAAAAGAAAATTTAAAATACATGTTTATTTATAATTACTAAAAAATTACAAAAAAGTGTGATTAATAATACGAAATAGTACTATAATTAAATATGAAAATAAACTAAGTCAGTAAATTATAAACAGCACTATTTCTCGACAGTAGTAAATTTTTTTCCTGAATTGCAGAAAAGATGACGTAAAAAGTATGGCCATAGAAATTTTCATATAATAAATTTCGGCTGTATCACATAGATTGTCAAATAGATTGGACTTTTCGAAGAAACCTTATAGATGTCGCCTCCGTCCTGTGATAATAATGATTTTATATAAAAATGTAAAATGGTAGCGATTGTAACTCGATTAACGATGGAGGATATCCCAAAGGAAACGTACATGCAAAAAAACTATATATCTATCGGTGTTTTTTTCTTGAACAGTTTTTTAAGAAGTAGTCCAAAAATATAAAATAAGAAAAAAGTTGTTTAAGATTGTATTTAACAAAGATGGGTAGATTACAAATAACATATGATAATAATTTAAATATTTGTTTATGATTTTCTTTGACAACCTTAAAAGAAGACATGCCATTTTTATTTTAATTTATATAAACCTGAAACAATAAGATAAGATCTCTTCAAGCGAATGTCTTTTCATACTACTGTTAACAAATATTGTATAACACGTTATTCATAAACATGTTTATGATTTCAAAGTATGACGTCTAATAAAAGTATTTTGTGATAGAATTAAAAGAAAGTATCTAAAAAATTCATTCATAACTCATATTCAGTAATTCATAACTTATAACTCATATTCAAAATTAAATACCAGGTTTACTTCATTTATTATCATAGGTTATTAAAAATAATGATACATTGAGAGCATTTCAAAACTACGAAACCTATTTTTTTATTTTATTTAATCTGTGGTACAAATGTACAGTTTGCTTTTGTTCGTTTGTCTTAATTGTAGACGCTCTACAAATTTATTTTAAGCTCTTCACAATTAATGCAACTCGTTTAAAGCTATTTAAGTTTGTTAAGACTTTGCGTTGTATGTGTAACTTATATTACGAAGTTCAAGACGAATTGGACCAAAAGTGCTCTAAATGATAAACTCTAAACGCTGTAAAATATTATTCTGAAGCTACAATACAGATATACATGTGACAAATGGTTAACATTTAAAAATATCGTTAAAACAGGACGTATATTTATTTGTAAAACAATATTCGTAATACTGTGAGAACTCATCACACTTTACAATCTGCTACCTGACAATCATTAGATGTTTGAAATAGAATAAGATGACATATGGTAATAGAAAACAAAGTTTTGCTATACTTATGATAGATAGAAGTTTATATAAATAAAAATTATGTAATTAATTTTCAAGTTTATTTCAACTCAAAACGAGGCAGCGATAGGTATATTATTTTTTATTTCAAGATTCTAAAAACACGAAACAACAAACAGACATTAAAATATACTGATAAGAAAATTAATATTACTAGTATTTCATCATAGTACCAAAGACACTTTAAGATATAACTACTACACTTATCAAACATCATTCATTCTTGTATTTGTGAAATGTTAATACATTATTCTATTTTTTCTCTTATTTTGTAAAAAATAAAATATAGAATATCATTATTGACAAGATGTTCCTTGATATGGGTTCCTTGACAGGGTTGTCACTGTATCGAGTTACGTGTTTTGATATTGATAGATATGTACAATATTATTTATTGATATTATTGCAAGTCGATAATTTTTTTAAAGCTGCACCGTATTCGTCTTAACGCGCTCAGTTTCGTAATTGATAATAAGATTTTTATGTTTCTGAATGATGGACAGTATTATATAGAGTAATGTAACTGTGTTGATACCATTAAAAATATTTGTAGAAACCAAATTTTTGAGTTTTATTCAAACTAATTTGTATTTTTCGGTAATAATGAATATATTTAAAATATTTTTTTTTCATATCTAGTATAATTATTAGACTATAAACACAAACACTTAAATAAAAAGTACTAAAATAAGCAACCATTACATCGAAATCTTATAAAAAATATTCATAAAACAAGATAGAATATTATAATACATATAACTATTGCGTAATACTGAAATAGTACCTCATTTGGAGCATTTATTACTGTGATGAAGCGAAAAGTGCTCCAGTGGGTTGGATTATTTCCAGCGAGCCTCATTTAAAGTTGCACTTTATATATTACTGTATCTGTGAAATAAATTTGAATAACAACTTTTGCGGTATGATTATTTAAAGTTGTTTGTAAATTATTGTGTAAATATCCTATTTATATTTTATTACAATCAAATCAAATTACAATTTATAACAGTCACCTAAAAATTAATTAAATTTTTATATAATTCGCTCTAATTTGATTATGATAATGATTTGTATTTGAAGTTATAAGAATTTCATAAACTCATTGTGCATAATAAACGAGAACTCTTAATAATATTGAAAATATTTTGTGGTAAAATATAAATAAATTTGATATAATCGCTACTTCAGCATTTTTGACATGAACGAGTAGAACAAACACCTATCCAACCTCACAAACTGACGAGTTATTTACAGTAGTAATATTATCAAACACACAATGTAGATATTCCGCTGTAACGGTTTAACAATTGTCCGTTGATTCATAAAGATAGCGTGTTTTCATTACTTACAGTGAATAAAATGTGTTTATCAGATCAGAATGTGAAAACATATTCTTATATTATTATTATCATACACAAATAGCACCGTATTTGATATTTATGTTGTATGTGTGTGTAACTAAATGGAATGTGTGAGACAAGTGTCATAGTTACAGAGAATGTAGTGCTTATAGTGAAGATAATATCTCCGTCGTCCTTTAGCGTTCTTGCTTCATAGAAATAGTCCAATGCTTTGGAACACATTAAACACATTAAAGTTCCTGTGAGCTTATTAGCTTTTAAAGGCCGTCTTTACATAATTAAAAGAGAATATACTCAGTTGAAGGTTATGAAGTTAGATTATTATTTTGATTGCATTTATTAGATAAATAAAATAAATAAAATAAAATAAGCCTTTATTACTGCATAAATTCTTAACAACTTCCATCTTAAAATACTGCATGCCTTAACTATTCTTAAATCTAATTTGAGTTATCCTTTGTTTTATCGGCAAATCTTCTTCCCCTGTTGCAGCTTGTCTTCCGACAAAGGCCTCCTCTAAGGAGCTCCATCTCTCTCTATCCCTCGCTATTCTAATCCACTCTGGGCCAGCTGTCGTTTTAATATCATCTTCCCATCGCTTAAATTGTCTTCCTCTGCTTCTTGTGCCATCTCGTGGATACCATTCTGTTATTGTCCCTGTCCATTTTACTTTCTTTTCTCTTAGCATATGGCCTGCCCACTTCCACTTTAAGGTCCTGATGACTGTTTGCACATTTTTAAATTTAGTTTTACTTTTGATGTCTTTCAGTTTCATTCTATCTTTTCTCTGGACTCCGATTACATTCCTCTCCATTCCATTTTGACAAACATTTATTTTCTTCAATTGTCGATCCGTCAGTGCCCATGTTTGGCAGCCGTATGTTAAGCATGGGAGAATACACGTGTTGTATATTCTCCTTTTATATTCTATAGGCATTTCATTGTTTTTCATTACTTCACTGAGTGACCAGTACCTTTTCCAAGTATTTGCAACTGTTCTGTCTATTTGTTTTTGCATAGAATTTTTTATAGATAATTTGCCTTAAGTAAACATATTCGTCTACATATTCTATATCCTCGTTATTTATTTTAATTGTATATGTTTTTGTCGAATTTGTCATTATTTTGGTTTTATTTGTATTCATTGATAAGCCGGCTTTGGCACTTTCATTAGAGAGTTGTTGTAGCATTTGTTCTATATTTCTTGGGCATTCAGAAAATAAGATTAAGTCGTCGGCTAAACGAAGATGGGTGAGCTTTTCACCGTTAATATTTAGTCCATTTTGTGACCACTCCAGTTTCCTAAATATCATCTCCAAAACTGCTGAAAACAATTTTGGAGAAATTGGATCACCCTGACGGACACCTCTCTGTATTGAAAATTCCTCACCTACTGTTTCTAACCTTACGAGTGCAGTGCTCTTTGCGTAAATATTTTTTAAAAGTCTTATGTACTTTGATTGTACTCCTTGTCTATTTAGAGCGTCCCATATGTATTGGTGCTCCAAACAATCAAAAGCTTTGTTAAAGTCAACAAACCCTAGGTAATAAAGTTTGTTGTATTCCTGGTATTTTTTAATAACTTGTCTTAATACGTGGATATGATCTATGGTAGAATAGTTACTGCGGAAACCTGCCTGTTCTCTTGGTTGGTTCTCGTCAAGTGTCCTGGTGATTCTAGAGAGTAGTATTTTTGAAAATACCTTGTAGATATTCGACATCAGGCTTATCGGTCTATAATTCCCAATATTTCCTTTGTCTCCTTTTTTGTGCAACAGAATTATTGTTGATTTCGTCCAGTCAAGAGGGATGTACTCAGTTCTTATAATTTTATTAAAGATCTCTGTTAAATGCGGTGTAATGACTGGTGCTGTTGTTTTGAGGATTTCATTCGTGATTTGGTCTGGACCAGTAGCCTTTTCTATTTTTAGAGAGTGGATAGCTCGCATTGTCTCATCCTTTAATATGTCCGGTATAGGCTCTTGATCGACTATTGTACATTCTGTCCTAGATTTATTCAAGTTCCGACTATAATACAAATTTCGGTAGTACTCTGTAGCTATTTTGATTATTTCTGGTCTTTTTGCAGTGCGGTTTCCGTCTTTTTTTTTATCATATTTGGCATCCATGTTTTGCTTGTGTCTAGTTCTTTGAGTGCTTTTTTAATACCACCCGTTCTTTCAATATACTTCTTCATCGTTCTTGTCCTTCTTAATTTTCGATCTTTCCTTATTTGTTCATTTATTTTTTTGCTGATTTCTGATATTTTGTGCCGGTTTGTATTCGATTTATTTCCTCTTATGAGTTCTTTTCTTTCGTAAAGCAAGTTTTGGGTTTCCATCGATATCATGTTTTTATTTGTCATATTTATTTTATTAGTTTCGGTCTTGAGTGTGTTTAGTAGATTGTCGTATTTCACTTGTGTTGATATATTTTCTTTCTTGGTTTTGTTTATAGACATATACAAATTATGGAGAAACGTATCGGTATTGCCAGTGCATACAAGAGGTGCGTATTTGTTGTGGAATCTTCTAGCTTTCTTTATACTCCCAGATATCAATGTTGCTCGAACCATTCTGTGATCCGAGTTAAAATTCAAATTTTGGACCACGGTAACATCTGCAAAGATCTTCGGACTATTCGACATAATAAAGTCAATTTCATTTTTATGAAGTCCATTGGGAGAAGCCCAAGTCCATTTCTTCGTTGGTTTTTTTCTAAAGAAGCTATTCAAAATGCTTAATTTGTTTTCTAAAGAAAAGGTAACTAATCTTGTACCATTATTGCTTCTTTTCCCATATCCGTGCTTGCCTATTATATATTGTTCTCCCGTGTTATTTTTGCCAATTTGACCATTGAAGTCACCCATCACGATGATATACTTTTGAGCATTATTTATGGTTTCTTGCAAGTCTCTGTAAAATTTGTCAGTTTTTTCTAGATCTTCGGGTTTTTTAGATTCTGTTGGCGAGTATGATTGAATGATAGTCCACAATGGGCTATCGTTCCCAATGGGTAGTCTTATATTAAGAACAGCTATTCTCTCTGAGATTCCTTTAATTTCTTCTATTCCGCCAGCTAAGTGCTTTTTTATTAAAAATCCTACTCCATACATTCCCGGAGTCTCTCCTTTGTAATACAGGATGTATTGTCCATTGTCTACAATTCCTTCTCCGAGTTTTCTCATTTCGCTGATACCCAGTATGTCCCATTTGATTTTTTCTATGGCAGTTTCGAGTTCTAATAATTTTTCTGGCGTTCTTAGTGATCTAGTATTAAAAGTAGCTATATAGATATTTGTTGCTTTATTATCTTTATTCCAATTATTCCTTAGAGGGTCAAGGTCGTTTTCCCCCACGATGACCAATCGGCTTGGGGGAGTGTTTTTGCTTCTTCTTCTGTTTTCATTTCCTGCTCGTTTGTTTGTTTGGGTTTTCCGGTCGCCGATGTTTAGTTGCTATTGATTTTTCTGTACTGGGTAGTTTGTGAGAGAATTAGATCTTCCTCGCATTATATCAAAGGCATTTGTGCGATTTAATTTGGATGATGTAAATGTCTGTTGTTTCTTTGGCTGGGTGTCGATTTTAGGCGACACAGATATTTCCCTCTTTCTTTTGTCTTTGTTTATCGTGTTTTCTTTGATAATTAACTTATCATAGCTTATATATGCGATGTGTCCTTTATTTCTTTCTTCGATTAGTTTTGGTTGTAGAGCTTTTCTTGTTTCAATAACTTCTTTAGGATAATCCTCTGAAATAAATATTTTACTTTTGGTTTTTAAGAGGCTTTTCTTCTTCAAGATTTCATTTTTCCTCATGTTGTTAACAAAGGAGAGAAGGACAGGCCGTGCTTTGTTACTTTCTTTATTTATTTTCCCAATACGGTGGATTTTGTTTATCTCGAATTCTTGTACATTTATTCCCAGATTTTCTCTAAATATTTCAATAACATTATTCAATAGTTCAATAGTAGAATTATTTTCCTCTTTTAATCCAAAAATAACGATGTTGTTGTTTCGTTTTTCTTTCTTCATATATTCGATCTCTTTCTCGAGATGTTCTATTTTTAATTTCAAGTTTCTATTTTCTGCTAGGATCGGTTCTAATTTTATATCCATATTTTCCATTATTGTATTGGTAATGGTCTCTGTTATCTGAACTGATTGATTCTGCAATTCTATTTTCATTTTTTCCAAAAAAGATTTGAAATTGTTCGTCCATTTTGAAATTGTGTGTAATGGAACGATTTTTGTTTAATTTATTATTGTTGGCAACACTGATGTGACATTGACAATTGGCGGATGTGAGTATAGAAGTCTTTGAAGCTGTCAATATGCTTGTCAAGTCGATATTTAAACTTGACAGTTTTTTAACATCACAATTGTTTATCACCTCCAACTTATTTTCTTCCGTGTGTAGCTATTATCGCTCACTTTATAGTTGTAATCGGCACTTCACAACACTTGAGTTCTATCCTACGAAAATTCGTTGTTAGCTGGTGGTTTTTACTATTTTTTAAACACGATTGAATGCAGACCGACAATACAGTGGTGTTTACGTCTCGAGAACCGGAACAGGAAAAAAAAAAAAAAAAAAAAAAAAAAAAAAAAAAAAAAAAAAAAAAAAGAAAAAAAAGAAATTATTAGATATGTTATATTAAATAGGAGAAAAATAGGATTTTTTTATTAATAAAAATTTATCATTTTGTACAAATAAATAAAAATGTGTATAAAAAAACATTTTGAATTATTGATTTTAAAATTGAAATGCAAATGAGTTACTTAAAAGTATTAGATGAGATTTATTTAAATAGTTGCTTATAAAATAACAAATGCTTATGTTTTAGTGTTGAAGTGAGTAGATGTGTAAAAAAACCATGAAAATGTATAGATCCTTATTTTTCTACTTTTAGTTACTATTATAAAAATAATTTTGAACTCAGCTTAAATGTAATAGTTTTATAATAAACAATAAAACAACAACACCCTAAATTGTATGAATATACATACAGTAAGTAGTTTTGCTTTATTACAATATAAATCAAAAACAGATATTACTCACTATTGCATATATTTTATGTTTTCATTAGCACGAAACTATAATAATGCCAGAACCCAAAGGACTGATTAGTACTCTGAATATTTTAGATGATTCAAAGTATAAAAGATATTTGCATAATTAAAAATATTTTTAAATTGCTATTGTTAAAATACTTGAATTTGTATTAATTTATAATGAATAACAATTACTAAAAATGGAGCAATTATTATAAACAAAATATCAACACAATTTGCCTCGTATTATATATATATTTATATTTAAATATTGTATATTGTGTATGCCCAAACACTTAATTACTCCGATCTTATGTTGTAAGAAAACTCATAGCCTTTCAAAATGAACATTAACTAAGATTGACCTGGAGTCAGGGCAACCTGTGAAACTTTACTCAGAATTTTATTATAGATTCGTTTCGACTTCAAAACGTTTCTCTGTCAATAACACAGAGCCACAAACTATTAAATAAAACCATATAACGATTTTTCCGTAATATATAATTATATTTTTATTTTATGATGAGCTCATTTACAATGTCACAACAATATTTAAAATAAAATACTTTACAAAAACATTTGCTCTGTTATAAAATAGTTTATACTTACTTTTTATTTCTTAACGTACTTTGAAGACAAGTTCGAGAGTATTATTTTCTTGTTTCCTCTCAAAAAAATCCGTGTTCATTCTCCAGAGATTTAGTGAAGCGAAAGGCATTATTTGCATCCAAATGGTCTTTATAAATCCTTTACCTGAGTTTTTCTCCTTAACGAGTCTTGTTTAACTAAAAGCCATGCAAACTATTTTCTAAAGGTTTTGATTATATTGATTATTACTATCGACATGTTTAAATATAAAATATTGAATGATCTATTTATTGGTAAAAAGATGCTACAATTTCTAGTTGTGAGAATAGCCAAGAATTTTTAATAAAATATTCTGTCAAGAATAAGTCAGATTCTTTCAACCGATATCCAGCTTTTCTTTTCGAATAATATAAAATACATCTTAATACTAGTTGTTCCCGCGGCGATGCTTCAGAGTGAACAATATATCTTTCTATCTCACTTTGCTTTACTTGTAATAGAGCAAACTTTTCCTAAATACCCATTTAGTGTTCTTTTTATATCAAACCCAATGCAAGACTATATTAAAAGGGAGTTACTTAAAAATAAAAGGATGCTCATAAAAATATTTATATATTTTTTATTTTTATTAATTAGCACTCGACAGCTTCTTTCATCTCTCATCTTTATAAATTTTTCTCTTTGTTGTTTTTAATACATGATTGTAAAACAGATATTATGCCAGCTGGACTCGGTGGTAAACTTAAGGTAAACAAAAAAAAATCTAACTTATAAATAAATACATTAGCTGCTGTTAGCAGCAGAGACAATAAAAAAATCTTCAATTGGTTCTGAAACATTAAGAACCTAAATTTAAAAAAAAGTAGCAGAAAAAAAATGAACATAAATATTTCTTTATTTATAATCTAAATAATGAAGTTGCGGCACAATAAGTACATTGGTTAAGTAATACTAGAACATTGTAATTTATTAAACTTTATTTCACTTAATCAATCAATGTAACCCATTAAATAATATTATACATTAAAAATGCTTATATTTTTTTAAATACCACAAAAAATAAGACCTAGTTTACACTCGCATTTTTTTTAAATATAACGACCACAACGTAGGCAACACTTTGTAGTCGTTATGTTTTAAAAATTTTCCGCATTATAACAGACCGTCGTAATAAAAGCCTATAAATGCTATGTTATCACTACTAGCTGTCAGTTTGATAGCTTATGTTCCGGATATTTTTTCCGGGTAAATTTTCACTCAATCTTTCACTAACCTTTCTTATTAATTTTATTGGATTCATAGTTTATTGTACACGTTTTATTTTGTTAATAATAATATAACACTTGCCAATTTACCAGGCCTTATCAAGTTAAAGAGTGACCAGCTTAGTATTGCAAGTTGCACCGTAATTAAGGGCAAGCTGCCAAAAAACTAGGCTCTGGTTAATTTGGCCCTAAGTTGATGCTCATTGATACGTGAAGAACTTAGTGAGTATTAGTTTTTCTTTCTAATTTAATTATCATTTGACGGAATATTTGTCGAATCCTCATTGATTTACTAAATTAATATTCATCTAAACGTTTAGAATTAAGTTACTAATTTAATTTGTAATTAAATTATGTTGATATAATAATTTTAAATTTCCATAATATTTAACCTTCTACATTGTATAAAGAATAACCCTTACGAGCAAATGAATATCGACATAGGCTATGGTTACATTTAGCAGAGCACTATTCTCGGCAGTTTGCCCTTAATTATAGTTTCACTTGCCCGCTGCAGCTGACCATTCTAACTTGGTATTAACTAATTGTGAAGTATAATTATTACTAATATTACTTGCATGTACTTATATTTCTTCCGTACTTTGGAACTTCACATCAATACTAAATAAATTAGTAACCGTGTCCACGAAAATAAGCCAGGTTTCATAAGCAATAAAATATGACTAAAATGTAAATATATGATTGTGAAAAAGGTTAAAATGGTATCCAGAACCATGAGAACAGACACGTACGGGTTACGGATGAGAAATCACACCCGAGGGTAACAAGGAAAGAGGAAACTTCGACTGAACCGAATGTTTTACATTTTATTTCAACATACAGATTCCCTTTATTTCAATATTTGTAACAATTCTTTGTGGGTTCTTTTGAATTTAAAAGTAGATAATAAATAATAATCCATTAAATTTGCAAAATTAATTATGAAGGAAATTTTTCAGTGTTTTAATTTTTTAACAATTAGATATTAATTCAATTAATATATTAATTAAGTGAAAATAAAAGTAATAATAAAAATTAATAGATCTTTGCAGTCACAACAAATAATACTTCTTTATAATGATTTTGCGATAGGTTTTGTATGATATTGTACATTTGTCTATATTTCAACTTATATATGTAATGTTGCTGTTGAATATTATTAAAATTTATAATTATTTAAACAAACACAGTTCGGTACGTTACATTGTTGTATCCTCTTCACTCGTCGCAATGAACACTGACATTTAGTGGAAGGTCTAATTTACAACTCTTGGAAAATTGTTATGTTGCTTGGAAAGTAAGTGCTTCGAGATGGGTAGACATCAGTAGTAGTATTAAATGAAAGGACTAATTTCACTTTTATCGAATATAATGAATTATGTTATAGAGTTAATAGATTAAACCGAAATGACATCAAATAAAAGTTTGCGAACATATGGACAAAAATTGTATTGGCGAATCTGCTGTTTCCTAATTTAGCAAGCAATTTAGTATTTTGACTTTACGTCTTATAGAAAATGAATAGTTCAGACTGATCAAGCTTTAAATAATATTTTTTCACATTTTAATTTTAGTTTGATGATAGATTAAGTAATCAATACTCAATTCCCTCTTGATGTTAATGGTATACCTACACACAAACATCAATTCAATATATCTAATAATTTATTTAAAAATTATTAACTTCTTTTAAAATTAAACACACATTATATATAGCCTTTCGATATTTAGTATGATAATGCGCTAATTATAAATTGTTTTACATTTCGTTCTAATTTATTTACGTATTAAACTTATTTGTTACTTTCATTTATTTTATTTACCTATTAAACTTATTTGTTACTTACACTTATTTTATTTACGTATTAAACTTATTTGTTACTTTCATTTATTTTATTTACCTATTAAACTTATTTGTTACTTACACTTATTTTATTTACGTATTAAACTTATTTGTTACTTTCATTTATTTTATTTACCTATTAAACTTATTTGTTACTTACACTTATTTTATTTACGTATTAAACTTATTTGCTACTTTTTTCTTACGTGTATGTTTGGGTTTTCTTTGGATTTGAATTAGTTATCGATTTTAAATATTTTTAGTGGATATAGTGTTGATCAAAATCTAGAACATATATAAAATTAAATAGCATATTAACAGCAGTCAGTACACTATTTGTATTTCCTACTATATAACCTAATAATATAAATTATTTTCTACACTATGATCACGCTGTTTATACACTATGAAAACATCGCAAATGATACAAGTCACGGTCACTCAATACACTTCCCTCATATCTCAATCACCAAGTCTCTCACGGTGAAAGAGTGTTTATTTTCAATAGACGCGGCGTCTCTTGCGAATATCCTTTTCACCTTCTTCCGTAAAAAGGTTTTAGAGGTGTTTTATAAGGTTACATCATTTTTATATTGGACCTTTTAAATATCATCACATTATCTGTATATATTAAAAAGAAAATGAATTTGAAAAAAAAATTAAAACAGAGCCTCAAATTTTAGTTTTTTCTTTTATTTGTGAGTTTTTTTTATAATTTGTTATATTGTTTATTCTAAAGAAAAAAAAGTGTTAAATTTATATATATATAGAATAGCTACTTGGCTGTAACAAATTTATTTAGGTTGATATACGGCCTAGTCATCTTAATATCAGAATTCTTACCGGCACGAAATGCCAATTATATGTTCGATTCTCGAAATGGTTGCTATAGCAGGATATAACTAGGATCCGCCAAAGGTGCGCGGTGGGTGTTGAGCTGAGCCCCTCTCTTTTCATCTGAATAGCTACGGGAAATATCGATTTATTAAGACTAATTGTCACCTTCTAGCTCAGCACATTGCTCGCACGCGCAGGGCAGCTCTAATGTATTGTCCATGGCAGGAGTGATTTTTTTTTATAAATTTTAAATGGCTAAACATTTTTTCAATCTGTTTTTGTTATAACATCCGCGTTCGGCTCCATCATACATGAGAAAATTTTTAGCTAATTATCGCGTCGCATTCTGGAGACAACTAAACACAAAAAAGGTCTCCCAAACGGTTAAGAGCTTCGCTTACGCTCACCTCAATTAACTTCTTAAGCAAATTTTAATTCAAATGTCTCTCTAAAATTTGGTGCTTGATAAGTCCGCTCCGTGCTCCATATTGTACCTCCAGTCCCAGGGCCCGAATAAGTCCTATTACAAATGAAAATGTATTCCTTTAGACCTTCATTTTTCATCAGTAAAGAGAATCTTTCTCTGCCTTTCAACCGCATATCCTTTGATGAGCACAGAGGTTCAATTCCTGTTTTATTGTACGCGAGTTGCGACAGAATCCTTGATCTTTATTTCTCACATTAAATCAATTCTAATATCTCTGATAGAGGAAGCGCTGCTGTTGTATCTGGTGATGGAACTTACAACTGATGTCAAGCTTTGAAGAATGTTAAAAGGAGAGATGTTGTTGATGTATCTGGGTGAATCTTACGGCTTTTGAAGTCTTGAAAATGATTGACCGCTCCAATTCGTGCAGAGCAATCCTGCTTTTTTTCAAATTGTAAAAGTTTATGGAATACAAAGAAATATGAAACGGCGAGAAATCGATCGAGATTTTTGAGTTTATTTACACTCAACAGTTACGAAACCGCGCTGACTCATTTATGAATGTTAAAATGGAAAGATAACTTTACTGAAAGATAATAATAATGCCGTAAAAGTTTTCCTTAATTTGTTGATTAAACACACAATTGGGGGAATTCTGAAACAGATTATCTGTTATAAGTGAAAGTGGAACTTGTATAACAATTAAAAATAACCGTTGAAGTTATTAGAATTACGAGTAGCAGTCAAACACGTCACTAAAACGTACAAAAGACTGCCCTTGTGAGTGGTCCTGTGCAATATCTATTTATTATATTTTGAGGCCTGTCACAATTATTATAGCAAAGTTATGTTAGAAAGAATTGCTAAGTTAAAAAAATATATATTGATCTATGGGACACTTTTTGACCATTTAATCAAAATCTACAATCACGAATGTCACCAAAGAACTGCTGAACGAGTGAAACACTTTCTTGAATGCATATGCAAAATTTTAAAGCTGTAGCTCAAATGGCTTAGGAGGAGTAGGCGAACATCGAAACACACTTTAGACCAGTAAGAGCTTCGCTTCGCTCAGCTCAATAATAGACTGTATCCTATTTTTTTCATAATAACACACCGTCGTTATAAAGTACATAAAGGCTATGTTATCATTCACTACCAGCTGTCAGTCTGATAGTTTATGAGCGTATTATTTGAGTGGTGAAGCCGAATGTTTATGAGAGTCATTATCATGAAAATTTTGGCTGAGCTTCTCAATTTTCGTAAAGCCCTCGTTGTAAAATGTTGAAAATATTAAAACGTTTTTTTAAACCAAAAAGGCAGGACTCACACCATATTCGATTTCGTACGCCCTGCGAATACATTTATATAGTATTTGATAATTTACCTATTTTTTCAAGATGAACTTTAGTTTGTAATATAAATTATTTATGGATGTAATATGCATCGAGTAGTATTCTATATTCCGAAAAGACAAGTTACCCTAATGCCTGTTTAATAACAGATACAGTGGAAATGAACCAGATATGTTTTGTCTGTTTATTTGTAATTTATTATAATTATAAAAAATATTTGCCTACTAAAATAAATTTTAACAGTTGTAGTTCTTAATAAATATGTATCTTTTTTTTATGAGCTTAAACCCGTGTCTACGAAAACATCAGCTTATTTTGTCGGACACGGACAGACACGTAGACACGGGTTGGGATCAAAGCTGCGACCTCACACATTTATCTTACCACCTCACAAATTTTATGTTATAAGAACATCACACACCAGCCTTGTAGCACATAACGTTGAACGTTATAATATACAATACTTTTTTCAAATGGAAATAAGTCGTTCTATTGACATAAATCGTATTTACATGGAAATGTAATAAAGGGCTCCACGAATTTATTTATATATATTTGAAATACTTTAACATTGCAGGTACTGTTAAATATTGTGACGTGAGAAGGTAAATCAACGTCTTCGGTGTGTGTTAATGATTTTTATTAAAATCATATTTTTCACTATTTTGTGTGAATCTTTGTTTCAATACCTCGTTCGAAAGGGTCGGTCGTGTTAGATAGATACCCGTCACGCGATTCTCGATATACAATATGCGAAGGTAACAATGAAACCGAGAATGCGATAAACATATAATTATTGAAAGATTACTTTAGTTGTGTGGGGGGGGGGGGGGGTTGTTTGGATCGGCAAAGAAAAACTAGCCAGCAGTATTCTACTGGTCATACGGGTCACTATGCATATATTGGGTGACGTGGGAACTGCCACCCACCCCTATCTCATAAACGGGGAGTCAGATCAAAAGACTTTTCAAACAAAAAAGTTTCTTCTTTTAATTTGTTAATTTTCTAAGATTTTTCCGACAAAAAATTTTGCCTCCTTCTGTGACTTTTTTCGGTTCTTAACTTTCAACCGCCCTAGCCCCCCAACCCTCCGACCGATTTACCCCGTTCAAGAACTTAACCTTCATTTTGTCCTTAAAAATGTGTATACCGAATTTGAAAATCCTCTGTCAATATTTGCGACCTGTAGCGTGTCCCAAAGGTTTGCACTTTCACACCCCCCCCCTCCCAGCCCCCCCTTTCTCTTTTGTCAAAAAAACGAGATGCTATATTTGTCCTACTAATTTATCCTATCGACCTGTGAAGTCAGATTTTGCCTACGATGAATTTGGACTGATGGATCATATATACAATATACATATATATATAGCGGGATATATAATTTTTTTTTTCGACGGATTTTCAATATCCAGTTCATAAACGGCGTAGCGCCCCTACTCTGGGGTCTGGGTCCCGTAATCACATCGATTGCAATAGGTAGATTCATCTATGGAATCTACCTAAAAGTAACCTTCGACATGGTTTATTTTGCTTCTAATTATACATTATTCAAATGAATTGTAAGTTTCATTTACCGAGGCCTAAATATTTTACACTTTTTATGAATATCCTTATATCTTACATTTCCGAAAGAGCTTCGGACTCACTTTTAAACAGATATTGTTTTTATCTTGAGTTGATCTTTTAATTATTACATACTTTGTTTCAATTTACGCATTTTCTTTTGTCCTATGTTATTTATCGTGTCAAAGATTCTCAACTTGGGAACTATTTTTGTGAACTTTTCGTAAGAAGTAATGAATTATTTGATCATAGTCTAAACAAAACAAGTGCTTATTAGGACACAACACACTAGATAAATATAAAATATGACGTAAGACATTACTTATAATATTATCATTTCTAATCCATTCATTAATTAATGGTCTTATTACTGTTAATGAATATATAAATCAATTTAGTGTCCATGTCTGAAAAAACGTTAACACATTATTACATTTACTCACACTACCAGTGAGACTAATGCGGCGCATTATATTACTTCAAGGAAGTGTGCAATATATGCTCTTAGATCTCTTGTTTTAACAAAATGTAATAACTAGTATACGCTTTGATGTTTAACACAGATAGAGGATACTTTGGTATAATACGTCTCAAGAGACAAAACATTTGCATGTATTATTATATTTTAATTTTTGTTAATTGTTTATGACTAAATGATGCAAAACAAGGAGTTTAGAGATTTAAAATGTTTTTTTAATAGTAAAATGTATAAAATATTTTATGTTCATATTGTATATTACTAAAAAGAGTCCACGGTAGGTCTTCAAAGAACACTAGTCAATGTTCTTAATTGCTATGTTTATTATCTGGATAACCTAGCATTGTCCCAAAGATACCGTCCACCGTGCACCGTCCGTTAACTGAAGCAAGAATGTCCTCTTCGGACAATACAAGCGTATTTATATTGCAAATAGCACCTATTCAACTATATTGGTTCACATTTCAAATCAGACGTCATTGCCTCGATATATACATAATGTTCTTTAAATATGACTGTATAGTAACAATTTAAATCATTGTTATGTAATATAATTAATAAAATAGATCCAGAACCCACACACCCGTCGGGAATTGTTCAAAGACCATAAACGTAAGTCCCGAATGCCATCAGGCAGTATTAAACCGATCTTTCTTTATTCAAGCGGTGCCATTCATAGGCGTTGTGTTTGTCTCATAAATAATTCAACATCACCGCGGTACACCATTCATATTACACTGAGCTTGGAGACGTACATACCAAAGTTTGGGACTTTTAAGTAAAATAAAAATTCTATATAATATTGTGGTATTATATATAAGTTTCAAAAGGTTTATCCATCTAAGTAATCTTTTTTTTTTTGTGAAAATATATAATATATGCGTTATATATTTAACAAGCTTTGAAATTTATTTGAAACCTGCCAAACGACTTCCGTTTTCTTCCATAGAATATTCTAAGGATATATAAATAAAAAATAACTATAATGGCCTAAACTGCCCTGTACGGGTATAAAAATGATTTTAATACATTATTTGTGTTATGTTGTGTTATTTACATTTTATATTTGTTTCGTTTACAATTTGAACTGTCACAAAGTGATAGTTAATTATAAAGTACATATAAATAAATTGCCAGGAACAGGAAATACTGTGGAATACCTAATTAATAATAACAATAATCAAGATTATAAATCAAAATGTTTTTTGTTATTACTATCGATTTTTTGGAATTAGAGAAAACTAAAATTTCACTGATATATAAATAACGGATATAAAATACATTCAGACTCCTAACAACTCTTTATATCTGAAAACTCTCTCTCTTATTAAATAGTTGTGCTGTCTGTCGATCGAATCCCGATCTTCGACTGAGCTGTCAGTATCACTAACAATAAACTAACCAATCTCTATGATTCTACTACAAAAGTACAGTGTATTTTTACGTTGTATCGACTTTCTCTTTGGCTGAATGCTGAATAAACCAATTTTGGAGGTTTATCAATATAATTACTTGTATATATTTTTTTAGGTTTAAATCTTTACAAATTCAACACTGATAAAAATGTTACGGACAGCGCTTTTATTATTTTGGGGCTTCATTTTATTTAAACATACAACTTTACAAGCTTCATTTTCTTTAATGTTGTTATTCTAGATACATTTAACTTTATATCTGCACAAACATTTCCTTTAGTCTATAAAGTACTTAAAAGACTCATTTTTTTTTTCAAAGCTATATGGTATATATATATATACTTAATTTGTAAAAGATTATAAGTATACTCAGGAATTTTAAAATAAATAGCATAGAATAGACTCAACCTTCAAAACAACTTTAAATCTCTTTTATACAATGCGTTTCGAATTATTCCTATTGATATAACCTAATAATAAACATTTAATACAAAGTTCTGTAAGCAATTGCTTCAAAGGCCGGAGGGTGTTGAATTCGAGCTGTCAATTTCTTCTGTCTTTGAATGCAAATCGCGAAGTCTTGGTTTTACTAAACCTTTGAAGAATAGATACCAATTGTCTTTAAAGAAAATGAATGATTGTGGTTCTTAGCTACAAAATGATTTACATAGAAAAGCGTTTATTGGTTTATATCATGTAACTTTCACATTTTATTGAAGAGCCATCCATTTTCATGGAAGAATTTGTATTTAGAATAATATAAATTGGAATTATAAATTCTGAACAACGCTATGTTTGTAAATTCCATCATAAAAGTATGAAGTGAGAAAGATCCTAGTACTAAGATACTAGTACAGTACTTGCAATACATATTTTTATAACAATGAATATTATGTTACAACCTAACTTTTGAAATCATTATCAACTTTGACGTTAATGTTAACATTCATACACTGAGATTAGGCATTATGACTTTAGATTTTATATTTTGACCCCAATTATAATTTCTCGCACAACTGATATAATTGAGTTATTAAAAGTAAAACTTTGATAGCTCGAAGATATCAATAATGGAAGTTTCGAAATTGTAAATGAATAGGCGAGTCAGTTGCTGTCAATGTCCCGGTGTTATGTAAATCTTTTTAAAACTTAACATTTCTCTAGATTTCCTCAGAAATTGATTTGCCTTTCAAAAGGTTCATAGCGGCTTTCATTAAACTACACTATAATAAAAAAACATAAAATAATTAGTTTAAGTTATTACTGAACTGGAAGGTATATATTTCTCTAAAATAATAAATTGCATTTTATAGAAATTTTAAAACTACATTATGATTTTCGTTATATGCATTATAACTATTTATTTTCTTGATATGAACATTGTCTATATCATATGTATTCACATTTAATAAAAAACACTTTCTATTTATATGTACATATATTCTTTAATAATCATTGTTATTGAAGTAAAGTGCGGTTTTATTTATCACATAATTCAGAAAGCCACCTACGCTTATAGATAGATATCATCAATAATTACACATTTCGTGGTTGGAGTTCAAATGGATTAGTAACCATTGTGTGTGATGCTATGATAACAGATATTTGAGTATTTTTAAAAACAAAATATTGAATATAAGTACTACAAATATTTAACAGTACTTTTAAATACAAACTTTATTTTCCTTCTCTTTCATTGTCACTGCAGAATCTTCAAGTACAATTTGCGTATTGAAGGATGTATACAATCAGTTGAAAACACTATCTGTAAACGTAACGTAGACATTCCTGCAATAAACTAAAAGGCAACAAGTTCCAGATGTTTCAATAGAAAAAGTAATCAATTCATCTTGTATTCAACTCCTAGTATCAAGAATTTCCATTCCATTTAAGGCTAGCTTGATGAAACATTGATCGAAAAGAAGGTTATAAATGGGTCAAAGAAGGTTAAATTTTACCGAAATTGATTTTATATAAATCTTAAGTTCTCATTCAATTACTTGATTAAATAAAAATGTGATTGGAATATTTTTATTTACCTATATCAGTAAATTGTTATTTAGAAGGAGCTCTTAAAATATAATGAATTCCAAATTTAATAAACCTTTGTCTAGAACTACACTTTTTAAAAATCATTACATATCCAAGAATATTCTGCATATCTTTACGTTCAAGAAGTAAGTTTAAACATTATAAATACTGTTCATAACCTTTTATTCTAATTATTTAGATTTGTTTCGGTCTTTATTATTTTGTACAGTTAACTAGCTATTTATCTCCCTGCATTACAAGGTTATATTTTAAACGATTTCTCAAAACTTTATACACATTCGAAGAAAGATCATCAGAAACCATTCCGAAGTAAAAGAAAAAAGAAATGTGATTAGAATTTTGATTTTTATAAAAAGTATAACTTTGTCTCGAAGATTTCTGAACTCGAATTTGTTCTTTAATTAATCATGTAATTTTTACCTTAAAATATCTTAGAAAAAAGGGTCCACCCTAATTTTTGTGAATGCAAATCAGTACATAAAACAATGAATAAACAATGAATGTCCTATATTATATACAGTATACTGGAGCACACGACGTTCGATGTTTCTCTATGAGGAAGGAGTTCCTTTCACAGAATCCTATACTTTTATGACAACCTGCCAGCAACAACTTACTAATACAGCGCTAGAGTCAAATTAAAATAAGTCATGTTTTTAGAAAATGTTTTACACTAGAATGAAATATATCGATACGGAGGTGGAACGTGGCATAAACCGACAATCGACTAACAATAACCATTGTACGAAATAAGAAAGTAATAGCATTTTATAAATATTACAATCATAAAAATCAAATAATACAATAGAATCAAAGAATTTAACCGAAATGGTAATTAGTGCGGTTTCTTTCTTTTGGCACAACACGAAAACAATAAATGCGTTTTAATAGGATTTCGAATATTTTGTTTGTTTGTTACAATCAAGTTTCATACAAATAGCTTAATTGAACAAAAATGTTAATACGAACTTTAGCGATGTCAGATAATATACAGGAAGTCAGAAATGGAAAAAGTTGATACAAAAGTATTGATATCTGCCAACTTATCTCTCTTATCTCATATATTATTCAAAATCCATATAAGTTTTTGGTCTGAATACCTTCATCGTTGCTTTGTCAATCTTTGTCAATCTTTCTCATGCTTCATTTCATGCATATTGTATAACTTGTGAACATCAGTTGATATTCGAATCCTTTTTTTTTTTTTTTTTTTTTTTTTTTTTTAAATATAAAGTTACCATAGACTTGTAGTCCATGCCATTTTTAATTTGTTTTATAATTATTATTTTGATTTCTTTTTTTTTGAGATTTTTGCCTGTGTATTCAGGCACAAGAATTACTTTAATAAATACATAAATAAATATTCTATTCAATTGTGGTTCTTAAATTTTTTTTATTTATTTATTTATTTATTTATTTATTTTCTCGGGGCTCCTTATTTTCTTAGGGTCCAAAGTAGGTACTCTTCATTGTTTATTATTTGTCTGTTTCGGTTAATTTTGTTATGACCTTCTGGTCTCGGTTGTGTATTGCTAATTTCAAGTTGTAATCATTTATTGTCCGTATTTACAATGCTGTCTTTGATGAACCTCGCCAGCGCATCTTCTTGATGGTCCGTGTAGTAAACAAACGTCCTGGTGTGTCGGGAAATGGCTACTAGCGCATGAGGTACGCTGTCATGGAGTGGGAGGCTCTTTCCGGTTCTTTTTTCTACTATTGTGTTTTCATAACACAAACCTTGTGCCTCATGAACGGTGAGTGTTTTGGATCCCTTCCCTTTTCCGTACCCTTTTTCTTCCAATGTTAGCTTCTCTTCTTGAGTGAAGGTCAGGTATAGGGTATTTGGTTGGTCAATGGGGATCTTTTCACCTGTAAAGGATTTTATGTTCATAGATCTTGCTATGCTGCTCGAGGAATATATACCGTCATATACTTTTCTAAGGGCGTAGACTACATCCCTCGGGCATCTGTTTGAGCACATAAGTTGTGTTATGATGGCAGTTGTTATAAAGTCTGGGCGGTGGTAGTAGACTTCGAACAAGTTTTCTCTTTCAATATAAGGAAGCTGATTTACGTCACCAATGAGTAGCAGCTCTGTGGCTTCGGTAAGTTGCAGGGCCATCACGATGGATCCGAAGTGGTTCATCAGTGCTTCATCGACTATAAGCCTTTGGCATTTCCCCTTTTCTTCTTTCGGTAATCCATTTGTTAGGATCGAAGCCAGTGTGCTTTCTCTGCGCGCGGCGTCAGCCCCCTCTTTTTCGGAGATTTTTAATGCTAGTTCTAGTTTAGCCTCTTTAGTGGTAGTGACTATATGGTCGTCTTGGGAGTTGAAGTTGTTAATTATCCATGTAGTCTTACCGCATCCTGGTACTCCGTATATCATCTTTATTAGTTTTAACTCCCATTGTTGGCATGTTTCTGACAATTTGTCCGCTCTTTCGAGTATTTTGTCGTCTAGCCATATCTTAGTGTTCTTTGTGGTTACCACTATTGGATCAGTCGTCGGGGTTCGGTAAGTGACTACTCCTGATGTTTCTGTTTTTTTCTAAATCAAGTTCGACCATGCCAATTGTCTCACTGAATGCAGCCATGTGCTGCTCTGCCTCTTCTCCCTCGATCACTTCCGCGGTCTGGTTGTTATAAATTGTTGCCTTCGCAGTCTTCATCCTTTCATCTAATAGGTCTTTGAGTTTGCTGTGACGTGCTTCCAGGATGTTTTGGCACTCTTTGATCTTCGCTCTTGTTGCCTTAAGTATGGCGGTGTACTTATATGAAGGCATTTATCATGTGGTCCCGTGGTCTGACTACTGGTAGGTATTTTGGGAGTTCGGCGGGGCCTTTTGCTGCTTTCGTTGGTTTTTTCGTAGTTTTCGGTTTTAATTTGTATGTTTGTTTTCCTACTGGCTGTTCTTTTATAGGATTTTTCCCAAGGGTCTGGTTCGAGGCTATGCTGACTGCTTTAATGATAGAGGTGATGATGCTTTCCTTCCGAGATTTTCTTGCTGTTTGGTTTTTGGCATCTCTCTCCTCCTCATGTTTTTTCTGCACTCTCTCTTTGAGCCACTTGTATTTGCCAGGTTTCTATAGTCGGTGTCTAGGACTGCCGGGTTTTATTGGGGTTTTGTTGGTTTGGGTTTTAAATAGCTGAGATCTTCGCCTCTATTCTCATAAGCCACGAGTTGGTGAATCTTGGAGGCTACAACTATACCCAGGTGGGCTGCAACTTCTCCTTTGTAATATCCGGCTGTCATTGTATCCACGCTGATTATTCGAGCCGGATCTTGGGGCTCGCTGACCTCAGCTATGATGTTAAGTAGTGAGCTTGCTCTTGCAAACTGTGTTAATACTTCTTCGTCTTCGAAAATAAGTACCGTTTTGTTGTCTTTGCGTTAAAGACGACATTTCTGATTTGCTATTGAAATCACGCTCCTTGCCTCGAGCTTTTTCCGTTTTAATTTGCTTTTTGTGGGACTGCCTTTCATCAATGCCGCTAGTCCCAGGGACATCTCTATGCTGTTTGGGCCCGTTTTGCAGCAGAAGCTGATACCCAGTCTTTCATGTGGTGTGTTCATGAATACTACCACACTTCTGGTTTTGATGCCAGGTGGACCGACTACTCCATTCTCTAGCAGTCTTGCTACTGTCTCTCTGTGATTTTTGGTAGCAGGGAGGGTTGTTTTAGGTGTTGGTACCTGTCTTAGAATTATTAGTGCGGTAGTGCGGGTGTTTTCTCTAGTTTGTGGTGGTGTTGTGTCCTTATGCCTTTTGGCTGCTGTGCGCATGATTTTTTCAGCGTAGTCCAAAAAAGGTTTTTTGGTTTTTGGGTCGTCCAGAAGTTTGGGTAGTAATTCCATTGTCAGATTGGTGTTGAAACTTTGTTCCAGGTCCATTGTCGCCGTTTGGAAGCGAGGACAGTCCAAGATCAGGTGCCACACAGATTCTATTTCGTGGGGGTCACACTCGCATCCGGGGTCAGTTATTAACTTGAACCTGTGCAGGTATTCAGCAATTCCTCCATGTCCCGTCAGCAACTGTATGTGAACTGGGTTCAGAATTGTATTCCTTACCGTTCGGTATAATTTGTTCACCTCTGGTAGGAAATGCTTCGTGACTGAACCTATAGTTGAGTTGTCATATCCGTCCTGCCATTTGCGTATGCTCTCCTCTCGGATTTTCCTCTTGGCATATGACAGCGGAACTAGTTCGTAATCTGGAGTCAATTTAGGTGTTAGGACTGCTACTTTTGCAAGTTCGTCAGCTCTTTCGTTGCCGGCCGTGCCCACATGTGCTCTCAGCCAGAACACTCTGATCCGTCTTCCAGTTCGTGTTATGATAGAAAGGTCTTCTTTGATCTTGTTGACCAATGGGAGTGTTTGTCTAGGGTTTTTAAGTAGGTCTAGCGATGATCTAGAGTCACTCAGAATGTTGATGATGGGTTCCGAGCTCTCCTTAGCTTCCTCTATGGCCTTATGCAGGGCAAACAACTCTGACTGGAAAACTGTACATGCTGGGTCCAGACTGTATTTGGTGTGTTTTATCTCCTTTCCATTTGCCCACCAGGTGAGAGCTGCTCCTATCTTCCCCTCTATCTTGCTCCCGTCTGTGTATATTTGGGGGCCGATAATTTGAAGGGATGTTATGGTTTCAGAGTCCATGTTCTCTAACAGTTCATAGTCGAAGGAAGTTAGTTGAGACGGGTGTATCCACACCCGTCTCAACTAATTTCCTAGTACTAACTAAGTAAGTAACTAAGTCTAGGTAGTTAACTACTTCTTCGAGCTCCTTGCCTGGCGGTAGGTAGTCCACTGACAATCCTTTTTTGATTTTGTATAAACTGGCAACTTCTTGTATTCGAGTGATACTGTTCTGTATGCCTTGCATATTTTAAGAGTAAAGCCTCTTTGGATTGATCTTAGAGTCTTTTGGATCATTTCGTATTCCGTCGCTTGGGCCCATGCGCATGCTGCATATGTCAGTATCGGTTCTATCACCGCCACGTATATTGTTCTTATTATTTCTGAGTTTAATCCCCAAGTTACCTTTGCCACACGTGCTAGCTGTTTGTAGATGTCCGCCGCTTTCTTGCATATTGCGGCCACATGTGATTTGAATGTCAGGGTTTTGTTGATGGTTAATCTTTATTTCGTCAACCAAGGCAATTTTTTTACCGTCCATGTAAATTTGGGGGTTTGATACTTTCAGTTTCTTTATTAGCATCATTGCGAAGGTCTTGTGTGGTGCAAAACTTAGCTTGTTCTTCTGCCCCTAGTCATGTACAATATCAAGGGTCTCGTTGGCTTGACGCTCCAGCTCATGGATTGAGGGGCCGGAGAATGTTAAGACCACGTCGTCTGCAAACGCCTGGCATCTTAGTCCTTGGGCAGTCAGGTGCTGTAGGAGCGAGTCCAGAATCAGGTTCCAGAAGGTTGGTCCTCCTATGGATCCTTGGACGCATCCTTTTGTTGTTGTTTTCTCGCTCGATGCCCTGGCGTAATGTACTTGGACGCTTCTATCTTGAAGATAGGAGCCTACCATCCCGAATAAGTTCTTAGGGCATTTTTTATCTACCAGTTGTTTTTTGAGTGATGGTCACCATGCGTTGTCAAATGCTCCTTCTATGTCCAGTGAGATTACTATGGCAATGTTCTTCTTGCTTATCTCTTCCCTGAGGTGTTCCGTTAGGACATAGAGTGCATCTTCTGTACTCTTTCTTGGCATGAACCCGTACTGCATGTTGTTAAGTGTTGGAAAGACGTGCCACTGTATTCGGCCTATCATCATTTTCTCTACAATTTTGCCTAGTATTGAGAGTAGGCCTATTGGTCGGTATGATTTTGGTTTAGTATAGTCCTCTTTTCCTGGTTTTCTCAGGATCACCACATGTGCCTTCTTCCATTGAGTAGGAAAGTATTCCAGTGTCATGCATTTGTTCGCAATCGCCAAGAACACCTCCCTGTTCGCTGTGATGGCTTCTATACAGATATCCGCCGTGAATCCATCCGGACCTGGGGCCTTTTTTGGGTTTAGTTCCGCCAAGACTAAGTTCAGTTCGGCTAATGTGAAGGGTGGGTCGTCTGCATATGGGTATTCCGATGATGTGGGATTTGAGGGCTGGACAGTATTTCTTATTAGTTGATGATGTGTGGTGTCGGTCTTCTCATCGTCATCCGGATAAAAAGTTTGAGCTAGGAGTTCCGCTGATTCGAAGGGGGTGAGGGTGTTTCCCGCAGCGTCTCTCAATAGGGTGTCATCTTGTCTCCTAGCTGTTTTCCGGATCACTCGGTAAATTCCGTCCCACATGCTTTCTCTGTCCTGTGTTGCACAAAATTTTTTCCAACTCGCTGTTTGGGCCTCCTCTGCTGTGATGTTGTACAGCTGTTTTGCCTCTTGATATTCGGTTACCACCTGTAATATTCTACAGGCAGCGGCGTTGCGGATTCTGCGCTTTTTTCTTAAGACTTCTTGTTTGAGCTGTTGCAGGGCTGGTGTCCACCATGGCGTTATGGGGTTTCCCTTGTATGTATTTGCAGAGGGTATTGATTTTTCACAAGCCTCTTTGATGCAGTCAATGTAGGTGTTTGAGACGGTTTCCAGGTCTACTGGTTTTTCTATGGCTGTTATTGTTTGTGGAGTCAAATTCTCGTTTTCCAATCTGTTGTTGAAAATTTTTCTGAGCTCTCGCCATTTGGCCTTTTTTGTGTTGTATCTCCTGGTGGTGATGGGCTTCAGTGGTTGCGGAGCCCTTTCCAATTGGAGATAGAAGGTGATGGCGTCGTGATCCGAATTTATCTTGTTTCGGCTTACTCTCCAGTTGTTAATTTTCCCCAACAGTGGTTTGCTTGTTGTTATTGTTGCTGGTACTTCGGTTTCTGTGACGATTTGTGTATCGTGTGTGACTGCGATTTTTTCGCCAAAGATGACGACCGCCGTTTTGTTTGGTTTTCTGCGATTCAGAGTGCACTGGATTATTGTGGTGCCTGGATGTTGTTTTAGGACACCCGTCTTTCCCACATAAGGTTCTTGGACGAGTGCTATTGAAATTCCCTCTGAATCTGCCACCTGCATCAATTCGGCGGTTGCTAGCTTCGATCTCTGGAGGTTGACTTGGATAATTTTGATACTATTTTGGGATTGGTTGGTTTGGGCTGCTGTTGTTTGAGGAGCTGTTGTGTCATCTTTAGCAGAGATAGGAGACTCTGGCTCTTGCTATTGCGTCCCATTTCTGGCGTTCAGGGCATACATTGCTGTATGCTATGTGGTTTGTTTCTACCAGTGGTGCGCCTAGAGATCTCTTTATTTTTTGGCAGTTGAAACAGTTTGGCGGCTTGTTCTCCTTACGGCTAGGGCACTTTTCCCAGGAGTGGGCTGCTCCGCAGAAGTTGCACACACACTCTTCCGCTTCCTGGCAAATTGTTTTTGTGTGGCCAAAACCGAGGCATCTGGCACATTGGACAAGTGGTGAGTGGTCCGTCACTGGTCTTCTCTAGAGGTCTATGTAGAGCTTCTCACGGTCGTGCGTCTTCGAGTCCTATTTAATCACTCCTTATTAAAAAGAAGACTGCAGAATTATAGTTGACATTTTAATTTTAACGCAATCAAACTATGTTGTACTTTCATAAGGTGTAAATTGTTGTCGAAAATTATGTCACGCTTAATGTTCATATATCTTTAAGTTGACCCAAAAGAGGTCAAAGACTAACATTTAAGGGTATAATTTACGTCGAAACTTGGTTCATTGTCGCCATGTGCTGTATTATATGGACTTTACAAAGACGGACTGAATGGACTTCGCAGATATATTATTTCTTATAAAACTTTGATTCTATTTTATTACATAAAAATGTGTTGTATGTTAATAATAATAATGTTTGTTTTATTTTTTTTTATGTCTTTAATTTATTTATAGTTCTTCACGATTTCTGCAGCTTAAATACTATAAATAAACATAAGCTAGCATCGACCTAGCAATAACTGTCTTCTCCTGCGTAACACTCTAGAGATAAACAATCTTTATTCACGGAATGAAGATTGTTCATATCTAGATTGATTCTTATTCACTGAACTACTCCCATGAAACCAACTTTAGGAAAACAACATGTACATAATGTATACTATAATAGGTACTTGATGAACAAAGATGAACAAGATGGACTAAGTTCCTAAGATTCGAACCTATTATCTTTGTAACAATCAACAACTTAGTCATTATACAGGAGGCGATTTACTTATAGGCTTAATTTTTAATCTGAAAAGAATAAGTTTTAATGATATTACTCGTAATATTCATTAAACTTTCACAATATCTTTTATACCGAATCTTATTTTTTAGGATTTAGCTTAGGATTCAGATTTTGTAAGATTTAGCTTTTGGTATAAGTTTTAAAAATGAAATTTTGACTGCTTACCTTATTATTATATGCAAAAATGTAATAATCAATTAAAAAAACAACTAATAATGTTTATTAAGTAATTTGATAAATCGAAATATGAGTACTTATACTTTACACAAACAGTCTATAAGTAATTTATGATTATATTTTAACTGTTCAACTATTTGTTCCACAAGTTCAATGTACCTAATAATTTATATATAGCTGAACTAATGGGAATATATTCTCACTAAAGCAAACGTTACAAAATAAAAAAAATATATAATAATCAACCAAACTTATTTGGCAAACAGCTTATGCACATAAGAACAATGAGGTACTATTTTGAACGTACGTGGTACGAATTTATCACGATATAATACGTAGAAACAATGAAATATCACTACGCATGTGATATTTCATTGTGTAATTAGTTCAGTGAGTGCATACATACATCATTACGCGTATTTGAGATAATTATCAATATAATGGAAATAGAAAATACATACATATGATTAGTCGTTAGTTATTTCAAAATTAGTAATTAGAAAAGCGTGGTATATCGATCAACATGACATTTCCGAAACTCTTATCTTTATACAAAAATACCATAAATAAAGATGAACTTCAATAATGTATCGATCCAAAGTTTTGTTGATGTCATCCTAAATCTTTTTCTCCCAAAGTGGCTTAGCAACATAGCGCATACTTTCTAAAGTGTACTTTAACTTTAACAAAACAGATTTCTAAACTAGAATATTGGAAAACCTTATTAAGTTATAATACGCCTACGAAAATAAATTTTATATTTTACCCATTATAGCTAAAATGTTAAGACAATGTAATAAAGGTGCTTGTTTTAAATCTTTTTCCAACAGAGCTTACAAAGGTGCTTTGATTTACCGACGGCTAATCATTTTATTTTTACAAACTAAAATAACAAGCTATCGGTATTATTTCAATATATTTATTTACAAAAGCATTCTGAATTTTGAGGAAAAATATATTTTGTATACACTTAAATGCTAACGGTCTCCTTCTATTTATATATATTATATTATAATAGCTAAATCTGCGCAATGAATACTTTTTATAAAGTAATTACGATATGGTAAATACTTGAGGCTACAGATACAGATACCTTTATTTTTAATCTGTAAATTTAAAATGGTATCAGTCTCATAGTGTATTGTATCTAATGACTTGGAAAAAAATCAGTGCAAAATTTAATCACAATAAAATATTAGATTTATTATAGTACTAGATTTTACCTGCGGCTTCGCTCTTGTTTTGGAAGTTTCGTTCATTTACCCTGGTACTTTTTTTATTTGTTTCTTAGTGTCCAAAATTGTTATTTTGCGGAGCGGTGGCTGATCGCGCATAGTAGATGTTTTTTGGTGGCGTATAATTTTAAATTTATAATATCTTCTAAAGTATTTAATGGAATCATATAAAAGGTTCATTAGTTGTGGACCCTTGACACTCACAAATATTTAGTAATTTATATTCATTTTATTTGCCATTTCTACATTTATTTATAAATGAATACCCGATAGCCATCGGCTTATAATATAATAAATTAATATTTTATATCACATTTCTCTACAGTATATCAGAAACAGCGTCTCATATCCACTAAATGTCAATAATATAACCAAAACTGCAGCCACCACGTCGTGTGGTCGTGAATGTCCTGTCTCGTTATAATTATGAACGCAATATGTTGTATTTACGGTCAACTGAACAGACTTTATTGTGAAAATGTGTGTCACGGCACGTTGCTTTGACGGGAAGTGAGGTCAATTATCTGACGTTGTAAAAAGGCTCAAGATAACTTTTATATTTCTTTGGTACCAGGTGTTAAATGAACAAAAACACATTACAAGGGTTAACTTAATAGACGAACGACTGTATTCTAGTTGTATTTATTATACTGATATTAATGGGTCTCAATATATTGAATGTGTTAAAAATACAGTATAAAATAAATCAAAGAATAGACCAATATTTATTTATTTAAACATATATAATATTGTATGATAACAATTTCAGAAGTTGCCAACAGTTTAATTAAAAGGAATCCAAGATAACAATAAACTGTCTCAATTATTCTGATATTTCAGTTATGATTGGAATCATAATTTATTGATTTGTACGTAAAATATATTTTTATATTTTATGTAATCTCTGGTACTAATTTGAAGTTTGATTTTACTAGCTTGTCATAATTGTAGACGCTGTAGATGATATGAAGCTCTTCACAATGTATGCAATTCGTTTAAAGTTATTTAAGTTTATTAATACTTTGTGTTAGATGTGTAACTTGCATTATAAAGTTCAAGATAATTTGGACTAAAAGTGCTCAGTTTGAGAAACTGTAAACGGTGTAAAATATTATTCTGAGGCTACAATACAGATGTACGTGTGACAAATGGTTAAGATCTAAAAGTATCGTTAAAATAGAACGTACATTTATTCGTAAAACAATATTCGTAATACTATGAGAACTCAACACGTTTAGAATAACAATTTTACAATCCGCCCCCAGCGTCGTCACGTGCGACATTCGTTGGACGAAATGTAATTCCTGACAATCGCAATATAGAATATTCAGTACAACTCAACGTTTCACTTCTTATGAAACTACTTACATGTATGGGGCAATTAAAATGTTTTTTTTTTAAGACATAAAAGACAGGTTTTGGTTGCAAAAAATCACATTCCATAATATTTTGTTTGTAAATAAATATAAACAATATAACAATATTTTAAATATTAATTGTATCCTCAAGATATAAGACAAGGGATCAATGATAGACATTCCTTTTGATATTAAATCTTTTATAGTGTTAAATAGGGATACTATTTTTTTATTTATGACTTGATTATATTACTTTTGTTATCGAACAAGAAAATTTAATATTTATGTATAATTTTTTAACTCCTCTATATGTATTGATAGTTAAAAATATTTTAAATTGTACACATGACAAAAACCTAAATAAGATTTAGCTAAATAATTCTGAAATAAAGTAAAATAGAATAGAAGAAGGCTTTTGTAAGTTGAATTTGAAGTTGAAACCTGCGGAATAAATGAGATCAGTCGTTGAGAGCAAATTAATAAATCTCACTGATAGCAGCGCTGATTGAACAGAGATGTAAATGAGTCTGCGCGATACTAATTATCTATGAGTTGCATTGTGACTATTGGGAAGGTCCCTTACAATTCACGATTGCTTATTACTTCATCTATATTAATTCAAATCTATATTTTATTTATAAATTGTTTTATTTGGTAACGAATAATTGATAACATCTAAATAATCACTGAAAGTATATTATATCACTAGATCTTTTGTTTGCTCTCATTGAATTTTAAATAAATAACACATGAGAATAAATAATTATAAATATATTCGATATTTAAGTCGCAACGTGGTCGTTTCGTTTGAAATTCATTTTAAATATTGGTTATTGTTTGGGTTTGATTCATAAAATAAATATTCACCGCATCGAGGTAGCAACAATGGTCTTCTTCTGTGTAACGATGTGGATATAAACAATAACATACATATCGATGTCGCAGGTTCAGTTAAAATGAGTTTCAAAACTTATTTTTTTACTTTGTTTTATAATTACAAGCAATATTTTTTCACTAATCCACAATATAATTGTATCACGTGCTATTGTTGATAGAATTGAAGTTATTTCTTTTCGAAGTGATATCATATTTATGTTTAATTATAAAATTTTAAGACTACATCCTTTCTAAGATTTATTAAACGTATATCTGTTATATAATATTTTTTGGAATTTAAACATATTTACATATAATTTTCTGAATTAAAATTTAATAAATAGTGTTACATATATTTTTTGGGATTTATAATTTTAGAATATATCTGTTACATAATATATTTTTGTAATTTACAGCCTTATTTTTAGGACCTGACCTGACTAATTTCCAACCCTTTCAAGGTCTTTATTTAACTATATTCAGAGAATGACACAGCGGAGTGAACTCCAACTAATAGGGCAATTTCAGTCATGTAAAGAAATATAATAGTTAATGATGAATCACTATGTATAATGTACTTTTATTTTTTTTCTAATACTGACCGTAGACCAGTCTATTAATTACTACTATTGTCACATTAGACATTTGTCACTACTTTGGTAATTATATTTACAACACAGAGGTCGGGTACATAAGTAATGTCTTATGGTTTTCAGATGTTTCTTGTATAATTTAATTTTGTTTTCGCTTCTATGTTTATTTCTTTGGTAGATTCAAATTTGTTTCGTCCTTTTTATATTGGACATTTATAAAAACTAATTATCGTTTTAAATCAAAGTTTTAAAAATTATAAAAATATGTGATTAAAAAAAATATCTTTATATATCTTTAAGCAGTGCAAGATTCGGAAGAAATTAAATGAAACAAAACTTATTATATTCTAACTCTCTTGTATATAAAAGTGTACAGTTTCATTAGTTTTGCAAAATTAAAATAAAATTCTTTAGTCATAATTCCTAAATATGTATTAATAAAAACAAAACGAGAATCTAATGTTTTATATTAAACGTTTTATTATTATTATAATAATATTGTACTTAAATAATTTATCCAAATTTTCATTAATGCAAAGACAATAATAAAGATCAAAAGGGTGATTTTGTCGTAACTTTTTTACTCTTAAAGTGGATTCCTTTCTCTCGACCATGACGCGATAGTAGGCACAAAATCCTTTTATACTGAGGTATTTATCCAATTTCAATAATTGTTCTTTTGTATTCAATCACAAGGAATTTTTAATTAATAAAAAAGTTTTCTTTTTCAATTTAACCTGCCAATACAGGTAATGTCAAACAATTTTCATTCATAAAGAAACATAATTATTATATGATCTTGAACTAGTATAACGTGAATGCAGTGCTTTCCTCAGAACTCTGCAGATAGCGTACCTAATAAAAATTGGAGAGCGAACCCTGCTATGGAAATTGTTGCCAGAATCGAATTAAACATTTAAAACTTACACGATATAAAAGAATAAACGCTTTTCTGCTTCAGTCGTTTTGTAGCTAAGAATGTAAATACAAAAAATATTTTCCTTAAGGACAATCTGTATTTGTTCTTCACAAGTTTAGAAAAACCGAGACTTCGCGATTTCCATTCAAATGGCTTCCATAAATTGACTACTCGAATTCAACACCCTTTTGGCTTTTAAGGCAATGTAAAGTTCAGGAAATCACTCCTGAAATTTATATTAATTTTATCAATAGAAATAAAACAAAACACATTAAACAAAATTTTATGATTATTTTCAATTATTTTATGCTTCTTTTGAAGCTAGTTTTTAAATGTTGTATCATTTAATATATAATTATTATTTTTAGTATCAAGTATAAAGGACATGTTTGTATCGACAAAAGACAAATGTATATACGATGACAATAACACCTGGAATGAAGATTAAATTTTTAATTTAAGTAAAATGAAGCTCCAAAATAATAAAGCTGCTTCACAACCATGTAATAACGTTGTTGACTTTGTAAAGATTTAAACACACAAAATTAATACCTGCAATATAAGTTTATTATTAATTCTGTAGTATATGTATATTCAGTATGTTTAACTAAGGATTAAGTCGATACAACGTAAAAATGCATTGTACTTTAATAATAGAAGCACATAGTTGGTTGGTTTATTGTTTAGTGACTCTAGCAGCTCAGCACAAGGTCGAGTATGAAATACATTGCAACACTAATAAAAAATAAATAGTTTTATTAAAATTATTTTTATTGTATGTAAATGCGTATTAATAAACTACAGTGTTCCATCAATTTATATAGTTAATGTAACAAATGTGTAAATGTCAAATTAAAAAACACCAAATAAAAATATGAAATACCAATAAACCAAAAACAGATAGTAATCTCCATTGCATATATTTTCCGTTTTCATTAACATGAAACTATAATAATGACAAAACACAAAGAACTAATTATTTCTCTGATTATTTTTGATCATTTAAAAAAAAAGAGGATATTCGGGTTCATGTAGCAGCCGTATTTAAAATTATTTTTTAATTTTTGTTTAAATATTTGAGTATATAATATTTTACATGATTATCATTTACTTAAAATGCTGTTATCATTATCAATAATAAATATCAAGGTACTTCATACTGTACATCAAAAACGTATTATTTATTCCGATCTTATATCATAGAGCAGGGAAAACTCTGAGCAGTAAAATTAGCATTATCTAAGATAGACCTAAACTCGGGTTAAATGAAGCTTAGATGAGATATTAATAAATCCAGTAATCTACAGATACTTGTATATCCATTCATTATACACTTCGTAACTTTCGTTATTTTTTATTTTTTTTTTTTTATGTTAGAGGAGGGCAAACGAGCTTGCGGGTCACCGTTGGTATGTGATCACCGCCGCCCATGAACTCTTGCAACATCCGAGGATACACAAGAGCGTTGCCGGCCTTGGAGAAATGAATATGATAATAATATGATAACTTTCAGCTCTCAAAGTTTATCTTTCAATAGTACTCCATAAGCTTTACATTAATAAACATTTTATTGAAGATGATGTTGATCCAGTTGGTAGTAAAATTGTTATTCTTACAAACTATGTTAGTGTACAATTATTATTTTAAATTACCATTTTAATTAACCAATCAAAATTATAAAATACATTTATCAAACCAAAACAAATTAAATTATTGACAGAATTATATTCTAATATCATAATACATGTCTTATACAATGTGTCATAAAAGGTAAGTCGAATAAAATAAAATATAACATTATTACTTTTCCCAATAACATACAATTATATTTTTATTTTACGGTTAATTTCTTACTTCATAATCGTTTAATATTTTATTTTATGTAACAGATTTTTAAGTGAATGTTTAACTTAAATAAAAAGGACTTAATTTAAAAGGGATTTTTAAACAAAATGCGATATACGATTGTGTACAATAATTGAGGAGTCGATAATAAACTACGTATTTAAATTAATTACAAAGGTTTATATTTTAAAGATATCAAACCTAACCTTTTATGAAAGTATAATACAGGCAGTTATTTAAAAGAGGCATGTCGTTAGACCGTTATTATGGAGCTGAGCAGTTTATTACAACGCGGTGAAACAACCTCAGCTTTGGCATAAATTCGTTTGAAATTCCTTTGTGAGACGCACTTTGATGATATCAGTTCACGATAGTACTATTTTCTCTTTACCTCTTAAAAGAGTGTGTATTCATTCTCCAGGGATTTCATTTGCATCCAAATAGCTTGTATAAATTCAATACCTGTTTTTTTCGCCTCCGCCTTCTCTTGCCTCATGCTCAGGCTTTGTACTATTACAATAGTAATAATATTAGTAGTAGTCTAGTTATTTATATTTATTATAAGTAAAACGGCTTATTAATAAGCCAAATGAAAAAAATACAAAAGGAAATATGAGAATAGTAACAAGAAAATTAATATTCTTTTATTAAAGTAATATTTTTATTTAAAATTGTTTTTTATTAGAACTGTCTTTGTAATATGACGTTGATCTTTAAATTAAATTTAATATTCTCTTCATTAAATATTGTATTATATAATATAACTTATTCAACATTTTATTATATAAAAGGAGTTCTTCGTCATATTGACTAATGATACTTATATTTACATTAAAAAAACATTAACTATATACATTTCTTAATTTTTCTTTCTTGCGAACAAAATTTCAAAGTTATATAGTTAGTATTGAGTTACTGTTTTAATAGTCTTAACTTTAGCAATCAAATTTCGCTTAGATATTTATAACTTTCTTTTATGAGGACTATTAAAATGTTAAGTTTCTCAAGAATTGATTAGTAGAGATAGATTTTGATGAATTAATCTAACAGATTTATGCTTTGTTATAATAATTTGAATTTTCTCAACACAGATCTGTACTAAACTTGAATATATAATACATAACACGAAAAAATATTTAATCGCTAAGAAGGAAGAAGAAATGTTTAAAGAGGAGTATTTTTAAGAAAAAATATAGTTTTAAAATGCAATAAGCGACCAATCTCCTTTCACGGCAGTGCCGGGAGGATGTTGTGCCTAGATTACAGAATTTGAATTTAAATCCCTGTTCTTCTAATATATTTTTGAATGAAACAATATTTTTATGTCCCTGATAGATCTGATGTTTTTGTTTGTTTTTTTTATGTAGGTACAAAAAATAATCTTGATAATATGTTGGGTGTCCTTCTAAATTTTTTAACCCTCCGGAACAATATTTTTTTGGGGATAGAAAGGACTGACGTACATAAATATTGAACCTTGACAATGTTTGGTCGAAATTTCATTTATTACGTAGCTAAGGATTGAAATCATAACAAATAAATAGACATTCGATTATAATGCTTTAGTCAGTATTTAATTGATAGTCACTTAAAAGGCAAATCTATATAAAAACTATTTATTTAAATTGTTCTAGTGAAAGACGCTTATAGCAGGTTTAAGTTGTGCATATTTTATTCTTACAGTCTTTTGACACCAACTATCTAAAGGGGTGAGTTATAAAGCGTAATCGTCTGTGAGACGTAGTTAGTGTAGTTGACAATAAACAAGACCGTTCTGTGTTATGTATATCACTATTGCAACTGCAGCTATGTATTGAAAGCTCTGAACTTTATACTAAACGTGAGTATATATATATTAATTTGTTTGTTTAAAATACATATGACTAGTGTCGTAACTTTGTCAGTCTATAAAAAATGTATCTCTTGATTTAAAAAGCAATATACTTTTATTATCTAACCATCACATGTTATGTTATGATTTGTCAGAGAAAACTCTTAATTTGTTTTTTGTTTTTTTAGCTTACGTCGTATCAGAAATACGTAGATGTAATGGTTTGTAATTTTATTTTCTCGGTTGTGCCAAGAAATATGTACCGTCCGTCCGTCGGTCCGTCCGTCCGAGTGAAGAAGATAATTAAGCCATAACATATAATACAAGTTTCTATCTATGCCTTTGCCTTATTAATTATGACAATATATTAGAAAATACTTTTTAGTACATATTTTTGTGGGTTTTTTTAATACGTAAATGAAATAAGTACAAAATATTTATTTATTTACGTACTAAGATATAATAGACTTATTCTTAAAAGAGGTCCCCACCAGAAACTTGATTAGAAAAGAATCAGTAAGCCATTGTTATAATATTTTATGCTATTCCTATCAAGATAAGTTATTTATGAAGTCATAGTGTTAATCAGTTTCTGTCTTAGAATTACTATTTCAGATGACTCTTGTTATTCCATACATATTTATATTATACACTGTATTAGACATTTGTGTAAATATCGTATTTGTAATAATTCCTGTAAAATGTTGATATGGCCTGAAGAAACTTTCCATTACATTGTAGTAATATTTATCAGCACTTCACGCTCTTTAGCTTAGGTAACTCAAAATGTATATGTTTTAATGTATATATATATATTATTAAAAATAAAATAAGCGACTGAAAATGACATCACACTATATACGTTTCGCCAATCAGTGGATCAGGTGATGTGTAGTGAGGACGGCTGTATAAGAGCTTCAACTTATAGTTCAAGACACTTCAATGAAGTTAGTCCTCCTGGTCACACTTCTAATTGTGACACAGATAGCGCTTAATCAGTTTCTATTAGAATTAAAATATTGTTAAAATTGTTAGTTTTATTCTTTTAGATATTACATATTCTGTGCTAATACTAAAACCATAAATTCCAGAATGAATCGTTGACGTATAGAAAGCTGACTTCTCCATTACTACAAAATACCAATGCTCTCTCCGACAACAAAACAGTTCGTATTACCAAAAAGGTAACTAGACAATCTGCATCTCAATATTGTCACTTGGTCTTGCTTCAGAGTTCATGAACATGGTCACTGCAGCTTAATAGATACATCGGACACAGGTCCGGAGTAATGAAGAGAAAGACTTTTCAACCAACTATGATGACCTCTTTGTAAAGACTTTGTAGGTATAAATAAAGTATTTAGAATCTAACGAGGTGTATAAAATATTTATAGAATTAGGCTGGACTAGTCTAATTAGCCTGTATTTAAAAAATATTTTTAAAACTGAGCCATACATAAAATATTTTTAGCCTCTGCATTACAATAGTAATAAATAATTTTTGGTTTGGTTTTATATTAATATCTGGTTAGACTCAATCCAAGCATTACAGATCCTATTCGATGATACATCTTGTTATTCTACATTTGATAATTCTGTGCGTTTCGTCTTTAAATCAAAAAAAAAATTCTCATTTAAAATAATTCTTGTGTTCCTATTTATTTTTGTGGGTTAATATTACATGTTAATATTACATATTGTATTATTAACACCTTTTATGGGAATAGAATATTTACGTATTTTTATCGATTCAGACTAAAACAAAAGTACGTTGCATTCCTCTATAAACTCTACGCAGCTTAAAGCAATATCATTTAATTAACGAGTATCGTCAAAATGTTTACGTAAAACAAATGTGTTGGCGTAAAACGAAAAACCGTAACATGAAACGAGAACGAGGATACCTAATATAAGTTTCAAATACAGGCAATATTTGAAACTTACATTAAAATTAAATTTCATTGATAGATAGAACTCATAAAATTAACAAATAACAAGTTATTGAATAGGATCTATCATGCATGGATTGATTCTAACCAGTTATTAGTTAAACCACATATTACTGATCCTAACTTGATATCGATGTCCAATAACTCAAACTGTCCAATGAAACAGATTGTAAGCTTCAATTCCATTATTTCTTATTAATATCACGTTTCATATACGAGTGTTTGGTATTTCTATATATGTAAGATGAGAAAATATTATACAATTTATACCAGAATGCAATAATTAAAGAATTAGATAATTTTAGCAAAGGACCCTATTTCGTACATACATGCTTAAAATATTTTTAAAAAATAGTGAAGAGACGATCATTGAAAAAATTCTGATAAATATAATCCACTATTTCTATCCTAGATTTTATTATATTTTAGATTGAGGTTAAAATAAAAGGAATGTTGCATTGATCCTACAACTTTGGGCTAAATTTGGTTATAGTTTGGTTAGCCTTGAAGAGCTTACATTACAGTTAATAATTTTGAAAACTATCGCTGCCCATTTTCTAACGTAGGTTTAATGCCATATACTAGGATTATATAACAAACAATACGTATATTTATGAAATAGTTAAACAAAGGATAAAGAAATAAGTATCACTTCAAATTCATACTAAACGAAAACTGTCTACAGTCCACGAGGATGACGTCGCAGATAATGGTAAGTCATGTTAGATGATGTTATACACAAATATCAAATATGTCTTTGACTCACGCGTGATCTCATAAAACGGGAGGTTCTTATCAGAACTAGTCAATACTAAACAGCTGACATTAAAATAATTTCAAAGTAAGCACACATATTATATGGATAAAGTAATATGCAGCTGTAGGCATAATAAATTAAATGTATTCACTTAAGCGTACTTTGGAATAAACTACCAGATACGAACCAATTTGAATGGAAAACAAAGAACAGAAAAAAATATTATTAATTCGTATCGACATGTTTCTGTGAACATTTTTTATAAAATATTTATTATACTATCAGTTGCTTACAGCTGTCTGTAGCTACAAAAAACCTACACGCTTTTACACGCTACTGAGACGAAAACAACGGTTTAATCGATTTTAATTGGAATTTGTAGATTTTAACATAGAATATATTCTATTTAATAAAATCATGTAACATATTAGTGTTCTTGTAGTACCAGCCCATATTGAAAACACTTAAAAATTACGTAAAATTTAAATTTACTTAGATAGTACATCTGTAGACATTTTAAGGGATAATTTATTAGAACTGAAGGGAGTAGCAGACCAATTCTCCGGCAGTAGCCAGTTATTAATAATTTGATCCAGATTTGGTGAAACTTATTTTTGTATGAAATTAACAACATGAATAATTTCGAACTAAAAATATATATAGCATCTAAAAAATATATTTGATCAAACATGAAATTTAAAATCCCGGTGCGATACTTTCCACTCCACTCGACACACCTTGAATTTATAAAGTATACATACTTACTGAGTCTAGCTGCTGAAAGTGGCAGTTATACTACAAATTCTATACTTCTCACGTACTGACGCTAGGATGTCACGTTTGTAATGTGTTTTTTTATTATCGCTTTAATACGCATTCATATTATATACTAGCCGTAGGGCTCGCTTCGCTCGCCGTTTTTTTTATTTTTTAATTTGGTGACCTTATTGACCTTACAGCGTCGCCAAAACATAACCCTGGCATCGTTATAAGCTTTCATTTGATACCCTGTTTATAAAAATCGGATAAGCGGTTTAGGAGGAGTAGTGCAAGAAAGATAAAAAGTATTCGATTTTATATGGTAAGATAATTGTTCATATATATTATAGTCTGTTTATTACATTGTTTAATTGGTGTTTAATAATTCATGATGATTTATAATAAAATTACTCTGTAAACACGACATAACAATGAGTTATCGCTATATTTCATTAGGAAAACTCGAGTAACAAAAGAGAAAAGGAGAAATTATTTAAGATAAATACGAGTCATTGGAGCATCGGTTAACAGGGCCCTTACAGTTTCGAGTGATATATGAGCTGCGAAGTGCCTCTGTCACTTTAGTTAAGGTACCACACAAAAAAGAAAAAAGATAAAAATCATACGGAAATATAATTTACACGTAGTTTGGTGGAAATGGATCGAAATTTACTGAACACTATAAGGTATTGACAAGGACTGAAGAAGCGTTCAAAAAAGAAATTAATTATAATAATTATAACTATGATGACCTCTTTTATTAAGACTTTGTAGGTATAAATAAAGTATAATATTTAGTATCTGACCGGGTGTGTAATATATTAACATGTATAACACTAATAATATATATAGTATCTTTTTTAGCCACTGTATTACTATGGTAATTAACGATGTTTTTAAAACATTTTCAAATAATTTTTGTAGATTCTCCCTTTTGAGGAGTTTACACGCTTAATAAAGTTAAGGATATCATTAACTTCAAGTTAATATTCGCATCTAATTGCAATTATATTAATAAAGAAGATTAATAGATGAAAGTTCTGTATTTTTATGATGTCTATAGTTTCTATTAAGTAACATACATACATAAGTGGAAGAAGAATAAAGCTTGCGAGAATAAATACAATTTTACTGAATTTCAAGTAACAAATAGTTTAAACATGAATTAATACGTGTAGTTGTAATATTATATGTTACCCCTTCGTAGGTTTATAAACCATATATTAATATTATTCTTACATAATAGATTAGGTAAAATATAAAAAATATATAAACTAAGCAAAAATTTAAGTACCATCATATTTGTATATTTAATATACATATACCTCGGTTATATTTTCAGATTATTAAAACAAATATACGGTAATACTACGGTAATATTAAAGATAAAAAGTTAAAACTTATAACGTGCTTCAAGTTTCTTGTCCAGTAAACTGTTAAGATATTCATTAATTACATTTAAAGAAAAAATATTCATTATTTATCTATAAATATAGATAAATAATGAAACATTATGATTCGCTTGTTGGGCGACAATAGGTTTATTTATATTTACAAAAGGTATACAAAGGGTCATTACAGATGGTCGGTCACTTTTTCTCTTCATTAAGTTCGTCCTGCGTCCTAGATAGCCCCCAGAGCTCGTTGAACGTACTCACATACATGCACACATACACGCTACACAATATTAGTTTCTGTTTGTGTCAGGAACGGGGACCTGGTTTTATACTATATATAAAATAACGAACCTTATGTGTGCATGTTTATTGTATTAGACCTGCAACAGATTTCTCTTATAAAATTACATTTTAAGATGTTTGATAATTATGTATAGGAATATAAAACAAGAGTAAATGTATGTTACTAAAAGGTCAATCTTCAAAGTGCTAAGTATACGAGGAGCTGGTGAAGGACATCATATCCCTTCGGCATTCTCCGGAGAGGTGTGGTTCATTGCTTCAACAAATATGATTATATCTTCTTACACTTCCTAATTTACTCGATATATCTTTGTTTTCAATAGAAACGAGGAAACTTTTATTTTATGGACATGTCAAAGTAAGTTTTGCGTCTTCTACTAATCGCTTAACTACAATAATATATTGCTGAATCTTCATCTCATAATTATTTGGAATTCAATCCTCTAGCTACTCGTATATCCTAATCAAAATAAAATGCATTGTAAATCAATTTTTATAGTGTGATATTCAGGTGTACATTTGAATAGCTAGAAACAAACCTCACCGCTTCAAATCTACATACGTTTCTTTGTGTTAGAAGTGGAAACAAGATAAAAGAAAACTATTCTTATTCAAAATTTTTCTTAGTTTTATTCACATATGAAAGAAGTTGATTTCACTCACGTCACAATATTTAAAAGTACCTCCAATGTTAAAATAGAGCAAATATAAATAAAGTCTGTGGCTGTAGTCTGGATAGTGTCTTTTCTCATGTGAATACAATTTATGTCAACAGAGTGACTTGTTTCCGTTCAAATAAAGAATTGTCTACTACATCGCTGAAAGTTACATGATATAGGGCTGGTGGATGATGTAATAAAATATTTATAAAAAATTATGTAAAATATCTACTAAAATGCAAACGTTTGAATTTAATAAGTATCCAATAAACTCAAATGCTCGTTTATGACCAAATGACAAAAATTGTATCTTACAAATACAAACAGTTTTAGTTCTATTTTATTAAATTTATGAATACAATCTAAATGTATTATCATGTTTATAAAATCGTAATTGGTATGAATCCTATCTAATTATTAAACCAAATGGTTTAATTGATTTAATAAAAAGTTATAATCTTTCAAAATATTATAACCAGAGTTTTACGAAAATTGAGGAGCTCAGCCAAAATTGTCATGATAATGAACCTCATAAACATTTGGCTTCACCACTCAAATACTCAAATAATACGATCATAAACTATCAGATTGACAGCTAATAGTGATAACATAACCTTTATGTGCTTTATAACGACGGTGTGTTATTATGCGGAAAATGGGAAACACATTGTGATCTTTGTTTTTTTTATGATTTCGAGTGTGAACTAGGTCTTATATTGTTATAGTTTAAAATTGATATAAAATTTTTGGTAATTGCGTTTTCTGAAAGGCTGAATTTACTAACAAATAACTAAATAAATGCAATAAAAGATGATAAAAGTTAGTTAAAGCGGACTCGACTGCACTTTGAAGTTAACGATGACAGTTTAACTTGATGCTGACAACAATTTCCATAGCAGGAAGTTCGCTCTTCAATTGTTATTAGGTACGCTATCTGCAGAGTTCTGAGGAAAGTACTGCAAATACGTGCTACGAGTTCAAGATCATATAATAATTACTTATGATTCTCATGTATGAAGATTGTTTGACGCTACTTGTATTAGGCGTTTACTTTGAAAGCAATTTTTTATTATAAAGTGAAACAAATTCTTTGTACTTGAATACAAAATAACAATTGATTTAATTCGAGGAATAAAAGGGCCTAAAAGGACTTTGTAACTACAATCCCTTTAAATTTGTTATTTGATGATTGAAGCGGACAGGAAACCAGTTCAAGCGTAAAAAAGTTACGACTAAATTACCCTTTGATCTTTTTATTGTATTGGAATTAATGAAATTTAAAAATAAAATCTTTAAATACATTTAAGTATAATAATACTAAAACAATTTGAAATATGTCACATACACATTAGTTCATTCATGAGTTTTTATTAATATATATTTAAGATTTAAGAGTTATTAATGTAGGATTTAATTTTTATTTTTTCTAAACGAAAAAGATATGAAAATAATAATTATTAAATTGGTCTAATTTTATTTTCAGAAAGATTATCAAAGATTTTAGTGTGGAAGTATGTTCATGTATAAGTTTGAACCAAAAATAATAATTAAAATAAGAGTAAAATAGAAAATTATGTTTCGTCTTTCTTCTATTTAGTCTCTAAAAATGCCAAGACTTTAGTACTTCAGGAGATTTTCGTTCTACTAGTATATACTAAATTACCCTTAACGCTAATAAGAGCCTCATTATTTATTTTTGGATGATAACAAGAAATAAGTTGTTTGATTATTAACTGTTATATTATTTGATCCATTTTGTTATAATATTATATTTCATAGTCAAAGCCAAAGAAGGCACATGCTTAATCCGTGTTTATTATTCACAGTGGTTTTATTTATTGAAGACACTGGAACGAGATGTGCCACTCCTTTATGGATCGAACAGTTACACGCTTAAGTGAGAGAGAGTGATTGAATTAAAACTTCGAAGTGCTCATTGGAATTTCTTATTTAATATTCTGATTATATTGATTTAATAATATAAGTTTAAATTCGAAAAATATATATATATATATTTTAATTTTATTTATCTTCATCGTTATTTATGTCGTTATTGTGATATGTGTTAAATATAATTTTATATTCTTACCTACTATAAGTTATCTTGGAGGGAGAATATAATATGATTCGTATTATGTTTTCTGTAATCATAAAATATATAGAGTTTTAATATATATTAAAAACAATAATAAAACTTATGGTAAACCAAACATACATAGTGGACCAAAAACATATTAGTTTAAACGAAAACATTTGAATTAGTTTTTTAAGTCTTTAGACGATAAACAGCGTGAAAAACTTAAATGTAAACACAGCTTAAACAAGATTGTGTTTACGAACTTGCTTTAAAAAATAACAAGAGACACAGCGTACAGTTAAAATGAACTCAATAATAAATTGAAATGATTATTTTTTATATTTTTCGTATGTTAGTTTGGTCAATGTACTTTTTACTTATTTATACCAAAAATATTTGTTGTTAATATATAAGTTGAATTTTATTTCCTGGTGCTTTATTAAGTACCTGTTTTTACTAATATTAGAAATGTCTTAGAACAGTAAATCAAAAGTAATAAAATATAATTAAATTAACTTAAGTTTAAAATAATTTTTCTACATATAGATAAAATTATCTTATTTTGTGAATTTAAGTACTTTAAGTTTTTTAATTTTTTTTTCAGTTTATTTCGGAAAATATAAAATAACTGAAATATCATATTTATGTCCAGCTTTTCTTTTAGAATATTATAAAATACATTTTAATACTAGTTGTTTCCGCGGCGATGCTTCAGACTGAACTGTGAATTTCTCATTTCGCTTAACTTATATTAGTCTTTTTTTCCAAAATTCTCATTCAGTGTTTTATTTTATATCGAACTAAATGCAAGACTACTTTTAAATATATTACTTCAAAATTTACTGATTCTTATAAAAATATTATTTTTTTATCAATCATGGGATTCTATGAGATTATAAATAAAATAACTCTCCGTCTCATCCGTAAATCAATCTTAAAAAATATATATATTTTATACTTAGATGAAACAATGAAGAGTGCGATCATAAATTAAAAAAACAACTTGCTTTTTAAATAAATATTTTTAATATAGAATTATTATAAACTATACCTTTTCCAAAATTACAAAAGATAAAGTAATATAACAAGGAATAAAAAATTCCATAATATTTTAAGAAAAAATTAAATTGTGTTGAACATGTTATATATTTTAAATTATTGTTATTGGGTAGACCTCGAAGAATTCGGTCTGCCCATTCATTTGTCCCCCACTTTCGAATTTTGGAAAAATTTCTTCACAGGAGGTCTTCTTATGACCGCCTGAGTCCGAAATGACCATTGGTCAAAATGTTTATATATATATATATATATATATATGCGTGCGTGCGTCCAGATTCGACTTTTGTCAGCACGATAGCGGCCGCAGTTTCGCTCAGATCGCTTTCAAACTTTGCACAAAAATCAACCATCCAAAAATGAAGGTCAAGTTCGTTAACGAGAGAAATCCGGCCACAGGGGGCGCTAGGGCCTCACTTTTTCTGATTTCAGTTTTTCGACCATAACTTTGTCCCTATACAAAGGAGATCAATCGCGTTCATATTATATGATGTCTTTGATAAATACCTATAACTAATGTAGATAAACCGAAAACCTAACTTCAATAACTTAGGGGTGGGGGTAAAAAAACCGAAAATTTTTGGAAGAAAAGTCATAACTTTTTTCTGGTAAACATTCTTACATCACAAGTATTTTTAATAGAAAGGTTATTTTTTACTCTAAATTTTTACTATCAAAAGTTTTTGCGTAAAAGGTACCGTTTCCGAGAAAAAAAATAAAAACCACTTTTAGCTTGAAAATTTAAGATAAGTAAAACCACGGCAACTTTTTTCTGGTAAACATTCCCTCCTCGCAAATATTTTTAATAGAAAGATTATTTTTTACTCTAAATTTAAGTACCAAAAGCATTTCCAAAAAAGATACCTTTTCCGAGAAAAAAAATAAAAACTGATTTTTGCTTGAAAATTTTTGATGTAAACAACGGCATCATGTGTTATTCTTAGGTTTTTTTTTTTTTTTTTTTTTTGTGTGTCTCTGCTGTTAGCCCTCCTGTGAGGCTCGGACCACGGCTCAGGACGCCGTTAGGTGGGAAGCGAGGGTTGGATGTGGGTTAGGATTTGACACTAACGTCCTCCGAGGGCAGAACGCCGGAGCAACGTGCTTGGATGGGGGCCTCGTCTTCGCCGGCGAAGACGCTGTGTGTGTGTGTATGTGTAGTATTTATGTACGCTTTGCCGCTTTTACGTAGCGTTCCCTAACGTAATCGCGTCGTCCGGATCGAAAAGTACCGATTTGGGTCTTCTCTTTCTGACTTTAGGAGTCTTACGGGCCGTGTATCCTGTGGCCTTAACCACCAGCGGGTTTGGGTGTCCCACAGCATTGTCAAAGTAGCTTTTGGAGAGCCCGTTGAAATACTGTGCGATTGTCGGTAGGTAATTCTTAGGTAGTGAGTTATATTTTAAACAAGTTACACACGAGGTCTACCCACGCGTGTCCCCCTGCGGGCACGGATTTTTTTTAAATCTTATCAGTAACCAGCAACACGGAGCCTAATTAAACAAAGCGTAGTTTTTTGGCAGCTTGCCTTAATTACAGTGCAACTTGTAACTCGAAGCTGGCTTTCTAACTTAATAAAACCCGGTGAATCGCAAGCGTATATCTACAAGGTATGTTATAATTAACAAGAAATAAACTTACAACTTTACAATTACTATTTGTAGACTGAATGAAAAGCACTGCTTTGTATGTAACAAGAAACAAAACATGAATAACTTTTAAAACAGTCGAGTATCGTGTTTTTAATTGTTTATTTATTTTTGGAGTATTTGATTTCAAATTTTATCATTTTCTAGATTTAGAAAATATTTTGGCAAATCACTAGAGATAAATATACGGGTTATTGGAGCATCAGCTGTAGCTAACAGGGACTTTCATCTTTAAGTGATATATGAGCTACGAAGTATCAGTCAGTTTAGTTCCGGCATGAAAAGGTAAAAGATAGAAAGAATACGGAAACACAATTCACAAGTGGTCTGACGGAAATGGATAGAAATTTACCAAGCATGACTTTTTATCTGGATTAATATTAATATAGAGAGAGGATGCTCTCTTCTATACAGTATAACATCGTTTAATTCTTCTAAAACATCGTTTGTACTTTGAATAAATATTCTACTATAAGTTAAAACTGTTAAATTAGTATAAATACAGCCTATTTAATTTTTAAGAACATATCCACGAGAAATAAATTGAGTATTTTTATACGTTTATTCTTATTAATATTTTAAATTGACGTCATTATTTTATGTATTTAAATCTATAATGTAATTAGGAATTGACTAAAGAATTGTGAACTTTTATATTCTTTTATTATGTGTATTTGGTATTGATTTCTTTTTTTTTAATAAACCCCAACTATAGTAATTTTGTAATTTTTTTTACTTCACACTAATATTAATAGATTATCTTAATTCTTTAGCCATCTTTATTTGTAGTTTTAATAAATCTAACACGTGCTTAAATAAATTATTTTAATTTATGATTTCTACCAATAGGTAAATCGTATTTTTTTTCCTGAATTTATTTTATTAAAAAATTCTATTGTTTAAAAAAATATAGCTATATCTACAACGGTTAAAGTACACTTGCTCCAAATGTATTCTGTATATATTAAAGTAGATCATACATATTATGATATTAACATTCAACACCAAGAAAAATAAAAACAAATTACACCGAATCTCGTTTCTCGCTATTTACATTTTAATTAGGACGGAAACCGCAAAATCCCGCTATATACAGAGTTATCGTTATTCATATAACTTTTGGTTATTTTTTTAAATAGTAAAATTTTTATGTTATAATCTACAGGAGATGATTGTTTTTAAATAAATAGTTGAATATAATTTATTCCTTTGTTAAATATCTTGTTAATAAAATGGAATTGATTGTGAAGTAATTTTATTTTATAGTTAACTTATTTCAATAAATAATTTAGATTTTTGATAGTTATTATTAACTACCAGGTTTAACTAAATGAACTAAATAATTAAGAAAAGGAGTTTATCGCAGTTTAAAAAAATATATATTTATCAATTTCGTTTATCTTATACATGTCTCTATGTCCAGGGATTTAGTGTGTATGATATCTGTCTATTCATTGTAAACGTAACATTTCTTAATAATATTTTAAAAAAACTTGCTCTGCCCGTGACTTGTTTCAGAATAGGTTTTTTAAAAATAAAAATAGCCTAAATTACACCTAATAACATCAGTTACATACCAGTGAAAGTTATATATCAGTTCAGCCGTTTCAGTGATTAGCCGGAACATATATACTAACAAACAGAATTTTTCTTATTAACTATAGTAAATACTTTCAAATGCACAAGCAGACACTTAAATTTTATTTATATGTAAATAAAATTCGAATCACCTATTTTTGATAAAAAAAAATACTGCTATAAAATCAAATCTTATTTTTGTCGAGATCATAAAGAATAACTAAATCATTCGAACTGTTCTCAAGTAATAATCTTTCAAAATATGAAACAATTGTATTTTAATTCATTCAAAATGATGTATTTAAATATATATTTATAAAATTACGTACTAATTAATGTTAATATAAATTTACATAAATATATATTAATTATTGTTAGAATAAAAAGAAAACAAAAAAATTATATATAGAAAACCATAAAAATGTTTTGTAAAACTTAATAATCATTCCAAATGACATAATATTTTGATTGAGAGAACTATTAAACATTGTGATCATCTTTGTTCTTTATATGTCTAAAAATTGTTAAAGTTCAATCTTATGCTTTATATAAGATAGTGTCTGTAATTTATTTACACCTTGATAAAGCAAAGTTGTGACCACGTGGAGCTCATTACAACCTCGCTCCGTACGTATAATTTCACTGCACTTTACAACTATCAGTAAATTGGTCTGCACTCAAATTACCTGAAGTTTCTACAGAGTAATGTAACTTAACTCCAGATTCTGTTACTTGCTATATTTTATGCAACTAAAAACAAATCTGTATTATATTATAGATTAAGACAAATATTATTTACCTTTAAGTGCATTATTAACGCCACTTAGGCAGCTAAATATTCTATATAAAAAGTTTTAGAAACAAGAAACAAAAGATGATGAAACAAGACAAACACCCAGAGAGAGAAGACAGATAAGAAGACCACATTGGTACAAAGGCTATGAAATGGATTTGAATGAAGACAGTGAAGAAGCGATGTATGCTCTTATGATAAATGGTGAAGATGTACCTTTGAACTACAATGAAATATATGGAAGAAGAGATGAAATAAATTGGTTAAATGCAGTTAAAGAAGAGATAGATGTATTAAGAGAAAGTCAGACACGGTAAAAAGTTCCAGAACCAGTTGATGAAAAATTGATTGATAGTAAGTGGGTTTCTCCAAGAAAGAATCTAGGAGAAGAGAATATATGTAAAGCACGTTTGGTAGTACGTAAATTTCAACAAAAAGATGTAATATGAGATGTTTACTCACCAATATTGAAGCTACAAACTTTAAGAATTCTACTTTCAGTAACACCACACAAACTATGACAAACATCAAATAGATGTTGAAGGTGCATTCCTTTATGGACGTATTGATGAAAATGTTTATTTAAAACCACCAGATATGGGGTATATGTAAAACAAGGACATGTACTGAAACTTAAAAAGTCATTATAGGGGTTAAAGAAGTCACCAAAATATTGTAATGAGCCTCTTAATGAAATAATTTTACAATATGGTTTTAAAAGGTCTGAAAATTATTATTGTTTCTATTCAAAGAAAGAATTGTACATTTTAATTTATGTAGATGATCTGTTGATAATAGGAAAAGACAAGAAACATAGAATCCTTAAAAAATATTTATTAGAAAAATATAGAATGAAAGACATGACAACTAAGACACTAATATACTTGGGAATTATTATTGCAAAAGTAAATGGGGAAATTAATCTAAATCAAATTAATTACTTAAAAAGGCTTTTAGATAAGCGGGGAATGACTGATTGTAAAGGGTGTTCAACATCAATGGATTATAATTTTAAAATGAATAACTCTGAAATTGACATGACATATGAATATCAGTGCAGGTCTCTAATTAGCTCTTTAATGTATGCAACTGTAGGATCAAGACCTGATTTAGCAATGCTAGTGTATTATTTAAGTAGATTCCAAAGCAAACCAAATAAGGACATATGGCAAGCATTAAAAAGAATTGTAGGTTATGGTAAATATGGTAAACACACAATTCATTTTACTTTGGTTTATGATAAAATAGGTAAAAGTGAATATTCCTAACTAAGGAAAGAAATCCAACTGGCTATGCAGACGCAGATTATGCAAGAGATAGTGACAGAAAGTCGACTTCACCATACTTATTTAAATTATTTGGTAATGTTGTAATATGGAAACCTAGAAAACAAAGCACAGTTTCTTTGAGTACCACTGAGGCCGAATTTGTGTCATTATGTGAAGCTAGCATGGAAGCGAGTTGGTTGATAAAGATGTTAAAGGATTTAAATGTTTGTATTAAATGTGTACCTATCTATGAGGATAATCAAAGTACTATTAAGGCAGTTTCAAATTATGACCAGAAAAGATTGAAACATATGGATGTAAAGTATAATTATATAAAACAACAAGTAGAAAATAAATGGGTTACGATCAGTAATTTGATTAAAAACCTTTAAAAGTACACTCGATAAAGATAGACAGTTTTAAAACTTGAAAAAATGTTACGTAGTACATTTATTGAGAATCATTTATAATTTAAATGAAAGTTCATTAAAGTAGGCAATACTTATAGTATAGTAATCAATAAAAATATAAATTATATACTGTTTTTCAACACTCTCATCATTTCCAAAATAAAATATTAGTTTGCTAGTCTTATTACAAGCTTAACTTAATAAGGTTTAGTACTTACTAGTTAGTAGTTTATAAATCTGTTTGTTTAAGTTAAAGTACACTTTATAAAGTATGCGGTGCGATGTTGGTGATTCACTTGCGGCTGTGCCAGTATGGGGATATTCCCTTGAAAACTATAAGATGGTATGTAACAGAAGCTTCACTTCAGTTTGTCGTCATGGTGTGCTTACACAGTACATGTATATTATGGTTATTATATTCAGGGAACACAATAAATGATTCGTTGTTCAAATCAGTTACAAAATGACGTTATTGGTTTAAATATAGTTTATAATAATATATAATTTAATTACTGTAAAATTACTGAGATGACAATGTATATTACTTTGATTTGTGACTCCTTGTATATATAAGTTTTATACATTTCACCCCAAAGCAAGTTAAAGTTAAATATATAATGAAACTTTGTTTTGACGTCTGTTATTTGTCAAGTTATATTAATTAACTTTAGTAAGTTTTGTATTAACAATGTTACAATGTGTGTATATAAATATAAATTTGATTTTAATATTAATGTATGAGGAGTAAATTAATATGGTACGTAAATTTTGTTGAAAAAGTAATCTGCTTCATCATAAAATTGTCTTGGAATGCTATCACATATATATTTATAATACCCTCTTTAATTTTCAAATTTTTTAAACCATATTATCACTCAAGTCTGCAACAAATGTGATAAAAATCAGTAAAGTCAGTAAACAGTTTAGAATGATACCAGTTCAGTTACAAACGCACGAGTGATACATACAAGATGTTGTATCATTGTATTTGCTTCATATTTGTTTGGTCTGCAAGTTCGTAGAATGATGATCATGATGATCATGATCATTTTGGCAAATTAATATTACCTCCGTCCGAATCGACTACCGATATCAGTTACTCCACTTTGAAAAATAAATTGGTATTTAGAAATTATGACTTTATAATTTCATTTTAACTTTGACAAATTAATAAAACCGTTTACTTTTATATACAAGGGAGTGAGAATAAAATAAGTATCTTTTTTTTTATTCCTTGCGAATCTTGCACTATTCAAAGGATATAGAGAAACATTGAAAAAAAATAACATAATGGATATTTTTTTAAGTGACAAAATATATATATATATATTTAAAACTTTTGTTTTAAAAGGATAAATGGTTAAAAAAATCCAATACAAAAAGTACGAAACAAATATGAATCTACACGAAATATAAATATAGAAGCAAAAACAAATTTTTCAAAGAAACCTTTGAAAACCACAAGACATTACTTAATGTACCCGACCTTTGTGTTGTAAATCTGTAAATTACAACCAACAGTGATAAATGACCCTTAAGTAATGATATTAATAGACTGGAACATACTCAGTCAAAGGAAAGAGATATAAGTACATTAGTTAAGTACATTATTTATATAAAAAAATATATATAAATTGTAGTGAATATTATATTTCCTTACATGACTGAAGTGAGATATTTTTTTGCCAAAATTGCCCTGATAGTTGGAGTTCACTCCGCTGTATCATGCTCTTAATTTAGTTATATAAAGACTTTAAAAGGGTTCGAAACTAGTCAGGCACATTCCGAAGGCCAAAGGCGGTAAAGTCCAAAAAATCTTATGTAAGAGATTTATATTTGTATAAATTAAAAATTAAGCCTATAGGTAGCCTGCCTCCTTGGTCTATTGGCTAAGTTGTCAATTGTTACAAATATGACAGCTTCTAATCCTAGGATCATAGTTCATCGTTATTGTTTTTTATTTTTGTTTGCTCTTCGGTTTTCAAATTTTAATGCTCATATGAGAGTAAAGATTTACTACGCACAAGGTATTATATTTTAATGTATAGTTTATCTTAAGTAGATAATTAGATTTAAACAAAAAAATCTGAAATAAAGACTATAACATATTTATACATTTCACCTCCTTACTTTGATATATTTTAACCATATATTTATCTTAAAATATATATTTTTTCATTTTTTCCATGTACCTTTTCCGTTATATGTTTTTTCATATGAAATAATTTAAGAAATACTTATTTACATAACAAATAAAACGTACCTTATTTACGTAATGTTTTTACACACATTCGAAACCAAAATATATACGACAGCTAGAAGATGATTAACTAAAGGCGATTTGACAACCGACTTACCTGCAAGGGTTTGAAAAGACCTGAGCTCGGTGATAAATCGAGTGTTTGCACGCGACTATCAAAGAAACAGTTTACCGAAGATATTGGAAGTAAAATATTCAATGGTGCATCATCAAATGGTGATAACATATATTTTCTTTATAGAGGAATAACAAATCGTCGATGAACGGGAGGGGTAACAGGATGATTAACGATCACCACATCGCGTCGTTTGAGAAATTAATATTATTCTTATTGTACATTGGAGTTTATTAGTTTTTGTACCAAATTAAGGCTGTATTTAATAAAAACAACCAATCCAATCCTATTCGATATATGAATTAATGAATTATGTGACTTTCAAATATAAACTTATTCATATATGAACCCTTCTACAATTGTATTCCTTATAACGTAACTCGTTAAAATGAAATTTATTTGAAAGTAGCTACATTAACTACCTTCATAACAGCTAAAAGTTCTAGTTAACTTTGTAGATTTGCAATGAGAAATGAATTTTATAACTTTAGACAAGGAGGAAATTATTTCAGTAATAACAATTTGCATAAACCATTATTGCTATTTGCTTCTTTTCCAACCCAGTCATTACTTCAACGGGTAAAAGTCAAAGTTTCGCTAATAACAAGTTCCCATACATTACACTTATAAAACGTCATCGGTTCATGGCAGTAGTTCTGTGAATAAGAAACGACAAGAAACTCTAAAGTTTCACGTCTCACTCACGTTGTTGATATAAACTCAGATAGCTTTGAGTCTTAAATATTAACAAAAAATTTTACTTTTTGAAATTATGAATGAATAGAGAATAAATCTCACATTTATATGACAAGATATAGGATCTAATTTAAATACAGTATTTTTGAAAATAAACTGTTATTTGTTTAACACAAAATAAAAATAAAAATGTTTTTTTTTCAAAATCCAACACCAAAAGGATTAAAGTCCTGCCTTTTGAATATATAAAATTATTCCCAACAGAGCAAAACTCATCGCAAACATGTGTAAATAATCTGTATGCAAATCATGGACTTTTGCCAACTGAGTGAGAACTGTATAATCGCCTCATTAGGAGTTTTGAGCTAAACTTTGTTCCCTTTTTAGCTTTTCTATATTGAATAAGAATATTTATATTATGTATGTTATAATTTATACTGAAAACAGCTTGATTAAAATTATAATTAAATATGTTGAACAATTAATAACTATTATTTAATTTCGCTTTTGTTGGGATTCGTTAACATTTAAGCAGATTTAAACAGGATTTTGCATAAAAGAAAGTATTTTTATTTAGCAATATATAATAAACATAATAAAATATAAAAAAAATATTATAAAAACAAGAGCCATTTTATTTTTTGGTATGTTGTAACAATTATAGAGTAGAGTGACATCAGATAATTATTATTGTATTGTTGTTTTAAAACGAGTGTAGCTTAAAACATTTGTATGATAAGAAATCAATCATCTGCTTCATCTAAATCTTGAAATGCTATCACATTGATTTTTATGATATCTTTATTAAATTTTTAATTGAAACTATCATTCACTCCTACAACAAATTTTATAAAAACTGGTACAGCCGGTAAGAAATTTAGGAGCATACATACATACAAAATGGTACAAATCATTATATTTGCGCTTCATGTACACGTTCTCGCTCTCCCTCTCGTTTAACATAACTTTAGGCAGGTAGTACTAGTGAAGGACAAATCATTCGGATAGATATAGTATATCTGCAAGAACAATCTTCAATAGTTTGACAACTTATCCATTAACATTAGTAACTACAGTTCCTCTCTGCAGTGATTGTTGTTCGTGAAGCGAAATGAGTCATTGCAGCACAAGACCTATCTATAATCTACTAACACAAATTCATTATTTTGAGTCAATTTGCAATTCTGATATGGATTATGGTATATTGCTGCAGTGGTTTTGTCTGTATTCTATTAGACGCTGAAAATTTTTACTTACTTTAATTTTCCTAAATAGTAATATGCTAGACCTAGCGCAAGTTGATATACCATAAGTACTATCCTTTGTTAAATTATTATTATATTTTTGTATATAAATTATTGATACTACTACTACTACTACTACTTGATCCTAGATAATGTAGACAAAAAGATAAAATATTTATTATCTAGCTTGCTTTATTGCTGTTAATAAAATAACTATTGTTTTATACAAGAAATTTATCGCGGAACATTCTTTCCCTAATTTATTATATCAAAATTAAAATAAATTTTTGTATTTATTTTTAAAACATATATTGTATTTTTAATATATAGTAACCAAACTTTGTAACTCAAAATAATACCAAAGTTAGCTCAATAGCTTTCATACATTTACACATTGTTTTCTATAATTATTAATACAATTTATCTTAATAAATTAAAGCGTCATGAAATCCAAAGTTTCATAAATCGCGTAAAAACTGTCATAGATATTCCCTGGTATTTTCCGATCACTTATAGAAGGATCTACGCGCCATATTGAAACAGGGATTCTCATTTCGTGCGTGATTTTATGAAATCGTTAATTGGAGCAAATCGAATCGAGAATAAAATTTAAACGAAAATAGCTTTATGTGAACTTAAAATGTTTAAAGTTCAATAATATTATTTGCTTCGTAATCATTACTTATTACATTACAATTATGTTTTTCTTCTTATTATTTTATTAATTTTTATCAATCGTTATTGCTACCATCGAAGTATGTTGAGTTTTATTGATTCTCTCTTTTATAAATGTACAAATGTTCAGATTAGCTTCGTATCATAATTTAGAGTTTACACATTGAAGTATTTTAAACTCAATCAAAACGTCAAATCTCATATTCTAAAGAATTACACACTTGATGTTTATTTCAATAAGATATTTTGATTCTATTCTTATTCCTAGACTAAATTTATTTACTAATAAAATTATCCTGTGTAATATGTTATTAATTATTCTATTACATACTAGCAGACCCGGTCACGCGTTGCTGTGACTATTATTTTTGATATATTACATTGTACTAAACTATTTAAGGGGTAACGTTCAGAGTACATCTGTCATGAAAACCATAATGTTTTCTTATAGTCGATATTAAGCAAAAATCAAAACAAAATAATTATAATTATTTTTTTAATTTTATCCAAGTTTATAACACTATTTGTATATTACAAAGTTTTTAGTAAATAACTTGGAACACTAAACTTACGAATGAGGTAGGTAGGGTAGATATCTCATTCGTAATTACTCAATCCAGTCAATAGATACCGCCATCTTTTAGAATTGTTAAGAGCTAACTGCAAAATGATAAACTAATAATTTGCAATAAAATAATACTGCGACTATGAATTGAGTTGAAAATTATTATATCTTTTAAGTTAGGTCAAACTGTACGTGGTGTGTAAATTTATTTAAATCAGTTAAGTAGTTTAGGAGTCCATCGCGGACAAATAACGCGACACGTGATTTATATATATTAAGAATTCTGGTGGATTTTTTTTATCATTTAACATTTTAAATAATATAATAAATAAATCGTAAAATTTTCCTTTTTTTTTAATATGTTACTTTATCATTTTATTAAGACGTTCATAATTAAAAGTATTTGGTGGTTTTTACTAATACATACAATGAAAGTTAAACTCAAAACATTTAAATTTTAAAAGATTTTTTTTTTTAATAAATACAATTTTTATACAACTCGGCAGAATTCGTTCTGTCAAATAGATTTGGAATGTGGCAGTTTATATTTCGACCTTTAGACGTTTTTACTCTGCTGATCCTCACACATCGCCCTATCATCATGGTGACGGTTCTGTTCAGGAGAATTAAAGAAAAAGGTCAGCTCGGGTGACTTAAGTATCTTAGCTTCCACGAACTTTGGTCACCCTTTTGAGACCCACTAAAAACCCCGATTGGGATGTCTGCCAGAGGGCTTCAAACCAAGAGGGGAACTTAAGGTTCAAACCTGATTGAAAAATAATCTAAAGGGATAGTGGGAACCTAAAGGTGACAAATATTTATAAAGTGGGTGCTTCAATTACAAAGTATAGAGATAATTAATTATTTATTACTATTATTATTAACATAGGGTTCATAACCGATGAAATAAAAAATAATGAAATAAAACGTACATAAGTATTTTCAGTAATCGCGTTATTGTAAATCCAGTGAATCATAATTATTAACAAAAATCTGTTTTATTTTTATTTTAGTGCTTTATGATACACAATGTTTTTTGTTTGATTACCTGGTGAATATATAAATAAATCTGATGGTTTTCCAACACGGGAACAGGCAACATACAATTGACCATGTGAGAAACATGGGTTTTCTAGATTAATACCACAAACACCTAATGATTGCCCCTGGGACTTATTTATGGTCATAGCAAAAGCAAGCCGCACTGGAAATTGTAGTCGTTTAAATTCAAATGGTACATCAGTCGGAATCATTGGGATGCGTGGTATCAAAACGTCTTCTCCTTTATACTTTCCTTTCAGTATAGTTGCTTCTATCACGTTGTTCAATAATTTTTTTATCGCTAACCGTGTGCCGTTGCAAAGACGCGGTTGGTTGATATTTCTCAACATTATTACTACCGAACCAACCTTTAATTGAAGATTGTGAGGTGGCAATCCTGGTAAATCCAGCGAGTTTAAAAATTCAGGCGGATAGTTAACGACATCATCTTGGTTAGTAGCCGAATCAACTGATTTATATATCCTCAATTCGCCTGTAATTTGTTCTTGAATTTTGAAATTTAATTCACTTACATCTATGTTTTTTGCAGCCAATATAGCCCGTTCGCTCAACCAATCATGGTTTCTATAATTTTGAGCTACATCTGGAAACACCTTTTGAAAAAGTTCATCTTTTGATCTAGTTAACTGACAAAAACCTTGAGGAAAGTTAATGCAACCAGTCAAGGTGTCTATAGGAAATTTGCCATTACCAATGTCAATGAGTTGTTTAGAGAATATGTCTCCAGATTTGTCATTTTGCAACTTGATACGCATATTCTTGCTTAAGTGTAATACCTTCACATGTTTCCACAAATTGGAGGACTTTAAACAGGCATTAAGTTCATCAGCTGGCGTTGATCGTGGAATCACTGGCAATGTTTGACGAAAATCTCCTGCTAATAAAATCATTGCACCACCAAATGGGTTATTATTGCTCCGGAGATCTTGTAAGGTTCTATCTAAAGCCTCCAAAGATTTTTTATGTGCCATCGTGCATTCATCCCAAACAATCAATCCACATTGCTGCAAAACCTTTGCCATTGCAGAGTTCTTCGAAATGTTGCAGGTTGGAGTTTCGTTGCTTTGCATGTTTAATGGTAATTTTAGTGCTGAATGAGCTGTTCTACCACCTTCAAGCAAAGTTGCTGCGATTCCCGACGAAGCGAGTGCAAGTGCAATTTTATTTTGTGAGCGAATTGTTGCTAATATCAATGAAATCAAAAAAGTTTTTCCTGTACCACCAGGTGCATCTAAGAAGTAAATCCCTCCTCTTTTATCATTTATTACTTTCAAAAGTGTATCAAATACATACTTCTGTTGTTCATTCAATAGTGGAAGATTCGTTTGAATTAATTCTTTCAAAGTGTTGAGATCATACAGTTTTTCTCGGTGCAACTCTTGGTTAAAAGCATCATGCATTGGACGATTGGGTGCGGCCAGGCCTAATTGAAATAATAGTTTGTTTGACATCATCAAGCACATGTCCTCAATTGAAATCAATACTTCATTGTAAATTTCTTCGCTTATTTGTATATTTGGATTTCCCCTTCTAATCCGTATTTGATACAAAATATCATCACACATATTATCTTTGTACTTGATCCACAAATCCTTTGGGTTTGATGGGAAGCAGGTAGATATGATTATAGAAAACAATGTTCGTATTTGATGAGCTTGTGATGATATTACAGCATCATTGAGAGTTTGATCCCAATGAGCATCATTGTCTAGCAATCGCAAACGTTGGCAAGCTTCTCTATATGATCCACACAAATCACCATTAACAGTTCGTACATGTTGGAACGATGTTGGGCCACGTACATTGACTAATAGCAGTCGTAAATAAAAACATTCATCATTGCTTGGATGTACTGAATAAATTCGACCAATCGCATCGGTAGAAAATATATCTGGGTATCCTGTAACTGGTTTTCCTTGTTTCCGTCGTATAAATCTTCTTGAGGATTGATTCCAAGTATAATATTTTGGCATTTCAGAATATAACAATGTTTGAGCAAAATCATCGTTTTGACATATCTCAAAAAATCTGGTTAATGTAGTAGATGGTGGCTGTAAAGCTCTTTCTACTGCGTTCTGTGCTGTAAAATATACTCTTTGTCCATTTTCTAAATGCACAGCTAAATGAACAACAGTAGGGTGTCTTTCATGAATAGGAAAAGAAAAATTCGCCAAACTGCTTCATTACTACTAACATAGCGACCCATTTGGTATTGGGTAACTTCATCATTGGAATTCTCTGCATTAATACCAATCACAGCCATATCACTCCCTTTGGTTACATATTTGCAAATGTATTTAATAGATTTTACTGAATGGCAAGATTCAACGTTGATGTGCGCTTTGAAGGTCTTTGATAAAATGGGTGAATATGGAACAATCCAGCGATTATCTATTTCAATATCTTGTTGATTTAATTTGACAATTGTTGATCTTCCATTGTCTGCTGTCGATCGGCGACGATACAAAGGATAACCGTCATTACCAGTGATTGTTTCAGATATTAATGTCCGTGGATATCGCTTTGAACATTTACCATCCACCATACACGGTGAATTTTGATTAAGAGTTCCACAGGGACCATGTATCATGTTTTTAATAACTACCTCATGCAATCCAGGATCTACTTTTACATTAGGAATTTCAGCTGATATTACTGCATCAACTTCATTTGGCCTTATCTTTTCAACTAACCAAATCAAAATGTGTGCATGTGGCAATCCCCGTTTCTGCCACTCCACAGAATACATCCAGCAGCGTGTCTCTCCAAACACATAATGTTTCACAATGAAATCCATCAAAGATTTCAACTTTTGTCTAAAGACTCTGGCTGTAATATCATGACGATCAATAGGTGATTGCCCAGGGAATAACTCCTGCTTGATTTCTATCCAGTGTGGATTGCATGTAAATGTGATGAACAAATCTGCTGTACCATAATGACGAACATATGACATGGCATCTTGAGCATATTCATGCATATGTCGAGGGCTTCCGATGTATGTTGCTGGAAGAATAGTCATCCGACCAACATTCTGTGCATTTCCATCAGTATTAATCGCATCTCGAAGGTGAATATACTCTTCAGATCTGAGTTTGGTCTGATTCAACCTGATGAATGTTAATCTCTCCGTTTCAATTTTAACATACATGTCTACAACATACTTGTGATATAATCGCCGACATTTGAGTATGTGATTGTCTTCATTTTCACGAATCATTAGGCGGTAGGAATAATAGTTCATTGAACTGACTTTTTTGTTGGTTTCGGAACCTGAATATAGATTTTTGTTTTCATAATATTGAAAATTAAAAAAATAATAATATAGTGACTGATAATATAGCTCCATAGCTAAACTAATATTTTTTATTACCTGTAATGGGATTTATCATCTTGTTTGCAAAATCATAGCCATCTTCACCTTGCCAAAATATAATGGGATATTGCAGTGCGTCATATGAGCGGTGTGTTTCCTTTATACGTTGTAATTGATCATTCCGACGATGTAAAACAATATCACGGGATTCCAAGTTTTCTCCAACTACAACGATGGCAACTTCATCAATAGTTGGTGCATTAAAACGTCTTGCATGTTGGCCAACAGGTGTTTTATCAGCTCTGATTACAATTTTGTGATTATCAGATGGCATCCGATCCAGTGCAGTTTTAAACAACATAACCAATTGATTGTACTCATGAAATAAAGTTTGTAATTGTTCTACAATAGACCTCTTTAGTGAATTGTTATGTGAACAACGCATATCAATTTCTCGTGGTGAATTGCCCATGAAATAAATTTGCAGAAATTTGTAATTGCTATCTGACACTGGTAACAGTGAACCTGCTCTATGATATATTTGGCCTTGTATCTGTAAATTAAAAAAAATGATTTTTGCCAAATAGAAATAATATTTGTTCCTAAAAAGTATATCTGTCTATTAATTTGAATCACCAAATAATAATTGATATGCTTAGGTATGTCAATATGTAATAATTAGTTGTAACTAATATCCATCGTCAAATAATTATATTGTGTTTCAAAATAATAAAAGTGTTGCTAATACTGAATCACCAAATAATATAATGACTAAGTAATATATGTTTTGGGGTTTAGGAAACTGAAGGTTAATGACACATATTTACTTAGTTAACAGGAAATTTTGTTCATTAAAATAATAATGATTAACTGCTATAATACATACCTTAAAAGTTGGCATGAAATTTTCCCGAACTACGTTTGTTGCCCCAAATGATGTCATTTGAAAGCAATTGTTATATTGTTGAATATTTGACAAAAAGTGTATGGAATCTGGTTCTATTCCTGAAACCAATGAGTACAATGGCTCTGGTGGTGGATCCAATGGTATCAATTTCACTTTCCCATTTGCGCAACACAATCCATTTGCTTCATTTTTGTATTTCAATGCCTTACAATAAGAGCAAACCAAGTTCATAGATCCAATAGCAACACATTGGTGGTTACTGTAGTCAATTGACAAATCGTAATTGAAAGCAGCTCGATTCAAACTTTCGCGATTATTAGTTGAATATCTCGCTCTCGCTTCCCGCGTTCGTGATATACGAATTCTTTCGCGTTCATTTCGGTCGTCACGTTCATGTGCAGTATGATAAGATCGGTAATTCATTTGGTTTGTAGCATTTCGGGTTCTTCTACTTAAATTACTTCGTCTTATAGGAGGCATATCGTATATAATTACCTAAATTTATTCACATGAAATAATTATTAATCACAGGTATTTATACAATCAAAATTAATTATTAAATATTATAAACGCTTTTTAACGCAGTTTGTTTGACAGATGCAATGACGTGAAAACTGATGACAATTTATGTCGCATTCCGAAACTAAAACAAAAGAAAGAATATTCCAAGGCCAATCAAATCTTACATTTACTTTTTTTGACTTTTCAATTTGGTCGGGTGTACACATTCATTTGATTAAATTTGAACGTTGTGCAGCGACAATAAAGCGCGAATTGACTCTTTGACGTTAGCAAGACACCTACATTGTTTAGACAACAATGAGTGCTTGTAATTTAATATCAACTTTATTGAATAGCAATACAGTTCAAATTGACTCTACATTTAGTTATTTATTCTACATTTAAAATATTTGTATAGGAAAAAGAAAAGGGCTTTTTTAGGGTTTCCCTGGAAATTATTCAAATTTTTCTCGCCGTTAGAGCCATCCTTGGACTTCAAGGAACATTTAAAAAAAAGAATTGTTAAGATTGGTACATGCGTTGTTGAGTTATGCGCTTACCAACACATTTTGCGATTCATTTTTATATAATAGATTACAAAGTAAGTTGAATGTTCTAGTCAATTACCGAAGTGTTAAGTGTAAAATGTTGATTCAATGTATAATGTTAATAAACTCAAACTCATAAATCGCTTAACTTAACTAGTGATAGTCGAAACTTATTGCAATTTCTCGGTTGAGATATAATTTGAACTATGTGATTAATGAGTACTTGCGGTATTTCCTAAAGGAATGTGAGTTCTGTCATATCAAGACATTGACATAACAAAGATTTTACATTAATAAAAAACTACACTGTTATAAAAAAATTGTAAACATTATGGATATTTTTAAACCTATATTTAGTATATCAACTACATCTACTACTATATTCATAAAATCCTTACATAGTTTGTATCATCCCTCAACGATAAATAATTTCAACTTTTGCTAAAATTTTCTTCCTCATTGATTCGGCATATAAAAACTAAACCCTAACTGCTGTTGGTGATACTAATGAATGGGGTGACGTCGATGTACACAATTAGTTAGGATTATAGCTGAGTCTGGTTATTGTGTTGGATATAATTTATTTAATTGAACGATGGTCATCAAAGTTTCGGGTAATAAAGTATAGATTTGTGTTCAATTGGTACTTTAATTAAATGATATCGCTAAAACCTTTCTCATTGCTGGTTAAATTAAGTATTAAAGATGCTTATTTAGGAAACATGTTTAATATTAAGAAATGGCATGTCTTTTTCACTAATCGTCTACACAGAGTAGTAACAGTATCAACATAGGGACCATCTTAGGACAGGGCAGATATTAATTTAAGAGACATTTAATTACTTTTTATTTTTATTAATCTCATATATGTGTTTATTAAAATGAAAATGTGTGAAGATTTGTGATATTTTATAACGTTTTGGAAATTGTAAGTAGGAATAAAACCCTTGAGATATACTAAGACTTTTTCTTTGACAACAAAAGTGCCACTTAATATTTAATATTTATCTTGTCTTATTCACCAATAAAACAAGATAAATATTAATATGATAATATATCTATGACAGAATTTGTAGAGAAGAGAAATTACAGATGAAAGAATGTTTGTTATTTTAAAACAAGTTATTTATTCTATGAGACCATTTTGTTTCTTCTTAACATTAATATAAGTTGTAGAGTTTTATGAAAATAAAGAAAAAAAATTAAAGACTACAGACAAATTGCGACGTAGAGGACAAAAAACGTAAATATTTAGGTTTAATAAGAACGGCGCTGTGTGTTATTACACACTGAGATATCGCACACAGCATTTATCTTTGAGCTGACACTTAGAGCAATTTGTCTTTATCAATGGAACGTTAGATTATTACAAACTAAGTGTATGTGTAGGATATCTACTTGAAATATGTACGATTTTTTAGTAGAGTATTTGAATTTGTATTCAGAATTTTAGCTATAGTTTCTCGAATCTCTGTAGATTTTTAAACTGGATTCAGGATTCTAGCTACATTCTATTCAGTGGAATATGATCAATATCCTCTGAATGGAAATTCCCAGACTATGGTCGGTCGTTATATGGGCAAAAACAATAAATTTTCTCCTCGTACTTCCGCATTATTTTACACCTACTGAATGAGTTTAAATTACATTCCAAGGGAAAAGGTCATTATACTAGAAATAGGCGTAAGATTTGAGTAAAATATGTTAGTTATAATATTATTTTATTAAATTCGATATCTACAAAATAAAAATAGTTATAAGTAATTATGCTCATAAAATCATTTAATACTAAAATAATTTCATATTTTCGTTTCGATTATGACAAAATCGGTGTCAGTGCTCTCTACGAGATTATCTCACTACCTTCAAAACAATTTTATGGACGAGAGAAGCAAAAGAGACTACTACTACTACTACTACTATTGATAACATAGAAGAGTCTTATAAGCTAGCTTTAATCCCTTATTTTAAGAACATTATTTCTACTATTATGGTACAGTAAAATATACAAATGAGAAATACAACCAAATATTAATTAAACGTCTTTTCTTTATTTATGTTATGTCAGAGTATTTAAGACTTTTCTAAATGATACCCGCTACAAATTGACTATCATCCATATCAATGACATTAGGGATATCCCGCGGGGTCTATTTAGGAAATTGCCTTCTTTATCACTTTCTTGGTATCACCTATTTAATAGCATATAAAACTTTGAGATATCGATCTCGACATGAAAGTATTTAAAGTAGAACATAGGGATACAATAACACCTACTTATGGAATATATTAACATTATTTTTCTTCTGAATACCGAGACAAATCCAACAATCCTCATAACGTCAAAACTAAGTACACTCCAACGAAAAACAGAGACCTCTCAATTTCATTAATATATAGTAACCAAATCCATTTTTTTATCAATGAAACAATTTTGGACTACCTTCTATATAAACCCCCACTATTTAGTTCGGGATGTACAGAAAGTGTCAAGATGAGTTAAAATTATAGGTGCAATTTGTTTAGCTAATCCCCATAACGTTAAATATTTGACACAACAAAGAGTAAAGTGAAGTTAACCATTATAAAAATATATCAGATATGTTTTATTATTAGCAACAAGATATAAGAAGGAGTAATTGTAGGCCCAGTGATGGACTTTCCGATTACACTAGGTTGTTTCGTATTTACTAGGTTTATCAAACTGGTAAATAAAATGATACCAAATCTCGCATTAACCTTTGTGAATGATAGAACTTCTTATATACAATTCTTTATAGTGATGCAAAACATTTTTTAATTGATTCAGAAGCCACCATAAGTGTGAAAATTAATTGCTTTTCTGCTGCCATTGGCGATAAATAGGGAAGTTTCGTTAGATTCCTCTTACTGAACTTCCGGGGTGGCAGTGTATATAGATTGTTTATGCAGTCGGTTATTTGTTTATTTTATTAATAGCCAACATAATAAGATTTCTATTATTTGTTATATATTTATTTCAAACACCCTCCATAATCCTTTATTCTTTCTTCGCAAGTTGTTGAAACTTCTTCTGTGGTTTTTCAAAGTGGGTTGAAAAATCCTTTACTTCACAATCAATTTCGGAAACAAAATTGTATGCCATATAAAATATGAATTACTTTTTAGTATGTTTATTCAATAATTAATGTCAAAAGTATTTTTGTAACTAATATAGAAATATTTTTGTAACTAATATATTCTTTGCCACTTGATCGGAATGTTAATTGATAAAAAAATAATGAACTATGTATTAAGACGGCGACCCTTGTTACAAATTTTACTTAAATACCATCACTTATCATCATATAATTCATTTACTTTTTACAGAAGATATAAGTGAATGATGTCCGGAATTTACGATCGACCTACAATATTATGCGGAAGCTTAATGAAAAGGAAACATTCTTAAATTGTACAAGATGGAAAAGCTAACATTGCATCCAAGACTGAACAATGTTCTATATTTTTTTCTTAATCTAAAAAACAATGGGATCATACAACAAGTACAAATATTTATTTCTTACAATTACACATTTTTTAATTATCTTGATTGTTACTCTTTGGAATTTTGAGGTTGTTTGGAAATCTTGACAACTATACTTTTTGTGTAAAAATCGATTATAGAATAAAGGTACTTTCTAAGACCTTAAATGCTTAGGGTTTAAAAAAGGGTTTTAGTTTAAGGGTTAGGTTAGGGTTTAGGGTTTAGGTTAGGGTTTTTAGATTGTGTGTCATGTAGGTATTACATGTTTTTTATTTATGATTATAACTTCATTTCAAGTAAAAATTTGCCAGTTATGAATATTGAATAGAACACTAGATCGCCAGGTTGATATATCGGTGTCACCGTCAAAAACAGCAAGACTTAGAGGTCTATAGATGACAGTGGACGGCGTTTAGCTGGAATGAAGTCCCCAGATATTGCAAAAGTTCACATTTAGAATGGAGCGGGGTGCCGTTATCATCGCTTTCAACTTTGGCGGGGAGGGGAGTAGGACTTCCGGATTCTCTCACGCATCGACCTAACATAACCATATGAATTTGTTTATTACACGTCGATCTTCTGTGCGAGAATGGTCTCTATCTATATAAGTATACAGTAAATAATTATATTCGTACTAACTTCCATGAATAAAAAGTGGTTTATTCAACATCAGTAGTTTGTAACAGAATCATTTGTTCAATTTTATAATATTTTTACACCCAACACATTATCGATAGTAATATAACTCTTCTTTTAATATTTGTAAATACTTAATATATAATAATTGGTTTTTATTTAAATGTTTATAAGATTACTCAAATATCATATATTAGAAGAACTTCAATAAAATGTTTTATAAAAGTAATAAATAAATTTTTCTAATACTAATTGTAATGAAATAATATTTATTCAAAATTCAGAAGATCAGATCAATTTCAATGTTCAGGAGAACGAAAAGATATTATACTGTATAGAAGTGGTATTGGATGAGATCTATTATTCATAATAGGCGTGCTCGATAAAATTCTATCCCTTTCCTGCGGACCCCTTGTGAATCGTATTTTGCGATTCTTTTTATTTTTTCGCCTTTTTGTGCGGTACCGGAAGTGACGGACACTTCGCAACTTATATATCACTTGAAGGTGAAACTATCTGTTAACTACAACTGATGCTCCAATGACCCGTATATTCATCTCTAGTGATTTTCCAAAATATTTTTAACCGGATCTCTTTCGTTACTTGAGTTTTTCTAATGGAATATCGCGATAATTCATTGTTGTTGTGTTTATAGAGTAATTTTATTATAAATCAACAAGAATTACTAATTCATATTCTATATAGTTATATAAGCGGTATGCGGTAATATCGCAGTCATAAAAAGACACATTACAAACGTGTCATCCCACCGTCTGTACGTGAGAAGTATCGAATTGGTAGTATAAACTGCCACTTTCAGCGCCTAGACTCAAAGTCTGTATACTTTATAAATTCAAGGCGTGAGGCGTGGAGTAGAAAGTATCGCATCGGGATTTTAATTTCCATAATGTTCCAATATATTCTTGACAGTATTTTCCTGTGTTAGAAATTTGGTTACGGCATGTTCTTTAACTTTATAGTGTAACCTTTCCAATTGAGTGTTTTAGTAAACAGTAGCTTGCTGTAAATCAAATTTTCAATTAAATATATAAGACTGTATTTATTAATACTTAAATTTAAATTAATACAAAACATAATATGCCAGCTAGACTTACTTGAGGTAAAAACTCAAATACTTATATTGAATAAGATCTTTAATATTATGATCTATGACACAGCGCCCTTGTTTCTCAGTACAAGAAAGTCAAATACTTATTCTTCAAATATTCATTTATAGTGTAGAACAATTATATATAAAGTAGCTTCTTACTATTTTAACGAGGATAAACATTTATCGGCAAACCTCACATGCAGCTACAGTTACAGCAACAGATCAGGAACCAGGACATGTCGGTCGACGTGCCGAAGTTACACGTATGTACGTGGTAAAGATTTATTATAAAAAAAACCTCCAAATATAATCTAAATATTTAATTATGACTACGGAGGGAGCATCTAAACATCTGAAACTAATGACAGCTAATTTTACAATTGTAATTTTACAGAATGTGTGTACATTCAGGATATTTATTGCAAAACTGTACCTAGGTATAGCACAGCTCTCTTATTATAAAATAGACAAGACGCTATTATGTACTTTCTTATTTGCTACTATCGTTACTGTTAGTAGATTGTTGGTTTGTGCCACATTCCACTTCCACATCAATATCTGATTGAGATGAGATATGATGAGATATCTCATTCTAGTGTGAAATATTTTCCTTAAACGCCTCTTATATTAATTTGACTCTATCGCGGTATTAGCAAATTGTCCCTGGCAGGTTGGCATTATACTACAGGATTCTGGGCTCTAACTCTTTGAAAGGAAGTCCTCCCTCACAGAGCAGTAAAAAAATACTTGATTAATTAAAGCACAACTTTGAGTTCAGAAATACCTAAGAACAGGTAATACTTTTTCATACAAATCGAAATTCCAAACACATTTCTTTGGGTTTTATTTGCGATGGTTCCAGTATTATAATTAATTAGATTTAAAAACGTAAGAGGTTTTTATTTTCATAATAATCATAAAGTTTTAAGAACTCGTTTATGATATGACCTCCTAATGCAGGGAGAAAAACAGCCAGTCTACTGTATAAATGCAAATGCATGAAGTATGTGAATAATTATGTAGCAAAAAGTAAGTCGCTACTGAGATGAAGTACAAAAGCGTGGAATAATTGACATATTGTTTCAAACCTAAATAATTAGGATAAAAGGTAATGATCAGAATTTATAAGGTTAAAACTTATTCTTAAATTAAAAAGAAATGCAGAATATTCTTGGATATGACAGAAATTATTTTTAAAGTGACCTGAATTTCTTATCCATCATATTTTAAGAACTCCTTCAAAATAATAGTTAATTTTTTTTTATGCCCAAATTTTTATTGGTAAAGGTACATAAAAATATTCCTATCATATTTTTTTTCGTTTTATAAGTTTAATCAAGTAATTGAAAGAGAATGTAGGATTTATATACAGACATTTTCCGTAACATTAAACCTCCTTTGATGCAATTATAACTTTTCAGTCAATGTTTTATGAAGCTAGCTCCAAATAGATATTTCTCCTAAGTAGGATTTGAATACAATATGAATTGAATGAAACCAGTTGCCATTTAGTTAATTGTAGGAATGTCTACGTCACGTTTGCAGATAATGTTTTCAACTGATTGTTTGTTTCCTTCGACATGCAAATTGTATTAGAAGACTCGGCGGTGACAGTGAAAGAAAAAGAAAATGAAATTTGAAATGAATTTATTGTATTCATTCTTCAGGGATTTCGCGAAGCAAAAGGCCAATCATCTGCATCCAAATAGCTTCTATAAATTCACTACCTGACTTTTTGTTTCTACCTCTTGATTCAAAAACTTTGCAGAAACTTTTCTATGATTGAAATTTATAATACTATAAATCATCTAACTATTATTAATGAACCTTATTATCACAACTAAGCAATATATTATTATAGATTTTTTTTTCCATTTCACAAGTAACACATTTAAGAAAATGCAAAATTTCATATTCTTATATTGCCAAAAGCTAAGCTACCTCTACTTATCTTTTCTCATCCTTTTACTGTAACACAACTTGCAGGAACTGTAATTTTTCACACAACCTTGCCATTTTAGATTAAACCACAGCCGGCGTCGCGCGTAATAACAAATGACAACTCACACTATACTAGTAGAAAACTTCTGTTAGAACACTAAATTGTTTTAGTATGAATATACCTGTATTAGGTACATACATACACATACAAATACATTTCTATTAATTACCTTATTTGATAGTAGTCTCGAGATTATTAATTGCCGCATTGTCACATACAGAGACATTGCTTTAGATAAATCAATTAACTACCGCTCTAATTAAAAAAATGATACTGAATTGTATACTGACTAGAACGCGATTAGCCTACCTGACTGCAGATATAAGTTTTTACCTAAGTATGCGTATATGCATATTAAAGGTAAAATATAATAAACAGAAATAAATTTCAACTCTTACGATCCTCTTATAAACTTGTAATATAAATAAACCATAGGACACAATACGAGTGAAATGTACAGGATAGTAGTAATAGCTGGGTCTGAGCTAATATCTTATATAAGGGTTAGATGTACAAGGGCCCAAGGCCATCTATGAGACCGGATCTAGGGTTTTAAGGTAGGAGCGCCGAAATAGATCCGATCCGGTGGAGTCAACTCAGGGACACGTGTTTGTACCATTAGGGACATGATTTTATAGTCAATATTGAGTTCATTTTAATATGCAGAGCATATTGTTCTCTTTTTTAAAACGAGTTCGTTAACATAATCTTGTTTAATTCTAAGTTATTTTCGTTTTCATTTAATTGTGCTTAGGCCTTTGTGGTTATTTTATATTTATATATCTATTCTATGCAAGAAAATAGAAGTCGTTCGGCAGGTTTCAAACAAATTTTAAACCGTGTATTATACCGTTGTATAAATTTAGATGGATAAACCTTTTGAAATTTATATAAAATACCACAATATTGTAAAGCATTTCATTTTGCTTAAAAACCCCAATTTAAAATTTTTGGTATACAAATGTCCCAGCTCAGTGAAATATGAATGGTGTATCGCGGTGATGTTAAATTATTTATGAGTCATATAAAACTCTTATGAATGGCACAGTTTGAATAAAGACTGATCGGTTTAAATACTACCTGATGGGATTTGGGGACTTAGATTTATGGCCTTTAGATAATTCTTCACGGATATATGTGTTCTGAATCTATTTTATTGATTATATTACGATATAACAATGATTTAAATAGTTACTGTATAATAAAATGTACATAACATTATGTATACTCGTATATCGACGCAACGATGGAATGTGATTTGAAATGGTAACCTATAATGTAGGTTTTTAACATTATAGGTTATTTGCAATATACCACGGAATTGTACAAAGTGGGCATTATTGCTTCAATTGTCGGACAGTGTAGATCTATCTGAGACAATACTCTGCTCAGATAATAAATATAGCAATTAAGAACATTGACGATTTTTCTTTGTAAAGTCATAAGGCAACGATATAAAAAGATTCACGTCAGCGGTGTCACTCTTTTAATAAACATTTACGGGGACCCTTCCCCGTCATGTATATAACTTAAAATTTCTCAACATAATCTTTTTACATTGTATAATATTAAAAATACATTTTAATACACTCCTTGTTTTGTATCATTTTATCATAAATAATTTGCTAAAATACAAAACCTATAATACATTTAAATGTTTTGTTTCAAGAGACATATTATAGCAGAGTATCCTTCGTTTTATACATTAAAGCGTATCTTGAATTTAAACGACTTCAGTTTCCAGTGCGGCTTGCTTTTGCTATGACCATAAATAAGTCCTAGGGGCAATCATTAGGTGTTTGTGATATTAATCTAGAAACCCATGTTTCTCACATGGTAAATTATATATTGCCTGTTCCCGTCTTGGAAAACCATCAGATTTGTTTGTATATTTTCCAGGGATTCAAACAAACAACATTGTGTATCATAAAGCACTACAATAAAAATAAAACAGAATTTTTGTTAATAATTATGATTCACTTCATTTACAATAAAGCGATTACTGAAAATTCTTATATACGTTTCATTTCATTATTCTTTATTTCATCGGTTATTAACCCTATGTTAATAATAATAGTAATAAATAATTAATTATCTCCATGTTTTGTCATTGAAGCACCCATTTTATAAATATTTGTCACCTTTAGGTTCCCACTATCCCTTTAGATTATTTTTCAATCAGGTTTGAACCTTAAGTTTCCCTCTTAGTTTGAAGCCCTCTGGCAGACATCCCAGTCGAGGTTTTTAGTGAGTCTCAAAAGGGTGGCCAAAGTTCGTGGAAGCGAAGATACTTAGGTCACCCGAGCTGACCTTTTTCTTTAATTCTCCTGAACAGAACCGTCACCATGATGATAGGGCGATGTGTGAGGTTCAGCAGAGTAAGAACGTCTTAAGGTCGAAATATAAACTGCCACATTCCAAATCTATTTGACAGAACGAATTCTGCCGAGTTGTATAAGAATTGTTGTATTTATTTTAAAAAAGTATTTTTTTCATTTTTCATGATTTATCTTTTAAAATTTAAATGTTTTGAGCTTAACTTTTATTATATGCATTAGTAAAACCACCAAATATTTTTAATTATGAACATCTTATTAAAATGAAAAAGTAACATATTAAAAAAGGATAATTTTACGATTTATTTATCCTATTATATTAAAATATTAAATGATAAAAAAAACCACCAGAAATCTTAATATATATAAATCACGTGTCACGTTGTTTGTCCGCGATGGACTCTTAAACTAATTAACCGATTTTAATAAAATTACACACCACGTACAGTTTGACCTAACTTAAAAGATAGAATAATTTTTAACTCAATTCATAGTCGCAATATTATTTTATTGCAAATTATTTGTTTATTATTTTGCAGTTAGCTCCTAACAATTCAAAAAGATAGCGGTATCTATTGACTGGATTGAGTAATTACGAATATGGTATCTACCCTACCTACCTCATTTGTAAGTTTAGTGTTCCAAGTTATTTATTAAAAACTTTGTATTATACAAATAGTGTTATAAGCAGTGTAGTGTTATAATTTTTGCTTAATATCGACTGTAAGAAAACATTATAGTTTTCATGACAGATGTACTCTGAACGTTACCCCTTAAATAGTTTACTACAATGTAATATATCAAAAACAATAGTCACAGCAACGCGTGACCGGGTCTGCTAGTGATGCAATAAAATATTAAATTTTTTATCGGAAAACCTTTTAGAATAATTTTGATCGCTTAAATCGTTGGATTTCCGTCCTGAAGGAATATTGTAATCAATAAAAGTTAATTTTGCATGAAACCGCCCTTAGTAACTTTCCCTTTTTCTGCTGAAGACTTTATCCCAAGATTAATAATATTGGATTGTATTTAATTAATATTTCCAAGATCTTTTAAAATCATTTTGTTTACTATAAAATTTATTTAATTTGTTCACTTTATAGAAATGATGATTCATGTCTATTGAAATTATAAAAAATCTATAACACATTGATGTTTTTGAATTAGTTTCAATACAAAGTTTGTACATAAGTTTAATTATTATTTATTTTCTATATATCTTCTGTGTTAATTTAATTTCACTTGAAAAATGTGACCAAAAAGAAACATTTATTCATTCTATAATATTGAACTTATATGCAAGTTAGTTTTCACCAGATCAATTAATTATTTCAATGATTACTGTCTTTACCGAGACTGTATTTTCTCTAGAATTTTGCAATTTTGCAAATAACGCCTATACTATTCTAAAAATGTAGTTCTTTCTTTTCCCGCTGATTGACCATATACCAGTCGATTAATAACATTACTTTGCAGTCATTTATCACTGTTGAGGTAATTAAATTTACAACACAAAGGTCGGGTACATTAAGTAATGGCTTTTGGTTTTCAGAGGTTTCTTGCATAGTTTAATTTGTTTCTATATTTGCTTCTGTATAGATTCAAGTTGGACTTTGGTAGATTCAAGTTGGACTTTTTGTAAAAACCAATTATCGTTCAAATCAAAAAAATTAAAAATAATGTTAATTTTTTTACTTTAAAAAATATCCATGTTTTTTGTAAATTTTTCTCTATATCCTTTGAATAGTGCAAGATTCGCAAGGAATGAAATAAAATAATTACTTATTATATTCTCACTCCCTTGTATATAAAATTAAACCATTTCACTAATTTTGCAAAATTAAAATGAAATTCCAGAATCATAATTTCAACCTACCATAAAAAAAAAAACAAAATGCGAAACTAATGTATTTATTATATTAAACGTTTTAGTATTATAATACTAAAATATATTTAAATAATTTATCTTAAATTTCATTAATGCATAAACAATAAAAAAAGATCAAATGTTTATTTTGCCGTAACTTTTTTACTCTTAAATTGGATTCCTGTCTTCTTCGATCATCAAATAACAAAATTGTCGCGAGAGGAAACACAATATCCTTTTACACTGAGCTATTTATCGAATTCTAATAATTGTTATTTTGTTTTCAATCACGAGGAATTTAAGATACTTTGAATTAATATATATTAATATGAAAGTATATTTTTTTAAAGTAACTGCCTAATACATGAATTTATTATATGATCTTGAACTCGTACCACGTAACTGCAGTGCTTTCATCAGAACTCTGCAGATAGCGTACCTAATAACAACTGGAGAGTGAACTCCCTGCTATGGATATTATTGTTAGAATAGAGTTAAACTGTCACTTTAACAAACTATTATCACCTTTTATTGCATTTACATAGTTAATTGACAAAATTCAGCCATTCATTCAGAAAATGCAATTTCCTCATATATTTATTTATAAGGTACAAAGGGTGGGCTTAACGCTGAAGCATTTTCTATCAGCCAACGTAAACTAATGTAAATTTTCGGTCTACGATCATCGGATATCTAATTTATTTGAATAATAACGGAATAAGAAAATCTTTTTCTTTTCTATATTATTGTCAAATTTGTCATTTGTTTTTAATATTGGCTCTTGCTTGCAGCTTCAAGAAGTTCAGAAAAATTTAAATCTAAAAAAAATAATACTATAGAAAAAGTCAACAAGGAGTGAGAGGTAAAAATTTTTTGTTCATCATGAAGTTGAGATAAAATAAGGAACATTGGTTAAGTAATATTCAAACATTCAACAACTTATTAGATTTTCCTTCATAGATCAATGTTAACAGTAAAATACTCACTAGAGGCGCCAACAATGTCATTTGCGTTTTGAGCGAAGCGAGCCCAGTGTATTGACTCATTGTTTCCCATTGACTTCAATGGGATATCAGTTTTTTGACATGACAAAAAAAATATATATATTTGAGGACATTTTTCAAAATTTGTTTTTTTAAACCATCACCGAATGTTCGCTCAATATGCAAACGGCACCCGAGATTTCGCGAGCGCAGGAGTCGAAATTGAGGGTTTGTTGGCGGCCCTAGTTTATATATGTTTGCTTTATTTTGACATTGGAGGTACTTTTAAATATTGTGACGTGAGGAGGTAAATCAACGTCTTCGATATGTGAATAAAACTAAGAAAAAAAATATGAATAAGAATAGTTTTCTTTTATCTTGTTTCCACTTCTAAAACAAAGAAACAAACCTCACCGCTTCAAACCTACATAAGGTTTGAAGCGGTGAGATTTGTTTCTAGTTATTCAAATTTATAACTAAAGAACACACTATAAAAAAATATTTACAATGCCTTTTATTTTAATTTCAGGATATAGCTAGAGGATTGAATTTAAAATATTTCTAAAATGAAGACTCAGCAATATTTTACGGTAGTTAAGCGATTAGTATAAGATGCAAAAGTTACTTTCACGGTCGATAAAATAAAAACTACCTCGTTTTGACTCAAAATTATAGACATTTCGTGTATTTTAGTAGGAACATATCTGTTATAGCAATGAACCGCACATTTCCATATGGAGAGTATCGGAAGGATATGGTGTCCATCCTATACTTAGCACTTTGAAGTTTGTCCTATTATTATTAACATAAATTTACTCTATTTTTATATTCTTATACAAAATTATCAAATATCTTAAAATGTAGCTTTAAAAAATAAATTTATTGCAGGTTTGAAAAAATGAACAGGCACACATAAGATTCTTTATTTTATATACCCAGGTTCCCGCTCCTGCAAAAAACAGAAACTTATATTATCTACAGTGTGGTGTGCATGTGTGTGAGTACGTTCAATGAGCTCCGAGGGTTTTATAGGACGAGGACGAGGTTAATGAAGAGAAAAACTAATCGACCATCTGTAATGACCCCTTTGTATACCTTTTGTGAATATAAATAAACCTATCCTCGCTTAACAAGCGTGTTATAATTATATGTATTGATTATTCACATTTTCTTTAAAATATACATATATTGGATGTATATACTTAAAGTTCGCTTAACAAAATACTTAGAACCTTGTTACCATATAAGTCTCAACTTCTTAAACTTTACTTAGTATTATCATATATTTTTTTAATGCTCTCAAAATTTAATAAAAAAATCAATAAAATAAATACTTTACAAATAATTTTAATATATAATTTTTAACAAAGCTCCTTCGTGAAGCCAATTTAAGTTATATTACACATTCGTATTCACTGACAAACAGTTTCAACTTCCAAAGCACTAAGTACCATTACAGAGAAAAACATAACTTGTACTCCACTATACGAGTACAAAGGAAATTTGTCTATGTTTACATTTTACTCATTGTATTTGCTCCGAGTTAGTTATTTAATGTATGTAATATTCCTTTACGGACATTTGCCTACATATATATATATTCGTATATAGTATCCCATTAATATTACAAATGTGAAAGTTTGTGTGAATGGATTAATGAATGTTTGTTACCCTTTCTCGGAAAAACTACTGAACGAATTAGGAGCATTTTTTACGGATAGATTATTATTAGGATTAACACATACTCGTAGTATCCTATCTGATTTGTATCAGAAAATACGGAGAAAGTCACGGACTTAATACAATAGCTGTCTGTTATGGATAACGGCGATCGAGGAATTGAAACAAGTTATAATTCCAGCCAGTGTAACTACGAGTAAAAATATATTGAAAAGCATACTAATTATAACAAGGTCTCTGATATGAGACAAAATTTAAATTTGAATGTTAATAAATTTAATATTTTGGTTTATATTCCAGTCGAAAATCGAGATCATTCCGTAGGAGGAATAAAAATATTCTTGCATTAATATAATGATAAAACATTTTTGATTCGTATTAAAAATTTTACAACTACGGCAGCATTATTACCTATAATATTATTGTAAGACTTTAATTTTGGCATAAATGTTGAATCTAGTGCAGTAAAATACAGTATACAAAATTAAATAAAATGTTTCTGAAACAGAAATGTAAAAACACATTACAAACAACAATAAAACTTCTTTTAAATATGTAACATCAAAAGATGGTTTTAACCAAAACAATGAATTACTTTTTAATACTTTAGACGATAAACAGCGAGGAAACTTAAATGAAAACGTAGACAAGTTAGAGTTAAACAAGATTTTGTTACGATCTTGTTTTAGAAAAGAGACCTGTGCCTTACAGAGCATGTTGAAATGAACTCAATATTGACTATAAAATTATGTCTCTAATGGTACAAATATCTGTCCCTGAGTTGACTCCACCGGATCGGATCTATTTCGGCATTCCTACCTTAAATCCGGTCCGGTCTCATAGTTGGCCTTGGTGTCCTTGTACATCCGACCCTTATAAAAGGTGATAGTTCGGAACCAACTATTATTTCTATTATCCTGTACATTCCACTTGCATTGTGTCTTGTCGTTTATAAAAGGATCGTAAAGTTTTAATATTTTTGATGTTGATTAGCATTCTTGGTCTAAGGATTATTTATTATTTTAACATATTTTTTCTTTTTGACGTCACTAATTAAAATTTTAAGAAGTGTTTAAAATATATAAAAAAAAGATTATAGCTGCAGCCCATGAATGTTAACAATGATTGTAATTTTTTACTATTAATTCCTTAAATCTTGTTCTATTCCTGTATAAGTTGACAAATTATAAACTGCATGTTCTGCTTTATAGAGTTTGCGGTATAGGATTTTACAATAGACAAAAAATAATTGTGTGCGATGAGTATTTAATTTGATCCTGAATACTTTTATATTTAAGTTTAAATTGTGTAAACAAGTGATAAATAGCGCTACTTGTAATAACATCTTACTCTTGTATTTAAAAGATTAAATACATTATATACTCGTAAATATCTCGGAATTAAGTAACTCACATTTTGACAGTGTGTGCACTTAACATGTCACTCGCCCTCTCGGATGTGAGGTTCATGATATTCTTATATATTTTATGTCTCTACAAATAAACTATCACCATTTATATATTAATTATGTGTTTTGTTTTGTTTGTTACTTATCCTCGTACTCGTAATAATTAATATTAGCTATAGTGGTCTTGTTGTGTCCTCTCTTTATTACATATTTATTTATGAATCTTAAAATAATAAATTTGTAATAATATAATTTATAATTGGAATATAATATATAATAAATCACTGTCAGAAATAACATGTTGTCCTTCTACTTATCTAGATATTTATAACATGAAGCTACTGTAGAAAATTACAAGTGATCAATAAACGTTTGGAAGGTTTTCCTCACGTAGCGACGTAAATGGGCTGAGCGTGGTTAATAAAGAAAAGAAAAGAATAGACACGAAAAAAAGGATAGTCTTTTCTTAACAAAGAGAGATACACGTATCTCTCTTTGTTAAGAAAGATGAGTAGAATAGCAGGAGAAATATTTTGGACTTCTGACTTTCACTTAGTCCCTGTATAAAATGCAGATATAAGATTTACTTTACAAAGATTTAGAAAATTTGGATTTCTTCAAGTAGATTCAGTCCACATACGTGCTGCAGTCAATTCACTCTACCAAGACTCTGTCACTCTTAATCATATATCTTATTTATAAAATATACAATATTAATAATATATAAGGTTTTAAAAATGAATAATAGAGAGTAAATTTCACGTTTATATGACAAGTTATAGGATCTAATTTAAATATGGGTTTGTTTTTTAAATCAATTTCTATTTGTTTAATACACAAAACAAGAATTACAATTTAAAATAAATTCTAATGCTGAATATTAAAGTCCCGCCTCACGTTTGAATATATAAAATTATTCCCAGTGGAGTAAAACACATCGCAAACATGTGTAAATGACCCGTATGCAAATCATGGACTTTTGTCAACTGATTAAGAACTTTATAATCGCCTCATTAGTGGTTTTGAGCTAAACTTTGTTTCCTTTTGAGTTTTTCTATAGTGAGTAAGTTTATTCATATCATGTATGTTTAATATATCGTAAAAAGCCTGATTACAATTACAGATCAACGTGAATAATTTTGTAAACAGACATTGTTAATGAGCCCACTCAAATGGCCACGGGATATGATTTGAGAATTAAATATGTTGGACAATTAATAAATATTACTTAATTTAGCTTTTTTCGGGATCCGTTAAAATTTAAGCAGATTATACAAGATTTTGAATAAAAGAAAGTATATTTATTTAAAAATATATAACTAGTCGTCTGTGAACATGAGACCTCAGTACGTTAGTGGATGAGATAATGTTGAGAAATTATTTATAGTGGATTTCACGAGGTGCAGTGGTAACGATATTGCACCCGTGAGCCAAGTATGAGCGCCACACCAGTAACTTCCGTACACTGAACCTAAAACAAAACAAAAAAAAAAGAATACTTATACGAAATTAGGCCGCGTTTTTGGAATTTTGAAATAATAAAAAAACATCTTAGATTTCGGCAAAGAATACTTAAACGAAATTTCAGCCCGCTAGCTGCCGCAAAATCCGTTTTTATGGTACGGATCAGAAATCCGCCATTTTGAAATTTATCGCCCTAGCAAAAAAACAGCTCGACATAAAAAGTTAAATAATTTAAAGAACACACCTACCAATTTTCGTGACGATTGTATAAAAAATACGTCTGCTACGCCAAAACAAAAACTCAAATCACCGCCATTTGGAATTTTTCCTCCCAGTAAGAAAAATGGCCGAACAAAAAACAATTTCAATAACTCAAAGAACATGATCACCGATTTTTGTGGTGATCGGATGAAAATTGCTCCTCCTACGCCAAAAATAAAACTAAAAAACGCCGCCATTTTTAATTTTTTAGCCCAATCAAGAAAACAGCTCGACATAAAAATTCAAATTATTCAAAGTACACACCTGTCAATTTTCGTGACGATAGGATGAAAAATACGCCGGCTACGCCGGAACAAGCATACTGAAATACATACGGAAAAATAGCAGAATGGGCCTATCAAGTGGAAACGTAGTCCTTCGGACAAACGAAAAAACGGAAAAATATAAAATAAATATTATAAAAAAGAGCCATTTTATTTTCTGGTATATTTTAACAATCACAGATTAGAGTTACGTTATAATATAATATAATTTTATAATATTTTCATAAACTTTTAGTTAAAACTATCATCAAATTTTATAAAAATCGGTCTAATCGGTAAGCATTTTTTTTTGTGTTTCTCTGCTACTGGCCATAGCCCTACTGGCCATGACAGCGTCACCGGTGGAATGGACGGGTGCAGAGACCCGCCTTTGAAAAAGGGGGGCCTGAAGGGCCCCAGGGGAACGCGCATCTTGAGGGCGCCTCCTGTAAGGCTCGGACCACGGCTCAGGACGCCGTTAGGTGGGAAGCGAGCGTTGGATGTGGGTTAGGATTTAAAAATCGGTAAGCTATTTAGGAACATACCATACAAGGTATTACGGATCACTAACATATATTTGCTTCATATTTGTTTGGTCTACAAGTCCGTAGAATGTTGGATATTGTTTGAAATGGATTTGGCAAATTAATATTATCTCCGTCCAAACTGATCCAGCGATATCAGTCACTCCACTTTGATGAAATAATATGGTTAGATTTAAACCACGAGCGTTTTTCTTTTAGAGTAAAATTGATTATATAAAATACTTTTTATTTATTTGAATACTTAATATAAAACATTATTATAAAATCCCATAATAGATAAAATTAAAAAATGCTAAGAAAGTATATACTAAATATTTAAATATTTTCATGTGGTGCTTCTTATATCAAAATCTTCATAGAAAATCTAAAGAATTTGTTTTGTGTTATAATATCAATGAAAATGATATTTTTATCATTATAATTATGATAAAAAGGCTAGTATCTGAGTCAAAGAGTGAGCACAAAAAGTCGCTAGTAACAGCAACAACAATTAATAACTGTATAGCGAATTTGTTTTTTGTTGATTATTTATTTATAAAGTAAATGATAATAATAATTTAATGATAATAATTTAATGATAATAATTTAAATGATATCTTCTATTCCTTTATAACGGCGTGACTAAACATGTCAATGGTACATCTGATGGTAAATGGTCAGTGTCAACTCGACACACACTGTGGAGAACTAGTATACAGATTAAGGAATGGAAGACAGGACTTCTCTCTCTCCTAGTACTAGTTAAGAAACAGTCACTCAAATAGCTACAGTATAACAAGAACAAGATTCAGTCGTTGGACTTTGACTGGTCTATTAACATTAGTAATTATAGTTCCTCTATTCAGTGATTGTTGTTCGAGAAGCGTAATGAATCATTGTGCTACAAGTCCAATCTACAATCACAAATAGGTTATTTTGAGTCGATTTGCAATTCTGATATGGATTATGGTATATTTAAGCAGTGGTTTTGTCTATGTTATCTTAGACGATGAAAAATTTTACGACTTTATATAGCCTACTTTAATTTTCCTAAATAGTAGTTTGCTAAACCTAACGCAAGTTGGTATGCCATAACTACTATTGCCTGTTAAATTATATTATATTTAATGTATACAAATTATTGATACTACTACTTGATACTAGATGATGTAGACAAACAAAATATTTATTGTCTGTCTTAAAATAGCCTGAAATTTCTTTACTCAATTTGTTAAAAAAAAAATTATGTTTGTTTTTAAAACATAAATTGTACATTTAAAACATAGTAACCAAACTTTGTAACTCAAAATAATACCAAAGTTAGCTCAATAACTGTCATATATTTACACATTGTTTTCTATAATTATCAAAACAACTTATCTTAATAAATTAAAGAGTCATGCAATCCAAAGTTTCATAAATCGCGTAAAAGCTGTAATTCATATTCCAGGGTTTTTTCCGATCACTTATTAAAAAATCCGTGCCCGCAGGGGGCACGCGTGGGTAGACCTCGTGTGTAACTCGTTTAAAATATAACTCACTACCTAAGAATAACACATGATGGCGTTGTTTACATCAAAAAATTTCAAGAAAAAAAGCGGTTTTTATTTTTTTTCTCGGAAAAAGTATCCTTTTTGGAAATACTTTTGGTACTTAAATTTAGAGTAAAAAATAACCTTTCTATTAAAAATATTTTCGAGGAGGGAATGTTTACCAGAAAAAAGTTGCCGTGGTTTTACCTACCTTAAATTTTCAAGCTAAAAGTGGTTTTTATTTTTTTTCTCGGAAACGGTACCTTTTACGGAAAAACTTTTGAAAACTAAATTTAGAGTAAAAAAATAACCTTTCTATTAAAAATACTTGTGATGTAAGAATATTTACCAGAAAAAAGTTATGAATTTTTTTCCAAAATTTTTCGGTTTTTTTACCCCCACCCCTAAGTTATTGAAGTTAGGTTTTCGATTTATCTACATTAGTTATAGGTATTCATCAAAGACATCATATGATATAAACGCGATTGATCTTCTTTGAATAGGGAAAAAGTTATGGTCGAAAAACTAAAATCAGAAAAAGTGAAGCCCTAGCGCCCCCTGTGGCCGGATTTCGCTGGTTAACGAACTTGACCTTCATTTTTGGATGTTTGTTTTTTGTGCAAAGTTTGAAAGCGATCCAAGCGAAACTGCGGCCGCTATCGTGCTGACAAAAGTCGAATCGACGCACGCACGCATATATATATATATATATATATATATATAAACTTTTTGACCAATGGTCATTTCGGACTCAGGCGGTCATAAGAAGACCTCCTGTGAAGAAATTTTTCCAAAATTCGAAAGTAGGGGACAAATGAATGGGTAGACCGAATTCTTCGAGGTCTACCCAAAAATCTACACGCCATCTTGAAACAGGGATTCTCATGTCGTGTGAGATTTTATATGACGGTTAAATAGAGCAAATAGAATTGGGCTTTTTGTAAATAAAATTGAAATAAAATTGCTTTAACTGAACTTAAAACGTTTAACGTTTACAAATATTTTTTGTTTAGAAATCATCTTTAATTACATTAAAATTATGTTTTTCTTCTTATCATATTATTTATTTTTATAATATCAATTGTTTTTGCTACCATCGAAGTATGTTGAGTTTTATTGATTCTTTCTTTTATAAATGTACAAATGTTCAGGACAGCTTCGTATCATAATTTAGAGTTTACACATAGAAGTATTTTAAACTCAATCAAAACATCAAATCTTATCTTCTAAAGAATTACACACGTGATGTATATCAATAAAATATTTTTATTCCATTCCTACTCTAAGATAAAATTTATTTAATAATAAAATAATCCGTTGTAATATGTAATTAATGCGCATTAATAATAATAATTATATTACATGTAACAAAGTAAGTTCAATGTTCCAGTCAATTACCGAGGTGGTAAATGTAAAGTTTAGATCAAATTTATAATGTTGTTAATTAACCACAATATCGATTAAACTAACCTCTCACTCATAAATCTCTTAACTTAACTAGTGATAGTCTAACTTGTTGGAATTTATCGGTTGAGATATAATTTGAACTATGTGAATAATGAGTATTTACGGTATTTCCTTAAGGAAATTGAGTTGTTTTACATATCAAGACATTGACGTAACAAAGATTTTACATTAAAAAAAAACAACATTATAATAAAAAAAATTATAAACATTATGGATATTTTTTAAATTACATTTTGTATATTAACTACAGCTACTACTATTATATTTATAAAATCCTTACATAGTAGTATCATCCCTCAACGATGATAATTTCAACTTTTGCTACAATGTTCTTCCTCATTGATTGACTTGATTTATGATCTTAGTATAATCAGCCATATAACACTTTTGTCTGTATGTGGATAAAACTACCTGTTAAGCAGTTTGAAAAAAATATGTTTTGGTAAACTAACTTAAAGCTTTATAGATATTGCAGGAGTGAATATATATACATATAAAAACTAAGCCCTATTGCTGTTGGTGATACTAATACATGGGATGATATCGATGTACACTATTTGTTAGGATTATAGCTGAGTCTGGTTATTGTGTTGGATATAATTTATTTAATTGAACGATGGTCATAATTTTTGGTAAAAAAGGATGGATTTGTGTCCAATTGATACTTTAATTAAATAATATCACTAAAACCTTTGCCATTGCTGGTTAAATTAAGTAATAAAGATTTTTTTTTTAGGAAACATGTATAATATTAAGAAATGGCATGTCTATTGTGCTGCTTGTTTCGACAGAGCTTTAACAGTGTCGACATAGTGACCACCTTAGGACAGGGCAGTTAATAATTTAAAAGACATTTATTTGGCTATTGGCTTTATCAAAATGAAAACGATACCAAATATGTGTGATGAATTGTAATATTTTATAACGTTTTGAAAATTGTAAGTAGGAATAAAACTCTTGAGATATACTAAGACTTTTTCTTTGACAACAAAAGAGCCAATGATATTCACCGAAAAAATAAGATAAATATTAATATGATAATGTATGTTGTCTATGACAGAATTTGTAGAGAAGAGAAATTACAGATGAAAGAAGGTTTGTTATTTTAAAACAAGTTATTCTTTCTCTGAGACCATTTTGTTTCTTCTTAACATTAATATAAGTTATAGAGTTTTATGAAAATAAAGAAAAAAAATCAAAGACTACAGACAAATTGCGACGTAGAGGACAAAAACGTAAATATTTAGGTTTAATAAGAACGGCGATGTGTTTGTGTTTTATTACACACTGAGATATCGCACACAGCATTTATCTTTGAGCTGACACTTGGAGCGATGTGTCTTTATCAATGGAATGTTAGATTACGACAAACTAATTATATGTGCAGGGTATCTACTTGAACTATGTACGATTTTTTAGTAGAGTATTTGAATTTGTATTCAGAATTTTAGCTATAGTTTCTCGAATTTCTGTAGATTTTGAATCTAGATTCAGGATTCTAGCTACATTCTATTCAGAGGAATGTGATCAATATTCCTCTGAATGGAAATTCACAGACTATGGTCGGTCGTTATATGGGCAAAGACAATAAATTTTTCTCCTCGTATTGCCGCATAAAATTACACCTACTGAATAAATTTAAATTACATCGCAAGGGAAAAAATCATTATACCAGAAATTGGTTTAAGATTTGAGTTAGATATGTTAGTTTATTATTTAGAGAGAAGTAAAAAAGACGGTACATCTGATGGTTGAAAATACAATGAATATTTTTTTACTATTGATAACATAAAAGGGTGTTATATATTAGATTTAACGACTTAAATTAAGAACATTATATCTGCTATTCTAAAAAATATAAGTAGAAATACACCCAAATATTAAATGAAAATAATCTCTTTAATTATGTTTTTAATCAGTGTTTTAAAACCTCTGTAACCTTTTTATCACTTTCGTAGCCTATTTAATAACATTTAAAGCTTTTAGAATTCAATCTTGAACGAAGGTATTTATATATTTTGTAAATATCTATTATAGTAAATATTATAATACTTTATTTAATAGTAAAATGAATAGTATATGTTTTGCAAGTAAATAATGCGACAACCTCAAAAGCTTGCCACATTTTTTACCTGCAAAATATTGATAATATATGGCTTAAAGCCATATGTTGTTTCATATAGAAAAATAATATTATATTTACTACCATTAGTAACAATGTGATAAAAAAATCCACTCTTTTTAAAAATAATAAAAATAAATATACTTTATTTTATATCCAGATTACAGATAAAGACGAAACAAAAATAAGAACAGCTGTACAATTTGATCGAACTGTTTGAACTTCCAGACAACCATTTATAATAGTATAGAGTTAAAATATATTAAATATATGAAAGTATGTTTCGCGTGGTCTTAAAGTGTATTATATATACGCATCTTTAAGATAAATAATATGTCTATACACAATACCTCTGCAAAGATACACCAATCAAATTAAACTGGTGGTAGCTAATCTTGTCATAAAATATATTACTCACATGTCGAGAATATTCTATTTTATTTACAAAACTGAAATTGAAAGGGAATTCGGCTTTTTAAAACGACAAATACAGTTTTTATTAAAAAAGCAGTGATTTTTTTTATCGTTGAACGGCATTCATTCAATTTCTCTTACACAGACTTTCCAGATAACTAACTGTAATATATGTAATAAATGGCTGAAAAAGAGGAAAACTGAAGTCACAATATGTTTTATCGCTTTTGAGAATATAAAGATATTAAGGATATTATAATAAAGATATAATATATTTAGAAATTAATTAAACGAAATTGTAATATTCCCCTCGGTATATTATGAAATAAACAAAACAAAGAAATAACCAAAAAAAAAAAAAATAATAACAAAAGAGTTGAATGCTCTAAACCTCATTAAAACAATCAGATAGTCATGACTGACTGACTAAAAAAAAGTACTCTTTTCACGGAATAAGATGCTTTTATTCGAAGAAGAACATTTTGTAACGCAGATATATCTGACGGTTCCATTGGTGTTGCTGCGCTTTCAAAAAATATAGAAGTATTTCACTTCATTAACACTGTTACACATACTTAATGCCACAAAGTGCATTTCCATTACGTATTTAATAGATATCTGGACCAAGTTCTAACTGTCTTCATACATAAAAGTGCATTAGACTAACATACTAAAGGTTTTCATATATCTGATTACATATTATTCGTACCAAACTCCTCATATCATAAACATTATTCAGATTAGATGAAACAAGTATTGTGAGGTTTAACGTGGATACTATGTTAACTTTAATCAATATATACATATATCACATTATGAGTAAGCTTTAAGATTTTTAACATTAGAAGATTGTTGTGACAGTAGAGTTCTTTAAAATATGCACCTGCATATCTGGAATTGTAAATGGTTACAAAGATATGTTAATACTATATTTTTTATGTTATCATTAATATTAAATATACATATTTTTATATTTATAAAATTAGCTAGTGTGATTTATTTTCATTTGTTGTTTACTAATAACGATAACTGAGCTCTCATAGAATTAAATATTGTATAGTTGTTTACCATTGTGCATATAAATACCAAATAACTTTATTTATTGCTTTACTAAATCACGCAAAAAACCTGTTTCAATATTAATGAAATAATACATAGTAAGGAAAAAGGATAAAGTTTTTACTAACCAAATTCAGCAGCTTCATAAACAAGACAAGGTAAATAAAATATATGTTAATAGGAAAGAGTCCAGAAACAAACACAACATCGGTTGTTACAAAATACTCGTATATTTGTATAAGTTTTGTTCAGTCTCCTTGTAAGATAATTAGTGAGTATTTTCTGTTTTACAGCTCTAGGATGAAGACATTTTTTTTGGTGTTATATATATTTTTGGTACATTTGTTATGTTAAAATATTTCAGGATTTAAAAGTGCTTAACTACATTTGATGTTTAGATATTTTGTCATTTTATGATCTCCATCCAATTTTTATGCTTTTCTTTTTTGAATAACTTTTGTATGTAAAAATAAAAAAATAGAAATAAAATGGCATATGGATACTAAATTTTAATATTTTAGTTTCAGATAACATAGAAAATATTAATATTTTTATGTAACATTTTATAGTAAAACAATATTTTTAATTCAGAATAATTTGTACCTTGGACTTCGTACTTGTCTTTAAAAATAAAACGTTTATTTAACATTTTTATACTAATATGTTTCGTTTTGTTTCATAATACATATTTTAATATTTTAATTCATGTTTTAATATAGCAGCGATATTTCCAAGATGAAAAGCAGAAATAAGATGTCTTTGAAAAACTTATTTATGTGTTTGCGACATCATATATTAGGTTGACATTCTTAGCGAAAGACGAACTTCAGAAAAAAAAACAGCATTTTCCCAACTCCAAACTTCTCAAAAATACTTAAGATTCATTTCTATAAGAAAATTATAAAAGTTTAAGGACCACATTACAAAGGAACGGAATGTTACATCTCTAATCATGTAATAATCTTTTACGCGTTTTAGTTAGTTTAGTTAGTTAGTTTTAGTTTAACAGAGTTGAATATGTTGCTTTTAGGGACAACTTTTTACATTTGCATGTAAAATAACATTGGTGTAATTTAAATATATATACCCATTTAATAATATATCTACACAAAAGATGTAAAAATATGGAATTAATATAAATCTAAAATAAGTTAAAGCTTAACAGATTAACATTTAATGGGGTATTTCTTATAGTTGAGATACCTTACCATACATAGGAGCCGCAAACAAATTATAACAATATATTTATATATCATTTTGTTATAGTTATAATTATCAAAACTATCACAGTTTGAATATTGATTTTGGGTAAATGATCATAACTTGGCGTATACAGAGGATGATAACCAGCGGTAATTCAAATTTCGCGATATTCTACAAACGTATTCAAAGTTTAACTAGAGAAGTTAAGTTATCTCGTATATAGGTATATAGGTATAGGTCTTATTCGCCACTTTTCTTTAATCGTGACATCCTTCACATTACATTGAACAATTTCAGACTTTTGGGAGTTTAATAATGGCCGGTCATTACATCGTACAATTATTATTACGTAAAACAATGAATGAAACGTATGAAATCATATTAATAAAAGATAATGTTATATTATATTAATGGTTATCAATTACAATGAGCTGTTAAGAGGATTTCATAAAATACAGACTACAAACCAACATAATGATTACAAGTTTATATCATTTACAATATAAATAATTTTGAATCATAATTAAAAAAGGAAAGTTGTATGTATCCAGTAAGATATTCTACCAAGCCCTTGCAGGTTGGATTAGCTTGCATCACTTATTCACGATGTATGAGATTTGCTCTATTCTGAGTTTCTCAGAATATAAAATACTTTTTTTTGTATTGATGTTTTACATTTAACAATAAAAGAAAATTGTAATGAATTGTTTATGTATTTTACTTGAAAAAAAGTTAATGAAAAACATTTGAAAAAATGTGGTAAAGTTTTTGAAAGATCCTTTTAGATACTTTAATTACTTTTTTATACTCGGAGCCAACGATCACCAACTAATGTATTAGTTTTTAAGGCTTTGGATAGATTAATAATATTACCGCTAACTTGTTACATTTATTTCATTAAATGTCAAAATTAAATGTGTTGTTATTAATATTAAAATATTACAATCCAATAAATATAATTAAAGTCCCTAAAATAAATCAGAGATGAACAGAGATATGATAATGTTAATTCGTGTAAGGATCTGATGACAAACAAAACGCGGTTTATGAAAAATATTTTAAATAAAGTGTTATTTTAAACATGTTATGAATGTACATTTTAATTATGAGCTCTTTAACTAAAAAATTTCGTAGTAACAACTTATAAAGATCAATTTACAAACAAATTATCTACATTCACATGTCAGCTCGCAGTTTGCATCTAATACTACCAGAAGGATTGCAAAAATATAAGTATCCATTTACTCTATTAAATCACAGGCCACGTGTAAGCCGCAGGTTCTAATATCATATTTCTTAGAAACTCATCTCCCATAGATTGATTGTAAGGAATTATTCTTATGAAGGTTGTATAATTGAGAAGACATAAAACACTGCCTCATCAAAACAAGTGCAACAACACTAAAAATGGAAAAGCTTATGTCGAATAGTGAGATAATATTATTATATATAATTTATAATTTTATTATGATTTGATTATGTTCATTTTGTTTACGTCACTTAATATAATGAGAAATAATATAATTCATTTAATATTATTTGTTTCACTAATAAATGAAGAAATAGTATATAATAATATAATAACTTTTACTTACTTAAATTTAACAACGGCTCCTATAATAAAGAGACTTGTCTTCATTATCTTTGCAACCTTTTAGTAGTCGGATTTGTTATATTAAATTTCATATTTATGCCAACAGCCGGTACCAAATGATACTGTTTTGCGTTAATATTTACGGCCAATGCTTCCAGATTTCTCATCACTTCGTTTATTAATATTTCTGATTGGAAAGTGAACTTGTATTTAAAGACGATTATAAAGAGGTATGACGAAAAGAAAAAAAAAAGTTATTGTCATTATTATATGTATTTTTCCTAGTTAATTTATTGGAATTTACCAGACTAGTTTAGAACCGTTAGGGGTCCTTAGTCATGAGCTCGGAGCGTGTCGAGATCGCCTCGTGAACTGCAGCATGAATACAAACAGTTAAATATATATAATAATAATAATAATTATGAATCACGAAAGTTTATGTGACTATTTCTTTAAAATTTGTATGAAGAAATGCATGTATGAAAAGGTTAATGTCTGTGGCCGAGGCGAAAGAGGTATCCCTGCATACCGTAGCGTTTGGCGCTCCGTCGTCTCTGGCTACCCCGCAAGGGATGTGGCGTAAAGATAAATCAATTATAAATAAATAAATAGAAGTTTTCAATAGAGACTATATACATATTAAACTCACAATTATTAGAAAAAATCTAATTACATAATCTTAGATGTAGAATATACATGAAAAATACGCGTAGCGTTAGAAAAAAAGATAAGAAGATACATTTCTTTTAGTCAAATATTTTAAATCACAATAATACATATTCAATATACAAATGGTTGATTGAGTTTAAGCATTTTAGACACTTTGTCGTATTGTCGATAACATCAATAATATAGAGCCATGGAAAATATTTTGATATTTTTAAAAATGAATTGCAGCACTGTTAATCTTAATTGTGTTACTCAGTATAGCAATTCAATAAAATTTATTGTAAATTTTATTCATAACGAATTTAACTGAACGTCCAAGACAGGAATGCAGTCTTAGAATTTTTCTAATCATTTGGATTCTATTCACATCGAGTCAAATGAACCAGACATAACATTGAATGGCATTTCATTTAAGAAAAAATATTTATTTTATCTGTAAAAATGTATGAATTAATAATTTAACAAATTGTTGTTTAGATTATTTTAAACAATATGATGCGTTATTTAAGTTAATTATTTAAACTACTCATCATCGTGATGATAATTAAGTGTGCATTCCTCCGTGGTATAACTATTTAAGGCATGCGAAGGGATGCTTGGAACTCACAGATAGGAAAGGAGGAATGGAATTCGTTGTCCCTAAAACGATATCATTTAATAGATGTAAAAAACATGAAAATATGTATTTTAAGGTAGTAAATTAAATGATTAACTCACATAAATACATTTCTTTTACCTTTCTTATTTAAAAATGTTATTAAAGAGTTACCTCATTTTGTGTTGTAACTACTCTTATAGACTTGAGCTATAATAATAATAATACTCTTTATTGCACACTAAAACAAAAAAAAGTAACAAAAAGAAATTAAATAAAAACAAAACAAAAACAATAACAAAAATAGAAATTATACATAACAAATTCAATTAATGTACAAGAGGCGGCCTTATCGCTAAAGCAGCGATCTCTGCCAGGCAACCTTGGGGTACAGAACCTTGTATAATTTAAAAACTAATGTTTGCGAGTAGGAGTGCAACAATTAAATAAAATTACAATACAATAAAAAGCACATACATCATAAAAATACATACCTACATACATAAATAAATTTATTAATATACATATAAATAGTGTGTTTCTAGAGTCTAGGATTATATCTTGAAATTACATGGTTAGGTTTTAAACTCAAAGTAAGTTCTGCAAGTTACAGTTTAGTTTTAATTGTTATAGATTAGGTCTTGACACCGCAGACTACCACAAAAAATCAAAGATTAGGGCTTACTGTCGAAAATTAAATGCGACATAAAACGTGTGTTTCTAGAGTCCAAGATTATATCTTGAAGTTACATGGTTAGGTTTTAATCTCAAAGTAAGTTCTATTACTTACATTTTAGTATTAATTATTATAGATTAGGTCATATACACACATATATATATATATATATATTACATATAATAAAAGTAACCAGTGAGGACGAAGAAGAAAAAAGGACAAAGTTATATATAAAGTAAAATTTATGGACATTGGGATGAATAGAAATCAGCGACGGCGATTCTTAAAAACAGCAAGAGATTTTGATTGTCTAATTTGTAAGGGGACGGAATTCCATAAACGACAAGCTTTTACAGAAAAGGAATTGGTAAAAAAAGTAGTAGAATGTGAAGGAATTTTTAAAAGGAAGTTGTTATCAGAACGTAAGGATAAAGAATGAGAATTAGTTAAAAATTGAAATTGTTTTTTTAAATACGGAGGAGTAGAAGAATGGAACAGCGTACAGTACAGCAGGTTAAGAATATGTGTATTCCGGCGGAAGCGGATAGGGAGCAACTTGAGATGTTTACGAAATTCAGAGATACGGTCATATTTGCTTAGTCCAAATATGAACCTGATGCAAAGATTTTGGAGTCTCTCAAGTTTATTTAAATGCTCTTCTTTTAAATCTAGATAACACACGTCAGCGTAGTCAAGTATAGGCAAGAGAAGGGATTTAGTGAGCGCTATCTTTGTGGGAACCAGAAGAAAATTGCGTAAACAACGAAGAGATCCGATCGTGGCAAAAATCTTTCTATTGACCTCGCCTATCTGCGGGGTCCAAGATAAATGTTGATCGAAAATGATGCCAAAGTTTTTTACTGTTTTACTGTAAGGAACCTGGACACCATTTATATAAACTTGTGGAAGACAAGACCAGTTGATTCTCGATATCAATCTTTGACTACCTATAATTATCACTTGCGATTTTGAAGGATTGATATTGAGTCCAAAGGAAATACTCCACTGATGAATACTAGTAAGTTGTTCATTTAATGTGTTTATAGTTTGCGGAAGTTCATCTACAGGCATACAATACAGGCTTTTTGAAGACCAACTTCCATTTCATATAAAATACCTCGTTCGACAGGGTCGATCGTGTTAGGTAGATTCTCGTCGGTCGGATCGACAAAGAAAAACTAGCCAGCAGTACTCTACTAGTCATTACGAGTCTTATGACGGGTCCCTCTGCATATATTGGGTGCGCGGGGAACCACCCCCACCCCTATTTCCTAAACGGGGGGTCGCATCAAAAAACTTTTCGAATAAAAATGTTTTCTCTTTAATTTGTTAATTTTCTAAGATTTTTCCTACACCAAAATTTTGCCTTCTTCTGTGACTTTTTTTCGGTTTTTAACTTTCAACCCCCCCAGCTCTTCAACCCCCTGACCGATTTCCTCCGTTCAAGAACTTAACCTTCTTTTTGCCCTTAAGAATGTGTATACCAAGTTTGAAAATCCTCCGGCAATATTTGCGACTGTAGCGTGTCCCAAAGGTTTGCAGTTTCACCCCCCCTCCTAGCCCCCCTTTTATTTTTACCAAAAAATCGAGATGCTACGTTTGTCCTACTAATTTATCCTATCGACCTGTGAAGTCAAATTTTGCCTACGATGAATTTGGACTGATGGACCATATATACATCTATATGTATATATGATCCATCAGTCCAGTCAGGAAGACCTGTCTAAAATCGTATAGTTAAGCGGAAATGTATATATCTCTGTAATAATACAATATAAAATTGCCAAATCAACATTTTTATTGACCAATCTTATCAGGTACATAAATGGAAGAACAAAAATTGAAAGATGTAACTTATCTACGAAAGAAAATATTAAAACGAAAACACTTCTTATTACGGTTTTACCCTGTGTACTGTCCAAAACCATACATAATATACGATTTTGTCCCAACATTCACACCAAACATTTAGTGCACAAAAAATCATCAATCATCATCATCATCGGAATTGTAACCTGTACAACCTTCATGGGCCTAACCTTTACAGGAAGTACACTGTACCCAACCCTCATCCGTGCGACTTCGACCATATTTTTCAAGACAGTACAGGCAAAGGCAAATCTTTACTATCTCCAGTTTCACTTTCTACTTTATCTTTATTTTTTTTCTTGGTTTCTGACAGACTCAACTTTGGTTTTTTCATTTTCGACTGCGGATTACTTAGAAGGTCGTCTTTATATGGAGATGATGTAATTATTGCCGTTTTACTTCTGCGACGGGTGATGCGTTTATTGTTGTTGTCTACTCGAGGCACAGGCATTATATCCGACGGTGATACAAGATAATTTGAATTGACTGCTCAGCTACAGCCTGGTGTTGTGGGAATAATACACGGTATTTTGCTTGTAGACTCTGTTTGCAACTCCACAGGTGTGGATGCAGAAGTAGCGAATAACGACAATACGGAAAAAGCTAAAATTTGTTCAAATGACGGTTCATGCGAAATGGATGACTTTAAAGAAGATATAGAAGGCATAATATTTGCAGATTGCTGATTGATTGGCATTTTCTTCTTGGAAAAATATATCAGTTGTTTCAGCGGCTGCAAAATCTGCATCACTAACGACATTTCTATCTGTAGGGAATATGCCTGTCTTGAAGAAACCGGTGAGGGCATTTTGCATTGAAGCCACCCTGGTGTAAGCTGTACCAAAGAGTCTAGATAGCTGAAATTGCGTGACAATTCTTGCAGGATTGTTTCGCAGAAACGTGTTTACTTCCTGTGTGTAGTAAGTACTCAGTGGGCCTATCAAACTGACGTCCAATGGTTAGAGCCTATGGGTACAGTGTGGGGGTAATCTCAGTATAATAACTCCATTGCCTCGAGCTTTCTCTGTCAATGGAAAGTTTTTTGTACGTGTGGAATGTCCATCCAGCAAAAGCAAAATAGGGTTTTCTTTCGTTGGTTTTACAGATGAGTTTAGATGATCTAACCATTGTACAAAGATTTCACTTTGCTCTCTGCACTCACATCCAACCACTTTGATGGAAATATTAGCAGCGGTGGCAGGTAATATCCAGAAGCAGACATGCAAAGCACAGTAGTAGTCAACTGACCTCTCTCAGCAGAACTTGCTAAACCAACTTGCTTCTTCCCTTTCAAAGCGAGAATTCTGCTGTGTCTTTTAAGGCACGGTAGTCAGACCGGTCTCATCAACATTGAAAATATGAGTCGGCGGAAATTTGGTGTGTTGGTCCATTAGACCTTCAACCGAAGCAAGAAACTTATCCACACTGATTCTATTAAAACCCATCGCTCTTGCAATAGAGGTTGGCTCAGCAGCACGCAGTGACAATTCGGGATAACTCTTCATAAAATAAAATAACCAATCCTCTCCAGCGTCTTTTCGATTTTTATTAAAATTATGTTGGTTACCATTGGCTTCAGCGAGTTGGTAAGCTAATACTCGCAGGTCCTTGTATGTTAGCCCAAATAAACGTTGCTCCATCAACAGAACGTGTTGAACTAAAGTAGCTTATTGATCAGTTGAAAAAATTATCTTGAATCGACCCAATCCTTTTTGTGTTGACACTGTTAGGTCATTATTTTGTCTATATTTACTAATACGATTTTGCAAGGTACTTTTTGGCATACCGTAGAACTGAGATGCTTTGAGGTATTCAAAAGTTCCTTTAAACACACTTATTATGGCCTTTTTCATTTGTTCGTCATCCCAGTCCTGTCTAGTTGTCGTTCTTGAATTATTGCGCAGCATTTCTTGATCTGAAAAAAAAATCTTAGCATATCGAGGTATAACCATATACTAACTGATTTTACCCCGTACGGTTCTGCCCCAAGGTAACCTAAAATGAATATTTGGCTCACCATAAAAAACACAAAAAAAATCGGTTAAGACAAGCACTGAAAATAATAGTAGAAACACATACAATGATATTGTAAATTACGTACTTACATTGAATTATGTTAACAGTATACACTTGTATTAGTTATTTAGTTAATAATTAGATTACAGTAGCCGAAAAACATTAAATTTATTTAATTTTGTAACGAGCGTGGCAGCATTAACAAGTTTTTGTCGACAAATGGCTCTCATTGTTAGAACCCATGGACAGAAGTTTGAGCGGCAAATTCAAACAACCAGCAGTTCTAAGGGCACCATACGGTTATACCCCGGTATACGGTTTTGGACAGGTCTCCCCTATATATAGAGGGATATATAATTATTTTTTTTGACGGATTCTCAATCTCCAGTTCATAAACGGCGTAGCGCCCTATTCTGCGGTCTGGGTCCCGTCATCGCATCGATTGCAATAGGTAGATTCATCTATGGAATCTACCTTAAAGATACTGATTTTCAGTCTTCATATTGAAATCCGACATATTCAAGAAATAACTTTATCTGAATTATATTATTATTACAAAAAATCCGTGCCCGCAGGGGGACACGCGTGGGTAGACCTCGTGTGTAACTGGTTTGAAATATAACTCACTACCTAAGAATAACACCCCTTGCGAGAATAAACTGTGATAATTTTATTTGACTTAGTCAAAGGAGTGCCTAGTGTGTTGCCTTAAATTTAGAGTAAAAAATAGCCTTTCTATTAAAAATATTTGCGAGGAGGGAATGTTTACCAGAAAAAAGTTGCCGTGGTTTTACCTACCTTAAATTTTCAAGCTAAAAGCGGTTTTTATTTTTTTTTCTGAGAAACGGTATCTTTTACGGAAAAACTTTAGGTACTTACATTTAGAGTAAAAAATAAACTTTCGGGTAAAAATACTTGTGATGTAAGAATGTTTACCAGAAAAAAGTTATGAATTTTTTTCCAAAAATTTTCGGTTTTTTACCCCCACCCCTAAGTTATTGAAGTTAGGTTTTCGGTTTATCTACCTTAGTTATAGGTATTCATCAAAGACATCATATAATATGAACGCGATTGATCTACTTTGTATAGTGAAAAAGTTATGGTCGAAAAACTGATCTCAGAAAAAGTGAAGCCCTAGCGTCCCCCGTGTCCGGATTTCTTTGGTTAACGAATTTGACCTTCATTTTCGGATTGTTGATTTTTGTGCAAAGTTAAAGTTAAAGTTACTTGTTAACGAATATAATTAACTAGAACATCTTTCATTGTAAGCAATGCTTACCGATACTGATACTATTAATAGTACAAAGCCTGAGTATGAGTTAAGAGGAGGTGTAGGCGAAAAAAACAGGTAGTGAATTTATAAAAGCTATTTGGATGCAAATGATGGGTCTTTTGCATCGTGAAATCCCTAGAGAACGAATACAATTACTTTTATAAGGTACAGAGTAAATAATACTACCGTGGTCGGATATCGTCAAAGGGCGTCTCACAAAGGAATTTCAAACTATTTTATGCTGAAGCTGAGGGTGTTCCACCGCGTTATAATAAACTGCTTAGCTGAATAATGGCGGTCTACCGACACATTTCTCTTAGATTATTGTCTATGATTTCATAATAAGGTTCGGTTTATTTTCTTTCAAATAAAAAACTTTAGTAATTAAATTAAATACATAGTTTGTTATTTTCCGTTAAACAGGACGATAAGATATGAAATAATGCACTAGTAAGAAAGCAATAACCATAAAATAAAAATATAATTGTGTGTTGTAGTGAAAGTTGTTATATAATTTTATTTAATAGTTTATGGCTTTGTGTTATTGACAGAGAAACGTATCAATAATGTAATAAATTTCGAAATAGATGATAAATATAGAGGTATAACATTTCACCGGCTTTATGTGAATCTTTTCTATACTTTTTTTCCATGACATTACATTACATGATGACATTAGGTTAATTTTAGTTAATATTAATTTTGAACGGTTATGAGTCGCAATTCATTTATCATAAGGTCGGAATAACCACGTATATGGGTATACAAGAATACAATTACAAGACAAAAAGTGCTGATAGTTTTTTATAAATATTGCTTCATTTTTGTTTAATAATATTCATAGAAAAATAATATACACTCAAATATTTTAACAATAGAAATAGCAATTTAAAATTCTCTTTGACTAAAGCTGCTAAATCAATATGAATATCTTTTATTCTTTGAAATCATCAAAAATAATAAGAGTAATAATTAGTGCTGTATGTTCTGCATTATTATAGTTTTATGATAATGAAAACGTAAAATATATGCAATGGTGAGTATGCAATATCTGTTTATGGTTTATATTATTTCTTATTTTTATTTGGTGTTTTTAATTTCAGATTTGAACATTCGTTACATTAACTTTTTAAATTAATGGAACACTGTAGTTTATTAATACACATTTACATATGAAAATATTAATAAGTATTATAATTAAACTTATTATTCTTTATTGGTGTTGCAATATTTATTTGATATATTTTTGCTTTAGATATTTCTGGAAGTTCTCTCTAATGCAATAATTATATTTCATACCCGACCTTAGACTGAGCTGCTAGAGTCACTAAACAATAAACCAACCAACTATGTGCTTCTACTACTAAAGTACAATGTATTTATACGTTGTATCGACTTAATCCTTAGTTGAACATACTGAATATACCTATACTCGAGAATTAATAATAAACTCATATTGCAGGTATTAATTTTTGCGAGTTAAAATCTTTACAAAGTCAACAACGTTATTACATTGTTGTGAGAAGCTTTATTATTTTGGAGCGATCATTTTACTTATATTAAAAGTTTAAGCTTCATTTCGGGTGTTATTCTCATCGTATCCACATTTGTCTTTTGTTGATACAAATATTTACTTTAGACTAGACACTAAAAATAATAATTATTGAGCTGAGCGAAGCGAAGCTCTTACTGGTCAAAAGTGTGTTTCGATGTTCGCCTACTCCTCCTAAGCCATTTGAGCTAGAGCTTTAAAATTTTGCATATGCATTCAAGAAAGTGTCTCACTCGTTTAGCAGTTCTTTGGTGACATTCGTGATTGTAGATTTTGATTAAATGGTTAAAAAGTGTCCCATAGATCAATATATACTTTTTTAACTTAGCAATTCATTATAACATAACTTTGCTACAATAATTGTGACAGGCGTCAAAATATAATAAATAGATATTGCACAGGACCACTCACGAGGGCATTCTTTTGTACGTTTTAGTGACGTGTTTGACTGCTGCTCGTAATTCTAATAACTCCAACGGTTATTTTAATTGTTATACAAGTTCCACTTTCACTTATAACAGATAATCTGATTCAGGATTCCCCCAATTGTGTGTTTAATCAACAAATTAAGGAAAACCGTTACGTCATTATTATTATCTTTCAGTAAAGTTATCTTTCCATTTTAACATTCATAAATGAGACAGTGCGGTTTCGTAACTGTTGAGTTCCGCAGTAGTTAAATTTGATGTACTATAAAATTATACAAGTTACGGCTTGCAATAAAACAAAAGGTGTTTTAAAGGATTAATACATTATTTATTTATTTAGCTCCACGCCATATCCCTCGCGGGGTAGCCAGAGACGACGGAGCGCCAAACGCTACGGCCCCTGAATACCTCTTTCGCCTCGGCCACAGACATCAACCTCTTCATACATGCCCTCCGGGGGGTCCTCGTGCTTTTTAAGTGACCTTCCTCCAGTATCATAGATACTGTGTTTTCGAAGGTCACTCGAGGCCTCCCCCTGTCTGTCTTACCGCTCACTTTTCCTATATAAATCTTTTTTACCATTCTTTCATCACTCATTCGTTCGACGTGCCCAAACCACCTGAGCACGTTCTTCTTCATTCTCACCGTGACATCTTCGCTTACATAATAATTATTAATTTACTAATATACATTAATGTATTAATTATAACATTTATGTGTAAATTATAATATATAATAAAAGGTTTTAATTAGTTTCCTGTCCACTTACAGTACTTTCAGATTATTACATTAGATTGATGCCTACCGCCGAATTCCATCACCGCACAGCGCGCCATCGCCTCCAATACCATCCCTACCACCTGGATGCGTGGCGATCCACCACTGTGCGGTTCTCAAGTACATTTTTTCCTCGTACCACTCGAATGTGGAACGAACTCCCTTCGGCGGTATTTCCAGATCGGTACCTTCAAAAAAGGCGTTTACTCCCACCTTTAAGGCCGGCAACGCTCCTGTAAATCTTCGGATGTTGCAAGAGTTCATGGGCGGCGGTAATCACAAATCATCTGTGACCCGCCAGCTCGTTTGCCCTCCTAATCCATAAAAAAAAAAAAAAAAAAAAGATACGGGACAGACCTTCTACGCCATTACTAGAACTTTGAATTTGATAGAATATAAAATATTTTATACAAAGAAGCCTACATTTAATATACATAACATATTATTAAATATCTAAATATATTTGTTTATATATTTATATTAGAATTTTCTCAGTTCATTTTATTGGGCATAAATATTGGTAAAATTATGAACCTCATTATAAAAATAATTATAGTGGAAGAATTTTATTTACTTATGTAAAAAATCTCGATCGATTTCTCGACGTTTCACATTTCTTTATATTCCATAAATTTTTACAATTTCAAAAAAAGGCAGGATTGCTCTGCACAAATTAGAGCGGGCAAACATTTTCAAGACTTCAAAAGCCGTAAGATTCACCCAGATACATCAACAACACCTCTCCTTTTAACATTTTTCAAAGCTTGACATCACTCGTAAGTTTCACCACCAGATACAACAGCAGCGCTTCCTCTATCAGAGATATTAAAACTGATTTAATGTGAGAAATAAAGATCGAGAATTCTGTTGCAACTCGCGTACAATAAAACAGGAATTGAACCTCTGTGCTCATCAAAGGATATGCGGTTGAAAGGCAGAGAAAGATTCTCTTTACTGATGAAAAATTAAGGTCTAAAGGAATACATTTTCATTTGTAATAGAACTTATTCGGGCCCTGGTGCTGGAGGTACAATATGGAGCACGGAGCGGACTTTTCAAGCACCAAATTTTAGAGAGACATTTGAATTAAAATTTGGTTAAGAAGTTAATTGTGCTGAGCGTAAGCAAAGCTCTTAACCGTTTGGGAGACCTTTTTTTGTGTTTAGTTGTCTCCAGAATACGACGCGATAATTAGCTAAAAATTTTCTCATGCATGTTGGAGCCGAACGCGGATGTTATAGCGAAAGCAGATTGAAAAAACGTTCAGCCATTCAAATGTTACAAAAAAAAAATCACTCCTGCCATAGACAATACATTAGAGCGTAATGTTCTTAGCTAGAAGGTGACAATTAGTCCTAATAAATCAATATTTGCTGTAGCTATTCAGATGAAAGGAGAGGGGCTCAACTCAACACCCGCGCGCAAGGTTGGCGGATCCTAGAATGAAATGGAGGTTTTAATACCAAATTTTAATAAAAGTTTCATTAAAGTCTAATACACACCATCAAAAACACTCACATTTACATACATATTCTTAAAATATCTAACTGTCACTTATATTAGTTACAACATAGAAGCCATACTAAAGCCACTAAAGGTTTTGTATACAAAATAAGTAACAAAAGTTGGTGGATTGAAGTTAGTTACTAATGAAATGAATGAAATATTAATAATTGAGATTTATGAATATATGTGTTCGCTACACATATTACTCATCTATTTTTGTTTATTTACGTCATGCATTTATCTTACATATATGAGTGTATATTTTTCGATGTAAACATCAGAACAGAATAATTAAACTATGGATAACATCATATTAAAGTAAAACAATAAAGATAAACAAAACAACGAACGAAAATAAAAAAAAACATTTTTAATGTGAATCCATTCACTACCTTGATGATCCTGTAAAATATGATGTATGTTAGATGTAAAAAGTTAGCTTAGCATTTAAAATCAATTTACTTTAAATAGAATAGCGAGATTTTATTGATTTCATTGCTTGGAGTTGTAGAAGTAATAGGATAAGAACTAAGACCAAATACACAATACATATATAAAATATCATTTATCTAATGAAATGAGTATTATTATTTAAGTGGTTGATTGAATTGAAACTGAAAAAGTTCCAAATCTTAATTTAATTTATTCAATAAAATATTAATTCTTGTATGTAATAGTATTGAAAATTAGATAATCAGTATACATTAAAGTTTGATTGGTAAAGTACTTGGTTAGTTTACATACTAATTAAATTCAACAACAGCGCCAAATGAAATCCAACCTTTCCAGGAACAACTTTCTAATTCCATTAATAAATAGTATATCATTTGAAATTGAAAGAAACTTTCGTAATTTCTGTAAACTACAAGTTTCTAATGCAGATCATAGAAAAAAAATAGAAAGTGCTTTGTCGCAATACTTTTAAAACAATTAAAAATTTACAAATGCAAAAAATAAATGTAACGTAAAATAAAATAAATTAATATAATATAAATAAAATAAATATTTATATAAAATATGCAAGACTATTAAAAAAAATCAACAAAATTATAGTTTTCCTAAAATCAATCTTACTACATACACGGCATAGCATAAAAAAAATCTGGTAAAGTCTCGATAGTAAACTAATAATTAGGTAAAAGTAAAAATAATAAAAAGAAAAAAAAATAGTTGTAAGTGATTAACATTAAAATAATAACAAAAAGAGAAAAGAAAAACATAACAACTATACATTTTAAGATTAAAACAATATCAATTAATATAACAAACAAAAATAAAATAGTAATATCTTAAAACACGGTAAGACGTCACAATTAAAACTTTCCGAACGCTTCCAAAGATCGCTAGTGTCAACTAACTGACAAATGTCAAAACAATAACAAAAATATTAATTTATTTAAACTCGACATTGTATTAGTTTTTAAAGTAATGTAGCAAATGAAAGAGAATGCAGTGTAACACTAAATATGTTTACAAATTATAAAGACACTATGCCGATCGCGAAATGAACACAACTCTTTAAGCAACTAATGTACTTTACTACTTAGTTACCTGAAGAGCCCGGCGAGTTCTGGAAGATTGTTTATATTCCTGATTTGGGACAGAGGATTCAGTGGAAGCAGGAAATCTGTCGAGGAGCGGTTGTAACTCACTTAAAGAAATAATTTTTTTCCTACTTTTATCCGGCAAGACTATGACTATATTCCCCTCTGAAGTCCAACAGTTCTTGATCCCAAAATGCCTGCGTGCAGTCATGAAAACCTTCTGCCGGGGCTTGGTGAGGAACTCAGATAATGTGCAGCTGCTTCCTTTGAGTGCAGTTTTCGAATTCCAAACAAGATTTCTATATTTTGAACCAAGAAACTTGACTAATATGGGACATGGTCGGTCTCTTTTAGCGCCAAGTCGATGACAGATATCAATACTCTCTATTACTGAACCCGGCAGCTTCATGCGATCAAACATTACAGACTTCATTAAGGATTCTGTCTTTTCATCTGTAGTCTCTTGAAAACCATGAAACAGGAGAATTTTACATCTTGATCTTGCTTCATGTTTATCAAATCCTTCTGACAACAATTGCAACTGCTGCCGCTACATGGAGAGGGTTTTCCAAACAAGATTCTTGAAGGCGGAGTATTCAGCTGCAAGTCCTGGGAGATCCTTAAAAGTGTCAGAAGTTTTTGAAGCTTGTGAAAGTGCAAGTTCCTTGTCAAAGTGATCCATACGGGACTCAAACATATTGACAATGTCATCCATGTTCTTACGTAGTTGTGTGTGTAGATCCATTTGTGATATTTTTCAAAACTTGTTTGTTGTGAAAGTTTATTTATGCCAGGTATATAGAATTGCTTCTTGTACATTAAGTAAGGTTTTTTAATGTACATATGTAAAGTTTCACTATATAATGAAAATAAAAATCAGAGGACAAAAAACTGTGTTGCTTAATGTACCAATCCCCTCAAAAAAAAGTATTTACTACACGCTAATTACCATTCGGATCCGTGAAGCCTTTTTTGAGTTATGAAATAGTTAAATGTTACGAATATTTATCATTAGATTTGAACATACATATTAATATAACAATACAAATGAACATTAAAGTGCTGTGAATTTCCTGTTAACAGATATTTAATGAACCTAATCACAGACAAACATCATAAAAAATTGGAGTTATAGAGTTCATCTTCTGCATTATGTTAACGACCACTCGCTGATGGAGTATTCTATTGGCAGACTAGGTACATTTAACTTAAGAACGTAAGACTAAGGAGATAGCAGTTTTTATGTTAACAATGCATTGTTTTACCAATAAAACATTTTTTTATTAAATAAATCAATCATAGTTTTTTTTAAGAGAACCTTAATGTGGGTAGCACATTAAGAATTTATTCCAGTGTGATATCGCTTTATGAAATTCATTTCTTGTTTTAAGTTAAAGTTAATTTGCTCTCATTACTTAAACCACTACATCAATAAAACCGAATAACAGCATCTCATTTATTATTATCATTTTAGTATCAATATGTTAACTTCCGAGAAAAGATTGTAATTTACATAATAAAGTTTCTTAATAAATTCATTAAACAACTAAATAAAAGAAATACGAACCAACTTTATTATACATATTTAAAATCACTACAATTTGATTTATTTTGATATTTATAGTCACAAAGATCTCAAAACGGTATAAATATATTTTTAACACTTTCGCTGCCACCAGATTTTCAGAAATTGAGCCCTGTGTGCTGTTTCAATTTTTCATATAAACGTTTGCATAAAGGCATTTAAATAAACGGAAAAATAGTAAAAAAAATGTTGAGCAAATTAAATACTATAAAAAATAACTTTTAATTGCTCCGTACATGCTACGGCCCTGGGGTGAAACTTGCGTCTCCGTACACGCTACGGAGCTGGCAGTGAAAGTGTTAAGTTAATCATAAACATCATTCATATGTCTCAATACTATTAATTTTTTTAAAATATATCTTTAATGTTAGTAATGAAAAATTTACATTACATTTATTATAATCTCTTCTAATCAATAACAGAATCAAAATAAATCAAACAATTGTCAAAGCTCCTTTTTAAGGTAAAGTGAACTGTCTGTTAAACATCTGATCCAATAGGACTGTGTTACTATAATTATAATAAGTGAGTTAGAGAATTAATCATCAAATATCCTATGGTATACCCATAAACCTATAATGAATTAGGGAGAAATGTATCAAGATTAATTTGATAACTTTTTAAAACAATAATATAGATGTCGCCGCTGAGCCTTAAAGGTCTCATTATTAAATTATCTATTTCTTACATATTTACAAATTGTTTGTATTAAAAAATAAAATAAATATTATAAGGTAGATTTAAGACTACCCCGCTATCCTTTTATAAATGGATAGTGTTTTGATATATATTGTGGGTAAGTGATAATTTTTTGTCACGCCATGTCACGAGATCGTGCGATATACCTAGTAGTTTTCCGGAATCGAGTCAAACGATCAACTTTTTTGAGTACTTGTATAAATGACGGACAACCCGCTTCGACGCTTTACTTTGTACGTAGTGCTTGAGTTGGACAGTGATAGTGGTACGTGATAAGAACATATTGCTGTTGTACTGTGAGTAATTATAAATGTTTCTTTATTCTTTTAGAAACTTTTAGTAATTAATTATTTCTGTTATTTCATAATCAAATATTGAATACGTTTCAACGCTGGAAAGTGTTCCTTGCTTTCTTACAATCACGCGCACTACCCTCAGAATTTTGTTTATATTGAATTTTATTTTTTGTCCTAGTATTATTAGTATATTAGTATTAGTGTATTAGATATATTTTGGTGTCCTTTATGTCCTATTTCCCGTTTAATGTAGGTAGGGCTGGTAGGTAGGTAGGGCTGTTAGGTAGATATTATTATGAGTAGCACTTTCGATTAAATTAGTTTTAGTTACATAGTTTTTTATAGTTATTTTCTTTTTCTTTCATATTATTGCCATTTTTAATGTGTCCTTTCACTGTAGTTTACCATGTGATATGTTTTATTTGTTCCGGGAATAAGTCCGCCTTTGTGCAATTTTTTTTTTCTTGTTATACTTTGAGCTTTGTACGATAGGTAGGTAGGTAGGTAGTTAGGTAGGGCTGGTAGGTAGGTAGGGCTGGTAGGTAGGTAGGGATGGTAGGTAGGTAGGGCTGTTAGGTAGGTAGGGATGGTAGGTAGGTAGGGCTGTTAGGTAGATATTATTATGAGTAGCACTTTCGATTAAATTAGTTTTAGTTACTTAGTTTTTTACAGTTATTTTCATTTTCTTTCATATTATGCCATTTTTAATGTATCTTTTCACTTTAGTTTACCATGTGATATGTTTTATTTGTTCCGGGAATAAGTCCGCCTTTGTGCAATTTTTTTTTCTTGTTATACTTTGAGCTTTGTACGGTAGGTAGGTAGGTAGGTAGGTAGGTAGGGCTGGTAGGTAGGTAGGGCTGGTAGGTAGGTAGGGCTGGTAGGTAGGTAGGGTTGTTAGGTAGGTAGGGATGTTAGGTAGGTAGGGATGTTAGGTAGGTAGGGCTGTTAGGTAGGTAGGGATGTTAGGTAGGTAGGTATGGTAGGTAGATATTATTATGAGAAGCACTTTCGATTAAATTAGTTTTAGTTACTTAGTTTTTTATAGTTTTTTTCTTTTTCTTTCATATTATTGCCATTTTTAATGTCTCCTTTCACTTTAGTTTACCATGTGATATGTTTTATTTGTTCTGAGGATAAGTCCGCCTTTGTGCAATTTTTTTTTCTTGTTATACTTTGAGCTTTGTACGGTAGGTAGGTAGGTAGGGCTGGTAGGTAGGTAGGGCTGGTAGGTAGGTAGGGATGGTAGGTAGGTAGGGATGGTAGGTAGGTAGGGCTGTTAGGTAGGTAGGGATGGTAGGTAGGTAGGGCTGTTAGGTAGATATTATGAGAAGCACTTTCGATTAAATTAGTTTTAGTTACTTAGTTTTTTATAGTTATTTTCTATTTCTTTCATATTATTGCCATTTTTAATGTGTCCTTTCACTTTAGTTTACCATGTGATATGTTTTATTTGTTCCGAGGATAAGTCCGCCTTTGTGCAATTTTTTTTTCTTGTTATACTTTGAGCTTTGTACAGTAGGTAGGTAGGTAGGTAGGTAGGTAGGGCTGGTAGGTAGGTAGGGCTGGTAGGTAGGTAGGGCTGGTAGGTAGGTAGGGCTGGTAGGTAGGTAGGGCTGGTAGGTAGGTAGGGATGTTAGGTAGGTAGGGATGGTAGGTAGGTAGGGCTGTTAGGTAGGTAGGGATGGTAGGTAGGTAGGGCTGATAGGTAGGTAGGGATGGTAGGTAGGTAGGGCTGTTAGGTAGGTAGGGATGGTAGGTAGGTAGGGCTGGTAGGTAGGTAGGGCTGGTAGGTAGGTAGGGCTGGTAGGTAGGTAGGGCTGGTAGGTAGGTAGGGCTGGTAGGTAGGTAGGGCTGGTAGGTAGGTAGGGCTGTTAGGTAGGTAGGGCTGTTAGGTAGATATTATTATGAGAAGCACTTTCGATTAAATTAGTTTTAGTTACTTAGTTTTTTATAGTTATTTTCTTTTTCTTTCATATTATTGCCATTTTTAATGTCTCCTTTCACTTTAGTTTAACATGTGATATGTTTTATTTGTTCTGAGGATAAGTCCGCCTTTGTGCAATTTTTTTTTCTTGTTATACTTTGAGCTTTGTACGGTAGGTAGGTAGGTAGGGCTGGTAGGTAGGTAGGGCTGGTAGGTAGGTAGGGCTGGTAGGTAGGTAGGGCTGGTAGGTAGGTAGGGATGGTAGGTAGGTAGGGCTGTTAGGTAGGTAGGGATGTTTGGTAGGTAGGTAGGTATGGTAGGTAGATATTATTATGAGAAGCACTTTCGATTAAATTAGTTTTAGTTACTTAGTTTTTTATAGTTTTTTTCTTTTTCTTTCATATTATTGCCATTTTTAATGTCTCCTTTCACTTTAGTTTACCATGTGATATGTTTTATTTGTTCTGAGGATAAGTCCGCCTTTGTGCAATTTTTTTTCTTGTTATACTTTGAGCTTTGTACGGTAGGTAGGTAGGTAGGGCTGGTAGGTAGGTAGGGCTGGTAGGTAGGTAGGGCTGGTAGGTAGGTAGGGCTGGTAGGTAGGTAGGGCTGGTAGGTAGGTAGGGATGGTAGGTTGGTAGGGCTGTTAGGTAGGTAGGGATGGTAGGTAGGTAGGGCTGTTAGGAAGGTAGGGATGGTAGGTAGGTAGGGATGGTAGGTAGGTAGGGCTGGTAGGTAGGTAGGGCTGGTAGGTAGGTAGGGCTGTTAGGTAGGTAGGGATGTTAGGTAGGTAGGGATGGTAGGTAGGTAGGGCTGTTAGGTAGGTAGGGCTGTTAGGTAGATATTATTATGAGAAGCACTTTCGGTTAAATTAGTTTTAGTTACTTAGTTTTTTATAGTTATTTTCTTTTTCTTTCATATTATTGCCATTTTTAATGTCTCCTTTCACTTTAGTTTACCATGTGATATGTTTTATTTGTTCCGGGAATAAGTCCGCCTTTGTGCAATTTTTTTTTCTTGTTATACTTTGAGCTTTGTACGGTAGGTAGGTAGGTAGGGCTGGTAGGTAGGTAGGGCTGGTAGGTAGGTAGGGCTGGTAGGTAGGTAGGGATGGTAGGTAGGTAGGGCTGTTAGGTAGGTAGGGATGTTTGGTAGGTAGGTAGGTATGGTAGGTAGATATTATTATGAGAAGCACTTTCGATTAAATTAGTTTTAGTTACTTAGTTTTTTATAGTTTTTTTCTTTTTCTTTCATATTATTGCCATTTTTAATGTCTCCTTTCACTTTAGTTTACCATGTGATATGTTTTATTTGTTCTGAGGATAAGTCCGCCTTTGTGCAATTTTTTTTTCTTGTTATACTTTGAGCTTTGTACGGTAGGTAGGTAGGTAGGGCTGGTAGGTAGGTAGGGCTGGTAGGTAGGTAGGGATGGTAGGTAGGTAGGGCTGATAGGTAGGTAGGGCTGATAGGTAGGTAGGGATGGTAGGTAGGTAGGGCTGTTAGGTAGGTAGGGATGGTAGGTAGGTAGGGCTGTTAGGTAGATATTATTATGAGAAGCACTTTCGATTAAATTAGTTATAGTTACTTAGTTTTTTATAGTTATTTTCTTTTTCTTTCATATTATTGCCATTTTTAATGTCTCCTTTCACTTTAGTTTACCATGTGATATGTTTTATTTGTTCTGAGGATAAGTCCGCCTTTGTGCAATTTTTTTTTCTTGTTATACTTTGAGCTTTGTACGGTAGGTAGGTAGGGCTGGTAGGTAGGTAGGGCTGGTCGGTAGGTAGGGCTGGTAGGTAGGTAGGGCTGGTAGGTAGGTAGGGCTGGTAGGTAGGTAGGGCTGGTAGGTAGGTAGGGCTGGTAGGTAGGTAGGGCTGGTAGGTAGGTAGGGCTGTTAGGTAGGTAGGGCTGTTAGGTAGGTAGGGATGTTAGGTAGGTAGGGATGGTAGGTAGGTAGGGCTGATAGGTAGGTAGGGCTGTTAGGTAGGTAGGGATGGTAGGTAGTTAGGGCTGTTAGGTAGATATTATTATGAGAAGCACTTTCGATTAAATTAGTTTTAGTTACTTAGTTTTTTATAGTTATTTTCTTTTTCTTTCATATTATTGCCATTTTTAATGTCTCCTTTCACTTTAGTTTAACATGTGATATGTTTTATTTGTTCTGAGGATAAGTCCGTCTTTGTGCAATTTTTTTTTCTTGTTATACTTTGAGCTTTGTACGGTAGGTAGGTAGGTAGGGCTGGTAGGTAGGTAGGGCTGGTAGGTAGGTAGGGCTGGTAGGTAGGTAGGGATGGTAGGTAGGTAGGGCTGTTAGGTAGGTAGGGCTGTTAGGTAGGTAGGGATGGTAGGTAGGTAGGACTGTTAGGTAGATATTATTATGAGAAGCACTTTCGATTAAATTAGTTTTAGTTACTTAGTTTTTTATAGTTATTTTCTATTTCTTTCATATTATTGCCATTTTTAATGTGTCCTTTCACTTTAGTTTACCATGTGATAGGTTTTATTTGTTCCGAGGATAAGTCCGCCTTTGTGCAATTTTTTTTTCTTGTTATACTTTGAGCTTTGTACGGTAGGTAGGTAGGTAGGTAGGTAGGTAGGGCTGGTAGGTAGGTAGGGCTGGTAGGTAGGTAGGGCTGGTAGGTAGGTAGGGCTGGTAGGTAGGTAGGGCTGGTCGGTAGGTAGGGCTGGTAGGTAGTTAGGGCTGGTAGGTAGGTAGGGCTGTTAGGAAGGTAGGGATGTTAGGTAGGTAGGGATGGTAGGTAGGTAGGGCTTGTAGGTAGGTAGGGATGGTAGGTAGGTAGGGATGGTAGGTAGGTAGGGCTGGTAGGTAGGTAGGGCTGGTAGGTAGGTAGGGCTGTTAGGTAGGTAGGGATGTTAGGTAGGTAGGGATGGTAGGTAGGTAGGACTGTTAGGTAGATATTATTATGAGAAGCACTTTCGATTAAATTAGTTTTAGTTACTTAGTTTTTTATAGTTATTTTCTATTTCTTTCATATTATTGCCATTTTTAATGTGTCCTTTCACTTTAGTTTACCATGTGATAGGTTTTATTTGTTCCGAGGATAAGTCCGCCTTTGTGCAATTTTTTTTTCTTGTTATACTTTGAGCTTTGTACGGTAGGTAGGTAGGTAGGTAGGTAGGTAGGGCTGGTAGGTAGGTGGGGCTGGTAGGTAGGTAGGGCTGGTAGGTAGGTAGGGCTGGTAGGTAGGTAGGGCTGGTCGGTAGGTAGGGCTGGTAGGTAGTTAGGGCTGGTAGGTAGGTAGGGCTTGTAGGTAGGTAGGGCTGTTAGGAAGGTAGGGATGTTAGGTAGGTAGGGATGGTAGGTAGGTAGGGCTTGTAGGTAGGTAGGGATGGTAGGTAGGTAGGGATGGTAGGTAGGTAGGGCTGGTAGGTAGGTAGGGCTGTTAGGTAGGTAGGGATGTTAGGTAGGTAGGGATGGTAGGTAGGTAGGGCTGATAGGTAGGTAGGGCTGATAGGTAGGTAGGGATGGTAGGTAGGTAGGGCTGTTAGGTAGGTAGGGATGGTAGGTAGGTAGGGCTGTTAGGTAGATATTATTATGAGAAGCACTTTCGATTAAATTAGTTATAGTTACTTAGTTTTTTATAGTTATTTTCTTTTTCTTTCATATTATTGCCATTTTTAATGTCTCCTTTCACTTTAGTTATGTGATATGTTTTATTTGTTCTGAGGATAAGTCCGCCTTTGTGCAATTTTTTTTTCTTGTTATACTTTGAGCTTTGTACGGTAGGTAGGTAGGTAGGTAGGTAGGTAGGGCTGGTAGGTAGGTAGGGCTGGTAGGTAGGTAGGGCTGGTAGGTAGGTAGGGCTGTTAGGTAGGTAGGGATGGTAGGTAGGTAGGGCTGTTAGGTAGGTAGGGATGGTAGGTAGGTAGGAATGGTAGGTAGGTAGGGCTGGTAGGTAGGTAGGGCTGTTAGGTAGGTAGGGATGTTAGGTAGGTAGGGATGGTAGGTAGGTAGGGCTGGTAGGTAGGTAGGGATGGTAGGTAGGTAGGGCTGGTAGGTAGGTAGGGATGTTAGGTAGGTAGGGATGGTAGGTAGGTAGGGCTGATAGGTAGGTAGGGCTGTTAGGTAGGTAGGGATGGTAGGTAGGTAGGGCTGTTAGGTAGATATTATTATGAGAAGCACTTTCGATTAAATTAGTTTTAGTTACTTAGTTTTTTATAGTTATTTTCTTTTTCTTTCATATTATTGCCATTTTTAATGTCTCCTTTCACTTTAGTTTAACATGTGATATGTTTTATTTGTTCTGAGGATAAGTCCGTCTTTGTGCAATTTTTTTTTCTTGTTATACTTTGAGCTTTGTACGGTAGGTAGGTAGGTAGGGCTGGTAGGTAGGTAGGGCTGGTAGGTAGGTAGGGCTGGTAGGTAGGTAGGGATGGTAGGTAGGTAGGGCTGTTAGGTAGGTAGGGCTGTTAGGTAGGTAGGGATGGTAGGTAGGTAGGACTGTTAGGTAGATATTATTATGAGAAGCACTTTCGATTAAATTAGTTTTAGTTACTTAGTTTTTTATAGTTATTTTCTATTTCTTTCATATTATTGCCATTTTTAATGTGTCCTTTCACTTTAGTTTACCATGTGATAGGTTTTATTTGTTCCGAGGATAAGTCCGCCTTTGTGCAATTTTTTTTTCTTGTTATACTTTGAGCTTTGTACGGTAGGTAGGTAGGTAGGTAGGTAGGTAGGGCTGGTAGGTAGGTAGGGCTGGTAGGTAGGTAGGGCTGGTAGGTAGGTAGGGCTGGTAGGTAGGTAGGGCTGGTCGGTAGGTAGGGCTGGTAGGTAGTTAGGGCTGGTAGGTAGGTAGGGCTTGTAGGTAGGTAGGGCTGTTAGGTAGGTAGGGATGTTAGGTAGGTAGGGATGGTAGGTAGGTAGGGCTTGTAGGTAGGTAGGGATGGTAGGTAGGTAGGGATGGTAGGTAGGTAGGGCTGGTAGGTAGGTAGGGCTGTTAGGTAGGTAGGGATGTTAGGTAGGTAGGGATGGTAGGTAGGTAGGGCTGATAGGTAGGTAGGGCTGATAGGTAGGTAGGGATGGTAGGTAGGTAGGGCTGTTAGGTAGGTAGGGATGGTAGGTAGGTAGGGCTGTTAGGTAGATATTATTATGAGAAGCACTTTCGATTAAATTAGTTATAGTTACTTAGTTTTTTATAGTTATTTTCTTTTTCTTTCATATTATTGCCATTTTTAATGTCTCCTTTCACTTTAGTTATGTGATATGTTTTATTTGTTCTGAGGATAAGTCCGCCTTTGTGCAATTTTTTTTTCTTGTTATACTTTGAGCTTTGTACGGTAGGTAGGTAGGTAGGTAGGTAGGTAGGGCTGGTAGGTAGGTAGGGCTGGTAGGTAGGTAGGGCTGTTAGGTAGGTAGGGATGGTAGGTAGGTAGGGCTGTTAGGTAGGTAGGGATGGTAGGTAGGTAGGAATGGTAGGTAGGTAGGGCTGGTAGGTAGGTAGGGCTGTTAGGTAGGTAGGAATGTTAGGTAGGTAGGGATGGTAGGTAGGTAGGGCTGGTAGAAAGGTAGGGATGGTAGGTAGGTAGGGCTGGTAGGTAGGTAGGGCTGGTAGGTAGGTAGGGCTGGTAGGTAGGTAGGGCTGTTAGGTAGGTAGGGATGTTAGGAAGGTAGGGATGGTAGGTAGGTAGGGCTGATAGGTAGGTAGGGCTGATAGGTAGGTAGGGATGGTAGGTAGGTAGGGCTGTTAGGTAGGTAGGGCTGTTAGGTAGATATTATTATGACAAGCACTTTCGATTAAATTAGTTATAGTTACTTAGTTTTTTATAGTTATTTTCTTTTTCTTTCATATTATTGCCATTTTTAATGTCTCCTTTCACTTTAGTTTACCATGTGATATGTTTTATTTGTTTTGAGGATAAGTCCGCCTTTGTGCAATTTTTTTTTCTTGTTATACTTTGAGCTTTGTACGGTAGGTAGGTAGGTAGGGCTGGTAGGTAGGTAGGGCTGGTAGGTAGGTAGGGCTGGTAGGTAGGTAGGGCTGGTAGGTAGGTAGGGCTGGTAGGTAGGTAGGGATGGTACGTAGGTAGGGCTGTTAGGTAGGTAGGGCTGGTAGGTAGGTAGGGCTGGTAGGTAGGTAGGGCTGTTAGGTAGATATTATTATGAGAAGCACTTTCGATTAAATTAGTTTTAGTTACTTAGTTTTTTATAGTTATTTTCTATTTCTTTCATATTATTGCCATTTTTAATGTGTCCTTTCACTTTAGTTTACCATGTGATAGGTTTTATTTGTTCCGAGGATAAGTCCGCCTTTGTGCAATTTTTTTTTCTTGTTATACTTTGAGCTATGTACGGTAAGTAGGTAGGTAGGTAGGTAGTTAGGGCTGGTAGGTAGGTAGGGCTGGTAGGTAGGTAGGGCTGGTAGGTAGGTAGGGCTGGTAGGTAGGAAGGGCTGGTAGGTAGGTAGGGCTGTTAGGTAGGTAGGGATGTTAGGTAGGTAGGGATGGTAGGTAGGTAGGGCTGGTAGGTAGGTAGGGCTGGTAGGTAGGTAGGGCTGGTAGGTAGGTAGGGCTGTTAGGTAGGTAGGGATGGTAGGTAGGTAGGGCTGTTAGGTAGATAGGGATGGTAGGTAGGTAGGGCTGTTAGGTAGATATTATTATGACAAGCACTTTCGATTAAATTAGTTTTAATTACTTAGTTTTTTATAGTTATTTTCTTTTTCTTTCATATTATTGCCATTTTTAATGTCTCCTTTCACTTTAGTTTACCATGTGATATGTTTTATTTGTTCCGGGAATAAGTCCGCCTTTGTGCATTTTTTTTTTGTTATACTTTGAGCTTTGTACGGTAGGTAGGTAGGGCTGGTAGGTAGGTAGGGCTGGTAGGTAGGTAGGGCTGTTAGGTAGGTAGGGATGTTAGGTAGGTAGGGATGGTAGGTAGGTAGGGCTGTTAGGTAGGTAGGGATGGTAGGTAGGTAGGGATGGTAGGTAGGTAGGGCTGGTAGGTAGGTAGGGCTGGTAGATAGGTAGGGCTGTTAGGTAGGTAGGGATGTTAGGTAGGTAGGGATGGTAGGTAGGTAGGGCTGTTAGGTAGGTAGGGATGGTAGGTAGGTAGGGCTGATAGGTAGGTAGGGCTGTTAGGTAGATATTATTATGAGAAGCACTTTCGATTAAATTAGTTTTAGTTACTTAGTTTTTTATAGTTATTTTCTTTTTCTTTCATATTATTGCCATTTTTAATGTCTCCTTTCACTTTAGTTTACCATGTGATATGTTTTATTTGTTCCGGGAATAAGTCCGCCTTTGTGCAATTTTTTTTTCTTGTTATACTTTGAGCTTTGTACGGTAGGTAGGTAGGTAGGTGGGTAGGGCTGGTAGGTAGGTAGGGCTGGTAGGTAGGTAGGGCTGGTAGGTAGGTAGGGCTGGTAGGTAGGGATGGTAGGTAGGTAGGGCTGGTAGGTAGGTAGGGATGGTAGGTAGGTAGGGCTGGTAGGTAGGTAGGGCTGTTAGGTAGGTAGGGATGTTAGGTAGGTAGGGATGGTAGGTAGGTAGGGCTGGTAGGTAGGTAGGGATGGTAGGTAGGTAGGGATGATAGGTAGGTAGGGCTGGTAGGTAGGTAGGGCTGGTAGGTAGGTAGGGCTGGTAGGTAGGTAGGGCTGGTCGGTAGGTAGGGCTGGTAGGTAGGTAGGGCTGGTAGGTAGGTAGGGCTGGTAGGTAGGTAGGGCTGGTAGGTAGGTAGGGCTGGTAGGTAGGTAGGGCTGTTAGGTAGGTAGGGCTGTTAGGTAGGTAGGGATGTTAGGTAGGTAGGGATGGTAGGTAGGTAGGGCTGATAGGTAGGTAGGGCTGTTAGGTAGGTAGGGATGGTAGGTAGGTAGGGCTGTTAGGTAGATATTATTATGAGAAGCACTTTCGATTAAATTAGTTTTAGTTACTTAGTTTTTTAGAGTTATTTTCTTTTTCTTTCATATTATTGCCATTTTTAATGTCTCCTTTCACTTTAGTTTAACATGTGATATGTTTTATTTGTTCTGAGGATAAGTCCGTCTTTGTGCAATTTTTTTTTCTTGTTATACTTTGAGCTTTGTACGGTAGGTAGGTAGGTAGGGCTGGTAGGTAGGTAGGGCTGGTAGGTAGGTAGGGCTGGTAGGTAGGTAGGGCTGGTAGGTAGGTAGGGCTGTTAGGTAGGTAGGGCTGTTAGGTAGGTAGGGATGGTAGGTAGGTAGGACTGTTAGGTAGATATTATTATGAGAAGCACTTTCGATTAAATTAGTTTTAGTTACTTAGTTTTTTATAGTTATTTTCTATTTCTTTCATATTATTGCCATTTTTAATGTGTCCTTTCACTTTAGTTTACCATGTGATAGGTTTTATTTGTTCCGAGGATAAGTCCGCCTTTGTGCAATTTTTTTTTCTTGTTATACTTTGAGCTTTGTACGGTAGGTAGGTAGGTAGGTAGGTAGGTAGGGCTGGTAGGTAGGTAGGGCTGGTAGGTAGGTAGGGCTGGTAGGTAGGTAGGGCTGGTAGGTAGGAAGGGCTGGTCGGTAGGTAGGGCTGGTAGGTAGGTAGGGCTGGTAGGTAGGTAGGGCTGGTAGGTAGGTAGGGCTGGTAGGTAGGTAGGGCTGGTAGGTAGGTAGGGCTGTTAGGTAAGTAGGGCTGTTAGGTAGGTAGGGATGTTAGGTAGGTAGGGATGGTAGGTAGGTAGGGCTGATAGGTAGGTAGGGCTGTTAGGTAGGTAGGGATGGTAGGTAGGTAGGGCTGTTAGGTAGATATTATTATGAGAAGCACTTTCGATTAAATTAGTTTTAGTTACTTAGTTTTTTATAGTTATTTTCTTTTTCTTTCATATTATTGCCATTTTTAATGTCTCCTTTCACTTTAGTTTAACATGTGATATGTTTTATTTGTTCTGAGGATAAGTCCGTCTTTGTGCAATTTTTTTTTCTTGTTATACTTTGAGCTTTGTACGGTAGGTAGGTAGGTAGGGCTGGTAGGTAGGTAGGGCTGGTAGGTAGGTAGGGCTGGTAGGTAGGTAGGGATGGTAGGTAGGTAGGGCTGTTAGGTAGGTAGGGCTGTTAGGTAGGTAGGGATGGTAGGTAGGTAGGACTGTTAGGTAGATATTATTATGAGAAGCACTTTCGATTAAATTAGTTTTAGTTACTTAGTTTTTTATAGTTATTTTCTATTTCTTTCATATTATTGCCATTTTTAATGTGTCCTTTCACTTTAGTTTACCATGTGATAGGTTTTATTTGTTCCGAGGATAAGTCCGCCTTTGTGCAATTTTTTTTTCTTGTTATACTTTGAGCTTTGTACGGTAGGTAGGTAGGTAGGTAGGTAGGTAGGGCTGGTAGGTAGGTAGGGCTGGTAGGTAGGTAGGGCTGGTAGGTAGGTAGGGCTGGTAGGTAGGTAGGGCTGGTCGGTAGGTAGGGCTGGTAGGTAGTTAGGGCTGGTAGGTAGGTAGGGCTTGTAGGTAGGTAGGGCTGTTAGGTAGGTAGGGATGTTAGGTAGGTAGGGATGGTAGGTAGGTAGGGCTTGTAGGTAGGTAGGGATGGTAGGTAGGTAGGGATGGTAGGTAGGTAGGGCTGGTAGGTAGGTAGGGCTGTTAGGTAGGTAGGGATGTTAGGTAGGTAGGGATGGTAGGTAGGTAGGGCTGATAGGTAGGTAGGGCTGATAGGTAGGTAGGGATGGTAGGTAGGTAGGGCTGTTAGGTAGGTAGGGATGGTAGGTAGGTAGGGCTGTTAGGTAGATATTATTATGAGAAGCACTTTCGATTAAATTAGTTTTAGTTACTTAGTTTTTTATAGTTATTTTCTTTTTCTTTCATATTATTGCCATTTTTAATGTCTCCTTTCACTTTAGTTTACCATGTGATATGTTTTATTTGTTCCGGGAATAAGTCCGCCTTTGTGCATTTTTTTTTTTGTTATACTTTGAGCTTTGTACGGTAGGTAGGTAGGTAGGGCTGGTAGGTAGGTAGGGCTGGTAGGTAGGTAGGGCTGTTAGGTAGGTAGGGATGTTAGGTAGGTAGGGATGGTAGGTAGGTAGGGCTGTTAGGTAGGTAGGGATGGTAGGTAGGTAGGGATGGTAGGTAGGTAGGGCTGGTAGGTAGGTAGGGCTGGTAGGTAGGTAGGGCTGTTAGGTAGGTAGGGATGTTAGGTAGGTAGGGCTGGTAGGTAGGTAGGGCTGGTAGGTAGGTAGGGCTGGTAGGTAGGTAGGGCTGGTAGGTAGGTAGGGCTGGTAGGTAGGTAGGGCTGGTAGGTAGGTAGGGCTGTTAGGTAGGTAGGGCTGTTAGGTGGGTAGGGATGTTAGGTAGGTAGGGATGGTAGGTAGGTAGGTCTGATAGGTAGGTAGGGCTGTTAGGTAGGTAGGGCTGGTAGGTAGGTAGGGCTGTTAGGTAGATATTATTATGAGAAGCACTTTCGATTAAATTAGTTTTAGTTACTTAGTTTTTTATAGTTATTTTCTTTTTCTTTCATATTATTGCCATTTTTAATGTCTCCTTTCACTTTAGTTTAACATGTGATATGTTTTATTTGTTCTGAGGATAAGTCCGCCTTTGTGCAATTTTTTTTTCTTGTTATACTTTGATCTTTGTACGGTAGGTAGGTAGGTAGGGCTGGTAGGTAGGTAGGGCTGGTAGGTAGGTAGGGCTGGTAGGTAGGTAGGGATGGTAGGTAGGTAGGGCTGTTAGGTAGGTAGGGCTGTTAGGTAGATATTATTATGACAAGCACTTTCGATTAAATTAGTTATAGTTACTTAGTTTTTTATAGTTATTTTCTTTTTCTTTCATATTATTGCCATTTTTAATGTCTCCTTTCACTTTAGTTTACCATGTGATATGTTTTATTTGTTTTGAGGATAAGTCCGCCTTTGTGCAATTTTTTTTTCTTGTTATACTTTGAGCTTTGTACGGTAGGTAGGTAGGTAGGGCTGGTAGGTAGGTAGGGCTGGTAGGTAGGTAGGGCTGGTAGGTAGGTAGGGCTGGTAGGTAGGTAGGGCTGGTAGGTAGGTAGGGCTGGTCGGTAGGTAGGGCTGGTAGGTAGGTAGGGCTGGTAGGTAGGTAGGGCTGGTAGGTAGGTAGGGCTGGTAGGTAGGTAGGGCTGTTAGGTAGGTAGGGCTGTTAGGTAGGTAGGGATGTTAGGTAGGTAGGGATGGTAGGTAGGTAGGGCTGATAGGTAGGTAGGGCTGTTAGGTAGGTAGGGATGGTAGGTAGGTAGGGCTGTTAGGTAGATATTATTATGAGAAGCACTTTCGATTAAATTAGTTTTAGTTACTTAGTTTTTTATAGTTATTTTCTTTTTCTTTCATATTATTGCCATTTTTAATGTCTCCTTTCACTTTAGTTTAACATGTGATATGTTTTATTTGTTCTGAGGATAAGTCCGTCTTTGTGCAATTTTTTTTTCTTGTTATACTTTGAGCTTTGTACGGTAGGTAGGTAGGTAGGGCTGGTAGGTAGGTAGGGCTGGTAGGTAGGTAGGGCTGGTAGGTAGGTAGGGCTGGTAGGTAGGTAGGGCTGGTAGGTAGGTAGGGATGGTAGGTAGGTAGGGCTGTTAGGTAGGTAGGGATGTTTGGTAGGTAGGTAGGTATGGTAGGTAGATATTATTATGAGAAGCACTTTCGATTAAATTAGTTTTAGTTACTTAGTTTTTTATAGTTTTTTTCTTTTTCTTTCATATTATTGCCATTTTTAATGTCTCCTTTCACTTTAGTTTACCATGTGATATGTTTTATTTGTTCTGAGGATAAGTCCGCCTTTGTGCAATTTTTTTTTCTTGTTATACTTTGAGCTTTGTACGGTAGGTAGGTAGGTAGGGCTGGTAGGTAGGTAGGGCTGGTAGGTAGGTAGAGCTGGTAGGTAGGTAGGGCTGGTAGGTAGGTAGGGCTGGTAGGTAGGTAGGGATGGTAGGTAGGTAGGGCTGTTAGGTAGGTAGGGATGGTAGGTAGGTAGGGCTGTTAGGAAGGTAGGGATGGTAGGTAGGTAGGGATGGTAGGTAGGTAGGGCTGGTAGGTAGGTAGGGCTGGTAGGTAGGTAGGGCTGTTAGGTAGGTAGGGATGTTAGGTAGGTAGGGATGGTAGGTAGGTAGGGCTGTTAGGTAGGTAGGGATGGTAGGTAGGTAGGGCTGATAGGTAGGTAGGGCTGTTAGGTAGATATTATTATGAGAAGCACTTTCGGTTAAATTAGTTTTAGTTACTTAGTTTTTTATAGTTATTTTCTTTTTCTTTCATATTATTGCCATTTTTAATGTCTCCTTTCACTTTAGTTTACCATGTGATATGTTTTATTTGTTCCGGGAATAAGTCCGCCTTTGTGCAATTTTTTTTTCTTGTTATACTTTGAGCTTTGTACGGTAGGTAGGTAGGTAGGGCTGGTAGGTAGGTAGGGCTGGTAGGTAGGTAGGGCTGGTAGGTAGGTAGGGATGGTAGGTAGGTAGGGCTGTTAGGTAGGTAGGGATGTTTGGTAGGTAGGTAGGTATGGTAGGTAGGTAGGTATGGTAGGTAGATATTATTATGAGAAGCACTTTCGATTAAATTAGTTTTAGTTACTTAGTTTTTTATAGTTTTTTTCTTTTTCTTTCATATTATTGCCATTTTTAATGTCTCCTTTCACTTTAGTTTACCATGTGATATGTTTTATTTGTTCTGAGGATAAGTCCGCCTTTGTGCAATTTTTTTTTCTTGTTATACTTTGAGCTTTGTACGGTAGGTAGGTAGGTAGGGCTGGTAGGTAGGTAGGGCTGGTAGGTAGGTAGGGATGGTAGGTAGGTAGGGCTGATAGGTAGGTAGGGCTGATAGGTAGGTAGGGATGGTAGGTAGGTAGGGCTGTTAGGTAGGTAGGGATGGTAGGTAGGTAGGGCTGTTAGGTAGATATTATTATGAGAAGCACTTTCGATTAAATTAGTTATAGTTACTTAGTTTTTTATAGTTATTTTCTTTTTCTTTCATATTATTGCCATTTTTAATGTCTCCTTTCACTTTAGTTTACCATGTGATATGTTTTATTTGTTCTGAGGATAAGTCCGCCTTTGTGCAATTTTTTTTTCTTGTTATACTTTGAGCTTTGTACGGTAGGTAGGTAGGGCTGGTAGGTAGGTAGGGCTGGTCGGTAGGTAGGGCTGGTAGGTAGGTAGGGCTGGTAGGTAGGTAGGGCTGGTAGGTAGGTAGGGCTGGTAGGTAGGTAGGGCTGGTAGGTAGGTAGGGCTGGTAGGTAGGTAGGGCTGTTAGGTAGGTAGGGCTGTTAGGTAGGTAGGGATGTTAGGTAGGTAGGGATGGTAGGTAGGTAGGGCTGATAGGTAGGTAGGGCTGTTAGGTAGGTAGGGATGGTAGGTAGGTAGGGCTGTTAGGTAGATATTATTATGAGAAGCACTTTCGATTAAATTAGTTTTAGTTACTTAGTTTTTTATAGTTATTTTCTTTTTCTTTCATATTATTGCCATTTTTAATGTCTCCTTTCACTTTAGTTTAACATGTGATATGTTTTATTTGTTCTGAGGATAAGTCCGTCTTTGTGCAATTTTTTTTTCTTGTTATACTTTGAGCTTTGTACGGTAGGTAGGTAGGTAGGGCTGGTAGGTAGGTAGGGCTGGTAGGTAGGTAGGGCTGGTAGGTAGGTAGGGATGGTAGGTAGGTAGGGCTGTTAGGTAGGTAGGGCTGTTAGGTAGGTAGGGATGGTAGGTAGGTAGGACTGTTAGGTAGATATTATTATGAGAAGCACTTTCGATTAAATTAGTTTTAGTTACTTAGTTTTTTATAGTTATTTTCTATTTCTTTCATATTATTGCCATTTTTAATGTGTCCTTTCACTTTAGTTTACCATGTGATAGGTTTTATTTGTTCCGAGGATAAGTCCGCCTTTGTGCAATTTTTTTTTCTTGTTATACTTTGAGCTTTGTACGGTAGGTAGGTAGGTAGGTAGGTAGGTAGGGCTGGTAGGTAGGTAGGGCTGGTAGGTAGGTAGGGCTGGTAGGTAGGTAGGGCTGGTAGGTAGGTAGGGCTGGTCGGTAGGTAGGGCTGGTAGGTAGTTAGGGCTGGTAGGTAGGTAGGGCTTGTAGGTAGGTAGGGCTGTTAGGTAGGTAGGGATGTTAGGTAGGTAGGGATGGTAGGTAGGTAGGGCTTGTAGGTAGGTAGGGATGGTAGGTAGGTAGGGATGGTAGGTAGGTAGGGCTGGTAGGTAGGTAGGGCTGTTAGGTAGGTAGGGATGTTAGGTAGGTAGGGATGGTAGGTAGGTAGGGCTGATAGGTAGGTAGGGCTGATAGGTAGGTAGGGATGGTAGGTAGGTAGGGCTGTTAGGTAGGTAGGGCTGTTAGGTAGATATTATTATGAGAAGCACTTTCGATTAAATTAGTTATAGTTACTTAGTTTTTTATAGTTATTTTCTTTTTCTTTCATATTATTGCCATTTTTAATGTCTCCTTTCACTTTAGTTATGTGATATGTTTTATTTGTTCTGAGGATAAGTCCGCCTTTGTGCAATTTTTTTTTCTTGTTATACTTTGAGCTTTGTACGGTAGGTAGGTAGGTAGGTAGGTAGGTAGGGCTGGTAGGTAGGTAGGGCTGGTAGGTAGGTAGGGCTGTTAGGTAGGTAGGGATGGTAGGTAGGTAGGGCTGTTAGGTAGGTAGGGATGGTAGGTAGGTAGGAATGGTAGGTAGGTAGGGCTGGTAGGTAGGTAGGGCTGTTAGGTAGGTAGGAATGTTAGGTAGGTAGGGATGGTAGGTAGGTAGGGCTGGTAGGTAGGTAGGGATGGTAGGTAGGTAGGGCTGGTAGGTAGGTAGGGCTGGTAGGTAGGTAGGGCTGGTAGGTAGGTAGGGCTGTTAGGTAGGTAGGGATGTTAGGAAGGTAGGGATGGTAGGTAGGTAGGGCTGATAGGTAGGTAGGGCTGATAGGTAGGTAGGGATGGTAGGTAGGTAGGGCTGTTAGGTAGGTAGGGCTGTTAGGTAGATATTATTATGACAAGCACTTTCGATTAAATTAGTTATAGTTACTTAGTTTTTTATAGTTATTTTCTTTTTCTTTCATATTATTGCCATTTTTAATGTCTCCTTTCACTTTAGTTTACCATGTGATATGTTTTATTTGTTTTGAGGATAAGTCCGCCTTTGTGCAATTTTTTTTTCTTGTTATACTTTGAGCTTTGTACGGTAGGTAGGTAGGTAGGGCTGGTAGGTAGGTAGGGCTGTTAGGTAGGTAGGGCTGGTAGGTAGGTAGGGCTGGTAGGTAGGTAGGGCTGGTAGGTAGGTAGGGATGGTACGTAGGTAGGGCTGTTAGGTAGGTAGGGCTGTTAGGTAGGTAGGGATGGTAGGTAGGTAGGGCTGTTAGGTAGATATTATTATGAGAAGCACTTTCGATTAAATTAGTTTTAGTTACTTAGTTTTTTATAGTTATTTTCTATTTCTTTCATATTATTGCCATTTTTAATGTGTCCTTTCACTTTAGTTTACCATGTGATAGGTTTTATTTGTTCCGAGGATAAGTCCGCCTTTGTGCAATTTTTTTTTCTTGTTATACTTTGAGCTATGTACGGTAAGTAGGTAGGTAGGTAGGTAGTTAGGGCTGGTAGGTAGGTAGGGCTGGTAGGTAGGTAGGGCTGGTAGGTAGGTAGGGCTGGTAGGTAGGTAGGGCTGGTAGGTAGGTAGGGCTGTTAGGTAGGTAGGGATGTTAGGTAGGTAGGGATGTTAGGTAGGTAGGGATGGTAGGTAGGTAGGGCTGGTAGGTAGGTAGGGCTGGTAGGTAGGTAGGGCTGGTAGGTAGGTAGGGCTGTTAGGTAGGTAGGGATGGTAGGTAGGTAGGGCTGTTAGGTAGGTAGGGATGGTAGGTAGGTAGGGCTGTTAGGTAGATATTATTATGACAAGCACTTTCGATTAAATTAGTTTTAATTACTTAGTTTTTTATAGTTATTTTCTTTTTCTTTCATATTATTGCCATTTTTAATGTCTCCTTTCACTTTAGTTTACCATGTGATATGTTTTATTTGTTCCGGGAATAAGTCCGCCTTTGTGCATTTTTTTTTTTGTTATACTTTGAGCTTTGTACGGTAGGTAGGTAGGGCTGGTAGGTAGGTAGGGCTGGTAGGTAGGTAGGGCTGTTAGGTAGGTAGGGATGTTAGGTAGGTAGGGATGGTAGGTAGGTAGGGCTGTTAGGTAGGTAGGGATGGTAGGTAGGTAGGGATGGTAGGTAGGTAGGGCTGGTAGGTAGGTAGGGCTGGTAGATAGGTAGGGCTGTTAGGTAGGTAGGGATGTTAGGTAGGTAGGGATGGTAGGTAGGTAGGGCTGTTAGGTAGGTAGGGATGGTAGGTAGGTAGGGCTGATAGGTAGGTAGGGCTGTTAGGTAGATATTATTATGAGAAGCACTTTCGATTAAATTAGTTTTAGTTACTTAGTTTTTTATAGTTATTTTCTTTTTCTTTCATATTATTGCCATTTTTAATGTCTCCTTTCACTTTAGTTTACCATGTGATATGTTTTATTTGTTCCGGGAATAAGTCCGCCTTTGTGCAATTTTTTTTTCTTGTTATACTTTGAGCTTTGTACGGTAGGTAGGTAGGTAGGTGGGTAGGGCTGGTAGGTAGGTAGGGCTGGTAGGTAGGTAGGGCTGGTAGGTAGGTAGGGCTGGTAGGTAGGGATGGTAGGTAGGTAGGGCTGGTAGGTAGGTAGGGATGGTAGGTAGGTAGGGCTGGTAGGTAGGTAGGGCTGTTAGGTAGGTAGGGATGTTAGGTAGGTAGGGATGGTAGGTAGGTAGGGCTGGTAGGTAGGTAGGGATGGTAGGTAGGTAGGGATGATAGGTAGGTAGGGCTGGTAGGTAGGTAGGGCTGGTAGGTAGGTAGGGCTGGTAGGTAGGTAGGGCTGGTCGGTAGGTAGGGCTGGTAGGTAGGTAGGACTGGTAGGTAGGTAGGGCTGGTAGGTAGGTAGGGCTGGTAGGTAGGTAGGGCTGGTAGGTAGGTAGGGCTGTTAGGTAGGTAGGGCTGTTAGGTAGGTAGGGATGTTAGGTAGGTAGGGATGGTAGGTAGGTAGGGCTGATAGGTAGGTAGGGCTGTTAGGTAGGTAGGGATGGTAGGTAGGTAGGGCTGTTAGGTAGATATTATTATGAGAAGCACTTTCGATTAAATTAGTTTTAGTTACTTAGTTTTTTAGAGTTATTTTCTTTTTCTTTCATATTATTGCCATTTTTAATGTCTCCTTTCACTTTAGTTTAACATGTGATATGTTTTATTTGTTCTGAGGATAAGTCCGTCTTTGTGCAATTTTTTTTTCTTGTTATACTTTGAGCTTTGTACGGTAGGTAGGTAGGTAGGGCTGGTAGGTAGGTAGGGCTGGTAGGTAGGTAGGGCTGGTAGGTAGGTAGGGATGGTAGGTAGGTAGGGCTGTTAGGTAGGTAGGGCTGTTAGGTAGGTAGGGATGGTAGGTAGGTAGGACTGTTAGGTAGATATTATTATGAGAAGCACTTTCGATTAAATTAGTTTTAGTTACTTAGTTTTTTATAGTTATTTTCTATTTCTTTCATATTATTGCCATTTTTAATGTGTCCTTTCACTTTAGTTTACCATGTGATAGGTTTTATTTGTTCCGAGGATAAGTCCGCCTTTGTGCAATTTTTTTTTCTTGTTATACTTTGAGCTTTGTACGGTAGGTAGGTAGGTAGGTAGGTAGGTAGGGCTGGTAGGTAGGTAGGGCTGGTAGGTAGGTAGGGCTGGTAGGTAGGTAGGGCTGGTAGGTAGGAAGGGCTGGTCGGTAGGTAGGGCTGGTAGGTAGGTAGGGCTGGTAGGTAGGTAGGGCTGGTAGGTAGGTAGGGCTGGTAGGTAGGTAGGGCTGGTAGGTAGGTAGGGCTGTTAGGTAGGTAGGGCTGTTAGGTAGGTAGGGATGTTAGGTAGGTAGGGATGGTAGGTAGGGCTGATAGGTAGGTAGGGCTGTTAGGTAGGTAGGGATGGTAGGTAGGTAGGGCTGTTAGGTAGATATTATTATGAGAAGCACTTTCGATTAAATTAGTTTTAGTTACTTAGTTTTTTATAGTTATTTTCTTTTTCTTTCATATTATTGCCATTTTTAATGTCTCCTTTCACTTTAGTTTAACATGTGATATGTTTTATTTGTTCTGAGGATAAGTCCGTCTTTGTGCAATTTTTTTTTCTTGTTATACTTTGAGCTTTGTACGGTAGGTAGGTAGGTAGGGCTGGTAGGTAGGTAGGGCTGGTAGGTAGGTAGGGCTGGTAGGTAGGTAGGGATGGTAGGTAGGTAGGGCTGTTAGGTAGGTAGGGCTGTTAGGTAGGTAGGGATGGTAGGTAGGTAGGACTGTTAGGTAGATATTATTATGAGAAGCACTTTCGATTAAATTAGTTTTAGTTACTTAGTTTTTTATAGTTATTTTCTATTTCTTTCATATTATTGCCATTTTTAATGTGTCCTTTCACTTTAGTTTACCATGTGATAGGTTTTATTTGTTCCGAGGATAAGTCCGCCTTTGTGCAATTTTTTTTTCTTGTTATACTTTGAGCTTTGTACGGTAGGTAGGTAGGTAGGTAGGTAGGTAGGGCTGGTAGGTAGGTAGGGCTGGTAGGTAGGTAGGGCTGGTAGGTAGGTAGGGCTGGTAGGTAGGTAGGGCTGGTCGGTAGGTAGGGCTGGTAGGTAGTTAGGGCTGGTAGGTAGGTAGGGCTTGTAGGTAGGTAGGGCTGTTAGGTAGGTAGGGATGTTAGGTAGGTAGGGATGGTAGGTAGGTAGGGCTTGTAGGTAGGTAGGGATGGTAGGTAGGTAGGGATGGTAGGTAGGTAGGGCTGGTAGGTAGGTAGGGCTGTTAGGTAGGTAGGGATGTTAGGTAGGTAGGGATGGTAGGTAGGTAGGGCTGATAGGTAGGTAGGGCTGATAGGTAGGTAGGGATGGTAGGTAGGTAGGGCTGTTAGGTAGGTAGGGATGGTAGGTAGGTAGGGCTGTTAGGTAGATATTATTATGAGAAGCACTTTCGATTAAATTAGTTATAGTTACTTAGTTTTTTATAGTTATTTTCTTTTTCTTTCATATTATTGCCATTTTTAATGTCTCCTTTCACTTTAGTTTACCATGTGATATGTTTTATTTGTTCCGGGAATAAGTCCGCCTTTGTGCATTTTTTTTTTTGTTATACTTTGAGCTTTGTACGGTAGGTAGGTAGGGCTGGTAGGTAGGTAGGGCTGGTAGGTAGGTAGGGCTGTTAGGTAGGTAGGGATGTTAGGTAGGTAGGGATGGTAGGTAGGTAGGGCTGTTAGGTAGGTAGGGATGGTAGGTAGGTAGGGATGGTAGGTAGGTAGGGCTGGTAGGTAGGTAGGGCTGGTAGGTAGGTAGGGCTGTTAGGTAGGTAGGGATGTTAGGTAGGTAGGGCTGGTAGGTAGGTAGGGCTGGTAGGTAGGTAGGGCTGGTAGGTAGGTAGGGCTGGTAGGTAGGTAGGGCTGGTAGGTAGGTAGGGCTGGTAGGTAGGTAGGGCTGTTAGGTAGGTAGGGCTGTTAGGTAGGTAGGGATGTTAGGTAGGTAGGGATGGTAGGTAGGTAGGTCTGATAGGTAGGTAGGGCTGTTAGGTAGGTAGGGATGGTAGGTAGGTAGGGCTGGTAGGTAGATATTATTATGAGAAGCACTTTCGATTAAATTAGTTTTAGTTACTTAGTTTTTTATAGTTATTTTCTTTTTCTTTCATATTATTGCCATTTTTAATGTCTCCTTTCACTTTAGTTTAACATGTGATATGTTTTATTTGTTCTGAGGATAAGTCCGCCTTTGTGCAATTTTTTTTTCTTGTTATACTTTGATCTTTGTACGGTAGGTAGGTAGGTAGGGCTGGTAGGTAGGTAGGGCTGGTAGGTAGGTAGGGCTGGTAGGTAGGTAGGGATGGTAGGTAGGTAGGGCTGTTAGGTAGGTAGGGCTGTTAGGTAGGTAGGGATGGTAGGTAGGTAGGGCTGTTAGGTAGATATTATTATGAGAAGCACTTTCGATTAAATTAGTTTTAGTTACTTAGTTTTTTATAGTTATTTTCTTTTTCTTTCATATTATTGCCATTTTTAATGTCTCCTTTCACTTTAGTTTACCATGTGATATGTTTTATTTGTTCCGGGAATAAGTCCGCCTTTGTGCAATTTTTTTTTCTTGTTATACTTTGAGCTTTGTACGGTAGGTAGGTAGGTAGGTAGGTAGGTAGGGCTGGTAGGTAGGTAGGGCTGGTAGGTAGGTAGGGCTGGTAGGTAGGTAGGGCTGGTAGGTAGGGATGGTAGGTAGGTAGGGCTGGTAGGTAGGTAGGGATGGTAGGTAGGTAGGGCTGGTAGGTAGGTAGGGCTGTTAGGTAGGTAGGGATGTTAGGTAGGTAGGGATGGTAGGTAGGTAGGGCTTGTAGGTAGGTAGGGATGGTAGGTAGGTAGGGCTGGTAGGTAGGTAGGGCTGGTAGGTAGGTAGGGCTGGTAGGTAGGTAGGGCTGGTAGGTAGGTAGGGCTGTTAGGTAGGTAGGGCTGTTAGGTAGGTAGGGATGTTAGGTAGGTAGGGATGGTAGGTAGGTAGGGCTGATAGGTAGGTAGGGCTGTTAGGTAGGTAGGGATGGTAGGTAGGTAGGGCTGTTAGGTAGATATTATTATGAGAAGCACTTTCGATTAAATTAGTTTTAGTTACTTAGTTTTTTATAGTTATTTTCTTTTTCTTTCATATTATTGCCATTTTTAATGTCTCCTTTCACTTTAGTTTAACATGTGATATGTTTTATTTGTTCTGAGGATAAGTCCGCCTTTGTGCAATTTTTTTTTCTTGTTATACTTTGATCTTTGTACGGTAGGTAGGTAGGTAGGGCTGGTAGGTAGGTAGGGCTGGTAGGTAGGTAGGGCTGGTAGGTAGGTAGGGATGGTAGGTAGGTAGGGATGGTAGGTAGGTAGGGCTGTTAGGTAGGTAGGGATGGTAGGTAGGTAGGGATGGTAGGTAGGTAGGGCTGGTAGGTAGGTAGGGCTGGTAGGTAGGTAGGGCTGTTAGGTAGGTAGGGATGTTAGGTAGGTAGGGATGGTAGGTAGGTAGGGCTGGTAGGTAGGTAGGGCTGGTAGGTAGGTAGGGCTGGTAGGTAGGTAGGGATGTTAGGTAGGTAGGGCTGTTAGGTAGGTAGGGATGGTAGGTAGGTAGGGCTGTTAGGTAGGTAGGGATGGTAGGTAGGTAGGGCTTTTAGGTAGATATTATTATGAGAAGCACTTTCGATTAAATTAGTTTTAGTTACTTAGTTTTTTATAGTTATTTTCTATTTCTTTCATATTATTGCCATTTTTAATGTGTCTTTCACTTTAGTTTACCATGTGATATGTTTTATTTCTTCCGAGGATAAGTCCGCCTTTGTGCAATTTTTTTTTCTTGTTATACTTTGAGCTTTGTACGGTAGGTAGGTAGGTAGGTAGGTAGGTAGGGCTGGTAGGTAGGTAGGGCTGGTAGGTAGGTAGGGCTGGTAGGTAGGTAGGGCTGGTTGGTAGGTAGGTAGGGCTGTTAGGTAGGTAGGGATGTTAGGTAGGTAGGGATGTTAGGTAGGTAGGGATGGTAGGTAGGTAGGGCTGTTAGGTAGGTAGGGATGGTAGGTAGGTAGGGCTGATAGGTAGGTAGGGATGGTAGGTAGGTAGGGCTGTTAGGTAGGTAGGGATGGTAGGTAGGTAGGGCTGTTAGGTAGATATTATTATGAGAAGCACTTTCGATTAAATTAGTTTTAGTTACTTAGTTTTTTATAGTTATTTTCTTTTTCTTTCATATTATTGCCATTTTTAATGTCTCCTTTCACTTTAGTTTACCATGTGATATGTTTTATTTGTTCTGAGGATAAGTCCGCCTTTGTGTAATTTTTTTTTCTTGTTATACTTTGAGCTTTGTACAGTAGGTAGGTAGCTAGGTAGGTAGGTAGTGCTGGTAAGTAGGTAGGGCTGGTAGGTAGGTAGGGCTGGTCGGTAGGTAGGGCTGGTAGGTAGGTAGGGCTTGTAGGTAGGTAGGGCTGGTAGGTAGGTAGGGATGGTAGGTAGGTAGGGCTGTTAGGTAGGTAGGGCTGTTAGGTAGATAATATTATGAGTAGCACTTTCGATAAAATTAGTTTTAGTTACTTAGTTTTTTATAGTTATTTTCATTTTCTTTCATATTATGCCATTTTTAATGTATCTTTTCACTTTAGTTTACCATGTGATATGTTTAATTTGTTCCGGGAATAAGTCCGCCTTTGTGCAATTTTTTTTTCTTGTTATACTTTGAGCTTTGTACGGTAGGTCGGTAGTTAGGGCTGGTAGGTAGGTAGGGCTGGTAGGTAGGTAGGGCTGGTAGGTAGGTAGGGCTGGTAGGTAGGTAGGGCTGTTAGGTAGGTAGGGATGTTAGGTAGGTAGGGATGGTAGGTAGATATTATTATGAGAAGCACTTTCGATTAAATTAGTTTTAGTTACTTAGTTTTTTATAGTTATTTTCTTTTTCTTTCATATTATTGCCATTCTTAATGTCTCCTTTCACTTTAGTTTACCATGTGATATGTTTTATTTGTTCCGGGAATAAGTCCGCCTTTGTGCATTTTTTTTTTTGTTATACTTTGAGCTTTGTACGGTAGGTAGGTAGGGCTGGTAGGTAGGTAGGGCTGGTAGGTAGGTAGGGCTGTTAGGTAGGTAGGGATGTTAGGTAGGTAGGGATGGTAGGTAGGTAGGGCTGTTAGGTAGGTAGGGATGGTAGGTAGGTAGGGATGGTAGGTAGGTAGGGCTGGTAGGTAGGTAGGGCTGGTAGATAGGTAGGGCTGTTAGGTAGGTAGGGATGTTAGGTAGGTAGGGCTGGTAGGTAGGTAGGGCTGGTAGGTAGGTAGGGCTGGTAGGTAGGTAGGGCTGGTAGGTAGGTAGGGCTGGTAGGTAGGTAGGGCTGGTAGGTAGGTAGGGCTGTTAGGTAGGTAGGGCTGTTAGGTGGGTAGGGATGTTAGGTAGGTAGGGATGGTAGGTAGGTAGGTCTGGTAGGTAGGTAGGGCTGTTAGGTAGGTAGGGATGGTAGGTAGGTAGGGCTGTTAGGTAGATATTATTATGAGAAGCACTTTCGATTAAATTAGTTTTAGTTACTTAGTTTTTTATAGTTATTTTCTTTTTCTTTCATATTATTGCCATTTTTAATGTCTCCTTTCACTTTAGTTTAACATGTGATATGTTTTATTTGTTCTGAGGATAAGTCCGCCTTTGTGCAATTTTTTTTTCTTGTTATACTTTGATCTTTGTACGGTAGGTAGGTAGGTAGGGCTGGTAGGTAGGTAGGGCTGGTAGGTAGGTAGGGCTGGTAGGTAGGTAGGGATGGTAGGTAGGTAGGGCTGTTAGGTAGGTAGGGCTGTTAGGTAGATATTATTATGACAAGCACTTTCGATTAAATTAGTTATAGTTACTTAGTTTTTTATAGTTATTTTCTTTTTCTTTCATATTATTGCCATTTTTAATGTCTCCTTTCACTTTAGTTTACCATGTGATATGTTTTATTTGTTTTGAGGATAAGTCCGCCTTTGTGCAATTTTTTTTTCTTGTTATACTTTGAGCTTTGTACGGTAGGTAGGTAGGTAGGGCTGGTAGGTAGGTAGGGCTGGTAGGTAGGTAGGGCTGGTAGGTAGGTAGGGCTGGTAGGTAGGTAGGGCTGGTAGGTAGGTAGGGCTGGTCGGTAGGTAGGGCTGGTAGGTAGGTAGGGCTGGTAGGTAGGTAGGGCTGGTAGGTAGGTAGGGCTGGTAGGTAGGTAGGGCTGTTAGGTAGGTAGGGCTGTTAGGTAGGTAGGGATGTTAGGTAGGTAGGGATGGTAGGTAGGTAGGGCTGATAGGTAGGTAGGGCTGTTAGGTAGGTAGGGATGGTAGGTAGGTAGGGCTGTTAGGTAGATATTATTATGAGAAGCACTTTCGATTAAATTAGTTTTAGTTACTTAGTTTTTTATAGTTATTTTCTTTTTCTTTCATATTATTGCCATTTTTAATGTCTCCTTTCACTTTAGTTTAACATGTGATATGTTTTATTTGTTCTGAGGATAAGTCCGTCTTTGTGCAATTTTTTTTTCTTGTTATACTTTGAGCTTTGTACGGTAGGTAGGTAGGTAGGGCTGGTAGGTAGGTAGGGCTGGTAGGTAGGTAGGGCTGGTAGGTAGGTAGGGCTGGTAGGTAGGTAGGGCTGGTAGGTAGGTAGGGATGGTAGGTAGGTAGGGCTGTTAGGTAGGTAGGGATGTTTGGTAGGTAGGTAGGTATGGTAGGTAGATATTATTATGAGAAGCACTTTCGATTAAATTAGTTTTAGTTACTTAGTTTTTTATAGTTTTTTTCTTTTTCTTTCATATTATTGCCATTTTTAATGTCTCCTTTCACTTTAGTTTACCATGTGATATGTTTTATTTGTTCTGAGGATAAGTCCGCCTTTGTGCAATTTTTTTTTCTTGTTATACTTTGAGCTTTGTACGGTAGGTAGGTAGGTAGGGCTGGTAGGTAGGTAGGGCTGGTAGGTAGGTAGAGCTGGTAGGTAGGTAGGGCTGGTAGGTAGGTAGGGCTGGTAGGTAGGTAGGGATGGTAGGTTGGTAGGGCTGTTAGGTAGGTAGGGATGGTAGGTAGGTAGGGCTGTTAGGAAGGTAGGGATGGTAGGTAGGTAGGGATGGTAGGTAGGTAGGGCTGGTAGGTAGGTAGGGCTGGTAGGTAGGTAGGGCTGTTAGGTAGGTAGGGATGTTAGGTAGGTAGGGATGGTAGGTAGGTAGGGCTGTTAGGTAGGTAGGGATGGTAGGTAGGTAGGGCTGATAGGTAGGTAGGGCTGTTAGGTAGATATTATTATGAGAAGCACTTTCGGTTAAATTAGTTTTAGTTACTTAGTTTTTTATAGTTATTTTCTTTTTCTTTCATATTATTGCCATTTTTAATGTCTCCTTTCACTTTAGTTTACCATGTGATATGTTTTATTTGTTCCGGGAATAAGTCCGCCTTTGTGCAATTTTTTTTTCTTGTTATACTTTGAGCTTTGTACGGTAGGTAGGTAGGTAGGGCTGGTAGGTAGGTAGGGCTGGTAGGTAGGTAGGGCTGGTAGGTAGGTAGGGATGGTAGGTAGGTAGGGCTGTTAGGTAGGTAGGGATGTTTGGTAGGTAGGTAGGTATGGTAGGTAGATATTATTATGAGAAGCACTTTCGATTAAATTAGTTTTAGTTACTTAGTTTTTTATAGTTTTTTTCTTTTTCTTTCATATTATTGCCATTTTTAATGTCTCCTTTCACTTTAGTTTACCATGTGATATGTTTTATTTGTTCTGAGGATAAGTCCGCCTTTGTGCAATTTTTTTTTCTTGTTATACTTTGAGCTTTGTACGGTAGGTAGGTAGGTAGGGCTGGTAGGTAGGTAGGGCTGGTAGGTAGGTAGGGATGGTAGGTAGGTAGGGCTGATAGGTAGGTAGGGCTGATAGGTAGGTAGGGATGGTAGGTAGGTAGGGCTGTTAGGTAGGTAGGGATGGTAGGTAGGTAGGGCTGTTAGGTAGATATTATTATGAGAAGCACTTTCGATTAAATTAGTTATAGTTACTTAGTTTTTTATAGTTATTTTCTTTTTCTTTCATATTATTGCCATTTTTAATGTCTCCTTTCACTTTAGTTTACCATGTGATATGTTTTATTTGTTCTGAGGATAAGTCCGCCTTTGTGCAATTTTTTTTTCTTGTTATACTTTGAGCTTTGTACGGTAGGTAGGTAGGGCTGGTAGGTAGGTAGGGCTGGTCGGTAGGTAGGGCTGGTAGGTAGGTAGGGCTGGTAGGTAGGTAGGGCTGGTAGGTAGGTAGGGCTGGTAGGTAGGTAGGGCTGGTAGGTAGGTAGGGCTGGTAGGTAGGTAGGGCTGTTAGGTAGGTAGGGCTGTTAGGTAGGTAGGGATGTTAGGTAGGTAGGGATGGTAGGTAGGTAGGGCTGATAGGTAGGTAGGGCTGTTAGGTAGGTAGGGATGGTAGGTAGGTAGGGCTGTTAGGTAGATATTATTATGAGAAGCACTTTCGATTAAATTAGTTTTAGTTACTTAGTTTTTTATAGTTATTTTCTTTTTCTTTCATATTATTGCCATTTTTAATGTCTCCTTTCACTTTAGTTTAACATGTGATATGTTTTATTTGTTCTGAGGATAAGTCCGTCTTTGTGCAATTTTTTTTTCTTGTTATACTTTGAGCTTTGTACGGTAGGTAGGTAGGTAGGGCTGGTAGGTAGGTAGGGCTGGTAGGTAGGTAGGGCTGGTAGGTAGGTAGGGATGGTAGGTAGGTAGGGCTGTTAGGTAGGTAGGGCTGTTAGGTAGGTAGGGATGGTAGGTAGGTAGGACTGTTAGGTAGATATTATTATGAGAAGCACTTTCGATTAAATTAGTTTTAGTTACTTAGTTTTTTATAGTTATTTTCTATTTCTTTCATATTATTGCCATTTTTAATGTGTCCTTTCACTTTAGTTTACCATGTGATAGGTTTTATTTGTTCCGAGGATAAGTCCGCCTTTGTGCAATTTTTTTTTCTTGTTATACTTTGAGCTTTGTACGGTAGGTAGGTAGGTAGGTAGGTAGGTAGGGCTGGTAGGTAGGTAGGGCTGGTAGGTAGGTAGGGCTGGTAGGTAGGTAGGGCTGGTAGGTAGGTAGGGCTGGTCGGTAGGTAGGGCTGGTAGGTAGTTAGGGCTGGTAGGTAGGTAGGGCTTGTAGGTAGGTAGGGCTGTTAGGTAGGTAGGGATGTTAGGTAGGTAGGGATGGTAGGTAGGTAGGGCTTGTAGGTAGGTAGGGATGGTAGGTAGGTAGGGATGGTAGGTAGGTAGGGCTGGTAGGTAGGTAGGGCTGTTAGGTAGGTAGGGATGTTAGGTAGGTAGGGATGGTAGGTAGGTAGGGCTGATAGGTAGGTAGGGCTGATAGGTAGGTAGGGATGGTAGGTAGGTAGGGCTGTTAGGTAGGTAGGGCTGTTAGGTAGATATTATTATGAGAAGCACTTTCGATTAAATTAGTTATAGTTACTTAGTTTTTTATAGTTATTTTCTTTTTCTTTCATATTATTGCCATTTTTAATGTCTCCTTTCACTTTAGTTATGTGATATGTTTTATTTGTTCTGAGGATAAGTCCGCCTTTGTGCAATTTTTTTTTCTTGTTATACTTTGAGCTTTGTACGGTAGGTAGGTAGGTAGGTAGGTAGGTAGGGCTGGTAGGTAGGTAGGGCTGGTAGGTAGGTAGGGCTGTTAGGTAGGTAGGGATGGTAGGTAGGTAGGGCTGTTAGGTAGGTAGGGATGGTAGGTAGGTAGGAATGGTAGGTAGGTAGGGCTGGTAGGTAGGTAGGGCTGTTAGGTAGGTAGGAATGTTAGGTAGGTAGGGATGGTAGGTAGGTAGGGCTGGTAGGTAGGTAGGGATGGTAGGTAGGTAGGGCTGGTAGGTAGGTAGGGCTGGTAGGTAGGTAGGGCTGGTAGGTAGGTAGGGCTGTTAGGTAGGTAGGGATGTTAGGAAGGTAGGGATGGTAGGTAGGTAGGGCTGATAGGTAGGTAGGGCTGATAGGTAGGTAGGGATGGTAGGTAGGTAGGGCTGTTAGGTAGGTAGGGCTGTTAGGTAGATATTATTATGACAAGCACTTTCGATTAAATTAGTTATAGTTACTTAGTTTTTTATAGTTATTTTCTTTTTCTTTCATATTATTGCCATTTTTAATGTCTCCTTTCACTTTAGTTTACCATGTGATATGTTTTATTTGTTTTGAGGATAAGTCCGCCTTTGTGCAATTTTTTTTTCTTGTTATACTTTGAGCTTTGTACGGTAGGTAGGTAGGTAGGGCTGGTAGGTAGGTAGGGCTGGTAGGTAGGTAGGGCTGGTAGGTAGGTAGGGCTGGTAGGTAGGTAGGGCTGGTAGGTAGGTAGGGATGGTACGTAGGTAGGGCTGTTAGGTAGGTAGGGCTGTTAGGTAGGTAGGGATGGTAGGTAGGTAGGGCTGTTAGGTAGATATTATTATGAGAAGCACTTTCGATTAAATTAGTTTTAGTTACTTAGTTTTTTATAGTTATTTTCTATTTCTTTCATATTATTGCCATTTTTAATGTGTCCTTTCACTTTAGTTTACCATGTGATAGGTTTTATTTGTTCCGAGGATAAGTCCGCCTTTGTGCAATTTTTTTTTCTTGTTATACTTTGAGCTATGTACGGTAAGTAGGTAGGTAGGTAGGTAGTTAGGGCTGGTAGGTAGGTAGGGCTGGTAGGTAGGTAGGGCTGGTAGGTAGGTAGGGCTGGTAGGTAGGTAGGGCTGGTAGGTAGGTAGGGCTGTTAGGTAGGTAGGGATGTTAGGTAGGTAGGGATGTTAGGTAGGTAGGGATGGTAGGTAGGTAGGGCTGGTAGGTAGGTAGGGCTGGTAGGTAGGTAGGGCTGGTAGGTAGGTAGGGCTGTTAGGTAGGTAGGGATGGTAGGTAGGTAGGGCTGTTAGGTAGGTAGGGATGGTAGGTAGGTAGGGCTGTTAGGTAGATATTATTATGACAAGCACTTTCGATTAAATTAGTTTTAATTACTTAGTTTTTTATAGTTATTTTCTTTTTCTTTCATATTATTGCCATTTTTAATGTCTCCTTTCACTTTAGTTTACCATGTGATATGTTTTATTTGTTCCGGGAATAAGTCCGCCTTTGTGCATTTTTTTTTTTGTTATACTTTGAGCTTTGTACGGTAGGTAGGTAGGGCTGGTAGGTAGGTAGGGCTGGTAGGTAGGTAGGGCTGTTAGGTAGGTAGGGATGTTAGGTAGGTAGGGATGGTAGGTAGGTAGGGCTGTTAGGTAGGTAGGGATGGTAGGTAGGTAGGGATGGTAGGTAGGTAGGGCTGGTAGGTAGGTAGGGCTGGTAGATAGGTAGGGCTGTTAGGTAGGTAGGGATGTTAGGTAGGTAGGGATGGTAGGTAGGTAGGGCTGTTAGGTAGGTAGGGATGGTAGGTAGGTAGGGCTGATAGGTAGGTAGGGCTGTTAGGTAGATATTATTATGAGAAGCACTTTCGATTAAATTAGTTTTAGTTACTTAGTTTTTTATAGTTATTTTCTTTTTCTTTCATATTATTGCCATTTTTAATGTCTCCTTTCACTTTAGTTTACCATGTGATATGTTTTATTTGTTCCGGGAATAAGTCCGCCTTTGTGCAATTTTTTTTTCTTGTTATACTTTGAGCTTTGTACGGTAGGTAGGTAGGTAGGTGGGTAGGGCTGGTAGGTAGGTAGGGCTGGTAGGTAGGTAGGGCTGGTAGGTAGGTAGGGCTGGTAGGTAGGGATGGTAGGTAGGTAGGGCTGGTAGGTAGGTAGGGATGGTAGGTAGGTAGGGCTGGTAGGTAGGTAGGGCTGTTAGGTAGGTAGGAATGTTAGGTAGGTAGGGATGGTAGGTAGGTAGGGCTGGTAGGTAGGTAGGGATGGTAGGTAGGTAGGGATGGTAGGTAGGTAGGGCTGGTAGGTAGGTAGGGCTGGTAGGTAGGTAGGGCTGGTAGGTAGGTAGGGCTGGTCGGTAGGTAGGGCTGGTAGGTAGGTAGGGCTGGTAGGTAGGTAGGGCTGGTAGGTAGGTAGGGCTGGTAGGTAGGTAGGGCTGGTAGGTAGGTAGGGCTGTTAGGTAGGTAGGGCTGTTAGGTAGGTAGGGATGTTAGGTAGGTAGGGATGGTAGGTAGGTAGGGCTGATAGGTAGGTAGGGCTGTTAGGTAGGTAGGGATGGTAGGTAGGTAGGGCTGTTAGGTAGATATTATTATGAGAAGCACTTTCGATTAAATTAGTTTTAGTTACTTAGTTTTTTAGAGTTATTTTCTTTTTCTTTCATATTATTGCCATTTTTAATGTCTCCTTTCACTTTAGTTTAACATGTGATATGTTTTATTTGTTCTGAGGATAAGTCCGTCTTTGTGCAATTTTTTTTTCTTGTTATACTTTGAGCTTTGTACGGTAGGTAGGTAGGTAGGGCTGGTAGGTAGGTAGGGCTGGTAGGTAGGTAGGGCTGGTAGGTAGGTAGGGATGGTAGGTAGGTAGGGCTGTTAGGTAGGTAGGGCTGTTAGGTAGGTAGGGATGGTAGGTAGGTAGGACTGTTAGGTAGATATTATTATGAGAAGCACTTTCGATTAAATTAGTTTTAGTTACTTAGTTTTTTATAGTTATTTTCTATTTCTTTCATATTATTGCCATTTTTAATGTGTCCTTTCACTTTAGTTTACCATGTGATAGGTTTTATTTGTTCCGAGGATAAGTCCGCCTTTGTGCAATTTTTTTTTCTTGTTATACTTTGAGCTTTGTACGGTAGGTAGGTAGGTAGGTAGGTAGGTAGGGCTGGTAGGTAGGTAGGGCTGGTAGGTAGGTAGGGCTGGTAGGTAGGTAGGGCTGGTAGGTAGGAAGGGCTGGTCGGTAGGTAGGGCTGGTAGGTAGGTAGGGCTGGTAGGTAGGTAGGGCTGGTAGGTAGGTAGGGCTGGTAGGTAGGTAGGGCTGGTAGGTAGGTAGGGCTGTTAGGTAGGTAGGGCTGTTAGGTAGGTAGGGATGTTAGGTAGGTAGGGATGGTAGGTAGGGCTGATAGGTAGGTAGGGCTGTTAGGTAGGTAGGGATGGTAGGTAGGTAGGGCTGTTAGGTAGATATTATTATGAGAAGCACTTTCGATTAAATTAGTTTTAGTTACTTAGTTTTTTATAGTTATTTTCTTTTTCTTTCATATTATTGCCATTTTTAATGTCTCCTTTCACTTTAGTTTAACATGTGATATGTTTTATTTGTTCTGAGGATAAGTCCGTCTTTGTGCAATTTTTTTTTCTTGTTATACTTTGAGCTTTGTACGGTAGGTAGGTAGGTAGGGCTGGTAGGTAGGTAGGGCTGGTAGGTAGGTAGGGCTGGTAGGTAGGTAGGGATGGTAGGTAGGTAGGGCTGTTAGGTAGGTAGGGCTGTTAGGTAGGTAGGGATGGTAGGTAGGTAGGACTGTTAGGTAGATATTATTATGAGAAGCACTTTCGATTAAATTAGTTTTAGTTACTTAGTTTTTTATAGTTATTTTCTATTTCTTTCATATTATTGCCATTTTTAATGTGTCCTTTCACTTTAGTTTACCATGTGATAGGTTTTATTTGTTCCGAGGATAAGTCCGCCTTTGTGCAATTTTTTTTTCTTGTTATACTTTGAGCTTTGTACGGTAGGTAGGTAGGTAGGTAGGTAGGTAGGGCTGGTAGGTAGGTAGGGCTGGTAGGTAGGTAGGGCTGGTAGGTAGGTAGGGCTGGTAGGTAGGTAGGGCTGGTCGGTAGGTAGGGCTGGTAGGTAGTTAGGGCTGGTAGGTAGGTAGGGCTTGTAGGTAGGTAGGGCTGTTAGGTAGGTAGGGATGTTAGGTAGGTAGGGATGGTAGGTAGGTAGGGCTTGTAGGTAGGTAGGGATGGTAGGTAGGTAGGGATGGTAGGTAGGTAGGGCTGGTAGGTAGGTAGGGCTGTTAGGTAGGTAGGGATGTTAGGTAGGTAGGGATGGTAGGTAGGTAGGGCTGATAGGTAGGTAGGGCTGATAGGTAGGTAGGGATGGTAGGTAGGTAGGGCTGTTAGGTAGGTAGGGATGGTAGGTAGGTAGGGCTGTTAGGTAGATATTATTATGAGAAGCACTTTCGATTAAATTAGTTTTAGTTACTTAGTTTTTTATAGTTATTTTCTTTTTCTTTCATATTATTGCCATTTTTAATGTCTCCTTTCACTTTAGTTTACCATGTGATATGTTTTATTTGTTCCGGGAATAAGTCCGCCTTTGTGCATTTTTTTTTTTGTTATACTTTGAGCTTTGTACGGTAGGTAGGTAGGGCTGGTAGGTAGGTAGGGCTGGTAGGTAGGTAGGGCTGTTAGGTAGGTAGGGATGTTAGGTAGGTAGGGATGGTAGGTAGGTAGGGCTGTTAGGTAGGTAGGGATGGTAGGTAGGTAGGGATGGTAGGTAGGTAGGGCTGGTAGGTAGGTAGGGCTGGTAGGTAGGTAGGGCTGTTAGGTAGGTAGGGATGTTAGGTAGGTAGGGCTGGTAGGTAGGTAGGGCTGGTAGGTAGGTAGGGCTGGTAGGTAGGTAGGGCTGGTAGGTAGGTAGGGCTGGTAGGTAGGTAGGGCTGGTAGGTAGGTAGGGCTGTTAGGTAGGTAGGGCTGTTAGGTGGGTAGGGATGTTAGGTAGGTAGGGATGGTAGGTAGGTAGGTCTGATAGGTAGGTAGGGCTGTTAGGTAGGTAGGGATGGTAGGTAGGTAGGGCTGTTAGGTAGATATTATTATTAGAAGCACTTTCGATTAAATTAGTTTTAGTTACTTAGTTTTTTATAGTTATTTTCTTTTTCTTTCATATTATTGCCATTTTTAATGTCTCCTTTCACTTTAGTTTAACATGTGATATGTTTTATTTGTTCTGAGGATAAGTCCGCCTTTGTGCAATTTTTTTTTCTTGTTATACTTTGATCTTTGTACGGTAGGTAGGTAGGTAGGGCTGGTAGGTAGGTAGGGCTGGTAGGTAGGTAGGGCTGGTAGGTAGGTAGGGATGGTAGGTAGGTAGGGCTGTTAGGTAGGTAGGGCTGTTAGGTAGGTAGGGATGGTAGGTAGGTAGGGCTGTTAGGTAGATATTATTATGAGAAGCACTTTCGATTAAATTAGTTTTAGTTACTTAGTTTTTTATAGTTATTTTCTTTTTCTTTCATATTATTGCCATTTTTAATGTCTCCTTTCACTTTAGTTTACCATGTGATATGTTTTATTTGTTCCGGGAATAAGTCCGCCTTTGTGCAATTTTTTTTTCTTGTTATACTTTGAGCTTTGTACGGTAGGTAGGTAGGTAGGTAGGTAGGTAGGGCTGGTAGGTAGGTAGGGCTGGTAGGTAGGTAGGGCTGGTAGGTAGGTAGGGCTGGTAGGTAGGGATGGTAGGTAGGTAGGGCTGGTAGGTAGGTAGGGATGGTAGGTAGGTAGGGCTGGTAGGTAGGTAGGGCTGTTAGGTAGGTAGGGATGTTAGGTAGGTAGGGATGGTAGGTAGGTAGGGCTTGTAGGTAGGTAGGGATGGTAGGTAGGTAGGGCTGGTAGGTAGGTAGGGCTGGTAGGTAGGTAGGGCTGGTAGGTAGGTAGGGCTGGTAGGTAGGTAGGGCTGTTAGGTAGGTAGGGCTGTTAGGTAGGTAGGGATGTTAGGTAGGTAGGGATGGTAGGTAGGTAGGGCTGATAGGTAGGTAGGGCTGTTAGGTAGGTAGGGATGGTAGGTAGGTAGGGCTGTTAGGTAGATATTATTATGAGAAGCACTTTCGATTAAATTAGTTTTAGTTACTTAGTTTTTTATAGTTATTTTCTTTTTCTTTCATATTATTGCCATTTTTAATGTCTCCTTTCACTTTAGTTTAACATGTGATATGTTTTATTTGTTCTGAGGATAAGTCCGCCTTTGTGCAATTTTTTTTTCTTGTTATACTTTGATCTTTGTACGGTAGGTAGGTAGGTAGGGCTGGTAGGTAGGTAGGGCTGGTAGGTAGGTAGGGCTGGTAGGTAGGTAGGGATGGTAGGTAGGTAGGGATGGTAGGTAGGTAGGGCTGTTAGGTAGGTAGGGATGGTAGGTAGGTAGGGATGGTAGGTAGGTAGGGCTGGTAGGTAGGTAGGGCTGGTAGGTAGGTAGGGCTGTTAGGTAGGTAGGGATGTTAGGTAGGTAGGGATGGTAGGTAGGTAGGGCTGGTAGGTAGGTAGGGCTGGTAGGTAGGTAGGGCTGGTAGGTAGGTAGGGATGTTAGGTAGGTAGGGCTGTTAGGTAGGTAGGGATGGTAGGTAGGTAGGGCTGTTAGGTAGGTAGGGATGGTAGGTAGGTAGGGCTGTTAGGTAGATATTATTATGAGAAGCACTTTCGATTAAATTAGTTTTAGTTACTTAGTTTTTTATAGTTATTTTCTATTTCTTTCATATTATTGCCATTTTTAATGTGTCTTTCACTTTAGTTTACCATGTGATATGTTTTATTTCTTCCGAGGATAAGTCCGCCTTTGTGCAATTTTTTTTTCTTGTTATACTTTGAGCTTTGTACGGTAGGTAGGTAGGTAGGTAGGTAGGTAGGGCTGGTAGGTAGGTAGGGCTGGTAGGTAGGTAGGGCTGGTAGGTAGGTAGGGCTGGTTGGTAGGTAGGTAGGGCTGTTAGGTAGGTAGGGATGTTAGGTAGGTAGGGATGTTAGGTAGGTAGGGATGGTAGGTAGGTAGGGCTGTTAGGTAGGTAGGGATGGTAGGTAGGTAGGGCTGATAGGTAGGTAGGGATGGTAGGTAGGTAGGGCTGTTAGGTAGGTAGGGATGGTAGGTAGGTAGGGCTGTTAGGTAGATATTATTATGAGAAGCACTTTCGATTAAATTAGTTTTAGTTACTTAGTTTTTTATAGTTATTTTCTTTTTCTTTCATATTATTGCCATTTTTAATGTCTCCTTTCACTTTAGTTTACCATGTGATATGTTTTATTTGTTCTGAGGATAAGTCCGCCTTTGTGTAATTTTTTTTTCTTGTTATACTTTGAGCTTTGTACAGTAGGTAGGTAGCTAGGTAGGTAGGTAGTGCTGGTAAGTAGGTAGGGCTGGTAGGTAGGTAGGGCTGGTCGGTAGGTAGGGCTGGTAGGTAGGTAGGGCTTGTAGGTAGGTAGGGCTGGTAGGTAGGTAGGGATGGTAGGTAGGTAGGGCTGTTAGGTAGGTAGGGCTGTTAGGTAGATATTATTATGAGTAGCACTTTCGATAAAATTAGTTTTAGTTACTTAGTTTTTTATAGTTATTTTCATTTTCTTTCATATTATGCCATTTTTAATGTATCTTTTCACTTTAGTTTACCATGTGATATGTTTAATTTGTTCCGGGAATAAGTCCGCCTTTGTGCAATTTTTTTTTCTTGTTATACTTTGAGCTTTGTACGGTAGGTCGGTAGTTAGGGCTGGTAGGTAGGTAGGGCTGGTAGATAGGTAGGGCTGGTAGGTAGGTAGGGCTGGTAGGTAGGTAGGGCTGTTAGGTAGGTAGGGATGTTAGGTAGGTAGGGATGGTAGGTAGATATTATTATGAGAAGCACTTTCGATTAAATTAGTTTTAGTTACTTAGTTTTTTATAGTTATTTTCTTTTTCTTTCATATTATTGCCATTCTTAATGTCTCCTTTCACTTTAGTTTAACATGTGATATGTTTTATTTGTTCTGAGGATAAGTCCGTCTTTGTGCAATTTTTTTTTCTTGTTATACTTTGAGCTTTGTACGGTAGGTAGGTAGGTAGGTAGGTAGGTAGGGCTGGTAGGTAGGTAGGGCTGGTAGGTAGGTAGGGCTGGTAGGTAGGTAGGGCTGGTTGGTAGGTAGGTAGGGCTGTTAGGTAGGTAGGGATGTTAGGTAGGTAGGGATGTTAGGTAGGTAGGGATGGTAGGTAGGTAGGGCTGTTAGGTAGGTAGGGATGGTAGGTAGGTAGGGCTGATAGGTAGGTAGGGATGGTAGGTAGGTAGGGCTGTTAGGTAGGTAGGGATGGTAGGTAGGTAGGGCTGTTAGGTAGATATTATTATGAGAAGCACTTTCGATTAAATTAGTTTTAGTTACTTAGTTTTTTATAGTTATTTTCTTTTTCTTTCATATTATTGCCATTCTTAATGTCTCCTTTCACTTTAGTTTACCATGTGATATGTTTTATTTGTTCTGAGGATAAGTCCGCCTTTGTGTAATTTTTTTTTCTTGTTATACTTTGAGCTTTGTACAGTAGGTAGGTAGCTAGGTAGGTAGGTAGTGCTGGTAAGTAGGTAGGGCTGGTAGGTAGGTAGGGCTGGTCGGTAGGTAGGGCTGGTAGGTAGGTAGGGCTTGTAGGTAGGTAGGGCTGGTAGGTAGGTAGGGATGGTAGGTAGGTAGGGCTGTTAGGTAGGTAGGGCTGTTAGGTAGATATTATTATGAGTAGCACTTTCGATAAAATTAGTTTTAGTTACTTAGTTTTTTATAGTTATTTTCATTTTCTTTCATATTATGCCATTTTTAATGTATCTTTTCACTTTAGTTTACCATGTGATATGTTTAATTTGTTCCGGGAATAAGTCCGCCTTTGTGCAATTTTTTTTTCTTGTTATACTTTGAGCTTTGTACGGTAGGTCGGTAGTTAGGGCTGGTAGGTAGGTAGGGCTGGTAGATAGGTAGGGCTGGTAGGTAGGTAGGGCTGGTAGGTAGGTAGGGCTGTTAGGTAGGTAGGGATGTTAGGTAGGTAGGGATGGTAGGTAGATATTATTATGAGAAGCACTTTCGATTAAATTAGTTTTAGTTACTTAGTTTTTTATAGTTATTTTCTTTTTCTTTCATATTATTGCCATTCTTAATGTCTCCTTTCACTTTAGTTTAACATGTGATATGTTTTATTTGTTCTGAGGATAAGTCCGTCTTTGTGCAATTTTTTTTTCTTGTTATACTTTGAGCTTTGTACGGTAGGTAGGTAGGTAGGGCTGGTAGGTAGGTAGGGCTGGTAGGTAGGTTGGGCTGGTAGGTAGGTAGGGATGGTAGGTAGGTAGGGCTGTTAGGTAGGTAGGGCTGTTAGGTAGGTAGGGCTGTTAGGTAGGTAGGGATGGTAGGTAGGTAGGACTGTTAGGTAGATATTATTATGAGAAGCACTTTCGATTAAATTAGTTTTAGTTACTTAGTTTTTTATAGTTATTTTCTATTTCTTTCATATTATTGCCATTTTTAATGTGTCCTTTCACTTTAGTTTACCATGTGATAGGTTTTATTTGTTCCGAGGATAAGTCCGCCTTTGTGCAATTTTTTTTTCTTGTTATACTTTGAGCTTTGTACGGTAGGTAGGTAGGTAGGTAGGTAGGTAGGGCTGGTAGGTAGGTAGGGCTGGTAGGTAGGTAGGGCTGGTAGGTAGGTAGGGCTGGTCGGTAGGTAGGGCTGGTAGGTAGTTAGGGCTGGTAGGTAGGTAGGGCTGGTAGGTAGGTAGGGCTGGTAGGTAGGTAGGGCTGGTAGGTAGGTAGGGCTGTTAGGTAGGTAGGGCTGTTAGGTAGGTAGGGATGTTAGGTAGGTAGGGATGGTAGGTAGGTAGGGCTGATAGGTAGGTAGGGCTGTTAGGTAGGTAGGGATGGTAGGTAGGTAGGGCTGTTAGGTAGATATTATTATGAGAAGCACTTTCGATTAAATTAGTTTTAGTTACTTAGTTTTTTATAGTTATTTTCTTTTTCTTTCATATTATTGCCATTTTTAATGTCTCCTTTCACTTTAGTTTAACATGTGATATGTTTTATTTGTTCTGAGGATAAGTCCGCCTTTGTGCAATTTTTTTTTCTTGTTATACTTTGATCTTTGTACGGTAGGTAGGTAGGTAGGGCTGGTAGGTAGGTAGGGCTGGTAGGTAGGTAGGGCTGGTAGGTAGGTAGGGATGGTAGGTAGGTAGGGCTGTTAGGTAGGTAGGGCTGTTAGGTAGGTAGGGATGGTAGGTAGGTAGGGCTGTTAGGTAGATATTATTATGAGAAGCACTTTCGATTAAATTAGTTTTAGTTACTTAGTTTTTTATAGTTATTTTCTTTTTCTTTCATATTATTGCCATTTTTAATGTCTCCTTTCACTTTAGTTTACCATGTGATATGTTTTATTTGTTCCGGGAATAAGTCCGCCTTTGTGCAATTTTTTTTTCTTGTTATACTTTGAGCTTTGTACGGTAGGTAGGTAGGTAGGTAGGTAGGTAGGGCTGGTAGGTAGGTAGGGCTGGTAGGTAGGTAGAGCTGGTAGGTAGGTAGGGCTGGTAGGTAGGGATGGTAGGTAGGTAGGGCTGGTAGGTAGGTAGGGATGGTAGGTAGGTAGGGCTGGTAGGTAGGTAGGGCTGTTAGGTAGGTAGGGATGTTAGGTAGGTAGGGATGGTAGGTAGGTAGGGCTTGTAGGTAGGTAGGGATGGTAGGTAGGTAGGGATGGTAGGTAGGTAGGGCTGGTAGGTAGGTAGGGCTGGTAGGTAGGTAGGGCTGTTAGGTAGGTAGGGATGTTAGGTAGGTAGGGATGGTAGGTAGGTAGGGCTGATAGGTAGGTAGGGCTGATAGGTAGGTAGGGATGGTAGGTAGGTAGGGCTGTTAGGTAGGTAGGGATGGTAGGTAGGTAGGGCTGTTAGGTAGATATTATTATGAGAAGCACTTTCGATTAAATTAGTTATAGTTACTTAGTTTTTTATAGTTATTTTCTTTTTCTTTCATATTATTGCCATTTTTAATGTCTCCTTTCACTTTAGTTATGTGATATGTTTTATTTGTTCTGAGGATAAGTCCGCCTTTGTGCAATTTTTTTTTCTTGTTATACTTTGAGCTTTGTACGGTAGGTAGGTAGGTAGGTAGGTAGGTAGGTAGGGCTGGTAGGTAGGTAGGGCTGGTAGGTAGGTAGGGCTGTTAGGTAGGTAGGGATGGTAGGTAGGTAGGGCTGTTAGGTAGGTAGGGATGGTAGGTAGGTAGGGATGGTAGGTAGGTAGGGCTGGTAGGTAGGTAGGGCTGGTAGGTAGGTAGGGCTGTTAGGTAGGTAGGGATGTTAGGTAGGTAAGGATGGTAGGTAGGTAGGGCTGGTAGGTAGGTAGGGCTGGTAGGTAGTTAGGGCTGGTAGGTAGGTAGGGCTGGTAGGTAGGTAGGGATAGTAGGTAGGTAGGGCTGTTAGGTAGGTAGGGATGGTAGGTAGGTAGGGCTGTTAGGTAGGTAGGGATGGTAGGAAGGTAGGGCTTTTAGGTAGATATTATTATGAGAAGCACTTTCGATTAAATTAGTTTTAGTTACTTAGTTTTTTATAGTTATTTTCTATTTCTTTCATATTATTGCCATTTTTAATGTGTCTTTCACTTTAGTTTACCATGTGATATGTTTTATTTCTTCCGAGGATAAGTCCGCCTTTGTGCAATTTTTTTTTCTTGTTATACTTTGAGCTTTGTACGGTAGGTAGGTAGGTAGGTAGGTAGGTAGGGCTGGTAGGTAGGTAGGGCTGGTAGGTAGGTAGGGCTGGTAGGTAGGTAGGGCTGGTAGGTAGGTAGGGCTGTTAGGTAGGTAGGGATGTTAGGTAGGTAGGGATGTTAGGTAGGTAGGGATGGTAGGTAGGTAGGGCTGTTAGGTAGGTAGGGATGGTTGGTAGGTAGGGCTGATAGGTAGGTAGGGATGGTAGGTAGGTAGGGCTGTTAGGTAGGTAGGGATGGTAGGTAGGTAGGGCTGTTAGGTAGATATTATTATGAGAAGCACTTTCGATTAAATTAGTTTTAGTTACTTAGTTTTTTATAGTCATTTTCTTTTTCTTTCATATTATTGCCATTTTTAATGTCTCCTTTCACTTTAGTTTACCATGTGATATGTTTTATTTGTTCTGAGGATAAGTCCGCCTTTGTGTAATTTTTTTTTCTTGTTATACTTTGAGCTTTGTACGGTAGGTAGGTAGCTAGGTAGGTAGGTAGTGCTGGTAGGTAGGTAGGGCTGGTAGGTAGGTAGGGCTGGTCGGTAGGTAGGGCTGGTAGGTAGGTAGGGCTTGTAGGTAGGTAGGGCTGGTAGGTAGGTAGGGCTGTTAGGTAGGTAGGGCTGTTAGGTAGATATTATTATGAGTAGCACTTTCGATAAAATTAGTTTTAGTTACTTAGTTTTTTATAGTTATTTTCATTTTCTTTCATATTATGCCATTTTTAATGTATCTTTTCACTTTAGTTTACCATGTGATATGTTTAATTTGTTCCGGGAATAAGTCCGCCTTTGTGCAATTTTTTTTTTCTTGTTATACTTTGAGCTTTGTACGGTAGGTAGGTAGTTAGGGCTGGTAGGTAGGTAGGGCTGGTAGATAGGTAGGGCTGGTAGGTAGGTAGGGCTGGTAGGTAGGTAGGGCTGTTAGGTAGGTAGGGATGTTAGGTAGGTAGGGATGGTAGGTAGGTAGGGCTGTTAGGTAGGTAGGGATGGTAGGTAGGTAGGGCTGATAGGTAGGTAGGGATGGTAGGTAGGTAGGGCTGTTAGGTAGGTAGGGATGGTAGGTAGGTAGGGCTGTTAGGTAGGTAGGGATGGTAGGTAGGTAGGGCTGTTAGGTAGATATTATTATGAGAAGCACTTTCGATTAAATTAGTTTTAGTTACTTAGTTTTTTATAGTTATTTTCTATTTCTTTCATATTATTGCCATTTTTAATGTGTCCTTTCACTTTAGTTTACCATGTGATATGTTTTATTTGTTCCGAGGATAAGTCTGCCTTTGTGCAATTTTTTTTTCTTGTTATACTTTGAGCTTTGTACGGTAGGTAGGTATGTAGGTAGGTAGGGCAGGTAGGTAGGTAGGGCTGGTAGGTAGGTAGGGCTGGTAGGTAGGTAGGGCTGATAGGTAGGTAGGGATGGTAGGTAGGTAGGGCTGTTAGGTAGGTAGGGATGGTAGGTAGGTAGGGCTGTTAGGTCGATATTATTATGAGAAGCACTTTCGATTAAATTAGTTTTAGTTACTTAGTTTTTTATAGTTATATTCTTTTTCTTTCATATTATTGCCATTTTTAATGTCTCCTTTCACTTTAGTTTACCATGTGATATGTTTTATTTGTTCCGAGGATAAGTCCGCCTTTGTGCAATTTTTTTTTCTTGTTATACTTTGAGCTTTGTACGGTAGGTACGTAGGGCTGGTTGGTAGGTAGGGCTGGTAGGTAGGTTGGTAGGTTGGGCTTGTAGGCAGGTAGGTAGGTAGGTAGGTGTTGAATATCGGCATTAGGCATTAGGCAAAGTCGCATTTTATGGTTTTAGTAGGCCTGGTGTTGCTTCTTATTGGCTGGTTAGTGTTTCTTTCCGTAGACAACAAATATGAAATAGTAAGAAGTAACATTGGGGATGGAATCACCATTAAGTATTCCAACGAGGCGCAAGGTATTACCTCCTGGGTGCGCCTTGGAAAATACCTATCATTGGATTTCACGAGGTCCATACTTGGTTCACGGGTGAAACCACTGCACCTCGTATAATCGTACGTGATAAACAGATATTCAATGAAAAGATATACTTTAAAATACGTTTGGTAAGGAAGCGATTCATATCTTGTGGATAAAAGAAATGTTATTCCAAAAAGGTTGGTTGTTGGTTGTTTGCCTTTAACTGCTCTGCCCATTCATTGCTAAATATGCAAAATAGCTAAATGCAGTAGCGAAAAAAAAAGCAAATGCTCTACACTTTTATTTAAACATACTAAATATATATTCATATATATAATTGTAGCTAGATCAACCAAGAGCTAAGCTAAGCTAAAAAAAATATTTGTGTTTTCTGTGAGACTCTAGAATATTGTCAGAGTTCGGACTCTGATCTGAGTGCATCTCGAACTATGTGAACGGAAACTGAGAAACCGTTTTAGATACATGAATAATTATAAGAAGTCAATGATTAGGGCATATTGTCTGTTAGGTTTTAATATCAAAGTACGACATTAAAAGTGTGTTTTTAGAGGCTAAGACTATATTTTGCAGTTACTTGGTTGGGTATTAATCTCAAAGTAAGTTCTATTACCTTCATTTTAGAATAAATTGTTATAAACTAGGTCTTGACGCCGCAGATTACCATAAAAAATCAATGATTAGGGCTTACTGTCTAAATTTAAGTGTGACATTAGACGTGTGTGTTTTAGAGGCTAAGACTATATTTCGCAGTTACATTGTTAGGTTTTAATCTCAAAGTAAGTTTTATTACCTTCATTTTAGAATAAATTGTTATAGACTAGGTCTTGACACCGCAGATTACCATAAGATATCAATGATTGGGGCTTACTGTCTAAATTTAAGTGCGACAATATACGTGTGTTTTGAGAGGCTAAGACTATATCTTGCAGTTACATGGTTAGGTTTTAATATCAAAGTAAGTTGTATTACCTTCATTTTAGGATAAATTGTTATAGATTAGGTCTTGACGTCGCAGATTACCACAAGATATCAAGAATAAATTGTTATTACCACAAGAATAAATTGTTATAAACTAGGTCTTGACGCCGCAGATTACCATAAAAAATCAATGATTAGGGCTTACTATCTAAATTTAAGTGCGACATTATAGGTGTGTTTTTAGAGGCTAAGACTATATCTTGCAGTTACATGGTTAGGTTTTAATATCAAAGTAAGTTGTATTACCTTCATTTTAGGATAAATTGTTTTAGATTAGGTCTTGACGCCGCGTATTACAATAAGAAATCAATGATTAGGGCTTACTGTCTAAATTTATGTGCGACATTATACGTGCGTTTTGAGAGGCTAAGACTATATCTTGCAGTTACATGGTTAGGTTTTAATATCAAAGGTAGTTTTATTACCTTCATTTTAGAATAAATTGTTATAAACTATGTCTTGACGCCGCAGATTACCACAAGATATCAATGATTAGGGCTTACTGCCTACATTTAAGTGCGACATTAAACGTGAGTTTATAGAGGCTAAGACTATATCTTGCAGTTACTTGGTTGGGTTTTAATCTCAAAGTAAGTTTTATTACTTACACTTTAGAATAAATTGTTATAAACTGGGTCTTGACGCCGCAGATTACCATAAAAATCAATGATTAGGGCTTATTGCCTAAATTTAAGTGCGACATTAAACGTGTGTTTTTAGAGGCTAAGACTATATCTTGCAGTTACTTGGTTTGGTTTTAATCTCAAAGTATATTCTATTACTTACATTTTACAATAAATTAATATAGATTAGGTCTTGACGCCGCAGATTACCCTAAAAAATCAATGATTAGGGCTTACTGTCTAAATTTAAGTGCGAAATTAGACGTGTGTGTTTAAGAGGATAAGACTATATCTTGCAGTTACATGGTTAGGTTTTAATCTCAAAATAAGTTCTATTACTCACACTTTAGTAAAATTTCTTATAGACTAGGTCTTGCCGCCACAGATTACCACAAGAAATTAGTGATTTAGTCTTACTGTCTAAATTAAAGTGCGACATTAAATGTGTGTTTCTAGAGGCTAAGACTATATCTTGCAGTTACACGGTTAGGTTTTATTCTCAAAGTAAGTTCTATTACTAACATTTTAGAATAAATTGTTATAGATTAGGTCTTGACGCCGCAGACTTCCACAAGATATCAATGATTAGGGCTTAATGTCTAAATTTAAGTGTGACATTAGACGTGTGTGTTTTAGAGGCTAAGACTATATCTCGCAGTTACATTGTTAGGTTTTAATCTTAAAGTAAGTTCTATTACCTTCATTTTAGAATAAATTGTTATAAATTAGGTCTTGACGTAGCGTATTACAATAAGAAATTAATGATTAGGGCTTACTGTCTAAATTTAAGTACGACAGTAAAAGTGTGTTTTTAGAGGCTAAGACTATATCTTGCAATTACTTGGTTGGGTTTTAATCTCAAAGTAAGTTCTATTACCTTCATTTTAGAATAAATTGTTATAGATTAGGTCTTGACGCCGCGTATTACAATAAGAAATCAATAATTAGGGCTTACTATCTAAATTTAAGTGCGACATTATACGTGTGTTTTTAGAGGGTAAGACTATATCTTGCAGTTACTTGGTTTGGTTTTAATCTCAAAGTAAGTTCTATACCTTCATTTAAGAATAAATTATTATAGATTACGTATTGACGCCGCAGATTACCACAAGATATCAATGATTAGGGCTTACTGTCTAAACTTAAGTGCTACATTAGACGTGTGTGTTTTAGAGGATAAGACTGTATCTCGCAGTTACATGGTTAGGTTTTAATATCAAAGTAAGTTCTATTACCTTCATTTTAGAATAAATTGTTATAGATTAGGTCTTGACGCCGCAGATTACCACAGGATATCAATGATTAGGGCTTACTGCCTAAATTTAAGTGCGACATTAAACGTGTGTTTTTAGAGGCTAAGACTATATCTTGCAGTTACTTGGTTGGGTTTTAATCTCAAAGAAAGTTCTATTACTTAAATTTTAGAATAAATTGTTATAAACTAGGTCTTGACGCCGCGTATTACGATAAGAAATCAATAATTAGGGCTTACTATCTAAATTTAAGTGCGACATTATACGTGTGTTTTGAGAGGCTAAGACTATATCTTGCAGTTACATGGTTAGGTTTTAATATCAAAGTAAGTTGTATTACCTTCATTTTAGGATAAATTATTAAAGACTAGGTCTTTACGCCGCAGATTACCACAAGAAATTAATGATTAGGGCTTACTGTCTAAATCTAAGTGCGATATTATACGTGTGTGTTTTAGAGGACAAGACTATATCTCGCAGTTACATTGTTAGGTTTTAATCTCAAAGTAAGTTCTATTACCTTCATTTTAGAATAAATTGTTATAGATTAGGTCTTGACGCCGCGTATTACAATAAGAAATCAATGATTAGGGCTTACTGTCTAAATTTATGTGCGACATTATACGTGTGTTTTGAGAGGCTAAGACTATATCTTGCAGTTACATGGTTAGGTTTTAATATCAAAGGTAGTTTTATTACCTTCATTTTAGAATAAATTGTTATAAACTATGTCTTGACGCCGCAGATTACCACAAGATATCAATGATTAGGGCTTATTGTCTAAATTTAAGTGCGACATTATACGTGTGTTTTTAGAGGCTAAGACTATATCTTTCAGTTACATGGTAAGGTTTTAATATCAAAGTAAGTTGTATTACCTTAATTTAAGATAAATTGTTATAGATTAGGTCTTGACGCCGCAGATTACCACAAGATATCAATGATTAGGGCTTACTGCCTAAATTAAGGTACGACATTAAAAGTGTGTTTTAAGAGGCTAAGACTATATCTTGCAGTTACATGGTTAGGTTTTAATATCAAAGGTAGTTTTATTACCTTCATTTTAGAATAAATTGTTATAAACTAGGTCTTGACGCCGCAGATTACCACAAGATATCAATGATTAGGGCTTACTGCCTACATTTAAGTGCGACATTAAACGTGAGTTTATAGAGGCTAAGACTATATCTTGCAGTGACTTGGTTGAGTTTTAAACGCAAAGTAAGTTCTATTACTTACACTTTAGAATAAATTGTTATAAACTAGGTCTTGACGCCGCAGATTACCATAAGAAATCAATGATTAGGGCTTACTGTCTAAATTTAAGTGCGAAATTAGACGTGTGTATTTAAGAGGATAAGACTATATCTTGCAGTTACATGGTTAGGTTTTAATCTCAAAATAAGTTCTGTTACTCACACTTTAGTAAAATTTCTTATAGACTAGGTCTTGCCGCCACAGAATTACCACAAGAAATTAGTGATTTAGTCTTACTGTCTAAATTAAAGTGCGACATTAAATGTGTGTTTCTAGAGGCTAAGACTATATCTTGCAGTTACACGGTTAGGTTTTATTCTCAAAGTAAGTTCTATTACTAACATTTTAGAATAAATTGTTATAGATTAGGTCTTGACGCCGCAGACTTCCACAAGATATCAATGATTAGGGCTTAATGTCTAAATTTAAGTGTGACATTAGACGTGTATGTTTTAAAGGGCTAAGACTATATCTCGCAGTTACATTGTTAGGTTTAAATCTTAAAGTAAGTTCTATTACCTTCATTTTAGAATAAATTGTTATAGATTAGGTCTTGACGTAGCGTATTACAATAAGAAATTAATGATTAGGGCTTACTGTCTAAATTTAAGTGCGACATTAAAAGTGTGGTTTTAGAGGCTAAGACTATATCTTGCAATTACTTGGTTGGGTTTTAATCTCAAAGTAAGTTCTATTACCTTCATTTTAGAATAAATTGTTATAGATTAGGTCTTGACGCCGCGTATTACAATAAGAAATCAATAATTAGGGCTTACTATCTAAATTTAAGTGCGACATTATACGTGTGTTTTTAGAGGCTAAGACTATATCTTGCAGTTACATGGTTAGGTTTTAATCTCAAAGTAAGTTCTATTACCTTCATTTTAGAATAAATTGTTATAGATTAGGTCTTGACGCCGAGTATTACAATAAGAAATCAATAATTGGGGCTTACTATCTAAATTTAAGTGCGACATTATACGTGTTTTTTTAGAGACTAAGACTATATCTTGCAGTTACATGGTTAGGTTTTAATATCAAAGTAAGTTGTATTACCTTCATTTTAGGAAAAATTGTTATAGATTAGGTCTTGACGTAGCGTATTACAATAAGAAATTAATGATTAGGGCTTACTGTCTAAATTTAAGTGCGACATTAAAAGTGTGTTTTTAGAGGCTAAGACTATATCTTGCAATTACTTGGTTGGGTTTTAATCTCAAAGTAAGTTCTATTACCTTCATTTTAGAATAAATTGTTATAGATTAGGTCTTGACGCCGCAGATTACCACAAGATATAAATGATTAGGGCTTACTGCCTTAATTTAAGTACGACATTAAAAGTGTGTTTTTAGAGGCTAAGACTATATCTTGCAGTTACATGGTTAGGTTTTAATATCAAAGGTAGTTTTATTACCTTCATTTTAGAATAAATTGTTATAAACTAGGTCTTGACGCCGCAGATTACCACAAGATATCAATGATTAGGGCTTACTGTCTAAATTTAAGTGCGACATTAAACGTGAGTTTATAGAGGCTAAGACTATATCTTGCAGTGACTTGGTTGGGTTTTAATCTCAAAGTAAGTTCTATTACTTACACTTTAGAATAAATTGTTATAAACTAGGTCTTGACGCCGCAGATTACCATAAGAAATCAATGATTAGGGCTTATTGCCTAAATTTAAGTGCGACATTAAACGTGTGTTTTTAGAGGCTAAGACTATATCTTGCAGTTACTTGGTTTGGTTTTAATCTCAAAGTATTTTCTATTACTTACATTTTACAATAAATTAATATAGATTAGGTCTTGACGCCGCAGATTACCCTAAAAAATCAATGATTAGGGCTTACTGTCTAAATTTAAGTGCGAAATTAGACGTGTCTGTTTAAGAGGATAAGACTATATCTTGCAGTTACATGGTTAGGTTTTAATCTCAAAATAAGTTCTATTACTCACACTTTAGTAAAATTTCTTATAGACTAGGTCTTGCCGCCACAGATTACCACAAGAAATTAGTGATTTAGTCTTACTGTCTAAATTAAAGTGCGACATTAAATGTGTGTTTCTAGAGGCTAAGACTATATCTTGCAGTTACACGGTTAGGTTTTATTCTCAAAGTAAGTTCTATTACTAACATTTTAGAATAAATTGTTATAGATTAGGTCTTGACGCCGCAGACTTCCACAAGATATCAATGATTAGGGCTTACTGTCTAAATTTAAGTGTGACATTAGACGTGTGTGTTTTAGAGGCTAAGACTATATCTCGCAGTTACATTGTTAGGTTTAAATCTTAAAGTAAGTTCTATTACCTTCATTTTAGAATAAATTGTTATAGATTAGGTCTTGACGTAGCGTATTACAATAAGAAATTAATGATTAGGGCTTACTGTCTAAATTTAAGTACGACATTAAAAGTGTGTTTTTAGAGGCTAAGACTATATCTTGCAATTACTTGGTTGGGTTTTAATCTCAAAGTAAGTTCTATTACCTTCATTTTAGAATAAATTGTTATAGATTAGGTCTTGACGCCGCAGAATTCCACAAGATATCAATGATTAGGGCTTACTGTCTAAATTTAAGTGTGACATTAGACGTGTGTGTTTTAGAGGCTAAGACTATATCTTGCAGTTACATGGTTAGGTTTTAATCTCAAAGTAAGTTCTATTACCTTCATTTTAGAATAAATTGTTATAGATTAGGTCTTGACGCCGCGTATTACAATAAGAAATCAATGATTAGGGCTTACTGTCTAAATTTATGTGCGACATTATACGTGTGTTTTGAGAGGCTAAGACTATATCTTGCAGTTACATGGTTAGGTTTTAATATCTAAGTAAGTTGTATTACCTTCATTTTAGAATAAATTGTTATAAACTAGGTCTTGACGCCGCAGATTACCACAAGATATCAATGATTAGGGCTTACTGCCTACATTTAAGTGCGACATTAAACGTGAGTTTATAGAGGCTAAGACTATATCTTGCAGTGACTTGGTTGGGTTTTAATCTCAAAGTAAGTTCTATTACTTACACTTTAGAATAAATTGTTATAAACTAGGTCTTGACGCCGCAGATTACCAAAAGAAATCAATGATTAGGGCTTATTGCCTAAATTTAAGTGCGACATTAAACGTGTGTTTTTAGAGGCTAAGACTATATCTTGCAGTTACTTGGTTTGGTTTTAATCTCAAAGTATATTTTATTACTTACATTTTACAATAAATTAATATAGATTAGGTCTTGACGCCGCAGATTACCCTAAAAAATCAATGTTTAGGGCTTACTGTCTAAATTTAAGTGCGAAATTAGACGTGTGTATTTAAGAGGATAAGACTATATCTTGCAGTTACATGGTTAGGTTTTAATCTCAAAATAAGTTCTGCTACTCACACTTTAGTAAAATTTCTTATAGACTAGGTCTTGCCGCCACAGATTACCACAAGAAATTAGTGATTTAGTCTTACTGTCTAAATTAAAGTGCGACATTAAATGTGTGTTTCTAGAGGCTAAGACTATATCTTGCAGTTACACGGTTAGGTTTTATTCTCAAAGTAAGTTCTATTACTAACATTTTAGAATAAATTGTTATAGATTAGGTCTTGACGCCGCAGACTTCCACAAGATATCAATGATTAGGGCTAACTGTCTAAATTTAAGTGTGACATTAGACGTGTATGTTTTAGAGGCTAAGACTATATCTCGCAGTTACATTGTTAGGTTTAAATCTTAAAGTAAGTTCTATTACCTTCATTTTAGAATAAATTGTTATAGATTAGGTCTTGACGTAGCGTATTACATTAAGAAATTAATGATTAGGGCTTACTGTCTAAATTTAAGTACGACATTAAAAGTGTGTTTTTAGAGGCTAAGACTATATCTTGCAATTACTTGGTTGGGTTTTAATCTCAAAGTAAGTTCTATTACCTTCATTTTAGAATAAATTGTTATAGATTAGGTCTTGACGCCGCGTATTACAATAAGAAATCAATAATTAGGGCTTACTATCTAAATTTAAGTGCGACATTATACGTGTGTTTTTAGAGGCTAAGACTATATCTTGCAGTTACATGGTTAGGTTTTAATCTCAAAGTAAGTTCTATTACCTTCATTTTAGAATAAATTGTTATAGATTAGGTCTTGACGCCGCGTATTACAATAAGACATCAATAATTAGGGCTTACTATCTAAATTTAAGTGCGACATTATACGTGTGTTTTTAGAGACTAAGACTATATCTTGCAGTTACATGGTTAGGTTTTAATCTCAAAATAAGTTCTATTACTCTCACTTTAGTAAAATTTCTTATAGACTAGGTCTTGCCGCCACAGATTACCACAAGAAATTAGTGATTTAGTCTTACTGTCTAAATTAAAGTGCGACATTAAATATGTGTTTCTAGAGGCTAAGACTATATCTTGCAGTTACACGGTTAGGTTTTATTCTCAAAGTAAGTTCTATTACTAACATTTTAGAATAAATTGTTATAGATTAGGTCTTGACGCCGCAGACTTCCACAAGATATCAATGATTAGGGCTTACTGTCTAAATTTAAGTGTGACATTATACGTGTGTGTTTTAGAGGCTAAGACTATATCTCGCAGTTACATTGTTAGGTTTAAATCTTAAAGTAAGTTCTATTACCTTCATTTTAGAATAAATTGTTATAGATTAGGTCTTGACGTAGCGTATTACAATAAGAAATTAATGATTAGGGCTTACTGTCTAAATTTAAGTGTGACATTAGACGTGTGTGTTTTTAGAGGCTAAGACTATATCTTGCAATTACTTGGTTGGGTTTTAATCTCAAAGTAAGTTCTATTACCGTAATTTAAGAATAAATTGTTATAGACTAGGTCTTGACGCCGCAGATTACCATAAGAAATCAATGATTAAGGCTAATTGTCTAAATTTAGGTGCGACAATATACGTGTGTTTTGAGAGGCTAAGACTATATCTTGCAGTTACATGGTTAGGTTTTAATATCAAAGTAAGTTGTATTACCTTCATTTTAGGATAAATTGTTATAGATTAGGTCTTGACGCCGCAGATTACCACAAGATATCAATGATTAGGGCTTACTGTCTAAATTTATGTGCGACATTATACGTGTGTTTTGAGAGGCTAAGACTATATCTTGCAGTTACATGGTTAGGTTTTAATGTCAAAAAGTAAGTTCTATTACCTTCATTTTAGAATAAATTGTTATAGATTAGGTCTTGACGCCGCGTATTACAATAAGAAATCAATGATTAGGGCTTACTGTCTAAATTTATGTGCGACATTATACGTGTGTTTTGAGAGGCTAAGACTATATCTTGCAGTTACATGGTTAGGTTTTAATATCAAAGTAAGTTATATTACCTTCATTTTAGGATAAATTGTTTTAGATTAGGTCTTGACGCCGCAGATTACCACAAGATATCAATGATTAGGGCTTACTGCCTAAATTAAAGTACGACATTAAAAGTGTGTTTTTAGAGGCTAAGACTATATCTTGCAGTTACATGGTTAGGTTTTAATATCAAAGGTAGTTTTATTACCTTCATTTTAGAATAAATTGTTATAAACTAGGTCTTGACCGCAGATTACCACAAGATATCAATGATTAGGGCTTACTGCCTACATTTAAGTGCGACATTAAACGTGAGTTTATAGAGGCTAAGAATATATCTTGCAGTTACTTGGTTGGGTTTTAATCTCAAAGTAAGTTCTATTACTTACACTTTAGAATAAATTGTTATAAACTAGGTCTTGACGCCGCAGATTACCATAAGAAATCAATGATTAGGGATTATTGCCTAAATTTAAGTGCGACATTAAACGTGTGTTTTTAGAGGCTAAGACTATATCTTGCAGTTACTTGGTTTGGTTTTAATCTCAAAGTTTTTTCTATTACTTACATTTTACAATAAATTAATATAGATTAGGTCTTGACGCCGCAGATTACCCTAAAAAATCAATGATTAGGGCTTACTGTCTAAATTTAAGTGCGAAATTAGACGTGTGTGTTTAAGAGGATAAGACTATATCTTGCAGTTACATGGTTAGGTTTTAATCTCAAAATAAGTTCTATTACTCACACTTTAGTAAAATTTCTTATAGACTAGGTCTTGCCGCCACAGATTACCACAAGAAATTAGTGATTTAGTCTTACTGTCTAAATTAAAGTGCGACATTAAATGTGTGTTTCTAGAGTCTAAGACTATATCTTGCAGTTACACGGTTAGGTTTTATTCTCAAAGTAAGTTCTATTACTAACATTTTAGAATAAATTGTTATAGATTAGGTCTTGACGCCGCAGAATTCCACAAGATATCAATGATTAGGGCTTACTGTCTAAATTTAAGTGTGACATTAGACGTGTGTGTTTTAGAGGCTAAGACTATATCTCGCAGTTACATTGTTAGGTTTAAATCTTAAAGTAAGTTCTATTACCTTCATTTTAGAATAAATTGTTATAGATTAGGTCTTGACGTAGCGTATTACAATAAGAAATTAATGATTAGGGCTTACTGTCTAAATTTAAGTACGACATTAAAAGTGTGTTTTTAGAGGCTAAGACTATATCTTGCAATTACTTGGTTGGGTTTTAATATCAAAGGTAGTTTTATTACCTTCATTTTAGAAAAAATTGTTATAAACTAGGTCTTGACGCCGCAGATTACCACAAGATATCAATGATTAGGGCTTACTGCCTACATTTAAGTGCGACATTAAACGTGAGTTTATAGAGGCTAAGACTATATCTTGCAGTGACTTGGTTGGGTTTTAATCTCAAAGTAAGTTCTATTACTTACACTTTAGAATAAATTGTTATAAACTAGGTCTTGACGCCGCAGATTACCATAAGAAATCAATGATTAGGGCTTACTGTCTAAATTTAAGTGTGACATTAGACGTGTGTGTTTTTAGAGGCTAAGACTATATCTTGCAATTACTTGGTTGGGTTTTAATCTCAAAGTAAGTTCTATTACCGTAATTTAAGAATAAATTGTTATAGACTAGGTCTTGACGCCGCAGATTACCATAAGAAATCAATGATTAAGGCTAATTGTCTAAATTTAGGTGCGACAATATACGTGTGTTTTGAGAGGCTAAGACTATATCTTGCAGTTACATGGTTAGGTTTTAATATCAAAGTAAGTTGTATTACCTTCATTTTAGGATAAATTGTTATAGATTAGGTCTTGACGCCGCAGATTACCACAAGATATCAATGATTAGGGCTTACTGTCTAAATTTATGTGCGACATTATAAGTGTGTTTTGAGAGGCTAAGACTATATCTTGCAGTTACATGGTTAGGTTTTAATGTCAAAAAGTAAGTTCTATTACCTTCATTTTAGAATAAATTGTTATAGATTAGGTCTTGACGCCGCGTATTACAATAAGAAATCAATGATTAGGGCTTACTGTCTAAATTTATGTGCGACATTATACGTGTGTTTTGAGAGGCTAAGACTATATCTTGCAGTTACATGGTTAGGTTTTAATATCAAAGTAAGTTATATTACCTTCATTTTAGGATAAATTGTTTTAGATTAGGTCTTGACGCCGCAGATTACCATAAGATATCAATGATTAGTTCTTACTGCCTAAATTTAAGTACGACATTAAAAGTGTGTTTTTAGAGGCTAAGACTATATCTTGCAGTTACATGGTTAGGTTTTAATATCAAAGGTAGTTTTATTACCTTCATTTTAGAATAAATTGTTATAAACTAGGTCTTGACCGCAGATTACCACAAGATATCAATGATTAGGGCTTACTGCCTACATTTAAGTGCGACATTAAACGTGAGTTTATAGAGGCTAAGAATATATCTTGCAGTTACTTGGTTGGGTTTTAATCTCAAAGTAAGTTCTATTACTTACACTTTAGAATAAATTGTTATAAACTAGGTCTTGACGCCGCAGATTACCATAAGAAATCAATGATTAGGGCTTATTGCCTAAATTTAAGTGCGACATTAAAAGTGTGTTTTTAGAGGCTAAGACTATATCTTGCAGTTACTTGGTTTGGTTTTAATCTCAAAGTATTTTCTATTACTTACATTTTACAATAAATTAATATAGATTAGGTCTTGACGCCGCAGATTACCCTAAAAAATCAATGATTAGGGCTTACTGTCTAAATTTAAGTGCGAAATTAGACGTGTCTGTTTAAGAGGATAAGACTATATCTTGCAGTTACATGGTTAGGTTTTAATCTCAAAATAAGTTCTATTACTCACACTTTAGTAAAATTTCTTATAGACTAGGTCTTGCCGCCACAGATTACCACAAGAAATTAGTGATTTAGTCTTACTGTCTAAATTAAAGTGCGACATTAAATGTGTGTTTCTAGAGGCTAAGACTATATCTTGCAGTTACACGGTTAGGTTTTATTCTCAAAGTAAGTTCTATTACTAACATTTTAGAATAAATTGTTATAGATTAGGTCTTGACGCCGCAGACTTCCACAAGATATCAATGATTAGGGCTTACTGTCTAAATTTAAGTGTGACATTAGACGTGTGTGTTTTAGAGGCTAAGACTATATCTCGCAGTTACATTGTTAGGTTTAAATCTTAAAGTAAGTTCTATTACCTTCATTTTAGAATAAATTGTTATAGATTAGGTCTTGACGTAGCGTATTACAATAAGAAATTAATGATTAGGGCTTACTGTCTAAATTTAAGTACGACATTAAAAGTGTGTTTTTAGAGGCTAAGACTATATCTTGCAATTACTTGGTTGGGTTTTAATCTCAAAGTAAGTTCTATTACCTTCATTTTAGAATAAATTGTTATAGATTAGGTCTTGACGCCGCAGAATTCCACAAGATATCAATGATTAGGGCTTACTGTCTAAATTTAAGTGTGACATTAGACGTGTGTGTTTTAGAGGCTAAGACTATATCTTGCAGTTACATGGTTAGGTTTTAATCTCAAAGTAAGTTCTATTACCGTAATTTAAGAATAAATTGTTATAGACTAGGTCTTGACGCCGCAGATTACCATAAGAAATCAATGATTAAGGCTAATTGTCTAAATTTAGGTGCGACAATATACGTGTGTTTTGAGAGGCTAAGACTATATCTTGCAGTTACATGGTTAGGTTTTAATGTCAAAAAGTAAGTTCTATTACCTTCATTTTAGAATAAATTGTTATAGATTAGGTCTTGACGCCGCGTATTACAATAAGAAATCAATGATTAGGGCTTATTGCCTAAATTTAAGTGCGACATTAAACGTGTGTTTTTAGAGGCTAAGACTATATCTTGCAGTTACTTGGTTTGGTTTTAATCTCAAAGTTTTTTCTATTACTTACATTTTACAATAAATTAATATAGATTAGGTCTTGACGCCGCAGATTACCCTAAAAAATCAATGATTAGGGCTTACTGTCTAAATTTAAGTGCGAAATTAGACGTGTGTGTTTAAGAGGATAAGACTATATCTTGCAGTTACATGGTTAGGTTTTAATCTCAAAATAAGTTCTATTACTCACACTTTAGTAAAATTTCTTATAGACTAGGTCTTGCCGCCACAGATTACCACAAGAAATTAGTGATTTAGTCTTACTGTCTAAATTAAAGTGCGACATTAAATGTGTGTTTCTAGAGTCTAAGACTATATCTTGCAGTTACACGGTTAGGTTTTATTCTCAAAGTAAGTTCTATTACTAACATTTTAGAATAAATTGTTATAGATTAGGTCTTGACGCCGCAGACTTCCACAAGATATCAATGATTAGGGCTTACTGTCTAAATTTAAGTGTGACATTAGACGTGTGTGTTTTAGAGGCTAAGACTATATATCGCAGTTACATTGTTAGGTTTAAATCTTAAAGTAAGTTCTATTACCTTCATTTTAGAATAAATTGTTATAGATTAGGTCTTGACGTAGCGTATTACAATAAGAAATTAATGATTAGGGCTTACTGTCTAAATTTAAGTACGACATTAAAAGTGTGTTTTTAGAGGCTAAGACTATATCTTGCAATTACTTGGTTGGGTTTTAATCTCAAAGTAAGTTCTATTACCTTCATTTTAGAATAAATTGTTATAGATTAGGTCTTGACGCCGGTATTACAATAAGAAATCAATAATTAGGGCTTACTATCTAAATTTAAGTGCGACATTATACGTGTGTTTTTAGAGGCTAAGACTATATCTTGCAGTTACATGGTTAGGTTTTAATCTCAAAGTAAGTTCTATTACCTTCATTTTAGAATAAATTGTTATAGATTAGGTCTTGACGCCGCGTATTACAATAAGAAATCAATGATTAGGGCTTACTGTCTAAATTTATGTGCGACATTATACGTGTGTATTGAGAGGCTAAGACTATATCTTGCAGTTACATGGTTAGGTTTTAATATCAAAGTAAGTTGTATTACCTTCATTTTAGGAAAAATTGTTATAAACTATGTCTTGACGCCGCAGATTACCACAAGATATCAATGATTAGGGCTTACTGCCTACATTTAAGTGCGACATTAAACGTGAGTTTATAGAGGCTAAGAATATATCTTGCAGTTACTTGGTTGGGTTTTAATCTCAAAGTAAGTTCTATTACTTACACTTTAGAATAAATTGTTATAAACTAGGTCTTGACGCCGCAGATTACCACAAGATATCAATGATTAGGGCTTACTGCCTACATTTAAGTACGACATTAAACGTGTGTTTTTAGAGGCTAAGACTACATCTTGCAGTTACTTGGTTTGGTTTTAATCTCAAAGTAAGTTCTATTACCTTCATTTAAGAATAAATTATTATAGATTACGTCTTGACGCCGCAGATTACCACAAGAAATTAATGATTAGGGCTTACTGTCTAAATTTAAGTGTGACATTAGACGTGTGTGTTTTAGAGGCTAAGACTATATCTCGCAGTTACATTGTTAGGTTTTAATCTCAAAGTAAGTTCTATTACCTTCATTTTAGAATAAATTGTTATAGACTAGGTCTTGACGCCGCAGATTACTATAAGATATCAATGATTGGGGCTAACTGTCTAAATTTAAGTGCGACAATATACGTGTGTTTTGAGAGGCTAAGACTATATCTTGCAGTTACATGGTTAGGTTTTAATATCAAAGTAAGTTGTATTACCTTCATTTTAGGATAAATTGTTTTAGATTAGGTCTTGACGCCGTAGATTACCACAAGATATCAATGATTAGGGCTTACTGCCTACATTTAAGTGCGACATTAAACGTGAGTTTATAGAGGCTAAGAATATATCTTGCAGTTACTTGGTTGGGTTTTAATCTCAAAGTAAGCTCTATTACTTACACTTTAGAATAAATTGTTATAAACTAGGTCTTGACGCCGCAGATTACCATAAGAAATCAATGATTAGGGCTTATTGCCCAAAATTTAAGTGCGACATTAAACGTGTGTTTTTAGAGGCTAAGACTATATCTTGCAGTTACTTGGTTTGGTTTTAATCTAAAAGTATTTTCTATTACTTACATTTTACAATAAATTAATATAGATTAGGTCTTGACGCCGCAGATTACCCTAAAAAATCAATGATTAGGGCTTACTGTCTAAATTGAGGTGCGAAATTAGACGTGTGTGTTTAAGAGGATAAGACTATATCTTGCAGTTATATGGTTAGGTTTTAATCTCAAAATAAGTTCTATTACTCACACTTTAGTAAAATTTCTTATAGACTAGGTCTTGCCGCCACAGATTACCACAAGAAATTAGTGATTTAGTCTTACTGTCTAAATTAAAGTGCGACATTAAATGTGTGTTTCTAGAGGCTAAGACTATATCTTGCAGTTACTTGGTTTGGTTTTAATCTAAAAGTATTTTCTATTACTTACATTTTACAATAAATTAATATAGATTAGGTCTTGACGCCGCAGATTACCCTAAAAAATCAATGATTAGGGCTTACTGTCTAAATTTAAGTGCGAAATTAGACGTGTGTGTTTAAGAGGATAAGACTATATCTTGCAGTTATATGGTTAGGTTTTAATCTCAAAATAAGTTCTATTACTCACACTTTAGTAAAATTTCTTATAGACTAGGTCTTGCCGCCACAGATTACCACAAGAAATTAGTGATTTAGTCTTACTGTCTAAATTAAAGTGCGACATTAAATGTGTGTTTCTAGAGGCTAAGACTATATCTTGCAGTTACATGGTTAGGTTTTAATATCTAAGTAAGTTGTATTACCTTCATTTTAGGATAAATTGTTTTAGATTAGGTCTTGACGCCGCAGATTACCACAAGATATCAATGATTAGGGCTTACTGCCTAAATTTAAGTACGACATTAAACGTGTGTTTTTAGAGGCTAAGACTATATCTTGCAGTTACTTGGTTTGGTTTTAATCTCAAAGTAAGTTCTATTACCTTCATTTAAGAATAAATTATTATAGATTACTTCTTGACGCCGCAGATTACCACAAGAAATTAATGATTAGGGCTTACTGTCTAAATTTAAGTGTGACATTAGACGTGTGTGTTTTAGAGGCTAAGACTATATCTCGCAGTTACATTGTTAGGTTTTAATCTCAAAGTAAGTTCTATTACCTTCATTTTAGAATAAATTGTTATAGACTAGGTCTTGACGCCGCAGATTACCATAAAAAATCAATGATTAGAGCTTAATATCTAAATTTAAGTGCGACATTATAGGTGTGTTTTTAGAGGCTAAGACTATATCTTGCAGTTACATGGTTAGGTTTTAATATCAAAGTAAGTTGTATTACCTCAATTTTAGGAAAAATTGTTATGGATTAGCTCTTGACGCCGCAGATTACCACAAGATATCAATGATTAGGGCTTACTGCCTAAATTTAAGTACGACATTAAACGTGTGTTTTTAAAGGCTAAGACTATATCTTGCAGTTACTTGGTTGGGTTTTAATCTCAAAGTAATTTCTATTACTTACATTTTAGAAAAAATTGTTATAAACTAGGTCTTGACGCCGCAGATTACCATAAAAAATCAATGATTAGAGCTTAATATCTAAATTTAAGTGCGACATTATAGGTGTGTTTTTAGAGGCTAAGACTATATCTTGCAGTTACATGGTTAGGTTTTAATATCAAAGTAAGTTGTATTACCTTCATTTTAGGATAAATTGTTTTAGATTAGGTCTTGACGCCGCAGATTACCACAAGATATCAATGATTAGGGCTTACTGCCTAAATTTAATTACGACATTAAAAGTGTGTTTTTAGAGGCTAAGACTATATCTTGCAGTTACTTGGTTGGGTTTTAATCTCAAAGTAAGTTCTATTACTTACGTTTTAGAATAAATTGTTATAAACTAGGTCTTGACGCCGCAGATTACCATAAAAAATCAATGATTAGGGCTTACTGTCTAAATTTAAGTGCGAAATTAGACGTGTGTATTTAAGAGGATAAGACTATATCTTGCAGTTACATGGTTAGGTTTTAATCTCAAAATAAGTTCTGTTACTCACACTTTAGTAAAATTTCTTATAGACTAGGTCTTGCCGCCACAGAATTACCACAAGAAATTAGTGATTTAGTCTTACTGTCTAAATTAAAGTGCGACATTAAATGTGTGTTTCTAGAGGCTAAGACTATATCTTGCAGTTACACGGTTAGGTTTTATTCTCAAAGTAAGTTCTATTACTAACATTTTAGAATAAATTGTTATAGATTAGGTCTTGACGCCGCAGACTTCCACAAGATATCAATGATTAGGGCTTAATGTCTAAATTTAAGTGTGACATTAGACGTGTATGTTTTAAAGGGCTAAGACTATATCTCGCAGTTACATTGTTAGGTTTAAATCTTAAAGTAAGTTCTATTACCTTCATTTTAGAATAAATTGTTATAGATTAGGTCTTGACGTAGCGTATTACAATAAGAAATTAATGATTAGGGCTTACTGTCTAAATTTAAGTGCTACATTAAAAGTGTGGTTTTAGAGGCTAAGACTATATCTTGCAATTACTTGGTTGGGTTTTAATCTCAAAGTAAGTTCTATTACCTTCATTTTAGAATAAATTGTTATAGATTAGGTCTTGACGCCGCGTATTACAATAAGAAATCAATAATTAGGGCTTACTATCTAAATTTAAGTGCGACATTATACGTGTGTTTTTAGAGGCTAAGACTATATCTTGCAGTTACATGGTTAGGTTTTAATCTCAAAGTAAGTTCTATTACCTTCATTTTAGAATAAATTGTTATAGATTAGGTCTTGACGCCGCGTATTACAATAAGAAATCAATAATTGGGGCTTACTATCTAAATTTAAGTGCGACATTATACGTGTTTTTTTAGAGACTAAGACTATATCTTGCAGTTACATGGTTAGGTTTTAATATCAAAGTAAGTTGTATTACCTTCATTTTAGGAAAAATTGTTATAGATTAGGTCTTGACGTAGCGTATTACAATAAGAAATTAATGATTAGGGCTTACTGTCTAAATTTAAGTGCGACATTAAAAGTGTGTTTTTAGAGGCTAAGACTATATCTTGCAATTACTTGGTTGGGTTTTAATCTCAAAGTAAGTTCTATTACCTTCATTTTAGAATAAATTGTTATAGATTAGGTCTTGACGCCGCGTATTACAATAAGAAATCAATAATTAGGGCTTACTATCTAAATTTAAGTGCGACATTATACGTGTGTTTTTAGAGGCTAAGACTATATCTTGCAGTTACATGGTTAGGTTTTAATCTCAAAGTAAGTTCTATTACCTTCATTTTAGAATAAATTGTTATAGATTAGGTCTTGACGCCGAGTATTACAATAAGAAATCAATAATTGGGGCTTACTATCTAAATTTAAGTGCGACATTATACGTGTTTTTTTAGAGACTAAGACTATATCTTGCAGTTACATGGTTAGGTTTTAATATCAAAGTAAGTTGTATTACCTTCATTTTAGGAAAAATTGTTATAGATTAGGTCTTGACGCCGCAGATTACCACAAGAAATCAATGATTAGGGCTTACTGTCTAAATTTAAGTGCGACATTAGACGTGTGTTTTTAGAGGAGAAGGCTATATCTTGCAGTTACATGGTTAGGTTTTTATCTCAAAGTAAGTTCTATTACTAACAATTTAGAATAAATTTTTATTGATTAGGTCTTGACGCCGCAGATTACCACAAGATATCAATGATTAGGGCTTACTGCCTACATTTAAGTGCGACATTAAACGTGTGTTTTTAGAGGCTAAGACTATATCTTGCAGTTACTTGGTTTGGTTTTAATCTCAAAGTAAGTTCTATTATCTTCATTTTAGAATAAATTGTTATAGATTAGGTCTTGACGCCGCAGATTACCACAAGAAATTAATGATTAGGGCTTACTGACTAAATTTAAGTGTGACATTAGACGTGTGTGTTTTAGAGGCTAAGACAATATCTCGCAGTTACATTGTTAGGTTTTAATCTCAAAGTAAGTTCTATTACCGTAATTTAAGAATAAATTGTTATAGACTAGGTCTTGACGCCGCAGATTACCATAAGAAATCAATGATTAAGGCTTACTGTCTAAATTTATTTGCGACATTATACGTGTGTTTTGAGAGGCTAAGACTATATCTTGCAGTTACATGGTTAGGTTTTAATATCTAAGTAAGTTGTATTACCTTCATTTTAGGATAAATTGTTTTAGATTAGGTCTTGACGCCGCAGATTACCACAAGATATAAATGATTAGGGCTTACTGCCTTAATTTAAGTACGACATTAAAAGTGTGTTTTTAGAGGCTAAGACTATATCTTGCAGTTACATGGTTAGGTTTTAATATCAAAGGTAGTTTTATTACCTTCATTTTAGAATAAATTGTTATAAACTAGGTCTTGACGCCGCAGATTACCACAAGATATCAATGATTAGGGCTTACTGTCTAAATTTAAGTGCGACATTAAACGTGAGTTTATAGAGGCTAAGACTATATCTTGCAGTGACTTGGTTGGGTTTTAATCTCAAAGTAAGTTCTATTACTTACACTTTAGAATAAATTGTTATAAACTAGGTCTTGACGCCGCAGATTACCATAAGAAATCAATGATTAGGGCTTATTGCCTAAATTTAAGTGCGACATTAAACGTGTGTTTTTAGAGGCTAAGACTATATCTTGCAGTTACTTGGTTTGGTTTTAATCTCAAAGTATTTTCTATTACTTACATTTTACAATAAATTAATATAGATTAGGTCTTGACGCCGCAGATTACCCTAAAAAATGAATGATTAGGGCTTACTGTCTAAATTTAAGTGCGAAATTAGACGTGTCTGTTTAAGAGGATAAGACTATATCTTGCAGTTACATGGTTAGGTTTTAATCTCAAAATAAGTTCTATTACTCACACTTTAGTAAAATTTCTTATAGACTAGGTCTTGCCGCCACAGATTACCACAAGAAATTAGTGATTTAGTCTTACTGTCTAAATTAAAGTGCGACATTAAATGTGTGTTTCTAGAGGCTAAGACTATATCTTGCAGTTACACGGTTAGGTTTTATTCTCAAAGTAAGTTCTATTACTAACATTTTAGAATAAATTGTTATAGATTAGGTCTTGACGCCGCAGACTTCCACAAGATATCAATGATTAGGGCTTACTGTCTAAATTTAAGTGTGACATTAGACGTGTGTGTTTTAGAGGCTAAGACTATATCTCGCAGTTACATTGTTAGGTTTAAATCTTAAAGTAAGTTCTATTACCTTCATTTTAGAATAAATTGTTATAGATTAGGTCTTGACGTAGCGTATTACAATAAGAAATTAATGATTAGGGCTTACTGTCTAAATTTAAGTACGACATTAAAAGTGTGTTTTTAGAGGCTAAGACTATATCTTGCAATTACTTGGTTGGGTTTTAATCTCAAAGTAAGTTCTATTACCTTCATTTTAGAATAAATTGTTATAGATTAGGTCTTGACGCCGCAGAATTCCACAAGATATCAATGATTAGGGCTTACTGTCTAAATTTAAGTGTGACATTAGACGTGTGTGTTTTAGAGGCTAAGACTATATCTTGCAGTTACATGGTTAGGTTTTAATCTCAAAGTAAGTTCTATTACCTTCATTTTAGAATAAATTGTTATAGATTAGGTCTTGACGCCGCGTATTACAATAAGAAATCAATGATTAGGGCTTACTGTCTAAATTTATGTGCGACATAATACGTGTGTTTTGAGAGGCTAAGACTATATCTTGCAGTTACATGGTTAGGTTTTAATATCTAAGTAAGTTGTATTACCTTCATTTTAGGATAAATTGTTTTAGATTAGGTCTTGACGCCGCAGATTACCACAAGATATAAATGATTAGGGCTTACTGCCTAAATTTAAGTACGACATTAAAAGTGTGTTTTTAGAGGCTAAGACTATATCTTGCAGTTACATGGTTAGGTTTTAATATCAAAGGTAGTTTTATTACCTTCATTTTAGAATAAATTGTTATAAACTAGGTCTTGACGCCGCAGATTACCACAAGATATCAATGATTAGGGCTTACTGCCTACATTTAAGTGCGACATTAAACGTGAGTTTATAGAGGCTAAGACTATATCTTGCAGTGACTTGGTTGGGTTTTAATCTCAAAGTAAGTTCTATTACTTACACTTTAGAATAAATTGTTATAAACTAGGTCTTGACGCCGCAGATTACCAAAAGAAATCAATGATTAGGGCTTATTGCCTAAATTTAAGTGCGACATTAAACGTGTGTTTTTAGAGGCTAAGACTATATCTTGCAGTTACTTGGTTTGGTTTTAATCTCAAAGTATATTTTATTACTTACATTTTACAATAAATTAATATAGATTAGGTCTTGACGCCGCAGATTACCCTAAAAAATCAATGTTTAGGGCTTACTGTCTAAATTTAAGTGCGAAATTAGACGTGTGTATTTAAGAGGATAAGACTATATCTTGCAGTTACATGGTTAGGTTTTAATCTCAAAATAAGTTCTGCTACTCACACTTTAGTAAAATTTCTTATAGACTAGGTCTTGCCGCCACAGATTACCACAAGAAATTAGTGATTTAGTCTTACTGTCTAAATTAAAGTGCGACATTAAATGTGTGTTTCTAGAGGCTAAGACTATATCTTGCAGTTACACGGTTAGGTTTTATTCTCAAAGTAAGTTCTATTACTAACATTTTAGAATAAATTGTTATAGATTAGGTCTTGACGCCGCAGACTTCCACAAGATATCAATGATTAGGGCTAACTGTCTAAATTTAAGTGTGACATTAGACGTGTATGTTTTAGAGGCTAAGACTATATCTCGCAGTTACATTGTTAGGTTTAAATCTTAAAGTAAGTTCTATTACCTTCATTTTAGAATAAATTGTTATAGATTAGGTCTTGACGTAGCGTATTACATTAAGAAATTAATGATTAGGGCTTACTGTCTAAATTTAAGTACGACATTAAAAGTGTGTTTTTAGAGGCTAAGACTATATCTTGCAATTACTTGGTTGGGTTTTAATCTCAAAGTAAGTTCTATTACCTTCATTTTAGAATAAATTGTTATAGATTAGGTCTTGACGCCGCGTATTACAATAAGAAATCAATAATTAGGGCTTACTATCTAAATTTAAGTGCGACATTATACGTGTGTTTTTAGAGGCTAAGACTATATCTTGCAGTTACATGGTTAGGTTTTAATCTCAAAGTAAGTTCTATTACCTTCATTTTAGAATAAATTGTTATAGATTAGGTCTTGACGCCGCGTATTACAATAAGACATCAATAATTAGGGCTTACTATCTAAATTTAAGTGCGACATTATACGTGTGTTTTTAGAGACTAAGACTATATCTTGCAGTTACATGGTTAGGTTTTAATCTCAAAATAAGTTCTATTACTCTCACTTTAGTAAAATTTCTTATAGACTAGGTCTTGCCGCCACAGATTACCACAAGAAATTAGTGATTTAGTCTTACTGTCTAAATTAAAGTGCGACATTAAATATGTGTTTCTAGAGGCTAAGACTATATCTTGCAGTTACACGGTTAGGTTTTATTCTCAAAGTAAGTTCTATTACTAACATTTTAGAATAAATTGTTATAGATTAGGTCTTGACGCCGCAGACTTCCACAAGATATCAATGATTAGGGCTTACTGTCTAAATTTAAGTGTGACATTATACGTGTGTGTTTTAGAGGCTAAGACTATATCTCGCAGTTACATTGTTAGGTTTAAATCTTAAAGTAAGTTCTATTACCTTCATTTTAGAATAAATTGTTATAGATTAGGTCTTGACGTAGCGTATTACAATAAGAAATTAATGATTAGGGCTTACTGTCTAAATTTAAGTGTGACATTAGACGTGTGTGTTTTTAGAGGCTAAGACTATATCTTGCAATTACTTGGTTGGGTTTTAATCTCAAAGTAAGTTCTATTACCGTAATTTAAGAATAAATTGTTATAGACTAGGTCTTGACGCCGCAGATTACCATAAGAAATCAATGATTAAGGCTAATTGTCTAAATTTAGGTGCGACAATATACGTGTGTTTTGAGAGGCTAAGACTATATCTTGCAGTTACATGGTTAGGTTTTAATATCAAAGTAAGTTGTATTACCTTCATTTTAGGATAAATTGTTATAGATTAGGTCTTGACGCCGCAGATTACCACAAGATATCAATGATTAGGGCTTACTGTCTAAATTTATGTGCGACATTATACGTGTGTTTTGAGAGGCTAAGACTATATCTTGCAGTTACATGGTTAGGTTTTAATGTCAAAAAGTAAGTTCTATTACCTTCATTTTAGAATAAATTGTTATAGATTAGGTCTTGACGCCGCGTATTACAATAAGAAATCAATGATTAGGGCTTACTGTCTAAATTTATGTGCGACATTATACGTGTGTTTTGAGAGGCTAAGACTATATCTTGCAGTTACATGGTTAGGTTTTAATATCAAAGTAAGTTATATTACCTTCATTTTAGGATAAATTGTTTTAGATTAGGTCTTGACGCCGCAGATTACCACAAGATATCAATGATTAGGGCTTACTGCCTAAATTAAAGTACGACATTAAAAGTGTGTTTTTAGAGGCTAAGACTATATCTTGCAGTTACATGGTTAGGTTTTAATATCAAAGGTAGTTTTATTACCTTCATTTTAGAATAAATTGTTATAAACTAGGTCTTGACCGCAGATTACCACAAGATATCAATGATTAGGGCTTACTGCCTACATTTAAGTGCGACATTAAACGTGAGTTTATAGAGGCTAAGAATATATCTTGCAGTTACTTGGTTGGGTTTTAATCTCAAAGTAAGTTCTATTACTTACACTTTAGAATAAATTGTTATAAACTAGGTCTTGACGCCGCAGATTACCATAAGAAATCAATGATTAGGGCTTATTGCCTAAATTTAAGTGCGACATTAAACGTGTGTTTTTAGAGGCTAAGACTATATCTTGCAGTTACTTGGTTTGGTTTTAATCTCAAAGTTTTTTCTATTACTTACATTTTACAATAAATTAATATAGATTAGGTCTTGACGCCGCAGATTACCCTAAAAAATCAATGATTAGGGCTTACTGTCTAAATTTAAGTGCGAAATTAGACGTGTGTGTTTAAGAGGATAAGACTATATCTTGCAGTTACATGGTTAGGTTTTAATCTCAAAATAAGTTCTATTACTCACACTTTAGTAAAATTTCTTATAGACTAGGTCTTGCCGCCACAGATTACCACAAGAAATTAGTGATTTAGTCTTACTGTCTAAATTAAAGTGCGACATTAAATGTGTGTTTCTAGAGTCTAAGACTATATCTTGCAGTTACACGGTTAGGTTTTATTCTCAAAGTAAGTTCTATTACTAACATTTTAGAATAAATTGTTATAGATTAGGTCTTGACGCCGCAGAATTCCACAAGATATCAATGATTAGGGCTTACTGTCTAAATTTAAGTGTGACATTAGACGTGTGTGTTTTAGAGGCTAAGACTATATCTTGCAGTTACATGGTTAGGTTTTAATCTCAAAGTAAGTTCTATTACCGTAATTTAAGAATAAATTGTTATAGACTAGGTCTTGACGCCGCAGATTACCATAAGAAATCAATGATTAAGGCTAATTGTCTAAATTTAGGTGCGACAATATACGTGTGTTTTGAGAGGCTAAGACTATATCTTGCAGTTACATGGTTAGGTTTTAATGTCAAAAAGTAAGTTCTATTACCTTCATTTTAGAATAAATTGTTATAGATTAGGTCTTGACGCCGCGTATTACAATAAGAAATCAATGATTAGGGCTTATTGCCTAAATTTAAGTGCGACATTAAACGTGTGTTTTTAGAGGCTAAGACTATATCTTGCAGTTACTTGGTTTGGTTTTAATCTCAAAGTTTTTTCTATTACTTACATTTTACAATAAATTAATATAGATTAGGTCTTGACGCCGCAGATTACCCTAAAAAATCAATGATTAGGGCTTACTGTCTAAATTTAAGTGCGAAATTAGACGTGTGTGTTTAAGAGGATAAGACTATATCTTGCAGTTACATGGTTAGGTTTTAATCTCAAAATAAGTTCTATTACTCACACTTTAGTAAAATTTCTTATAGACTAGGTCTTGCCGCCACAGATTACCACAAGAAATTAGTGATTTAGTCTTACTGTCTAAATTAAAGTGCGACATTAAATGTGTGTTTCTAGAGTCTAAGACTATATCTTGCAGTTACACGGTTAGGTTTTATTCTCAAAGTAAGTTCTATTACTAACATTTTAGAATAAATTGTTATAGATTAGGTCTTGACGCCGCAGAATTCCACAAGATATCAATGATTAGGGCTTACTGTCTAAATTTAAGTGTGACATTAGACGTGTGTGTTTTAGAGGCTAAGACTATATCTCGCAGTTACATTGTTAGGTTTAAATCTTAAAGTAAGTTCTATTACCTTCATTTTAGAATAAATTGTTATAGATTAGGTCTTGACGTAGCGTATTACAATAAGAAATTAATGATTAGGGCTTACTGTCTAAATTTAAGTACGACATTAAAAGTGTGTTTTTAGAGGCTAAGACTATATCTTGCAATTACTTGGTTGGGTTTTAATCTCAAAGTAAGTTGTATTACCTTCATTTTAGGATAAATTGTTTTAGATTAGGTCTTGACGCCGCAGATTACCACAAGATATAAATGATTAGGGCTTACTGCCTAAATTTAAGTACGACATTAAAAGTGTGTTTTTAGAAGCTAAGACTATATCTTGCAGTTACATGGTTAGGTTTTAATATCAAAGGTAGTTTTATTACCTTCATTTTAGAATAAATTGTTATAAACTAGGTCTTGACGCCGCAGATTACCACAAGATATCAATGATTAGGGCTTACTGCCTACATTTAAGTGCGACATTAAACGTGAGTTTATAGAGGCTAAGACTATATCTTGCAGCGACTTGGTTGGGTTTTAATCTCAAAGTAAGTTCTATTACTTACACTTTAGAATAAATTGTTATAAACTAGGTCTTGACGCCGCAGATTACCATAAGAAATCAATGATTAGGGCTTACTGTCTAAATTTAAGTGTGACATTAGACGTGTTTGTTTTTAGAGGCTAAGACTATATCTTGCAATTACTTGGTTGGGTTTTAATCTCAAAGTAAGTTCTATTACCGTAATTTAAGAATAAATTGTTATAGACTAGGTCTTGAGGCCGCAGATTACCATAAGAAATCAATGATTAAGGCTAATTGTCTAAATTTAGGTGCGACAATATACGTGTGTTTTGAGAGGCTAAGACTATATCTTGCAGTTACATGGTTAGGTTTTAATATCAAAGTAAGTTGTATTACCTTCATTTTAGGATAAATTGTTATAGATTAGGTCTTGACGCCGCAGATTACCACAAGATATCAATGATTAGGGCTTACTGTCTAAATTTATGTGCGACATTATACGTGTGTTTTGAGAGGCTAAGACTATATCTTGCAGTTACATGGTTAGGTTTTAATGTCAAAAAGTAAGTTCTATTACCTTCATTTTAGAATAAATTGTTATAGATTAGGTCTTGACGCCGCGTATTACAATAAGAAATCAATGATTAGGGCTGACTGTCTAAATTTATGTGCGACATTATACGTGTGTTTTGAGAGGCTAAGACTATATCTTGCAGTTACATGGTTAGGTTTTAATATCAAAGTAAGTTATATTACCTTCATTTTAGGATAAATTGTTTTAGATTAGGTCTTGACGCCGCAGATTACCACAAGATATCAATGATTAGGGCTTACTGCCTAAATTTAAGTACGAAATTAAAAGTGTGTTTTTAGAGGCTAAGACTATATCTTGCAGTTACATGGTCAGGTTTTAATATCAAAGGTAGTTTTATTACCTTCATTTTAGAATAAATTGTTATAAACTAGGTCTTGACCGCAGATTACCACAAGATATCAATGATTAGGGCTTACTGCCTACATTTAAGTGCGACATTAAACGTGAGTTTATAGAGGCTAAGAATATATCTTGCAGTTACTTGGTTGGGTTTTAATCTCAAAGTAAGTTCTATTACTTACACTTTAGAATAAATTGTTATAAACTAGGTCTTGACGCCGCAGATTACCATAAGAAATCAATGATTAGGGCTTATTGCCTAAATTTAAGTGCGACATTAAACGTGTGTTTTTAGAGGCTAAGACTATATCTTGCAGTTACTTGGTTTGGTTTTAATCTCAAAGTATTTTCTATTACTTACATTTTACAATAAATTAATATAGATTAGGTCTTGACGCCGCAGATTACCCTAAAAAATCAATGATTAGGGCTTACTGTCTAAATTGAGGTGCGAAATTAGACGTGTGTGTTTAAGAGGATAAGACTATATCTTGCAGTTATATGGTTAGGTTTTAATCTCAAAATAAGTTCTATTACTCACACTTTAGTAAAATTTCTTATAGACTAGGTCTTGCCGCCACAGATTACCACAAGAAATTAGTGATTTAGTCTTACTGTCTAAATTAAAGTGCGACATTAAATGTGTGTTTCTAGAGGCTAAGACTATATCTTGCAGTTACTTGGTTTGGTTTTAATCTAAAAGTATTTTCTATTACTTACATTTTACAATAAATTAATATAGATTAGGTCTTGACGCCGCAGATTACCCTAAAAAATCAATGATTAGGGCTTACTGTCTAAATTTAAGTGCGAAATTAGACGTGTGTGTTTAAGAGGATAAGACTATATCTTGCAGTTATATGGTTAGGTTTTAATCTCAAAATAAGTTCTATTACTCACACTTTAGTAAAATTTCTTATAGACTAGGTCTTGCCGCCACAGATTACCACAAGAAATTAGTGATTTAGTCTTACTGTCTAAATTAAAGTGCGACATTAAATGTGTGTTTCTAGAGGCTAAGACTATATCTTGCAGTTACACGGTTAGGTTTTATTCTCAAAGTAAGTTCTATTACTAACATTTTAGAATAAATTGTTATAGATTAGGTCTTGACTCCGCAGACTTCCACAAGATATCAATGATTAGGGCTTACTGTCTAAATTTAAGTGTGACATTAGACGTGTGTGTTTTAGAGGCTAAGACTATATCTCGCAGTTACATTGTTAGGTTTAAATCTTAAAGTAAGTTCTATTACCTTCATTTTAGAATAAATTGTTATAGATTAGGTCTTGACGTAGCGTATTACAATAAGAAATTAATGATTAGGGCTTACTGTCTAAATTTAAGAACGACATTAAAAGTGTGTTTTTAGAGGCTAAGACTATATCTTGCAATTACTTGGTTGGGTTTTAATCTCAAAGTAAGTTCTATTACCTTCATTTTAGAATAAATTGTTATAGATTAGGTCTTGACGCCGCAGAATTCCACAAGATATCAATGATTAGGGCTTACTGTCTAAATTTAAGTGTGACATTAGACGTGTGTGTTTTAGAGGCTAAGACTATATCTTGCAGTTACCTGGTTAGGTTTTAATCTCAAAGTAAGTTCTATTACCTTCATTTTAGAATAAATTGTTATAGATTAGGTCTTGACGCCGCGTATTACAATAAGAAATCAATGATTAGGGCTTACTGTCTAAATTTATGTGCGACATTATACGTGTGTTTTGAGAGGCTAAGACTATATCTTGCAGTTACATGGTTAGGTTTTAATATCAAAGTAAGTTGTATTACCTTCATTTTAGGAAAAATTGTTATAGATTAGGTCTTGACGCCGCAGATTACCACAAGATATCAATGATTAGGGCTTACTGCCTAAATTTAAGTACGACATTAAACGTGTGTTTTTAGAGGCTAAGACTATATCTTGCAGTTACTTGGTTGGGTTTTAATCTCAAAGTAAATTCTATTACTTACATTTTAGAATAAATTGTTATAGATTAGGTCTTGACGCCGCAGACTTCCACAAGATATAAATGATTAGGGCTTACTGTCTAAATTTAAGTGTGACATTAGACGTGTGTGTTTTAGAGGCTAAGACTATATCTCGCAGTTACATTGTTAGGTTTAAATCTTAAAGTAAGTTCTATTACCTTCATTTTAGAATAAATTGTTATAGATTAGGTCTTGACCTAGCGTATTACAATAAGAAATTAATGATTAGGGCTTACTGTCTAAATTTAAGTACGACATTAAAAGTGTGTTTTTAGAGGCTAAGACTATATCTTGCAATTACTTGGTTGGGTTTTAATCTCAAAGTAAGTTCTATTACCTTCATTTTAGAATAAATTGTTATAGATTAGGTCTTGACGCCGCGTATTACAATAAGAAATCAATAATTAGGGCTTGCTTTCTAAATTTAAGTGCGACATTATACGTGTGTTTTTAGAGGCTAAGACTATATCTTGCAGTTACATGGTTAGGTTTTAATCTCAAAGTAAGTTCTATTACCTTCATTTTAGAATAAATTGTTATAGATTAGGTCTTGACGCCGCGTATTGCAATAAGAAATCAATAATTAGGGCTTACTATCTAAATTTAAGTGCGACATTATACGTGTTTTTTTAGAGACTAAGACTATATCTTGCAGTTACATGGTTAGGTTTTAATATCAAAGTAAGTTGTATTACCTTCATTTTAGGAAAAATTGTTATAGATTAGGTCTTGACGCCGCAGATTACCACAAGATATCAATGATTAGGGCTTACTGCCTAAATTTAAGTACGATATTAAAAGTGTGTTTTTAGAGGCTAAGACTATATCTTGCAGTTACTTGGTTGGGTTTTAATCTCAAAGTAAATTCTATTACTTACATTTAAGAGTAAATTGTTATAAACTAGGTCTTGACGCCGCAGATTACCACAAGATATCAATGATTAGGGCTTACTGCCTACATTTAAGTACGACATTAAACGTGTGTTTTTAGAGGCTAAGACTATATCTTGCAGTTACTTGGTTTGGTTTTAATCTCAAAGTAAGTTCTTTTACCTTCATTTAAGAATAAATTATTATAGATTACGTCTTGACGCCGCAGATTACCACAAGAAATTAATGATTAGGGCTTACTGTCTAAATTTAAGTGTGACATTAGACGTGTGTGTTTTAGAGGCTAAGACTATATCTCGCAGTTACATTGTTAGGTTTTAATCTCAAAGTAAGTTCTATTACCTTCATTTTAGAATAAATTATTATAGACTAGGTCTTGACGCCGCAGATTACTATAAGATATCAATGATTGGGGCTAACTGTCTAAATTTAAGTGCGACAATATACGTGTGTTTTGAGAGGCTAAGACTATATCTTGCAGTTACATGGTTAGGTTTTAATTTCAAAGTAAGTTGTATTACCTTCATTTTAGGAAAAATTGTTATAGATTAGCTCTTGACGCCGCAGATTACCACAAGATATCAATGATTAGGGCTTACTGCCTAAATTTAAGTACGACATTAAACGTATGTTTTTAGAGGCTAAGACTATATCTTGCAGTTACTTGGTTGGGTTTTAATCTCAAAGTAATTTCTATTACTTACATTTTAGAATAAATTGTTATAAACTAGGTCTTGACGCCGCAGATTACCATAAAAAATCAATGATTAGAGCTTACTATCTAAATTTAAGTGCGACATTATAGGTGTGTTTTTAGAGGCTAAGACTATATCTTGCAGTTACATGGTTAGGTTTTAATATCAAAATAAGTTGTATTACCTTCATTTTAGGATAAATTGTTTTAGATTAGGTCTTGACGCCGCAGATTACCACAAGATATCAATGATTAGGTCTTACTGCCTAAATTTTAGTACGACATTAAAAGTGTGTTTTTAGAGGCTAAGACTATATCTTGCAGTTACTTGGTTGGGTTTTAATCTCAAAGTAAGTTGTATTACCTTCATTTTAGGATAAATTGTTAAAGATTAGGTCTTTACGCCGCAGATTACCACTAGAAATTAATGATTAGGGCTTACTGTCTAAATCTAAGTGCGATATTAGACGTGTGTGTTTTAGAGGACAAGACTATATCTCGCAGTTACATTGTTAGGTTTTAATCTCAAAGTAAGTTCTATTACCTTCATTTTAGAATAAATTGTTATAGACTAGGTCTTGACGCCGCAGATTACTATAAGATATCAATGATTGGGGCTAACTGTCTAAATTTAAGTGCGACATTATACGTGTGTTTTTAGAGGCTAAGACTATATCTTGCAGTTACATGGTTAGGTTTTAATCTCAAAGTAAGTTCTATTACCTTCATTTTAGAATAAATTGTTATAGATTAGGTCTTGACGCCGCGTATTAGAATAAGAAATCAATGATTAGGGCTTACTGTCTAAATTTATGTGCGACATTATACGTGTGTTTTGAGAGGCTAAGACTATATCTTGCAGTTACATGGTTAGGTTTTAATATCAAAGTAAGTTGTATTACCTTCATTTTAGGATAAATTGTTATAGATTAGGTCTTGACGCCGCAGATTACCACAAGAAATCAATGATTAGGGCTTACTGTCTAAATTTAAGTGCGACATTAGTCGTGTGTTTTTAGAGGAGAAGGCTATATCTTGCAGTTACATGGTTAGGTTTTAATCTCAAAATAAGTTCTATTACTAACAATTTAGAATAAATTTTTATTGATTAGGTCTTGACGCCGCAGATTACCACAAGATATCAATGATTAGGGCTTACTGCCTACATTTAAGTGCGACATTAAACGTGTGTTTTTAGAGGCTAAGACTATATCTTGCAGTTACTTGGTTTGGTTTTAATCTCAAAGTAAGTTCTATTATCTTCATTTTAGAATAAATTGTTATAGATTAGGTCTTGACGCCGCAGATTACCATAAGAAATTAATGATTAGGGCTTACTGACTAAATTTAAGTGTGACATTAGACGTGTGTGTTTTAGAGGCTAAGACTATATCTCGCAGTTTCATTGTTAGGTTTTAATCTCAAAGTATGTTCTATTACCGTAATTTAAGAATAAATTGTTATAGACTAGGTCTTGACGCCGCAGATTACCATAAGAAATCAATGATTAAGGCTTATTGTCTAAATTAAAGTGCGACAATATACGTGTGTTTTGAGAGGCTAAGACTATATCTTGCAGTTACATGGTTAGGTTTTAATATCAAAAAGTAAGTTCTATTACCTTCATTTTAGAATAAATTGTTATAGATTAGGTCTTGACGCCGCGTATTACAATAAGAAATCAATGATTAGGGCTTACTGTCTAAATTTATGTGCGACATTATACGTGTGTTTTGAGAGGCTAAGACTATATCTTGCAGTTACATGGTTAGGTTTTAATATCAAAGTAAGTTATATTACCTTCATTTTAGGATAAATTGTTTTAGATTAGGTCTTGACGCCGCAGATTACCACAAGATATCAATGATTAGGGCTTACTGCCTAAATTAAAGTACGACATTAAAAGTGTGTTTTTAGAGGCTAAGACTATATCTTGCAGTTACATGGTTAGGTTTTAATATCAAAGGTAGTTTTATTACCTTCATTTTAGAATAAATTGTTATAAACTAGGTCTTGACCGCAGATTACCACAAGATATCAATGATTAGGGCTTACTGCCTACATTTAAGTGCGACATTAAACGTGAGTTTATAGAGGATAAGAATATATCTTGCAGTTACTTGGTTGGGTTTTAATCTCAAAGTAAGTTCTATTACTTACACTTTAGAATAAATTGTTATAAACTAGGTCTTGACGCCGCAGATTACCATAAGAAATCAATGATTAGGGCTTATTGCCTAAATTTAAGTGCGACATTAAACGTGTGTTTTTAGAGGCTAAGACTATATCTTGCAGTTACTTGGTTTGGTTTTAATCTCAAAGTTTTTTCTATTACTTACATTTTACAATAAATTAATATAGATTAGGTCTTGACGCCGCAGATTACCCTAAAAAATCAATGATTAGGGCTTACTGTCTAAATTTAAGTGCGAAATTAGACGTGTGTGTTTAAGAGGATAAGACTATATCTTGCAGTTACATGGTTAGGTTTTAATCTCAAAATAAGTTCTATTACTCACACTTTAGTAAAATTTCTTATAGACTAGGTCTTGCCGCCACAGATTACCACAAGAAATTAGTGATTTAGTCTTACTGTCTAAATTAAAGTGCGACATTAAATGTGTGTTTCTAGAGTCTAAGACTATATCTTGCAGTTACACGGTTAGGTTTTATTCTCAAAGTAAGTTCTATTACTAACATTTTAGAATAAATTGTTATAGATTAGGTCTTGACGCCGCAGAATTCCACAAGATATCAATGATTAGGGCTTACTGTCTAAATTTAAGTGTGACATTAGACGTGTGTGTTTTAGAGGCTAAGACTATATCTTGCAGTTACATGGTTAGGTTTTAATCTCAAAGTAAGTTCTATTACCGTAATTTAAGAATAAATTGTTATAGACTAGGTCTTGACGCCGCAGATTACCATAAGAAATCAATGATTAAGGCTAATTGTCTAAATTTAGGTGCGACAATATACGTGTGTTTTGAGAGGCTAAGACTATATCTTGCAGTTACATGGTTAGGTTTTAATGTCAAAAAGTAAGTTCTATTACCTTCATTTTAGAATAAATTGTTATAGATTAGGTCTTGACGCCGCGTATTACAATAAGAAATCAATGATTAGGGCTTATTGCCTAAATTTAAGTGCGACATTAAACGTGTGTTTTTAGAGGCTAAGACTATATCTTGCAGTTACTTGGTTTGGTTTTAATCTCAAAGTTTTTTCTATTACTTACATTTTACAATAAATTAATATAGATTAGGTCTTGACGCCGCAGATTACCCTAAAAAATCAATGATTAGGGCTTACTGTCTAAATTTAAGTGCGAAATTAGACGTGTGTGTTTAAGAGGATAAGACTATATCTTGCAGTTACATGGTTAGGTTTTAATCTCAAAATAAGTTCTATTACTCACACTTTAGTAAAATTTCTTATAGACTAGGTCTTGCCGCCACAGATTACCACAAGAAATTAGTGATTTAGTCTTACTGTCTAAATTAAAGTGCGACATTAAATGTGTGTTTCTAGAGTCTAAGACTATATCTTGCAGTTACACGGTTAGGTTTTATTCTCAAAGTAAGTTCTATTACTAACATTTTAGAATAAATTGTTATAGATTAGGTCTTGACGCCGCAGAATTCCACAAGATATCAATGATTAGGGCTTACTGTCTAAATTTAAGTGTGACATTAGACGTGTGTGTTTTAGAGGCTAAGACTATATCTCGCAGTTACATTGTTAGGTTTAAATCTTAAAGTAAGTTCTATTACCTTCATTTTAGAATAAATTGTTATAGATTAGGTCTTGACGTAGCGTATTACAATAAGAAATTAATGATTAGGGCTTACTGTCTAAATTTAAGTACGACATTAAAAGTGTGTTTTTAGAGGCTAAGACTATATCTTGCAATTACTTGGTTGGGTTTTAATCTCAAAGTAAGTTGTATTACCTTCATTTTAGGATAAATTGTTTTAGATTAGGTCTTGACGCCGCAGATTACCACAAGATATAAATGATTAGGGCTTACTGCCTAAATTTAAGTACGACATTAAAAGTGTGTTTTTAGAAGCTAAGACTATATCTTGCAGTTACATGGTTAGGTTTTAATATCAAAGGTAGTTTTATTACCTTCATTTTAGAATAAATTGTTATAAACTAGGTCTTGACGCCGCAGATTACCACAAGATATCAATGATTAGGGCTTACTGCCTACATTTAAGTGCGACATTAAACGTGAGTTTATAGAGGCTAAGACTATATCTTGCAGCGACTTGGTTGGGTTTTAATCTCAAAGTAAGTTCTATTACTTACACTTTAGAATAAATTGTTATAAACTAGGTCTTGACGCCGCAGATTACCATAAGAAATCAATGATTAGGGCTTACTGTCTAAATTTAAGTGTGACATTAGACGTGTTTGTTTTTAGAGGCTAAGACTATATCTTGCAATTACTTGGTTGGGTTTTAATCTCAAAGTAAGTTCTATTACCGTAATTTAAGAATAAATTGTTATAGACTAGGTCTTGAGGCCGCAGATTACCATAAGAAATCAATGATTAAGGCTAATTGTCTAAATTTAGGTGCGACAATATACGTGTGTTTTGAGAGGCTAAGACTATATCTTGCAGTTACATGGTTAGGTTTTAATATCAAAGTAAGTTGTATTACCTTCATTTTAGGATAAATTGTTATAGATTAGGTCTTGACGCCGCAGATTACCACAAGATATCAATGATTAGGGCTTACTGTCTAAATTTATGTGCGACATTATACGTGTGTTTTGAGAGGCTAAGACTATATCTTGCAGTTACATGGTTAGGTTTTAATGTCAAAAAGTAAGTTCTATTACCTTCATTTTAGAATAAATTGTTATAGATTAGGTCTTGACGCCGCGTATTACAATAAGAAATCAATGATTAGGGCTGACTGTCTAAATTTATGTGCGACATTATACGTGTGTTTTGAGAGGCTAAGACTATATCTTGCAGTTACATGGTTAGGTTTTAATATCAAAGTAAGTTATATTACCTTCATTTTAGGATAAATTGTTTTAGATTAGGTCTTGACGCCGCAGATTACCACAAGATATCAATGATTAGGGCTTACTGCCTAAATTTAAGTACGAAATTAAAAGTGTGTTTTTAGAGGCTAAGACTATATCTTGCAGTTACATGGTCAGGTTTTAATATCAAAGGTAGTTTTATTACCTTCATTTTAGAATAAATTGTTATAAACTAGGTCTTGACCGCAGATTACCACAAGATATCAATGATTAGGGCTTACTGCCTACATTTAAGTGCGACATTAAACGTGAGTTTATAGAGGCTAAGAATATATCTTGCAGTTACTTGGTTGGGTTTTAATCTCAAAGTAAGTTCTATTACTTACACTTTAGAATAAATTGTTATAAACTAGGTCTTGACGCCGCAGATTACCATAAGAAATCAATGATTAGGGCTTATTGCCTAAATTTAAGTGCGACATTAAACGTGTGTTTTTAGAGGCTAAGACTATATCTTGCAGTTACTTGGTTTGGTTTTAATCTCAAAGTATTTTCTATTACTTACATTTTACAATAAATTAATATAGATTAGGTCTTGACGCCGCAGATTACCCTAAAAAATCAATGATTAGGGCTTACTGTCTAAATTGAGGTGCGAAATTAGACGTGTGTGTTTAAGAGGATAAGACTATATCTTGCAGTTATATGGTTAGGTTTTAATCTCAAAATAAGTTCTATTACTCACACTTTAGTAAAATTTCTTATAGACTAGGTCTTGCCGCCACAGATTACCACAAGAAATTAGTGATTTAGTCTTACTGTCTAAATTAAAGTGCGACATTAAATGTGTGTTTCTAGAGGCTAAGACTATATCTTGCAGTTACTTGGTTTGGTTTTAATCTAAAAGTATTTTCTATTACTTACATTTTACAATAAATTAATATAGATTAGGTCTTGCCGCCGCAGATTACCCTAAAAAATCAATGATTAGGGCTTACTGTCTAAATTTAAGTGCGAAATTAGACGTGTGTGTTTAAGAGGATAAGACTATATCTTGCAGTTATATGGTTAGGTTTTAATCTCAAAATAAGTTCTATTACTCACACTTTAGTAAAATTTCTTATAGACTAGGTCTTGCCGCCACAGATTACCACAAGAAATTAGTGATTTAGTCTTACTGTCTAAATTAAAGTGCGACATTAAATGTGTGTTTCTAGAGGCTAAGACTATATCTTGCAGTTACACGGTTAGGTTTTATTCTCAAAGTAAGTTCTATTACTAACATTTTAGAATAAATTGTTATAGATTAGGTCTTGACTCCGCAGACTTCCACAAGATATCAATGATTAGGGCTTACTGTCTAAATTTAAGTGTGACATTAGACGTGTGTGTTTTAGAGGCTAAGACTATATCTCGCAGTTACATTGTTAGGTTTAAATCTTAAAGTAAGTTCTATTACCTTCATTTTAGAATAAATTGTTATAGATTAGGTCTTGACGTAGCGTATTACAATAAGAAATTAATGATTAGGGCTTACTGTCTAAATTTAAGAACGACATTAAAAGTGTGTTTTTAGAGGCTAAGACTATATCTTGCAATTACTTGGTTGGGTTTTAATCTCAAAGTAAGTTCTATTACCTTCATTTTAGAATAAATTGTTATAGATTAGGTCTTGACGCCGCAGACTTCCACAAGATATAAATGATTAGGGCTTACTGTCTAAATTTAAGTGTGACATTAGACGTGTGTGTTTTAGAGGCTAAGACTATATCTCGCAGTTACATTGTTAGGTTTAAATCTTAAAGTAAGTTCTATTACCTTCATTTTAGAATAAATTGTTATAGATTAGGTCTTGACCTAGCGTATTACAATAAGAAATTAATGATTAGGGCTTACTGTCTAAATTTAAGTACGACATTAAAAGTGTGTTTTTAGAGGCTAAGACTATATCTTGCAATTACTTGGTTGGGTTTTAATCTCAAAGTAAGTTCTATTACCTTCATTTTAGAATAAATTGTTATAGATTAGGTCTTGACGCCGCGTATTACAATAAGAAATCAATAATTAGGGCTTGCTTTCTAAATTTAAGTGCGACATTATACGTGTGTTTTTAGAGGCTAAGACTATATCTTGCAGTTACATGGTTAGGTTTTAATCTCAAAGTAAGTTCTATTACCTTCATTTTAGAATAAATTGTTATAGATTAGGTCTTGACGCCGCGTATTGCAATAAGAAATCAATAATTAGGGCTTACTATCTAAATTTAAGTGCGACATTATACGTGTTTTTTTAGAGACTAAGACTATATCTTGCAGTTACATGGTTAGGTTTTAATATCAAAGTAAGTTGTATTACCTTCATTTTAGGAAAAATTGTTATAGATTAGGTCTTGACGCCGCAGATTACCACAAGATATCAATGATTAGGGCTTACTGCCTAAATTTAAGTACGATATTAAAAGTGTGTTTTTAGAGGCTAAGACTATATCTTGCAGTTACTTGGTTGGGTTTTAATCTCAAAGTAAATTCTATTACTTACATTTAAGAGTAAATTGTTATAAACTAGGTCTTGACGCCGCAGATTACCACAAGATATCAATGATTAGGGCTTACTGCCTACATTTAAGTACGACATTAAACGTGTGTTTTTAGAGGCTAAGACTATATCTTGCAGTTACTTGGTTTGGTTTTAATCTCAAAGTAAGTTCTTTTACCTTCATTTAAGAATAAATTATTATAGATTACGTCTTGACGCCGCAGATTACCACAAGAAATTAATGATTAGGGCTTACTGTCTAAATTTAAGTGTGACATTAGACGTGTGTGTTTTAGAGGCTAAGACTATATCTCGCAGTTACATTGTTAGGTTTTAATCTCAAAGTAAGTTCTATTACCTTCATTTTAGAATAAATTATTATAGACTAGGTCTTGACGCCGCAGATTACTATAAGATATCAATGATTGGGGCTAACTGTCTAAATTTAAGTGCGACAATATACGTGTGTTTTGAGAGGCTAAGACTATATCTTGCAGTTACATGGTTAGGTTTTAATTTCAAAGTAAGTTGTATTACCTTCATTTTAGGAAAAATTGTTATAGATTAGCTCTTGACGCCGCAGATTACCACAAGATATCAATGATTAGGGCTTACTGCCTAAATTTAAGTACGACATTAAACGTATGTTTTTAGAGGCTAAGACTATATCTTGCAGTTACTTGGTTGGGTTTTAATCTCAAAGTAATTTCTATTACTTACATTTTAGAATAAATTGTTATAAACTAGGTCTTGACGCCGCAGATTACCATAAAAAATCAATGATTAGAGCTTACTATCTAAATTTAAGTGCGACATTATAGGTGTGTTTTTAGAGGCTAAGACTATATCTTGCAGTTACATGGTTAGGTTTTAATATCAAAATAAGTTGTATTACCTTCATTTTAGGATAAATTGTTTTAGATTAGGTCTTGACGCCGCAGATTACCACAAGATATCAATAATTAGGTCTTACTGCCTAAATTTTAGTACGACATTAAAAGTGTGTTTTTAGAGGCTAAGACTATATCTTGCAGTTACTTGGTTGGGTTTTAATCTCAAAGTAAGTTGTATTACCTTCATTTTAGGATAAATTGTTAAAGATTAGGTCTTTACGCCGCAGATTACCACTAGAAATTAATGATTAGGGCTTACTGTCTAAATCTAAGTGCGATATTAGACGTGTGTGTTTTAGAGGACAAGACTATATCTCGCAGTTACATTGTTAGGTTTTAATCTCAAAGTAAGTTCTATTACCTTCATTTTAGAATAAATTGTTATAGACTAGGTCTTGACGCCGCAGATTACTATAAGATATCAATGATTGGGGCTAACTGTCTAAATTTAAGTGCGACATTATACGTGTGTTTTTAGAGGCTAAGACTATATCTTGCAGTTACATGGTTAGGTTTTAATCTCAAAGTAAGTTCTATTACCTTCATTTTAGAATAAATTGTTATAGATTAGGTCTTGACGCCGCGTATTAGAATAAGAAATCAATGATTAGGGCTTACTGTCTAAATTTATGTGCGACATTATACGTGTGTTTTGAGAGGCTAAGACTATATCTTGCAGTTACATGGTTAGGTTTTAATATCAAAGTAAGTTGTATTACCTTCATTTTAGGATAAATTGTTATAGATTAGGTCTTGACGCCGCAGATTACCACAAGAAATCAATGATTAGGGCTTACTGTCTAAATTTAAGTGCGACATTAGTCGTGTGTTTTTAGAGGAGAAGGCTATATCTTGCAGTTACATGGTTAGGTTTTAATCTCAAAATAAGTTCTATTACTAACAATTTAGAATAAATTTTTATTGATTAGGTCTTGACGCCGCAGATTACCACAAGATATCAATGATTAGGGCTTACTGCCTACATTTAAGTGCGACATTAAACGTGTGTTTTTAGAGGCTAAGACTATATCTTGCAGTTACTTGGTTTGGTTTTAATCTCAAAGTAAGTTCTATTATCTTCATTTTAGAATAAATTGTTATAGATTAGGTCTTGACGCCGCAGATTACCATAAGAAATTAATGATTAGGGCTTACTGACTAAATTTAAGTGTGACATTAGACGTGTGTGTTTTAGAGGCTAAGACTATATCTCGCAGTTTCATTGTTAGGTTTTAATCTCAAAGTATGTTCTATTACCGTAATTTAAGAATAAATTGTTATAGACTAGGTCTTGACGCCGCAGATTACCATAAGAAATCAATGATTAAGGCTTATTGTCTAAATTAAAGTGCGACAATATACGTGTGTTTTGAGAGGCTAAGACTATATCTTGCAGTTACATGGTTAGGTTTTAATATCAAAGTAAGTTGTATTACCTTCATTTTAGGATAAATTGTTATAGATTAGGTCTTGACGCTGCAGATTACCACAAGATATCAATGATTAGGGCTTACTGTCTAAATTTATGTGCGACATTATACGTGTGTTTTGAGAGGCTAAGACTATATCTTGCAGTTACATGGTTAGGTTTTAATGTCAAAAAGTAAGTTCTATTACCTTCATTTTAGAATAAATTGTTATTGATTAGGTCTTGACGCCGCAGATTACCACAAAAAATTAATGATTAGGGCTTACTGTCTAAATTTAAGTGCTTCATTAGACGTGTGTGTTTTAGAGGATAAGACTGTATGTCGCAGTTACATTGTTAGGTTTTAATCTCAAAGTAAGTTCTTTTACTTACATATGAATGTTAATTATTATAGATAAGGTCTTGACGCCGCAGATTACCATAAGAAATCAATTATTAACGCTTATTTTCTAAATTTAAGTGCTACATTAGACGTGTGTGTTTTAGAGGATAAGACTGTATCTCGCAGTTACATGGTTAGGTTTTAATATCAAAGTAAGTTCTTTTACTTACATATGAATGTTAATTATTATAGATAAGGTCTTGACGCCGCAGATTACCATAAGAAATCAATTATTAACGCTTATTTTCTAAATTTAAGTGCTACATTAGACGTGTGTGTTTTAGAGGATAAGACTGTATCTCGCAGTTACATTGTTAGGTTTTAATCTCAATGTATATTCTATTACTCACATTTTAGTATGAATTCTTATAGACTAGGTCTTGGCGCCGCAGATTATCACAAAAAATAATGATTAGGGCTTACTGTCTAAATTTAAGTGCGATATTAGACGTGTGTGTTTTAGAGGATAAGACTATATATATAAGAACTCAAATAAAATTATTAATATTAGACTTCACTGCTACACTGACCAATTATCAAGGTTTTATTTGTACTAATATAACGAGGGTATGAAAAAAACTAACACTTATAATATAACAAGATGTTTCAGGTTCATGGAGATTTCTTCCTCACTGGATAGTTAGATAACTTGGGTCCTAAGTATCAGTAGGACCATCTGATCTTGATACGTAGTAATTTGAGAAAAAAAAGTATTTTTAAAAATTTTATTGTTAATGTTTCTTTTGGCATATTATTATCATACGTATCGACACTTACCCATATATTCTGGCAAATATTATACATCATATAATATTTGCCAGAATATATCAAATATTAAATATTATGTAATAATATATCAAATATTAAATATTAAATATTATGTAATAATATATCAAATATTAAATATTAAGAAGAAAATGTCAATTAATTAAGGTGAATGGAGTATCCTTCCGACGCTGCTACGTAGATTTCACTGAATAATATAAAATATGATAAATATAGTCTTCTATTTTTCATATTTTGTTACCTTTGGTTTATTGAGCGAAGCGAACGAAGTGAGCGGAGCGTTTTACTGGAGACTTTTTACATTCTTTGTCACGAATTGGCTCGAAAACTACTTAACGGAAAATTATGAAACTTTGCAATCAAAAAGACACACATTAGGTGATGGTTCTTATAAAATAAAAATTAAAAAAAACCTCAAAAAAAAAATTTTTTTTTACATCGTGTCAATAAACTGATATCCCATTGAAGTCAATGGGAAACGATGAGTCAATACACTGGGCTCGCTTCGCTCAATATGCAAACGGCACCAAAGATTTCGCAAGCGCAGCGAGTCGAAATTGAGGGTTTGTTGGCGCCCCTAGTTTATTTATAATAAAATATTTAATTTAGATAAGTTTTATTTCCGTTTCTTTCAATACACATTGCTAAAATGAAATCATTTATGAAACCCTCACTTACCGGGAACACCATTTCTATTAAAAGATTCTAAATAAACTTTTAATTCAACTCTCTGGAAACTGTAGAACATTCTTCCGTTACCACTGCAGTGATGAAGGACGGTTTATTGCAATCGAAAACTATATTTTATATAAAAATAACTACAACGTTGAATATATCTTCTTTTTAACGATTCAATACAACAAACAACACAACAACTTTAAAAACAATTTTCAATTTTACGTTGCATGGACATTGGACGATGGACATTGTTTTCACTACGATAGATAAAAAAAATATATTCCTTTTTTTTTTTTTTTTTTTTACCTTCATGCCATATCCCTTGCGGGGTAGCCAGAGACGACGGAGCGCCAAACGCTACGGTCTCTGCATACCTCTTTCGCCTCGGCCACAGACATTAACCTCTTCATACATGCCCTCCGGGGGGTCCTCATGCTTTTTACGTGACCTTCCTCCAGTATCGTAGCTACTGTGTTTTCGAAGGTCACTCGAGGCCTCCCCCTGTCTCTCTTACCGCTCACTTTTCCTTTATAAATCTTTTTTACCATTCTTTCATCACTCATTCGTTCGACGTGCCCAAACCACCTCAGCACGTTCTTCTTCATTCTCACTGCGAGATTTTCGCTAGTACCTGCCATTCTGTGGATCTCTTCATTGCGGATTCGGTCAGCTAGACTGACTCCGCATATTCTGCGAAGAGATCGCATCTCCACAGCATTCATCTTTCCTACATTCTTATTCTGCGTTACCCACGTTTGGCTGCCGTATAACAGCGTCGGTAGCAAAACTGCATTATGTACAGCCAAACGTGCAGCTATGCTGACGTTTCGCCGTCTTAACAATGCAGCCAAAGCACCGTTAACTCTGATACCGGCAGCAATACGTCTCTCCACATCCATTTCGTATCTTCCGTCTCTGCTAAACATACTTCCCAAATATACCACTTCATTCACTTGTTCTATTATCTTACCATTCACGTTGATTTTACATTCTGTTCTTTCTTCATTTCTTTCAAATCTTCGTCTTATCTGCATTCAGGTTTAGACCATTATTTTCACACCCATCTTTCAGAGTGGTGACCAATGCCTGCAAATCGCATTCTGATGATGCAATAAGCACTGCATCATCTGCATATAGCAAGCAATTGACCTTAAGGTCACCTACTTTCACTCCCATGTCACTATCTTTCACTCCTTGGAGACAACTATCCAAATACAAATTGAACAACCAAGCTGACATAGCGCAACCTTGCTTAACACCCGATTGGATGTCAAACCAGGGCGACACGTCAGCTCCTACTCGCACACAGGTTGAGTGATCTCTGTAAAGAGACTTTACAGCCTGTAGCAAGGGTCCGCTCACATTGTATCGGTGCAGTATCTCCCATAATTTCTTTCTCACAACCCTGTCAAACGCCTTTTCCAAATCCACAAAAGCACAGAAAACTTTTTGGTTTAGGGCCAAAAACTTTTCCGTGATCATGTGGAGGGAAAAGATCTGATCTATACACCCTCTTCCAGGTCTAAAACCTCCTTGGGCCTCCCACAACAGCCTTTCAGATCTCTCTTGCATTCTTCTCGCTAAAATTTTAGCATAAACTTTACCGCCCAAGCTGATCAAACTGATAGCCCTATAGCTTGCACAGTCTATCTGTGAACCTTTGCCTTTATACAAAGGTACGATGACTGCACCTCGCCAATCGCCTGGGACCTCCCCTGATTTCCAGCATAAATTGCACAAAAACCAGAACAAGTCCCAGACGCGTGGCCCACCATATTTGATCATCTCGGCAGTAACTTCATCTGCTCCCGCAGACTTACCACATTTCAGACTTCGAATCGCGCTCTCCACTTCTTCCAAACTGATTTCACCATCGGCTACATCCGGACTCAGCATTTCACTGGTACTCAAGGCCGAGGCGTCCTCACATTCATACGTCTCCTTGTAGAATTCCGCCCACCGCTGCAAAACGTGTGCTTGCTCCGTTAAAATTTCACCGCTCTTCGAAAGCACCCCTTTCATTCTACAGGTTACCGAACAACCCCGGGAACCACTAACTTCTCGCCAGAAAAGCTTCGTGTTTTCCCGAAAGTTGTTCGTCAACCTTTCATCCCTTTCTCTCTCAGAATTTTCACGCTTCATCTTTATAAGTGCTTTCGTTTTGTGCTTTTGCAGCTTGTACTCTCTTTTTCTTATCTCTCTCATACTTTTATCCTTACCCGAGGCTTTATAATCCAGCCATGCTTTCTTCTTTAACTCCACAGCGTCTTTCACTTCATCATCCCACCATTCATCGCGCTTTTTACTAAAACCTCTTTTCCTTTTACCACATACCTCTGTCGCTACTTTCACCATACCATTCCTAAGGTTCTGCCAGCATACTTCAACACTTTCATTTCCAGAATCACAGCTTTCAAGCTTCTTGGAAACCCTTTCTTGATATTCCTCTCTGATCTGATCTTGAAGCTTCCAGCTTCTTATGCGATAATTTGACTCCAAGCTGGGACACGTTGTGCGCCAACCTGCAAACAGACCTCTTATTCTAGCAACGACTAGATAGTGGTCCGTTCCCGGATCAGCACCCCTAAATACTCGCGTGTCCATAACTTGGCTTCGAATTCGCTGATCCACTAGGAATAAATCAATCATACTTGTTTCGTCCGCTTGCTCCCATGTATACAAGTGAATTTGTTTATGATCAAACATCGTGTTTGCCACAAACAAATTTCTCTCCTTACAAAATTCCAAAATAAGCTTTCCAGCCTCATTTACTCCCTTATCATCGTACTTGCCTAGCACGCTTTCGTAACCACTTCGCGCGGATCCAACCCATCCATTAACATCCCCACATACTATCAACTTTTCATTACTTCTGACACTACTTAGAACATCCTCCCAAAACTCCTCGAGTTCGCTCACTGGAGCTGAGGATACTGGCGCGTAAACGGCTAACAAGAATACTCTTGTTATCCCCAGCTTAAAGCGAACCCAAAGAAGTCTCGGCTTGATAGCCTTGTATTCTACCATTGCATTAACCATTCGAGAGGACAACAACACGCCTACACCTTGGCAACCTCGCTCGCCCTCTGGAACACCAGCCCAGAAAGCGACCCGGTTGCCAGGCAAATCGGTCGTATCATTGCCCTTTCGCTTGGTCTCAGACACACAAATAACATCCAGATCTTTGATACTACTAGATACTAACACTTACACTTACACTTAAACTAACGCCAACGCCAACGCCAACGCCAACGCCAACGCCAACGCCAACGCCAACGCCAACGCCAACGCCAACGCCAACGCCAACGCCAACGCCAACGCCAACGCCAAAGCCAACGCCAACGCCAACGCCAACGCCAACGCCAACGCCAACGCCAACGCCAACGCCAACGCCAACGCCAACGCCAACGCCAACGCCAACGCGCACGCTTACACTTACACACTTGAATACTAAGCACATATAGTATTCTAATTTTATTGTTAATAAAGACATATTGATTGAATATCATTAATTAATGTTATAACTATTAAGTTAGTCCTAAGCATTAATTAATGAAATACAATTAATTACCTTAAAATGGTATTAATTACCTTGAATATATTATAACAAACACTGGGGGATCCAATTCTTTTAATAAATAATATTTTTTCTGACTTGCAATCGACGGATATCTCTGCAGGTACATATTTCACATACATTGCGTAGTTAATGGATTTCAGAATACTGTACGGCTAGAATACTACCAAGCGAACACTAATCTTTGTGTTCCATGAAATATGGGGCTTTTTCAATTTTCATTTTACATAAATCACATTTACCCAGACTACCGTATCTAAAGCATACTATCTGAAAACAAAAGAAGACGTGAAACATGTTTACGAACGAACTTTGTTCCTTCTGTTTTGTTTTCACTTTTCTCGGTTGGATGTATGGATGTCTGTGGACAGGAAAAATTTTCATTACTGTCCTGAGGTGGCGCTGTTTATAATTTACCGATTTAGTTTATTTTCATATTTAATTATATTACTATTTTGTATTATTATTAATGACACACATTTTCGTTTCTTATAATCTTTCAAATTTAATTATTATTCAACTAATTTATTAGTTTTTCTTTAAAGTGATTAGAATTCCCGAGGTGAAAACCATCATATACGTGGATTTAGATAATAAGTGTTGGCATATGGGAGTGTAGTTATTTATTTTCTCATTGTAGTCAAACTCAGATGTTGTATTTCAGCATTGAAGTTTTTTTTTTAATAAAATATAATTTATATGTTGACTGAGGAAATGACTATAACATACAGAACAAAAATGATAAACGAGAAATTTAGAATACTACTTGAGGAATATTACATCCATATATCTTAATATATAAAACACACTTACTGACTCACTGACTCATTCATCGCTCTACAGCCCAAACCGTAATACCTAGAAAGCTGAAATTTGGACACAAGACTCCTGACATATTGAATAGGTGCAATAGGAAAGGATTTTGCAAGGGTCCAAACCGTTCCAAAGTTACAGCTAAAAAACGGTAAAAAATATAACGCGCTGTTTGATACCTCCTAGGTGGTGAGGAAATACGAACAAAATGTTTGATCACTTTCGCCGTTCGTCGCGAAGCACGTGTAACCTGCTATAATTTATATTACAAACTAAACTTCATCTTGAAGATGTTGGTAAATTATAAAATACTATATAAATGTATCCTCATGCTGTGTGAAATCATACTTGGTATGAGTTTCGTATCTTTGGATTAGTAAAGCGTTACAATATTTTCATCATTTTACAAACAGGGTTTTATGAAAATTGAGAATTCGGCCAAAATTTTATGATAATGATACTCATAAATATTTGGCTTTACCACTCAAATAATACGATCATTTACTATCAGACTGACAGTAGTAGTGATAACATAGACTATATGTGCTTTATAACGACGGTGTGTTATTATAAGAAAAATAGGAAACACATTGTGATCGTAATTTTTTGAGTTCCGAGTGCAAACTAGGTCTTATATTGTTCATAGTATTATAAACAATTAACATTGGTTTCTTTTAGATTTATATAAAATTTGATTTATATAAAATTTGAATAGAATTTACGATGAGGAAATTGCATTTTCTATACACAGCAAGTAAGTAAATAGATGCAATAAAAGATAATAAAAGTTAGTTAAAGCGAACTCCACTCTCTCCATCTTGTTTTGAGAGAATTAAGAATACAAAATATAAGACCGTTTCCTAAAGACATCTGAATAATAAACAAATAGTTATCCAAGTACTCTAATATAATAGTATTAAATATTTATAAAGTACCACCTTATAATATTAATTAAAGGTGATAGAGGATAGGATCGGGTGAGATCAACTGTCAAGGGTATCAGGGTGAGGTCGGTCACGCAGACGAAGCACTTGGAATGAGTATTACTTGGTATAAATGGTCTTATTAATAACATTTATTTTAATATATATTTTCCATAGTTCGATAATAGTATTTATATAAATAACATATTTGGTACTTTCTAATCATACTTATTTTTACTGCTTAGCTCAATGTTTTAGAAATATGAATTTAATAATTCAGAAACTATTGTTTCTAAAATCTTGGCAACTTAAGCCACTACATGACCTACTGTAAGTTGGCAGATATGAATACTTTTGTATCAACTTTTTCCATTTTCGATTTCCAGTTTATTATCTGACATCGCTAAAGTTTGTATTAAAATTGTTGTTCAACTCAGCTATTTGTATGAAAATTGATTGTAATGTATCGATAGTATTGCATACAAAGAATGCCTGGTTAATTTATGAGCGTTTAATGAAAGGTTGATATGTTTTAAAGATAACTCACGCAGCATGGTGATAACAAAACATTCAAAATCCTGTTAAAACGCATTCATTGTTTTCGTGTTATGCCAAGAGAAAGAAACCGCACAAATTACCATTTTAGTAAAATTTTTTGATTGTATGTTATTGTATTCTTTGAGTAATATGATTGTAACATAAAATAGATAAAATGCTATTATTTTATAATATTATTTCGTATAATTATTGTTGATTGTCGGTTTGTGTCACATTCCTCTTCCGCATCGACATACTCGTATCTCATTCCAGTGTGAAACATTTTCGTAAAACGTGACTTACCTACTTAAAAATAACATGCGAATCATTAACATAACTTTGAGTTCAGAAACGTTTGAGAATGGATAATAAATACTTTTTCATACAAATCAAGTTTCTAAACACATTTGTTTAGCTTTTATTTGCGATGGTTTCTGTATTATAATTAAATTTAGAAACATCAAATTTAACTTTTTCATAAAGTTTATAAACCTTTAAGAAATCGTTCATGATATGACCTTCTAATGCAGGAAGGGGAAACAGCTAGCTTACTGCATAAACGCAAAAGCACGAAGTATCTGAAACATTATACAGTTGCAATTATTTTTAATAAATAGAGTAAGCTCAGTTCAGTTTAAATATAAGTAAACAAGTATGAGGACGATAATATGATTAAAATTTGTAATTATATAATTTATAAACAGAAATACTATCATAAATAAATATCAATGAACCATTTATGTCAATACAATTTAAGGAACACTTTAGGTTTTCTCTTTATGTGCGAAACTCTTAGAGGCGGTACCGTTTTATAAAATAAAGTAAATCTAATAATTCAACTTCGCTCCTTATAGTGTTTTAGATGGAGACGAACGTCCCTAATTCAGTTTGGTTAGTTCTCACCCACGATGCAGGAGATGAGAAAATTATATCTGTGATGGAATAATATATTTATTTGCTACTAAGCCTACTTACTATATTTAAAAAAATATTATTTTTTTGTGTTATTAAAACGTTTCCAAAAAATATAAAGAGAATTATGTGTCTTATTTACATTATAATAACAAAACAATGGATGAAACATCCGTATTCACATTCAACGTCAACTATTAAGTTAAAATACCTTAAAGACCAATTAGAATATTTATTAATTTTACATGAATTTCAAAAAGCAAACTAACCCATATTTGTTATGATTTCGTATAAAAACACATTTACTATGTGAAACTAGATAGGTCTTTGTTTCGCTCGTCTAGCTTTTAGTGTACTTGGTAATATGAAGTAAGTTTGTGTCGAAGGAAAGCAATTATGAAGAGGGCGTTTTACGACATGACGGATTACTGAAGTTATACAGCAACATGACACGCGATATGTACACTGCAGTTTAATAAATCTACTTTAATCATATATTAACTATGATATAATAACAACTTAATGTTCGCGATACATGTAGTTACCTATTATTTTTACAGTTATATACAAAAACTCGCAGCAACACTGATAACAATTTTTTTTTATAATAAATAAAATAATATTTCTTGCGGGTGTTGCAATAAACGGATATTCCTGCAGGTTCATATTTCACGAACATTGTGTAATTAATGGCTAAAATACTACCAAGCAAAAATATCATCCTTTGTATACCATGAAATATGGGGATTATTCAATTTTCATTTTATACAAATTACAATTACTTAGAGTACCGCATGTCACCTGTATGATGCCTTAAACAAAAGAAGACGTCAAATATGTTTTATGTTGTTCTTCCATAAAATTTTGTAAGAAACGTTTCAAAATGTTTACTTCTTACCATGTTTCATTCGGGTGTGATTTTTCTGAATATTATTTAAAATTTTTTCACTATCATATGGCTACATCTTTGTCATCTTTTATAGTTTATAAAACTGGCTTGTGGTTATGAATCAGTCTTCTAATTTGTATTGCACTGATGTGAAGTTTCAATTTACTAAAGCCCAAGGGCACATGCAAGTTGCATTGGTAATGGGTATACTTCCCAATCAGGTACTACTAAGTTAGAGAGGAGTCAGGAGGAGGAGGTCAGCTGCAGCGGGCAAATGCAACTATAATTAAGGGCAAACTGTCAAAAACAGTGCTCTGGTAAATGTAACCATAGCCTATGTCGATATTCATTTGCTTATAAGAACAGTATAATGTTTTACATCAGCATACATTAATTGCATATTGAATTAGTTTAAAGGAAAATGACCTATAAAATAGAAGCTTAGATCATTCTATAGTAGTTAATTTTGCTTAATAAGAGCCCTAATGTCACATTTTGTATGTAGGTGTCCAGCTCAGTGTAATATGAATGGTGTAACGCCGTGATGTTGGATTATTTATGAAACAAACACAACGCTTATGAATGACACCGTTTGAATAAAGGCTGCTCAGTTTAAATACTGTCTGATGGGATTTTGGACTTAGGTTATGGCTTTTGGATGATTTTCTATTTAATTTTTGGATATAGTATATGAGTCTGGCCCCATTTTATTGATAGTATTAAATAACAAGAGTTTAGATGGTTTAAAATTTTTAAAACCACATTTAATTAATATATAATAATAAATATTAATATATATAATCAACTATAATGCAAAAATTATGATACATGTAAATGTTTTGTTTCAAGATATATATAGACAGGGTGACCTCCGTCTTTATTAAACATCAAAGATTATATTTTGTGAGAACAAGAGTTTTGTCTAATGGAATAATATTTTGTATAACAACACATCCTGACCATATATCGTACACAGTCTTGGAGTGAAATAATGTACCGCATTAGCCTCACTCACAGTGATTAAATAGATCGCTAGTGTGAGCAAATGTAATAATGTGTTAACATTGTCTCACCTGTGTGAGAAATTTATTTACATATTAATTGACAATAATAAGACAATAAATGAATTAAATTGATTGTTATTAATTATAAGAATTGTTTATAAATTTAAGTAATTGTATTGTACTTCTAATAGTTATTTGTAGCAACAGAGACTGACTTTTGATAAAGATTATATAAGATTATTATATTACCGACACCGCGAGTTATTATATAATAAGTAATATCATATAAAATATTTTTTAATTATCTAATATTGTTTTATTCAAATAAGCAAATAGACACTTAATTTATTTAGAGTATGATCATATAACTCATTGTTCCTTACGAAAAGTTCACAAAAATGAATTCTGAGTTAAGAATCCCTGACAAGATAAAGAACACAAGGCAAAAAAATATGTGCGTAGAAACAAAGTGAAAGTAGAAAGAAATGAAATCTCAACATGAGATAAAACAACATTTCTGTTAACAACTAAGCCACAAGATCTTTCTACAATGTAATAATTTTGAACCCTAATGAATCAGTGTTTCTGATACGAGTTATTTATAACGGCCATGATATATGGTCTCTGGAGTAGGTACGACCAGTAACTTGCAAAGAACATGAAGATTTTTAAGAGCCATAGTGATTGTACATTTTATAAAATATGAGTAACTATTTACCTTATATAAATCAATTACCTGCAGTAATCTGGATTCGTTTGACTCAGAATATTTTTTGATTACGTGATAACTTGTATATAATATATATGTATCCTTTATATATTGATACTCTTAAAACATATACAGTATACAAGCATCCGTTCACAAGTCATTTGAAACATACATCTAGAAGCAATATCAACCATTCAAAATATTGTCTTCACAGGTTATATTATAAACAAACATACAAAGAATAGTAAACAATATGATTTTAATAAAAATCATTGATCTTACCGAAGACGTTAGTATATATCCTCACATCACAATATTTAAAAATACCTCCAATGTTAAAACAGAACACATAAACATAAATAAAGTCGTGAAGTCGTCTGTGACACTTCCGTTTCTTTTCCCATGGCAATACTATTTATGTCAACAGAACGACTTACGTTCGAATAAAGAATGGTCTATTATGACGTTGAAAGTTACGTGATACAAGGCATGTGTATGAAATGCTTATCACACTTACTATTATATTATTACTAATAAAATTTTCAATTTTTAAATAGATATAAAAATTCATCAAAAGTGACATTGATTATTGTGCTGCCTGTTATATTTACAAGTTACAATTGGCAGAGCGATAGGGAGGTTTTTCGGACGTCACAGGTTCGAATCAAACTGGTGTCTACATATTTTTCATTATATATAAAAAATGAGCTTGTATGTATTGTTAAGCTTATTTATAAAAATCTGAAGAATAATTTACTTACTTTTGTATCAACGTTGACATTTTAATCATTAAATTTAGTATTAATGAAGTTCATGGAAGGGCTTTGTGGCTTTCGGTAGATTTGTTAATTATTAAAATTACTGGTTGGTCAGCATATAAATATAAAGTTATAAATAACAATATATAGCATAATTCATCGTGAAGTCTTGTACGTTAACCCGGGTGTACACAAGTTATAATTTATGAAATGTTCCCGCATGGTTCGCTTTGAACCAAGCTCATAAAAAAGGACCGCCAATGGGTGTTAAACCAGTTGAATAACTTTTTTTTTTTTTAAATAAGTGAGTACAATCGGGTAAAAATATAAAATTAATAAATAATAGAAATCATGAATTACGAGTGATTAAATACAATCGTACACACTGTAAAATGAAATCTCGATTTCTCTTTTTTGCATTGCTAGTGTTTGTATGCCGGACACTAAAAACGATACTTATTAAATAGAAATAAAAAACCTAATTATTTTGGCTGCATTCAATATCATATCAAAATCAAAAAACATTTTAGGTTAATCATTATTCATACTATTATATTCACAATATAAAGTATTTTAAATAAACTTACTTAAAGCAAAAGTTTCCTAACAGATTGTTAAAGTTACAACTATTAAATCATTTGGTACAAATTAAACAACCCTGATTTATAAGCTCTGAACTGTATGGGTCTCACATCCTTTATCTGACTTCAGATACTATTAAAACTTATCTACCTCATGTGGATTAAACATTAAATAAACTATATTATATGATTTTTTGATAAGTTTTTATTAGTACACAACAACAAAGTTTATTTTCACTATTTATATGTATACTTATTTAATGTTTTTTTGATAAATAAAATGATATGTTTAAAACAAACAACAATATTAAATTTTTAACATAAATGTCAATATAACCTTCAACTTCAACGAAGTTTTTAAATTACTAATAAATTTAAAGTGTTAAGAAAACATTATACACAATATATTTTAGTTTCCTACAACAAAGTAGTTTTCCGGTAACTTAAAGTTGCGTTATAATTAACTTTAGTACCGAAAGTCTAATGAAACGAGCGCAGATTCAGGACTCTGGATAAAGGTGTAGATAACTTAGTAACTTGAAAACATTATAATTACTAAATACGTGTGATATTCATTTAAAAATATATTTATAATGTAAAAAATAATGATAAGTCAGTTATTTTATATTATTTTTTGTATTATCTTAACAGAACCTAAACCTTGTGTCATTTCATTTCGGATGTATACAAATAAATAAGTGAATATTGTGAATGATTACAAAAGATGTCTAATCAGTGCAGTACGTATGATAGTATAACGTACTCTGAGACAAAGCGCTCGGTCGCGTTCAATCAACTGACATCTCTTATTACGATGCATGAGACCTGCACAGCTGTACTACTACTGACACTCACACTCTACATATACGTATATTATATATTAATTTTCTTTTCCTATGTGAATTGTACAATTGATACAATTTATTTATAGCATATACTCCTAATTGTAATTAAACAGATTCCCAAAATTATACAAATTATAAAGAAAATTTTAAAGCAAAATAACTTTAGATAAGTGTTTTTTTTATGTTGTCAGTAAAAATAAATACTGCTTTAAATTTTCTCAGTAACGTTTTGGTAGAAGGTACCAATATTTGTATCAAACAAAAGAATATCATTTTATGATACTTTATTGTCTTGTCTTTGTTTTCTCTTCCAATATTTTTGGCCTCAATATAATATTTCAAGATTAAACATTTTTTTACGATTTTATTAATGTTGCCGTAGAAAATATAAACTTTATTTAACTATAATATTTTCTTTCTCGTGGAGGACGACTGAAAAATGTTGACAATAATTTTTAAACCAATCCTATTATTGTTACTTGAGAGAATGAATGTAAAGTACTATTAATAAAATATTACGACAAGTTGCCTTTTTGGAAAGACAAGGTTTTAGTCTTTCCAAAAAGGCAACTCACACTCTGAGAATTACTTATAAAAATCTATATTCAAAACCTAACTTTTCCCGCGGCGTGGCTCCAGTGTGAGTAAATTGGTTATAATTTTTATCACTTCTCTTAATTTTAATAGGGCCTTTTTTAAATAATTTTTATATTTTAAATAATTTTTTAAACTGTTTTTAAGTAGTTACTTAAATATATAATACAAACTGCTTTTTAAAGAACTGAACACTTAATTAATTATCTCGGTACAGCGTCCTTTATATCTTGCGCTATAAATCGTTCTCGCAGACTTTATTTTTTAATGCATCTTCCTATTGTAATTTTAAATCTGCACTTTAAATAAAAGGTTTATCCTACATTCTTTTTTAGTAACTCATATCCTTTATCAAGGTGAATTAATTTTGATTATTTTATTATATAATATATATTCATAATACAGGGGAAAATAAATTTATGTTGAATCTGATAGTGGTTACTATCATTGTCTATGGGCTTTGGAAATCACAGGAACTTTAGATTTTGTATGTATTTATGTAGACTCTATTTTTAGACATACTTGTAACTAAATAACATGTAATATATAGAATCATAAACCCAAAGGCTCCAAACCTAAATGTACTGTATCCATCTTCAGTGTAATGGTTTGAGTTTATTACAGTTTAATCTTTTGACTCCATACTATTATTTATTATAAAACTTGATAACAGTGAAATTCGTCATCTCTTTTTCTAAAGAACTACTTTTACTAATATCCATCTACCTTGAAGATAAACTAATGTTTCTAGCAATTACATAACAACTTGCCCACAGTTGTAAATTAGACCCTTCACTAATGTCAGTATTCATTGCGATGAGTGAAGAGGGACGACCGCACAATGATATGAAGTGTGTTCATTTAAATGATGATTAAAATTGTTCCCTATTACTGCTATTTATGTATCACAGGTGAAGGATATGGGACTTTATAGCATAGTGAAATTAATAACTACTTCATTTAGATAATAAAAATATTATATATGTTAGGTGTCTACTTTTATCGGTAACATTAAGTTGTTATTATATCATAGTTTATTAATCTCCGCTTAGTAGTAGTATACTAATACTAATATAATTTTGTGCCTACAGCTGTAATTTTTTTTTTCTTTTAATCAAATTCTAGTCATAAATTAACCCATTAAAGGTCAAATGAAAACTACAAATATTATTTTCGATATTTTGTTATTTTTATATTAAAGTAAGTAAAAAAGAAAATATTAATTAAAAAAAATATGACAATTTTTGTTTTTCACGAAAATATAGGGGTGTACTCAATTGAGTACACTGACCGCCTAAGTATGAATATTATCCAACCACGCTTTTTTAACACAAAGTGTTTTCAGGCATTTCTTACATTGCCAAAGCACTCTAGAACTGCAAACTACACACCGCAGCTGTTTATTAATTTTGTTGGGATAATATCCAACTCCATCTTGACGTAAGCCTTCGACAATTTATGCAGCTTGCCTTGATTTTCTTTGTTCACCCTGTCGTCGTCGACCAATGTGACGTCGTCCAATGTGACGTCGGAACATGAGCTGATCCATAGGATTATTATTGCACATTACATGTAAGTGCCGGGAATCAGAAATAGCCATATCTATCATATATGTAAATATAACCCACCACCACCTATTGTTCCGTTAACACCAATTCTATATAATAAGACAGACTGGTCAAGTTCATCAACATCTCCTATATTTTTATTATAAGTTTAGAACAAACGTGGTATGTCTTCATCTAACGAACAGTACATTGGTTCTCGAAGTAGCTTATGGTAGCCAGAAATTATCAAAATCCCAAAAGAAAATTGTCATGTCAGTGGAATCTAGCTGAAACTCGTATCTATTGTTTTGGTTAGCATATAGTTTGCTATTAGATATTATCATATCCATTACGTTTTCATGTATTTGTACAGGGTTGAGGCCCTTTAGTTGTTCATCAATAGCACTTTTCTTATCAGAGACTTCAGTTGAACTCTGAAAAGTCAAAGAATATGAAGGGGTACATTTGCACCAGTTTGGATTCGGATTCAAAGAAGATTGGCGGGTAGCATCATCACTGACACTGTGCGTAGATTCCTCGCTATCATTATCCTCTCGATGCCTAACTATCTCAATAGTACCAGGTACTTTTTGCGGTATGGGACACGCCGCCATATCCTCGTCGGCACCCTCCTTTTCATCAGTCAATCTACTTGAATCAGGTGGTATGATAGCCAGGTCAGGTTCATTATTATCAGTATCCTGTAACACACCTTCTATAGCTTCCTGAAGCCTATGGTAACTATTTTGAGCTGTAAATCGCTGTTTCTTTATTGCAAAGTATCTGAAAGAAAAAAATGTTATTTTAGTTACGTATGTTGTCAGTGTACTCAACTGAGTACAGTTACATTTACAAGATTCTAGTTTTATTTTAGTAATATGTAATTAATTTAACAGTTTCTAATATATTTTCTTTACATCTAATCTAGCAAAATAAATGGAAATAAAACACTTAGAAGCACTAATTACTTTAAAAAATTTAAAATAATGTACTTACCTCGATGACGTTTCCGTAACACAACTTTAACCGACACTTTTAAAATAAAAATGTCGCACTATCCACTTATTATTTATGAATACACTTAAAGGATCTTATAATTAAGTAAAATAATGAATTACCCCACGTACACTTAAGAGTTCTGGAATATATGCCTAAAAATATAGCTGTACTCAAATGAGTACGGTGACTTCTAACGGGTTAATAATATATAACACTTTGTTTGTTATTTCACAAATTAAGAAACAGCCACACAAACTTACAGATTAGTTTGAAATCTTCAGTATCCAAAGATTCTAAGACAAAGTTACTTTATTTTCTTTTCTAAGCAGAATTATTTGTACTAGTTGTATAATCTTATGATTGTTTAGTTTACGAATACAACATAGAACATTGTTTAGTCTGCGATGCTTCGCTTAGCTTTTCTGTCTTGAACAATTTATAAATGTTTCTTTTCATTAAGCTTCCACACAATATTGAAGGTCGATCGTAAATTGAATAAAATCTCTTCCACCTGCTGTAACAAAGTAATTGTATTATTTGATAAGTAATGGTGTTTAAGTGTAATGTGTAATAGGGTCGCTGTCTTAATAGATACTTAGATATATTTATATACATTAACGTTATCACAAACGCTGTTTCAATATTATTGAATTTATATACAACAAGGATCCATTTTACCAAATTTATTAGCTTCGTAAACCAGACAAAGTAAACATATTTTTAATAACATGTGAATTTGGAAGGGTCTAGAGACAAACACAACATTGGTCGGTACGAAAAATACTTTTTTTGATTTTGTTCAGCTTTCTTATTAGCATTGGTATTAATTTTTAGTTTAAATCTTTTGAATAAAAAAATAAATACATATTTTTGATGTCGTGTGATGATAATATGGAACTAAAAGATAAAAAAAAATACATGATATATGGATATGAAATATTAATATTTTAGTTAATATAGATTTTTTTTGTGTGTAAAAATTTATAGTAAAGGTTTTTTTAAGTGAAAATAATTTATAACTCCGTTCCTTCTCAACTTCTCTTTAAAAATAAAACGTTAGTTTAATATTCTTATTTTTTATATATTTTTTGCGTGTTTCTGTCATAATACATCACACAATAATTTCAAATTCATATTATTATGTAGCAGCCGTACTTCGAAGACACAGAGCAGAAATTTGAAGTCTTTGCAATACCTATATTATGTTAGCAAAATCATATATTGGGGTTGATATTCTCAGAGAAGGACGAACTTCAGAATAAAACAGTAATTTTTCTAACTCCAAACTTTTATAAAATATTTTATATTCATTTATTTATCTAAATTATAAAATATTATATTAAAACTGTATCGATAATTGAACATGTCTTCTCGTAAAATAATACCAACAAAGTATTTTATTTGTCTGGACGATAAAAACTCACAACGGGCGATGATCCACTTTTCAGAGTTTATTTTGTTGCTTCTAGGGATAACGTTTTTTATTTCCATGTAATTTAAAATTTGTTAAATTAAATATTTACAATCATTAAACAAGAGAGGTAAAAATTATGTAATTTAAGTAATAATCTTATCAAATATAATTTAAAGATATATAGATTAATTCTTCCCGGGCCGTCTCTTATAGTTTAACAATTCTTTGCTATACTCGATACAAATAATTAACTTAAGGCTTTAAGGGAATGATGAACAAAATATAAACGTATATCTAGATATAGTTTGATGTTATAGTGTGATAGTTTTGTACATACATTTTGAAAATTGATTCTGATTAAATGATCAAGTGGACTGTCACTATTTCTCAAACACATTCTAGGCCTGGGGTGAATTTTAAATGGTTTTACTATCTTATCCAATATATTAGATAAGTGAAGTTATTTATATAATTGTATCAAATGCGATTATAAGTGAGGCATGATAAAGATATCTAGTATCAAAGATATTCTTCACCTCTAACCGTTGTTTGTAAATTGTGAATGACTGATGTGATGTTATGATGCTATTAATATTATAAAGCCTAAGTATAACTAGAATTTATTGTTCTAACCAATAATATTCTGAACATAGTAAATATCATGAAAGGGAAACCAATTATAATAATGTATTTTTTTTAAAAGTTAATGAAAATTAAAAGCCAAAACCATATTTTCTTCAATTAATTTAACAAAATATCAATGACAAAATGACAATTGAATATCTTACCTTATTATAATGTAATGTTCTATTGATAAAGATAAATTGTTCAAAGTATCAGTGTCAGAGGTTAATGTGATATCTCACAGTTGTTGTGTGGTTGTATGAAACACACACACATCTCACACTTTTATTAATCTCAAATGTTTTCGTTTTTCCTCTCAACACCTCAATTTCTATGCATATTTATCAAGTTTTATATTTCGCTTCTTTCTTTTCTCTGTTTTTTTTTCCTTAATAACATAATAAATATTTTTAAAATTATATTTTTTTATTTTTTATTGTTGGCACTTGCGAGGGGATTTTTCATTTGCAAATGCCCACAAATCACACGTATGCAAAGTTATTGGTGTCCTCTCTTTCAGTCAGCTGACTCCAGCTATTATAGATTGTTGCAATTACTAAATCTGCCTCTCTGTATTCTTGAAGCAATGGTGTGTAACTGTATTTAAAATTTATTTCTTTAATTTTAATTTAAAATATAATTTACTGACGTAATTTTAGTTTACATAATATAAATAAATAGCTCATAGTATTATCCTTGAATTCAACCTCATAAATTTCAGAAGGGTGCTTAAACACACGAAGCTAAAGTTTGGACATGGGCAACAAATATTATAATATTTTCCTCATATTGAATACAAATTTTGAAGGGACCATAGGAACCATAGAGACCCAAGACCCGTGTGATTAAGGACCTTTGCCTTATAAGGGACTCGTATTGTGATTTAATATAATAAAGAAGAATTCCAGAAGTCATTTTGTGAAAGACTCACTGTATTAATATGTTCGCTTCAGTCTTAGTTAACTCCGTAGCTGGTGTCGTAATGTAGCATAGAGCGTCTTACTTAAAGACTTCTTACATTTATGACGAAACAAACTAACACACTAAAAACAGTTTTTTTTTATATTACCTTCAGTTACTTTTTATAACAAATCAGAAATTATTCTGAATTGCTACCAAATAACTACTTGTAATTATTTATAACTATAAATAATTACACTTCAATGATTTCAAAATCTGTTAACTCATTTGGACAAACAAGTGTTTACTTTTAAAAGCAAGTCCAGTTAATAACTTTAAATAGACTTTGATCTCTAAAGATTAACTACATACTTAGTAGTATTAGAGATTCCAATTATTAAGAAGTAAATTTGCTAGATAAATTTTTCCGGGACTTACATATCTCTAAGATTATCCGTCGTCAAAAACTTTAACAAATATTTAAACGTCAATGACAAACATTACTAATTTTTCATATACCTTACTTATTTTTATATATAAATAGAATTCAAATAATTTCGCGTACATACATACATATTAATTTAGTGTAAAAAGAACAAGTTCTAGTTACGTTAGAGTCTCTCTGTGTAGCTTTAGAAGCTAGTTATCGTAGTTGTGAGGAAACGTGCTTGGAATATTGTAGTAGTTTAGGGTCTAGAATATCGAAAACTATGATAACGAAAAACGAAAATTATGATAATATGTTTGTTAGCGGACAGCGGGTCTGTGTAACTTGATTGAATATTTTAATTATAGATTACTATTATTAACCAAATCAGGTTACGACTGTGTGTATTTTTTATATGTTTTAAAAATGCTTAGCCATTCAAAAGTTATCAAGAAAAGAAGAAAGGAGAGGGGCTCAGCTCAACACCCGTCGCGCACGGTTGGCGGATCCTAGTTTAATTACATTTAAAAAAAATAAACAGCAAGCTGTATTAATAAACTGATAAGAAATTAAAAAAAAATAAAACGGTTTAAAAATATATTTTTTAAGTAAATAATTTAAAGCTTAACTACTGATACTAATAAATGGGGTGTCATCGATGTGCGCTATCTGTTAGGATTACAGCTGAGTTGGCTATTGAAGTTGGATGTAATTTATTAAATTGAACAATGTTTATAAATCTCTAATAAATTGTACTGATAACGATAAATTACAGAAGTATCAGCATATTTAAAGTTTCTAAAAACTCGAAAAAAAAATTATCTTTTTAAGACATATCTTAAATTATCTATTTCATAAAACGATTTCGTTTATTCTGAAACATTAATATAAGTTGTGGAGTTTTATATGCAAATAAAAAAAAAGAAAAAGAAACAAAACCAAACACAAGAGAAACAAAACATGGTACATTGACTTACAAAAACGTAAATATTTAAGATGAATAAGAACGGCGCTGTGTTTGTGTTTTATTACACACTGCGATATCGCACACCGCGTGTGTCTTTGAGATGACACTTGGAGCGATTTGTCTTTATCAATGGAACGTTAGATTATTACTAAGTGTATGTGTAGGATATCTACTTAAAGTATGTACGTTGTTTTAATAAATTATACTTTGAATTTGATTGTAAGGACTATGTTATGGTTTAAAGTATTATTAATTCTTAAGATTGGATTGGATGTGCAATATGGACAAGATCTGAATATATTATAAAAGGATCTTACATAAAACGTACTTACATGATCGCTTACAGCTTGTGTTAGTGTAACAAATATATAAAGAAAAATTGGATTTTTATTAGGATTCTTAACAATAATACTTTTATATAAATTCATACTTTAACTAATTATACATCGGTTTTATTTAATCTAGTTGACGTCTTAGGAAACAAAGTAACACAAATAGTATAATTGTTACTTCATGCGCCGATCAAAGCTTAATACAAATACCCTTTTAAAATATTATACATAATTTAAGTCAACTAATATAAATATTTTTATTTTCACGTTTGGTGTTAAACTTTAAATAACCCCTTGGAAACTGGAAAAATAAATAAAGAAAAAGTGATTTGTTTAATATTAAAAACGAAAACTTTGATCTCCCCAGAATCACAAGGTCCGAAAACCATACAAATAAAATAAAGGCCACGCACTGCCTCATTGCTTATCTTATTTGATTCACTTGGGTTTCGTCTTCTTTAAATTACAATACATTATGTCACGATAAAGGTCTAAAGGACATGTGAATGTTCTTCTAATGTTTATTATTATAAAAAAACATAATTCTTATTCAGCAATTTTAATTTTGGTTTATTTTATTTTAATTAAATAAGATAAGCGGGAAAGGTAATTGAAATTGCTTTAAGATTTAATTTCTCATGAGGATACGTTCGAGGTAGATCTCCGCTTTGGTTTTTTAAATACTGCTACAACTATAATTGTAAGAAATTATTATATCTACCAAATGAATGTAAACTGCAATGTTTAATTAAAAAAATGAGTAATATAAAAAATATATGGTAACGGAAAAATAATAATAATATTAATAACATATCTTTGAAATCATTCAAAAGTCCAAATATGCAGGTTTAAATTGTACTTGTAATGGGGTATAACATATTAAAACGTCTCCTTTATCATTGTTGACAATCTTAGGTCTTACTGATAGATTGAGGTTTACGTAGTATCCACGCTAAACCTCAAAAAAATATTTGTTTCATCAATACACACATACTTATTCTCCCGCTTACGATCTGAATAATGTTTATGACATAAGAACTTAACCTTTACGTTGTATATTCATTTTACTTTACTCGGAGTAAGATAATATATGATAAGATATCTGAAAAATCCTCAGTATATTATTCTAAAGCACTATTATGAATAAGGATTATTTATAAAGACATTGCGGATTTGATCCAGTTATCTACAATATACACAAAATTGTATAAGCCTAATAAAATACTTAATAAAATGAACCTTGTGATATTAAGTATATGTAAAAGTTAAAAGAACAGAATGTTAGATCAACGTGAATGGTAAGATAATAGAACAAGTGAATGAAGTGGTATATTTCGGAAGTATGTTTAGCTGAGACGGAAGATACGAAATGGATGTGGAAAGGCGTATTGCTGCCGGTAACAGAGTCAAGCCAGTAAAAAGCATGAGGACCCCTCGGAGGGCATGTATGAAGAGGTTGCCGTCTGTGGCCGAGGCGAAAGAGGTATGCAGGGACCGTAGCGTTTGGCGCTCCGTCGTCTCTGGCTACCCCGTAAGAGATATGACGTGAAGCTGCATACATACAAAATCTGTATATCAAACAACTTAAATTATCCAATAAAAAAAGACTCTTCAAGAAGGCTTATTGCATATTTTGTCCGTTACAGGCATCTGACGTCAATAAGTTAAAGGAGTATTTTTAATGTGTTCATGGCATTAATCCGATATGAGGGATAATTAAATATCTGTGAAACAGTTAGAGTAGCTAACAAATAACACCATTTTGTTTTCATACCTACTACAAATAGTGCAGCTACATATTGAAAGCGTGGAAATGTGTAACAAAACGCTTTTGTAGTTTGTAGCAACTTACTACTTCGTGGTCGGTTATAGGAAATAAGAATTAATATGATCTGGAGATAACTACATATTTGTAACAAACGAACGAACAGAACCCACAAAGGATTGTTACACATTGAAATAGAGGGAGTTAAATCTGTATGTTGAAATAAAAGATAAAATATTTGGTTCAGATGAGGTTTCCTCTTTCCGTGTTTCCTTCGGGTGTGATATCTCATCCGTAACTCGTACGTGTCTGTTCTCTCTGTTCTGAATAACATTTTAACCTTTTCCACAATCATATGTCTACATCATTGTTATATCTTATTGCATAATAAGCCTGGCTTATGGTTATGAATCCACTTACTAATTTGATTGGTGTTAAGTTCCAAAGCACTAAATCTTACGGGCACATGCAAGTAATACTGGTAATGGTTATACTTCCCAATTAGGTAATAGCATGTTATAGAGGAGTGGTCAGCTGCAGCGGGCCAGTGAAACTATTATTAAGGGCAAACTGCCAAGAACAGTGCTCTGCTAAATGTAACTATATCCCATGTCGAAATTAATTTGCTCTTACGGAGGGTTCCACATACACTGTAGAAAATTAGATATAATGGAAATTTAAATGTATTACATCTGCATATCTTACACGGAAATTAAATTAGGAACTTAATTCTAAATATTTGGATGAATATTAAGACCACTTATAAGGATGGATGATGTACAATAAATAATATATTCATATTGTTATAATAAAAATAACAAATGCAAGAATGTTTTGTTATTTTAGTACAAACGTCAAGTTATACATTCCTTCAGACTATTTTGTTTCTTCTTAACATTAATATAAGTTGTGGAGTTTTATGAAAATAATAAAAAAAAAAAAAACAAACGGACAAATTACGACTTAGAGGACAAAATCGTAAATATTTAGGTTTAATAAGAACGATGTGTTTGTGTTTTATTATACACTGAGATGTCGCACACAGCATTTATCTTTGAGCTGACACTTAGAGCGATTTGTCTTTATCAATGGAACGTTAGATTAGGACAAACTAAGTATATGTGCAGGGTATCTACTTGAAATATGTACGATTTTTTTAGTAGAGTATTTGAATTTGTATTCAGAATTTTAGCTATAGTTTCTCGAATTTCTGTAGATTTTGAATCTAGGTTCAGGATTCTCTTCGTATTTCCGCATAAAATTACACCTACTGAATGAATGCAAATTACATTCCTAGGGCGAAGGTCATTATACTAGAAATTGGTTTGAGATTTGACTTAAATATGTTAGTTTATTATTTTATTAATTCGATGTTATAAAAAAATAGCTATAACTAATTATGCCCATGAAATCATATAATACTAAAATCACTTCATATTTTTATTTCGATGATAACAAAATGGGTGTTAGTGCCCTCTACGAGAATATCTCACTACCTTCAAAACAATTTTATGGACGAGGGAAGCACAAGAGACGGTACATCTGATGGTTCAAAGTACAATAATATATATAATATAAGAAGAGTCTTATATACTTAAACCATTTATTTTAAGAACATGATTGCTACTATTCTGGTACCGTGAAATATATAAACACCCAAATGCTACTTTTGAACAACTTTATTATTATTGTTAGCAATCATAATCACTTACTACAGTTTAAGGAAGTAATTGTAATATATTATACTATTAATATTTGATAATATGCCATGGTGGTCGAATTTTGTTTCAATATACGTAATTCTATTACATATTTAGTTTTGAAATTTACATCATTAGACCAATATTTAGATTTTATATTTATGATTTTTAATAATGTAATTAATACTTTTTAATGACACAAATCACTGCCTCACAGAAATAACATTCTATTATCATACATATTTCAGACATACAGTCTGCACGTCTTAGTAAATTCTTAAAAATGACATTTTGATTTGTATAACGGTCTTAAAATACATTATTTTGTATATTGTTTAAAGTTAAATAATAAATGTTATCCACATTATATCATATGTGAATTCTAGATTCTAAAAGAATGTGTACTTCTTTGCATGTCTATAAACGCAATATAAATCCTATCGCGGCACTCTCTACTGGCTCTGACAGGTACAACACAGGAGCTATTAACTTTACTTAAGAGCTTTTTAAGCCTTGGAAAAGTTATCAGAATGCTAGCGGGTTGGGTAGATTATATTTACCTTGGGATTTGGAACAAGTTCCATTTTATCGAATGATCATTATAATTGTAATGTTAAGCCTTACTCACATATAGTTTTTTACTTACACTGAATTCACAAAATGGAAGAATTAGCGGTGGAACTTTCAGTTAGCTGAGTAACAATCTCAAAGAAACCGTTTCACACAAAGTTTTTTTTCTATGACTGTTACTATATCAGGGTTATTAAGATAACCCTCAAGTGTGTTTACTTTTACAAGACTTATATTGAATAGTAGTAGTAGTAGCAGTAGTTTCTAAGACTTTTTTACCTCATTCTGGTTTCATAATTACACAAATATAACCAAAGAAAGTGTGTACTTTAGTATTATTTAAATTGTTCCTACATTTTACGAAACTCAGCTATCGACATTATGATATTCCAAATTTTGATAACACTTCAAATACTTTTGTACTTGAAAAATATCATTAATAGAATGTAATGTTTTCATAAAACATCATGTTTTCAAGTTACAAAGTCTAAATCCTAAATTCTAAACCAATTAATTGTTTAAATAAAAATGTGATTGGAATATTTTTATATCTCATTGTTTTGGTAAAAGAAAGTAAAATTATGATTTTAAATACAATGAATTCATAATTTAATAAAACTTTGACCTTCTGATATTTTTTTTAAAAAGAGAAATCATTTCTATCTATGAATATTCTGCATGTTTTCAAGTTTCAATTCAATTCAATTTACTCTATATAGGCAGAGGTTATGATTGAGTGTTTAATATTCATTTTTCCGCAGGCAGATCCCAATCCAAGATCTAGGTTATCTATATGTAGGATGAAAAATAATTTAAACTTCTGTTTGTTTTTAATGCCTTGTGTTTACTTAAAAGCGTCCGGAATTAAAATAGTAGGAATATTCCGGTATAGGAATTTGGTGTAAAAATATATATTTTTTTGATTTAGGTATCAAAATATTATTTTTATAAAAAAGTTATTTACACCTGAATAAAATTTCGAATTGAATATAAGAAATTGATACATTCCGGACTCAATGAAAATGAAGAAACTCATCTGCTTCGGTTATCTTTACGTGTGACATAGACTAGGTGCCAACACATCTAACATTAAGTATATGGCGTCCTCTTTCGACACGATATTAAAAGTACCTTTTTAAGTTACATTTCTTGGATTTTATGTATATGTATTGTTTCACTGAATTGTATCAATTAACTTTATTTATTAAATGAAAGATTGTTAGGACTTTTTTTTCGTATTTCTAAAAGTTCTTTATTATTTCTCGATTATTATTATTAATGTCATAATATAAAATGTCCCAAACGTATAGAATACTGACCATAACAATGTAAGCTAACTACAGTAAGATTCGTGCTCCTTCGGATACACCTCGTGATAAACTAACTTCACAAAAATATATCAAAGTGGACTCATAACGGTATCTTTCTATGTAAGATTTTTTGTATATCATTATATTGTAAGATGAAAAATATTATACAATTTGGTGAAGTATAATATGACAAGAATAGACCATTGGAATTATATTAATAATATTAATTAAGTAATAAATTACCTGGAGTTGATAAGTCAAAGAAACTTTTAGATTATTTACCATGTTATGTGGTTATTTTGTTTTTGGTGTTATTATCAAAACAACTTTAATGTTGTCAAAAGTTGTGAGAGTTCCAAAGATCTCAGTAGATTGGAATAATAATGTCTGTGATAAATAAAGATTTCGATGGACAACCCGGTATTATTTGTATGTAAATAAAAAAAATTCTATGAAATGCATTATTTTAGAGATAAATTTATAAATTCTGATTCACTGATAAATTAAAGTAAAATTCTCAAGTATACCTTGTGCTATAGCATGCATCTATATTATGTTTTACTAAGTTTTAAATTTATTACCAATTTTAAAACTCCGTCGAAATTATACGTCGGTAGATATTAAAATATATGTTAATAATTTAATGTTGCTCTTTGTAATAATAGTTTGAGTTATGATTAACCTAAAACGTTTTGTTATATTATTATTGAATGCAGCCAAAATAATTAAAGTTGTTATTTCTATTTAATATATATTATTTTTAGTATCCGGTATAGAAACACTAGGAATGCAAAAAAAGAAATCAAAATTTGATTGTAAAGTGAGTACAATTAAATTTAATCACTCGTGATTCAAGATTGCTATTATTTATTGATTATATATTTTTACCCGATTGTACTCACGTATTTGAAAAAAGTTCTTTATGAGACCAGAGTATGGCGAACCCCGCGGGAACATTTCACTCAATAACTCAATATTTATATACTGACCAACCAGTAATTTTAATAATTATCGAATCAACCGAAAGCCACAAAGTCCTTCCATGAACATTCATTAATACTAAATTTAAAATTGTATTAGAAACTGATTAAAATGTCAACGTTGAAACAAAAGTAAGTAAATTATTCTTCAGATTTTTTATAAATAAACTTTACAATACATACAAGCTTATTTTTTATTATATAATGAAAAATATGTAGACACCAGTTTGACTCGAACCTGCGACGTCCGAAAAACCTCCCTATCGCTCTGCCAATTGTCACTTGTAAATATAACAGGCAGCACAATAATCAATGTCACTGTTGATGAATTTTTATATCTATTTAAAATTGTAAATTTTATTATAACAATAAAATAGTACATGTGATAAGCACATCATACACATGCCTTGTATCACGTTACTTTCAGCGTCGTAATAGACCATTCTTTACTCGAACGTAAACAGATCGTTCTGTTGACATAAATCGTATTGCCATGGGAAAAGAAACGGAAATATAACAAACGGTTGCACGACTTTATTTTTAGCTATGTGTCTATTTTAACATTGGAGCTCTAAATAAACTCCATGTTCTTTGCAAGTTACTGGCCGTACCACAGAGATCATATATCATGATGGTTATAAATAACTCGTATCAGAAACAATTAATTTATAAGGGACGAAAAATTATTACATACTCGATAGAACTTCAGGACCACTTGTTAACAGAAATATTGTTTTATCTCGTTTTGATCTCTGAAATATTATATTTCTTTGTATGTATGTATTTTTGTCTTATGTTATTTATCTTATCACTTTGTTTAAATGTATGTATTTTTTGTCATATGTTCTATATATCTATCTTGTCAGGGATTCTTACCTCAGGAACCATTTTTGTAAGGAGGAATTAATTATTTGAACATAGGTACTCTAAATAAGTTAAGTGCTTATTTGCTTATTTGAACTAAATAATATTAGATAATTATAAAATAAGATATAAGATATTACTTATAATATAATAACTCGCGGTGTCGGTAATGTAATCATCTCATATAATCTATATCAAATATCGCTCTTCGATTTTGATCATTAATTTGATTTAAAACCTTTAAAAACGCACTTAAAATAAAAAACAAAAAGGTTGTAAAATATTAAAGAATGTTACATTGTACATCATCATTTCTACACAATAAAAATATAAGTTTGGTATTCTTATTACAAGCTTAACTTAATAACATTTTAGTGCTTACTAGTTACTGGTTCAAAAATCTGTTTTGTTTAACTTAAAGTGCACTTTATAAAGCATGCGATGCGATGTTGGTGAGTCACTTGTGACTGTGCTAGCGTGTTCAGTTCAGTACAGAGGCTTCACATCAGTTTGTCGTCATGATGTACTTGTAAGTACGTGTATACTAGGATCCGCCAGCCGTGCGCGGCGGATGTTGAGCCGAGCCCCTCTCCTTTCTTCTTTCCTTGATAACTTTTGAATAGCTAAACATTTTTTCAATCTATTTTCATTATAACATCCGCGTTCGGCTCAAACATACATGAGAAAAATTTTAGCTAATTATCTCGTCGCATTCTGGAGACAACTAAACAAAAAATGGTAACCAAACGGTTAAAAGCTTCGCTTGCGCTCAGCTCAATTATGGTATTATATTCAGGGAATACAATAAATTATTAATTGTTCAAATCAGTTATAAAATGACGGTATTGGTTTAAATATAGTTTATAATAATATATAATTTAATTACTGTAACATTCATGAGATGACATATACATATTGCTTTGATCTATGACTCCTTGTATGAATAAGTTTTAGACATTTCACCCTAAAAGAAGTTAAAGTTAAATATATAATGTAACTTTATTTGAACTCTGTTATTTGTCAAGTTATATTAATTAACTTTTGTAAGTCTTGGTTTATATTAATAAAATAAAAGTATAATACACAAAATATTATTTTCTATAAAACTAATCGTTACTTTTCGATTTCGTCGAAAAGTAACAAAAGTAATTTTATTAAAATGTATAATGTTAAGCCATTATAAAAAATAATATCGCATAAAAAATAAATAAAAGGATTGTTGGTTTTAATAAATTACGTTAAAAACAATACACATTTTAGTTTCTTGTATATTTTTACGATTTAGAACAAAGAGACATCGGATAGTTATCATTGTATGTTGTCTTTCAAAGGAGCCACAAACATGGCCGAAAACATTGATATGTCAAAAAACAAGTTTTCATATACCTCGGTTGTACTTATGAAAAGAGTTTGTGATCATAAATAATTATATTTGAAATGATTATTTTCTATTCTGAATCCAGCACCGTTTTATATGTATTAACAATGTTACACCTGTGTGTATATAAATATAAATTTGAATTTTAATAATAACTTATGAGGAGTAAACTAATATGGTACGTAAATTTTGTTGAAAAGTAATTTGCTTAATTAAAATTGTCTTGGAATGTTATCATATATAATACATATTTGTAATATCTTTAATTTTCAAATTCAAAACCATATCATCACTCAAGCCTGCAACAAATGTGATAAAAATCTGTAAAGCCAGTAAGCAATTTAGAATGATAATAGTTTAGTTACAAACACATGGGATACATACAAGATGTTGTATCACTGTATTTGCTTCATATTTGTTTGGTCTGCAAATCTGTTGAATGTTGAATATTGTTTGGAATGGATTCGCCAAATTAATATTACATCCGTCCGAATCGAATATAAATATCAGTTCCCTACTTCACTTTGAAAAATAAATTGGTTAGAGTGATGAACCTCGGCAATTTTTCTTTTAGAGTAAAATTGATTACATTGCTTTTTCAAAAGAGTAAAGAGAATAAAATGTATTACTTGAAAAAAATATTATAACATTAAAATATATTATAACAAAAAGATATTTCAATAATATTTTAATAATTTCTGTGGTGTTTTTTAATTTATTATTAGAGTCAACTTATGTGAATATCTTGATTTAAACCCAAGGAATTAAATGAATATTTTTCCAATTATACCTATTAAATAGGCAATTTTAAATGATGACAAAACAATAAATGATATAATGTTATATTTCGTACATCCATGTCAAAGGTAACCATTAAATCTTATCTGAATCCAATAATAGTAACAATATTTTCGTAAATATTCTAAAAACTTTTCACAAATCTTGGACGTTATTGTTATAGTCACAGGAAGAAAAGCTAGTGAATAGTAAAATAATTTTTCGTTCAATTGCAACAAATATATATGTGGTTTTGTCTCCAAAAAATATTACGTTATATTAACAAATAACTAACCACGAAATAGTAGGTTGAATTATATTTTATATTTGTTGTAGGTATACAAATTTAAATATATATACAAAACCATTAAATATAAAGTTCCAAGCTTCCAATAGCTGCACTACTTGTAGTAGGTATGAAGAGAGAACGGTCTAATTTGTTCTTGGCTGCTCCTTGTTTTACAGACTTTGTTTTTTTTATATCCGTTCAGTGCCTTGAACATAATACCTCTTAAGCTTGTGGCGTGAAATCCGGTAAAGGCCAAAATATGATAAACTTAAATCTACTTTAATAGTCCTTTTATTTTATCTCCCAAATTTAGTTAGTTCCTAAAAAAAAATTTAGATCCAAATTTCTTTACTAAATATTCGTTAAATATGTATAAAGTAAAGAACATAAGATGTCGGGATATATAAACAGTGTTGAAACAAAGAAATTTTGTTAAAAAATATTGTAAATCAAATTGGTCTTTGAGATAGTGGTTTTAATTGTAATTTAAGCTGTATTTAAATAATTTCTGATAAAAAAGTATGAAATTTTATATCAATTTGAATATTTTTCTGAAAAATTATATTATTAAGTTCGTGTTATTAAACTTTTCTTAATTATTTCGACTAAAATTGTATCGATAATTTGTAATTTATTTCAAGAATTCATCAGAAGTTCACTGAATCTATATCGTCGGCTGTTTTATGGTCTAAGGTAAAGCCATCCAAGCGAGTGGTTGTTTTGACGATGAGGTTACCAATACGTATGTCCTTTATTATAAACAAATAAGATATACATTGTACATTTTAAGTCAAAATTCTTGTTGTTGTTATATATTTCACTTAAAAGCTTCAGTCCTTAGTAACACAGTTCCAACAGGATGAGAGAGAAGTTGCAATAAATTTTAGCAACTCTTTTTTAATTTATTTGTAATAGAGTAAAAGAAAATAATATGAACTAAGGTTCGTACAATGTTGTAATGTGACAAGTCAATGGAGGTCAAGGATTTATATCAGAACTAAACACATTGTCACCATGTTACTTGACGAGGACTTTGTAAAGATGAATCTGTACTACTGTTTATTGCATTAACACTAAACCTACGAAATACCGTAAACTTTTGTATAACTTACACATTTTTAAACGTTATAATATCGTTATCAAACTACATGACAATTATTAGAATATGCATTTATATGCATATTCTAAGAAAATATTATTATTTTCTACACTCTTTCCTTTTAGTTATTTCCATTATTACCTGCGTTATATAATAAAATTACTTTTAATTACCGGACAATTTGACCGCGTGCGATAGGAATAGGTATGCAAGAATTGTCGGTAGGTTTAATGTTAAACACAATTTATCATTTCTCTGAAATATTATATATAATACCATTTTCTTTCCTAATTTTTACAAAAATAAAGATGGTATTAAATTATTTTTGATTCGGAAATAGTATGTTAGACGAAGCTTCTTAGCATTCCATTGATTCACCGTGCGGGTGCCGGGCCCATCGCGTTGCAGGAAAAGGAGCGCAAACAATGCCTGGGACTTGCGACTCAGGTGTAGGTTTAAGATATTTATCGAAATGCCCAGAATTTTGATAACTAAATAAAATTAACATTAATGTATTAAGTAAACTATCTTGTTATATAATAGTGATTGATTCAAATCTTCTATGAAAATGTTCAAAATAATAATGATAAACCACAATATTCCGAGCTGGCTTGCGTGTCACCGGTATTAACATACTGCTAAAGGATTTGGCTTTGTTTAACGGCCGGCCGCCTCCTGACGCCAACCCCCTTCGGGAATGTTTAATTTGTTAGAATTATAATATTAATAAAGGTTATTATTGCGAGTACTTGTATAATAAATAGTTGTACAGAAATATACATTATAAATTAATATTTATATCAACAGTAATTAATACAATATAAGTAACAAAGTGTTTAAATATCCTTACGAATAAAGATTTAACATTGGTACATGGCCTATACGTGTATACAAGTATTTGACAAATATAACAATTGCATCCTTATTTATAGAACACAACATCAAATGTTATTTACACATATAATGTTTTAGAAATTAAAATATCATATAAATGTTTTCTTTAAGTCTATTAATTATTGTAAAACAAATTTGAATGTTAATGTCTTCTTTCTTCGCTAACATATTTGGACTGTGTTGTTTTATATCTTACCGCATGATAAATTTCATATCCAGTTTGATATTCTTTAATTCCTCTATATTTTATTTAGTCCTGGTGCCATCTATGGACGTTTCCTAGCGTTTTTTTATTGATCGGTCTATGGTAGCCTGTAACGTGTTGTCGCTAATTGACGATAGATGGCAGGTCACGGCGTAAATGATTTATTGGTGATATTTAGTACAGCTTTCTTTTTTAATTAAAAAGAAATAAATTTAATTAAAGAAATAAAACGATCGAATAATAATTCTTCGCACTCACACTTCATTATTATTTAATGACTAAATAATATATTGTCGTTTACTTAGTTCAGTTTTTTATATTTTCGTACTTCTTGGATGTACTTGTAGGTATATACATTGATTCATTATCAGTGATTATTTAAATATAAAACGTTGTAATTTTGTTTCAATAATAATCTTCTCTTCTGTTCAATTAAAGTATTGTTATTTGTTTCGTATTTTAAAATAACTTTCGTTGATGGATATTTTGCACTTTTTACTAAATTGCACTGTTTCTAAACTGTAATCTTTGTATTATTTTAAATAGTTCTCACTCTGGTCAGCTAATATTATAAAATTCCCGACAGATTTAAGAAATTTAACATTTTTAAAGTCTACTTAAAACGTAAGTACGATGTTGATAGTTCGACAGTTGAGGGTAGAAAGGTTTTTTAATATTTAAATATGTTAAAACCATTTAAAATACTTCTATTTTGTAGAATATTGTTATAAGTCACTAATTAAAACTCAAAAGTTATGATACATATAAATGGTTTGTTTCAAGATACTTCATAACAAGGAGTCCTACGTTTGTGTTAAAAATGAAAGCGTATATTAGTTATTACATTTTGTCAGAACAAGAGATATAATGGAGTAATATTTTGTATAACAACACATCCTGACCATATATCGTACACTTTCTTGAAGTGAAATAATGTACCGCATTAGTCTCACTTACAGTGGTTAAATAGGACGGTAGTGTGAGTATGTAATAAAATGTTAACATTGTCTCACACATAGACAACAAATACATTTATATATAAATTAACAATTATGTAACAATAAAAATTTACTTTATAAGAATAAAAAATCACTTTATTTAAGTAACTGAATAGTACTTTTAATAATTATTTGTAAGAATGCATCTAGAGACTGACTTTTAATATATCTATTATATAAAAATGAATCGCAAAATGTGTTGGTAAGCGCATAACTCAACAACGCATGGACCAATCTTAACAATTCTTTTTTTTAAATGTTCCTTGAAGTCCAAGGATGGCTCTAACGGCGAGAAAAATTTGAATAATTTCCAGGGAAACCCTAAAGAAGCCCTTTTCTTTTTCCTATACAAATATTTTAAATGTAGAATAAATAACTAAATGTAGAGTCAATTTGAACTGTATTGCTATTCAATAAAGTTGATATTAAATTACAAGCACTCATTGTTGTCTAAACAATGTAGGTGTCTTGCTAACGTCAAAGAGTCAATTCGCGCTTTATTGTCGCTGCACAACGTTCAAATTTAATCAAATGAATGTGTACACCCGACCAAATTGAAAAGTCAAAAAAAGTAAATGTAAGATTTGATTGGCCTTGGAATATTCTTCCTTTTGTTTTAGTTTCGGAATGCGACATAAATTGTCATCAGTTTTCACGTCATTGCATCTGTCAAACAAACTGCGTTAAAAAGCGTTTATAATATTTAATAATTAATTTTGATTGTATAAATACCTGTGATTAATAATTATTTCATGTGAATAAATTTAGGTAATTATATACGATATGCCTCCTATAAGACGAAGTAATTTAAGTAGAAGAACCCGAAATGCTACAAACCAAATGAATTACCGATCTTATCATACTGCACATGAACGTGACGACCGAAATGAACGCGAAAGAATTCGTATATCACGAACGCGGGAAGCGAGAGCGAGAGATTCAACTAATAATCGCGAAAGTTTGAATCGAGCTGCTTTCAATTACGATTTGTCAATTGACTACAGTAACCACCAATGTGTTGCTATTGGATCTATGAACTTGGTTTGCTCTTATTGTAAGGCATTGAAATACAAAAATGAAGCAAATGGATTGTGTTGCGCAAATGGGAAAGTGAAATTGATACCATTGGATCCACCACCAGAGCCATTGTACTCATTGGTTTCAGGAATAGAACCAGATTCCATACACTTTTTGTCAAATATTCAACAATATAACAATTGCTTTCAAATGACATCATTTGGGGCAACAAACGTAGTTCGGGAAAATTTCATGCCAACTTTTAAGGTATGTATTATAGCAGTTAATCATTATTATTTTAATGAACAAAATTTCCTGTTAACTAAGTAAATATGTGTCATTAACCTTCAGTTTCCTAAACCCCAAAACATATATTACTTAGTCATTATATTATTTGGTGATTCAGTATTAGCAACACTTTTATTATTTTGAAACACAATATAATTATTTGACGATGGATATTAGTTACAACTAATTATTACATATTGACATACCTAAGCATATCAATTATTATTTGGTGATTCAAATTAAGAGACAGATATACTTTTTAGGAACAAATATTATTTCTATTTGGCAAAAATCATTTTTTTTTATTTACAGATACAAGGCCAAATATATCATAGAGCAGGTTCACTGTTACCAGTGTCAGATAGCAATTACAAATTTCTGCAAATTTATTTCATGGGCAATTCACCACGAGAAATTGATATGCGTTGTTCACATAACAATTCACTAAAGAGGTCTATTGTAGAACAATTACAAACTTTATTTCATGAGTACAATCAATTGGTTATGTTGTTTAAAACTGCACTGGATCGGATGCCATCTGATAATCACAAAATTGTAATCAGAGCTGATAAAACACCTGTTGGCCAACATGCAAGACGTTTTAATGCACCAACTATTGATGAAGTTGCCATCGTTGTAGTTGGAGAAAACTTGGAATCCCGTGATATTGTTTTACATCGTCGGAATGATCAATTACAACGTATAAAGGAAACACACCGCTCATATGACGCACTGCAATATCCCATTATATTTTGGCAAGGTGAAGATGGCTATGATTTTTCAAACAAGATGATAAATCCCATTACAGGTAATAAAAAATATTAGTTTAGCTATGGAGGTATATTATCAGTCACTATATTATTATTTTTTTAATTTTCAATATTATGAAAACAAAAATCTATTTTCAGGTTCCGAAACCAACAAAAAAGTCAGTTCAATGAACTATTATTCCTACCGCCTAATGATTCGTGAAAATGAAGACATACTCAAATGTCGGCGATTATATCACAAGTATGTTATAGATATGTATGTTAAAATTGAAACGGAGAGATTAACAGTCATCAGGTTGAATCAGACCAAACTCAGATCTGAAGATTATATTCACCTTCGAGATGCGATTAACTACTACTACTGACTATTCTTCTAACACCATACATCGGAAGCCCTCTACATATGCATGAATATGCTCAAGATGCCATGTCATATGTTCGTCATTATGGTACAGCAGATTTATTCATCACATTTACATGCAATCCACACTGGATAGAAATCAAGCAGGAGTTATTCCCTGGGCAATCACCTATTGATCGTCATGATATTACAGCCAGAGTCTTTAGACAAAAGTTGAAATCTTTGATGGATTTCATTGTGAAACATTATGTGTTTGGAGAGACACGCTGCTGGATGTATTCTGTGGAGTTTCAGAAACGGGGATTGCCACATGCACACATTTTGATTTAGTAAGTTGAAAAGATAAGACCAAATGAAGTTGATGCAGTAATATCAGCTGAAATTCCTAATGTAGAAGTAGATCCTGGATTGCATGAGGTAGTTATTAAAAACATGATACATGTTCCCTGTGGAACTCTTAATCAAAATTCACCGTGTATGGTGGATTGTAAATGTTCAAAGCGATATCCACGGACATTAATTTCTGAAACAATCACTGGTAATGACGGTTATCCTTTGTATCGTCGCCGATCGACAGCAGACAATGGAAGATCAACAATAGTCAAATTTAATCAACAAGATATTGAAATAGATAATCGCTGGATTGTTCCATATTCACCCATTTTATCAAAGACCTTCAAAGCGCACATCAACGTTGAATCTTGCCATTCAGTAAAATGTATTAAATACATTTGCAAATATGTAACCAAAGGGACTGGTATGGCTGTGATTAATATTAATGCAGAGAATTCCAATGATGAAGTTACCCAATACCAAATGGGTCGCTATGTTAGTAGTAATGAAGCAGTTTGGCGAATATTTTCTTTTCCTATTCATAAGAAACACGCATTTAAAAAATGGACAAAGAGTATATTTTACAGCACAGAACGCAGTACAAAGAGCTGTACAGCCACCATCTGCTACATTAACCAGTTTTTTTGAGATACGCCGAAACGATGCATTTGCTCAAACAATGTTATATTCTGAAGTGCCAATATAATATACTTGGAATTAATCCTCAAGGAGATTTATACGACGGAAACAAGGAAAACCAGTTACAGGATACCCAGATATATTTTCTACCGATGCGATTGGTCGAATTTATTCAGTACATCCAAGCAATGATGAATGTTTTTATTTACGACTGCTATTAGTCAATGTACGTGGCCCAACATCATTCCAACATGTACGAACTGTTGATGGTGATTTGTGTGGATTATACAGAGAAGCTTGCCAACGTTTGCGATTGCTAGAAAATGATGCTCATTGGGATCTCAATGATGCTGTAATATCATCACAAGCTCATCAAATACGAACATTGTTTTCTATAATCATATCCACATGCTTCCCATCAAACCCAAAGGATTTGTGGATCAAGTACAAAGATCATATGTATGATGATATTTTGTATCAAATACGGATTAGAAGGGGAAATCCAAATATACAAATAAGCGAAGAAATTTACAATGAAGTATTGATTTCAATCGAGGACATGTGCTTGATGATGTCAAACAAACTATTCTTCCATTTAGGCTTGGCCGCGCTCAATCGTCCAATGCATGATGCTTTTAACCAAGAGTTGCACCGAGAAAAACTGTGTGATCTCAACACTTTGAAAGTATTAATTCAAACAACTCTTCCACTATTGAATGAACAACAGAAGTATGTATTTGATACACTTATGAAAGTAATAAATGATAAAAGAGTAGGGATTTACTTCTTAGATGTACCTGGTACAGGAAAAACTTTTTTGATTTCATTGATATTAGCAACAATTCGCTCACAAAATAAAATTTTTGCACTCGCTTCGTCGGGAATCGCAGCAACTTTGCTTGAAGGTGGTAGAACAGCAATAAAAACAATGGTCATTCAGCACTAAATTTGCCATTAAACATGCAAAGCAACGAAACTCCAACCTGCAACATTTCGAAGAACTCTGCAATGGCAAAGGTTTTGCAGCAATGTGAATTGATTGTTTGGGATGAATGCACGATGGCACATAAAAAATCTTTTGAGGCTTTAGATAGAACCTTACAAGATTTACGGAGCAATCATAACCCATTTGGTAGTGCAATGATTTTATTAGCAGGAAATTTTCGTCAAACATTGCCAGTGATTCCATGATCAACGCCAGCTGATGAACTTAATGCATGTTTAAAGTCCTCCAATTTGTGGAAGCATGTGAAGGTTTTACACTTAAGCAAGAATATGCGTGTCAAGTTGCAAAATGACCAATCTGGAGACATATTCTCTTAGCAACTCATTGACATTGGTAATGGAAAATTTCCTATAGACACCTTGACTGGTGGCATTAACTTTCCTCAAAGTTTTTGTTAGTTAAATAGATCAAAAGAAGAACTTATTCAAAAGGTGTTTCCAGATGTTGCTCAAAATTAGAGAAACCATGATTGGTTGAGCGAACGGGCTATATTGACTGCAAAAAACATAGATGTAAATGAATTAAATTTCAAAATTCAAAAACAAATTACAGGCGAATTGAGGATATAAATATCTGTTGATTCGGCTACTAACCAAGATAATGCCGTCAACTATCCGCCTGAATTTATAAACTCGCTGGATTTATCGGGATTGCCACCTAACAATCTTCAATTAAAAGTTTGATCGGTAGTTATAATGTTGAGAAATATCAACCAACCGCGTCTTTGCTACGGCAGACGGTTAGCGATAAAAAAATATTGAACAACGTGATAGAAGCAACTATACTGAAAGGAAAGTATAAAGGAGAAGACGTTTTGATAATACGCATCCCAATGATTCCGACTGATGTACCATTTGAATTTAAACGACTACAGTTTCCAGTGCGGCTTGCTTTTGCTATGACCATAAATAAGTCCCAGGGGCAATCATTAAGTGTTGTGGTATTAATCTAGAAAACCCATGCTTCTCACATGGTCAACTGTATGTTGCCTGTTCCCGTGTTGGATAACCATCAGATTTGTTTGTATATTCACCAGGTAATCAAACAAAAAACATGGGTATCATAAAGCACTACAATAAAAATCAAACAGATATTTGTTAATAATTGTGATTCACTTGATTTACAACAAAGCGATTACTGAAAATAATTATATACGTTTTATTTCATTATTCTTTATTTCATCCCTATGTTAATAATAATAGTAATAAATAATGAATTATCTCCATTTTTTGTCATTGAAGCAACCAATTTATAAATATTTGTCACCTTTAGGTTCCCACTATTTTCAATCAGGTTTGAACCTTAAGTTTCCCTCTTAGTTTGAAGTCCTCTGGCAGACATCCCAGTCGGGGTTTTTAGTGGGTCTCAAAAGGGTGGCCAAAGTTCGTTTAAGTAAGTGGAAGATATTCTTAGGTCCCCCGAGCTGACCTTTTTCTTTAATTCTCCTGAACAGAACCGTCACCATGATGATAGGGCGATATGTGAGAGTCAGCAGAGTAGAAACGTCTTAAGGTCGAAATATAAACTGCCACTTTCCAATTCTATTTCACAGAACGAAGTCTGCCGAGTTGTATAAAAATTGTTGTATTTATTATAAAAATCTATTTTTTTCATTTTTCATGATTTATCTTTTAAAATTTATGTTTTGAGTTTAACTTTTATTATATGCATTAGTAAAACCACCAAATATTTTTAATTATGAACTACTATAACTATATACAACTATATACAACTATATACAACTATATACAACTATATACAACTATATGCAACTATATACAACTATATACTACTAAACTACTTAACTGATTTTAATAAATTTACACACCACGTACGTTTTCAACTCAATTCATAGTCGCAATATTAATTTTATTGCAAATTATTTGTTTATTATTTTGCAGTTAGCGCCTAATAATTCTAAAAGATAGTGATATCTATTGACTGGATTGAGTAATTACGAATGAGGTATCTGCCCTACCTACCTCATTCGTATGTTTAGTGTTCCAAGCTATTTATTAAAAACTTTGTAATATACAAATAGTGTTATAAACTTGGATAAAATTAAAAAAATAATTATAATTATTTTGTTTTGATTTTTGCTTAATATCGACTGTAAGAAAACATTATGGTTTTCATGACAGATGTACTCTGAACGTTACCCCTTAAATAGTTTACTATAATGTAATACATCAAAAATAATACGAGTAGTCACAGCAACGCGTGACCGGGTCTGCTAGTATTATATAAGATTATATTACCGACATCATGAGTTATTATATTAAAAGTAATATCTTACATCATATTTTATATTTATCAAACAGTGTAATGTCAAAATCACGATGTAATGATAGATACTTATTTTATTTACTGCTTAAGAAAAATACACATAAATATTTCTAAGGTTAAATACTTTACTTCCAGTAATCTGGATCTGTTTTAACTTAAAAGTAAATTTTGTATTAAGTGATAACGCACTTACGTGTTTATAAAATATGTCCTTTATAAAAGGATATTCATAAAACATATACAGTGTACAGGCGTCCTTATACAGAGTTCACAACTCATTTAAATAATATATGTAGGAAAAATAAGCAATGGTGATATATTGTATTATAGGTTTTTTTATAAAAATCATTGACACATACTGAAGACGTTGATTTACCTCCTCACGTCACAATATTTAAAAGTGTCTCTAAGGTTAAAATAGAGCAAAATATATGTGTCTTTTCTCATGTGAATATGATTTATGTCAACAGAAAGACTTGTTTACGTTCGAATAAATAATTGTCTGTTATAACGCTGAAAGTTACCTGATATAGAAGGCTGGTGTATGATGTGATAGTATTTATAAAAAAATAAGGAAATCTTTTAAAGTCTAATGTAAAATGTATACTAAAACGCAAACGTTTGAGTATAATAAGTAGCTATTAAACTCAAACGCTTGTGACGAAATGATAAAAAATGTATTTTGCAAATGTAAACAGTTTTAGTTTTATTTTATAAAATATATAAATACAATCTAAATGTATTCTCATGCTTGTACAATCGTACTTGGTATAAGTCCTTAATATTTTGTTTAATAAAGCGATTTAATATTTTCAACATTTTAAAACCAGGGTTCTACGAAAATTGAGAAGCTCAGCTAAAATTTCATGATAATGATCCTCATAAACATACGTTTTTACCACTCAAATCTTTGAGGAAATTGCATTTTCTGAAAGTCTGAGTTTTAACAAGTAATTAAATAAATACAATAAAAGTTAATAAAAGTTAGTTAAAGCGAACTCGACTGCACTTTGAAATTAACGATGGCAGTTAACTCGATTCTGACAACAATTTCCATAGCAGGGAGTCCGCTCTCCAGTTGTTATTTAATGGCAAATTCTACTCGAGATTAGACACACCACGTAGCGTAGTGTGTACACTTCGTTTTATAAGGTTTTATAAAACAGATGTTGAGAGTAATATTAGCGTCAAAGAAAGCTGCATGCAGTTTGGAATATATTTGAATAATCCATATATATCATAATAATATTAAGATATTATTCGTATTGATGTATACTTAATGGAAAAAAATCTGAAAATTCTACAGTTTCAGATTTTAACATGTTAATCACATATGTATGATATCATATGTTATTTATTAAAGAAATTAAAACTGTCCAAGAATAGAAAAGGTAACAGAATCAACGAAGTATTAAAAAATCTTTGACCACATCGTTTGCGAAATTTATTTTTTGTTTGTACATCGGAGTTTTTTATACGTTTTATATAAAATTAAGGTTGTACCTAAAACTAAACAAGTTCATAATGCGATCTTGTTCTCTGCTTGGCAGGATCAATAAATTATAAAACCTTTAAGTAACAGACTTATTCATATTCCTCTAAAATTATATCACATTGATATTGACGTGGCGTAACTCTTGATAACCAAATTTATTTGAAATGTAAATTTATTACGAATCGTCAGGACTGTTCTAAAAGTTATAAGTGACTTTGTAGATTTGCAATGAAAATGAATCTTATAACTTTAAACGAGGAGGAAATTGTTCCAGTAATGAGAATTGCTATAAACCATTATTGCTATTTGCTTCTTATCCAACTTAGTCTTAAATTCAACGCGTAAAAGTGTAAGTATCTTTGCTTTTGAGTTCCCATTCATTTCACTTATGAACCGTCATACTCAACGACTGGTTCCATGTGGATTAGTTTCGTGAATAAGAACCGACAAAAACTTCATAGATACTTTTTAATTTATTTACCTCAAGTTGTTGATATAAACTCAGATGGCTTTTTAAACTAGCGCTTAGTAAGTCTGAGTCAGGTCACAGATTTACTCTTGATCTTCAGGGCGTAGGATCAGGATCTTTGAGATAGATCTTCACAATAGGATGTCAATATGTGAATATCGATTAGTTACTATTTTAAAATAACTTACCATTGAATGTAAACCTAATTACACTTCCAAAACAAATTACGTCATTTGTGTCAAAAATAACATATGATCGAATAATATTCCACATTTATGAAAAAAGCATCGCCTGTAATTATAATTCAAATTAAGAAACAACTTCTAGTACTCATTTCAACTTAAACCGAGACATCGATAGTAGCTATCGATTGCTATAATTGTTTATTTCAAAAGCATTATGCAGTAGAAGACAGTTATTGTTAGGGTTCTTCACAGGGATAATTGACATACTGCCGGACCCAATGACTGTAATATTGAACATAGAAAATAAAATAAATGCGAATAATATATTAAATAATAAACGACTATAACTCCATATATTAATATGTTTTAATAAGGGTTTATCGGCATTCCTTAAAAAATGATATATAAGTCTTTAAAAAAAAATTTTCATTTAATTTGTAAATAATATATGTAAAAATAATTTTGTTGAAATTGCAATAAATATGAACTTGCTTTTACATAAAAAAAAACAAAGTGATAATTATTATGAAAATATGAAAGTCATCAAATAATATCAATAATATCGCGCTATTGAAGCAAATGGCATACTTTGAATGGCATTTCATTGATTAAAAATGTTTTAAAATTATCTTTAAGCAATGTACAATATAAATGATAAAACATTTTTTTTTATTTTCTATAAATTCTTTGAACTGTAATTTTGTAACACGATGATGTGTTATTTTATTTTAATATTTAAAAATATGCATCATCATGGTAGTAATTAGTGAATTTCTTCATATAAGTTTGGAAATGTTAATCTGACGTTACCATTAATACATTTATATTTAAGGAATGCAGAGAAATGCAGTGAACTTATGTATAGGAAAGGATACCCATTGTCACTAAAATGATATCATTTAATAAGCCTACAAAATACATGAAAACTATATATATCTAGGTAGAGGATATATTACGTAACTAACTCACAGATATTGGGTAGACCTCGAAGAATTCGGTCTGCCCATTCATTTGTCCCCTACTTTCGAATTTTGGAAAAATTTCTTCACAGAAGGTCTTTTTATGACCCCTGAGTCCGAAATGACCATTGGTCAAAATGTTGATATATATATATATATATATATATATATATATATATATATATATATATATATATATATATATATATATATATATATATATATATATATATATATGCGTGCGTGCGTCCAGATTCGACTTTTGTCAGCACGATAGGGGCCGCAATTTCGCTCGGATCGCTTTCAAACTTTGCACAAAAATCAATCATCCGAAAATGAAGGTCAAGTTCGTTAACCAGAGAAATCCGGCCACAGGGGGCGCTAGAGCCTCACGTTTTCTGATTTCAGTTTTTCGACCATAACTTTTTCCCTATACAAAGTAGATCAATCGCGTTCATATTATATGATGTCTTTGATAAATACCTATAACTAATGTAGATAAACCGAAAACCTAACTTCAATAACTTAGGGGTGGGGGTAAAAAAACCGAAAATTTTTGGAAAAAAATTCATAACTTTTTTCTGGTAAACATTCTGACATCGCAAGTATTTTTAATAGAAAGGTTATTTTTTACTTTAAATTTAAGTATTAGAAGTTTTGCCCGTAAAAGGTACCGATTCCGAAAAAAAAAAAAAAAAACCACTTTTAGCTTGAAAATTTAAGGTAGGTAAAACCACGTTAACTTTTTTCTAGTAACATTCCCTTGTCTCAAATATTTTTAATAGAAAGGTTATTTTTTACTCTAAATTTAAGTACCAAAAGTATTTCCAAAAAAGATACATTTTCCGAGAAAAAAAATTAAAACCGTTTTTTGCTTGAAAATGTTTGATGTAAACAATGTTCTTAGGTAGTGAGTTATATTTTAAACGAGTTACACACGAGGTCTACCCACGCGTGTCCCCCTGCGGGCACGGATTTTTTACATTTTTTTTACATACAAATATTATACCTCATTTAAGTAGTAACTCCTATAAACTTTGGAGATACAAGAGAAGTTACGGCAGCATTAGTACTCTAAAGGAATGTTTTTTAGGCAATCGAACATTGGACATCAGATGAAATCAGATATTAAATTAACAAGGAAGTGTGGTGATGATTAGAATAGAAGGAGAAATATTGTGAACTTCTGATTTTTACTTATTCCCTGTATAAAATGCAGATATAAGATTTACTTTACAAGAAAAGTCGAAAAGGTGGATCTCCTCAAGTAGATTTAGTCCAAATACGTGCTGCAGTCATTCACTCCACCAAGACTCTGTCACTCTTAATCATATATTTGCTTATTTATGAAATATATAATATTAATATATAAGGTTTTAAAACATTAATAATATCTATAAAACGAATAAATCTTACATTTATATGATAAGATATAGGATTTATTTTAAATACAGGCTTTTTGAAAATCGACTTTTATTTGTTTAATATAGAAAACAAGAATCACATTACAAAAACTCAATGTTGAATATAAAACCAACACTAAAAGGATTAAAGTCCCACCTCGCGTTTGAATATATCAAATTATTCCCAACAAAGGAAAAGTCGTCGCAAACATGTGTAAATAATCTGTATGCAAATCATGGACTTATACCAACTGAGTGAGAACTGTATAATCGCCTCATTAGGGGTTTTGAGCTAAACTTTGTTCCCTTTTGAGTTTTTCTTTAGTTAACAAATTTGTTTTTATTCTGTATTTTATAATTTATACTAAAATAGCCTAATTAAAATTTCAAATCAACGTGTTTTTAATTTTGTAAATAGACATCGTCAATGAGCCCATTCAAATGGCCGCGGGATATGATTTGATGCTTCTAAGATATAGTTAAACATGTTGGATAATTAATAAACATTACTTAATTTCGCTTTTATTGGGATCCGTTAAAATTTAAGCAGATTTTAACAGGATTTTGAGTAAGAGAAAGTATTTTTATTCAGCAATATATAATAAATATTATAGAATTTAAAAAATAAGAGGCATTTTATTTTCTGGTATATTTTAACAATTACAGATTAGAGTGACATCATATTATTATTATTTATTGTTTTAAAATGAATATATCCGAAAACATTTGACAAAAAATCAATCATATGCTTCATTTCAATTGTCTTGAAATGCTATCAAATTGATTTTTAGAATATCCTCATAAAAATTTTAATTAAAACTATCATTCAATCCTGCAACAAATTCTATAAAAATTGGTCTAGCCGGTAAGCAATTTAAGTACAGTAATATACTATTTTATGAATACAGTAACAGTAACATACTATTTTATGAATATAGTAATAAGTAATAAGTAGCTGTAGTTGATATACTAAATGTAAGTAAAAAAATATCCTTAATGTTTATATATTTTGTATTATACTATAGTTTTTTATATATTAATATCTTTGTTATGTCAATGTCTTGATATATGACATAACTCACATTGCTTAAGGAAATACCGGAAATACTCTTTGCCCACATAGTTCAAATTATATATCAACCGATACATTACAATAAGTTTTGACTATCAATAGTTAAGTTAAAAGATTTATGAGTTCGAATCAAGTTTACTCGATATTGTGAATAATAACAGTAATGGACTAGAACAATGACCTTACTTTGTAACATGTAATAGAATAATAATGCGCGTTAATTACATATTACAATGGATAATTTTATTAGTAAATAAATTTCGTCTAAGAATAAAAATAGAATCAAAATATTGTATTGATATATACAAGTTGTGATTCTTTTGAAAACAAGATTTGGTGTTTTGATTGAGTTTAAAATATGTCAATGCGTAAACTCTAAATTATTAGATGAAGCGAATCTGAACATCTGTTACATTTATAAAAGAAATAATCAATAAAACTCAATATACTTTGATGGTAGCAATAACAATTGATATTATAAAAAATAATAAAATAATCAGAAAAAAACAAATAGTAATTTAATAAAAGACGTTTTCTAAAAAAAAATATTAAACGTTAAACCATTAAGTTCGAATAAAGAAACTTTGGTATCAATTTTATTCACAAAAAGCTCGTTTTGATTTGCTCCATGTAACGGTCATATAAAATCACGCATGAAATGAGAATACCTGTTTCAAGGTGGCGAGAAGATCCCTCAATGAGTCGGAAAATACCATAAAATATCTATGAGAGCTTTTGAGGTGATTTATGAAACTTTGGATTGCATGACTCTTTAATTTATTTAGATAAATTGTATTGATAATTATATAAAAAAATGTGTAAATGTATGAAAGTTATTGAGCTAACTTTGGTATTATTTTGAATTACAAAGATTGGTTACTATGTTAAAAGTACAATATATGTTTTAAAAATGAACATAATATTTTTATGAAATAAATTAAGAAAAGCAATTTCAGGCAATTTTTTTAACGGGAATAAAATAAGCTAGACAATAAATAATTTAATTTTAGTATCAATAATTTGTAAACAACAAATATAATATAATTTAACAGACAGACAGAGAGTTATGGCATACCAACTTGCGTTAGGTTTAGCAAATTACTATTTAGGAAAATTAAAGTAGGCTATATAAAGTCGTAAAATTTTTCAGCGCTTGAGGTAACATTGACAAAACCACTGCTTAAATATACCATAATTCATATCAGAATTGCAAATTGACTCAAAATAACCTATTTGTGATTGTAGATTGGACTTGTAACACAATGATTCATTACGCTTCTCGAACAACAATAACTGCATAGTGGAACTGTAATTACTAATATTAGTTGATAAGTTTTCAAACTATTGAGGATTGTTCTTGCAGTTATACAACTATTTGAGTGACTGGTTATTAACTAGTACTACCTACCTAAAGTTGTGTACAGTGAGTGGGAGAGCGAGAAGTCCTATCTTCCATTCCTCTGTCAGTACAGATTAGTCTGTATGCTAGTTCTCCACAGTGTGTGTCGAGATGACACTGACCATATTTCCTCAGATGTACCATTGGCATGTTTAGTCACGCTGTTATAAAAGAATAGAAGATACCATTTCAAATCTACTTTATGAATAAATAATCAATAAAAACCATATTCGCTATAAAGTTGATAATTGTAGTTACTATAACCAGCAAATTTTTTGCTCACTTTTCAACTCAAATACTAGCCTTTTTATCATAACTATAATAATAACAATAATAATAATATCATTTTTGTTGTTATTATAGTCCAAACCAATTCTTTACATTTTCTATGAAGATTTTGATATAAATTGATTTCAATAATAAGCTCAAAAGCACCACATAAATATATTAAAAGTTGTTTAAATAATTTTACATACATCTATATCATCAGATTAATGTTTTAATGTCTAAAAATACACTTTCTTTACATTTTTAATTTTATTTACTATGAGATTTTTTAATAGTGTTGTACATTATTATTAGTATTCAAATAAATAATAAGTATTTAATTTATGCGTAATCAATTCTACTCTAAAAGTAAAACGTTCGGTGTTCATCACTCTAACCAATTTATTTCATCAAAGTGTAGTAACTGATATCGCTGGCTCAGTTCGGACGGAGGTCATATTAATTTGGCAAATCCATTACAAACAATATCTAACATTCTACGGACTTGTAGATCAAACAAATATGAAGCAAATGTAGTGATCCATACTGTCTTGTATGTTTGTTCCTAAATTGCTTACCGGCTAGACCGATTTTTATAGAATTTGTTGTAGGATAGCATGATAAATTTAATTAAAATTTTTATCAGGATATTATAAAAATCAATGTGATAGCATTTCAAACTAATTTAGATGAAGCAGATGATATATTTATTTGTCATACAAATGTTTTCGGACTTACTCCTTTTAAAACAACAATACTTAATATACAAATAATTATCTGATGTCACTATAATCTGTAATTGGTAAAATATACCAGAAAATAAAATGGCTCTTTGTTTTTATAATATTTTTTTGTATTTTATTATATTTATTATATATTGCTAAATAAAAGTACTCTATTCTATTCGAAATCCTGTATAATATGTTAAAAATTTTAACTGATATCAACAGAAGCGAAATAAAGTAATATTTATTAATTGTCCAACATATTTAATTATATCCTAGAAGTACCAAATCATATCCCGCAGCTATTTGAGTAGTCTCATTTACGATGTCTATTTACAAATTTAATCACGTTGATTTAAAATTATAATCAGGTTTTTTTCATGATAAATTATAACATACATGATATAAACAATCTTATTCATTATAGAAAACTCAAAAGGGAACGAGTTTAGTTCAAACTCCTAATGAGGCGATTATAAAGTTCTCACTCAGTTGACAGAAGTCCATGATTTGCATACAGATTCTTTACACATGTTTGCAATGAGTTTTCCTCTGTTGGGAATAATTATATATATTCAAACGCGAGGCGGGACTTTAATGCTTTTGGTGTTGGATTTCTATTCAGCATTGCGATAAAAATTGTCATTTTTGTTTTGTATATTAAACAAATAAAAGTAGATTTTCAAAAAAGCCTGTATTTAAAATAAATCCTATATCTTTTCATATAAATGTGAGATTTAGTCGCTTTATAGATATTATTCATGTTTTAAAACCTTATATATTAATATTATACATTTCATAAGTAAGCAAAAATATGATTAAAAGTGGCAGAGTCTTGGTGGAGTGAATGAATGCAGCACGTATTTGGACTGAATCTACTTGAGGAAATACACCTTTTCGACGTCTTGTAAAGTAAATCTTATATCTGCATTTTAAACAGGGAGTACGTGAAAATCCGTAGTCCACAATATTTCTCCTTCTATTCTAATCATCACCACACTTCCTTGTTGCTTTAATATCTTATTTCATCTGATGTCCTAAAACATTCCTTTAGAGTACTAATGTTGCCGTAACTTCTCTAGTATCTCCAAATTTTATAGGAGTTACTACTTAAATGAGGTATTTTCTTTGTAACATTTGAAACACTTCCTGTTAAAGAAATGTAAGTATCTGTGAGTTAATCATGTAATTTATCCTCTACCTAGATATATATAGTTTTCGTATTTTTTATGCTTATTTAATGATATCATGTTAGTGACAATGGGTTACTCTCCTATACATAAGTTCCTGCATTTCTCTGCATTCCTTAAATATACATGTATTAATAGTTAAGTCAATTTAACATTTTCAAACTTATAGGAAGGAATTCACCAATTACTATCATGATGATGAATAATTTTTAAAATTTTAAAATAAAATAATACATCATCGTGTTACAAAATTACAGTTCAAAGAATTTATTAAAAAATAAAAAAAAATGTTTTATCATTAATATTGTACATTGCTTAAAGATATTTTTAAAACATTTTTTATTAATGAAATACCATTCAATGTATGCCATTTAAATTGCTTCAATAGCGCGATATTATTGATATTATTTGATGACTTTCATATTTTCATAATAATTATCACTTTGTTTTTTTATGTAAAAGCAAGTTCATATTTATTGCAATTTTAACAAAATTATTTTTACATATATTATTTACAAATTAAATGTTTTTTAAAGACTTAAACATCATTTTTTAAGGAATGCCGATAAACCTTTAACAAAACATATTAATATATGGAGTTATAGTCGTTTATTATTTTATATATTATTCGCATTTATTTTATTTTCTATGTTCAATATCACAGTCATTGGGTCCGGCAGTGTGTCAATTATCCCTGTGAAGACTCCGTTCTCTGCTCGACTCGACAGCGATTTGTCATATTACTGTTCACACACTCCATCAATGTCTTCTTCCTAGACTTCTTCTTCTTCTTCTCATCGACCTAGCAATAACTGTCTTCTCCTGCATAACGCTTTTGAAATAAACAATAATAGCAATCGATAGCTACTATCGATGTCTCGGTTTAAGTTGAAATGAGTTCTAGAAGTTGTTTCTTAATTTGAATTATAACTACAGGCGATGCTTTTTTCACAAATGTGGAATATTATTCGATCATATGTTATTTTTGACACAAATGACGTAATTTGTTTTGGAAGTGTAATTAGGTTTACATTCAATGGTAAGTTATTTTAAAATAGTAACTAATCGATATTCACATATTGACATCCTATTGTTAAGATCTGTCTCAAAGATGCTGATCCTACGCCCTGAAGATCAAGAGTAAATCTGAGACCTGACTCAGACTTACTAAGCGCTAGTTTAAAAAACCATCTGAGTTTATATCAACGACTTGAGGTAAATAAGTTAAAAAGTATCTATGAAGTTTTTGTCGGTTCTTATTCACGAAACTACTCCACATGGAACCAGTCGTTGAGTATGACGGTTCATAAGTGAAATGGATGGTAACTCAATAGCAAAGATACTTACACATTTACGCGTTGAATTTAAGACTAAGTTGGATAAGAAGCAAATATCAATAATGGTTTATGGCAATTCTCATTACTAGAACAATTTCCTCCTGTTTAAAAATATGAAATTCATTTTTCATTGCGAATCTACAAAGTCACTTATAACTTTTAGAACAGTTATGAAGATTCGTAATATATTTACATTTCAAATAAATTTGGTTTTGAAGAGTTACGCCACGTCAATATTAATGTGATATAACTTTAGAGGAATATGAATAAGTGTGTCACTTAAAGGTTGTATAATTTATTGATCCTGCCAAGCAGAGAACGAGATCGCATTATGAACTTGTTTGCTTTTAGGTACAACCTTAATTTTATATAAAACATATAAAAAACTCAGATGCACAAACAGTTAATATAAGTACAAAAAATAAATTTCGCAAACGATGTGGTCAAAGATTTTTTAATACATCGTTGATTCTGTTACCTTTTCTATTCTTGGACAGTTTTAATTCCTTTAATAAATAACATATGATATCATACATATGTGATTAACATGTTAAAATCTGAAAGTAGAATTTTCAGATTTTTTTATATTAAGTATACATCAATATGAATAATATCTTAATATTTTTATGATATATATGGATTATTCAAATATATTCCAAACTGCATGTAGCTTCCTTTGACGCTAATATTATTCTCAATATCTGTTTTATAAAACCTTATAAAACGAAGTGTACACACTACGCTACGTGGAGTGTCTAATCTCGAGTAGAATTTGCCATTAAATAACAACTGGAGAGCGGACTCCCTGCTATGGAAATTGTTGTCAGAATCGAGTTAGACTGTCATCGTTAACTTCAAAGTGCAGTCGAGTCCACTTTAACTAACTTTTATTACCTTTTATTGTATTTATTTAGTTACTTGTTAAAACTCAGACTTTCAGAAAATGCAATTTCCTCATCGTAAAGATTTGAGTGGTAAAACCGAATGTTTATGAGGATCATTATCATGAAATTTTGGCTGAGCTTTTCAATTTTCGTAGAACCCTGGTTCTAAAATGTTGAAAATATTAAATCGCTTTATTAAACCAAATATTAAGGACTTATACCAAGTAAGATTGTACAAGCATGAGTATACATTTAGATTGTATTTATATATTTCATAAAATAAAACTAAAACTGTTTACATTTGCAAAATACAATTTTAGCATTTGGTCACAAGCATTTGAGTTTATTAGCTACTGATTATACTCAAACGTTTGCATTTTAGTATACATTTTACATTAGACTTTAAAAAATTTGCTTATTTTTTTATAAATACTATCACATCATACACCAGCCTTCTATATAAGGTAACTTTCAGCGTTATAACAGACAATTATTTATTCGAACGTAAACAAGTCTTTCTGTTGACATAAATCGTATTCACATGAGAAAAGACACATATATTTTGCTCTATTTTAACCTTGGAGACACTTTTAAATATTGTGACGTGAGGAGGTAAATCAACGTCTTAGGTATGTGTCAATGGTTTTTATAAAAAAAACCTATAATACAATATATCACCATTGCTTATTTTTCCTCTTTATATATATATATATATTATTTAAATGAGTTGTTAACTCTGTATAAGGACGCCTGTACACTGTATATGTTTTATGAATATCCTTTTATAAAGGACACATTTTATAAACACGTAAGTGCGTTATCACTTAATACAAAAATTACTTTTAAGTTAAAACAGATCCAGATTACTGGAAGTAAAGTATTTAACTTTAGAAATATTTATGTGTATTTTTCTTAAGCAGTAAATAAAATAAGTATCTATCATTACATTTTTGACTTGATTTTGACATTACACTGTTTGATAAATATAGAATATGATGGAAGATATTACTTTTAATATAATAACTCATGATGTCGGTAATATAATCTTATATAATCTATATTAAAAGTCAGTCTCTAGATGCATTCTTACAAATAATTATTAAAAGTACTATTCAGTTACTTAAATAAAGTGATTTTTTATTCTTATAAAGTAAATTTTTATTGTTACATAATTGTTAATTTATATATAAATGTATTTATTGTCTATGTGTGAGACAATGTTAACATTTTATTACATACTCACACTACCGTCCTATTTAATCACTGTAAGTGAGTCTAATGCGGTACGTTATTTCACTTCAAGAAAGTGTACGATATATGGTCAGGATGTGTTGTTATACAAAATATTACGTCATTAGATCTCTTGTTCCGACAAAATGTAATAACTAATATACGTTTGATGTTAAACACAGACAGAGGACACCCTGTTATGATATGTATCTTGAAACATTTACACGTATTATAATTTTTGCATTGTAGTTGATTAATGATGACAAAATTATTCAAAAAAGTAATGATAAATACAAATAAACACTAAAAGATTTTATTAAGAAGTTTATATGTGTGTATATATATATTTCGTTCCAAATGTGATTTTATTATTATATTTTCATTAAATTTAATTTAAAATAATAATCTAAACCATTGTTATAGAGACGAGACGAAGCTTCTTAGCATTCCATGGATTCACCGTGCGGGTGCCGGGCCCATCGCGTTGCAAGAAGAGGAGCGCAAACAATGCCTGGGACTTGCGACCCAGATGTAGGTTTAAGGGGCCCCTTTACTATGCGCATACACGCTCACCTTCACTGTTTACGCTCCTCTCCCTACCTAACCAAATATCGTAAGAACCTACTAAAGCCGCCTTTGAAATACGTTCCAGAAATGAACTGATGATCGTTCTAGAAAGGCCGAGATCCTTAAATAAGTTGTAGAGAGATTTTGCTGTTATACCTCTCGCTCCTACTTCTACAGCGTACAAATTAACTATAAATTTATTCCTGATCAGTTCGTTACACAGTTCGTAATACTTGTTAAGCTTAAATGTATGATCTTTGGGTATGTTTGTTTCCCAGGGTACAGTAAGCTCCACAAGTATAACGCGCCTTAGTTGTTTTGAATACAGTAATAAGTCCGGCCTAGATGACGAAACACAAACATCCCCGGGGATTTTGTATTGCCTTTCATACGTGTCCATCATGAGAGTCCAATCAGGAGACGCGTCCAAGATGGAATAAGGTTTTAATTTAGATTTTTTGGACGAACCTGCCTTTACGAACTCTACTGATTTTTTGGTGGTTGTTATACCCCTCTGCGCTCTTGCTACAGAAAGACTAACCGCTTCTCGTATGATTTCTAATACTTTATCGTGGCGACGCGAGTATTTACCTCTATTTAATAGTACCCTACACCCTACTAGCAAGTGTTTCGCGGTTCCTACTGCCTCCCCGCAGATGTTGCAAGACTTTTCGGTGGCTTTGCCCCATCTTACTAAGTTACTTTGATCTGGGAGAGTCATTTGGAATGCATTAAGATAAAATTTTAATAATGCTGGGGACCAATCATGAAGCAGGGTGCGCCATCGTAAAGCTAATGGAATACAAAAATCTCCTATGGTCACCCATTCGTTTTGCAATTCTAGGCTAATCGCCTGCAACCGGTAATTATCATTTTCATCGTGCCGAATAAAGGATTTTATTATTTCTATGTCTGGTCTTTTATTATTTCTAATATCATCAATAGAATATGTATGTAAATGTGAGTGGTTTTGATGGTGTGTATTAGACTTTAATGAAACTTTTATTAAAATTTGGTATTAAATCCTCCATTTCATTCTAGGATCCGCCAACCTTGCGCGGCGGGTGTTGAGCTGAGCCCCTCTCCTTTCATCTGAATAGCTACAGCAAATATTGATTTATTAGGACTAATTGTCACCTTCTGGCTAAAAACTTTGCTCGCACGCGCAGGGCAGCTCTAATGTATTGTCTATGGCAGGAGTGATTTTTTTTTGTAACTTTTGAATGGCTAAAAGTTTTTTCAATCTGCTTTTTTTTTTAGAAAATTTTTAGCTAATTATCGCGTCGCATTCTGGAGACAACTAAACACAAAAAAAGGTCTCCCAAATGGTTAAGAGCTTTGCTTACGCTCAGCACAATTAACTTCTTAACCAAATTTTAATTCAAATGTCTCTCTAAAATTTGGTGCTTGAAAAGTCCGCTCCGTGCTCCATATTGCACCTCCAGCACCAGGGCCCGAATAAGTTCTGTTATGTAAGTGTTACTTGAAATAAAGTGTACATTTACAAATATGTACAATTACAATTCTAAATGTCGAGTTTTTACATTATTCTATTATAACAGAAGCTAAATAAATACAATTAAACATAAAGAAAACATGAACACGCCTTGAGGTAGATGTTGTCAATTTAACTCTATTCTGTCAACAATTTCTATAACAGCGAGTCCACTTCAATTGTTATATGAAATGTAATCTGCAGAGTTGAGAGTAATACGAGCCCAAGAATATAATCTTTACATGTGAAATTTTTTTCATTGAAACCTGTTTAATCAAAATTTACGAATATGTAACAAAAATATTCCACATAAAGATATATAATATAATACTAGCAGACCCGGTCACGCGTTGCTGTGACTACTCGTATTATTTTTGATGTATTACATTATAGTAAACTATTTAAGGGGTAACGTTCAGAGTACATCTGTCATGAAAACCATAATGTTTTCTTACAGTCGATATTAAGCAAAAATCAAAACAAAATAATTATAATTATTTTTTTAATTTTATCCAAGTTTATAACACTATTTGTATATTACAAAGTTTTTAATAAATAGCTTGGAACACTAAACATACGAATGAGGTAGGTAGGGCAGATACCTCATTCGTAATTACTCAATCCAGTCAATAGATACCACTATCTTTTAGAATTATTAGGCGCTAACTGCAAAATAATAAACAAATAATTTGCAATAAAATTAATATTGCGACTATGAATTGAGTTGAAAACGTACGTGGTGTGTAAATTTATTAAAATCAGTTAAGTAGTTTAGTAGTATATAGTTGTATATAGTTGCATATAGTTGTATATAGTTGTATATAGTTGTATATAGTTGTATATAGTTGTATATAGTTATAGTAGTTCATAATTAAAAATATTTGGTGGTTTTACTAATGCATATAATAAAAGTTAAACTCAAAACATAAATTTTAAAAGATAAATCATGAAAAATGAAAAAAATAGATTTTTATAATAAATACAACAATTTTTATACAACTCGGCAGACTTCGTTCTGTGAAATAGAATTGGAAAGTGGCAGTTTATATTTCGACCTTAAGACGTTTCTACTCTGCTGACTCTCACATATCGCCCTATCATCATGGTGACGGTTCTGTTCAGGAGAATTAAAGAAAAAGGTCAGCTCGGGGGACCTAAGAATATCTTCCACTTACTTAAACGAACTTTGGCCACCCTTTTGAGACCCACTAAAAACCCCGACTGGGATGTCTGCCAGAGGACTTCAAACTAAGAGGGAAACTTAAGGTTCAAACCTGATTGAAAATAGTGGGAACCTAAAGGTGACAAATATTTATAAATTGGTTGCTTCAATGACAAAAAATGGAGATAATTCATTATTTATTACTATTATTATTAACATAGGGATGAAATAAAGAATAATGAAATAAAACGTATATAATTATTTTCAGTAATCGCTTTGTTGTAAATCAAGTGAATCACAATTATTAACAAATATCTGTTTGATTTTTATTGTAGTGCTTTATGATACCCATGTTTTTTGTTTGATTACCTGGTGAATATACAAACAAATCTGATGGTTATCCAACACGGGAACAGGCAACATACAGTTGACCATGTGAGAAGCATGGGTTTTCTAGATTAATACCACAACACTTAATGATTGCCCCTGGGACTTATTTATGGTCATAGCAAAAGCAAGCCGCACTGGAAACTGTAGTCGTTTAAATTCAAATGGTACATCAGTCGGAATCATTGGGATGCGTATTATCAAAACGTCTTCTCCTTTATACTTTCCTTTCAGTATAGTTGCTTCTATCACGTTGTTCAATATTTTTTTATCGCTAACCGTCTGCCGTAGCAAAGACGCGGTTGGTTGATATTTCTCAACATTATAACTACCGATCAAACTTTTAATTGAAGATTGTTAGGTGGCAATCCCGATAAATCCAGCGAGTTTATAAATTCAGGCGGATAGTTGACGGCATTATCTTGGTTAGTAGCCGAATCAACAGATATTTATATCCTCAATTCGCCTGTAATTTGTTTTTGAATTTTGAAATTTAATTCATTTACATCTATGTTTTTTGCAGTCAATATAGCCCGTTCGCTCAACCAATCATGGTTTCTCTAATTTTGAGCAACATCTGGAAACACCTTTTGAATAAGTTCTTCTTTTGATCTATTTAACTAACAAAAACTTTGAGGAAAGTTAATGCCACCAGTCAAGGTGTCTATAGGAAATTTTCCATTACCAATGTCAATGAGTTGCTAAGAGAATATGTCTCCAGATTGGTCATTTTGCAACTTGACACGCATATTCTTGCTTAAGTGTAAAACCTTCACATGCTTCCACAAATTGGAGGACTTTAAACATGCATTAAGTTCATCAGCTGGCGTTGATCATGGAATCACTGGCAATGTTTGACGAAAATTTCCTGCTAATAAAATCATTGCACTACCAAATGGGTTATGATTGCTCCGTAAATCTTGTAAGGTTCTATCTAAAGCCTCAAAAGATTTTTTATGTGCCATCGTGCATTCATCCCAAACAATCAATTCACATTGCTGCAAAACCTTTGCCATTGCAGAGTTCTTCGAAATGTTGCAGGTTGGAGTTTCGTTGCTTTGCATGTTTAATGGCAAATTTAGTGCTGAATGACCATTGTTTTTATTGCTGTTCTACCACCTTCAAGCAAAGTTGCTGCGATTCCCGACGAAGCGAGTGCAAAAATTTTATTTTGTGAGCGAATTGTTGCTAATATCAATGAAATCAAAAAAGTTTTTCCTGTACCAGGTACATCTAAGAAGTAAATCCCTACTCTTTTATCATTTATTACTTTCATAAGTGTATCAAATACATACTTCTGTTGTTCATTCAATAGTGGAAGAGTTGTTTGAATTAATACTTTCAAAGTGTTGAGATCACACAGTTTTTCTCGGTGCAACTCTTGGTTAAAAGCATCATGCATTGGACGATTGAGCGCGGCCAAGCCTAAATGGAAGAATAGTTTGTTTGACATCATCAAGCACATGTCCTCGATTGAAATCAATACTTCATTGTAAATTTCTTCGCTTATTTGTATATTTGGATTTCCCCTTCTAATCCGTATTTGATACAAAATATCATCATACATATGATCTTTGTACTTGATCCACAAATCCTTTGGGTTTGATGGGAAGCATGTGGATATGATTATAGAAAACAATGTTCGTATTTGATGAGCTTGTGATGATATTACAGCATCATTGAGATCCCAATGAGCATCATTTTCTAGCAATCGCAAACGTTGGCAAGCTTCTCTGTATAATCCACACAAATCACCATCAACAGTTCGTACATGTTGGAATGATGTTGGGCCACGTACATTGACTAATAGCAGTCGTAAATAAAAACATTCATCATTGCTTGGATGTACTGAATAAATTCGACCAATCGCATCGGTAGAAAATATATCTGGGTATCCTGTAACTGGTTTTCCTTGTTTCCGTCGTATAAATCTCCTTGAGGATTAATTCCAAGTATATTATATTGGCACTTCAGAATATAACATTGTTTGAGCAAATGCATCGTTTCGGCGTATCTCAAAAAAACTGGTTAATGTAGCAGATGGTGGCTGTACAGCTCTTTGTACTGCGTTCTGTGCTGTAAAATATACTCTTTGTCCATTTTTTAAATGCGTGTTTCTTATGAATAGGAAAAGAAAATATTCGCCAAACTGCTTCATTACTACTAACATAGCGACCCATTTGGTATTGGGTAACTTCATCATTGGAATTCTCTGCATTAATATTAATCACAGCCATACCAGTCCCTTTGGTTACATATTTGCAAATGTATTTAATACATTTTACTGAATGGCAAGATTCAACGTTGATGTGCGCTTTGAAGGTCTTTGATAAAATGGGTGAATATGGAACAATCCAGCGATTATCTATTTCAATATCTTGTTGATTAAATTTGACTATTGTTGATCTTCCATTGTCTGCTGTCGATCGGCGACGATACAAAGGATAACCGTCATTACCAGTGATTGTTTCAGAAATTAATGTCCGTGGATATCGCTTTGAACATTTACAATCCACCATACACGGTGAATTTTGATTAAGAGTTCCACAGGGAACATGTATCATGTTTTTAATAACTACCTCATGCAATCCAGGATCTACTTCTACATTAGGAATTTCAGCTGATATTACTGCATCAACTTCATTTGGTCTTATCTTTTCAACTTACTAAATCAAAATGTGTGCATGTGGCAATCCCCGTTTCTGAAACTCCACAGAATACATCCAGCAGCGTGTCTCTCCAAACACATAATGTTTCACAATGAAATCCATCAAAGATTTCAACTTTTGTCTAAAGACTCTGGCTGTAATATCATGACGATCAATAGGTGATTGCCCAGGGAATAACTCCTGCTTGATTTCTATCCAGTGTGGATTGCATGTAAATGTGATGAATAAATCTGCTGTACCATAATGACGAACATATGACATGGCATCTTGAGCATATTCATGCATATGTAGAGGGCTTCCGATGTATGGTGTTAGAAGAATAGTCAGTAGTAGTAGTTAATCGCATCTCGAAGGTGAATATAATCTTCAGATCTGAGTTTGGTCTGATTCAACCTGATGACTGTTAATCTCTCCGTTTCAATTTTAACATACATATCTATAACATACTTGTGATATAATCGCCGACATTTGAGTATGTCTTCATTTTCACGAATCATTAGGCGGTAGGAATAATAGTTCATTGAACTGACTTTTTTGTTGGTTTCGGAACCTGAAAATAGATTTTTGTTTTCATAATATTGAAAATTAAAAAAATAATAATATAGTGACTGATAATATACCTCCATAGCTAAACTAATATTTTTTATTACCTGTAATGGGATTTATCATCTTGTTTGAAAAATCATAGCCATCTTCACCTTGCCAAAATATAATGGGATATTGCAGTGCGTCATATGAGCGGTGTGTTTCCTTTATACGTTGTAATTGATCATTCCGACGATGTAAAACAATATCACGGGATTCCAAGTTTTCTCCAACTACAACGATGGCAACTTCATCAATAGTTGGTGCATTAAAACGTCTTGCATGTTGGCCAACAGGTGTTTTATCAGCTCTGATTACAATTTTGTGATTATCAGATGGCATCCGATCCAGTGCAGTTTTAAACAACATAACCAATTGATTGTACTCATGAAATAAAGTTTGTAATTGTTCTACAATAGACCTCTTTAGTGAATTGTTATGTGAACAACGCATATCAATTTCTCGTGGTGAATTGCCCATGAAATAAATTTGCAGAAATTTGTAATTGCTATCTGACACTGGTAACAGTGAACCTGCTCTATGATATATTTGGCCTTGTATCTGTAAATAAAAAAAAATGATTTTTGCCAAATAGAAATAATATTTGTTCCTAAAAAGTATATCTGTCTCTTAATTTGAATCACCAAATAATAATTGATATGCTTAGGTATGTCAATATGTAATAATTAGTTGTAACTAATATCCATCGTCAAATAATTATATTGTGTTTCAAAATAATAAAAGTGTTGCTAATACTGAATCACCAAATAATATAATGACTAAGTAATATATGTTTTGGGGTTTAGGAAACTGAAGGTTAATGACACATATTTACTTAGTTAACAGGAAATTTTGTTCATTAAAATAATAATGATTAACTGCTATAATACATACCTTAAAAGTTGGCATGAAATTTTCCCGAACTACGTTTGTTGCCCCAAATGATGTCATTTGAAAGCAATTGTTATATTGTTGAATATTTGACAAAAAGTGTATGGAATCTGGTTCTATTCCTGAAACCAATGAGTACAATGGCTCTGGTGGTGGATCCAATGGTATCAATTTCACTTTCCCATTTGCGCAACACAATCCATTTGCTTCATTTTTGTATTTCAATGCCTTACAATAAGAGCAAACCAAGTTCATAGATCCAATAGCAACACATTGGTGGTTACTGTAGTCAATTGACAAATCGTAATTGAAAGCAGCTCGATTCAAACTTTCGCGATTATTAGTTGAATCTCTCGCTCTCGCTTCCCGCGTTCGTGATATACGAATTCTTTCGCGTTCATTTCGGTCGTCACGTTCATGTGCAGTATGATAAGATCGGTAATTCATTTGGTTTGTAGCATTTCGGGTTCTTCTACTTAAATTACTTCGTCTTATAGGAGGCATATCGTATATAATTACCTAAATTTATTCACATGAAATAATTATTAATCACAGGTATTTATACAATCAAAATTAATTATTAAATATTATAAACGCTTTTTAACGCAGTTTGTTTGACAGATGCAATGACGTGAAAACTGATGACAATTTATGTCGCATTCCGAAACTAAAACAAAAGGAAGAATATTCCAAGGCCAATCAAATCTTACATTTACTTTTTTTGACTTTTCAATTTGGTCGGGTGTACACATTCATTTGATTAAATTTGAACGTTGTGCAGCGACAATAAAGCGCGAATTGACTCTTTGACGTTAGCAAGACACCTACATTGTTTAGACAACAATGAGTGCTTGTAATTTAATATCAACTTTATTGAATAGCAATACAGTTCAAATTGACTCTACATTTAGTTATTTATTCTACATTTAAAATATTTGTATAGGAAAAAGAAAAGGGCTTCTTTAGGGTTTCCCTGGAAATTATTCAAATTTTTCTCGCCGTTAGAGCCATCCTTGGACTTCAAGGAACATTTAAAAAAAAGAATTGTTAAGATTGGTCCATGCGTTGTTGAGTTATGCGCTTACCAACACATTTTGCGATTCATTTTTATATAATAGATTATGTTAAATACAGTTAAAGCGATTTGATATTATGAGATTGTTAGTTGTAATCTGTGTGTTTACAATTAAATACATAACGATAAAAAAGGAAGGTTAAAAGTTCTTAATATATTGAATTCCTAATAAAGAAAAGAAAAATATAATTACTGTCCAAGGTAAATAATAATATTTGGTTGTCTCGTCTCCAATATTAAAATTATAGCTAAATTATTTATTATAATATAAATGATGATTATTTACTATCTATTATTAATATATAGTAACCATATACTGGCAGCAGGTGGTTTTATACAACAGTTTTATAAAACTACCTGCTACTAAGTATCTAAATAAAACATGTATAATTAAATAAAAGTTATTTTCCTTAGCAACATTATGTCATCATCATCATTCTCAGCTATCGTGCGTCCACTGCTGGACGTAAGCCTTCCCCATTGACCTCCACCGCGATCGGTCCAAAGCGGCTCGCATCCATTGGTTTCCAACTACTCTTTTCATGTCGTCTGTCCACCTTGTTGGCGGTCGTTCTCTACTTCGCTTGCCAGTAAGTGGCCTCCACTCAAGGACCCTTATTCCTCATCGGCCGTCACTTGAGCGGTCTATATGCCCAGCCCACTGCCTCTTCAGCTTACAAATCCGTTGGGCTAAGTCGCTTACTTTTGTTCGCCTGCGAATCTCCTCGTTTCTGAGTCTATCTCGCAGCGAAATTCCCAGCATAGCTCTCTCCATCGCACGCTGAGTGACTTTAAGCCTCTCTAAGAGTCCCTTTGTTAGAGGCCACGTCTCGGTTCCATAGGTCATCGCTGGTAATACACACTGGTCGAAGACTTTCGACTTACGGCACTGCGGTATTCCGGCCGAAAATACGCTCCTTAAGTTCCCGAACGCTGCCCATCCTAGTTGGATTCGTCGATTGACCTCTCCCTCGAAGTTGGACCTGCCCAATCGGACTTTTTGTCCCAGGTCTATTCGTCTATTAGGACTTTATTTTTAGGACTTTATTATATTAGGACTATTCGTCGACAACTTCGAGAATGGAGCTCCCAACGGATACCGCTGTAGGCGCGACATGGACAATCGACATAATTTTCGTTTTGTCCATATTCATTTTAAGGCCCACCTGTTGAGAGACTCCATTAAGATCACCGAGCATAATACTGAGGTCTTCCAGGGATTCTGCAATGACTACTATATCGTCGGCAAATCGAAGGTGAGTTAGGTACTCGCCGTTTTTATTGATGCCGAGTCCATGCCATTCCAGGAGCTTGAAAGCGTCTTCCAGTGCAGTGGTAAACAGTCTCGGAGAGATAACGTCTCCCTGTCTCACGCCTCGCTGTAAAGGAATAGCGTTTGTGCAAACCTCCTGGACTCGAACCGACATGGTGGCGTTTGTGTACAAATACTTCAACACTTCGATGTACCGATAGTCAATATGGCACTTCTGAAGAGACGACAGTACCGCCCACGTTTCGATCGAATCAAAGGCTTTCTCATAGTCCACAAACGCTAAGCATAATGGCCGATTATACTCCTCGATCTTCTGTATAATCTGTCGCAGCGTATGAATGTGGTCTATGGTACTAAAACCTTTTCGGAAACCGGCTTGTTCGGGAGGCTGGAAGTCATCAAACTTGCTCGTGAGACGAGTCGTGATAACCCTCGAAAACAGCTTATAAACATGGCTCAGAAGCGAGATGGGCCTGTAATTCTTCAGCAAGGTAGTATCGCATTTTTTGAAGAATAGGGCCACCACACTTCTGTTCCATGCTTCCGGCGTTACACCCTCAAGCAGGACGGCATTAAAAAGCTTCTGAAGGACCCTAAGTACTGGCAATCCACCCGCTTTCAGAAGCTCTGATATTATACCGTCTTCTCCCGGTGCCTTGTTGTTTTTAAGCTGTTTTAGGGCCACACTGATCTCGTGCAAGCTTATATAACATTATATAACTTTACGATATTATTTCCTGATATATTCAGAAACAATGAAGAGTCCGTTGTTGTGTTCCATCAAGTTTCGTTCAGTGAAGTTTGCTTAGGGCCTTAGTATATAATTTTTTTAAAATAAAATATAAGGTTTGTTTGTTACTTGAGCAACTACTTTTGTAAGTTAAATAAAATAAATGTTTAATAATAATTAGTATTGTATTTTGGGAAGAATAAATAGTCATCATCGCCTCTGTGACCGCACCATGACTTGTGATAGTGCGTCTCCGGTGTATCCTGAACTGTGCTCGGAGTCAAAGAAACCATTGGAAGGAGATCACTAGTTAACTGATGCACTGACAGACACCGACATCTCTTCTTCCCGGCAACAATATAATATATTGTTGCCAGGAAGAAGAGATCCGTATATGATCTATATATTATATAGATCATATACGGATCATGCACATATAGTAAATATATTTTGTGATATAGGTATTACCTTTCATGTTATATATGTTATATTACTTTCACGTCCTATTATTATGTAATAAAAATCATATTATACAATATTAAATTTAGAAACTGTATTTATAACTAATTTGATTAAATTGCATTTTTAAGCTATTTGTCATCGTACCGTCCTTACGTTATATAAGTTGTAATAACAAAACACTTACCAAAGAAATAAAATTAAAATAAAAAAAAACAAATTATCAAATTAGTAGAAAAACATTATTTTAATAATTTTATACCTATTTGCTCAAAAATTTCCAAGATATGTACCTAAGTCATCGTTATGTCACACTTATGCAACATTGATGTCATTATGATACTAGTAATGTCGGTTTCATAATTTTAACATGTCATCTTATATAATAACATGTTGAGATTTGATCAACTGACAGCTGACAAACGCAACCTTGACCCTATCCTTTTCCTAATTGCGTATTGTTTTATATAGAGTCAAAGTTGGTGAACATGTAATTTCATATTTTTTTTAAGCTGGCAAGCCATAAGTCACATTTTAACAACTTCTTGTAATTGCGCCGGAAAGGAAACAGATGTCAAGAGAGATAACGTGCTCCGAAATTGTAATTGAATTGTTTAAAAGTATTGTGCAACAATCCGACGATTGTTTTTTGTTTATCAAAACTAGCATTGTATATTCATTCAAAAGGTATGTCAAATTGTATTAAATTCGCTTGTATTTTTGCACTTAATAACCTGTCGTCACACGTCTATTTGAAACTTGATACTTATAAAGTCTGAAACATTTTTCTTTTAAAATTGTAATATTAAAAAACTTGTTTGTTGTGAAATCGACAGGTACCTAATTCAAAAAACAAAACGTCAAATAAATATACAACAATATCCCTTCTATATTTATCAAAGTGTTATTGAATAGTAATATATAGTATCGTTGTCATATTATGTATAATTAGTAAACACATCATCATGATCCTACTCACATTGCCGCAGAAAATGATTTGAGTCTAGGACGGAATAATACATGTACAATAATACATTAATACTTATTGCTAATGTTGCTTTTGTTAGAATCTCTTAAAATAAAACAGGTATTTTTAATACAAGTAACGAAAATAAAATTCATATTGTTAAGCAATTATAATTAAAATAGAAAAATATAAGAAAATATGAAGAAAACTAAAAAGTTAAAAGATTGTGTTGGATTAAACTGTATTAAAGAATCATTACTTTAAAAACAGTATACATTTTTATTCTTCTATATTATTACAATTTCAAACAAAGAGACAACAGAACATTTATATGTCAAAAAAATCATTAATCAGACAGGACTTTGGCAGCGACGCCATTTTTATTTAGCTCGGTTGTATTTACAGGACGAGTATATGATTATAAATTATTTTGTTTATTTTGAAACCCTGTATCGTTTTATAATAACATGCGTACTTGTATATAAATAAATATATTTGATTTAATATTTATTATTGATAGATTATTTTTAGATGAACCTAGAAAAACATTGGAAATAAATTGTGGTGGGAATGTGGTGGGAAAATTTTCTTGGAATACAATCACATACATTTTTATTTTTAAAATGAAAATATCACTCAAACCTGCAACAAATTACATAAAAATCTGTCCAGCCAGTAAGCTTTTAAGGAAGATACTAGTTCAGTTATAAACACATGCAAATACATACAAGATGTTATACATCACTATATGTGCTTCATATTTGTCTGGTCTGCAGGTCGTAGAATCTAGGATATTGTTTGGAATAGATTTGACAAATTTGACTTTACAATTTATTAATATTGTTTTATAAATGTTGACGGTTGTAACATTTCATTATATTGATACTAGAAATTTATCACAAAATTTTACTACTTTTATTATTTTGATAAAAAAAAGTTAATTCTATTTTTTATATATCAAGGTAATATCACTGTTTAATTAAAAATAATAACAAAGCTAACTTAATAGCTGCATTTGGTTTCTAACCGAACCAAGTTATCTATATATCTATATAGATAACTTTATATAAATATATATATATATATATATATATATTTTGAAATGAAAATCAACGAACTTCATTGTATTTTTTTGGAAATAATGCGCAGATCAACCTTAACTATTGTGAGTTGATTTACATTTACTTTGTCAAAGTTTCATGTCCAATATGAAAATATAATAGTAATTAGTAAATTTGTATATAATTTTTATTTTCTTTTGGCGAATTTTATATATATGAATCGAAAATGAAAAAATTCAATATTGCTTTAAATTATAATAAAATAAAGTTTGTCCAGGCGATATTTTAGGAGAATTAAATGTTATTATAATTTATAGAAGAGAGAGTGAGATCTATTGGTCCAATTAAAAGGCATGTTCGCTAAATTTCTATCCATTTCCGGCAGACAACTTGTGAATCGTATTTCCGATTTCTTTTTATCTTTTTTCCTTTTTGTGCTGCACTGGAACTAAAGCGACAGAGGCATTTCACAGCTCATATATCACTTGAAAGTGTAACGGCATTAGAACGGCATTAAATTAGATAATGTAATAGTTTTTTTAGATTAGATAATGTAATATTTTCACTATTAGATTAGATAATGTAATATTTTCACATCTATACAATAATAGAATATCGAAAGCTGTTAGTTTAAATAATATAATTTCTCAGAAATAATCATTTATATTTTATTAATTATCGCTTTCTTAATTGACAATAATTTTATTTTTCATATTCTTATTTGTTTTATGTAACAAGTTTTAAAGTAAGAAACGTAACGTATTTAGCTTCAAAAATATAAATTATAAACTGTTGTAACATTATAATTGTTGTAAAAATTCTGGTTTATCATATTTTTACTTAGATTTTTATACATATTCTGTTCTGACTACAATGACTAAGTGAAAATGCTAAAAAAATAATCATTACACTTTTCTAAAATAAATAGTACTTGCTTGATAGAGTATTATTTACTTGATACTAAAACCTATAATTATATAGTATATGTTTATAAACTCTATATTACTCTTATACATAATAGATAAGGTAAAATGTAAAAGAAATTATAAATTATTAAATTTATACCCTTATAGTTTTAAGTAAAAGTAACATTCAAATTATTAACAGAATTATGGGATAATACTAATTAAAGTTGAAAAAGTTGAGAGTTATAACAAGCTTCTTAGTTTCTTGTCCGGTAAACTGTAAGTATTGTATATATATATATTTTTTGAGATATTAATAGTAATTTTTAAATATAACTATGACACGCTTGTGATGAGGCGACGATAGGTTTATTTATATTCACAAAAGGTATACAAAGGGGTCATTACAGATGGTCGATCAGTTGTTCTCTTCATTAAGCTCGTCCTCGTCCTAGATAGCCGTCGGAGCTCATTGAATATGCTTATGCACAACACACTGTACACAATGTTAATAATAGAAAAATATAAGAACAGAGTCATCAAAATACAATCCTTAATTACTTCAAAACTTTTAATCTAGTTTAAACAACATGTATATGTATATAAATATATATAGGATCAGGATGTCTTATATCAGATTTCCCAATATTACAGGTATGTGGGTAATCCAATAATAACAATTAAAAAATATTCAATCACACTTAACAATTTTCTATACACAAAATATAAACTGAATTAACTATATTAAAACACTATTAATCAAGCAAACATCAATTGGAACAATAATAGTTAAGGATTGTGTTGGTAGAGAGTGATTCATCGTGATGGTGCGCTGGAGAGTGGAGGTTGTCGCTTCAATAGTGAAGGATGGTCGCCTCGCTGCAACCTGTCTGCCGCTCCGCTAGAACGAGAACTGTAAAATTTGGTTTAGAAGTAGATTTAGTAGTTTTGATAGATCGCATCACGTATTCACCGGCATATAAATATATAAAACATAGTTATATATATATTTAACTATGTCTTATAAATATTTATATACAACTAAGCATACTCTTTTATAATTCCCTTCAGAGGACGGTGGCTTGATTTTTTATTTCGAAACGCCATGAAATATTAACAATTAGTAAGTGAATAAGAAATTGATTTTTAGTATAGTAACAGTAAGATTACAATTATTATATATATTGAAAGTTTTGTACTTGGTATTAAGTGGTTTTATATATAACTATAACACATGATATTTGTGTTAACTTACTACTTTGTGGTCGGTTATAGGCTAATATGACGTAATATTGGGTGGAGACAAAACTGTTGTTACATTTGTTGCAATTAAAACGGTTTATTATTTCACCATTTACCAGCTTTTGCCTCCGGTAACTACACCAACATCCTAGGTAGGTGAAAAGTTTTTACAAGATCTAAGAAAAAACCATTACAATTTATTATAATTGCAGATTTCACATATGTTTAACCAGCCGACTGTTACAGAATTCAGAAAAAAATTATTGGTTATCTTTAACATGGATGTACACCAAATAGAACATCATATCATCTAAAACTGCCTATTTTAGAGGTTTAACTGGAAAATTATTACTATAAGAACTTTAATCTTGGAATAAATTGATAGTTTTTTCCAATATTATATATTTTTATTTATTTTTTCGTAGAATATTGAAATATAAACTATCAAACTGACAGCAGTAGTGATAACGTAGCCTTTATGTGCTTTATAACGACAGAGCGTTATTACGCGGAAAATAGGAAACACTTCGTGGTCGTTATCTTTTTATAAATCCAAGTGTAAACTAGGTCTTACATTTTTGCGGTATTAAAGAAATATAAGATTTTTTTAATGTACAATATTAATGAGTATTTTATGGTTAACATTGATCAATGAAGGAAAATGAAGTCTAGAAAGTCTACAATGATCGAAAATTTATTATTTGGAGGTGGTAAAGCCGAACGTGTATGAGGATCATTATCATGAAATTTTGGCTGAGCTTCTCAATTTTTGTAAAACCCTGGTTGTAAAATATTTAAAATATTAAAATATTTTATTAAACCACATGGGCATGGCTTATACAAGGTTTCACCGAGTATGAGAATGCATTAATATAGTATTTCATAATTTAACTACGTCTTCAAGATGATGTTTAGTTTGTAATATAAATAATATATGGTTGTAATATGCATTGAGTAGTATTCTATATTGCGCAAAGACTAGTTAGCCGTTAGACAGATCGTTGCAGAACTGAAACAATAAAGCTTATATGTTTTGTTTTTTATATGATAATAACAAAAAAAAAATTAAACAGTTGCAATTAATAACAGTTAATAAATATGTTTAAGATTTTTTTAATTAGCTTAAATCCGGGTCTACAAAAACATGAGCTTATTTTTCATAGACACGTGTTGGACTCGAATCTGCGACCTCACAGTCACTTCCGCTCACTTCAGCTTAATTTTCGATGTTGGTTTCGATATTTTTAACTTATATTTATAATTGTAAATTTTAATATTATAACAAATAAGTATATGTTATAAGGACATCACACATCAGTCTCGTATCACGTAACTTTCAGCGTTATAACATACAATACTTTATTCAAATGGAAATAAGTCGTTCTGTTGATATAAATCATATTCACATGGGAAAGAAACGGAAATGTAACAGACGACTCCACGACTCTATTTATATATATTAGCTATACTTTAACACTTCAGGTACTTTTAAATATTGTGATGTCAGGATCTAAATCAACGTCTTCGATATGTGGTAATTATTTTTATTAAAACCATACTTTTCACTTTTCTTTGTGAATCCAATTTATATAAGTTTGTAATGTAACTTATGAAGATATTATAATGACATGGTTTAGTTTGCTTCTATTTATATAGTATTTGAATGAGTTTTGAGCTCTGCTTACGGATGGCTGTATACTGTATACATTTTATAAATATTCATATTTAAAGCATACATAATATTCATACACAAGTGAGCGGATTATAACTTAATATAAATTTAATCGTAGTTAAAATCAGATTTCGATTATTAGAGGTAATTGTTTTATATAAGATAACTAGTGACTCATTGAGCGAAGCGAACGAAGTGAGCGGAGCGTTTTACTGGAGACTTTTTGCATTCTTTGTCACGAATTGGCTCAAAAACTACTTGACGGAAAATTATGAAACTTTGCAAACAAAAAGACACGCGTTAGGTGATGGTTCTTAAAAAAAAATTGAAAAATGTACTCAAAAAAAAAAAAAAATTAATATCATGTCAAAAAATTGATATCCCATGGAAATCAATGGGAAATGATGAATCAATACTCTGGGCTCGCTTCGCTCAATATAAAAACGGCACCCAAGATTTCACGTGCGCAGCGAGTTGAAATTGAGGGTTTGTTGGCGCCCCTAGTATTTTATAACATGCACGATCACTATTATTCTTAAAAAAAAGTTACTGGTCGTACTCCAGATACCATATAATATCGTGGCCGTTATAAATAGCTCGTATCAGGATCACTGATTCATAATGGGCGAAAAATGACTACATTTTGGCAATAAAGCTTCACATACTATTAACACATTAACACATTATTATACTACCGAGTTATTTAATCACTGTAAGTGAGGCTAATGCGGCACATTATTTCACTCCAAGGAAGTGTACGATATGGTCAGGATGTGTTGTTATACAAAATATTATGTCATTAGATCTCTTGTTCTAACAAAATGTAATAACCAATACGAGTATACGCTTTGATGTTTAACGCTGACGGAGGATACTTTGTTATAATACGTCTCAAGAGACAAAACATTTGCATGTATCATTATATTTTTATTAATGAAATCTCTAAAGTCATTTCTTTTCACTACCATATCTATGCAGACGATTTGCAGCTGTACCGACATACATCCCTAGCCGACCTTAATGCTTCAATGGAATTAGTTAACGATGACCTTAGGAAGATTAAGCAGTGGGCCGAAGAATACGGCCTCCTTGTAAACCCGCTAAAATCACAAGCTTTAATTATAGACAATTGCATAATAAAATTGATAATACACTTTCACCCACTATTATCTACGATACTATCTTGGGCAGCGCAAATTGATGAAATTAGTAGAAAAGTTGATTATTCTCTTCACTCTCTCAGACGGTTGCAGAATTTCCTTCCTTTACAAACTAAAAAAATGCTAGCACAAACTCTTCTCCTTCTCGACTAAGCTGACGTTTGCTATCTAGATGCATCCGAGGAGCTACTTGATAAGCTTGAACGACTTCAAAATTTGTACATTCATTTTATTTACGGATTGCTCAAATTTGACCATGTATCCGAATATCGATTACAATTAAAGTGGCTCCCTATTCGCCTTCGCCGGAATGTGCACATTCTATCACTTCCCTAGTATTTACTTTTTACAACTCTATTTTTTTTCAAAAAATATTTCTCGGTTATTGCAGCTCGGCTATGGAACTCTCTTTCCCAGAGTATTCTGGATGGTAAGCCTTCCTTTAACTCTTTTGAGCTAAGAGTTAAGCAGCACTACCTATCTTCGTAAAGATAACTAGTATTTCTGTTTATTTATTATTTTTATATTTTTTACAATTGTATATATTTTTTCACTTTTATATATATATATAACATAACACACACACACATATATACATATATATATATATATATGTATATATGTGTGTGTGTGCGTGTGTATATGTGTATACAAGCATATATTTGTCTAAGTATTTTATATGCTATATTACACAGATAATTTGTTAAGTAACCGTTATAAGATTAATCTATTTTCAATAGCATTTCTTTGTTCTTTTTTATTTGTATTTAGTATAAGTGTACCGCACTATCTCGTACTCCCTCTCTCACACCAAAGGGTAACTGGGAGAGATCTCTAAAAGAGATAAGTAATCCTTTGTACTACATTTTTTTTTGTATTTGTTATTTTTATTGGTACATAAATAAATAAATAATCTATTATATAAAAATGAATCGCAAAATGTGTTGGTAAGCGCATAACTCAACAACGCATGGACCAATCTTAACAATTCTTTTTTTTAAATGTTCCTTGAAGTCCAAGGATGGCTCTAACGGCGAGAAAAATTTGAATAATTTCCAGGGAAACCCTAAAAAAGCCCTTTTCTTTTTCCTATACAAATATTTTAAATGTAGAATAAATAACTAAATGTAGAGTCAATTTGAACTGTATTGCTATTCAATAAAGTTGATATTAAATTACAAGCACTCATTGTTGTCTAAACAATGTAGGTGTCTTGCTAACGTCAAAGAGTCAATTCGCGCTTTATTGTCGCTGCACAACGTTCAAATTTAATCAAATGAATGTGTACACCCGACCAAATTGAAAAGTCAAAAAAAGTAAATGTAAGATTTGATTGGCCTTGGAATATTCTTTCTTTTGTTTTAGTTTCGGAATGCGACATAAATTGTCATCAGTTTTCACGTCATTGCATCTGTCAAACAAACTGCGTTAAAAAGCGTTTATAATATTTAATAATTAATTTTGATTGTATAAATACCTGTGATTAATAATTATTTCATGTGAATAAATTTAGGTAATTATATACGATATGCCTCCTATAAGACGAAGTAATTTAAGTAGAAGAACCCGAAATGCTACAAACCAAATGAATTACCGATCTTATCATACTGCACATGAACGTGACGACCGAAATGAACGCGAAAGAATTCGTATATCACGTACGCGGGAAGCGAGAGCGAGAGATTCAACTAATAATCGCGAAAGTTTGAATCGAGCTGCTTTCAATTACGATTTGTCAATTGACTACAGTAACCACCAATGTGTTGCTATTGGATCTATGAACTTGGTTTGCTCTTATTGAAAGGCATTGAAATACAAAAATGAAGCAAATGGATTGTGTTGCGCAAATGGGAAAGTGAAATTGATACCATTGGATCCACCACCAGAGCCATTGTACTCATTGGTTTCAGGAATAGAACCAGATTCCATACACTTTTTGTCAAATATTCAACAATATAACAATTGCTTTCAAATGACATCATTTGGGGCAACAAACGTAGTTCGGGAAAATTTCATGCCAACTTTTAAGGTATGTGTTATAGCAGTTAATCATTATTATTTTAATGAACAAAATTTCCTGTTAACTAAGTAAATATGTGTCATTAACCTTCAGTTTCCTAAGCCCCAAAACATATATTACTTAGTCATTATATTATTTGGTGATTCAGTATTAGCAACACTTTTATTATTTTGAAACACTATATAATTATTTGACCATGGATATTAGTTACAACTAATTATTACATATTGACATACCTAAGCATATCAATTATTATTTGGTGATTCAAATTAAGAGACAGATATACTTTTTAGGAACAAATATTATTTCTATTTGGCAAAAATCATTTTTTTTAATTTACAGATACAAGGCCAAATATATCATAGAGCAGGTTCACTGTTACCAGTGTCAGATAGCAATTACAAATTTCTGCAAATTTATTTCATGGGCAATTCACCACGAGAAATTGATATGCGTTGTTCACATAACAATTCACTAAAGAGGTCTATTGTAGAACAATTACAAACTTTATTTCATGAGTACAATCAATTGGTTATGTTGTTTAAAACTGCACTGGATCGGATGCCATCTGATAATCACAAAATTGTAATCAGAGCTGATAAAACACCTGTTGGCCAACATGCAAGACGTTTTAATGCACCAACTATTGATGAAGTTGCCATCGTTGTAGTTGGAGAAAACTTGGAATCCCGTGATATTGTTTTACATCGTCGGAATGATCAATTACAACGTATAAAGGAAACACACCGCTCATATGACGCACTGCAATATCCCATTATATTTTGGCAAGGTGAAGATGGCTATGATTTTTCAAACAAGATGATAAATCCCATTACAGGTAATAAAAAATATTAGTTTAGCTATGGAGCTATATTATCAGTCACTATATTATTATTTTTTTAATTTTCAATATTATGAAAACAAAAATCTATTTTCATGTTCCGAAACCAACAAAAAAGTCAGTTCAATGAACTATTATTCCTACCGCCTAATGATTCGTGAAAATGAAGACAATCACATACTCAAATGTCGGCGATTATATCACAAGTATGTTGTAGACATGTATGTTAAAATTGAAACGGAGAGATTAACATTCATCAGGTTGAATCAGACCAAACTCAGATCTGAAGAGTATATTCACCTTCGAGATGCGATTAATACTGATGGAAATGCACAGAATGTTGGTCGGATGACTATTCTTCCAGCAACATACATCGGAAGCCCTCGACATATGCATGAATATGCTCAAGATGCCATGTCATATGTTCGTCGTTATGGTACAGCAGATTTGTTCATCACATTTACATGCAATCCACACTGGATAGAAATCAAGCAGGAGTTATTCCCTGGGCAATCACCTATTGATCGTCATGATATTACAGCCAGAGTCTTTAGACAAAAGTTGAAATCTTTGATGGATTTCATTGTGAAACATTATGTGTTTGGAGAGACACGCTGCTGGATGTATTCTGTGGAGTGGCAGAAACGGGGATTGCCACATGCACACATTTTGATTTGGTTAGTTGAAAAGATAAGGCCAAATGAAGTTGATGCAGTAATATCAGCTGAAATTCCTAATGTAGAAGTAGATCCTGGATTGCATGAGGTAGTTATTAAAAACATGATACATGGTCCCTGTGGAACTCTTAATCAAAATTCACCGTGTATGGTGGATGGTAAATGTTCAAAGCGATATCCACGGACATTAATATCTGAAACAATCACTGGTAATGACGGTTATCCTTTGTATCGTCGCCGATCGACAGCAGACAATGGAAGATCAACAATTGTCAAATTAAATCAACAAGATATTGAAATAGATAATCGCTGGATTGTTCCATATTCACCCATTTTATCAAAGACCTTCAAAGCGCACATCAACGTTGAATCTTGCCATTCAGTAAAATCTATTAAATACATTTGCAAATATGTAACCAAAGGGAGTGATATGGCTGTGATTGGTATTAATGCAGAGAATTCCAATGATGAAGTTACCCAATACCAAATGGGTCGCTATGTTAGTAGTAATGAAGCAGTTTGGCGAATATTTTCTTTTCCTATTCATGAAAGACACCCTACTGTTGTTCATTTTAGCTGTGCATTTAGAAAATGGACAAAGAGTATATTTTACAGCACAGAACGCAGTAGAAAGAGCTTTACAGCCACCATCTACTACATTAACCAGATTTTTTGAGATATGTCAAAACGATGATTTTGCTCAAACATTGTTATATTCTGAAATGCCAAAATATTATACTTGGAATCAATCCTCAAGAAGATTTATACGACGGAAACAAGGAAAACCAGTTACAGGATACCCAGATATATTTTCTACCGATGCGATTGGTCGAATTTATTCAGTACATCCAAGCAATGATGAATGTTTTTATTTACGACTGCTATTAGTCAATGTACGTGGCCCAACATCGTTCCAACATGTACGAACTGTTAATGGTGATTTGTGTGGATCATATAGAGAAGCTTGCCAACGTTTGCGATTGCTAGTCAATGATGCTCATTGGGATCAAACTCTCAATGATGCTGTAATATCATCACAAGCTCATCAAATACGAACATTGTTTTCTATAATCATATCTACCTGCTTCCCATCAAACCCAAAGGATTTGTGGATCAAGTACAAAGATAATATGTGTGATGATATTTTGTATCAAATACGGATTAGAAGGGGAAATCCAAATATACAAATAAGCGAAAAAATTTACAATGAAGTATTGATTTCAATTGAGGACATGTGCTTGATGATGTCAAACAAACTATTATTTCAATTAGGCCTGGCCGCACCCAATCGTCCAATGCATGATGCTTTTAACCAAGAGTTGCACCGAGAAAAACTGTATGATCTCAACACTTTGAAAGAATTAATTCAAACGAATCTTCCACTATTGAATGAACAACAGAAGTATGTATTTGATACACTTTTGAAAGTAATAAATGATAAAAGAGGAGGGATTTACTTCTTAGATGCACCTGGTGGTACAGGAAAAACTTTTTTGATTTCATTGATATTAGCAACAATTCGCTCACAAAATAAAATTGCACTTGCACTCGCTTCGTCGGGAATCGCAGCAACTTTGCTTGAAGGTGGTAGAACAGCTCATTCAGCACTAAAATTACCATTAAACATGCAAAGCAACGAAACTCCAACCTGCAACATTTCGAAGAACTCTGCAATGGCAAAGGTTTTGCAGCAATGTGGATTGATTGTTTGGGATGAATGCACGATGGCACACAAAAAATCTTTGGAGGCTTTAGATAGAACCTTACAAGATCTCCGGAGCAATAATAACCCATTTGGTGGTGCAATGATTTTATTAGCAGGAGATTTTCGTCAAACATTGCCAGTGATTCCACGATCAACGCCAGCTGATGAACTTAATGCCTGTTTAAAGTCCTCCAATTTGTGGAAACATGTGAAGGTATTACACTTAAGCAAGAATATGCGTATCAAGTTGCAAAATGACAAATCTGGAGACATATTCTCTAAACAACTCATTGACATTGGTAATGGCAAATTTCCTATAGACACCTTGACTGGTTGCATTAACTTTCCTCAAGGTTTTTGTCAGTTAACTAGATCAAAAGATGAACTTATTCAAAAGGTGTTTCCAGATGTTGCTCAAAATTATAGAAACCATGATTGGTTGAGCGAACGGGCTATATTTTCTGCAAAAAACATAGATGTAAGTGAATTAAATTTCAAAATTCAAGAACAAATTACAGGCGAATTGAGGATATATAAATCAGTTGATTCGGCTACTAACCAAGATGATGTCGTTAACTATCCGCCTGAATTTTTAAACTCGCTGGATTTACCAGGATTGCCACCTCACAATCTTCAATTAAAGGTTGGTTCGGTAGTAATAATGTTGAGAAATATCAACCAACCGCGTCTTTGCAACGGCACACGATTAGCGATAAAAAAATTATTGAACAACGTGATAGAAGCAACTATACTGAAAGGAAAGTATAAAGGAGAAGACGTTTTGATACCACGCATCCCAATGATTCCGACTGATGTACCATTTGAATTTAAACGACTACAATTTCCAGTGCGGCTTGCTTTTGCTATGACCATAAATAAGTCCCAGGGGCAATCATTAGGTGTTTGTGGTATTAATCTAGAAAACCCATGTTTCTCACATGGTCAATTGTATGTTGCCTGTTCCCGTGTTGGAAAACCATCAGATTTATTTATATATTCACCAGGTAATCAAACAAAAAACATTGTGTATCATAAAGCACTAAAATAAAAATAAAACAGATTTTTGTTAATAATTATGATTCACTGGATTTACAATAACGCGATTACTGAAAATACTTATGTACGTTTTATTTCATTATTTTTTATTTCATCGGTTATGAACCCTATGTTAATAATAATAGTAATAAATAATTAATTATCTCTATACTTTGTAATTGAAGCACCCACTTTATAAATATTTGTCACCTTTAGGTTCCCACTATCCCTTTAGATTATTTTTCAATCAGGTTTGAACCTTAAGTTCCCCTCTTGGTTTGAAGCCCTCTGGCAGACATACCAATCGGGTTTTTTAGTGGGTTTCAAAAGGGTGACCAAAGTTCGTGGAAGCTAAGATACTTAAGTCACCCGAGCTGACCTTTTTCTTTAATTCTCCTGAACAGAACCGTCACCATGATGATAGGGCGATGTGTGAGGATCAGCAGAGTAAAAACGTCTAAAGGTCGAAATATAAACTGCCACATTCCAAATCTATTTGACAGAACGAATTCTGCCGAGTTGTATAAAAATTGTATTTATTAAAAAAAAAAAATCTTTTAAAATTTAAATGTTTTGAGTTTAACTTTCATTGTATGTATTAGTAAAAACCACCAAATACTTTTAATTATGAACGTCTTAATAAAATTATAAAGTAACATATTAAAAAAAAGGAAAATTTTACGATTTATTTATTATATTATTTAAAATATTAAATGATAAAAAAAATCCACCAGAATTCTTAATATATATAAATCACGTGTCGCATTATTTGTCCGCGATGGACTCCTAAACTACTTAACTGATTTAAATAAATTTACACACCACGTACAGTTTGACCTAACTTAAAAGATATAATAATTTTCAACTCAATTCATAGTCGCAGTATTATTTTATTGCAAATTATTAGTTTATCATTTTGCAGTTAGCTCTTAACAATTCTAAAAGATGGCGGTATCTATTGACTGGATTGAGTAATTACGAATGAGATATCTACCCTACCTACCTCATTCGTAAGTTTAGTGTTCCAAGTTATTTACTAAAAACTTTGTAATATACAAATAGTGTTATAAACTTGGATAAAATTAAAAAAATAATTATAATTATTTTGTTTTGATTTTTGCTTAATATCGACTATAAGAAAACATTATGGTTTTCATGACAGATGTACTCTGAACGTTACCCCTTAAATAGTTTAGTACAATGTAATATATCAAAAATAATAGTCACAGCAACGCGTGACCGGGTCTGCTAGTAAATAATAAATAAAGATGAACGAATTAAATATAATATTTGATGCTCTTTGATTGGAAATGATATTAAAGTGACAGGAAAATGATATCTCAATTGCAATTCAAAGTCCTAAGCAATATCAGAACCCTTTGTTACTGACGTTTTGTAAATCCATTTAGTTCAAATTACTTTAATGGTTCCGTGGGATGGCAATAAAATAATATATTAATAAAGTATATAATTTTTGAAAACAGGTCAAGAAATAACATATCATTTTACAGATAGCATAATACTATTAATGATATAATAAATATCATTAACAGTCTTACAATGTGTATCCGAAGTCGATATCATATTACATATATTAGGAGAATTTTATTCTCATCATGACATAATTAACAACAAATAGCATTTAACTGTCCGCTGTTTGACTGAGCGCTGTTTGGACTTGAGGTCTCTGTCACAAAGACGGAGAGAGTGGCCTCCGTTCACGTGTGCTACGGCCCTCACAAAGGTTTCCCTCGTCAGTGTTCATGTCTGTCCAGATTTTGGAGGAGGTCGTGAAGGCTCAATAAAAATATCTGGGCCTCATTCCGGACGGAATATGAAGCTACGGGTCCCATTTCTCACTTCTGGACTAGAAGCAGGTATACACCGCAGGTGCTTTGGGGAGGTGCAGGTGCGTTTCTTGTTACTGCTGTAAATACAATAGAGAGAAAAATATTTTATATCTATATTATATCCAACAGAACCACAACGATAGTGTATCACGGGTTCTTAAATATTTCATATCGTATTAAGCCTATAAAAGGATAAAGCTTACAACAGCGCCGTAACAAGTCACAATGAGATTCGATTTAGTCATAACGTTCCTTGCGTGTCCAATAATATTCGCATTGAATATTGAATTTATTGATTCGGCCGTAAGCTACTTTAAATATAAACATACTTTCTTCGTGTGTGTATTAATATGTGACAGTTACAGTGAGTATCGATAACTTATGATCTCGAGTTTACATTTCAATTAATTACCGTTAATCTTGTCCTGCAGCGCATAAACTTGCTAAAGTAGCGTCGCATAATAACCTGGCAATTTCAAGCGTTAACTTAATCGGTTCGGAAGAGCGAGATGAGAGCGAGATTGATCTCTGCTTAAGTCAAACATCATCAAGCATAGGGGTGCTAATAAACTCAACATGTCCACTATTTGAACGTGTTCTTACATATGTGGGTATTTCTATATATTTTTAAATCTGTCATTCGTTTGTAATTTTCTATTTCTCATATATTTCTCTTTGATCAGGCATCTCAAAACAATTTATTCGACTCCAAACACAAATGGGTAATAATGTGTGAGAAAACTGACCGTGAAGCTGTCGGAGAGCGATCTAACTGTTCTGAACCAAGTCGCGATATCAATGTTCCTCTCTTATCAATATTAAGTAATCTCAATTTAACTATAGACGTTGATATCGTGGTGTCAGTTAACACAGGTGATGATTTATTTATATTAATTATAATCCTTTAGAAACTCGACAAGATTTATTGCTTTGATTTATGGTGTTTGACTTCTATTACTTTCAGCAATAATTATTTTTTCTCTCTAATCATGAAAATTTTAATATTTCTAACAACAAAAAAAAACTTTTGTAAATACTTGAAATAAGGTCCAGAGGTCGCTGGTCTATGCCTTTATCAGTGTTGATGTAATTTTAATACTTTATGATTTACAAAACTTTATTCTTCATTCGACCTAATTATTTTTCTTCGTTCTAATAGGTGTAGGTCGTTATTGTCTGTATGACGTGTATAATTTCGGTAAACAAAGAAACGGAAGGTTTGTGGCTGAAGTTATTGGAAACTGGAATAATGTTACAGGTAACAATGTATGAAGAATGGTTTTTGGGCACAATCTGCGTCATTTATATTTAAATATGTAATCTTATTATAAATATTTATGGTAGTGTTTGTTGTTGTTGTTGTGATGAAATCAAATAAACCCTTCTTAACAAAACAAATTATTTTTCATAAAAAAAAAGTAACCCAAAATAAATTGTTTCGGCTTTTGATTCATCTTATGAAAATATTACGTTTATTTATTTTGATGTTAGTTAAGTTTGTTATAACTCTTCAAAATGATTTTAAATAGCAAAATGAATTTTGTTATAAAACTATACAGTGTTTATATTTGAAGGTCTAAATCTTACGACATTACATAAATATTACCGCCGGTTTGATTTCCATGGAATGATATTGAAATTGGTATTTGTTGTAAGTACAATAATTAAATGTCCTACCATTTTATTTATTGAGTTTTTATTCGAATGGAGTTTTTATTTTATATAGATAAAGCCAAGCCTCAGATATTTAAATAATAGTAATCAAATTCTATTGTTCTTGTTTCTTTCAGTACGAGTAAGTAGTGAAAGATGTCGAATACTAACGCAAATATATTTTTTGCAGATGTCTAAAATACCGAAAGTTTTCGATCCTCAGATGGTCTTAAATTGGAATCCTGATCCAAACGTGTCTATTTTAACTCACACGGGGTTCATTTTCCTGCACGAAGTCGCCGAAGTACATAACATTAGGTAGCGATCAATTTGATACATGACTCTGTTGCATATTGTATGTATTTGAATATGACGTTATGATGTGTAAGCTATAGGGCTATCAATTTGATTAGCGTAGGCGGTAAAGTTTATGCTAAACTATTAGCGAGAAGAATGCAAGAGAGATCTGAAATTCTGTTTTGGGAGGCCCAAGGAGGTAGTTTTAGAAATGGAAGAGGGTGTACAGATCAGATCTTTTCCCTCCGCATGATCACGGAAAAGTTTTTGGCCCTAAACCAAAAGGTTTTCTGTGCTTTTGTGGATTTGGAAAAGGCGTTTGACAGTGTTGTGAGAGAGAAATTATGGGAGATACTGCCCCGATACAATGTGAACGGACCCTTGCTACAGGCTGTAAATCTCTTTACAGAGATCACTCAGCCTGCGTGCGAGTAGGAGCTGGCATGTCGCCCTGGTTTGACATCCAATCGGGTGTTAAGCAAGGTTGCGCTATGTCAGCTTGGTTGCCCCCACTTGGATCGTTGGATCAACCGGCGACACGGGACTCTGACGTTCCGTCTTGTGCAGGTGCTCACGGGGCACGGGTGCTTCGGTGCGTACCTGCACAAGATTGCAAGAAGGGAGGCGGCCCCGTCCTGCCACCACTGTGACGAGTCCGTCGACACGGCTCGTCACACCGTGGCGGAGTGCGCAGCCTGGGGTCATCAGCGCGCTGAGCTGGTGGCCGTGGTTGGCGGGGACTTCTCGCTGCCGCGCCTTGTTGGCGCGATGATCGGCAGTGAGAGGTGTTGGGCCGCTATGGCCTCCTTCTGCGAGCAAGTCATCGCCGCGAAGGAGGCCGCGGAGCGGGTCAGGGAGCAAGCCTCTCCCTCTGATCCGCTCCGCCGGGGGAGGCTGGGAAGAAGGAGGCGGGAGTACGCCCGCCGCTTCCTCTCCCAGCAGTAGGCCTTGGTGAGAGGGGGGGGTGACCCCTCTCACCAGCCATAGGCCTACGCCGTGGGGGTGTCCTAAGTTGCTCGGGGCACCCTCGCTCGGGGGGTAACCGCCGGGGCGGCACGGTGAGTGCTAACGCGATCCCGTGTCGTCCCATTAAGGCGTTGAGGGCAACCGTTGGTTTTTTAGTGGGTAGCCTTAAAAATGGCGGCATCCTCTATGCCGCCGGGTAGTCCCACATAACCCTCCGGCCATCACCTTCCCGGTCGGCGGGTATCCGTAACGGATTTTTCCAACGCAAAAAAAAAAAAAATGTCAGCTTGGTTGTTCAATTTGTATTAGGATAGTTCTATCCAAGACGTGAAAGACAGTGACATGGAAGTGAATGTAGGTGACCTTAAGGTGAATTGCTTGTTATATGCAGATGACGCAGTGATCATTGCATCATCAGAATGCGATTTGCAGGCATTGGTCACCACTCTGAAAAATGGGTGCGAAAATAATGGTCTAAATGGTCATATAAGACGAAGGTTCTGATATTTGAAAGAAATGAAGAAATACCAGAATGTAAGATCAACGTGAATAATAAGATAATAGAACTAGTGAATGAAGTTTTCTATTTGGGAAGCATGTTTAGCAGAGACGGAAGCTGCGAAATTTTTTGCAGGTCTCTGCATCCGTCCTTTCTACCAGTGACGGTGTCATGGCTAGTAGGGCTAACAGCAGAGACACACAAAAAAAAATATACGAAATGGATGTGGAAAGGCGTATTTCTGCCGGTAATAGAGTCAACGGTGCTTTGGCTGCATTGTAGAGATGGCGAAACGTCAGCATAGCTGCATGTTTGGCTGTACACAATGCGGTATTGCTACCGATGCTGTTATACGGCAGCCAATCATGGGTAAAACATGAATGCTGGTAAAGAGCGTTCTCTTCGCAGAATATGCGGAATCGGTCTAGCCGACCGAATCTGCAATGAAGAGATCCGCAGAATGGCAGGTACTGAATGAATGAAGAAGATGAAGAATGAAGAAGAACGTGCTCAGGTGGTTTGGGTACGTTGAACGAATGAGTGATGAAAGAATAGCAAAAAAGATTTATATAGGAAAACTGAGCGGTAAGAGAGACAGGGGAAGGCCTCGAGTGACCTTCGAAAACACTGTATCTATGATACTGGAGGAAGGACACGTAAAAAGCATGAAGACCCCCCGGAGGGCATCTATGAAGAGGTTGATGTCTGTGGCCGAGGCGAAAGAGGTATGCTGGGACTGTAGCGTTTGGCGCTCCGTCGTCTCTGGCTACACCGATAGGGATATGGCGTGAAGATAAATAAATAAATAAATAGATTTATAGATCAGACGAAAAGGAATGGTATATTATAAACCAATAATATCTATATTTTTAAAGTATACTTATATTTAAACCTGCTACGTTCCTATTTATGTCGATTTTTTTTTCCTATTTTAATCAAAACGTTTATTCAATAGATTTAATTACACTATTTTTGATATATGGGTTGGCGATTACAACAAGGAGCATACCGTAAGTATCACTGTTTTATATTCAAGATATGTGTCCTCAAAAATATGAATTTATAATGACACTATTACTTAGTCTAATCTAACTATAATATTCTCAGGCTGTTACAAATAGTCTTTATTTCCAAGACCAAGACGTAACTCCTGTACTGAGACTGCTGCCGACACATGTGGATAAGTTTGATGTGACATTCCCGGTGTCACACGTCGAGTGAGCGATTGAGATTACTTTATTGTGGAAGTTTATTATATTGAAAAACTTACTTCCTTCAAATTATTATTTTTCAGAACCCGATACTTCTACAAAATTCCGACACATGGAATCGGGAAATTTGAGAACCAATTCCTTACACCGCTTTCACCAAACACGTGGTGGTGCTTTTTAGGGATTTCAGTTCTTTGTGGAATAGTTCTGCTTCTAGCAGCCATTCGGGAGAGAAGACCGTCTTCGTTACCTTATGCTATATTCTCCATACTAGCCTTGATTTGTCAGCAATGTATATTTAGTAATTAAATGTAATTATTTTATAATCGAATTCCTGAACTCGGTAGTAGTAACATACCATCTCTGTTTTAGTTTTCGAAGAACAAGAACAACAAAGAGTATCTTCAGGTATATTGATATTTGCAAATATGTTATAAAAGTGTCTGATAAAAAACTAAATTAAAAGTGTGTTCATGTTTATTGTAGTTAGAAAACTGGTCATGCTGGTAACAGGAGTGTTTTGTCTCCTGATCTACAACTATTACACAAGCAGTGTGGTCAGTTGGCTCTTAAACGCGCCACCTCCTTCCATAAACTCCTTGTGGGATCTTCTTGATAGTCCACTTCAGCCAATTCTTGAGGACACAGGATACACTTATTCCTGGTTGCAGGTATTCCTTTTATAAGCCTCGGATACCTAAATATTAATAATATATTATTTTCTAATGTTCTGATAACTTTTGCTACATGATACAGTCAAACTTTTAACTTTTTATTTCATTATAGTTAAAAGATTACTACTACAATAAAAAGTACGCGAAGGCTGAGGATGAATTGAAAAAGAGATAACTAAATCTGAAGAAAAAAGGAAAACCAATATTTAAGCTTGTTAGGGATGGCATCGCTATGGTGAAAGAAGGCGGTACAGAAGTTGGATAGTTTAAAATTTAATTTTAAATGTAATTTTGAAATTCCATTTTATTGTATATCTTAATTTGGTAGGCTATGTGTATCACGTCGAAGTGGACAGTGCGAATAAAATAATTGGTCGAACATTCGACCAGCGTGAGCTCTGTGACCTGGGTTCCTTACGCTCACTGGAGAGGGAGTTACTGTATATAGCCGTGCAGAAGAATAGTCCCTATAAGGAATTCTTCGTTTGGAGGTATCTTAGTATGAGAAATAATTTTATCAATATAAATATTTTAATAATTGTCTGTGGATAAAACAATTTCTTATATATTTATCAATGAATGACCTCATGCTTACCAAAATTGGTTTAGTTTACTGTAGATTTATATAGAGTCGATGGAAAGTTTTGACTTATTTATACATATAATTGGTGCTAAATCTGAACTATGAGAAGGGTGGTCCAAGATATCGACACCATCTCATTCATTAATAATTAATCGCTATCATGACAAAGTTACATGCCTTCTGACAATTGTCTTATAACGACACCTGGAATTTATTCCTCCTAGTGCATGGAATCTTGGTTTCATGTGACAGATTATAAATGTAAATTAATGTCGTTATAATTTTAGTCCTCTGCGATTACTAGAAGCGGGTGTACTAAAGCGTGTACAATTAAGAACTTGGGGTCACGCTAACCGATGCGAAGGAAGCTCCCCGCGGGCGCTGGCGCTGGGCGGCGCTGCGCCGGCGTTCATCGTACTGCTCGGGGGATACTTAGTGGCAGTGGCTATTGTACTCGCGGAAAGGTATTTTAACAATATTATTAACTAAAATTAATGGTTAATCTAAGAGATAAATAATTTTCGTTGTATTACTAATTGCATTTTTAACGGTTTCAATTTTGCAGATTGATTTGGAATTATCGAATGAGGATCTCTGAATAAAACCTATAAGAGCAAATAATAAAACTGTATTTTATCGATATCATATTTACTAATATAATGTTTCTAAAAATTATATAAAAATGCACGTTTGATATAAAGATGCACGATGTAGAAAGCTTTGTACCTACAATATGAAGCCATAATGTCGTACACCTGTAACTGAGTGCTGTGATGTATTTGTTGAAGCCAGGCGGCGGTCCTTACGTGAGTTGGATTAAAGATGTTATATTAAAAAGATGATTTTGTTTCTTTTTACATAGTGTACTGTAGAATGATAATAAATTTATATATCGGTTACTTCAGCCAGTGCTTCAGTGAATAAAGCTGATCAATAGTAATGTTACATATATAACACTCAGACAACACCAATCTGTACAGGTAATAAAATAATGTGAACGGAAGAGTTACAACTTTCCTTTGTATCATTAGTAATTAGTCTGTCTCAGAGTCATCACCACTCTGTGTTGTAATAGATGTTCATGAATCTACTGCTCTTTAGACCAGTCAGTGATTAATTAGGATTATTATAATTTTAATTGATTGTATATGAACAATTACATCTAGCAACAATTAACACACTTCTTTCGCATAGTTACAAAAATCTGTATTACAAATATTCCGTATTAGTTATTATTCAGTTTCTATGATAACTGAAAGGTACTGATAAAATTATTGAATATTTTTAGGTCAATGTAAACCATAAAGTAACCTTCAAAACAATAGATTACATCTTTTAAGGGGCTTGATCCAGTGATTATATTTTGTTGTAAAAGTGACCTCACAGGTAATTTTCGTTAAATTTCGTTAATTAATTTAATTTTTTTTTTTGAAGGTGTTCATCAACATCTGTGCTTTAAAATTATTTTACTTTTATTTTAAAATTATTTTTAAATTAAATTTATAATTCTATGTTTATTTACTATGTTTATAATTAAAGTATATATAATAGTTAATCTTACTCGTTTATGAGTGCGTGTTTTCTTTGAAAGTGCACCACACATACCTGCCTGTGACATAACATTTCTGAAGAAACTAATCAAGAAAAAAACTGATTAAGTGCACCTAAACAGTGAATATGGCAACCATCCAATCAATTGCTGAGGCACAGAAGTCATTGAGTTCACAACTCATGGCTAGAATGGCTGACTTAGAAAAACAGTTGGTTGTTAAAGTGGCAACTAGTCGTGATCCTGTTTCACGTCTGAGTGAGGAGTTTCATTCCTTTAAACAGCATGTTTGGGATATTTTATCAATTCTACAACGTCAAGTTGAAGAAATTTTTAAATCTGTTGACGCTACTGAGACGAGATATCGCAATAAGTTTCTTTTATTGTCTGGTGTCCCTGAAAATCCTAGTGAGGATTTAAATGACTGTCTAATATCCATCTTCCATGATAAATTAAAAATCAATAATTTTGTATCTTTCTCTTTAAAATCTTGTAGCCGCTTAGGCAGAATGTCAACAAACAATAAATGTAGACCTGTTTTAATTAAATTTTGTGATTTGTAAACTAGGTCTTTAGTGTGGAGTAAGAAGTCTTATTTAAAAGGCTCCCCCTATGTCTTGAGTGAATATATTGCCAAGACATAGGCAGACTTTGTTTTTATCAGCTCGTAAGCATCTTGGCATGAGAAATGTGTGGACACACAATGGCAGTATTATCTTAAAGCTGCCAACTGGCCAACTGCAGAGGATCCTCAATCAAGATGAGTTAGATGCTGTAATGTAATAATAATAATTTATTTATTTACTTATATGTATATATATATATATATATATATGTGTGTGTATATATGTGTATATAAGTATGTATATGTCTAAGTATTTTATATGCTATATTATACAGGTAATTTGTTACATAGCTCTTAAAAGATTTATCTATTTTGAATGTCATTTCTTTGTTCTCTTTTATTTGTATTTAGTTTAAGTGTACCGCACTGTCTTGAACACCCTGTCTCACACCAAAGGGTAACTGGGAGAGATCTCTAAAAGAGATAAGTAATCCTTTGTACTACATTGTTTTCTGTTTTTTGTATTTGTGATTTGTATTGGTACATAAATAAATAAATAAATAAATAAATAAATAATGGTTGAATATCCTATTGCACAATCAGAACCTGAAAAGTCATCGCAAAATGTTTCAGTGTCAGTATCCACTTCTGAGCCCGGTCGCACTAAAAGAGTTATTAGAAGTAAAAAGATATAACGGTACAATTTATTTATGTTTTCCTTATCGAAAAGTTTCTAGTCTTACTTGTTTTTCTATAGTTTAATTTTATTTTTTACATTTGATATATTTATGTAACTTTTTTATTGTTTATACTTTTACAATCTTTTTGTTTTACTAATTTATTTGAGTAATGAACTGAATTCACAAATACATCATTTTAATTATAGATTTCCATGCTTTAGAGACTTCAAAAGTTTCTTGTGATTGCTAAGGTGGTAGAGCCTAGCTGTAGTTATCTAACTGCAGCTCGTATTGGGCTGGCTCGACCGGGGAAGGACCGCCCTCGCACAGAAGACCGACGCATAATAACCAAATTCATTTGGTTATGTTTCGTCGGTGAGTGAGAGAATCCGGAAGCCCAACCTCCTCCCCCCCCCGCCAAACATGAAAGCGATGCCCAAAAGAAAAATACCCCAGGAGGGTACCGGCTTTGATGATGCCAGAACCCCCACACCGAGTAAAATCGGGGAAATGATTCTCGGATTTTGCTCGGGCTGCCCGTCGTATCTTGGGCGGGCAAAGTATTGCCCTTTGTGTTTTTTGAGGGCAAACGACGAGTCAACGCAGCGGCACCCCGACCCACTTTAAATGTGAACTTTTGCAACATCCGGGGAGTTCATTCCAACTTGGATCTCGTCCACTATCATAGTGGCAGCCAGCCTTGTTGTTTCTGACGGAGACAAGATATCTCAACCTAGCGACACAGCGTACCTTTCGTACCCCGGGTATAAACTAGAACACCATTTTGTACCACACGCCGGGCTATCTGTGTTCATAAGGGAGAATATCTGCTACCGTCGCCTTCAGGTTTTTGAAGGTCGGGACCTGTCTATACTCTGGCTGCGCGTGGACATGGACGACTATGTCAGAGTCTACGCGTGCCTCTATAGGTCCCATAGTGGTAATACAGAAACGGATCAACTCCATGTTCAGGTGAAGATTGACGATTTGCTTTCAGAGACTCCCTCCGCTGAAGTCGTAGTCCTCGGGGACTTCAATGCGCACCATGCCGATTGGTTAGGTTCACGTGCCACCGACTACGTGGAGAGATCTGTGTTTGACTTTGCTCTGGCAAATGGTCTGTCCCAATTGGTCCAGACGCACACTCGTCTACCGGACGTGGACAGCCATATGCCCTCTTTGTTGGATCTTCTGCTGACTACACATCCCGAAAAGTATCAGGTCACTGTCGAGGGTCCGTTAGGGTCCTCTGATCATTGTCTGGTACGGAGTGTAGTGCCCATTCAACGTTCGGCTCGCACAACAACTGCTACTCGACGCGTTTGGCACTACAAGTCAGCGGATTGGGATGGAATGCGGTCCTTTTTTGCATCCTACCCATGGGGGCCGATTTGTTTCCGATGATCCTAGTGGCTACGCTGCCGCTGTAGCTGATATGATACTACAGGGCATGGAACTATTTGTATCAAGCTCTGTGGTACCACTTGGTGGCAGATCGCGGCCTTGGTTTGATGCGTCTGTCAGGGCTGCAGCAGCTGGCAAACGGCAGGCTTATCAAGCTTGGGCCAATGCGTTAGTCACTAAGGATCCGAACTCTAGAGTTCTGAAGAGGAAATATAATCGTGCCTCCAGATTCCACCCGCCTAGCACGCGCAAATTTTGGGCGCTTTCAAAGGCCACTCTGGGCAACTTTAGCCAGCCGTCCCTACCGCCGTTGTACATGGGGAATGATTCTCTGGCCCACACGGCAAAAGAGAAAGCCGATCTCTTGGGCACTCTTTTTGCCTCCAACTCGACTTTGGACGACCAAGGGAAGACACCGCCTATCATCCCGCGGTGTCAGAGCTCAATGCCGGAAATAGTTTTTCGGCAGAAAACTATAAGGCAGTCTCTATTTTCCTTGGACGTTCATAAGTCGAGTAGGCCGGATGGCATTTCTCCATTGGTGCTACGAACGTGTGCCCCTGAGTTGACTCCAGTGCTAACGCGTCTATTTCGGTACTCCTACCTTAAAGGCGTAGTCCCGGTCTCATGGAAGCGTGTCCTTGTCCATCCGATCCCTAAAAAAGGTGATAGCTCGGACCCAGCTAATTACAGACCTATCGCCATTACCTCTCTGCTCTCCAAAGTAATGGAGAGCATTATCAATAAACAGCTTCTGACCTACTTCGAGGATCACCAGTTGGTCAATGACCGGCAATATGGCTTTCGCCATGGTGGATCGGCTGGTGATCTTCTGTTATATCTTACGCACCGTTGGGCAGCTTTTATTGAAAGCAAGGGAGAGGGACTGGCAGTTAGTCTGGATATGGCGAAAGCCTTCGATCGTGTATGGCACAAGGGGCTTCTTTCGAAGCTACCTTCCTATGGGCTTCCCGAGAGTTTATGTAAGTGGATCACCAGCTTCCTCAATGGGCGGAGCATGCAGGTCGTTCTCGACGGTTTTTGCTCGGACCCCAAGCCCGTGAACGCTGGTGTATCCCAAGGCTGCGTGCTATCCCCAACTCTGTTCCTCCTGCACATCAATGATATGTTAGACATCTCCAACATACATTGTTATGCGGATGACAGCACTGGGGATGCGGTATATTCCGGCCGTGCAGGTTTCTCTCGGGAAAACGTCGACGAGTGCCGAAAAAAACTTGTTTCTTCTATAGAGACTTCCTTAGGAATGGTCTCTGAGTGGGGTGAACTGAACCACGTTCAGTTCAATCCCCTAAAGACACAAGTTTGCGCGTTTACCACTAAGAAAACCCCATTTGTCGTATCACCGCTCTTCGAGAGCACTCCTCTTAATGCCTCGCCAAGTATCAGAATACTGGGTCTCGACATTTCGAGCGATTGTCAGTTTCGTGGTCATCTGGAGAGCAAGGCCAAGTTGGCCTCGAAGAAATTGGGAGTGATTAATAGAGCGAGGCATTATTTCAAACCTGGCCAAAGACTTGCGCTCTATAAGGTGCAGGTCCGGCCACACATGGAGTACTGTTCTCATCTCTGGTCCGGATCACCCCAATATCAGCTTCTACCATTTGACCGCGTACAACAGAGAGCCGTTTGGATTGTCGGGGACCCAATGCTCTGCGAACGGCTTGACTCTTTTTGGCATTGCGTAGAGACGTGGCTTCTCTGTGCGTCTTCTACCGCATTTACAACGGGGAGTGTTCCGAAGAACTGTTCCGCCGAATTTCATCACCGCACAGCGCGCCATCGACTTGTTTACCATCCCTACCACCTGGATGCGTGGTGATCCTCCACTGTGCGGTTCTCAAGGTCCTTTTTTCCACGTTCCACTGTTCACTTTTCAACATTCACTGTTCAACATTGTGTAATTAGTGTACTTCAGAACACTGCACGGCTGAAATACTACCAAGTGTATACCATTCCTTGTACACATGGTATACAAGCGGGGCTTATTTAATTATCATTTTACACGTAAATCAAGCATGCATGCATGTATGCTCAAAACAAAGGATGAATTGAAATATGTTTTTAAGTTGTTCTTTCATCAAATTTGCAAGCAACGTTTTAAAAATATAAACAAAAATGTGCGTTTAGTCATACGAGTATAGCAAGTAAACGCCATATAAATATTTACTAATGATTCTTGGTGTATATTATAGTAATATAATAAAGAAATATAAATTATGGTGCCTAGAAATATCTATAATTTTTCAATACTTTTATTTTCATTTCATTAATATATATCTAGTTGTTGACAATAATGAAATATTTTCTTATTAATTAAATCGACATTAAAAATGATTTATATTTACATATCTTTATATTAAAACGAACAAAACCTACAAACGATTGTTACACGTATTGAAATAAAGGGATTGAAATCTGTATGTTGAAATAAAATGTAAAATATTAAGTTCAAAGGAGGTTTCCTCTTTCTATGTTTCCCTCGGGTGTGATTTCTCATCCGTATTAGACGTGTCTATTCTCTCTGTTCTGGATACCTTGTGGTATATTTTTTCACAGACTGATTTTAAAATAGTAGATTGTCTACATTTTGCAATAGTGAGAAATTCTACTGAAAATAAAATCTCAGTAAAAGACTAATCATTGAAATAATCAATGAAACTGGTGAGAACTAACTTGGATATTAGTTGCTTTTAGCTTGGATGTTGTGTTTTGTGAAATTGTTCAAGTGAAATAAAATAAACAAAGAAAATATGCAAATAATAAATAATAATTGAACTTTTATACATATTTAGTATTGAAACTAATTACAGAACAACATTTTGTTGTCGACTTCTTATAATTTCAATAATGATTATGATTGTTTTTCTAAAGCGAGCAAAAAAAAATTTCATACGAAGGAAATAAGATTTAAAGAAATCTTCCAATTACTTTTATCCAATATTATTAATCTGGGGAAAACGCTTCCGCAAAAAAAGGGTAGGTACAAACTTCATTTTTCACTGTCACTGCAGTTTTCAAGTACAATTTATGTGACAAAGAATGCATGCAATCAGTTGATAACACTATCTTTGAACGTGACGTAGACATTCCTACAATGAATTAAAAGTCAACTAGTTGATATATACGGTTGATATATACAACTGGAGAAATTCATTCAAAGAATTCCATTTAGAACTATCTGGATAAAACATTGGCAGGAAAGTTATAAATGCATCAAAGAAGGTTTTTGTAAAGGTAAATTTAGTTATTAAATTTAACTTAATTTAGTGAATTTAAAAAGCATAAAATAAAATTATGATATTATAAAATAAAAGGTCTTAATGTACCCTTTATATTTTTTTAGCTTTAAATAACAATATAGATATTTTTAATAATTCTTAAAATAAGTTGAATTCAAAATAGAAAATCTCTTGCTTAGACTACACTAGACTTATTTCTTTGGTATTTTACGTAGTATTACAAAATAGATATCAGTATAATAAAATTTTTTATTAGAGAAACACACGAAAATATATTTTGTTACTTACAATATATATCAACAGTTTAGTCAGCAGTGCCTTTGACAAATTTACAATAAAGATAACAAAGAATTAAAACAATGTTATTTGTACATAATAATTCGTAGAGCTATTTGATTCAATAAAAAAATATATTTTGTATTTTTGTTAATGTTGTTTTTAAATCTCACGTATCAGTAAAGCACAATTTGGAGCCAAATTAACCGGAGCGTAGTTATCTGGCAGCTCGCCCTTAATTACCGTGCAACTTGGACTAAGCTGGTGGTTTTCTAACTTGATAAGACCTGGTGAATTGGCAAGTGTATATTATAATTAACAATAAAACATGTACACGAACATTATGAATATGTTATTTATAAAGTTTTGTTAAATAACTTATACATAAATTGTTAAAATAAATTGTAGACTTACTGAATGAAAGCACTTCTGCTGTGTGCGTTGAAAGAGGAACAATAATATTAATAACATGTAAAACAGTCGTTATTACTTCAAGTAGTATTTGAATAAAAAATTTATATTATACTTAAAAATATTATATTGCTTTTATTTTTTATTTATGTTCGCAGACTTTACAATTTGCTACTGCAATTTTGCTAAATATACCTTTTTATAATATTTGTCAGCATAATAAATAATATAAACATAAGTTGAACGCACAAATGTCTGGAAGCAATCAAATTTATAAACACAATCTATTACCTTATAAATGTATATACATTATGTTATGCAAACTTATGACACTTGTATAACTTTACAAATAATTCAAGAAAGTTCTTTATAGGATTGTTTGTAGCTACATAAGTTAGTTGTGGAACTCATTTTATTCAATAAAGTTATAATTGTGTCAATAATGATATGGATTGCGAAAACTCATCACAATTAAAGAACTCCGTAAGATAAATACTTTGCTAAACTGGAAATACTTAATTATTGAGCTGAGCGATGCGAAGCTCTTTACTGGTCAGATCGCGAAAAATGCGAACTCTCTGTTCTTAAAAACTATTCGAGCTACGTTTATGAAACTCGCCACAACGATTGCGAACATAAGGCGCTAAGCATATATTAAATGTTAAAAAAATCGTTATTCTAATTTCAGTATAATTTACTAATTCAGTTTAGGACAATTTACAGGCTAGCTCAGAAACTACGCATACTACAGTTTCGAAACTCGGCATGGTGTTTGATGCCACATTTCTTTATGATTGTGCAAAATTTCGGATAATTTCGATAGACAGATCTTAGACAATTAACAGAACTAATTTGGTTCGATTCGTTGACTTTTTCCTGATTATTTGGTTTGACACAATATGTCAATTAATCCACGCTTTTATCATACTTCATCTCAGTATCGACTTTCTATTTGCTACATAATTTTTCACATACTTCATGCATTTGCATTAATACAGTAAACTGGTTATTTATCTCCCTGCATCAGAAGATCATGTCATATACTATTACTTAAAACTTTATAGACATAATGAAAAAAAAACCATTTATGTTTCTAAATTTTATTATAATACAGAAACCATCTCAATAAAATCCTAAGAAATGTATTTGGAATTTTGATTTTTATGAAAAAGTATTATCTGTTCTCAAAGGTTTCTGAACTCGAAGTTGTGCTTTAATTAATCAATTACTATTTTTATCTTATTATATCTTAGAAAAAAGAGTCTATCTAATTTTGGTTATATTGTAGTCTGGACCATACCGACGTTCGTAGATGCTGAATTACCGGTCATAAAAATGTCTAGCTTTGTGAGGAAGGACTTCCAGGACTTCCAAAGAGTTAGAGCCTAGAATCCTATACTATAACCGTAACTTGCCAAAAATAGCTTGCTAATACCGCGCTAGAGTCAAATTAATATAAGAAACGTTTAAGGAAAATATTTCACACTAGAACGAGATACATCGATGTAGAAGTGGAATATGGCATAAACCGACAATCTATTAACAATAAAAGTACCTAATAAGAAAGTACATAATAGCGTTTTATCTATCTTACAATGAGAGGGCTGTGATAAAATTACACTTTTGTAATAAATATCAAACAATATTATGTTTATCATCAGCTTATACTATACTTATATTTGAAGAATAAGTGTTTGACTGCAGCCTTCTTGTACTGACAAACAAGGGAGCTGTGTATGTCTTTTGTACTTGTCCATTATCAGTGCACTTAGGATAATGATGATGATGATTTAATGTAAGAGCATAATATCAAGGATCTTATTAATATAAGTATTTGAATTTTTTACCTCAAGTGAGTCAAGCTGGCATATTATCTATTGTATTAATTTAAATTTAAGTATTAATAAATTGAGTCTTAAATCTTAAATTGGATATTTAAAGCGACCCACTGGTTACTAAAACACTAAACTGGAAAGGATACATTATAAAGTTAAAGAACATGCCACAGCTAAATTTCCAAGACAGGGGAATATTTTCAGGAATAAATTTGATTAAACATGAAACTTAAAATCTCGCTGCGATACTTTCCACTCCACGCCTCAACACGCCTTGAATTTATAAAGTATACAGACTTACTGAGTCTAGCTGCTGAAAGTGGCAATTTACTACAAATTCTATACTTCTCACGTACATACATACAGGCTCTGGGATGTCACGTTTGTAATGTGTCTTTTTATTAATGCGATATTACCGCATATCCGTTAATATATAAAATATGTATTATAGTCTGTCTATTACATTATGTTAATTGCTATTTAATAATTCTTGTTTATTTATAATGAAATTACTCTGTAAACAAATCATAACAAAGAATTATCGCGATCTTCCATTAGAAAAACTCCAGTTACGATAAAAATCCGATTTAAAATATTTTGACAAATCACTAGAGACAAATATACGGGTCACTGTACCATCAGTTGGAGTTAATAGGGCCGTTACACCTTCCAGTGATATATGAGCTGCGAAGTGACTACGTCACTTCAGTTCCAGTACCTCACAAAAAGATAAAAAGAATACCAAAATACAATTCATGTGTTTTTAACGAAATGGTCTGCAGAAAATGGAAATTTACCGAGAATGCTTTTTATGTTGAGTAAGAGATTCGTCTGATCTTCTGAATTTTAAATAAAGAAGTTTATATTATTCTTATGATATTCCGGCTTTGTTATATATATGCATATATTATAACTTTCTAAGTGTCTCTTATAAATGACACTAGTACATGCAGTGGCTTAAACTGCTAAGAATTCAGCTCGCGAGTGCTATATTGTAATATTGTATATTGTTTATTCCCACGTGGTTTGCTATGCTCTAAGCTCATAAATAAGGACTGTCAATGGGTACAAAACGATTTAGATAAATTCCGAAATAAATGCGTGAGTACAAACTATATGGGTCTCACATCCTTTATCTGACTTCAGATTCTATTAAAATTTATCTACCTCATGTGGATTACACATTAAATAAATATTTTATATGATTTTATAAATTTTTATTACTACATAAATACAAAATTTATTTTATTTACATTTTGTACACATATTAACTGTTTTTTTTTATAAGTAAAGGCTTAATATAAATAAGTTATTGAATTTCGTTGAAATATCTAAAGATAGCTCGGAGCTTCGACGATTGTACGTGAAAGCTTCAGGACAATTGTTTCGTTAATAGAAGGAACGCTATTTGTATTTGATTACTTTGTATCGGAATTGAGTTATTTTTTTCTGTAGACTGTAACGATATGAAGTGAGCATTTTTTTAATTTAAATATGTTAAGAGATGTGATGTAAAGAGTTCACTCCATATAATAATTTATAATAATTGATTACAGTGAAATTAGTCATATCCTTTTTTATAGAACTACTGCTGCTAATATCCATTCACCTTTAAGAGAAACTAGTGTTTCAAGCAATTATACAACAACTTACACAGAATTATATATTAGACCCTTCACTAAATGTTCAACTAATTTCATTGCTACGAGTGAAGAGGGTACAACAATATAACGTACTGAACCGAGTTCATTTAAATGAAGATTACAAATAATTCTCTGTTACGATTATTTATATACTTGGGAATGGGAAACGGGAATTTTAGCGTAATGTACTGAACAATTAACCCAATTTGGATTATAATAATATATTACAATAAAAATATTATATACTAGCCGTAGGACTCGCTTCGCTCGCCGTTATTTTTATTTTTTAATTTGGTGACCTTATTGACCTTACAGCGTCGCCAAAACATAACCCTGGCATCGTTAGACTATAAGCTTTCATTTGATACCCTGTTTATAAAAATCGGATAAGCGGTTTAAGAGGAGTAGTGCAAGAAAGATAAAAAATAGTAATCGATTTTATATGGTAAGATATTAGGTACTACTGTCATCAGCAACATTAAGTTGATATTACAACATAGTTTATGAATCTCTGATTAAAAACTGAAAACCAAAAAAAAATTAAAAACCAAGTCAATTCCCAAGATAAAAGTGTAGAATATTAAAATACTGACGCAGCACCTTCATGTGAAACAAAGACGACACCGCCCGCTTTGCAGCGATCGGTGGGAAACAAAGCTAGAAACTACTGGCACTACAGGCATTCTTGGGTCAATCGCTGACCTGGAATCACCTTTTTTGTGTTAAGTAATTATAAGGTTAAATTATAATTTTAAATTGTATTTCCTTATGATAACTTTTGCAATTAATTGATTTTCATTGCCATCGCTGCCACCAAATCATAATTCGTGCATCACGTGTTAAGTAAATACGGATGGTTCATCCATTGTTTTATTGTTAGAATGTAAATAAGACGTATCAGTACGACTTTATCATTATTATTTTTATGAAAAGATGACTGAATCACCATTAACAGCGATATCGTCTCTTGTTATACAAACCAGACCTTTATGTCCTAAACCTTTAAGTCGATGTTTCTGTAAGAAAAATCTTATAGTTTAAATGATTTAAACGTAGAGTATAAAAATAACAAGGATATTCAAGAAATAAAATATTGTATCCACGCATGATCTTAAACATTAATTTTTTAATAACTTTGAAGTTTTACTAACATTTAAATTATATTAATTATTTTTACTAAAATATACAAAAATAAATGTTTTCTTACTACGAGCATCTCCTGCTTACAAAATGTGTAAAATACCGATGTTGTAACTGTGTCTTATAAATTGTAATCTCATCCTGTAATAAAAGTAATAAAATTAGTCGCTTGTGAAAGAGAATGTTTGCAATGAATATTATTTTTAAACTTTATAATTATGCCGTTTACATTTAATCTTTGGTCAACATTTCTTAGTTGACTAATCATACCTTAAATATTATAATATAGAAATAATGAAGTTTAATTTGTCTGATGTAAATGCTTTCAAACATCGCACTTTTCACGTGGATCAGTTATTATTTAACAACAACTATACCAAAAATAATTTTTAATAAATAACTTATACCGACATATATATCTCATATTTATTGTCAAAGCTGTCAAATGTATATTGTATAAATAGCACTATTAACCTAATACAATTCATATAAGCAATTGTAATTGAAGTGATTTGCTCGCAACCACTCATAACCAGGACTATGATGCACACCGAGTGAATGTCTTGATTATTTACTCAAGAAAAGAACACATTTAAAATAAGTAAGATAACATTATAAACAAATAACATCAAAATTAAGATTAAATTTACACATAAATACATTGATTGTGCAGTCTACATTCCAAGTGCCTTGACACTATACATACATACACGATACACAATGTACACAATCAGTTCAGATACCAGTCTGTAAAGGCAACACAGAGATCTTCGTCCTTTGAACTAAAAGGTTGCAGAATGTTTCAATAGGAAATGTTTTCTTTTAGTCTGGTAACATATACAACTAAAAGTATTGCAGAAAATACTCATTTCTACAGTGGTAGGATTGAAACAATATTTTTTGATTGAAAATATAATATTGTAAAGATAACTGTAACAAAGTAAAAGCTTTATGTTATATTTAAGCATTTAGTTATTTTGATATTCACGAATTCAAAATTAGAAATTAAACTTAGCAAAAGAAGTGAAGTATCTTCACGTCAATTTGAAGTTAAAAAAGAAATAATTGTTTAAAACTAATAATAATATACTATTTAATTACTATAAATTCCTAAGACATTTTACATATAAAGAATAAAACAAAGAGATATGAAATGTATCTAATAAAATTTCACAATTTTGGTAATCTTTGTTTATAATAAGTGAGTTTTATAAAGCACTAAGTCTTTTCCATCACGGACGTTACAGTTACCTATCTGATAATCATCTCATCTCCTGCACCGTGGGTCGAGTACCGACCAAACTGAATTAGGGACGTTTGTCTCCATCTAAAACACTATAAGGAGCGAAGTTGAATTATAAGACTTACTTTATTTTATAAAACAGTCCCACCTCTAAGAGATTCTTGTTGTTGAAAATGGTACAGAGTTTAATCAAAAAAAGTGAAAGATAAACTAGTTCAGTACTGATTTATTAAATTCTCTAAGACATAAAGAAAAAATTCTGCAAAATGTGTTCTATATAAGAATATAGCAGATCATACTTAGAATAAGATAAGAAAATAAACCTAATTCAATTATATTCGTTATAGAGGCGAAGCTCCGTAAAATATAATTACACAGCATTACTGACCCCGCTTTTAACAGATATTATATTTATCATAATAAAATATTCCACATTTTTCTGGCTATTACATAATAAAATATATTTTTAAAGCACGTTTTCAAAGCCTAATGCCAAGTAATAGGCATTATAATGGGGTCACGTAAATTATGTTATAAAGTTGAAGCAGTGTCGTAATTTTAATAAACACATTTCTTAAGATATTTTTCCAAGTTACATTGACTATTAATAAGTGACTTCTTATGGACAGGAATTAACATGTAGTAATAAAAATACAGGTAAGATCAAATCAAACTTGGTTATCAGAGTCCTATCTTATTTATAATTAACTTGATATTGTAATTAATATCATTAAATAAATAGAAGGTAAATCACTCGCTTTGTGTGTGTTTATATGTACATATTATAAAATATGTTGTAGATACATAGATCATTTCACCAAACTTTACTGTTCTAGGTGCTTATAAGAGTCGTTACTTAAATAAGGTCATCTTTTTTAACATTTGAAATGCTTTATGCAACTAAAAGAAATGTAAATATCTATGAATTAATCACATAGTTTATTTTCTACCTATAAATATATAGCTTTATTTATTTTTATACTTGTTAAATAATATTGTGACAACGGTTACATCCATCTATTCTTTCCTATCCTTTAGTTTCCTGCATTTCTCCACATTCCTTAGATGTAAGTATATTGATATTTATATCATTTTAATATTTCCAGATTTGCATGGAGAATGATTGAATTCACCACTTAATATCAAAATGATGAATATTTTTAATACGAAAACTAATTTTCACCATCTTGTTTCAAAAATATTATTAAAAAAATGATATTATATTATTATATCAACATTTTGTTATATTATTTATGTAAATTTTAACAATGTATGATACAATAATTTACATATAATTATAAATATTTTTATAAATCAAATATCATTTAATGTTCATATCTCGATGTGAATACAGTCCAAATGACTTGAGAAAATCTGAAACTTAAAATTTACAAACAAGTTCTTACTGACTTGCTTTAACGACAAACAAAATTAGAGTAGTTACTATAATACAGTTTTCAAAATATCTCAATTGCTTTGATTATTGAGGTTATTTGATGACTTTAAAATTTTCTTAATAATAATATTGGATTCATTGTTTCATACAATCCCCTCAGTATACATTAGATTTGGCAAACTTTATTAAAAAAATACATATAAAAATTATTTTTTGTACGTACTCTTTATATTGAGTGGTTTTAATAAAGTATTTTATTAATATTTATTCTGAATATAAATATTTTTTTGACCAAATTTACCACATTTTTATTTTAGTTGAATTTTAAAATAAACATTATTTATTCCGTTTAGACATCCGGAATCCATCTTAAGTCAAGCACCTGTCTTTTTAGCTTTATCTGTCTAGTAACTTCCTTCCTTCGCTGTTTTGGCGATGCTAGCGCCCTCTAGATTTAAGTTTTGGAGGGAACTAGCGACCTCCTTTTTGAACACGAATGTCTTACCTTCATTATAACTCGAGATGCACCAGGTAGACATTACCTAGATTCCGGATGTCTTTTGGAAAAATAATAGGTAAGTTTTATTGTAAGTTAAAATTCTCTATTATCCTCTTAAGTATAGTTATAATAATTAATTCTTAAAAACTATTCATAATGTTTAAAATTTTTTGTTATAGTATAGTTTTTTATAAATTTAAGGTTATAACAAATATATTAAAATCTTTGTTGTGTCAATGTCTTGTTATAATATGACATAACTTACATTCCTTAAGGAAATACCGCAAATACTCATTAATCATATAGTTCACATTTTATCTCAACCGATAAATTACAGTAAGTTTGGACTATCGCTAGTTAAGTTAGGAGATTTACGAGTTAGAGTCAAGTTTACTCGATATTGTGGTTAGTTAACTTTGTCAATTATTATTTAATAATTAGATAATTTTGTTAGTTAATAAATTTAGTCTAAGAATAAGAACAGAATCAAAATATTTTATTGTTAATTAATATTTTAATAAGAAGAAAACCAAATTGTAATGTAATAAAAGATGATTGCTGAGCAAAAAAATTAAAACGTTAAACCTTTTAAGTTCGGGTAAAGAAAAGTTTCAATTTTATTCACTAAAACCCATATTGATTTGCTCTATTTAACGGTCATATAAAATCACGCGCGAAATGAGAATCCCTCTTTCAAGATAGCGCGTAGATCCTTCAAATGATCGGGAAATATTATGATGACACACTATTACAAGATTTATAAAACGTTGATTTTCATATAAAATAAATGTGGAAAACATTGAGAAATCTTTGATATTGTATTTCATTAATAAATTTGATAACTTTTAATGTTATGTACAAACGTATATTTAAAGAAAAAACAGAAAAATATTTAATCTTTTTATATAATTAGTTAAAGACCGAATGAAATAATTTTCAGGTATAAAAATGGCTATTTCATTAACTAGAAAAAATTATCTAAATAGTAAGTTAAAGTGAAATTAAATATTTTATTATATAATATTTTTTTGTATACAAGAAATATTTTTTATTTTAACAGAGAATAGTAGTTGTGGCATGACAACTTGCCTAGGCCTAACCAATTACTATTTTGGAAAACTTATGTACAATATACCACAACCCTTATCAGAAGTGCAAATTAACTGAAAATAAACTATTTGTGTTTGTAGATTGGACTTGTGCTGCAGTGATTCATCACAGCTTATAGAACAACAACTACAGCGTAGAGGAACTGTTATTGCCAATGTTAATGACAAAGTTGTCAGACAACTGAGACTTGTTACTACAGTTATGCTGAAGTTATTTGAGAGACTGGGTCGTATCTAGTAGTACCGCTCACTCACAGAAGATCAGCTTAAAGATTTGTATAGTGAGTGAAGAGAGTAATATCTTGTATTCCTTTTTGCACCCTGTGTACTAGTTACCCACAGTGTGTGTTGGGATAACAATGGTACACCATTACCATAAGGTGTACCATTGACTTTTTTAGTCACTCTATTATAGAGAATTAGAAAATATCATTTGAAATTCACTTTATAGATATTACAATAATCAATAAAGACAAAATTCATTTCACAGTTAATAATATCCGTTGCCAGCAATTTCTTGTACTCGATCTCCTACCAAAATAACTAGTCTATTCATTATAACTAAAGGTTTCTACAAATTCATTTATTTATTAAAATTAATTCATACGTTGACCCCAATAATAACTCTTAGTTATATGATACACAAAACAAAATTTTTTAATGTTGTCTAAATATCTATTTTAAATTTGTCTAAATATCTTAAATAAAAATGACCGAAGTTCACTCTAAACAATTTATTTTATCATAGTGAAGTAGGTAACTGATATCGCTTGCTCAGTTCGGACGGAGGTAATATAAATGTGCCAAATTCATTCCAAACAATATCCAACATTTGACGGACTTGCAGACCAAACTAGTATGAAGAAAATACAGTGATGCATAACATCTTGTATGTATGCATGTGTTTTTACTGAACTCGTACCTTCCTAAATTACCTTCTGGTTGAACTGACTTTTATGAAATCTGTTGCGGACTTGAGTTTTAAACTTTTAACTTAAACATTAAAGTGAATATTATAGAATGTGTATTTCAAGACAATGTAGACAAAGCCGAAGACTTTAAAAAAAAATATAATAATAAACTGAAGTCTCTTTGAAATTGTAAAAATATAGTAGAAAATAAAACGTCTATTGTTTTGAATACAATTTCATCCGACAATACTTTAACTTATTATTGTTTCTTTATAACATATATATTTAATATAATTATACCTAGTTAGGAATATAAACTTTCATATAATTACTTTCGTCGCTTTTATTTTAAAACCTGTTTTATTTTAACGTGCCACAACAAAGCACAATTAAGCAATAAATATTTATTGTCCACAATGCTTTAGAATCACGAAATCATTTACCACAGAAATATGAGTAGGATCGTTAACTATGTGTATACAGATTATTCACAACATGACAACGACACTATATATTACTTTTTAATAGCCTCTACTCAATATCATTTATATGAAAATAGGACAAAGGACACATTGTATATGTATTTAACGCGTTAGTTTTTATTATTTATTGTGTTTTCTTTTTTATACTCATGCTTATTTTATATTATGTAGATATTTTGACATTAAAAAAAAATGAAGTAAAGAAACAGAAGTCTTCAGAGACAGAAGAAGAGGATTGATATCTTGTACATAATATTTAAGAATTACTTCGAATTAATGTAATATATTCTTAGCTTTCTTTTTCTAATAATTTTCTTTATAAATAAGTAAGTTGCTTAAGCTTTAAGTGTAGTCGCTTAAATAAATAAGTAAATTACAACGCAATGAAAAAAATATGGTGTAAGAAACTCTTCAAATGTTTAAATTTTACACATATATCATCGTTCTATTCTCAAAAGCAGATTACAAATTTATAACTTCTATTCTAATTCATTACAATTAGCACTAAAATTTGTGTAAAGACAACCCAAGCGATACTTTTCAGAGAGTCGATAAGAGTGATGTTATGATAGAAATGACAATAGGAACCATTCTTTTTATTATTGTACAATGAACAAATAAAACAGATTTGAAGCTGTTTAAGAGCGATGCTTTTTTATATTTTTCAGTTGACGATATTATCAAAAGTAATCATTACTTATCTCTTTCAATATTTTATTTGAAATGTTCATTGAATTCAGTTTCAGAATGTATATTTTTGTTATATTTTTTTTTGTTAAATGATTTTTATATCCATTAGTAAATTATTTTTATCATACAATTGCGAAAGGAATAAGTATTTAAAAATTAAAAATATCCAAATTGTTTAAGAATTGGAGATTCGAAATGCACTATAACAAGCTACAAGTATGTTCCGCTAATATGAAATTAAAAATGTGTTGTATGTAAAAAAAACGTTTGTTTTTTTTTATGTCTCAAATTTATTTAAAGCTTTTCGTGATTTATGCAGCTCGTTTAACGCTATTTAGGTTTGTTAAGACGTTACGTAACTTGTACTAAGAAAAGTTCTTAGTTTGTGAAACTATAAAATGCTGTAAAATATTATTGTGAAGCTACAAAACAAATGTACGTGTGGCAAATGGTTATTATATAATGGTTATATAATGTTTATTATATTATATATATTTTTTAACTATTTTTATTATTCTTATTTTATTTATATATTCCGTTGTAAAAGTCTAGTTGTACTAAACGATTTTAGATCATATAATATGTGCCTCTAAAAGAATGTAAAAAAATGTAACTTTTAAGTGCAATTTATTCATTTGGTATGATATTTGTATGCTGAACTATCCAAATTAGAATATACCAAAAGGCGGTATATTCTAATTAGGATGGTTAATTCTAAGATAACCAAGTAGGAGCAGGGAGATGTTGTGGAGGGTGATGATAACTTACTTCTTTAGCCAATGACTTAAATATATAAAACAGATAATAAAATAAAGAATAACTAATCAATGAAATGAAAAAACAATTATTAAACTTATTTTTAGATATTCAAACATTTGTGGTTTTAGAAGTGTGGCAAATGTAGTTTATGCTTATAAAATATTTATAGCAATTTATTTATAAATGTTGAGATTTACTTCCTCCATCTAATATAGAAAAATGTCAAACAATCAATAAAGTGTAGGAAGGTTTAACTCACACAGGACGTAAAGGAATTGAGCTTAATTATTGGAATTTATTTATTAAAGGAATTGAGAATAGTTACAAAATAAACTGAGAGAATATACCTGTTACTAGTTGAGATTTACACGCATCGTGTATTCATATTAATTAATATTGAAAACAATGTTTGCTTTATTCTTATACTAGCAGGTTACCCGTGCTTCGCGACGGGAATAAACAAAAAAAAACTGACTTTCGTGAGTATTGAAACCATGACCCTACCCTTCACACATACACGCTCTATCCTCCAACCCATCATGACTCGCTATCAGTGCGAGAAAACCTTGAAAAAAAAACGAGAGAGTTTGATAAATACAGAGTTTCATTCCTATCGGGTTATAGGTACACTCTTGTTTCTCACATCGCAGCGTGTTGAGAATAAACATAGTGACTGGGCAAATAATTTTATTTTCTGTTACATTTTCTGTTACAAAGTAACTGAATAATATGATAAGTGATTTTGTTTAAGTGAAATGTTTAACAAGGGCGGTATTAATACATACTTGATTACTTTTCATCCATTGTCGTTCGCACCTAAGATAATAATTTACATAACAACAAATTTATTTTACGACCCATGGTAAAGAAGATTTTAATATTGAAACCAATTCTGGATAATACAGCATATAATTTTGCATCCGAAATTTTCTGTAAAATAAAGGATTTTTCACCTCACTTAGAAAAACCACAGAGGAACATTCAACAACTAGAGAACAAAGAATAAAGGTTTCTGGGGGTGATTGAAATAAAAATAAAATATAACAAATTATAGAATTCTTATTAAAATAATAGCCAATTATTAAAATAAACAAGTAACCTACTGTATGAACAATTTTTATATACACTGATACCCTGACTAGTAAGAGGAATCTAACGAAACTTCCCTATTTATCACCTTTTACAGCAGAACCCAGTAAAGTTGTGGCTTCTGAATCGATTAAAAAAATGTTTTACATCACTATTAAGAACTGTATATAAGAAGTTCTACCATTCACAAAAGCTAACACGAGATTTGGTATCATTTTATTTACCAGTTTTACAAACCTGGTAACAACCAAGTGTGATCGGAAAGTCCATCACTGGGCCTACAATTACTCCTTCTTATAACTTGTCGCTAATCATAAAATCAACAGTGACCTTATGATGGTCAACTTCACTTTACTCCTCGTTGTGTCAAATATTTAAAGATATGGAGGTTAACCAAACAAATTACACCCATCACTAAAACACTGGGAATTTATATAGAAGGATGTCAAACTGTTTGTTTCATTGATAAAAAAATGGTTACTTTCTATTAATGCAAAAGAAAGGTTTCTGTTCTCCGTTGGAGTTTGATTACTTTCTATTAATGCAAAAGAAAGGTTTCTGTTCTTCGTTGGAGTTTGATTACTTTCTATTAATGCAAAAGAAAGGTTTCTGTTCTTCGTTGGAGTGTATTTAGTTATGACGTTATTGGATTTCTCTCGCCATTCAGAATAAAAATAATGTTTATATATTCGTAACAAGATATTATTGTGTCCGAATGTTCTACTTTAAATACCTTCATGTCGAGATCGATATCTAAAAGTTTTATATGATATTAAATAGGCCATTAAAGTGATAAAGAAGGCAATTTCCTAAATAGAGCCTGCGGGATATCCCTAATGTCATAGATATGGATGATAGTCGAAAGCGATTTGTAGCTGGTATCAGTTACAGAGCTAAACACATTGACATAACATAATAAAAGAGATTATTTTTATTTAATATTTGGGTGTATTTTTATTTGTATATTTTACTGTACCAGAATAGTAGAAATAATTTTCTAAATATATGTGATTAAAGTTCGTACACGACCCTTTTTATGTTATCAATAGTAAAAAATAATCATGGTATTTTTAACCATCAGATGTAACGTCTTTTTTGCTTCTCTTGTCTATGATTTTTTTTCAGGTAGTGACATTATCTCGTAGAGGGCACTAACACTCATTTTGTCATTATCTATCAAAATGAAAATATGGAATTATATATGTATTATATCATTTTATGAGCATAACTAATTATCGCTACTTTTATTTAATAAAGTTTTAAACTAACATATTTAACTCAAATCTCAAGCCAATTTCTGATATAATGAGGTTTTCCCTTGCAATGTAATTTAAATTTATTCAGTAGGTGTAATTTTATGCGGAAATACGAAGAGAAAATTTATTGTCTTTACCCATATAACAACCGACCATAGTCTCTGAATTTCCATTCAGAGGAATATTGATCATATTCCTCTCAATCAATCGTCAATCGTCGTCAATCGCTGACTTACGAGCACCTTACCTTAGTTTTAATTAATTGTAATTTTTATTTTAACACATTTTATTAACTAAATTGTTTTTGTTTACATCCTTTGCTGCCACCAAACTTAATTTAGGTTTTATTCCGTCTTTTATTATTAGTTAATAATTGTGTGTTAATAATAATATTAATAGTACTGTATATTTTATTATACATCTGTTAGCCTAATTGTATAATAAAACACAAACACAGCGCCGTTCCTATTCATCTTAAATGTTTACGTTTTTGTCTCCTTCGTCACAATTTGTAAGTCAATATATCACGTTTTGTTTCTCTTGTGTTTGTTTTTATTTATTTTTTCTTTTCTATATTTGCATATAAAACTCCACAATTTATATTAATTTCTGAGAATAAATAAAGTAGTCTGATGGAAGAAATAATTTGAGGTCTGTATTCTAATAACAAACATTCATTTCTCGTTTTTGGAAATTTTAATTATGCTAAAATTACAGTAATTTCTCGTTATCAGTACAATTTATCAGCGACTTAAAAACGTCGTTCAGTTTAATAAATTGTATCCAAAATCAATAACCAACTCAACTGTAATACTAACAAATAGTTCACATCGACGTCATCCCATTTATTAGTATCGGTAGTAAAGCTTTAAATTATTTAACAAAAATATTTTTGAGAATTTATTTTCTTCCTTATTTGTTATCAATTTTATTAATACAGCTTGCTGTTTCTTTTTTAAAATGTTATCAATTAAAAAAAACTCGCTTAAACTCATACATGTTCTTAGGAACCAAAAAGTATTGATGCTATAAATTTGGCCATAGCTAATAAAATATGAACTTAATTATATATCTACTATAATATTGACCTTATTCTCGTAAATTTGGAACTCGATAGTTAATTGGTTTGTGTAAGCAATCTAGAAGTCAATAGATTAATTGGACAGAAATAACGCGGAAGTATTTTAATTAATAATTTAAATATTTTAATATATAATTGAATGTAATCAATACTTATTTATTTTATTAAACCCAACTTGACATTTTATAAGATGCTCGGAGAAACAGGGATTATACCTTAACGAAGTCAGTTAACTATTAATTAAGGATTTATTGTATTTATAACAATATAAATAACTGCGATATTGTAGGGGTAATTTATTAATAAAGCTATTTTTTATACTTTATCGAGATCCAGCTTTTGATGTCATATTCACAGCAGACAAAATGGAGGGATGATAAAAATCATTTAATGGTTTTATGAACAGAGTTCTGGTTTCATAATTACACTAAAATAAACTATAATTAAATAATTGGAACATTGATAAATAATTTAATATTTTAGTAATAAATTTTCTAAAAAGGATCGCAGTACAATGAGAATGGGAAGTATTTAATTAACTATATTAGTTTCCTGTCCCCTGAATTAGTTTTCAGACTCATTAGCCGTAGTTATAAAGACCCTCTGACAAAAGTTGTAACTTAATTTATACCTAGTTCTATTTAAATTGAAAACTACAATTACTTTTAAAATAAACAATTTAAAAAATATAATAAAACAGAATACAAAAAGAAAAAACTTTAAGTATTGGTTTAATATTTTGTAACATATTAATGAAATTGTTATGTAAAGTCTTTATTGCTTTATATAACTTTTTTCACATCGACTTTTTGTTGTGATAATATTTTAGAACTTGATCGTTAATCGTCTATACGAGTATAATTTATTCATTAGTAAACGATTAGAGTATTTTAAAATGACTTACATAGCAATTCTCTCGTGTGTATAATTGTTACGTATTTTAATACATCACCACGGGTGGTACATCATAGATGATTAAAGTGTATTACTATTATAATAAAGAAAAATGTATGCTTGTTGTGGATTTTGAATGAAGCAAAGTAAAACTGTTTAATATAAAAAAAAAGTATATTATGTAAGTTTTTTTTACATCCAATTCCGTAATATTCATATAATTGTCAAATACCTGATATATATCAGATATTTGATAAATGTAATAATTACCTGACTGGTTTATTAATTCACTAACTTAGACAAACCTACATTTTATAACTGAATAGGACTGTTGCAAGGTATAAAGAGCTTAAAGTTTGATATTATTAAAAACAACACATAAATGACAGTTAGTTATATATTTCAGGTAAGCGTAATTTTAATGGCTTATAAGCTTATAAAGATATTCTCAGTTTTGTGAACAAAAGTTTGTCTTGGGGAGGAGTATGGATTGTTTGATAGGACCGCACTTAAGCGTTGTGTAAACAGAAATTTTGTTAATACAACGTACAACTAATCTCATTAGACTACAATAAAACATAAAAAAGATAATAAAATTTTGTTAAAATTAACGCTAAAGTATAATATAAGGGAATGAACAATTAAAATATTAGGTCATAAGATTACATTTCATTGTTTTCAAGAGTTATATCAGAATTTGGTAATGGACTTTATGACTATTGTGGTCCGTGACATAAAAATCAATAGACTTATTGTAATTTTGAAAAAATTACGGGCAGAGACTTTATTTTTTTGATATGGCTCTATATAAGAAAATTCCTTAAAAAGATGATATTAGTAAAACATATCAGTTCATATTTCTAAAGTAAGGTTACGTATTAATAGATGTAATATTATAATAAAAAATACTTAACATATACCAATTTAAAAAAAATGTTATCAAAAGAAAACAAAACCTTTAAAAGAATAAATGAGAAGCATTATGTATTGTACATATTGTACACGTATACATGTGTGTGTAGGTATTGTCCAAGTCCATCTCGCTAACTTTATGATGTCACGTTTCACGACTGCTTCCAGAATATGAGTTCTGTTTATTAAATTCCACATTTCATTAATTAGGGAAATGCTACCTTATGAAACTGTATTTGAAAATGTTAATTTTCTGTTTTATTAATAATATAGGTAATGAAACGGAACTAATGTTAATTTAAGACATTTGAATAATAAACAAATAGTTATCTATAGTACTACAATATAATAGTATTAAATGTTTAGAAAGTAATATAAAATATTAATTAAAGGTGATGGAGGGTAGGATCGGTCGAGATCAGATGTCAAGTATCAGGGTGAGACAACAGATAGAGACGTAAACAAAGCACTTGGAATGAGTATTATTTGCTATTATATTATAATACAGATACCTGTAAGATAACGTCTGGAGTGTTTCCAGCATTAAATTAAAAAATATAACAGTGTAATAAATTACACATTAGTTTGTGGCTAATAAGTTAAGGATAATTATGATTTCCATAAGTGATGATCTAGTAATAACTAGTTGGTTTTCAAATTTACTTTCTTGTATCTGTTGTATAACTATACTTGCTTTTACTCGACCATCCTTAAACTTTAGGATATTAGAACGCTTTTTGTACTATTGTATTTGTATTACGTATATTGTATTCTAGATACTAGATTACATTTTTAATTGATTAATTATAACATGGAAGAAAAATCCGTGCCCGCAGAGGGATACGCGTGGGTAGACCTCGTGTGTAACTCGTTTAAAAGATAATTCAATACCTAAGCATAACACATGACGCTGTTGTTCACATCAAAAATTTTCAAGCAAAAAGCGGTTTTAATTTTTTTTCTCGCAAAAGGTATATTTTTTAGAAATACTTTTGATACCTAAAATTAGAGTAAAAAATAACCTTTCTATTAAAAATATTTGCGAAGAGGGAATGTTTACCAGAAAAAAGTTGCCGTGGTTTTACCTACCTTAAATTTTCAAGCTAAAAGTGGTTTTTATTTTTTTTTCTTATTATTCTTCTTTCTTTCTTCTTTCTATATATATTTTTTGAGTGTTTGTGTCGTCATACATCATTCAATAATTTTAAATTCATATTTTTATGTAGCAGTCATACTGCGAAGACGAGAAGCAGAAATTAGAAGTCTTTGAAAAACTTATTTATGTGTTTGGCAAATTATATATTTGGGTTAATATTCTCAGCGAACGACGAATATCAGAAAAAATACAGTAATTTTCCAAATTCAAACTACTCAAAAATACTTTAGATTCATCTATTTATCAAAATTATGAAAGTTTAATCTTCCAATTATTATTATATTAAAGCTGTAGAGATAATTGAACATGTCCTCTTGTTAATTAATACCAACAAAATATTATATTTCTCCGGAGGATAAAAACTCACAACGGACGATGATCCACTTTGCAGAGTTTAATATGTTGCCTTTAGGGATAACTTTTTAAATTTCCATGTAATTTTAAATTCATGTAATTTTAAATTGGTGTAATTAAATATTTATAATCATTAAATAGTACATCTATATAATTGGGGTAAAAATTGTGTCATTAAAATAATATTCTTATCAAATATAATTTAAAGATATATAAATTAATTCTTCCCGGACCATCTCTTATAATTTAACAATTCCTTGCTATACTCGATACAATTAATTAAGGTTTCAATTAATGAATGATAAACAAAATATAAACGTATATCTATATATAATTTAATGTCCTAGTATGATAGTTTTGTCAAAATATATTCTGGTAATTGGTTCTTAGTAAATGATATAAAAGTGAACTGTAACTATTTTCTATCTTATACACACTAGGCCTGGGGTGAATTGTGGAATTTTAATATCTGGTCCACTATGTTTAATAATTTAAGTTATTGTTATTAATGCGATTATCAGTGAAACATGCCAGAGATATCTAGTATCAAAGATGATCTTCTAAACCGATGTGATATTTTATTTAATTATTAAAAAAAAAATCTAAATAAGCAACCTATTTTGTTATCGGTACATTTTAAAGTGTTTAAAGTTTCTTAATTATTATTATATTTCTCTGTTCTACGACTAGGATATATCGAATTACCGGATAAATCCCATTGTTCTAATTACTGAGTGGTATCGAGTTTAGCTCACCACATATGATGTACAGGGGATATGGTATTTAATTTCTGGTATTTATGTTTTTCAAACCATTTTCCTTCATGAAATCAGGATATTAAGAATACAAATATTTTGTCGGAGCCGAGGGTCAAACCTGAAATCCGTTTAATCAAAGACTTTCTTATTTAACCTGTTTAGTCTTCCAAAAAAGAGCCCGATTCCGTATTTTAGTAAATTTAAAACCTTGTTATTAAATTCTTATTAGGCATATAACTAACCTGTCTGTTACACAAACATAATGATTGTTATTAATTTCGTTGTTTACGATATTCTATACCCAAATCTAATACAATATTCGAAGCACGTTTCTTCCCAACTACGATAACTAGCTTCGTAAGCTACCCAAAGACTCTAAAGTAACTGAAACTTATCCTTTTTTAAAGAAATCTTTAAGTGAGCACATATTTACAATGATCTAGACGGTCTACCTTATGGTATGTGGAGCAATACGAAGCATTTTCATTCACAAAATATGTGAGTATGAAAAAATACGAGTAGAATGATTGCAAATTGTTTAAATACAATAAAATTTATGTATTTATAAAAATACTAAAGAATTAGAAAGAAAAATTATTGGCTGCTGGCGACGTTGAGATATTTGTTACAATTTTTGAAAAGGGATAATTTGTAATATTACATAGATCCCGGGAAAATGTACTTAGCAAATTTATTTCTATGTCATATTCACTAATACTAAGTATGTAATGTGTGTTTGGGAGATTGAAGTCTATTTTACAGTTGTTTATTTAGGCAAGTTTTGAAAGTAAACACTGATTTGTCGTAAGGAGTTTAATAGGTTTTGAAGTCATTGAAAAATATGACTTATATGATTTAGGTTATAACAGTAACGCTTATAAAGATTTAAATAAAGAAAATGGTGACATTTTTCAAAAACTTTCTCACAACAAAGGACATATTAGTGCTGACATATTTTTCGAAGTAATGTTAATGAAATATATTTCATTTTGCGTTTATATTTTAGCCAATGGCGCAACATTGCTTATCTTTTCGATTATTAATAATTTATTTAAAGAGTGGTTTTAGAATATAAGAAAATTATAATCGGCGAATGACGAAATAGAAAAAAAAACGCTAAAATAATGATAGGTGTGAACGTTTTGTTTCAAGAGACATTATAACAGGGTGTCCTCCATTTGTGTTAAACATCAAAGCGTTAGTTATTACATTTAGTCAAAACAAGATATCTAATGACATAATATTTTGTAACCACACATCTGACCATATATCGTACACTTTCTTGGGGTGAAATAATATTAAATAGGTTGGTTGGTTGGTTGGTTGTGGGAGTAAACGTAATAATGTGTTAATATTGTTTCATGCATAGAGAACAAGTTTTTTAAAACTCGTTCTAGTCCGTTTATATTGGAAAGCAGAGTGAAAATCTCTGGAATGATATATTTGTAAAACCACTAATCCATTTGCAGGTCACTGCAGCACGCGTTCAAATACCAAGGAATGGAAATGGATAAATAAACATGTAAATGGATTTGCAGCATCCCTATATGAATTAAAGTAATATTTTAGAGTGGCAGGACTTCTAAAAATATTTGAATATTTCTTTAAAATATAAAATTTTTGATCATCAATACAATTGAGAAAGCTGGATAAATTAAATATTGCAATGACGGTACCATTTCAAAAAAAGTATGCATACGATTATTTTTATCTTAACATAACAATTATTAAACCAATTATTTGATATACATATTAATTTCTGATATTAATTTTAAACTTTACAAACATTCCGACAACCTTGACATTTTAAACTGAACCATTCTTTTTTGCCGTGGGTTATAAATCAAAATAAAATTGGAATACCGAAAATAAAATTATGTATTTATAGCTTCTAGTTCAAATGCCCCTTAGATTTTATTTCTTTACATTTGTAATCGACTATACAGTATGTCATTTTATATTTCCCATTGCTTCTACATTCTTCTCTATATGGAAGAACTATTATATTAATACAAAACCATAATAAATAATTCAGACAAGGTTTGAACAATCTTCAAGTTAACTTAAATTAGTGATCATTGCTTCATGTCAGGATTATTAGCGTTGGTCTATTCCAGTAGTAGAAGTAGCTGGACACTATTTATCGCCATAAGCCTAAAAAATTCCTTACAAAGCATGTCTTTGCTTAGTATATTTTAGTACATTTTAAGTATATAATATAAAATGTTCTTCTCGAAAACCCTTTATTTGATTAAATTAAGACATTACCATAAAAGCATACAAATTGTCTATGTACTGGAACAATTAATTTATCCTACAGATTATGGTTATTGTTTCATATTGTGAACAAATTTCAGAAATAGATAAATTCAAGACATGATGTACGTGTTTTGTGTCAGTTATTTAGGAAAAAAACTTCACAAGAGCAACATCTGTTTTACTTAAAAGTATTTGAAAGACTTCATTATATTCCAACCTCATCTATCGTTTTATTTATGTAAGAAAATGTTAGATATATTTTAAAAAAGTATAACATTATGTTACTTGTACTCATCAAAACATTAACAATATTATTGATCGCAGTAGTAGACTCCGTTCACACTTCTACGAAGACAGTATGAGTTTGGAGATGATTTATTTCTATTATTCTTAATTATTCTCATACTGTTTAAAAATGTTATGATATAATAAGAAAAAATATATATAAAAAGGAATAACTTCTAATGAAACAATAATTTTAATTGTACAAGTTCCTTAGTGTACATTATATGGACTACTTTACAATACTCATTATTAAGGGGCTTAAAATTATGACGAAATTGTGAGAAAGTTTACATATCCTTTATAAGACGATCTCAAAGATCACACAGCTTATAAGCTTGTTAACATAATATGTACATTATATACAGCTTAAATTAAAATTTAAGTTTGTTGTTTAGAACATTCTGTTTATATAAATATTGTGAAAAATGTAACCATATTAATATTAAAAAATATAAAAATGAAGTATTATAAAGGATTATTGAAAAATCAGTATATAATATGATTTCAACTTCAAAATACAAAATATTAAGTTCTGGTGCAGACAATCTTAACGACTATTCAGTGTATACTCAACGTATGAGTAATGTTTTTGGCGCTACTTCGTACTCTCGGATAGTGCCATCAAGTATACTATTGAGAATAGCTAGATGCTAGAATGAAATTGAATTTAGGTGTTTGGGTTTTTCGGCTCTCTTACACACCCTACGAAAACCGCCTGCCTCATACCGCTCGCCTACGACAACACGACTTGAATTTTACTTTAACAAGGTTCTACGACTTTATAAATTATGACTTTAATAATTAAATATACACGTTTTATAGAAAGAAATGTCTAATGTAAACAATTTTGATAAATTTTCCAACATTCCTACATATCAGTTTCATCAGAGGTTAGTTATGTTATCTGTTATGCAAAATAAGATATTTATGATATCTTTTCATAACAAATGCTTTTTTTTGTATACTTGTACAGAATATACAATATTGTTTATTACAGCATAATTTGTTGGCACTTTGAACTCCACAATTTATGATTGTTCCTTTTCATTAAGTTCCCACGCAACATTGTAGGTTGTTCATAAACAGCGGACTACACTCACTTACATCTGTTGTAAAAAGTAATAAAATAACATGATAGTTGTATACAATGTCCAACAAACCAGATAATAATGACGGAAAGTTAATTTGATATTTATAGTAATGATATGAAAATTAATACTATAGAAAATTATATATTTTATTTTTTTATGTATATAATTGTATGCATCCCAATATATATATAGTTGAAAATTAACTAAATGTATTATATAATTAAACCTCTTTGTACTACTGTTATTTTGAACTTTAATAAATAAGGATAGATGTGAGGAGAGTTGGGTTAAAAATAATGCTTGATAAAATAAAAAGAACTCTTATCCCCAACAGGTCTGTATTGTGTATTTGGGATATTGGGGAAATTAGGATAGTATAAAATAAGAAAAACTTTTAACCATAGCGCAACTTTGATATAAGTAAACGTAAGTATTGATTTTTAAATGCTGAATTTTGGTTTTAAATTTTCGTAACTCTGCGCAAGGAATAGATCAAATCAAATCAAATCAAAAATCTTTATTGAAAATAAGTTTCATACAAAACATTTTTTCATTGTCAAAGCTACCACCAGCTCGGAAAATTATTTCCACACACCTGAGAAGAGCTGGCGACAGAAACTCAGCGGGATTGTTATGATTTGTTTTTTTTAATAAGATCTTAAATTCATAACATAAATACATTACATAATACTAAGTAAATAATCTTGAAGCAGCCTGGCTGTGATCGCTTCATACCCACGGTGCATTATCCTCTAAGTATTCAGATACATTGTAGTATCCTTTTGCACACAAACGTTCCTTAGTTATTCTCTTAAATTTGTTAAATGGTAATACTTGAACGTTTGCTGGGACTTTGTTGTAAAACTGTATACATTGCCCCATGAAAGATTTACTCACTTTTTTAAGTCGAGTAACAGGTAGCGCGAGCTTGTGTTTGTTCCTGGTATTTATAGTGTGTATATCACTGTGCTTAATAATATTGTCAGTATTTTTATGTACATATTTAAGATTTTCAAAAATATACTGACTGGCGACCGTAAGTACATTAATTTACTTAAACTTATCTCTTAAAGAATCTTTAGGGTCCAGGTTGTAAATTGCATGGACAGCTATTTTTTGTATAACGAAATTTATATCAGTAGCACTACCCCACAGTAGGATACCATAAGACATTAAAACAACATCTGGGGACTTCATTCCAACTTGAACGCCGTCCACTATGATCTAGAGACGGCGCAGCCGGCCTTGTTGTTTCTAACGAAGACGCAGATATCTCAACCTAGCGACACAGCGTACCTGTCATACCCCGGGTATAAATTAGAACACCATTTTATACCACACGCCGGGGTATCTGTGTTCGTAAGGGAGGATATCTGCTACCGTCGCCTTCAGGTTTTTGAAGGTCGGGACCTGTCTGTACTCTGGCTGCGCGTGGACATGGACGACCATGTCAGAGTCTACGCGTGCCTCTACAGGTTCCATAGTGGTAATGCAGAAACGGTTCAACTCTTGGGCCATGTTCAGGCGAAGATTGACGATCTGCTTTCACAGATTCCCTCCACCGAAGTCGTAGTCCTCGGGGACTTCAATGCGCACAATTCCTATTGGCTAGGGTCACGTGCTACCAACTACGCGGGGAGATCTGTGTTTGACTTTGCTCTGGCAAATGGTCTGTCCCAATTGGTCAAGACGCACACTCGTCTACCGCATATATGCCATATGCCCTCTTTGTTGGATCTTCTGCTGACTACACATCCTGGAAAGTACCAAGTCACTGTCGAGGCTCCCTTAGGGTCCTTTGATCATTGCTTGGTACGGAGTGTAGTGCCTATTGAACGCCCAGCTCGCACAAGACCTACGACCTACGAGACTCGACGCGTTTGGCACTACAAGTCAGCGGATTGGGATGGAATGCGATCCTTTTTTGCACCCGTCCCATGGGGGCCGATTTGTTTCTCTTCCAATGAACCTAGTGACTGCGCTGCGGCTGTAGCTGATGTGATACTTCAGGGCATGGAACAATTTGTACCAAGTTCTGTGGTACCACTTGGTGGCAGATCGCAGCCTTGGTTTGATGCGTCTGTCAGGGCTACAGCAGCTGGCAAATGGCAGGCTTATCAAGCTTGGGCTAATGCGTTAGTCACTAAGGATCCGAACTCTAGAGTTCTAAACAGGAAATATAATCGTGCCTCCAGATTCTTCAAACGGAACATTGCTAGAGCAAAGTTCAAGCATGTCGTCAAAATTGGGGATCAGCTGGCAAAGTACCCGCCTGGCATGCGCAAGTTCTGGGCGCTGTCGAAAGCCACGGTGGGAAACTTTTGTCAGCCATCCCTACCGCCATTGCACACTGGGAACGACTCTCTGGCCCACACGGCAAAAGAGAAAGCCGATCTCTTGGGCACTCTTTTCGCCTCCAACTCGACTTTGGACGACCAAGGGAAGACACCGCTTATCATCCCCCAGTGTCAGAGCTCAATGCCGGAAATAGTTTTTCGGCAAAAAACTATCAGGCAGACTCTATTTTCCTTGGACGTTCATAAGTCGAGTTGGCCGGATGGCATTTCTCCACTGGTGCTACGAACGTGTGCCCCTGAGTTGACTCCAGTGCTAACGCGTCTATTTCGGCACTCCTACCTTAAAGGCGTAGTCCCGGTCTCATGGAAGCGTGCCCTTGTCCGTGTCCCTTGTCCTTGTCATCCGATCCCTATAAATTTAATAATTTTACTAATTTTTATTACAATTTAAATAACATTGTTAGTATAAAATTGATGAAAATAAATATTTTTTAAAGAATATAATATATGCTAACAACATTATATGCATATTCTAAATTCTATAAGGCTTTGAAATTCTTTGAATGGTTCTAAATTTCTAAACACGATATAAATCCTATCGCCACACTCCCTCTAAGGGGTATAACGAAAAACTTTAGAGGAGCTATTGAATTTATTTAAAAGCTCTATAAATCTTTTAAACGTTATCAGAATGCTTAAGGTTAGGCAGGTTATACACACCTTGGGATTTAAAACGAATTCCATCTGATTGAATAATAAATATAATTTGCTTGCTTGCTAAATTGTAATGTTATTCTATAATAACATACAGTTTTTTTTACTTACATTTAAGTCAAATAACGAAAGTCATTAGCGCTAGCACTTTCAGTTACTCGAGTAGCATCTATAATTGTTCCTATAACTATTATAATATCAGGATTATTGAGATAACTCTCAAATGTTGAAAAGAGACAAAAAAAAACTCTTACATTGAAACAAAATAATTGAAATATCAACACGAGATAAAACAATATTTCTGTTAACAAGTGAGCCTGAAGCTCTATCGAGAGAATATAATAAGTTTTCGTCCCTTATAAATCCGTGTTTCTGATACGAGCTATTTATAACGGGCATATATCATACGAGCTATTTATCTGTGGTTCGACCAGTAACTAACCAGCAAAGACCAGCAAAGAATGTGAGATTTTTAAGCTATCGTTCTTAATTGTATTTGTTACAAAGTATGAGAAACTAGTTGTCTTATATAAAACCATTACTTGCAGGAATCTGGATCCGTTTTAACCTAAAATTTAATTTGTTTTAAGTGATACCCATTTATGTGTAAATAGTACACTATGTGTCGTTTATATAGGATGCCTATATATTGTATATATTTATATACAATATATGCCTATATCCGTAAACAGAGCACACAACTCATTTGAATATAGTGTAAATAGAAGCAAAATAAACCATATGAACATATAATTTTCATAAGCTACTTTATAAACAAAGATTGACACAGAACGTTGACTAAACTCCTCACGTCACAATATTTAAAAGTATCTTCAATGCTAAAATAGAGGAAAGAGCTATAAATAATTTCGTGAAACCCTCTGAAATATTTTTGTTTCTTTTCCCATGTGAATACGATTTATGTTAACAGAACGACTTGTTTACGTTCGAATAAAGTACGCTGGAAGTAAAGTGATGCAAGGCTGGAAAAATACATCGAACCCGATATAAACAATCGAGCTGTCGTGTAAATATACAAGTCACAGTTGGCAGGGCACAAGGACGGTTTTCAAGACGTTGCGGAAGACGAAAATTGAGAAGCTTAGCATAAACTTTACCACCCAAGCTAATCAAATCGATAGCCCTATAGCTTACACAGTCTATCTGTGAACCTTTGCCTTTATACAAAGGTACGATGACTGCACCTCTCAAATCGTCTGGGACCTCCCCTGATCTCCAGCATAAATTGCATAAAAACCAGAACAAGTCCAAGACGCGTGGCCCACCATATTTGATCATCTCGATTGTTATATTCTCTAAGTCACAAAGAAAAAAACATATTCTATACAAAAAAACGGCACTTCATACTTAACGTAAAATAAGGGCATAAACCCGATTATGTCTCATTATTGAGGCGAAGCTCCGAAAAGATATTATTACATAGCATCAACACATTTTCTATTTATCGAAGCTAAATATCCTCCATTTTTCTGACTATGACATAATCAAGAGATATTTTTATATCACGTTTCCTAACTTAATGTCAAATAGATATTTCTTAAATACGAGTATATTATAAGCGATTTTTATATACAGGTATTAATTAACAAGTAGTAATAACAAAAAAGGCTACGTTCAAGTCGAATTTGGGTATAAACGTTATTTATATTTTGTGAATTGAAATAAATTTTTTTTAAAGATTTAATATTGTAATTAATATCATCAATTATAAAGAAGGTAAGTCACTCGCTAAGTGTAGAAAGATTTATAGGCACATACTATAAAACATATTACGGGTACATAAACCAAACCAAATTTTTCTGCTCTAGATAATGTCTTTATCAAGCATTGCCTGTCTTATTTTTTTCTTAAATCACGTATGTGATAGAAAATTAATATAAATAAAAACAACCTTGCTTAAAACCCAAAAATATAAAATAATAAAAAAATATCCAATGTATAAATCAACAAAATTAAATTCTTAGCCTTTTTTACTGTTATGTGCGTACAGATTATTAATAAACTACTATTAGTATTCGGTCATTTTGATAAGATTATATGTCAAAATGTAATCACTAATTAGTTTATCTCTTCAAGAATATCAATAATTCAAAAATATTTTCACCGCAAATTTAAAGAACTAAATGTCAAACGATATTAATTGAACCTTAATTTTTTTTATATATTTTTTTTTCTTTTGACGTTAGTTAGTAATACAAATTTAATGTAAAAGGCAACCGGCTCCAGATGTTTTCAATCCAGATTTTAATCAAAATACATGTAATTTTAAGTCCTAAATATTCCCAGTTGCTTAGTCAAGCTCTTTTCTGCTTTTGTGCATATTTCGGAAACAATTAAAACTAATGATAAAATATGTTTTTATTAAAGTGATTGATATGGGAGTTGCGAAAATTATTAAAATCGTTTCAGTATTACAAAAGTAATGAATAATTTTTTTTCATAAATTTTTATTTATTTATGTAACTTTTGTCACATCCACTTTTTGCCTTGCTGTGATTCTAACATTTGATGCCTTGATAACTGTGATAATTATCAGACTGATTTGTTAATTCACCGACCAAGATGAACCTACATTTGATGCCTACGCGATTAGGATTATTGCAAGGTATTATTCGTTAAAAGTTTGATATAAAAAAAAAACATATGTGATAGAAATCCACAAATATATGACAAATCCCTTAAACTAAACCAGTTTAATAGAGTTAGGTGTACACTTTCATATTGTAACGTTTAAGTGGGTATAATTTGGTTGGATTTTAACCTTATTAAGATTTTGTCAGTTATGTGAACAAAAGCTTATCTTGGGGAGGATTGTGGACTTTGTGATAGGACCGCACTTAGGTGTTTTGACCACAGAGATTTTGTTTAACATCACGTACAACTAATGACACTGGACACTACAACAATGCATAAAAAAGATTATAAAATGTTGCAAAAGAAAGCCAAAGTTTAACATAAAGGAGTGAACAATAAAAATATGAAGTCACAAGATTACATTTCATTGTTTACAAGAGTTATATGACAATTTAGTAACGGACTTTATGACTATCGTGGTCCGTGACTCGAAAATCAACAGATTTCGACGTAATTTTGTAGAAATAACTGCTACTATGACTTGTCGTTTTCGTGTGTGTGTCAAGTATGATACGTAGTACATCCAGACACGAAATAGCATTTTATGGATCATATCAAAACTATTCTGTGTAGAAATCGAACCTACGACCTTTAGCTTAACAGCCAGGGTTGATAACATACTTATTATATTTTGTAGTACTATGATTTCAGCATTATTATCGAGTATTATTGAAATAACAACTGTTTGTTCATTTTATTGGACGTAGGAGGAATACCGTACATAAAAAGCCCTCTACTCGACTTTCACACGAGATGAAACTAATTATATGGAGGTAATAAGAAGAATTGTTTTATTCTTTGGTAGCGTGTACAAATGAATCAGAAAAGTGTTTTCGCTATTATTGTTGCCATGATTTGATTTAATACATTTTATTACATTTACTTTTGAGTTGAACATCAAGTGTGTGAAAGATAAACCCGTCTTTATTAGGCAATATATAAGTTAATGCATTAAACAAAGGTATATACTTGGAAAACTTGTTATTGTCTTTATAAAAATATAATATACAATGCCTAAAACAAATTGTCAGTTTTATCTTAGTTCATTTATCTATAATGGATCTGTTCATGTATCTGTAATGAAACAAATACAATGTAACTTAGGATCGGTCAACTTTGGCCGTCTCTATATCATCGCATCGATACTCGATATTCTTAAAAGATATTTCAACGTTAAAATTAAGGATTGGGCGAAACTTATATCAATTTAATATATCTACTCGAAGTAAGCCGTTGTCGTATACATTGTTTAAATATTATTTTAAATACAACAAATATTTATAATTTTTCCCAAATTGTAAGTTGGCTCGGCTGTTGTAAGACAAACTTAGTGCGTTTTATTTTTTCTTTCTAATTTAATTATCATTTAGACCAAATATTTATTTAATCCTCATTTATTATCATTGCTTCACTAAACTAATGTTCCATTAAATATTTAGAACTAAGTTACCAATTTATTATACAGTAAAGTAACGCTATTAGAATTTCCATTATATCTAACCTTCTACATTGTATATGGAACAATCATTGCGAGCAAATGAATATCGACATATGATATGGTTACATTTAGCAAAACACTGTTCCTGGCAGTTTGCCCTTAATTATAGTTTCACTTACCCGCTGCCGAAAACGATTTTAACTTGCTGTTACCTAATTGTGAAGTATAACCATTACCAATATTACTTGCATGTGCCCGTAAGCTTTAGTGCTTTGAAACTTCACTTCATCGGTACAAACGAAATTAGTAAACGTATATACTATAACGTAACGAATATAACCCAGGTTTTACAAGAAATAAAATATGACATACACATCTTTGTCATATTGATTATACCTATATGAATTTGTAAAAGGTTAAAATGGTATCTAGAACAAAGGGAACAAACACGTACGAGTTACGGACATCACACCCGAGGGAAACTCGGAAAGAGGAAAGCTCGTCTGAACCTAATATTTTACTTTTTATTTCAACTTACAGATTTATTTCAATACGTGTAATAATCCTTTGGGTTCTTTTGAATTTAAGGGTAGGTAACGACAATTCATTTAATGCAGAATTAATTATTAATTTTTTTTTTTCAGTATTTGTAATTTGTTTTATTTAACAATTAGATATTATTTCAATGAATATATTATTAACTAAGTGAAAATAAAAGTATTAATAAAAATGAATAGATCTTTGAAGGCACATCAAATAATACTTCCTTATTATGATATTATCATTAGTAAATATAAGAGTGTGTGAGCCCATGGCATTTACTTTGATATACGAGTATGAGTTAAAGCACATTTTGAAATGTTTTTGAAACGTTGCTTACAAATTTTATGGAAGAACAACTCACCACCATATTTCGCTTCTTCTTTTGTTTTCAGACGCGTGCATGCATGCTTGATATACCTACGTGTAAAATAATAATTAAATAAACCCGTATTTCATGAACACAAAGGATGATATTCACTTGATAGTATGCTAACCGTGCAGTGTTCTGGTGTACATTAATTACAAATGTTCGTGAAATATGAACCTGCAGAGATATCCGTTGATTGCAACATCCGCAAGAAATATTATTTTATTTATTATAAGAGTTTGAACTGTCAGTGTTCCTGCGATACGTTTTGGGTATAACCGTTCATTAATGAATATAGGTATTTATTTAGAAATGTTGCTGTTAACTATTATATAATTAATGTACTAAATTAAAAACATTGCTACAAGTTTTTATTATCATCAAATAAAACATTACACATAAATCTAACGTAAAGCTTTTCATTCCATCTTTACAAGTTTTAAAAATTTTTTAATGATTTTACAAATCCCCTTAAATTCCGAGCTTATTTTCAAGACCTAGGATTTAAAAATTATAATTAAGAGCCTAGAAGAATTAGTTTTGTTACTGTAGTTTATTATAATTAAGGTTAGTATTTCATTTTCCTCGTTTGATTTTTCAATTAATAGTTATGTTTATAAAAATATAAGTATCATGTAATAGATGCAGTAAAGTCTGTGTTAGCATGTCATTATATCGATCGATCTTTTCACAATTAAGTATGGTATGTGTCCTGGACACAAAAAATACAACTTTAAATTCGTACCCCTCAGCGTCCGTTCTATTTAACACTAATATCAGCTGGCATATGTTTTTTTTTATAAAATACTTCTTTTACATCAATTAACTACTATTAATATTATTTCTTGTCTTAATTTTGGCATATTAAAGCATCGATTAGCAAAATAAAGTTTCATCGGTTTTGTGTCTCATCTAATATATATATTTCTTTCAGAATACGAGAGTCAAGCACAATCGACCCTTGTCATGAATACTTCAATATTACTTTGTGAATTCAGTTGTTTTTGGTATTAAATAAATAAATTATAGTATTGTGTGCAGAATTTTATATTTTTACTTTTTTACTAACAATCATACATTTACATTTTGTGTAAGTCTATACAAAACTTTACTACATGTATTTCATCTCTCATTAGTCATAAAGGTATAATGACAACTTTTTAATTTGAAGTTCATTTTGTATTGGTACTATATTTATGATAAGAACAACTATATATATTTTTTTTTTTCTTTTTTTTTTTTGCGGGTAGTTCAGACATAAAAACAACAAAATTTTTCGGTCCTTCGATTTTATTTGATTTTAATTACTTATTTTAATATTTAAAGTCTTAGATGTTATAGACATAACTAAATAGCAAACCTACATTGCCCGGCACATTAATTTAACTAAACAACTCATCTATTAAGCAATATGGACTTACACACTCAACTTAGCAAGAACATGGAGCAGATAGTAACACTATTTGAGTCTCGTATGAGCCAATTTGACACGGCACTGACACAAGCACAGCCACAATCATCCAAGTCTTCCTCTGGAAATCTGGAATCTCTGATCGCTGATTACACAGTCTTCAAGGAGCTGATGTGGAAATCCCTCTCCATGCTGCGTCAACAACTTCAGCTGCTTTCAAATGGATTTGATAACCATGAAATGCTTTCTCGCAGGAAAGTGCTTTTATTTCATGGACTTCCAGAAGACAAGAGTGACATCTATCAGCAAATTAATGCTACTCTGTGCAACCAGATGAAGTTATCAGATCTGGACAATTCTTGTCTTGATATATGTCATCGTCTGGGTATTAAGGGAAGCAAACCAAGGCCTGTTTTAGTGCGTTTTTCTAGTTTGAAATTTAAGAATACTGTCTGGAATGCTAAAACCTCCTTAAAGAGTACAGGCATCACAATTACGGAATTTCTTACGAAGCCTAGACAAGAAGTGTTTGTTTCAGCCAGAAAACACTTTGGTATGAAGAACTGCTGGACTTCGGATGGTTTTATCATCATTGCTCTGCCAGATAATACTAGGAAAAAAATTACTAATTTACTGGAACTGCAGAGTATTATTGGCACTTATCCCCAAGTTGAACAAGCTTCGCAAGATCCCAAGCCAACAAGATCTCGTCGTGTTATTAAAAATTCGGGTAAATAATGCTTCCAAACGCAATTTATAAAACTGTTTGTATTTCTTTTTTAGTAAATATTATTGTGTCGGTAGTTCCACTAGTAATATTTGTTCTCTGTTGTATCATTATTATTATTATTATTATTATTGTTGTTATTTATTTATTTTCTTGACAATGAATGGCTTTTATTATTCACTATTATTAAACTAATATTGAGTTTGAGACAATGTTATTTTGACAGTTGTTATTCATCACTGTCAATATTATGTTAGCGCAGCTTATATAAAATTTTCGTTCAGTAATGTTGTCATAGTTAAACGGTGTTTATAGTTTATAAAAGAATTTTATTTGTTATTGGATTATTAATTTAGCACTTCTTCATGGTGTTTGGTTATGTTCAATTATACTTTTTATTAATGTGCCTTTCTTTGTTTGTTTTTTTTTATTTTGTTTTCTTCTAACATTTATAATAATGATACTTATTATTATTATTATTTTTTTTTTCTAAATAATTGCTTGATGATTTGTATCACAAATTTTGCCTGGTAGTGTAGGACAATTATAAGTGACCTATAGAAAAACTGTTTGATATTATTTTAGTGTTGATATTTTATAGTATTTAGGAAAACATATATATTTTATTTTAATTTTAAATATATTATTATATTATTTTATTGTTATATATTATTATTATTATTATATATGTCCACTTTATCTATATTAAATATAAATGAGGATTATTTCTCATGCTCCTCTTCTGATGATTTCCATAGCGCTGATAGTACTTTATCTCCAAACGACGATTCTTTTTCTCCTCTTGATTATAAGCTTCAATCTATATTTCCAAACAACGTTCATTGCCTTAATCTTATCCACATAAATGCACAAAGCATTCCGGCCCACTTTCCTGATCTTCTCGCATCTGTTGACAACGTACTAGTTGATGGCATATTGGTGTCAGAGTCCTGGTTAAAACCTTCTCTGTCATCTACGCTTTATTCTCTTCCAGGTTTTACGTTGATACGTAATGATCGCACTCTTAAAAGAGGCGGAGGTGTATGTATTTTTCTCAGAGATAGCATACCGTTCAGTGTTGTCAGCCAATCCCCTAACACTTCACCTGACCAACTTGAATATTTATTTCTTGAAATATATGCCTCCCATTCTAAACTTCTTCTTGGCGTTGTATACAGTCCTTCTCTCACTGTGAGCTATTTCAATGATTTTGATATTATTCTTAATAAATTCTCGCCACTTTATGATGATGTAATTATCATGGGTGATCTAAACACCTGTTTATTAAAAAATGACCAAAGGTCTAAAAAATTAAGAGTTATGAATTCAGCATTTCTTATATAATACAATTCTACTAAACTAGATAGCTATAGATATAAGAATTATTATTTTTATTTCATTCAATTATATTTTTGTTCTATTCATTCTATCGCCGCTCCTATTGATAGTAAATTTCCTCTTTAACAAAGCGAGACTCGGTAAATGAGATACATGTATTATCTGACCGTGACTTATAATATTCATAAGTGATGATTTTATTCTATTAGATGTTGTGGAAATGTTGACCCTCATATATATAAATGCAATCTTTAAAACTATGTATAAATAAATATTAATAAAAAAAATAAATGAGAATTTAAATCTATGTTAGACACATGAATAGATTTGAGTTACTGTTTGTATTCACTATTGTAAAGTAAATAATGAATGTCATAAATAGTAAGTTTAATGACACTTGTTTAAGCAGTTTAATATAAAAATATAATTTACAGTATGTAAAACGTTGCAAAGTGCAAAATCAGGTTAAAGTTATGAATATAAGTTGAACTGCATTAATTTCAACATTCAATGTGTTTTAGCAGAGTTTTATAACGTGATCAATTTATTGGTAGTTACAATTTAGTTTTAGTTTCATAATTATACTATACATGCTCACGATTCTTAGAGCGTAGATTAAAAAAAATTGTAAAAAATGTTTATACACTTTGCAAAATTGTTTCCTCAAAACACCATTCTTTTATTAAATTTCAATCTTGAAGTCCAATTTTATATATTAGTGTAATATTTCCTTAAATTGGATTGGAGTAGTTTCAGAGATTATAAATACGTTACAAGCTTAAAACTTTACCTCTTTATAACAAGTGCTTGTTAGTTCACAAATGTATTAAATAATTTAAACAAAAATATACAGTTCCTTAACAAAAATAATATTAATAAATTCTACCAAACCTTGTTACATATTTAACATTTTAATTAAGGCAAAGGCAAATGAATTTCTGTGAAAGGTTTCTTAACATTTCAAAATTAACTATCTCTAAGAGAGTACTGAAATCGAGAGAAATGTTAAACTTTGAAAATATTTACATAACACCGGGAAATTCGTGATTTACCAATTCAATAAAAACTTTGAAACTTTCATTATTAATATCTTCGGGCCCTCAAAGTTTTCTTTTAATAACTAAATTCTAATAATTGTTTGAGATATTAATAATTGAATTCAATATATAAAATCTAAAGCTAAATAATATTTGCAATATCTCAATAAAACAATTAAAAGTTAGGTTTGAACATTATTTAAATATTACATCAACATACTTATTATAATAAAATACAATATACTCTTAAAATGTTACCAATACTAGAATATCTAATTGTCCATAAACGATGTATATAAAAAGTTTTAACTTTACATAAATGTCTTTACATAACTAATTATATAAAAGACGTATGTCATCGTAATAAAAACCCAACTAACCATTTTTAGAATGTTTGTTATTCCTCTCTCTATCTATACTATCTATACTTGTTAGAGCATCAAGCAAAAGGATTTAACAAAATTAGATGTAGTTGACCGCGTTGCGTTGCTGAAAGTCTAATTGTAAGTAATAATGTGTCTGACTTTTTATTAGTACTACGTAATAATAATTAAAGTAAAAACTTTGGATTCAATCTCGGATTTTGATAAAACTAAAAAAACTACGGTCTATCTGTTAAAAAAATTAATAAATTGATAATTCACTTGTTAAAATATTCGAATGTATATTATTTTTCTATGAATATCATTTACTAAAAATGGAACAATTATAATGAAAAAATATATCAACACTTATTGCCTCGTTATTGTAGGTATATCCAAACACATAGTTATTGCGACTTTATGTAAAATGAGATGTGAGAAAACTCATAGCTTTTCAAAATTAACATTAACTAAGATTGACCTGGAGTGTGGGAACAAAAACTAAGAAGAGATTTATATAAACTCCATAAAACCTTATACTTCTATATCTATTATCTACTTTCAATTTTTTTATATTATTGATACATTTCTTTGTCAATAACGCAAAGCCATAAACTATTAAATAAAATCATATAACATCTTTTACCGCAACACAATTATATTTTTATTTTATGGTTATTGCTTTCTTACTAGTCCATTATTTCATATATTATCGTCCTGTTTAAAGGGAAATAACAAACCATATATTTAATTTAATTACTAAAGTTTTCTATTTGAAAGAAAACAAACCTAACATTTTTAAGACATTATAGACAGTCATCTAAAAGAGGCATGTCGTTAGACTGTCATTATTCAGCTAAGCAGTTTATTAAAATGCGATAAAACAACCACAGCTTCGGCATAAAGTAGTTTGTACTTCTTTAACCAGACGCGCTTTGACGATATCCGTCCACATCAGTATTATTTTCTCTGTACCTTTTTAAAGGAATGTGTATTCGTTCTCCAGAGATTTCACGAAGCAAAAGACCCATCATTTGCTTCAAATGGCTTGTTTTCATACTGTTTGCTTGTTTAATTCATACCTGTTTTTTTCTCCTTTTGTCTCTTGCTCAGGCTTTGTACTATTAAAATAGTAATAGTATTAGTAGTAGTCTAGTAAATTATATTCGTTAGAAGTAAAAGTACAAAACGGCTTATTAATTAACCAAATGAGAAAAAAAAAGAAAAATATGAGAATAGTAGCAAGAAAGTTAATATTATTATATTAAAGTAATATATTTATACACAATTTATTTTTAATAGAACAGTATGTGTAATATGGCGTTGACTTTTACATTAAATTTAACTTTCTCCTCATTAAATATTCTATTATATACTAGAGACGAAGCTTCTTAGCATTCCATGGATTCAGCGTGCGGATGCCGGGCCCATCGCGTTGCAAGAAGAGGAGCGCAAACAATGCCTGGGACTTGCGACCCAGATGTAGGTTTAAGGGGCCCCTTTACTATGCGCATACACGCTCACCTTCACTGTTTACGCTCCTCTCCCTACCTAACCAAATATCGTAAGAACCTACTAAAGCCGCCTTTGAAATACGTTCCAGAAATGAACTGATGATCGTTCTAGAAAGGCCGAGATCCTTAAATAAGTTGTAGAGAGATTTTGCTGTTATACCTCTCGCTCCTACTTCTACAGCGTACAAATTAACTATAAATTTATTCCTGATCAGTTCGTTACATAGTTCGTAATACTTGTTAAGCTTAAATGTATGATCTTTGGGTATGTTTGTTTCCCAGGGTACAGTAAGCTCCGCAAGTATAACGCGCCTTAACTTATTCAATATTTTATTATGTAATAATTCTTCAACAAATTAATAAATTATACTTAATTTATATTAAACTTTCCTCAAACGTAAAAATAAGTTTGTAAAGACTTTTAATTTAGGCTTTAAGTCTAGGATATACTTGGCTGCTACATAAAAATAAGGAAATGAAATTAATACGTTAATTGTAGCTGAGACTGTTAGATTAAAAAATATGTAACCACAAAAAATAACAATTATTTTATAAAACATTTAGACAAACAGATGTAAAATAAAATACACACTAACTAATAATAAAACCTATACAAATATTTTTTGTGCCGACTGATGTTGTGTTTGTCTCCGGACCCTTCAAATTCACGTGTTATTAAAAATTTATTTACTTGTCTTGTTTATGAAGCTACTGAATGTTGTTAGAAAAACTTTATACTTTATCTTTCACTATTTGTTAATTCATTGTTATTGTAACAGATTGTATAAATGTTGTAAGTAAATCTTTGTTACCATTCAAAATTCCAGATAAGCAGATTTATATTTTAAAGGATTTTGCTGCGCCAACTATCTTCTTTATCAAAGTTAATAATCTCAAAAGTTACTCATATTATAATTATGTAATATATGTATAGGTTAAGGTTAACATGGTATCTACGTTAAACCTCCCAATATTTGTTTCATCAATATACAAATGCTTATTCTGTTGCTTACTATCTGAATAATATTTATGATACGAGAAGTTACCTTTATCGTTGTACATTTTACTTTGGTAGGAGTGAGATATGGTTGGTTTATGATTTTAAAGTATTTTATGAAATCTTTGGTATAATATTTTATTGATGTATTGTGAACGATATTTATAATGTATAAAAACTGTAAACAAATAGGATATAACACAATAAATATTTATATCAACAGTAATTAATACAATATAAGTGACAAAGTGTTTTAATATTCTTAAAACTAAAGATTTAACATTATACTATATGTATACAAGTATTTGACAAAAATAACAATTGCATGCTTATTTATAGAACATAATGTCATATGTTATTTACGTACATCTAATGTTTAGAAAATTAAATATGATATCAAATTACTCAGGTTATTACAATAGTAATATGCATTAATTACATAATACAGAGTAATTTTGTTAGTATAAATTTAGTCTAAGAATAAGATTAGACGATTCTAATTTTATTGTTATATATGATGTGCTCAGAATTTATTCTTAATTGAATTACACTAAGTGTCTAATTCTTTAGAAGACATTTGTCATTTTGAAGAATCAAAAGATCAAAATATTTATTGTTGGACCAGATATTGTCCTCTCGAAAACGTTTCGAGCATCCCCTGAAACAGTTCTATGTCAAAAGTCATTTATCAGACTTCGCTTTGGCTGTAACTCAACGTCCTTCCTTCCTTTGTTTATGTAAAGAATTTCTGACCATATATCATTATGATTTTTTTAACATATGAATTAATTTGGGATTGGGAAAAATGTAAAAATTGGTATATATATTTTCAATTTTATAATTCTAAGTTTAGTTCAGAATTAGGTTTTTTTATATTTACTTTTACAATTATTTTTTAATAATTTTGGTTTTGCTTTAAATACTAATGTATTGAAAACACATTTTAGTGGTGGTAATAATAAATTACAAAACAATAAATAACATCTTAATTTTAACGCAACGGAACGATGTTGTACCCTCAAGACGTTTTAAGGGTAACGAATATTGTAAAGAAAATAATGTCACATTTAATATATCTTTAACTTAAGCCAAAGAAAGTCAAAGGTTAACATTATAAGGGTATAATTTACGCCTTAACTTGGTACATTGTCGCCATGTGCTGTATTATATGGACTATACAAAGATGAACTGAATGTACATTTTAGTGAAGATGTATCAGTTCTTAGAAAAGTTAGATTCTATTTATTCCATAATAATGTGTTGTATCTAAAGATAACATTTGTTTTATGTCTTAAATGACCATTACAATATTGTATTTATAAAAATGTACCAAATTTTATTCGCAATTTATTTGTACGTTTATTGTTTTCACCAATTTTTTCAAATGCTTTGGTTATAGATATGTCAGTTAGTCATAAAATTGTTCAGTCTAAAAGTCTAAAAATCTAAAAGTATCGTTAAACCGTACATTTGTTGGAAAAACTGTATATTCATAATACTGTGAGAAGTCAACACACTTAGAATAACAATTTTACAATCTACAGCCAGCGTCGTCACGTCCGACATTCGTTGGGCGAAATGTAATTCCTGAGAATGGTAATATAAAATATTCAGTCCGTACAAATCAATGTTTCACTTTTTATGAAACAACTGACATGTATAAAACAATTAAAATTTTTATATAACAGACATTGTGGGTTTTGGGTGCAAACAATCACTTTTAACAATATTTTGTTTGTACATAAGTATAAGCAATATAATAATATATTAAATATTAATTGGTGTTATCATCAAGATATAGCTGCGTTGATTGCACTGAGATGTAAATGAGTCTGCGTGATACTAATTATTTTTGAGCTGTATTGTGACTATTGAGAAGGTCCTTTACAATTCACGATTTTTTTATTATTTTATCTATTTTAGTTCAAATGTTCATTTTATAAATCAAAATTGTTTTAATTCGTAATTAATAATTGATGACATTAAAATATTCAATGATAGTTTATTGTGTAACTAGGACTTCTATTTGATAAAACTAGATTTTAAATAAATAACACATGAGAATAAATGATTTTAAATTTATTCGATATTTAGTTCGCAAGTCGGTCGTTTAAAACCCATGTTGAATATTGGTAATTGTTTGGGTTTGATTCGTAAAATTAATATAAGTCCGCATCGAGGTAGCAATAATGGTCTTCTTCTGCGTAACGATCTGGATATAAACAATGACATACATATCGATGTCTCAGTTTCAGTTAAAATGAGTTTCAAAGTTTGTTTCTTAATTTGTATTATAACTACAGGCAATGTTCTACAAATCTACAATATTATTGTTCACATGTTATTGTTGAAAGAACTAAAGATATTTCTGTTGGAAGTGATATCATATTTATGTTTAATAATAAAAATTAAAAAGTAAATCCTTTTCAAAATTTATTAAACCTTATATAACATTTTTCGGAATGAAAATAAATACTTAAAATAAATTAAATTACTTAAAAGTAAACAGTTTCATTAAATTTCTAAAATTAAAATGAAATTCCAGAGTCACTTTCTACATACCTACTAATAAAATAAAAAAAAAAGAAACAAATTATATTTAGTATTATAATAATAAAATATATGTAAAGAATTTATCCTAAATTTCATTAAGGCAAAGACAATAAAAAGATCAAAGGTTAATTTTGCCGTAACTTTTTACCTCTTAAATTGGATTCCTGTCGCCTTCGATCATCAAATAACAAATTTGACGCGACAAAATCCTTTTATACTGAGTTATTTATCGAATTCCACTAATTGTTATTTTTTATTCAATCACAAGGAATTTCCTGTTCTTTTAAATAATATGAAAGTATTATTTTCAAAGTAACTGCCTAATACAGGTAGTCTCAAACAATCTTCATACATAAAGAAACATAAGTAATTATTATATTATCATGAACTCGTATCCCGTAATTGCAATGCTTTCCTCTGAACTCTGCAGATAGCGTACCTAATAACAACTGGAGAGCGAACTCCCTGCTGTGGAAATTGTTGTCAGAATAGAGTTAAACTGTCATCGTTAACTTCAAACTGCAGTCGAGTCGAACTTTTATTACCTTTTATTGTATTTATTCAGTTACTTGTTAAAATTCAGTCTTTCAGAAAATATAATTTACTCATCGTAAAGGTTTAAATTTTATATCAATTTAAAGAAAACTAATATACATTTTTCATCTACGATCAAGGGACATCTGATTTATTTGAATAAGAACTGAAATAAAACAATACTGAAAAAATAAAAGATATTTATAGACAATGTTACTGGAGGAAGGTCGCGTAAAAAGCATGAGGACCCCCCGGAGGGCATGTATGAAGAGGTTGATGTCTGTGGCCGAGGCGAAAGAGGTATGCAGAGACCGTAGCGTCTGGCGCTCTGTCGTCTCTGACTACCCCGCAAGGGATATGGCGTGAAGCTAAATAAATAAATAAATAAACTAGGGCCGCGCAAGCGGGTGGAGCTGAGCGATCTCAAACTCGCGTGCTTAAACTATAAAGCAATGCAAATTAACAAAACAACGGTTCTTAACAAATGTAACAGATTATTAAAAAAATTAATATAAAAAATCAGATAAATATTTCAAACAGCACGTGACGCAATCGTTAGTTTTGTCAGTCTGCTCTCCATGCAACAAATTGACTTTTGAAATTTTCAAAACTTTTTTAATGATAACTGCAAATTCCGGCGCTTGTCAATTTTGCCCAAGATTAACGCCCGACCATTCTGCTGTAAGTTGATCGAACACTTGCAGAACCTCGTAAGAGTTAAAATATACAACATAAGAGTGACGTTGTTCACATGCAATAAACACATAATTAGGAGTCAGTTCTTTAATTTTGTCGTTAGTTACTTTGCCAATGTATATGTCAGGATAGGGTTTCTTCAGATCAGAATTGTTTGCACCGCAATCTCACATACCACTTCAGTAACTTTGCGTTGCCTTTCTCTATGTAATTTGCGAAAATATCTAACGTACCTCCTACTACAAATGGCTCTACATCCCCAGCATTTCTAAGTAATTCCGACCGTCCTTCAATGACTTGACCATGACTCTCAAAAATTGGATCCACGTGTTTACTTAGCAATACGCCTACAGGTTCATGGTTCTCTTTATTTTGAATTCTAATATCTTTTTTCACCAAATCTTTACTATCTTTCTGTGCCTTGTGTTTTCTTGCAATATATAATATTATTATTTTTTTTATTATTTTTTTTCTTATAATAATCGTAGAAAGAAAATATAACGGTGATTCAGCAATTCGGCCATTTGTCATTTACCAGATTTATTATGTCACGTTGACAGATGACCAGAAAGTTATTGACACTACACTTGAATCCAGTGCTACACTGGAACAAACACAAATATTAATAAAAAAAGTATTCCAAATTATTTATATTTTATCGTTATAATAAAAATATTATAATTTATCGAATATTTTATGAAGGCTAGTAGAACGATATTTAAATTCAGCAATAAATTCTGCTATCTGTAATTGGATTTTTTATGATGCAAATCTATGGAATACAGAATAGGGAGAATTTATAATTATTGAAATTTATGACAAAATGCACCTAGGATCCGCCAACCGGAAGCGGCGGGTGTTGAGCTGAGCCCTTCTCCTTTCATCTGAATAGCTACAGGAAATATCGATTTATTAGGACTAATTGTCACCTTCTAGTTCAGAACATTGCTCGCACGCGCAGGGCAGCTCTAATGTCTATGGCATTGTCTATTGTCTATGGCAGAAGTGATTTTTTTTTATAACTTTTGAATGGCAACACATCTTTTCATTCTGTTTTCGCTATAACATCCGCATTCGGCTCCAACATACATGAGAAAATTTTTATCTAATTATCTCGTCGCATTCTGGAGACAACTAAATACAAAAAAAGGTCTCCCAAACGGTTAAGACCTTAGCTTACGCTCAGGTCAATTAACTTCTTAACCAAATTTTAATTCAAATGTCTCCCTTAAAATTGGTGCTTGAAAAGTCCGCTCCGTGCTCTATGTTGTACCTCCAGCCCCAGGGCCCGAATAAGTTCTTTTACAAATATAAATGTATTACTTTAGACCTTAATTTTTCATCAGTAAAGAGAATCTTTCTTTGCCTTTCAACCGCATATCCTTTGTTGAGCACAGACGTTCAATTCTTGTTTTATTGTACGCAAGTTGCGACAGAATCCTTGATCTTTATTTCTCGCATTAAATCAGCTTTAATATCTCTGATAGAGGAAGTGCTGCTGTTGTATCTGGTGGTGGAACTTACGACTGATGTCAAGCTTTTGAAGAATGTTAGAAGGAGAGGTGTTGTTGATGTATCTGGGTGAATCTTTCGGCATTTGAACTCTTGAAAATGATTGACCGCTCCAATTTGTGCAAAGCAATGGAACACAAAGAAATATGACACGGCGAGAAATCGATCGAGATTTTTGACATAAGTAAATAAAATTCTTCGACAAAAATTATTTTTATAATTAAGTACATAATTTTACCAATATTTATGGCCAATAAAAGTAACTGAGAAAATTATAATATAAATATATAAAGAAACATGTTTAGATATTTAATAATATGTTATGTATATTAAATGTAGTCTTCTTTGCATAAAATATTTTCTATTATATCAAATTCAAAGTTCTAGTAATGACATAGAAGGTCTGTCCGGTATCTAATGTAATAATCTGAAAGTACTTTAACTGGAAACTAATTAAAACCTTTTATTATACAATTTATACATAAATGGTATAATTAATACATTAATGGATTAATCCTTTAAAACACCTTTTGTTTTATTGCAAGCCGTAATTTGTATAATTTTATAGTACATCTAATTTAACTACTGCGGAACTCAAAAGTTCTCATTTATGAAAAGACTTCAAAAGACTCATTTATGAATGTAAAAATGGAAAGACAACTTTACTGAAAGATAATAATAATGACGTAAAAGTTTCCCTTAATTTGTTGATTAAACACACAATTGGGGGAATTCTGAATCAGATTATCTGTTATAAGTGATAGTGGAACTTGTATAACAATTAGAAATAACCGTTGAAGTTATTAGAATTACGAGTAGTAGTCAAACACGTCACTAAAACGTACAAAAGAATGCCCTCGTGAGTGGTCCTGTGCAATATCTATTTATTATATTTTTACGCCTGTAACAATTATTGTAGCAAAGTTATGTTATAAAGAATTGCTAAGTTAAAAAAATATATATTGATCTATGGGACACTTTTTGACCATTTAATCAAAACCTACATTCACGAATGTCACCAAAGAACTGCTAAACGAGTAAGACACTTTCTTGAATGCATATGCAAAATTTTAAAGCTCTAGCTCAAATGGCTTAGGAGGAGTAGGCGAACATCGAAACACACTTTTGACCAGTAAGAGCTTCGCTTCGCTCAGCTCAATAAATATTTATAGACATAACAAGATGTTAGAGGTAAGTATTTCTTTATGTATAATTTAAAAATATAAAAAAAATAATTATAATTTAAGCTTCAGTTACCCATCAATCAATATTAACAATACAATAGTTATTAAACATTAAATATTGGCTTATATTTTTATAGTAAATAAAAAAAATCCCGAATTTTCCAAAATATACCGACCACAAAAACGATTCTATTTTCCACATAATAACACACCGTCGTTATAAAGCATATACGTGTAAAGGCTATGTTATCACTACTGCTGTCAGTGTGATAGTTTATGATAGTATTATTTGAGTGGTAAAGCTGAACGTTTATGAGGATCATTATTATGAATATTTTGGCTGAACTTATCAATTTTCGTAAATCCCTGTTGTAAAATATTTAAAATATTAAATCGCTTTATTAAACTAAATAGGCAGGAATAAAAGTACAATTTTATTAATGTTACCTGAATAAGATCTTGGTTTAGGTTTGTATATATATTTTATAATTTACCTACGTCTAATTTTCAAAAAGACTTTATCTTACTTTCTATTCTTATGATTAAAGAATGAAAAATACTCAAGTTGGACTCGAACCCGTGACTTCTTGAATACCGTTCCCTCGCCCTGCCAACTGTAACTTTATACAAGTTACAGTTCACACAGTAGCTCAACTGTTAATGTCGGTGTCGATAAACTTTTCATATATACTTGAAATTTGTAATATTATAACAAAATATATAATAATATTATAATAAGATAGTTCATGTTAAATGCACATCATACACATGACTTATCTCATAATTTTCAGCTTTATAATAGACAATTATTTATTCCAACGGTAACAAGTCGTTCGTTCTGTTCATTATAAATCATATTCACATGAGAAAAGAAACGGAAATGTAACAGACTCCCTGGATTTATTTATATGTATTTCCTCTTTTTTAACATTAACATATTGTGCCGTGAGGAAGTAAATCAAGGTATGTATCAATGAATTTTAAATAAAATTATATTTTTCACTATTCTTTGTGCATCTTTGTTTATAAAGTAAGTAAGTATGAAGACAATATTTCAACATAGTTTAGTTTGCTCTTATTTATAATTATTCAAATGAGTCGTGAACTTTGTTTAAATATGCTTGTATATATACTGTATACGTTTTATGAATATTCATATATAAAGTATAGAAAGAATTATATACAAGTAATTACTTAATAAGTAGTTGGGGTTAATTTTTATATAAGACAACTTGTTTCTTATATTTTATAACATGTACAATCACTATCGTTCTTAAAAATCGTCATGTTCTTTGCTCTTGCAACGACCAGTATCTTTACTGGTCGTACTTCAGAGACCATATATTATGAACGTTATAAATAACTCGTATCAGAAACACTAATTTATAAGGGACAAAAAATTATTACATTCTCTCGATAGAACTTCAGGCTCACTTGTTGACAGAAATATTGTTTTATCTCGTGTTATAATATAGATTTTACTGAATGGCAAGATTCAACGTTGATGTGCGCTTTGAAGGTCTTTGATAAAATGGGTGAATATGACACAATCCAGCGATTATCTATTTCAGTATCTTGTTGATTTAATTTGACAATTGTTGATCTTCCATTGTCTGCTGTCGATCGGCGACGATACAAAGATAACCGTCATTACCAGTGATTGTTTCAGATATTAATGTCCGTGGATATCGCTTTGAACATTTACCACCACCACCATACACGGGGAATTTTGATTAAGAGTTCCACAGGGACCATGTATCATGTCTTTGATAACTACCTCATGCAATCCAGGATCTACTTCTACATTAGTTAATAAAACATTTTCAAAAACAGGTTCAAAAGAATCTACATAAGAAGATACATTTATCTTTTTGTCTATTTATACCAACATTTCCTTTAATCTAAAGTACTCGACGAACTGAAAATATTAAATCTATTTTTTAAAGACAATATCTTAAATAAGTTTGTTCAGAACAGTTTTTCTTTATTTAATGTTCTGAATTAATAAAAAACGTTGGATACAAAGTTATGCAAACGATTACTACAAAAGCTGGAAGGGTAATGAATTCGAGTAGTCAATTTATAGAAGCCATAAGAATGAAAATAGCGAACTCTCGGTTTTGCTAAACCTGAGAAGAACGGATATTGTTTGTCTTTAAAACAAAAATATTTTTTTTAGCTGCAAAATAAGTAACATAGCAGCGTTTATTGTTTCATATTATATGAGTTGGACATAATAAAAATTATTAGTCTTTCTCATGGCGAAATCGTCTTAGGTGTTTTATGATAGACTGAAATAACAAATATGGAAAAACACATTATTTATCAACTGCAGAATAAGAACTGAAAAAGATCCTCCTTGCAGGGCTCACATAATACCTATGTGTAATAGAAAAAATATATAATAAAAAATCATTCGTTCCTTCATCATTGGATGTCTCATAAGGTTAAATGAATAAAAATAATTATTTGAAAAAAGTTTTATAAAAAAAATCATTTTTTTTTATCTGTATTGTATAAATGTATTACTTAATATTTAATAAAACCAATTTTAATTGTCATACAAATATAAAAAGGCCCTAACCCTAAAGACAACAAAATAAACTGAAAGGTTGATCATCGTCCATGGTGAGTTTTTATTCCACAGAGAAATAAAATATTTTAAACGAGAAACGAGAAGCGAATTATTTTACAGTTTTAAAATAATTAAAAATTTAATTGTAACAATCTCTCAGTTACAGAAAACTCAGTAACATTATTGGAAACAAAACTCGTAAAGTAATAAAAATTATTACATGATTAAAGATGTAACCTTCCGTTCCTTTGTAATTGAGAGCTCAAACTTCATAATCTTGTTATATAAATAAATTTTAAATATTTTGAGAAGTTTGAAGTTAGGAAATTACTGTTTTTTCTGAAGTTATGAAGTATATTAACCCAAATATATGATTTCCTCTTCAGTTAACTTGACTTGTTACTTTGAATTGAATTACTTGAATTTCCTCAAACACATAAATAAGTTTGTAAAGACTTTTAATTTATACTTTTCGTCTTGGAAATACTTGGCTGTTATATAAAAATAAGCATTTGAAAGTAATGCAAAATATATGAAAAATACATAAATTATACGCGAGATTACCAAAATTCAAAAGAATTGTATTTCCTATTATTGCTTGAAAATATATTAAGACAAACCAAACCAGGAATAATGTTATCATAAAATTTTGTATTAAGTTTTTGTTTCTCCTTTCTTTTGACAATCTCAAAGCTTACTCATTTTGTAATATATGTGTAATTTAAGGTTAACACAGTACACATCCACGCTAAATCTCAAAATAATTTTGTCATCAATATACACATGCTTATTCCGTGGTTATATGATATGAGGAGTTAACTTTAACGTTGCATATTCATTTTACTTTACAAGGAGTAAGATGGTTCATGATCAGATATATGAAAAACCTTTAGTATCTTAACCTAATGCACTATTATGAATACGATTTATTTATAAAGATATTACGAACTTGATATAATTATTTATGAAATACGTAATAGAAATACACTTTGTGACACTAAATATATGTAAGTTCTAATGAAGTGGTTATACTTCTATATTCTTTCAAAGCGCAGCGTCACTAATGGACCGTCAGATATATCCATGCGTCGAGATGAAGCCGTCTACCAACATGTTATAGTTTGAATAAAAGCATCGTATTCCGTGACAGGAGTATTTTTTTATACTCAATCAATAACGACTGGCAGATTGTTTTAATGAGGTTTAGAATATTCAGACTCTTATAATATTTGTTTGTTCGCTTATTCTTTTATGATGTTTATTTCATAATCTACTACTTACTAAAATTTCTTTCAATAAATTTATAGATATATATTTTTGTTATGATATTCCCAAATAGAAAAAATGATCGTGACCAAATTCTTTTACTCTTTTTTCAAAGCCCTCAAGCCATTCATCACATATATTGCAGTTAGTTATTTGGAAAGTCTGTATAAAAGAAATTGAATGAATGTTGTTCAATAATAAAAAAAAATCACTTCCATTTTGATTAAAAATGTATTCGATGTCTATAAAAAGCGATTTCCCTTTCAAATTCAATGTTGTAAATGTATTGAAAATATTTGCTATAAATTTAAATCCTAATTGAAAATATTACTTAAAAAATCCTGGACATGTGGTATTTGTAAATAATATATCATCAGAAGATCAACTATCAAATAAATCTGATTGATGTATCTTTGCTCATATGTTGTTTCCGTACTTTTCTATTTCTTGAATATACCTATATAATATGTATTTAGAGGACACCACGTCTCTTTAATACTTAACTTTATATTAAACTAGCAGACCCGGTCACGCGTTGCTGTGACTATTGTTTTTGATATATTACATTGTAGTAAACTATTTAAGGGGTAACGTTCAGAGTACATCTGTCATGAAAACCATAATGTTTTCTTATAGTCGATATTAAGCAAAAATCAAAACAAAATAATTATAATTATTTTTTTAATTTTATCCAAGTTTATAACACTATTTGTATATTACAAAGTTTTTAGTAAATAACTTGGAACACTCAACTTACGAATGAGGTAGGTAGGGTAGATACCTCATTCGTAATTACTCAATCCAGTCAATAGATACCGCCATCTTTTATAATTGTTAGGAGCTAACTGCAAAATAATAAACTAATAATTTGCAATAAAATAATACTGCGACTATGAATTGAGTTGAAAATTATTATATCTTTTAAGTTCGGTCAAACTGTACGTGATGTGTAAATTTATTAAAATCAGTTAAGTAGTTTAGGAGTCCATCGCGGACAAACAACGCGACACGTGATTTATATATATTAAGAATTCTGGTGTATTTTTTTATCATTTAATATTTTAAATAATATAATAAATAAATCGTAAAATTATCCTTTTTTTAATATGTTACTTTATCATTTTATTAAGATGTCCATAATTAAAAGTATTTGGTGGTTTTTACTAATACATACAATGAAAGTTAAACTCAAAACATTTAAATTTTAAAAGATAAATCTTGAAAAATGATTTTTTTTTTAAATAAATACAACAATTTTTATACAACTCGGCAGAATTCGTTCTGTCAAATAGATTTGGAATGTGGCAGTTTATATTTCGACCTTTAGACGTTTTTACTCTGCTGATCCTCACACATCGCCCTATCATCATGGTGACGGTTCTGTTCAGGAGAATTAAAGAAAAAGGTCAGCTCGGGTGACTTAAGTATCTTAGCTTCCACGAACTTTGGTCACCCTTTTGAGACCCACTAAAAACCCCGATTGGGATGTCTGCCAGAGGGCTTCAAACCAAGAGGGGAACTTAAGGTTCAAACCTGATTGAAAAATAATCTAAAGGGATCGTGGGAACCTAAAGGTGACAAATATTTATAAAGTGGGTGCTTCAATTACAAAGTATAGAGATAATTAATTATTTATTACTATTATTATTAACATAGGGTTCATAACCGATGAAATAAAAAATAATGAAATAAAACGTACATAAGTATTTTCAGTAATCGCGTTATTGTAAATCCAGTGAATCATAATTATTAACAAAAATCTGTTTTATTTTTATTTTAGTGCTTTATGATACACAATGTTTTTTGTTTGATTACCTGGTGAATATATAAATAAATCTGATGGTTTTCCAACACGGGAACAGGCAACATACAATTGACCATGTGAGAAACATGGGTTTTCTAGATTAATACCACAAACACCTAATGATTGCCCCTGGGACTTATTTATGGTCATAGCAAAAGCAAGCCGCACTGGAAATTGTAGTCGTTTAAATTCAAATGGTACATCAGTCGGAATCATTGGGATGCGTGGTATCAAAACGTCTTCTCCTTTATACTTTCCTTTCAGTATAGTTGCTTCTATCACGTTGTTCAATAATTTTTTTATCGCTAACCGTGTGCCGTTGCAAAGACGCGGTTGGTTGATATTTCTCAACATTATTACTACCGAACCAACCTTTAATTGAAGATTGTGAGGTGGCAATCCTGGTAAATCCAGCGAGTTTAAAAATTCAGGCGGATAGTTAACGACATCATCTTGGTTAGTAGCCGAATCAACTGATTTATATATCCTCAATTCGCCTGTAATTTGTTCTTGAATTTTGAAATTTAATTCACTTACATCTATGTTTTTTGCAGCCAATATAGCCCGTTCGCTCAACCAATCATGGTTTCTATAATTTTGAGCAACATCTGGAAACACCTTTTGAATAAGTTCATCTTTTGATCTAGTTAACTGACAAAAACCTTGAGGAAAGTTAATGCAACCAGTCAAGGTGTCTATAGGAAATTTGCCATTACCAATGTCAATGAGTTGTTTAGAGAATATGTCTCCAGATTTGTCATTTTGCAACTTGATACGCATATTCTTGCTTAAGTGTAATACCTTCACATGTTTCCACAAATTGGAGGGCTTTAAACAGGCATTAAGTTCATCAGCTGGCGTTGATCGTGGAATCACTGGCAATGTTTGACGAAAATCTCCTGCTAATAAAATCATTGCACCACCAAATGGGTTATTATTGCTCCGGAGATCTTGTAAGGTTCTATCTAAAGCCTCCAAAGATTTTTTATGTGCCATCGTGCATTCATCCCAAACAATCAATCCACATTGCTGCAAAACCTTTGCCATTGCAGAGTTCTTCGAAATGTTGCAGGTTGGAGTTTCGTTGCTTTGCATGTTTAATGGTAATTTTAGTGCTGAATGAGCTGTTCTACCACCTTCAAGCAAAGTTGCTGCGATTCCCGACGAAGCGAGTGCAAGTGCAATTTTATTTTGTGAGCGAATTGTTGCTAATATCAATGAAATCAAAAAAGTTTTTCCTGTACCACCAGGTGCATCTAAGAAGTAAATCCCTCCTCTTTTATCATTTATTACTTTCAAAAGTGTATCAAATACATACTTCTGTTGTTCATTCAATAGTGGAAGATTCGTTTGAATTAATTCTTTCAAAGTGTTGAGATCATACAGTTTTTCTCGGTGCAACTCTTGGTTAAAAGCATCATGCATTGGACGATTGGGTGCGGCCAGGCCTAATTGAAATAATAGTTTGTTTGACATCATCAAGCACATGTCCTCAATTGAAATCAATACTTCATTGTAAATTTCTTCGCTTATTTGTATATTTGGATTTCCCCTTCTAATCCGTATTTGATACAAAATATCATCACACATATTATCTTTGTACTTGATCCACAAATCCTTTGGGTTTGATGGGAAGCAGGTAGATATGATTATAGAAAACAATGTTCGTATTTGATGAGCTTGTGATGATATTACAGCATCATTGAGAGTTTGATCCCAATGAGCATCATTGTCTAGCAATCGCAAACGTTGGCAAGCTTCTCTATATGATCCACACAAATCACCATTAACAGTTCGTACATGTTGGAACGATGTTGGGCCACGTACATTGACTAATAGCAGTCGTAAATAAAAACATTCATCATTGCTTGGATGTACTGAATAAATTCGACCAATCGCATCGGTAGAAAATATATCTGGGTATCCTGTAACTGGTTTTCCTTGTTTCCGTCGTATAAATCTTCTTGAGGATTGATTCCAAGTATAATATTTTGGCATTTCAGAATATAACAATGTTTGAGCAAAATCATCGTTTTGACATATCTCAAAAAATCTGGTTAATGTAGTAGATGGTGGCTGTAAAGCTCTTTCTACTGCGTTCTGTGCTGTAAAATATACTCTTTGTCCATTTTCTAAATGCACAGCTAAATGAACAACAGTAGGGTGTCTTTCATGAATAGGAAAAGAAAATATTCGCCAAACTGCTTCATTACTACTAACATAGCGACCCATTTGGTATTGGGTAACTTCATCATTGGAATTCTCTGCATTAATACCAATCACAGCCATATCACTCCCTTTGGTTACATATTTGCAAATGTATTTAATAGATTTTACTGAATGGCAAGATTCAACGTTGATGTGCGCTTTGAAGGTCTTTGATAAAATGGGTGAATATGGAACAATCCAGCGATTATCTATTTCAATATCTTGTTGATTTAATTTGACAATTGTTGATCTTCCATTGTCTGCTGTCGATCGGCGACGATACAAAGGATAACCGTCATTACCAGTGATTGTTTCAGATATTAATGTCCGTGGATATCGCTTTGAACATTTACCATCCACCATACACGGTGAATTTTGATTAAGAGTTCCACAGGGACCATGTATCATGTTTTTAATAACTACCTCATGCAATCCAGGATCTACTTCTTCATTAGGGATTTCAGCTGATATTACTGCATCAACTTCATTTGGCCTTATCTTTTCAACTAACCAAATCAAAATGTGTGCATGTGGCAATCCCCGTTTCTGCCACTCCACAGAATACATCCAGCAGCGTGTCTCTCCAAACACATAATGTTTCACAATGAAATCCATCAAAGATTTCAACTTTTGTCTAAAGACTCTGGCTGTAATATCATGACGATCAATAGGTGATTGCCCAGAGAATAACTCCTGCTTGATTTCTATCCAGTGTGGATTGCATGTAAATGTGATGAACAAATCTGCTGTACCATAATGACGAACATATGACATGGCATCTTGAGCATATTCATGCATATGTCGAGGGCTTCCGATGTATGTTGCTGGAAGAATAGTCATCCGACCAACATTCTGTGCATTTCCATCAGTATTAATCGCATCTCGAAGGTGAATATACTCTTCAGATCTGAGTTTGGTCTGATTCAACCTGATGAATGTTAATCTCTCCGTTTCAATTTTAAGATACATGTCTACAACATACTTGTGATATAATCGCCGACATTTGAGTATGTGATTGTCTTCATTTTCACGAATCATTAGGCGGTAGGAATAATAGTTCATTGAACTGACTTTTTTGTTGGTTTCGGAACCTGAAAATAGATTTTTGTTTTCATGATATTGAAAATTAAAAAAATAATAATATAGTGACTGATAATATAGCTCCATAGCTAAACTAATATTTTTTATTACCTGTAATGGGATTTATCATCTTGTTTGAGAAATCATAGCCATCTTCACCTTGCCAAAATATAATGGGATATTGCAGTGCGTCATATAAGCGGTGTGTTTCCTTTATACGTTATAATTGATCATTCCGACGATGTAAAACAATATCACGGGATTCCAAGTTTTCTCCAACTACAACGATGGCAACTTCATCAATAGTTGGTGCATTAAAACGTCTTGCATGTTGGCAAACAGGTGTTTTATCAGCTCTGATTATAATTTTGTGATTATCAGATGGCATCCGATCCAGTGCAGTTTTAAACAACATAACCAATTGATTGTACTCATGAAATAAAGTTTGTAATTGTTCTACAATAGACCTCTTTAGTGAATTGTTATGTGAACAACGCATATCAATTTCTCGTGGTGAATTGCCCATGAAATAAATTTGCAGAAATTTGTAATTGCTATCTGACACTGGTAACAGTGAACCTGCTCTATGATATATTTGGCCTTGTATCTGTAAATTAAAAAAAATGATTTTTGCCAAATAGAAATAATATTTGTTCCTAAAAAGTATATCTGTCTCTTAATTTGAATCACCAAATAATAATTGATATGCTTAGGTATGTCAATATGTAATAATTAGTTGTAACTAATATCCATCGTCAAATAATTATATTGTGTTTCAAAATAATAAAAGTGTTGCTAATACTGAATCACCAAATAATATAATGACTAAGTAATATATGTTTTGGGGTTTAGGAAACTGAAGGTTAATGACACATATTTACTTAGTTAACAGGAAATTTTGTTCATTAAAATAATAATGATTAACTGCTATAATACATACCTTAAAAGTTGGCATGAAATTTTCCCGAACTACGTTTGTTGCCCCAAATGATGTCATTTGAAAGCAATTGTTATATTGTTGAATATTTGACAAAAAGTGTATGGAATCTGGTTCTATTCCTGAAACCAATGAGTACAATGGCTCTGGTGGTGGATCCAATGGTATCAATTTCACTTTCCCATTTGCGCAACACAATCCATTTGCTTCATTTTTGTATTTCAATGCCTTACAATAAGAGCAAACCAAGTTCATAGATCCAATAGCAACACATTGGTGGTTACTGTAGTCAATTGACAAATCGTAATTGAAAGCAGCTCGATTCAAACTTTCGCGATTATTAGTTGAATCTCTCGCTCTCGCTTCCCGCGTACGTGATATACGAATTCTTTCGCGTTCATTTCGGTCGTCACGTTCATGTGCAGTATGATAAGATCGGTAATTCATTTGGTTTGTAGCATTTCGGGTTCTTCTACTTAAATTACTTCGTCTTATAGGAGGCATATCGTATATAATTACCTTAATTTATTCACATGAAATAATTATTAATCACAGGTATTTATACAATCAAAATTAATTATTAAATATTATAAACGCTTTTTAACGCAGTTTGTTTGACAGATGCAATGACGTGAAAACTGATGACAATTTATGTCGCATTCCGAAACTAAAACAAAAGAAAGAATATTCCAAGGCCAATCAAATCTTACATTTACTTTTTTTTGACTTTTCAATTTGGTCGGGTGTACACATTCATTTGATTAAATTTGAACGTTGTGCAGCGACAATAAAGCGCGAATTGACTCTTTGACGTTAGCAAGACACCTACATTGTTTAGACAACAATGAGTGCTTGTAATTTAATATCAACTTTATTGAATAGCAATACAGTTCAAATTGACTCTACATTTAGTTATTTATTCTACATTTAAAATATTTGTATAGGAAAAAGAAAAGGGCTTTTTTAGGGTTTCCCTGGAAATTATTCAAATTTTTCTCGCCGTTAGAGCCATCCTTGGACTTCAAGGAACATTTAAAAAAAAGAATTGTTAAGATTGGTCCATGCGTTGTTGAGTTATGCGCTTACCAACACATTTTGCGATTCATTTTTATATAATAGATATTTTGACACCTGTCACAATTATTATAGCCAAGTTAAGTTATAACGAATTGCTAAGTTAAAAAAATATATATTGATCTATGGGACACTTTTTGACCATTTAATCAAAATCTACAATCACGAATGTCACCAAAGAACTGCTAAACGAGTGAGACACTTTCTTGAATGCATATGCAAAATTTTAAAGCTCTAGCTCAAATGGCTTAGGAGGAGTAGGCGAACATCGAAACACACTTTTGACCAGTAAGATAACCAGGGCCGTGCAAGATGCAAGAGGCAAGTGCACAGATAAATATTTCAAACAGCACGTGACGCAATCGTTAGTTTTGTCAGTCTACTCTCCATGCAATATATTGACTTTTGAAATTTTCAAAACTTTTTAATGATATTTGCAAATTTCAGCACTTGTCGATTTTGCCCAAGATTTACGCTCGACCATTCTGCTGTAAGTGGATCGAAAACTTGCAGTTCCTCGTAAGACTTAAAATATACAACATAAGAGTGACGTCGTTCACATGCAATAAACACATCATTAGGAGTCAGTTCTTTTTTGTCGTTAGTTAGTTTGCCGAAATATATGTCAGGATAGTGTTTCTTCAGATCAGAATTGTTTGCACCGCGATCTTTCACATACCACTTGAGTATCTTTGCGTTGTCTTTCTCTGTGTAATTTGCGAAAATATCTAAAGTATCTCCTACTACAAACGGCTCTTCATCCCCAGCGTTTCTAAGTAATTCCGACCGTCCTTCAATGACTTGACCATTACTCTCAAAAATTTGATCCACGTGTTTACTTATCAATACGCCTACAGGTTCATGGTTCTCTTTATTTGGAATCCTAATATCTTTCTTCACCAAATCTTTACTATCTTTCTTTGCCTTGTGTTTTCTTTGGTAAACATTATTAAGTGTATGCCGTCAGATTTGCTGTCGAGGTGTACGGGTCATGTTTAATGCAATAATATATGAACAACAAATTATTGTTGTTCATATCATCATCATATCATCATCATATCTATTAAGATGAACAAATGTAAATAAATAGAATGAACTGCATTGCCGCCAAAATAATTCTCGCCGATTGAACATGTTCTGTAATAATCATAGAGAAACTCGGCGTTCAGTAGCGGATAGTGGCGTAGAGTTGTTTTTTTGTACTAAAATTGGCGTACGTTGCCCCGGGGTGTCCGATAGTGGCGTAGAGTGCTCAAATGAGGCTGTTAATTATGTGTTTCGCCCCGGGACAGCCAACAGTGGCGTAGAGTGTTCGGATGATGATGTCAGTTGAGTGCTTTGCCCCGGGGTGGCCGACAGTGGCATAGAGTGCGCAGATGAGACTGTTAGTTGAGTGCTTTGCGCCGGGATGGCCGACAGTGGCGTAGAGCGCCCCGATGATGCTGACAGTTGAGTGTGTTGCCCATAGGATGAGTCATTCAAAAGTTAGAAACTTATTAACACAACATTACGACATGTAATGTTTTGTGCACATAAAATTTCCAATTTATAAAAGTGACGTGCAATACAATGCAAACTTATTTATTAGTAATAAGCTTAGTAGTAATGATAAATATTGATTCTCGATAGGATTAAGTATTATGATGATAAAATCTGATAAATGAGCTAAAAGTGATATACACATAAAATTAGTTATTCGTCTGTAATCTATTAAGTCGCTCATTCTCCGCACGCTTAGCTGACCAGGTTGAGTGGTTGTTGATTGCTAGCAAACGTTGAAGGTTGAATGGTTCAATGAGAAGGCCTTTAAGTGTTTTCAGTCGTGAGAGAGCGCCGATATAAACTAAGTGAAAATTCTTTCGATCCTAGATCCACAGTTGACTTATCAAGTGTTATCCCTTGGGACCTGTTTACGCTGATCGCATATGTTAAATTCAATGGAAATTGTTTCCTAGATGACACCGTTGCGTTTGAAGTTTACAGTCAGCGGAAGTATAGGGACAACGCTGTCATAGATTGTAGGGCCAGTGTATACCTAATTAAAACCTTTTATTATATAATTCATACATAAATGGTATAATTAATGCATTAATGTATTAATCCTTTAAAACACCTTTTGTTTTATTGTACAATTTTATAGTACATCAAATTTAACTGCGGAACTCAACAGTTACGAAACCGCACTGACTCATTTATGAATGTTAAAATGGAAAGATAACTTTACTGAAAAATTATAATAAAAATGACGTAAAAGTTTTCCTTAATTTGTTGATTAAGTACACAATTGAGGGAATTCTGAATCAGATTATCTGTTATAAGAGAAAGTGGAACTTGTATAAAAATTTAAAATAACCGTTGAAGTTATTAGAATTACGAGTAGCAGTCAAACACGTCATTAAAACGAATGCCCTTGTGGGTGGTCCTGTGCAATATCTATATATTATATTCTGACGCCTGTCACAAATATTATAGTAAAGTTATAGGGAATTGCTAAGTTAAAAAAATATATATTGATCTATGGGTCACTTTTTGACCATTTAATCAAAATCTACAATCACGAATGTCACCAAAGAACTGCTACACGAGCTGGACACTTTCTTGAATGCATGTGCAAAATTTTAAAGCTCTAGCTCAAATGGCTTAGGAGGAGTAGGCGAACATCGAAACACACTTTTGACCAGTAAGAGCTTCGCTTCGCTCAGCTCAATAATAGAAACTTTTTACATTTATTTATTTTTTTTTGTACAAAATTAAGCTTCTTTTTATTATGAGTGTCTCTTATTTACAAAATGTAAATAACTGTGCTATAACTGTATATTATAAAATGTAATTTCATATTTTAATAAAGGTAATAAAGTTAATTGATGTTGCGAGGGACAGTTTATTCCAAATTATATGTTAGAATTCCATAATCATTTCGTTTATGGCAAATATTTAGAAGTTATTCTAAACAACACTGTTAATACTTATCTCAAGTTACATGTCTTTGATGTTTTTATAGATTTTATTTTCTCATTTTGTTGTAATTTTTTTTAATATTCTTTATTAAGATATAAAATGACAGACATATGATAAGATAATATTAAAGATAATAAAAGTATTAATCATACCTTTAATATAGAACCTGTGAAGCTGTATAATAATTTTATTTAATCTGTATTAATGCTTTCTAATTGCGAATTTTTCACATCGGCAAATGATTTTTTTTAAAATAGTCAAAGTACTTCATACAAGCGGTTGTTTTAATTATGTTTTAAACGTCAAGAAATGAAGCGTTAAGCGAAATTTATATAAATTATTATTATTCTAATTCATTATTATCTGTTAGAATTCATTTAAATTTAAACACGACTATGTATTTTGTTAATATGTCATCGATATATTTATATAATATGCGACATCCCTCATCTAGTTTTATACGGGTTTTAATATAATATTACTCAAAATTCAAAGATATATTTTATAAAGCTACTTGTCTAAGTCACATTATTGAGTTTTATATACAATGAGCATTTCAAAACTATAAAATATATTTTTATATTTTTTTTATCTCTGGTACTAATTTGCAATTTGCATTTGCTTGTTTGTCGTAATTACGCTGTACAAATTTATTTAAAGCTCTTCACAATTTATACAGCTCGTTTAAAGCTATTTAAGTTTGTTAAAAATTTGTTAGATGTGCAACTTATATTTAGAAATTCAAGATGAATTGAACTAAAAGTGCTCAGTTTCTTAAACTGTCAACGTTGTAAAATATTATTCTGAAGCTATAATATAGACGTACTCGTACGTGTGACGAAAGGTTAAGAACTAAAAGAATCGTTAAAACAAAACATATATTTATTCCTAAAACAATATTCGTAGTACTGTGAGAACTCAACTCGCTTAGAATAACAATTATTCAATCCGCCGCCAGCGTCGTCACGTGCGACATGCGTTGGACGAAATGTAATTCCTGACAATCGCAATATAAAATATTCAGTACAAATCAATATTTCACTTTTTATTAAACAACTTACATGTTAAGAGTCAAAATATTTTTATGTGAACTATTGATATTGAATAAAACCACTTTTACTATATTACCATATACTTATCAAAGGTAGTGTAAACACTCATTGCTACCTAGACGCTTATCACCGCTCAGCCTACTTGAAAGATTGTGGAACATTGAGCTTTTATAACAGATTTTTTTTTAAAGAATAGATAAAATTATTAATGTTACGTAATTATGTTATAATACAAACAATACTTACTATATCTCTCCCTTTCTCTCTTTCCTCTCTCTCCCTAAATCAAACTTCACTTTGGCAGTGACCCAACTCCCTTACTTTCCTCATTTGTATTTATAGAAAGAGTTCTTGATCGTTAATCATATTGTTTTGATAAATTAATTTATTCATTATTTTAACCTGAAAAGCCGAGTGCCGGCATTTTATAAATTGTTATATTTAGCAAATGATACGAATAAATTAATCTTAATATAACAATAACAAAAATGTTCCGGATTAAAAAAAAAAATATATAATTCAATTTAAAATGTTACTTAGAGTTTTTTTATTTAACATTTAATAAAAATAATTGCAGTAAAAAAACATTATATAGTTAGCTGAGTACTTTTCAGACTTTTTTCTATTCAAAATGATACGCATTTTTAGGATGGCTGTTGGCAGCAGTTTGGACGTCCAAAAAAATATAATATAGACCACGTGGTCTATATTATATTTTTTTATTTTACTTTAATATTACATAGGTATTTTCAAAATTACTTAATTAAAGAAATTGATAACTTAATAAGATTGTTTCAGTTTTTCGCTGATGAATAAACAATGAAAGAAGAAAAAGCATCCAGCCGGAGTAAAATTAAGGTATACAAAAATAAAATTAACGATTAGACTTAAACATTTTTACACAAAAGACACACACAAACACACATTAATTACCTAAATAAATAGAAACAGTTTCGTCCAAAATAGTTAAAAATACATGAATATAACTACTCGACTTCCTAATATATTCGTATTACATTTAATAATATTTAATGAAAATATTAATTCGTATCCCACCAAATAATTCTAATTAATAAAAGGAGGCTTTTGAAGGTTAAATTTGAAGTTGAAACGTATCGTATAAATCAGAGCAGTCGTTGAGAGTAGATTAATAAATCTCATTGATAGCTGCTGATTGAACTGAGATGTAAATGAGTCTGCATGATCCAATTTATCTTCGAGTTGCATTGTGACTGGTGTGTGTGTGTGTGTGTCTGTGTGTGTGTGTGTGTGTGTGTGTGTGTGTGTGGTCCTTTACAATTCACGATTGTTAATTTCTTTATCTATATTATATCAAATGCATTTAATATGATTTGATAATAAGGAAAAATTGTTTCATTTGATAATCGTTAACGAAATCTTCTTTCTCAAACTGGATATGCGTACACATAAATAAATAACATTGGCACATCAATTGATACATGTGGTTGATATTAATATCGCAACGTGGTCGTTTCATCTAAATCGAAGTTCAATATTGGTTATTGTTTGGGTTTGATTCATAAAACAAATAATAGCTCGCATCGAGCTAGCAATAACTGGCTTCTTTTGCATAATACTCTAGAAATAAACAACAATAAACCCATCGATGTCGCGTTTTGAGTTGAAATGAATTCTACAATTTGTTTCTTAATTTTAATTATAACTACAGGCAACATAAAATACTATATTTGAGAACAAAAAAGTTGTATCAAAAACTATTGATGACACAAATGAAGTTATTTCTTTTGTAAGTGAAATCATATTTACATTTAATGATAGTTATAGATAGTTTAGTAACTAATCGTTATTCACATATTGACATTCATTTGTTAATTTTCAGAACTCATGATTCAGATTTACTGACCACTAGTTTAAAAAGTTATCTGAGTTTATAACAACGACGTAGGGTCAATAGGTAAAAAAGTATCTATGGAGTTTTTTATCGGTTCTTATTCACGTAACTACTACGGAACCAGGCGTCCAGTATGACGTGTCATAAGTGACATGTATGGAAATATATTAATTACCAAAGATACTTTGATACAACTTTGTTTGAATTTATAAGAAAGTTGTATACGAAGCAAATAGCAATAATGGTTTATACACTTTCTCCGTACTGAAATAATTTCCTCCCCCTTTAAAATTATGAAATGAATTACCAAATTACAAATAAATGTAAGATTTCATTATTTTCAATACAATAAAAAAGATCAAACGGTAATTTGGTCGTAACTTTTTAACGCTGAAATCCGATTCCTGTGTGCTTCAATCATCAAATAACAAATTTAAAGGGATTGTAGTGACAAAGTCGTTTTAGTAGTTTTGTAGGCCCGTTTGTTACTCGAATTAAATCAATTTTTATTTTGTATTCAATTATAAAGACTTTTCCTTACTCTTAATTAATATGATATGATAACATAATATGTTGTTTTCAAAGCAAACGCCTAATACAGGTAGCGTCCAACAATCTTCATACACAAAGAAACAAAAGTAATTATTAAATGATCTTGAACTCGTAGCACGTAATTGCAGTGCTTTCCTCAGACCTCTGCAGATAGCGTACCTAATAACAACTGGAGAGCGAACTCTCTGCTATGGAAATTGTTGTCAGAATTGTTTAACTAGCTTTTATTACATTTTATTGCAATTATTTATTTACTTGTTAAAATTTTCAGAAAATACAATTTACTTATCGAAAAGGTTTAAATTTTATATCAATTTAAAGAAAACTAATATAAATTTTTCATCTACGATCAACGAATCTGATTATTTGAATCTGAACGATCTGTTTTATTTGAATGATAACGTTTTAAGAAAATATTTTTTTTTTCTTCACTTTTTAAGACCTGTCGTTTGTTTTTAATAATAGTTCATGCTTTAATATTGGCTTCAATTTGTTAAAAAAATAAGAACTGAAACAAAACAATACTAAAGAAATAAAAGATATTTATAGACATAACAAGGTGTAAGAGGTAAGTATATCTATGTATAATTTTAAAATAAAAAAAATATTTTATTAGGCTTCAGTTACCCATCAATCAATATTAACCATACAATAGTTATTAAACATAAAAACATTCGCCTATATTTTTCTGGTAAAAAAAAAAAACAGAATTTTTTAAACCTTGCGACCACAAAATATTTCCTATGTTAATAACACGTCGTCGTTATAAAGCACATAAAGGCTATGTTATCACTACTGCTGTCAGTCTGATAGTTTATGATCGTATTATTTGAATGGTGAAGATGAACGTTTATGGTGAACATTATCATAAAAATTTTGGCTGAGCTTCTCAATTTCATAAAATCCGGGTTGTTAAATGTTGAAAATATTATAATACTTTATTAAACCAAAAAGGTTGAACTCATACTAAGTACGATTTCACAGAGTCTGAGAATATATTTATATAGTATTCTATAATTTACCTACGTTTTCACAATGAAGTTTACTTTGTAATATAAATTATATATGGATGTAGTATGCATCGAGTAGTATTCTATATTACGAAAATACAAGTTGTCGTTAAACAGGTAACGTCGAAATAAACCAGAACTTAAAGCAATAAGTTTAATATATTTTTTTTCTTTTTATTTGTTCATTTTCCGCGCATCATGGAAATTGTAGTTTATAAATTTTGTAGTTTTTTTTTGTTATGAGTTATTTCCTTGGTCAATATACGAGTATATATATATATATATACTAGTTTTTGTTAAGGAAAATTGACGAACTTTAATGGAAAACCACATCTGTGTTTAAGTACACTACAACATAAGCGAACATTTATCATCTAAATCCACGTATTGGATGGTTTTCATCTCGGAAATTCTAATCACTTTAAAGGAAACATAAAAAATTGCTATGATATATAATTAAATTTAATAAATTTAAAAAATAGTAATAAAAAAAGTAATTTAGAAGGGTAGACGAAGTCACTGGAAATAGTAAGTTTTGTTGATTATCGAGTATTTAACATTTACAATTCTAAGTGAATTATTCTTAAGATTTTTTTTTAATACGCTTAACATAATCTTATTTTTATTTATATATAATCAGTGGACGCGAGTTGGATTGAAACCTGCGACGTCCAGAAAACCGTCCTATCGCTCTGCCAATTGTAACTTGTAAATGTAACTGACAGCACAATAGTCGATATGACAGTCGATGAAATATTCATATGTATTAAAAAATAGCAAATTTTAATATTATAACAAATAAGTATATGTATATATGTTGTAAGGAGATCATACACCAGTCTTGTATAACGTAACTTTCAACGTTATAATAGACCATAAGTCGTTCTGTTGACATAAATTGTATTGCCATGGGAAGAGAAACGGAAGTGTCACAAACGGTTCCATGACTTTATTTATATCTATTTGCTCTATTCTAACATTGGAGATACTTTTAAATATTGTGCCGTGAGGAGGTAAATCAACATCTTGAAGAGGTCAATGAATATTAGATAAAATTATATTTTTCACTATTAATTGTGAGTCTTTGATTATAATATAATCTATGAAGAAATATTTAAACATGGTTTATTCTGCTTCTATATAAATATAATTCAAATGAGTTGTGAACTTTGTTAACGTGTACTTGTACACTGTATACTTTATATGAATATTCATATATAAAGTATACATCGTATTTATATACAAGTAATTACTTAATAAGTAGTTGAGGTAATTGTTTTATATAAGATAACTAGTTTCCCATAATTTATAACATATACAATCACTAACGTTCTTAATAATCTTCATGTTCTTTGCAAGTTACTGGACGTACCACAGAGACCATATATCATGGCCGTTATAAATAACTCGTATCAGAAACATTGATTTATAAGGGACGAAAAATTATTATATTCTCTCGATAAATCTTCAGGGTTACTTGTTAACAGATATATTGTTTTATCTCGTGTTAATCTTTCAATTATTATACACTTTGTTTCTATGTTTGTATTTTTTTTCTTGTGTTATTTATTCTTGTCATGGGGACAACTTTTGTGAATTTTTGATGTTGCTCTAAATAAATTAGATGACTAATTGAGTATTTAACATATTATGACTTATTATAGTAACAACTTAACTTTGATAAATACACAATAAGATGTAAGATATTACTCATAGTCTAATATGATCTATATTAAAAGTCAGCCTACACATGCATTTTCACAAATAATTATAAAAATACAACTACGCAATAAGAAACAATACTTACATCTTGATTATTATTAATTATAATACATTGAAATATATTGTTATATTATTGTTAATAAATATATAAATCTATTGGTTGTTTATGTGTAGACAATGTCAACACATTATTATACTTACTCACACTACCGATCTATTTAATGACTGTAATGTGGTACATTATTTCACTACAAGAAAGTGTTCGATGTCAGGATGTGTTGTTATACACAATATTACTCCATTAGATCTCTTGTTCTGACAAAATGTATTAATTGTAATAATTACACGCTTTGATGTATAACACAGACAGGGGACACCCTATTCTTGATACAAAACGTTTCCATGTCTCATTATATTAGCGTTTTAGTTAATTATTTATGACTAAATGATATAAAATAAGAAGTTCTAAAAATGATTTCTTAAAAAGTTAAATATTTATAAATTTATGTAATTTTTGTATATGACTGAGAAAGGGTTACCTAGATGTGTTAAAAGAGTGACATAAGTAAGTAATATTATTATTATGATGCTGCCTTACTAGCTATGTATATGGGTTTTCAAAGAAATATCATCAATATTATTAATTGCTCTGTTTTTATCTGGGTAGCCTTGTTTTGTCCTAAAGAAGTAATGCAGACCTTTAATATTGCAAATAGCACGCGTGAACAGTAAAGGTGAACAATTCAAATCTCATCCTTACGCCTACATAAAAGTACAGATAAGATTCTTTAAATTTGATTCTAACGTAACAATCTAAGCCATTCTAATGTAATATAATCAATAAATTGAGGCCAAAATCACTATAACCGTCGAATTATTCAAAGGTCATACACCTAAACCCTATAGCCATCAGGCAGTATTTAAAGCGACCAGTTTTTATTTAGTGCTACTCATAAGCGTTGTGTGTGTCTCATAAATAATTCAACATCACCGCGACACACCATTCATATTACACTGAGACTGGGACACCTACATTCCAAGGTTTGAAATAGGCGTCTTACTTGTCATTTACAAATAAAAAATATTGTTTGTGCTTAAAGAGATTAAAATAGAGTGTATTTACATAATTTCTGGTCTTAGAAGGCATAGTAATTGTTAAGAGGTGAAATTTGATGTTCACAAAGCTGAAAAGAAAAGTTAGAGTTTTAATGTATATTTCTTTTATTTAAAGAAATACTGGATATTAGATTAAAGGACGTTATACTAAATCTCAAAATGTAAATTGCCAAAGGCAAATCAAGGATTTATTTAACGTAATAATTTATTAAAAATACAAGTAATAGGATTGGATTAAAAATTATTGCAAACTGTATTCAGCAGTCTTCCACAAGAAAGCAAACATTATAATTAAATAAAGTTTATACTTTCTACAACAAAATGAAAAAAAATAGAAAAATATTTAACCTTGAAATATTATAATCAGGCCAGACTTATAGGAAAAATTATTTGAACCGAAAACAATGACAAGACAATGAAAGTATTATAAAATTATATTCTTTTGTTTGATATAAATATTGTTACTTTCTACCAAGATATTTCTGAGAAAATTTTAACCATTTATTTTTACTGAAAACACAAAAAAAGACTTATCTAATGTATTATTTCAGCAATAATTTTAAAAATTGTATTCTTTTGGAAATCAGTTTCATCGTTTAATAAATAGTTATAATTATATCCTTTAAATTGTACCTATTATATAATATAATTTGTTTACACCGGAGTAAAGCTTTTAATCTAATTCATCAATATTCCGGACCGGACGGTGATAATAATGTAGAACAACGGACGAAACTCCTCCGCTTCTGTTAGCATTACGTGTGATATTGACTCGAGAAGTCAATAATCTAAGTTGTAATCTTACATACTCGTATGTAAATAACCTTTTCCTTTCTCAACATTCAACATCCTCTCGCCATTAAAGAGCAGAAATTTCGAGGAATATATTCATGAGATATAAGTCGTACAATTTCGACACGATATTAAACGTCCCTTCTGTACTTTTGTAATTTATTGAATTTGTTGGATTTTATGTTTTTATTTATTCTAGACTGAAGTGTATGTAATAAAGATTGTCAGAATGTTTTACTATACTTTTTGATTATTATTATCGATGCTAAAATATAAAATTATGGAAACTTACAGAATGCGGACGAAAATGCAAGAACATCGGATGCTTCAACAGCGCCGTGCGTGCTGGAGGAACACCCGTGCTCCTTCGAACACACCTCGGGATGTGTAACTTATTGTTGTTAAGTGTCAATAGATGACTCAGTACTGTTTGTCTGTTTGTTCTTTCACGCATCATGGAAAAACTTAACGGTTCTTCATAAAATTTTGCTATAGTTATAGTTTATTGTTCCAGGCAACATATAAGTTGCAAATGCAGACTTTCTCTTTTTATTCGAGAAAACACAAAAATTAAATTATATTATAATTATTGTATAGCAAAGTTTACTTATTTTTTTATTTTAATTTGGTTTATTGTCGATTTATTCTCTAATTTACTACATCCGATGCCTTTTTCTCTGGAAAAACTGTTATTTTTATGTTGAACCTTAAAATTTGTTTTGGATTATAAGAACAGTAAAAGTATAAAAATAGGGATGTATATTTTAAGGGAATTTAATGAAAAATAAAATTGATAGGAATATATTAGTATGTAGAATAAACATTTTTAAGAGTTCCTACAATAATTTAATTTATAGTTACCTTAAACTGAATATAATTTAAATAATAAAATAATAATGATATTCGAACTACGAGTACAGCTAAAATAGTAACTTCTTTATTTGATTAAATTTAGTACCGAATGTAAAGTTTCTTAACAAAATAACAGAGTGCAAGAAAGTGGTCGCTTCTTCGGTTTCATTCGAGGACAATAGATTGAAAACATGAAGATGACTTGATATTTCTAACTAACATTTATTTGATGTTATAATAATTCAATTTCAAAGAACTTTCAATTACTTTTATTAAAATATATTTGCTACAGAGCAAATGAAAACATTCGGCAAATTATGTTTCTCAGTAGACACTCTACATGAGAGTAAAATACATCGAGGTATACATTCACAAGTGCTCACTTATTTGATGCTTTATTGTACATTAAAAATATCTATAATAATAAATAGTCATCTATATATATATTTCTTATCCGAAGATACGTAATTTCTTACGACAAAATGCCCATGAATCGTCAGTATAAATGCAGCATTTTTTGCACTATTTACGTCTAACATGTCATTTGCTTACCACTGGTAGAATGGTATCACTTACAGATTACTTTATATTCTATATAAAATGAAACTCACCCAAAAATATATTCATATAAAAGTTCATTACTATAGTAGGTACACTTTCAAGAAACCAGTAATTAATCCCGCTTCAAAGGCAAATGAACTTCTGAGAAAGGACTCCTAACAATTCAAAATCAACTTTCTCTAAGAGAGTACTGAAACCGAGTGAAATGCTAAACTTTGGAGAGATTTACATAACACCGGAAAGTTCAAATCAACTGATTTACCAATTCATTTACAACTTCGAAACTTTCATTATTGATGTCTTCGGGCTCTCTCAGTTTTTCTTTTAATTGTTGATTTCTATCAGTTCATCGATAAAATAATAATTGGGTTAAAAAATAAAATATGAATTCAAATAATATAGTATTGCTAAATCTATCTCAATAAACTAGTTTTTATGAATCAAGTTTTTTGTTTGAAATTTAGTTTAATAAATGACACTCTTAATTAAAATAATTTAAAACTGAGATATATATTAATGCTTTTCTTCTTATTTTTTATTATATATTCTCACATACACATATTATACAGTATGTTGAATTTAAAATTATAATACAAAAAAGCAAGTATATACTATTCATTTTTTTTTATAAGAATCTGAAAGATATTTTTTTTTTTGTAGGTTCTGAAAAAATGTTTAATCATTGAGAAGAAGAGGCACATAAAGTAGGACCTGGAGGAAGAAAAAATATAGTTTTTATAGCAATAAGCGGCCATTTGGAGCTCAGTCCTTCCGGAGTATCCTTACTCAATCTACTATCTAGTAAGTTAAGAGATATTAATTACTTTTTTCTAACAGGATTGTACAAAATATTTTTGTATTGCTTAAAGAATTGATGATATTTATAATTCGTTTCCATTAATACTTTGCAAATTAATTTATCAAAGCGTATGATTAATATCCAATAGAAATTAAAAAAAATACATGAAACTTTTTTTGAATAAATATTAAACATGTAATTCTTAAGTGCCTCTAAGATTATACATCTAATACTTAAGATCCGAAGTACCAATGAGAGAGGAAGCTCTACGAGGTTTAAACATGATATAATAAATGTTAGGTTTTGTTATGTAAAAGAATTATTTTTGATAATATTTCGGACAGCCGTTAAAAGCATTTTTTTATATTTCCCAGGAACAGAAATGTTTACTGATCACAGTTATCCTACTTTTTTTCCTGTAACTCTGACGATAGACTAGAATTTAGATATTATGAAATATTTTTTTTTACAAATTTTAAGACAGTAGTTCTATCAAAGTAACTAAGTAATAACGAAATTCCCAGCATAGCCCTCTCCATCGCACGCTGAGTGACTTTAAGCCTCTCTAATAGTCTCTTTGCGAATTATATTTCTGATATATGTAATAATTCATGTTTATTAACTCACTAACTTAGACAAATCTACATCATATGTTCCCGCGATGACGACTGTTCAAGGTATAAAGGGTTAAAAGTTTGATATGAAAAAAAAAACACTTATATGACAGTTAGTTATACACTTTCGTATTGTAACGTTGAAGTTGGCGTAATTTTAGTGGCTTATAACTTTATTAAGATATTGTCACTTTTGTTAACAATAGTTTATCTTAGGGAGGAGTATGGATTATATGATAGGACCGCACTTAGGCGTTGTGTACACAGAGATTTTGTTAACATTACGTACAATTAATCTCACTGGGCTCATTGATGGAGCATAAAAAAGACAATAAAATTATGTAAAGTGACGCTAAAGAATAATGAAAAATAAAAATATGAAGTCATAAGATTACATTTCATTGTTTATAAGAAATTTATGAAAATGGACTTTACGACTATTGTGGTCCGTAACTTGAAAATAAATAGACTTGTCGTAATTTTACCGAAATAAAGAGCAGAGCCTTTTCATTTTTTTGATTCGGCTTTATATCAGACAATTCCTGGAAAAAATCATATTAGTTTCTGAAGTTTGGTTACGTAATAATAGATAATAAAAATATTACTTAACATATACCAATTAAATAAAAACACCGTCTAATGAAAATAAAATCTTTTAAAGAATAAATGAGAAACATTACGTATAGTACCTACATATTATACACATATATGTCTATATCTATGTATGGTCCAAGTCCATCTCGCTAATTTTATGACGTCACGTTTCACGACTGCTTCCAGATTATGAGTTCTGTTTATTAAGTTACACATTTTGTTAATCAGGGAAATATTAAACTAAATTTGAAAATGTTAATATTTGACTTTATTAAAAATATAAGTAATGGAACGGAATATAAGTAATGAAACGAAACTAATGTTAACAAAAGACATCTGAATAATAAACAAATAGTTATCCATAGTACTATAATATAATAGTATTAAATGTTTAGAAAGTACCACCTCATAATATTAATTAAAGGTGATAGAGGGTAGGATCGGGTGAGAGCAAATGTCAAGGGTATCAGGGTGAGGTCGGTCACGCAAACGAAGCACTTGGAATGAGTATTATTTGGAATAAAGGGTCTTATTAATAACATTTATTTTAATATATATTTCGATAATAGTATTTACATAAATTACATATTTGGGACTTTCTCATCATACTTATTCTAACTGCTTAGCTCAAACTTTAAAAAAATGACTTGAAAAACCTTGCATCTTCAGCCACTACATGCCCTACTGTCATTAAAAAGTGACACTTAGAATTATATATATTTAGAAAGTCATATATCACTTGAAGGATTAACGGCTCGTTAACAGCTCGTCTGTCATCTTCGTTTGTTACTTCAGCCGCTCCAATGACCCGTATATTTATCTCTAATAATTAGCAAAAATATCTTGTTCGATAGTTGAATTTTTGCTGACGGAATCGCCATAATTTTCATTGTTTTATTTAAAGGATGTAGTGACTGTTAAATGATGTTCTCAAGTTCCTGGAAAATATACAATATGCATGAAATGAAGCATAAGAGATCTTGACGAAGTAACCAGGAAGATATTTAGACTGAAAACTTATATAGATTATGACTAATATATGATTTTGATATGAGAGAAAAGTTGGCAGATACTTTTGTATAATCTTTTTCAATTCTCGACTTCCTGTTTATTATATGGCATTGCTAAAGTTTGTATTGCTATTGGTATGAAACTTGATTGTAATGTATCGATAGTATTGCATACATTGAATGCTTATTTAATTTATGAGCGTTTTATGAAATGTTGATATGTTTTAAAGATAACACTTATACAGTGTGGTGAAAACAAGATATTCAAAATCCTATTAAAACGCATTCATTGTTTTTGTGTTGTGCCAAAGAAAGAAAACACACAAATTACAATTTCGGTTCAATTCTTTGACTGTATTGTATTCTTTGATTATTATGATTGTACGATAGATAAAATTCTATTACTTTCTTATTTCGTGTGATTATTAAAGTGAGTCGATTGTCGGTTTGTGCCACATTCCACTTCCACATCGCTCTATCTCATTCAAGTGTGAAACATTTCCGTAAAACATGACTTACTCGTATATTAATTTGACTCTATCGCGGTATTAGCAAACTGTTCCTGGCAGGTTGACATAATAGTATAGGATTTTGGGCACTAACTCCTTGAAAGGAAGTCCTCCCTCGCAAAGCTAGACATTTTTATGACCGGTAATACAGCACCTACAACGTCGGTCTACAGTCTACAGTATATACAGACATTCATTGTTCATGTTTTATGTGCTAATTATCCATTTAACAAAATTAGGTTAGACCCTTTTTATAAGATATTATGAGGTAAAAATAATACTCGATTAATTAAAGCACAACTTCGAATTCAAAAATCTTTGAGAACAGGTAATAACTTTCAACTTTTTCATACAAATCGAAATTATAAACACATTTCTTTGATTTTATTTCCACTGGTTTCTGTGTAATAATTAGATTAAGAAGCATAAAATATTTCTTTTTTCATAATGTGTATAGAGTCTTAAGACATCGTTTATGCTAAGCCCAACAAATGTTATTGATATCGCTACGTAAAAATATTCCCATCACGTGTTTTATTTTACGTTTCTCAAATTTAACAAAGTAATTAATAGAGAATTTAGGATTTATATACAAACACTTTCCGTAACATTAAACCTTCTTTGATGCATTTATAACTTTTCAATCAATGTTTTATCAAGCTCTAAATGGAATTTCTCCTTGGTACTAGATGAATACAAGATGAATTGACTACATTTTCTATTGATGACATCTGGAACCAGTTGCCTTTTAGTTTATTGTAGGAGTGTCTACGTTAGTTACATTTACAGTGTTCAGAGAGTATCGTTTTTTTAACTGATTGTATGCATCCTTTGTCACCTAAATTGTACTTGAAGATTCAGTGGAGGAAGAAAACGAAAAGAAAAATTAAGTTTGTATGAAAACAATTCTTATAAGTCTTTGTACTAAATGGCAACAGCAGTACCTGACCCTTCCTTACCTGAAGGTATTAAATTACTTAACTCTTACCTGAAGGTATTAAATTACTAAATTGCAATTTATAACAAGGGTTATTTGATATTACTCCTGTTGAGGGATATAATACCTTGGAAACTATTATCGAATTCTATTTATTGTTAGCATATCCACTACCCGGTTTATAAGCGTAGTTGGAAAAAGATAGAAAGTTTTAAAACATGAACGGGTGTTATATTGTCTTTACATTTTAACTATAATAATTAAATTAAAAAAAACACTTTTTACCCATTCGGACCAAAACTCTGTTAGTGCAGACCCTAATCCTTCCGCTCATTGACTACGCTGATGTATGCTGCTCTAATATCTCAGAATATAATTTAGATAAATTGGATCGTCTTCTTAACAGTTCCATTCGTTTCATATTTAATCTCCGTAAATTTGACCACATCTCTCAGTACCGCTCTAAGCTTAAATGGCTACCTATCCGCGAAAGAAGACGATCCAGAACTTTATGTCAGCTCTTCTCTATCCTGAATGATCCAGCTTCTCCTCGATACTTGAAATGTAAATTTCAGCTACTGAGGTCAACTCACGATTTACATCTTCGGTCAGATTCTAATCTTAGCTTATTTGTACCTTCGCACCATACTGGTTTTCTTTCTAACTCTTTCACAGTACACGCTATTAAACTCTGGAACGGCCTCCCTGATGTGCTTCGACGTGCCCCGAATAAACTTGTGTTCAAAAAACGTATCCGTAGATATCTTCACCAGAAATGACATAACCATCCTTCTAACTTTTCATAATTATTTTTGCGTAGTGATATTTATATTTTGGCATAATATTATCCTCATCTTTATATATACATCATTGTTTTACTATCGCCCTATGCATGTTTGTATGTATGTATATGTATGTATATGTTTGTATTTTTTTTATATATTTAATATATTTATACGTATTCATATAATATTTATATGTAGTACAAGTATTTATATATATTTATATATGTATCCATTTGTGTATTAATTGATATAAACATAAGTTGTGCGTATTTGTCTGTTCGTTTTCTATTGTACCCCTCATTTGTTTTTTCTGTATTTTATATTTCGGTTGACTGGTAGAGAATGCTATAGCATTAAGTCCGCCATTTGTATAATTTGTACAAAAAAGTTTTTAAATAAAATAAATAAAAAATAAATTATAAATTTTAGTTTCGTTGGCGTTTTATAACTTAATAAGGTTTTTCAATATTCTGTTCAACTTACACTAAGCTTTGGGACATACAATCCCCTTCACGTAGTTGTCTGTTATTGCTCCAATCAGCCATTCAAGAGACAGTTCAACGCGAGAGAACGTATAAAATTATCGTTTTATTAAAACAATTTTTAAATAATTTACATAATATCATATTGTGACTACAATAATTACTAATTCGAGTTACATATCATATAAACGTTAAGTTGGTATTTCATTACTTTAATTGAAAATGTTAATTGTAACTTAATACAAACATTTTTTATCTCTTTTAGTATATATTTATATAAGTTTGTGTGTGTGTGTGTATACAACATAACAAAGGAAACAACAATTCAATAAATCATACAAATATTCAATAAAAATAAATGCTGTAAACATAATGTCGCGTTACTCATGATTTTTGGGCAGTTCAACTGAAACTTCGTATTTAAGTTTAAATAGAGAAGTTTAATTAACTCGTAAATAGTGAGGGTGTGTTCTAATAAAAGGTCTTATCCGCTACTTTTCTTTATTCATGGCATCCTTCACATACTTTTGAGTTTTTGATTATGCCCAGTTATTACGTAGTATAATTGTTATAAACGATTATTGCGTAGAAAAAAAAATACTATATTAGTAAAAATAAGTAATTAATCACAAAGAATTGTTGAGATATTTTCATAGAATAACAGAGTAAAAACCTTTATAAGGATTAAAAGTTTATATCATTTGTATATATAACGAAGATAGGTCCATAAATCATTTTGAATCATAATTGAACAACGCTCTTGCAGCTTCCATTAGCTTGCATCACTTATTCATAATGTATGAGAGTTGTTCTACCCTAAGTTTCATGATATAGAAAATAAATTTTTCTTTTTCATATTGTAATACAAACCATGTTTACCGTTATTATTTATTTAATGATTGTGCATGATTATGTGATTGCGAATAATCAAATATATATATATATATATATATATATATGTATGTATTGTACTTAAAGTATTTGGGAAAAATTTTATTAATTACTTTGTTATACTCGGAACCAACGATCACAAACACAAAACACAAAAACGAATGTATTAGACATTCGTTTTTAAGGCTTTAGGTACGAGTAGATTAATAACATTACCGCCAACTTATTTTTTTTTATTAAATATCATAATTTGAAATTAAATGTTTTGTTATTATTATTAAACGTTAAAATCTAATAAAATATATTTGAAGTCCCTAGAGTAAACCTAAACAATCAACAAGTTAACAAAAACACAGGAATGTTAAATATATATTTGTTTTGAGATAATAATGTAACAGTTTAATAAACAGAGAGAAACAGAGATATGATAATGTTAATCCGTGAAAGGATCGTACTACAAACAAAAAAGGGGTATATGAAAATTATTTTAAATGAATTGCCAAGCCAATTTATAACATGACATGAATGTATATTTTAATTATGAACTCTTTAACTTAAACATTTGTTAGTAACGTGTTATAAAGATTAATCTACAAAATTATTTTAAATTATCTATATTCACATTTTATCTTGCATTTTGAATCCTTCTCATCTTGATTCAATTTTTCTTTAAAAATATATGCATGTTATAGTTAAACGTTTTTCTTTTGTTACAAGTATTATGATTAGATCAGTTGTGAAAATATAAGTATCCATTTCCTCTGTTAAATCACAGGCCACGTGTAAGCCGCAGGGTATCATAATTCTTAAAAACTGATCTCCCATAGATACTAATGGATTAGTGGTCTGATCTCACATGGGGTTGAAAATCATACTTGTTTATTATTATGAAACTTTTGATGTAACTTTTCCTTAATCACGAAGAAGGTCTCATTATTGTAAGAAAATAATGTTTTGAAGATTGTATATCTGAGACGATATAAAACACAGCCTCATCAAAACAAGTGCAACAACACTCAAAAATGGAAAGCTTTTGTTGGGACAGTATGACAACATCAATATATGTAATTTATAATATTAACTAGCAGACCCGGTCACGCGTTGCTGTGACTATTGTTTTTGATATATTACATTGTACTAATCTATTTAAGGGGTAACGTTCAGAGTACTTCTGTCATGAAAATCATAATGTTTTCTTACAGACGATATTAAGCAAAAATAGAAACAAAATTATTTTTTAAATTTAATCCAAATTTATAACACTATTTGTAAATTACAAAGTTTTTAGTAAATAACTTGGAATACTAAACTTACGAATGAGGTAGGTAGGGTAGATACATCATTCGTAATTATTCAATCCAGTCAACAGATACCGCCATCTTTTAGAATTGTTAGAAGCTAACTGCAAAATAATAAACAAATAATTTACAATAAAATAATATTGTGACTATGAATTGAGTTGAAAATTATTCTATCTTTTAAGTTAGATCAAACTGTACGTGGTAAGTAAATTTATTAAAATCGCTGAAGTAGTTTAGGAGTCCATCGCGGACAAACAACGTGACACGTGATTTATACATATTAAGATTTCTGGTGGATCTTTTTTATCATTTAATATTTTAAATAATATGATAAATAAATCGTAAAATTATCCTTTTTTTAATATGTTACTTTATCATTTTAATAAGATGAAATAAAGAATAATGAAATAAAACGCACATAAGTATTTTCAGTAATCGTATTAATAACAAAAATCTGTTTTATTTTTATTGTAGTGCTTTATGATACACAATGTTTTTTGTTTGATTACCTGGTGAATGCAAACAAATCTGATGGTTTTACAACATGGGAACAGGCAACATACAATTGACCCCTGGGACTTATTTATGGTCATAGCAAAAGCAAGCCGCACTGGAAACTGTCAGCCGGAATCATTGCGATGCGTGGTATCAACACGTCTTCTCCTTTATACTTTCCTTTCAGTATAGTTGCTTCTATCACGTTGTTCAATAATTTTTTTGTCGCTAACCGTTTGCCGTTGCAAAGACGTGATTGGTTGATATTTTTCAACATTATAACTAACGATAATTAAAGGTTTAATTGAAGATTGTGAGGTGGGAATCCTGGTAAATCCAGCGAATTTAAAAATTCAGGCGGATAGTTGACGACATCATACATCAACTGATATATCCTCAATTCGCCTGTAATTTGTTCTTGAATTTTGAAATGTAATTCATTTACATCTATGTTTTTTTGCAGCCAATATAGCCCTTTCGCTCAACCAATCATGGTTTCTGAAATTTTGAGCAACATCTGGAAACACCTTTTGAATAAGTTCATCTTTTGATCTATTTAACTGACAAAAACTTTGAGGAAAGCTAATGCAACCAGTCAAGGTGTCTATAGGAAATTTGCCATTACCAATGTCAATGAGTTGTTTAGAGAATATGTCTCCAGATTGGTCATTTTGCAACTTGATACGCATATTCTTGCTTAAATGTAATACCTTCACATGCTTCCACAAATTGGAGGACTTTAAATATGCATTAAGTTCTACGGCTGGCGTTGATCGTAGAATCACTGGCAACATTTGACGAAAATCTCCTGCTAATAAAATCATTGCAACACCAAATGGGTTATGATTGCTCCGTAGATCTTGTAAGGTTCTATCTAAAGCCTCAAAAGATTTTTTATGTGCCATCTTGCGTTCATCCCAAACAATCAATTCACATTGCTGCAAAACCTTTGCCATTGCAGAGTTCTTCGAAATGTTGCAGGTTGTGGTTTCGTTGCTTTGCATGTGTAATGACAATTTTAGTGCTGAATGAGCTGTTCTAACACTTTCAAGCAAAGTTGATGCGATTGCCCATGAAGCGAGTGCAACTGCAATTTTATTTTGTGAGCGAATTGTTTTTGTAATATCAATGAAATAAAAAAAAAATCCTGTACCACCAGGTGCATCTAAGAAGTAAATCCCTCCTCTTTTATCATTTATTACTTTCATAAGTGTATCAAATACATACTTCTGTTGTTCATTCAATAGTGGAAGATTTGTTTCAATTAATTCTTTCCAAGTATTGAGATCATACAGTTTTTCTCGGTGCAACTCTTGGTTAAAACCATCATGCATTGGACGATTGGGCGCGGCCAGGCCTAATTGAAATAATAGTTTGTTTGACATCATCAAGCATATGTCCTCAATTGAAATCAATACTTCATTGTAAATTTCTTCGCTTATTTGTATATTTGGATTTCCCCTTCTAATCCGTATTTGATACAAAATATCATCACACATATTATGTTTGTACTTGATTCACAAATCCTTTGGGTTTGATGGGAAGCATGTAGATATGATTATAGAAAACAATGTTCGTATTTGATGAGCTTGTGATGATATTACAGCATCATTGAGAGTTTGATCCCAATGAGCATTTTTCTAGCAATCGCAAACGTTGGCAAGCTTTTTTGTATGATCCACACAAATCACCATCAACAGTTCGTACATGTTGGAATGATGTTGGGCCACGTACATTGTCTAATAGCAGTCGTGAATAAAAACTTTCATCATTGCTGTGATGTACTGCATAAATTCGACCAATCGCATCGGCAGAATATACATCTGGGTATCCTGAATTTGGTTTTCCTTGATTTCGTGGTATAAATCTCCTTAAGGATTGATTCCAAGTATAATATTTTGGCATTTCAGAATATAAAAATGTTTGAGCAAAAGCATCGTTTTGGCATGTCAAAAAAAACTGGTTAATGTAATAGATGGTGGCTGTACAGCTCTTTGTACTGCGTTCTGTGCTGTAAAATATACTCTTTGCCCATTTTCTAAATGCACAGCTAAATGATTAACAGTAGGGTGTCTCTCATGAATAGGAAAAGAAAATATTCGCCAAACTGCTTCATTACTACTAATATAGCGACCCATTTGGTATTGGGTAACTTCATCATTGGAATTCTCTGCATTAATACCAATCACAGCCATATCACTCCCTTTGGTTACATATTTGCAAATGTATTTAATAGATTTTACTGAATGGCAAGATTCAACGTTGATGTGCGCTTTGAAGGTCTTTGATAAAATGAGTGAATATGGAACAATCCACCGATTATCTATTTCAATATCTTGTTGATTTAATTTGACAATTGTTGATCTTCCATTTTCTGCTGTCGATCGGCGACGATACAAAGGATAACCGTCAATACCATTGATTGTTTCAGATATTAATGTCCGTGGATATCGTTTTGAACATTTACCATCCACCATACATGGTAAATTTTGATTAAGAGTTCCATAGGGACCATGTACCATGTTTTTGATAACTACCTCATGCAATCCAGGATCTACTTATACATTAGGGATTTCAGCTGATTACTGCATCAACTTCATTTGACTTTATCTTGTCAACTAACCAAATCAAAATATGTGCATGTGGCAATTCCCGTTTCTGCCACTCCACAGAATGCATCCAGTGCGGCGGCGTGTCTCTCCAAACACATAATTTTTCACAATGAAATCCATTAAGGATTTCAACTTTTGTATAAAGACTCTGCCTGTGTCTATTTCTATCCAGTGTGGATTGCATGTAAATGTGATGAACAAATCTGCTGTACCATAATGACAAACATATGACATGGCATTTTGAGCATATTCATGCATATGTCGAGGGCTTACGATGTATGTTGCTGGAAGAATAGTTATTCGACTAAGATTCTGTGCATTATCATCAGTATTAATCGCATCTAGAAGGTGAATATACTCTTCAGATCTGAGTTTTGTCTGATTCAACCTGATGAATGTTAATCTCTCCGTTTCAATTTTAACATACATGTCTACAACATACTTGTGATATAATCGCCGACGTTTGAGTATGTGATTGTCATCATTAGGCGGTAGGAATAATAGTTCATTGAACTGACTTTTTTGCTGGTTTTAGAACCTAAAAATAGATTTTTGTTTTCATAACATTGAAAATTAAAAAAAATAATATAGTGGCTGATAATATATCTCCTTGCTAAACTAATATTTTTTATTACCTGTAATGGGATTTATCATCTTGTTTGAGAAATCATAGCCATCTTCACCATGCCAAAATATAATGGGATATTGCAATGCGTCATATAAGCGGTGTGTTTCCTTTATACGTTGTAATTGATCATTCCGACGATGTAAAACAATATCAAGGGATTCCAAGTTTTCTCCAACTACAACGATGGCAACTTCATCAATAGTTGGTGCATTAAAACGTCTTGCATGTTGGCCAACAGGTGTTTTATCGGCTCTGATTACAATTTTGTGATTATCAGATGGCATCAGATCCAGTGCAGTTTTAAACAACATAATCAATTGATTGTACTCATGAAATAAAGTTTGTAATTGTTCTACAATAGACCTCTTTACTGAATTGTTATTTGAACAACGCATATCAATTTCTTGTGGTGAATTGCCAATGAAATAAATTTGCAGGAATTTAAAATTGCTATCTGACACTGGTAACAGTGAACCTGCGCTATGATATAGTTGGCCTTGTATCTGTAAATTAAAAAAACATGATTTTTGTCAAATATAAATAATATTTGTTCGTAAAAAGTATATCTGTCTCCTAATTTGAATCCCCAATTTATAATTGATATGCTTAGGTATGTCAATATGTAATAATTAGTTGTAACTAATATCCATCATCAAATAATTATATTGTGTTTCAAAATAATAAAAGTATTGCTAATACTGAATCACCAAATAATATTATGACTAAGTAATATATTTCTTCGGGATTAAGGAACTGAAGGTAAGTGACACACCTTTACTTAATTAACAGGAAATTTTGTTCACTAAAATAATAATGATTAACTGCTATAATACCTGCCTTAAAATTTGGCATGAAATTTTCCCGAACTACCATTGTTGCCCCAAATGACGTCATTTGAAAGCAATTTTTATATTGTTGGATATTTAACAAAAAGTGTATGGAATCTGGTTCTTTTCCTGAAACCAATGAGTACAATGGCTCTGGTGGCAGATTCAATGGTATCAATTTCACTTTCCCATTTGCGCAACACAATCCATTGGCTTCATTTGCCTTACAATGAGAGCAATCCAAGTTCATAGATCCAATAGTAACACATTGGTGGTTACTGTAGTCAATTGACAAATCATAATTGAAAGCAGCTCGATTCAAACTTTCGGGATTATTGGTTGAATCTCTCGCTCTCGCTTCCCGCGTTCGTGATAAACGAATTCTTTCACGTTCTTTTCGGTCGTCACGTTCTTGTGCAGTATGATAATATCGGTAATTGGTTTGGTTTGTAGCATTTCGGGTTCTTCTACCTAAATTAATTCGTCTTATAGGAGGCATATCGAATATACTTACCTAAATTATGCCACATGCAATAATTACTAATCACAGGTATTAAAACACTTTCCACAAAACACGATATAAAACAATCAAAATTAATTATTAAATATTGGGTAGACCTCGAAGAATTCGGTCTGCCCATTCATTTGTCCCCTACTTTCGAATTTTGGAAAAATTTCTTCACAGGAGGTCTTTTTATGGCCCCCTGAGTCCGTAATGACCATTGGTCAAAAAGTTTATATATATATATATATATATATATATATATATATATATATAAATATATATATATATATATATATATGCGTGCGTGCGTCCAGATTCGACTTTTGTCAAAACTAGATAAACCGAAAACCTAACTTCAATAACTTAGGGGTGGGGGTAAAAAAACCGAAAATTTTAGGAAAAAAATCATAACTTTTTTCTGGTAAACATTCTTACATTACAAGTATTTTTAATGGAAAGGTTACTTTTTACTCTAAATTTAGGTACCAAAAGTTTTTCCGTAATAGGTACCGTTTCCGAGAAAAAAAATAAAAACCACTTTTAGCTTGAAATTTTAAGGTAGGTAAAACCATGGCAACTTTTTACTGGTAAACATTCCCTCCTCGCAAATATTTTTAATAGAAAGCTTATTTTTTACTCTAAATTTAAGTACCAAAAGTATTTCCAAAAAAGAAACCTTTTCCGAGAAAAAAAATAAAAACCGCTTCTTGCTTGAAAATTTTTGATGTAAACAACGGCATCATGTGTTATTCTTAAGTAGTGAGTTATATTTTAAACGAGTTACACACGAGGTCTACCCACGCGTGTCCCCCTGCGAGCACGGATTTTTTATAAACGCTTTTTAACGCGGTTTGTTTGACAGATGCAATGACGTGAAAACTGATGACAATTTATGTCGCATTCCAAAACTAAAACAAAAGAAAGAATATTCCAAGGCCAATCAAATCTATAGCTCTTCAATTTTTTGACTTTTCAATTCGGTCGGGTTCACGATATTATCACTTTTGCGTAAACATGCACACACATATATTTGATTGAATTTGAACTTTGTGCAGAGACAATAAAGTGCGAATTGACTCTTCGACGTTAGCACACACCTACATTATTTAGACAAAAATGAGTGCTTGTAATTTAATATGAACTTTATTGTATAGCAATACAGTTCAAATTGACTCTTAATTTAGTTAGAAAATATTTAAAAATAAGTAAGGGCTCTTTTAGGGTTTTCCTGGAAATTATTCGAATTTTTCTCGCCGTAAGAACCATCCTTGGGCTTCAAGGAATATTAAAAAAAAAGAATTGTTAAGATTGGTCCATGCGTTGTTGAGTTGTGCGCTTACCAACACATTTTGCGATTCATTTTTATATAATAGATATGATTTGATGATGTTAATTTTATTTACGTCATTTATATAATAAAAAATAAGGACACAATATTCTTATATACATAAATCAATTAATAATATTTGTTTCACTAATTAATTAATTGATAATATAATAACTTTTACTTATTAAACTTAACAATAGCTCCTGTAATAAAGAGTCTTGTCTTCATTATCCTTGCAACCTCTTAATTATCGGAGTTGGTATATTAAATTTCATATTTATGCCAACAGATGTTTACAACGAATACTGTTTTGCGTTAAAATTTACCGTCCATGGCGGTAAATTTCTAGTTCGTTTATTAATATTCTGTTTTATATTTTGAAGATGCGATTAACATTTAAACTTCTATTTAAAATCTTCATATTAAGGTATAATTAAACTTGAATAACATGTTACTTATAATTCAATTTTATAATACATCCCTACCTACAATATCCTAACTTTAAAACTAAACTAATACCCTAGATTTGTTTCTTTCCAAATGAGGCAACTAGCTTTAAGCGATACAGGAAAATTACTTTTTGGGTATCAAAAACTGCTGCAAGAGCAGCCTTTGGGTGGACAAACTATTTTTACTTTATTCATTGTATGACAACAACAACAGAATTTTATAATTGGAAAGTTTGAGTATACTTATTCTTTTTTTGATTTAATGTATATAATATATTCCTGTTATGTATCATTGTAATGATTTTATTAAGCGATAAATAAAAGTTTTGATCTGCCCATCATCCATTTTATGGAATTCCTTTTCATTAAGTGACATGGCCATTCTTTCATTTTAGTATTTGTCCCTACCAAGATAGCCTATCACTGGATAATATTACAAACTTAATATACCCGTTTCTAATTTTATCCGTTCCTGTTACACAGAATCAAAAGATTTCTATGAAATCGTATTTTAAAGTAAAGTTAATACTAAATGTTTCGCCCCATAGACTCGTAAAGGTGGTTCAGTAATATAGATACCGCGCAAGACTTTCTTTGTTTAAAAGTTGATTAAACTAATTATTCCATTCTCCATTTCAATTACTATTTATTGTATTTCGTAAAATACCTTTAAAAGTTGGCTAATGGAACTTGTTTTTTATTGATATGAGATAGCTCATTCTTTTTAAACCGAAATCTATCACATTGCCAAAATTTATTGTAATCAGTTTAGCATTAACGCCTAAAAAGGCAAAAGAATTGCAGACTTTCTCATTTTTAGTATTGTTATATAAATGTAAGTAGGTACCTACAATCTTAAACTAAAAATTGTAAATTAAAATCAAAAATAATTTCAAAGATTATACAACTTAGTATAAGCTGTTATTAAATTTGCTCCAGAGGAATAATACCTTTACTTATCAAAAGCGAGCTTTTGAAATGTCTGCTTTTTTCAGAGTCAAAGAAAATCAGAATGATGCTTTACTTTACAAACTCTGAAGAAGCTTCCTCTATTTTTATCCTTTTATCTCTAATTTTAGATCCAATTTTCTTTTTCTCAAGATTCCGCAAAATATAAAATAAAGGAAGTCAATTATGGTGGTATTAAGACAGTGTTGGAACAAAATACGGACAGTTAAAACTATGTTATAAATGAAATTGGAATATGACAGTAGTCATTTATATATTTTATGCAATGATTAAATTACTTCTGATAAAAAGATTTACATTTGACACATTACAAGTATTCAAATTGATATATTAATTTCTAACAGTTACTAAAATGATAATTTTTATTATTCGTATTAGTAAAACTTTTGTAAAAAATTCTTTGACTGAAATTATATCGATAATAGCCTTATAATTTATAATTACATAGAGTCATAATATTTTATGACTTGTAATATATATTATATCATAGTAAGATTTAATCATAATAAAGTATTTAATTTATTTACAGTAGCGCCAAAGTAGTGCCTCACATCCACTAAATGTCAGCAATATACGAGTAACGTTAGCTCCAGCTACCATGTCGTATTGTCGTGAATGTTCCGTCTCGTTACAATTTTGAACACAATATGTTACGTTTAACTCCAATTGTATATTTCAGTTTTATAATAACGCTGTGTAAAGATTTAGATTTATTTTCACTTTTATATCAAGTTTCAGGGAGACATTGTGATATTTATTTTGGATAGAAATATTATATCTCTAATTTGTGCTTATGGAAATCTTCGATTTACCTCTTTGATTTTATTTAAACTGACACTTGGTACATAAAAGACATTATACGACTTTTGTAGATTAATTTATTTTTACTACCCTTACAACTTTATAATCTCAGGGTACTGAGTATAAATAATCCCTGCAAGGGAACTTCAAGTTTTATTGTTTTGGTGAATTATAAATAAGTAAGTGGAAATAAAATATGAATATACGTATTAAGGCTACTGATAGTCTCTTGTGATGTGTGAAGCAATGATTTATCTAAGTGATTGGTAGCTTTGATAATGAGGTCATTTCACTCCACCAAGACTCTATCTCTCTTAATCATATATCTTCTTATCTATATAATAATACAATATTAATATGTACGGTGCTTAAACATGAATAATACTGGTTGCACGCGATGAGCCTAGAATTGCAAAACGAATGGGTGACCATAGGAGATTTTTGTATTCCGCTAGCTTTGAGATGGCGCACCCTGCTTCATGATTGGTCCCCAGCATTATTAAAATTTTATCTTAAAGCATTCCGAATGACTCTCTCAGATCAAAGTAACTTAGTAAGATGGGGCAAAGCGACCGAAAAATCTTGCAACATCTGTGGGGAGGCAGTAGGAGCCGCGAAACACTTGCTAGTAGGGTGTAGGGTATAACAACCACCAAAATATCAGTAGAGTTTGTAAAGGCAGGTTCGTCCAAAAAACATAAACTAAAACCTTATTCCATCTTAGACGCGTCTCCTGATTGAACTCTCATGATGGACACGTATGAAAGGCAATACAAAATCCCAGGGGATGTTTGTGTTTCGTCATCTAGGCCGGATTTATTCCTGTACTCAAAACAACTAAGGCGCGTTATACTTGTGGAGCTTACTGTACCCTGGGAAACAAACATACCCAAAGATCATACATTTAAGCTTAACAAGTATTACGAACTATGTAACGAACTGATCAGGAATAAATTTATAGTTAATTTGTATGCTGTAGAAGTAGGAGCGAGAGGTATAACAGCAAAAACTCTCTACAATTTATTTAAGGATCTCGGCCTTTCTAGAACGATCACAGATCATTTCTGGAACGTATTTCAAAGGCGGCTTTAGTAGTATCTTACGATATTTGGTTAAGTAGGGAGAGGAGCGTGAACAGTGAAGGTGAGCGTGTATGCGCATAGTAAATGGGCCCCTTAAACCTACACCTAGGTCGCAAGTCCCAGGCATTGTTTGCGCTCCTCTTCTTGCAACGCACTGGGCCCGGCACCCACACGGCGAATCCATGGAATGCTAAGAAGCTTCGTCTCAATTATAAATTATCAAATAAGACTATTTTTACTTATTATCAATTAATATTAAATGTACAATAGATGAAATATAGAGAAAGTTATAAGCAATCCTTGTGACAATGCCCAATAGTGACAAACCAATAGTGACAATGCAACTCATAGATAATTAGTATCACGCAGACTCATTTACATCTCAGTTCAATCAGCGCAGCTGTCTGTGAGATTTATTAATTTGCTCTCAACGTCTGCTCTGATTTATTCCGGACATTTCAACTTCAAATTCAACCTACTAAAGCCTTCTCTTATTCCAGAATTATTTGGTTAAATCGTATTTTATCGATATCGAAAGTAATATAATAAGTCCATATATAAAAATATTGTATCTCTACTGTATTTAACACTGTAGAAGATCTAATATCAAAAATAATCTCTACCATTGATCCCTTGTATAATAGCTTGATGATAACACCAATTAATATTTAATATATTTTTATATTGCTTATATTTATTTATAAAAACCTTGTTGAATGTAATTTTTTGTAACCAAAACCCACAAGGACTTTTATATAAAAAATTTAATTGTCTTATATATGTAAGATGTTTAATAAACAGCGATATATTGAGTTGTACTGATTATTCTATATTGCGGTTGTCAAGAATTATATTTCGTCCAATGAATATCGGACGTGACGACGCTGGCGGCAGATTGTAAAATTGTTATTCTAAACGTGTTGAGTTCTCACTGTATTGTTTTAGGAATAAATGTATATTCTGTTAAATATACTTTTAGATCTTAACAATTTGTCACACGTATGTGTGTATATGTGTATTGTAGACTCAGAATAATATTTTACAACGTTTAGAGTTTAATAAACTAAGCAGTTTTAGTCCAATTCATATTGAAATTTGTAAAACAAGTTACACATCTAACACAAAGTCTTAACAAACCTAAATAACTTTAAACTAGTTGCATAAATTGTGAAGAGCTTTATATAATTTACAGCGTCTACAATTACGACAAGCAAATTAAAGCAAACTTTAAATTAGTACCAGAGATTAAAGAAAATATAAAAATGTATTTCACTTACAAATAAATAAATGATGATTTCCAAGCATAACTGTAATATTGGAATAATTGGGGTATCAGGTTAATGTAACCTTGGATTGCTTTTAATTAAAATGTTGATAACTTCCGAAATCTTTATTATTAAATATTATAAATATTTTAAGAAATAAATATTGGTATATTCTTTGATTTATATTATACTGTTTTTTTTTAACACATTCAGTATATTAAGACCCATTGATATCAGTATAATAAATACGACTTGAATACACTCGACCGTCTATTAAGTTATGCCTTATAACATGTTTTTATAAAACATTCATTTAACACCTGGTATTGAAGAAATACAAAATTTATTTTGAGACTATTATTCCCGTCAAAGCAACGTGCCGTGATATACATTTTCATAATAAAGTCTGTTCAGTTGACCGTAAATACAACATATTGTGTTCATAATTGTAACGAGACAGACGACACGACGACACGACGTGATAGCTGCAGCTACTGTTATATTACTGACATTTAGTGGATATGGAGACACTTCTTCTTATATACTGTAGAGAAATGTCATGTACAATATTTACTTATGATATAGTAATCTGATGGCTACCGGGTATTCATTTATAAATAAAAGTTTAAATGGCAAATGAAGTGAATATAAATTACTTAATATTTGTGAGTGGTAAGGGTCGGTACCATAATTAATGGACCTTTTTTTATGTTAGAGGAGGGCATACGAGCTTGCGGGTCACCGATGATGTGTGATCACCGCCGCCCATGAACTCTTGCAACATTCGAGGATTCACAAGAGCGTTGCCGGCCTTGGAGGTAGGAGTATATGCCTTTTCGGAAGGTACCCATGTCGTATCTATTTGGAAATAGCGTCGAAGGAAATTCGTTCTACATTCGAGTGGTGCGCGGGAAGAAAGTCCTTGAAAACCGCACAGTAGAAGATCACCACCTTTTATAAAAATCCAATAAATATTTTAGGAAATAATATAGATTTAAAATTATCACCACCAAAAAACATCTACTATGCGCGATCAGCCACCGCTTCGGAGACTGAAAAATTTAGGACATTAAGAAACAAATAAAAAAAGTAAATAGGTGAAACAAAGAAACTTTCAAATGCGAGCGAAGCCTCAGCTAAAATGTAGTACTTTATTGTGAATAAATCTTGCCGTGATTTTATTCCAAGTCATTAGATGTAATGACGTATTTACAAATTATAAGACTGATTTTTGACATACTTTTAGTCAAAGTTTTACTAATATTTAAAATTTTCAGAGAAGTATATAAATTAATATACAAATTTCTTAATTTTTAGTCCTTGTTATCAGATATTATTTAAGTATATCTAATCATATCATGATAACATTTGAAGCCATTCAGGTTTGATTTTAAGCTGCCTATTAGGTATTTTCCTTCCTGTCTATAAATTCCGATACCATAATTGACTTCTTTTACATATTTAAGAAACTTTAGGAAAAAGAAAATCGGAACTAAAATTTGAGATAAAGGGATAAAAATAAAATAAGCTATTCAGAGTTGGGTATTTTCGAATTTTTTAAAGGAAATTTATGATTTTCTTTGACATCTAAAAAAACAGACTGAAAAAAGTCTGGCTTTGATCAATAAAATTTTATAACAGCTTTTTACAAAACTACATCACCTTTAAAATCTTTTTATATTTTAGTTTATAATTTACAATTTAAGATGGTAAATGTTACCTACCCTTACATAATAATAATACAAATAAGGAAATAAGGCCGCCTTTAAGCTTTGCTTGTGCGTACACTGATGAATAGATTATAATAAATTTTGTCAAGATTACAACTTGAAAAAGAATAAACTATCTTACGTCAATAAAAATAACCTGAAGTATATGATATAGGGGATATTATTTCTACGGTAAAAAAATTCTAAAGCATATTATGTGAATACCTATTAATGGCTAGAATTAATGAAATTTGCTCCTCCTCGTTCTAAATCAAATTATATTTTTGTAAAATCGGTACATACATAGTTCAATTGTAACGATAGTATAGGATACTGTATATACAGTATCCTATACTATTTACTATTCTGGTTATATATATATATAACCAGAATAATGATATAAAAAGTTGTTTTTACAGCCTTGTAGATGTTGACTCAGATAAAAGTTAATACCACGTTAAATTTACGGATTTAAGATAAGGGTCTGTATCTGTAGCCTCAAGTATTTACCATAATAAGTTTTTAAAAAGTATTCAGTTTGCAGATTTCTCTTTTATAATATGTATAAATAGACGGAAACTGTTAGCATCTCATTCGAGTGTATACAAAAGATAATATTTTTGGACTTTTCATCCCAATTGAAGTTAAAGTTAAATATATATTGAAACTTTGTTTGAACTCTGTTATATGTCAGTCAATTTATATTAATTTTAGTAAGTCTTGCTTTATGTTAAAAATAATGAATATAAGTATAGTTATTCAAACATTTAATTAGGATTAATTAGTAAAAGTTAAATTTTATTATAATTGTAAGCTCATCAGCAAATTATAAACACAACTACAAGAGAAGATAAATGACAACTTTATACAACAACCTTCGGAACTCTTGTTGCTATAATTAGAATTAATATAAGTTTTATAATTTGCTTGATTTAGTTATGAATGACCTTGATTATATAAAATGGTGATTTTTCATCCACCGTTTATCAAAAGTATACATACGTATACAGCTATAAACAGATAAAAATAAAAAAAATATATATTCTATTCGTTACTAAAGAACTCCATTAACGATTTCTCTCAAACATCTTTGTACAGGCAGAGTTCACTTACAGATTTATTATGTGTATAGATTGTTATCTATCTGTTGATGGCCGTCCACAGTACGCAACTCACAAAAAGTAAGGTGGGTTGGAATAACTGATCTGTCAATTATCGTTCCACCTTAAAATGTAAATACTACATTTAAAATAAATTACCACACAAAATATAAATCCGATTTAAGTATGTTTAAAAAATAAATCGGAAAAGCTAAATCCCCTAATCATCATTAACTCCTCTAATGTTTCTTTAACTTTTCACTATTTAAACGTGACAGTAGATCTGTAAATATTTTTACGATTGTAATATTAATGCACAGATACTTACCGCGTACTGTCACGAGACAAGTCATCTCGTTGTTGTAAAACAAAAATAAGTATTAAATCGTTATATATTTCCTTGTAGCGGTCCTAAACTATCTTCAGTGACGAAAACAAGATAGAATTTCCAAATTAACTTTGACCTTACAACTTACTGAAATAAATTGATCTTTGAGGAAGTTGAAGAGAACAAAGGACTCTTCATTATTTCTGAATATATCAGGAAAGAATATCGTATATTGATAAGGAAAAAAAACTAATCTCATTAAACATATTTTATTAATAATTTAATCTTATTTAACAATTTATTCCGTACATAATTACCTGACGCAAAAATATGCTTACTATAAATTAATAATAGATACTAAATAAGCAACTTTTATTAAGTTTTCAGTAATTTATATATTATATACATAAATATCTATTATTGTAAGATGTTAGACGCTGCAATAAATATTATTTACCTCTTCTTCTTTTTAATAAACAATAGTTTTAGTATGATGTTTGATGTTTGTACAAATATCCACTTTATTATTCTTATACAGTGTTAACTTACATACAGATATATAACCAATCGACTTTCATATATATTCACGTGGCATTTTATTGAAGTTGAAGATCATGAATATTCTGAAATACTATTTAATTCTGAATTATTATATCTCTTTTTCGCTTTAATAATATATTAAAAAGCAATGATACATTAGTCCTTTTAAATATTAATAAATAACTTGTTCATAACTTTAATTAACTACGGTCTCAAAATAACAAAAATGTTTTTTTAATACATTGCAAAGGCAATTTTTAAAAGTTGTATTAGTTTGGATTGTTTTATTACCACTGGATGTAACACGTAATACTCGTAATGTATCTAATAGCTATTGGGTCAGAATCGAGTTCAAACTATCAGCATTAATTTTCTACTACAGTCGCATCGCTCTAAATAATTTATATTGTTTTCATTGCACTTATATTGTTATTGTTATAACCTGGGGTTTAACATTATACTACGTAATAAAATTTTCGTTAAATAATATTTCAAAACTACATTTTAAAGCTAGAGCATAACAATCCTTACTAGTTTACTGCAGCTAGTCAGTCAATAAATTTGCATCAAGCCTTGGCCAAGGTGATTAGGCTTAAACATATTCACACAAACACACACACACACACATTAGTCACCTAACAAATGTAGATAGGTACCTCCAAAACAGTGATAAATATATTAATATTCTCAAATAAATACTCTACTTCCTAATATATTAATTTGTAGTATATTTATTAATATGTAATGAAAATATACATTTTATCCAACCAAATTATTCTAACACATAAAAAAAGGCTTTTGTACGTTGATTTTGAAGTTGAAATGTCCGTAAGAAATCAGATCAGACGTAGAGAGCAAATTAATAAATAACAAAGTTAGCTGCGTTGATTGAACTGAGATGTAAATGAGTCTGTGTGATACAACTTAACTTTGAGTTGCATTGTGACCAGTAGCGGCGTAAGGGCGACTATGTCACCCCGGGCAAAAATACTTAGGCGCCCACTTAAGGAAATCAATATCGTGTATTTATTTTTTGCTGAACCAAATCATCTGACAGCTGAACATAGTTGTGAATACGGCACATAGAGCACAGTATTGAGGGTACACAGGCGCGGAAGGCAGAAGGCCGAGGCCCCAGACCTCAGCGCCCCCCAGCGCGTTATTTTAAAATAGTAACTAATCATTAGTCACGTATTGACATTCGTTTGTTAATCTTCGGGACATATGAGTCCTGAAAGTCTATCGTGACGATCCTGATCCCGAGTTCTGAAGATGAAGAGTAAATCTGAGACCCGACTCAGACTTACTAAGCGCTAGTTTAACAAGCCATCTGAGTTTATATCAACGGCTTGAGGTAAATAAGTTAAAAAGTATCTATGAAGTTTTTGTCGGTTCTTATTCACGAAACTACTCCACATGGAACTAGTCGTTGAGTATGACGGTTCATAAGTGAAATGGATGGTAACTCAATAGCAAAGATACTTACACTTTTACGCGTTGAATTTAAGACTAAGTTGGATAAGAAGCAAATAGCAATAATGGTTTATGGCAATTCTCATTACTGGAACAATTTCCTCCTCGTTTAAAGTTATAAGATTCATTTTCATTGCAAATCTACAAAGTCACTTATAACTTTAGAACAGTTATGACGATTCGTAATAAATTTACATTTCAAATAAATTTGGTTTTGAAGAGTTACGCCACGTCAATATTATTGGGGTATAATTTTAGATGAATATGAATAAGTTTGTTACTTAAAGGTTGTGTAATTTATTGATTCTGCCAAGCAGAGAACGACATCGCATTATGAATTTGTTTGCTTTTAGGTACAACCTTAATTTTATATAAAACATAAAAAACATGTACAAACAGTTAATGTAAGTACAAAAAATCAATTTCGCAAACGATGTGGTCAAAGATTTTTTTAATACATCGTTGATTCTGTTACTTTTTCTATTCTTGGACAGTTTTTATTCCTTTAATAAATAACATATGATATCATACATATGTGATTAACATGTTAAAATCTGAAAGTGTAGAATTTTCAGATTTTTTTCCATTAAGTATACATCAATATGAATAATATCTTAATATTTTTATGATATATATGGATTATTCAAATATATTCCAAACTGGATGCAGCTTCCTTTTACGCTAATATTACTCTCAACATCTGTTTTATAAAACCTTATAAAACGAAGTGTACACACTACGCTACGTGGTGTGTCTAATCTCGAGTAGAATTTGCCATTAAATAACAATTGGAGAGCGGACTCCCTGCTATGGAAATTGTTGTCAGAATCGAGTTAACTGTCATTGTTAACTTCAAAGTGCAGTTGAGTCCGCTTTAACTAACTTTTATTACCTTTTATTGTATTTATTTAGTTACTTGTTAAAACTCAGACTTTCAGAAAATGCAATTTCCTCATCGTAAAGATTTGAGTGGTAAAACCGAATGTTTATGAGGATCATTATCATGAAATTTTGGCTGAGCTTCTCAATTTTCGTAGAACCCTGGTTGTAAAATGTTGAAAATATTAAATCGCTTTATTAAACCAAATACTAAGGACTTATACAAAGTACGATTGTACAAGCATGAGAATACATTTAGATTGTATTTATATATTTTATAAAATAAAACTAAAACTGTTTACATTTGCAAAATACAATTTTTATCATTTGGTCACAAGCATTTGAGTATTAGCTACTTATTATACTCAAACGTTTGTGTTTTAGTATACATTTTACATTAGACTTTAATAGATATGCTTATTTTTGTATACATATTTCATCACATCATACACCAGCCTTATATCAGGTAACTTTCAGTGTTGTAATAGACAATTATTTAATCGCACGGTAACAAGTCGTTCTGTTCACATAAATTATATTCACATGAGAAAAGACACGAAAATATCACAGACTTTATATATATTTGCTATATTTTAACATTAGAGGTACTTTTAAATATTGTGACGTGAGGAGGTAAATCAATGATTTCGACATGTGTCAATGATTATTATAAAAAACCTGTAAGACAATATATCGATCGTCATTGCTTATTTTGCTTCTATATATATTTTATTTAAATAAGTTGTGAACTCTGTTTACGGACGCCTGTATACTGTATACGTTTTATGAATATTCCTTTATAAAGACACATTTTATAAACACGTAAGTGCGTTATCACTTAATACAAAATTTACTTTTAAGTTAAAACAGATCCAGATTACTGGAAGTAAAGTATTTAACTTTAGAAACATTTATGTGTATTACTATTAATTATTAAAAAGTAACATTCAATTATTTAATAAGAAACAGTTCTTATAAATAAATTATATTTATTGTTATATTATTGTTAATTGATATATAAATCTATTATATGTCTATGTCTGAGACAATGTTAATACATTATTACATTTTCTCACACTACCGGTCTATTTAATCACTGAAAGTGAGGCTAATGCGGTACATTATTTCACTACAAGAAAGTGTACGATATATGGTACAAAATATTACGCCATTATATATATATATATAATTGTATAATTTGTAAACATTAACACTATTGTAAATAAGTATCATTAAACCATTTACATTAATACAATTTAAAAAGTACTTTAAGTTTCACTTTATGTGTAAAATAAACAAGAATCTCTTAGAGGCGGACCGTTTTATAAAATAAAGTAAATCTCATAACTCAATTTCACTTCTTATAGTGTTTTAGATGGAGAAAAACGTCCCTAATTCAGTTTGGTCGGTCCTCGACCCACGGATACAAGAGATGAGAGGATTATCACATAGGTAATATCTGTGATGGAATAATATATTTATTTGCTACTAAGCCTACTTACTATATTTAAAAAAATATTATTTTTTTGTGTTATTAAAACGTTTCCAAAAAATATAAAGAGAGTTATGTGTCTTATTTACATTATAATAATAAAACAATGGATGAAACATCCGTATTCACATATAACGTCAACGTTAAGTTAAAATATCGTAAGAACTAAATTGAATATTTACTTATTTTACATGAAGTTCAAAAAGCAAGCTAAACCCATTATTTTTTAATGTTTTAGTATAAAAATATATTTACTATATTAAACTAGACAGGTCTTTGTTTCGCTCGTCTATCTTTTGGTGTACTTTGTAATATGAAGTAAGTTTGTGACGAAGGATAGTTATTATGAAGAGGACGTTTTACGACATGACGGATTACTAAAGTTACACAGCAACATGACAGGCGATATGTACGGTGCAGTTTTAATAATCGAAATCGGGTAAAGTTGTTCTATATATTACGCTAAAAAGTCCCGTTTCTTTCACCTGTGACGTATGATTATGTAAACTCTAAACTTCCCAAAAACACTTTAGATTTATTTATGTAACAAAATAATAAAAGTTTAATCAGTTACAAACAGACGTAATGTTATATCTGTATATATAATAATTTTCATATTTTACGAGTTTTACTTAACTGAGAGATTATTATGTATTTTTTTTATTTTGAAGCTGTATAGATAATTGAACATGTGCTTCTTGTAAATTAATACCAACAAAATATTATATTTCTCCGAAGGATAAAAAACTCACAACGGACGCTGATCCATTTCGCAGAGTTTATTTTGTTACCTTTAGGATCAACTTTTTATATTTGTATGAAAATGAAATTGGTCTAATTAAATATTTGTAACCATTAAATAAATACATTTATACTTTAAATCCGTCCTGGGCTATCTCTTATAATTTTTCGATTCCTTGCTAAGTTTTGATCTACATTTTGGACTTTTGAATTTTTAATTATGCTCAGGTATTACGTCGTATAATTGTTATTAAGGATTATTTTTTAGAAGAAAATTATAATATGCGGAATATTAATAAAAACGGAAGAACAAACAATATAATATATGCATAAAAGTAAGTAATTAATCACAAAGAGTTGTTAAGATATTTTCATATACTACAGAGTACAAACCTATACAATGATTAAAAATTCAAATCATTTATATACATAACGAAGGAAGGTCATAAATTATTTTAAATCATAATTGAAGAACGCCCTGTATTGTAATATAAATTACAATACGAAAAAGAAAAAATATATTTTCTATATCATGAAACTCAGTATAGATTAACTAGATGTATGAGAGTTACATCACGAATAAGTGATGCAAGCTAATCGAACCTGCAAGAGCTTGGTCAAATACATACAACTTCCCTTCTTCAATTATGATTCAAAATTATTTATATTGTAAATGATATAAACTTGTAATCATTATGTAGGTTTGTAGTCTCAATTTTATGAATAACTCTTAACAATTCTTTGTGATTGAGTACCATTAATATAATATTACGAGGGAACTTTCCGGCCCTTCGGGCCGGAAAGGGTCAAATGTCACGTATAAGGTTGGCACCCACCCTATTTTGTAGCCTGATTCAATAGCTTTTTTTTGATGTATTACACATTATTGTGTGATTTGTGGGTGATAAGTGATGCGCGTGCATACAGAGTCAATTAGGTCATTATTATATAGTAAGGATAAGGATATTATCTTTTATAAATATTATTTCATACAAAATTGTTTTGCATAATAACAATTGTACGATGTAATGATCGACCATAATTAAGTTCCTCAAACTCTTAAATTGTTCAATGTAATGTGAAGGGAGGAAGCGAATAAGACCTTTTATTAGAACCAACCCTGACTATATACGAGATAATTTAACTACTCTAGTTAAACTTTGAATACGATGTTAGTATATGAGATTTGTTTGAAGAATATCGCAATGTGAATTGGCACTGGTTATAATCCTCTGTTACGCCGAGTTATGATCATTTATTTAAAAGCAATTTCCAAAATACATTTTGACAAAACTATCACACTGATCACATTGACAAAATGATATATAAATATGCGCTTATAATATGTTAATGCCTTGTCTGTATGGATCACAGCAAAGTATTTAAACTATAAGAAATAGCACATTAATTCTTAATCTGTTAAACTTTAACTTATTTTTTATTAATCTTAATTCCAATTTTTTACCTCTTTGGTATATATATTTAAATTACACCAATTTTAATTTACATGCAAATGTAAAAAGTTGTTCATAAAAGCTACAAAATAAACTCTGCAAAGTGTATTATCGTCCATTTGGAGTTAATATCCTCCGAGAAATAAAATATTTTGTTAATAGTACTTTACGAAAGGACATGTTCAATTATCTCTAGAGATTGAACATAATAATAATTGGAAGCTTAAACTTTCATAATTTTTATAAATAAATGAATCTGAAGTATTTTTGAAAAGTTTGGATTTGGAAAATTGATATGACTACCTAACTAGTTTTATACTAACTAGTCGTTGAGTATGACGGTTCATAAGTGAAATGGATGGTAACTCAATAGCAAAGATACTTACACTTTTACGCGTTGAATTTAAGACTAAGTTGGATAAGAAGCAAATAGCAATAATGGTTTATGGCAATTCTCATTACTGGAACAATTTCCTCCTCGTTTAAAGTTATAAGATTCATTTTCATTGCAAATCTACAAAGTCACTTATAACTTTAGAACAGTTATGACGATTCGTAATAAATTTACATTTCAAATAAATTTGGTTTTGAAGAGTTACGCCACGTCAATATTATTGGGGTATAATTTTAGATGAATATGAATAAGTTTGTTACTTAAAGGTTGTGTAATTTATTGATTCTGCCAAGCAGAGAACGACATCGCATTATGAATTTGTTTGCTTTTAGGTACAACCTTAATTTTATATAAAACATAAAAAACATGTACAAACAGTTAATGTAAGTACAAAAAATCAATTTCGCAAACGATGTGGTCAAAGATTTTTTTAATACATCGTTGATTCTGTTACTTTTTCTATTCTTGGACAGTTTTTATTCCTTTAATAAATAACATATGATATCATACATATGTGATTAACATGTTAAAATCTGAAAGTGTAGAATTTTCAGATTTTTTTCCATTAAGTATACATCAATATGAATAATATCTTAATATTTTTATGATATATATGGATTATTCAAATATATTCCAAACTGGATGCAGCTTCCTTTTACGCTAATATTACTCTCAACATCTGTTTTATAAAACCTTATAAAACGAAGTGTACACACTACGCTACGTGGTGTGTCTAATCTCGAGTAGAATTTGCCATTAAATAACAATTGGAGAGCGGACTCCCTGCTATGGAAATTGTTGTCAGAATCGAGTTAACTGTCATTGTTAACTTCAAAGTGCAGTTGAGTCCGCTTTAACTAACTTTTATTACCTTTTATTGTATTTATTTAGTTACTTGTTAAAACTCAGACTTTCAGAAAATGCAATTTCCTCATCGTAAAGATTTGAGTGGTAAAACCGAATGTTTATGAGGATCATTATCATGAAATTTTGGCTGAGCTTCTCAATTTTCGTAGAACCCTGGTTGTAAAATGTTGAAAATATTAAATCGCTTTATTAAACCAAATACTAAGGACTTATACAAAGTACGATTGTACAAGCATGAGAATACATTTAGATTGTATTTATATATTTTATAAAATAAAACTAAAACTGTTTACATTTGCAAAATACAATTTTTATCATTTGGTCACAAGCATTTGAGTATTAGCTACTTATTATACTCAAACGTTTGTGTTTTAGTATACATTTTACATTAGACTTTAATAGATATGCTTATTTTTGTATACATATTTCATCACATCATACACCAGCCTTATATCAGGTAACTTTCAGTGTTGTAATAGACAATTATTTAATCGCACGGTAACAAGTCGTTCTGTTCACATAAATTATATTCACATGAGAAAAGACACGAAAATATCACAGACTTTATATATATTTGCTATATTTTAACATTAGAGGTACTTTTAAATATTGTGACGTGAGGAGGTAAATCAATGATTTCGACATGTGTCAATGATTATTATAAAAAACCTGTAAGACAATATATCGATCGTCATTGCTTATTTTGCTTCTATATATATTTTATTTAAATAAGTTGTGAACTCTGTTTACGGACGCCTGTATACTGTATACGTTTTATGAATATTCCTTTATAAAGACACATTTTATAAACACGTAAGTGCGTTATCACTTAATACAAAATTTACTTTTAAGTTAAAACAGATCCAGATTACTGGAAGTAAAGTATTTAACTTTAGAAACATTTATGTGTATTACTATTAATTATTAAAAAGTAACATTCAATTATTTAATAAGAAACAGTTCTTATAAATAAATTATATTTATTGTTATATTATTGTTAATTGATATATAAATCTATTATATGTCTATGTCTGAGACAATGTTAATACATTATTACATTTTCTCACACTACCGGTCTATTTAATCACTGAAAGTGAGGCTAATGCGGTACATTATTTCACTACAAGAAAGTGTACGATATATGGTACAAAATATTACGCCATTATATATATATATATATATATATATATATATATATATATATATAATTGTATAATTTGTAAACATTAACACTATTGTAAATAAGTATCATTAAACCATTTACATTAATACAATTTAAAAAGTACTTTAAGTTTCACTTTATGTGTAAAATAAACAAGAATCTCTTAGAGGCGGACCGTTTTATAAAATAAAGTAAATCTCATAACTCAATTTCACTTCTTATAGTGTTTTAGATGGAGAAAAACGTCCCTAATTCAGTTTGGTCGGTCCTCGACCCACGGATACAAGAGATGAGAGGATTATCACATAGGTAATATCTGTGATGGAATAATATATTTATTTGCTACTAAGCCTACTTACTATATTTAAAAAAATATTATTTTTTTGTGTTATTAAAACGTTTCCAAAAAATATAAAGAGAGTTATGTGTCTTATTTACATTATAATAATAAAACAATGGATGAAACATCCGTATTCACATATAACGTCAACGTTAAGTTAAAATATCGTAAGAACTAAATTGAATATTTACTTATTTTACATGAAGTTCAAAAAGCAAGCTAAACCCATTATTTTTTAATGTTTTAGTATAAAAATATATTTACTATATTAAACTAGACAGGTCTTTGTTTCGCTCGTCTATCTTTTGGTGTACTTTGTAATATGAAGTAAGTTTGTGACGAAGGATAGTTATTATGAAGAGGACGTTTTACGACATGACGGATTACTAAAGTTACACAGCAACATGACAGGCGATATGTACGGTGCAGTTTTAATAATCGAAATCGGGTAAAGTTGTTCTATATATTACGCTAAAAAGTCCCGTTTCTTTCACCTGTGACGTATGATTATGTAAACTCTAAACTTCCCAAAAACACTTTAGATTTATTTATGTAACAAAATAATAAAAGTTTAATCAGTTACAAACAGACGTAATGTTATATCTGTATATATAATAATTTTCATATTTTACGAGTTTTACTTAACTGAGAGATTATTATGTATTTTTTTTATTTTGAAGCTGTATAGATAATTGAACATGTGCTTCTTGTAAATTAATACCAACAAAATATTATATTTCTCCGAAGGATAAAAAACTCACAACGGACGCTGATCCATTTCGCAGAGTTTATTTTGTTACCTTTAGGATCAACTTTTTATATTTGTATGAAAATGAAATTGGTCTAATTAAATATTTGTAACCATTAAATAAATACATTTATACTTTAAATCCGTCCTGGGCTATCTCTTATAATTTTTCGATTCCTTGCTAAGTTTTGATCTACATTTTGGACTTTTGAATTTTTAATTATGCTCAGGTATTACGTCGTATAATTGTTATTAAGGATTATTTTTTAGAAGAAAATTATAATATGCGGAATATTAATAAAAACGGAAGAACAAACAATATACTATATGCATAAAAGTAAGTAATTAATCACAAAGAGTTGTTAAGATATTTTCATATACTACAGAGTACAAACCTATACAATGATTAAAAATTCAAATCATTTATATACATAACGAAGGAAGGTCATAAATTATTTTAAATCATAATTGAAGAACGCCCTGTATTGTAATATAAATTACAATACGAAAAAGAAAAAATATATTTTCTATATCATGAAACTCAGTATAGATTAACTAGATGTATGAGAGTTACATCACGAATAAGTGATGCAAGCTAATCGAACCTGCAAGAGCTTGGTCAAATACATACAACTTCCCTTCTTCAATTATGATTCAAAATTATTTATATTGTAAATGATATAAACTTGTAATCATTATGTAGGTTTGTAGTCTCAATTTTATGAATAACTCTTAACAATTCTTTGTGATTGAGTACCATTAATATAATATTACGAGGGAACTTCCCGGCCCTTCGGGCCGGGAAGGGTCAAATGTCACGTATAAGGTTGGCACCCACCCTATTTTGTAGCCTGATTCAATAGCTTTTTTTTGATGTATTACACATTATTGTGTGATTTGTGGGTGATAAGTGATGCGCGTGCATACAGAGTCAATTAGGTCATTATTATATAGTAAGGATAAGGATATTATCTTTTATAAATATTATTTCATACAAAATTGTTTTGCATAATAACAATTGTACGATGTAATGATCGACCATAATTAAGTTCCTCAAACTCTTAAATTGTTCAATGTAATGTGAAGGGAGGAAGCGAATAAGACCTTTTATTAGAACCAACCCTGACTATATACGAGATAATTTAACTACTCTAGTTAAACTTTGAATACGATGTTAGTATATGAGATTTGTTTGAAGAATATCGCAATGTGAATTGGCACTGGTTATAATCCTCTGTTACGCCGAGTTATGATCATTTATTTAAAAGCAATTTCCAAAATACATTTTGACAAAACTATCACACTGATCACATTGACAAAATGATATATAAATATGCGCTTATAATATGTTAATGCCTTGTCTGTATGGATCACAGCAAAGTATTTAAACTATAAGAAATAGCACATTAATTCTTAATCTGTTAAACTTTAACTTATTTTTTATTAATCTTAATTCCAATTTTTTACCTCTTTGGTATATATATTTAAATTACACCAATTTTAATTTACATGCAAATGTAAAAAGTTGTTCATAAAAGCTACAAAATAAACTCTGCAAAGTGTATTATCGTCCATTTGGAGTTAATATCCTCCGAGAAATAAAATATTTTGTTAATAGTACTTTACGAAAGGACATGTTCAATTATCTCTAGAGATTGAACATAATAATAATTGGAAGCTTAAACTTTCATAATTTTTATAAATAAATGAATCTGAAGTATTTTTGAAAAGTTTGGATTTGGAAAATTGATATGACTACCTAACTAGTTTTATACTAACTAGTCGTTGAGTATGACGGTTCATAAGTGAAATGGATGGTAACTCAATAGCAAAGATACTTACACTTTTACGCGTTGAATTTAAGACTAAGTTGGATAAGAAGCAAATAGCAATAATGGTTTATGGCAATTCTCATTACTGGAACAATTTCCTCCTCGTTTAAAGTTATAAGATTCATTTTCATTGCAAATCTACAAAGTCACTTATAACTTTAGAACAGTTATGACGATTCGTAATAAATTTACATTTCAAATAAATTTGGTTTTGAAGAGTTACGCCACGTCAATATTATTGGGGTATAATTTTAGATGAATATGAATAAGTTTGTTACTTAAAGGTTGTGTAATTTATTGATTCTGCCAAGCAGAGAACGACATCGCATTATGAATTTGTTTGCTTTTAGGTACAACCTTAATTTTATATAAAACATAAAAAACATGTACAAACAGTTAATGTAAGTACAAAAAATCAATTTCGCAAACGATGTGGTCAAAGATTTTTTTAATACATCGTTGATTCTGTTACTTTTTCTATTCTTGGACAGTTTTTATTCCTTTAATAAATAACATATGATATCATACATATGTGATTAACATGTTAAAATCTGAAAGTGTAGAATTTTCAGATTTTTTTCCATTAAGTATACATCAATATGAATAATATCTTAATATTTTTATGATATATATGGATTATTCAAATATATTCCAAACTGGATGCAGCTTCCTTTTACGCTAATATTACTCTCAACATCTGTTTTATAAAACCTTATAAAACGAAGTGTACACACTACGCTACGTGGTGTGTCTAATCTCGAGTAGAATTTGCCATTAAATAACAATTGGAGAGCGGACTCCCTGCTATGGAAATTGTTGTCAGAATCGAGTTAACTGTCATTGTTAACTTCAAAGTGCAGTTGAGTCCGCTTTAACTAACTTTTATTACCTTTTATTGTATTTATTTAGTTACTTGTTAAAACTCAGACTTTCAGAAAATGCAATTTCCTCATCGTAAAGATTTGAGTGGTAAAACCGAATGTTTATGAGGATCATTATCATGAAATTTTGGCTGAGCTTCTCAATTTTCGTAGAACCCTGGTTGTAAAATGTTGAAAATATTAAATCGCTTTATTAAACCAAATACTAAGGACTTATACAAAGTACGATTGTACAAGCATGAGAATACATTTAGATTGTATTTATATATTTTATAAAATAAAACTAAAACTGTTTACATTTGCAAAATACAATTTTTATCATTTGGTCACAAGCATTTGAGTATTAGCTACTTATTATACTCAAACGTTTGTGTTTTAGTATACATTTTACATTAGACTTTAATAGATATGCTTATTTTTGTATACATATTTCATCACATCATACACCAGCCTTATATCAGGTAACTTTCAGTGTTGTAATAGACAATTATTTAATCGCACGGTAACAAGTCGTTCTGTTCACATAAATTATATTCACATGAGAAAAGACACGAAAATATCACAGACTTTATATATATTTGCTATATTTTAACATTAGAGGTACTTTTAAATATTGTGACGTGAGGAGGTAAATCAATGATTTCGACATGTGTCAATGATTATTATAAAAAACCTGTAAGACAATATATCGATCGTCATTGCTTATTTTGCTTCTATATATATTTTATTTAAATAAGTTGTGAACTCTGTTTACGGACGCCTGTATACTGTATACGTTTTATGAATATTCCTTTATAAAGACACATTTTATAAACACGTAAGTGCGTTATCACTTAATACAAAATTTACTTTTAAGTTAAAACAGATCCAGATTACTGGAAGTAAAGTATTTAACTTTAGAAACATTTATGTGTATTACTATTAATTATTAAAAAGTAACATTCAATTATTTAATAAGAAACAGTTCTTATAAATAAATTATATTTATTGTTATATTATTGTTAATTGATATATAAATCTATTATATGTCTATGTCTGAGACAATGTTAATACATTATTACATTTTCTCACACTACCGGTCTATTTAATCACTGAAAGTGAGGCTAATGCGGTACATTATTTCACTACAAGAAAGTGTACGATATATGGTACAAAATATTACGCCATTATATATATATATATATATATATATATATATATATATATATAATTGTATAATTTGTAAACATTAACACTATTGTAAATAAGTATCATTAAACCATTTACATTAATACAATTTAAAAAGTACTTTAAGTTTCACTTTATGTGTAAAATAAACAAGAATCTCTTAGAGGCGGACCGTTTTATAAAATAAAGTAAATCTCATAACTCAATTTCACTTCTTATAGTGTTTTAGATGGAGAAAAACGTCCCTAATTCAGTTTGGTCGGTCCTCGACCCACGGATACAAGAGATGAGAGGATTATCACATAGGTAATATCTGTGATGGAATAATATATTTATTTGCTACTAAGCCTACTTACTATATTTAAAAAAATATTATTTTTTTGTGTTATTAAAACGTTTCCAAAAAATATAAAGAGAGTTATGTGTCTTATTTACATTATAATAATAAAACAATGGATGAAACATCCGTATTCACATATAACGTCAACGTTAAGTTAAAATATCGTAAGAACTAAATTGAATATTTACTTATTTTACATGAAGTTCAAAAAGCAAGCTAAACCCATTATTTTTTAATGTTTTAGTATAAAAATATATTTACTATATTAAACTAGACAGGTCTTTGTTTCGCTCGTCTATCTTTTGGTGTACTTTGTAATATGAAGTAAGTTTGTGACGAAGGATAGTTATTATGAAGAGGACGTTTTACGACATGACGGATTACTAAAGTTACACAGCAACATGACAGGCGATATGTACGGTGCAGTTTTAATAATCGAAATCGGGTAAAGTTGTTCTATATATTACGCTAAAAAGTCCCGTTTCTTTCACCTGTGACGTATGATTATGTAAACTCTAAACTTCCCAAAAACACTTTAGATTTATTTATGTAACAAAATAATAAAAGTTTAATCAGTTACAAACAGACGTAATGTTATATCTGTATATATAATAATTTTCATATTTTACGAGTTTTACTTAACTGAGAGATTATTATGTATTTTTTTTATTTTGAAGCTGTATAGATAATTGAACATGTGCTTCTTGTAAATTAATACCAACAAAATATTATATTTCTCCGAAGGATAAAAAACTCACAACGGACGCTGATCCATTTCGCAGAGTTTATTTTGTTACCTTTAGGATCAACTTTTTATATTTGTATGAAAATGAAATTGGTCTAATTAAATATTTGTAACCATTAAATAAATACATTTATACTTTAAATCCGTCCTGGGCTATCTCTTATAATTTTTCGATTCCTTGCTAAGTTTTGATCTACATTTTGGACTTTTGAATTTTTAATTATGCTCAGGTATTACGTCGTATAATTGTTATTAAGGATTATTTTTTAGAAGAAAATTATAATATGCGGAATATTAATAAAAACGGAAGAACAAACAATATAATATATGCATAAAAGTAAGTAATTAATCACAAAGAGTTGTTAAGATATTTTCATATACTACAGAGTACAAACCTATACAATGATTAAAAATTCAAATCATTTATATACATAACGAAGGAAGGTCATAAATTATTTTAAATCATAATTGAAGAACGCCCTGTATTGTAATATAAATTACAATACGAAAAAGAAAAAATATATTTTCTATATCATGAAACTCAGTATAGATTAACTAGATGTATGAGAGTTACATCACGAATAAGTGATGCAAGCTAATCGAACCTGCAAGAGCTTGGTCAAATACATACAACTTCCCTTCTTCAATTATGATTCAAAATTATTTATATTGTAAATGATATAAACTTGTAATCATTATGTAGGTTTGTAGTCTCAATTTTATGAATAACTCTTAACAATTCTTTGTGATTGAGTACCATTAATATAATATTACGAGGGAACTTTCCGGCCCTTCGGGCCGGAAAGGGTCAAATGTCACGTATAAGGTTGGCACCCACCCTATTTTGTAGCCTGATTCAATAGCTTTTTTTTGATGTATTACACATTATTGTGTGATTTGTGGGTGATAAGTGATGCGCGTGCATACAGAGTCAATTAGGTCATTATTATATAGTAAGGATAAGGATATTATCTTTTATAAATATTATTTCATACAAAATTGTTTTGCATAATAACAATTGTACGATGTAATGATCGACCATAATTAAGTTCCTCAAACTCTTAAATTGTTCAATGTAATGTGAAGGGAGGAAGCGAATAAGACCTTTTATTAGAACCAACCCTGACTATATACGAGATAATTTAACTACTCTAGTTAAACTTTGAATACGATGTTAGTATATGAGATTTGTTTGAAGAATATCGCAATGTGAATTGGCACTGGTTATAATCCTCTGTTACGCCGAGTTATGATCATTTATTTAAAAGCAATTTCCAAAATACATTTTGACAAAACTATCACACTGATCACATTGACAAAATGATATATAAATATGCGCTTATAATATGTTAATGCCTTGTCTGTATGGATCACAGCAAAGTATTTAAACTATAAGAAATAGCACATTAATTCTTAATCTGTTAAACTTTAACTTATTTTTTATTAATCTTAATTCCAATTTTTTACCTCTTTGGTATATATATTTAAATTACACCAATTTTAATTTACATGCAAATGTAAAAAGTTGTTCATAAAAGCTACAAAATAAACTCTGCAAAGTGTATTATCGTCCATTTGGAGTTAATATCCTCCGAGAAATAAAATATTTTGTTAATAGTACTTTACGAAAGGACATGTTCAATTATCTCTAGAGATTGAACATAATAATAATTGGAAGCTTAAACTTTCATAATTTTTATAAATAAATGAATCTGAAGTATTTTTGAAAAGTTTGGATTTGGAAAATTGATATGACTACCTAACTAGTTTTATATGATGAATATATCAATATAAGCATACATAAGTACATCAAGGCTGCCTCCTGTTTAGCGTAGGATACAATGCTAAGATGTAAGATTATACTTATTTATGCATTAAAAATACGCTTCTTTATAGTTCTCACTCAAATCCTCAGTAAAAGTGCTTCATATTCTTTTGCTTTTCCTTAGGAGGATAAAGATAATGAAAATATAATAAAATATAAGACTATAACTTAGTTATTTTAGTTATTTGTTCTTTAATCTAAATTCAAATATAACATATTTTCAAATAATTATATCCACATTCAATAAAGATTAATAAAATTGCGAAATATACTGATTCATTTATTATATTAATATTCAAATTGAAGTTTTTACGATGCATGCATGCATAAAGAAAATGTAGGTATATCTCAAAATGTTCTCGCAATACAAAACATATAATTTTGAATTACAACAAGAGACAACTAATTACTTTAGACCAGTATATTGTTTGTGTTATTATATTGATAAAATCCTATATAACACTATGAGATTATTGTTATTAGGTAATATTTAGTGGCAGCAGAAACCAATCGAGAACAAAAATCAAACTAAGCATAAAATATGTTAAACTTTTATATTTTCAGTACATTTCTCAATGTACTTAATTGATGCTAAATTGATGTAAACTTTTTTGTTTATGGTTACAAAACAGTTTATTAACTTTTTGGGAGATAAGCTCGCTCATGAGTCGGGGTTTCTTTAAGAATTGGAAAAGTTAATTTCTGATGAGAACAGCGGTACGAGGTGAGTTAAGTTTGTTTCGCATATTCACATTTTCCTATTAACATAATTTCAGATCAAAATCGAAGATATGTATTGTATTTGGTAAGTTAAAATTAAAGTATGCACTTTGAGGACATTGTAATATTTTTATTCTCAGAAAGTAAGAACAGAAAAGCAAAGTAATGTATAAATATTTACATTATTGTAATAAATATATAAAATTAAGATTATCGTATCCTCCAATAAAATATTTCGTAACTCCATCAACATATACTCAATAATATTATTTTTATGTAGGTGAGAAACAAACTCAAAATGAAAAGGTCTTAAGCAAAGTATGAAGATTCAACAAAATTGTTCTTTTCCTGTAACTTTTGCTACTTTAAAATTGAATCACCGTCGCCGACTTGTAATGAAACAAGTCACCTCGGTGCAACAAAATTGAAGCACTTTTCAGAGGCTATTTTGGGTAGACCTCGAAGAATTCGGTCTGCCCATTCATTTGTCCCCTACTTTCGAATTTTGGAAAAATTTCTTCACAGGAGGTCTTCTTATGACCGCCTGAGTCCAAAATGACCATTGGTCAAAAAGTTTATATATATATATATATATATATATATGCGTGCGTGCGTCCAGATTCGACTTTTGTCAGCACGATAGCGGCCGCAGTTTCGCTCGGATCGCTTTCAAACTTTGCACAAAAATCAACCATCCAAAAATGAAGGTCAAGTTCGTTAACCAGAGAAATCCGGCCACGGGGGGCGCCAGGGCCTCACTTTTTCTGATTTCAGTTTTTCGACCATAACTTTGTCCCTATACAAAGGAGATCAATCGCGTTCATATTATATGATGTCTTTGATAAATACCTATAACTAATGTAGACAAACCGAAAACCTAACTTCAATAACTTAGGGGTGGGGGTGAAAAAACCGAAAATTTTTGGAAAAAAAATCATAACTTTTTTCTGGTAAACATTCTTGCATCACAAGTATTTTTAATAAAAAGGTTATTTTTTACTCTAAATTTAAGTACCAAAAGTTTTTCCGTAAACGGTACCGTTTCCGAGAAAAAAAATAAAAACCACTTTTAGCTTGAAAATTTAAGGTAGGTAAAACCACGGCAACTTTTTTCTGATAAACATTCCCTCCTCGCAAATATTTTTAATAGAAAGGTTATTATTTACTCTAAGTTTAAGTATCAAAAGTATTTCCAAAAAAGATACCTATTGGAACTACAAAACTAAAAGCTAACAAATTGTGATATTAAGTGCCACCCATTTTTTACTAACAAATAATCTCTACCTACACTTAGAGGAAGTATATAGCTAAACAAAGTTTTCTATACTATATCCAGAGCTGACAGATATATTCTTGTAATCAAATTGTAATCATACATTTGTTATTAAATAACGATTGTTATACGCTTTTTTTAACCCTTAGAATTGGGCGTCTTAACCTTCATTCTATAATCGATTCCTACAAAAAATCTTTTCGTCAAAATTTCCAAACAATTTCAGAATTCCAAACAGTAAAGAAAAGCAAGAAATTTTTAAAACTGCACTTTTTTCGCTAGGAAGGAAAAAACAAATACTTGTAATTTAATATAATTTTGTTTAGTTTACTAACACAATATAGAACATTGTTTAGTCTAGTGTGAATTTTTAGCTTTTCTATCTTTGGCAATTTAGGAATGCTTCCTATTTATTAAGCTTCCACACAATATTGTAGGTCGATCGTAAATTCCAGACGCCACTCACTTACATCTGCTGTACAAAGTAATTGATTTATATGACAAGTAACGGTGTTTAAGTGAAATGTGTAACAAGGGTCGCCATCCTCCTCCATATACTTGATTATTTTTTATCCATTAACGTTCTGACCTAAAATAATAATTTACATAATACTTCTTCTTGAGCTTCTTTAATAGACACTCTTAACTGAGTGGACGTGTGCATTATATTAACTAAAATCCGCAAAATTTTTTGCAAAATCAATTAATCCAGTTCAAGGGAAAGTGATACTTAAATCCTAATACTTTCTATTATACGTGAAGTGATTTTTTGCAAATCATATTTATATCATAATTAACTAAAACATACTGTGCGTGGACATCAAATATTTCGGAGCTCCCCTCACCTCCTCGGGTAAAGAGCACAGTTGCGATTTTTTAACTCGCTCGCACTACAACGAAGCTAAGCCTTGATCGAACTGGTTATAAGATAAGATGACTACACATCAAGCATCGAATAGCGGAAACCTCACAAGCGGTGATACTATATCAAACTTATCGAACTATGATGAGGATAATATGAACATAGACATGAGACTCAGAAAACGAAATGAGCGGTCAATTGAATATGAACTAGCTGATTTTCGGAGGGAAATTATTAAACTTTTTCAAGACTTTGCAACTACACAAAATGATACATTATTTCAAATACGGAAGGAGGTTACAGAAATAATAAGTGAGATTAAAAATATCAAAAAGACGACTAATAAATTTAATCTAAAAACAGAAATAGAAAATATAAAGTCTGAGAATCAAATAGTACAGGAAAAATTAAAACAGTCTGAACGATCTAACATTACAACGCTCAATAGTATTACAAGCAATAAATCGCTTCCGCTTATTCACGAAGATCTAATGCTTGAATTTAAAATATTTTAGAAACATATTCCAATCAATTAGAAAAACGCAACAGAACCATAACTTTGGGTGATTTCAATATGGATCTCTTAACTTCGAATAATAATACTATTAACTATTTGAGAACGATAGAATAAGCTGGATATGACATATTAAATAAAATTGATAACAGATATTGTACGCGTGAAACAAACACAACCCAAACTATTCTAGATCATGTATCTACTAATATGAATAAGAATACGTTCACCCTCTCAATTATTGAGTCATCTCTGTCTGACCACAAACAAATTTACGTGGAACTATTAAAATGTAAAACTCACACGCTACAACGAGTTCAGTACAGTGCTATTGATTATGAAGGACTGCTAAAATGTGTCACAGAAACTATGCCTCTAAATACTACTTGTGATGATTATTACTTCGAAAACCTTATAGCTGAACAAGTTTCGCAGAATAAAATATTAAAGTTTAAAATACTAAACTTGCCAAGGCAAGATTGGATTAATAAAAAGATTATAGATGGGATTGACAGGCGCAATATTATCTGGCAAAGCTTAAAAAAGGATAATGAAAATGAAAAAATATTATTAAGATATAATTTGGAAAAGAAAAATATTAATGAAATGATAAAGAATTCGAGAGAAACCTACTATACCAATGAATTTAGTAAGTGTAAAAATAAACCTAGAAAGATGTGGGACCTTATAAATACTTTAGCCTTAAATAAAATAAAAAATTGCTGTATTCTACCAACACTCACAATATCTAGTATTAATGTTACGGATGGATATAAGATTTGTCAATCTTTCAATGACTTTTTCTTAACGATAGGTACAGAATTATCAAACAAAATATACTCAAAATACCACACGAGTTCAATGCATACTCTTATGTTTAGTGATAATCATCAGTCTGGCCTAATTTTAAGCGAATTTAAGCCTTGTGATATCAAAGAAGTATCGACAATTATTGAAAATTTAAATATTAATAAAAGCACCGGTATTGATGGACTTAGTCCAAAGGCCCTGAAATGTATTAAAAATGTAATTGTCGCAGATCTAACAAATTGCATTAATCAATGTTTAGTGCAGGGTGTATTTCCGGATACCCTGAAAATTGCAAAAGTAAGCCCAATTTATAAATCTGGCTCGAAATCAGACCCGAGTAATTACAGACCAATATCCGTGCTCCCAGTTATTTCAAAAATTTTTGAAAAAGTCATTTCTAATAGACTAAATGACTATTTAAACTCCAAAAGTTTTATCATCGAACAACAATATGGTTTTAGATCAAAATCAAAGACACTCTCGGCAGCAATTGACATAGTTACCAAAATAAAGACAAATATCAACCGGAAAAATATTTGTTTAGGTATATTCATCGATCTAAAAAAAGCTTTTGACACAGTAAGTCATTCAAAGCTATTGCAAAAGCTAAGTAACATCGGAATCGCAGGATCGGCATTAGATATGTTTACCTCTTATATTACTAACCGTAAACAGATTGTCCAAATTGCTCATTATAAAAGTGATTCACAGCTAGTAAAATGTGGTATCCCACAGGGATCAATCCTAGGACCATTACTTTTCTTAATATATATAAATAATATAGTTAATCTAAATCTATCAGGTCAATTAACTCTGTATGCGGACGACACTTGCCTCTTCTATTTTGCAAATTCGATTCACGAAGTTATAACACAAGCTCAAAAGGACCTTGATACAATAAATGAATGGTTCCTATACAATCTTCTCACAATTAATACAGCAAAAACTTCATATATGATTTTTAAGCCAAAGAATAAAAAAATACCTGATTACACACCACTCAATATTAATAAAATTTTTTTAAAGAAGGTAACGAAAGAAAAATATTTAGGTCTAATTTTAGATGAAAAACTTACATGGGATCACCATATTGAACAAATATCATCAAAATTATCATCGCTGACGGGAGCATTAAGAAAGTTTCTAATTGCATTCCTCACAAACTGCGGACCACTATTTACAACGCCCTGGCTAAGCCACATCTAGAGTACTTAATAGAAATTTGGGGATCAGCTGCACAATCACATCTTAATAAATCGCAACGAATTCAAAATAAACTAATAAAGACACTATTCCGTTATAAATACTTAAAACCATCTAAAGATATATATCTAGAAACTAAACTCCTGAATATAAATCAAATGTACACCTACAACACATGCAATCTTATCAAAAAAATTACTACGAATAATATACATTCCAATATAATATTTACACCAAGAGTATTTAAATATCACCTTAGAAACAAAAACAAAATACATATTTGGCAGCCTCGAACGAAAACCTATGGTAATAAAAATATTATGTATGAGGGTGCAGTTTTATACAATAGTTTACCTGATGTCATTAAGAGCTGTAACAATATTAAGCAGTTTAAAAATAAGCTTAAATTAAATATTATCGATAATATTGTATAATTAACTTGAGTAATGTTAAGACCAAATTGTAAGATAAATAACTTAATGCTCATGTAAATTACTAATTTTTATTTTATTTTATTTTTTTATTTTTTTTAATTAGTTGATTAGTTAAGAAACATGTCTATTTACAATAAGATTTAGTTTTGTTATAAGTAAAATAAATAAAATGTAATGCATGCAGAATAACTTAAATGTATGTACTTAATCTCTGTATAAGTGAACAGTATGTTCTTCATGAGAAATAAATATCTTTAAACCCACTTTTAGGTGTTAAATTTATGACTTAGTTGGATAAGAGGCAATAACAATAATGATGAAACAATTTCCTCGTAGTTAAAAGTTATGAAATTCATTTCTCATTGCAAATCTATAAAGTAAGGTAGAACTTTTGTTGTGAAGGTACGTAATAAATCTACTTTGAAATAAATTTGTTTTGAAGAGTTACAAGACTTCAATATCAATAGAAATACAATTTTAGAGCCGTATGTATATGATGAATAAGTTTATTATTTGAAAGTCATATAAGATAGATAGATATATAGAATATACTTTATTGTAAACCACACAGAGAGAAAAAAAAATAAAAAAAAATAATAAAAACATAGTAGATTACAAAAAGGCGGTCGTATCGCTAACTAGCGATTTCTTCCAGACAACCTTTGAGAATGAAGCACTTGTATCAAATATTGCAGGGTGGTGCAAAAATATATATAAATGTGAATTTAAAAGTTATTGATTCTAGTATCAGGTAGAACTCTTGCTCTGTTTTCACAAAATAAATAACTTCTTTGTTTTTTTTAAAGTTTAGTCTAAGTTTTATGTAAATAAAATTAATTACCCCTTCCATTCTTCGGAAGTATTTTATCCCTCTGAAAAGACAAGATATGATGTGATCCATTTAATGTATCATTGAATTATATACTCCTTTTCCAATGTTCTATCACAAAGCCCAAATCATCATCTTGCTGCCATTTATATTTAGCTTTCAAATGTAGTAAGTAAAATTATTTTATGACTTATTAACTAATATCATGTTAGGTATTATTTCAATTCTGTAATATTAAAAAATAACGAAAATGAATGAATGAAGAATGTTCGATTTATGAACATTCTTATGAAAAAAAATTATCAAGCAATTATTTGGTTATAACAAATTTTGGAACTTCGATATTGATTCGATATCGAATTTGAATATATTTACTAGAATCCAGCGGCCAAAAATAATCGGATTATTAACCACTTCAGTTTATTTTATTATAATAATACTTTCAGAGAGATAAATGTTTCTCAGAATATATAAAACCTTTAATATTTTATTCTACAAATCGATTTAAATATGTTCAATTTTTATGTTTTCTTTCTTATATCTTGTATCACAAGATAAGTTACACATTTAAATACAAAGCCGTTATTCTTAGAACAATTGTACCCTCAAATAAACACTTAATATTGAAAACCGAAAAGCAAAACAAAGCTGAACAAAATTAACTAAAATTCTAAATTAACCAAGATTCAAACTCATTAAATTAATGTCAATTGATTCTTTTGTATCAATTATTTAAAGAGGAAAAGTTGAAATACTGTTATAAATTTTGATTCATATTTCTTTTTTGTATAATTAATAAGCTGTACCAAATTATATGTTTAATAATAATAAATAAAAGCATAGTATTAGTTGACCCACATATCTTTTCAAATATTATTTTAATTACATCAGACACCATAGACCCCGAGTACAGTTGTAGCTGAACATGTGGTTATTATTTTTTCGTTTCAATTTTATATTCGTTTTGAATGAAAATTTGTCAAATCCTCATTCATTCTGATTGGTTCACAAAATTAATATTCCTCTAAATATTTAGAACGAAGTTACTAATTTGATAGAGAATTAAGTAAGGCTGATGCGATACAATAAAATTTTCATTATGTCTAACCTTCCACATTGTATGTGGAAACCTCCTTTAGAGCAAATGAATATCGACATAGGATATGGTTACATTTAGCAGACCACTGTTCTTGGCAGTTTGCCCTTAATTATAGTTGCACTTGCTCGCTGCAGCTGACTATTCTAACTTGGTATTCATTAATTGGGAAGTATAATCATTACTAATATTACTTGCATGTACTAATATTACTTCAGTACTTTGGAACTTCACATCAGTATTCACGAATATAAGCCAGGTTTCATAAGCAATAAAATATGACAAAGATGTAGCCAAATGATTATGAAAACGGTTGAAATGGTATTTCAACATAGAAAGAATAGACACGTACGAGTTATGGATGAGAAATCACACCCGAGGGAAACACGGAAAGAGGAAATCTCGACTGAACCTAATATTTTACCTTTTATTTCAACATACACATTTCAATCCCTTTATTTCAATACGTGTAACAATCCTTTGTGGATTGTTTAAATCTAAAGGTATGTAACGAAAATCCATTTACCAAATCTTCTTCATTCTACCAAATGTGTGTGTTTTATTATTTTAAACAAATAGATTTATTCATTAAATGAAAATAAGAATAATTAAATATTAATAGAACTTCGTAATAATAACAAATAATATTTCTCTGTTATAATATTACGAAGTTGAGAATCATTAATATATTTTTTTTTACCTTTCGGTTATCTTGATATGTGAGTTAAAGCACAATATTTTAAAAAAAAATGTTTTTTAAACAGTACTTACAAGTAAGTAAGTAAGTCTAGGTAATTATGTTTTAGTTTAAATAAAAATTAATTTAATTAACCTTAATATATAATAATAAATAATTTAATAATTATTATTTAATATTAGCAACATGCGTTCCAGGTATTTTAGATTGGCAACATGTTCTTCATCAGACGTCACTATTTACATTCACAGCCTGACTACTCCATTCAATGGGAGAACCTATATAAATATATTTTCCATACTCTAATTCTTTTTTTCGCATTCTAAAGGCAATAATATTTCGAGCACCTACAAACTGAAAAAAAAAACAAGCAAATATTACACCTTAAAGACCGTTATACATAATGTTCGACATATCAGTTCAAATTCAGTAGCTTCACAAACGAAGTAAACAAATTTTTAATAACATGTGAAATTGGAAGGGTCTGGACACAAACACAACATTGGTCGGTACTTTTAAATAATACTGTGCATTTCAATTTAACATCTCTTATATGCAGGAATGCTTTATAATATTTTTCATCCTGTGTAATTTATTTATGACTCTGGTAGATTGCAAATTATTTCGTTCTTTTTATTTTGAATTTTTTGTATATAACCAATTGTCGTTTTAAAACAGAAGTTTTAAAAATAGTTTTTATAATAATTTATTATTAAACTACTAAAAATTAAAACAATATCCATGTTATTTTTAGAGTGCACAATTCGCACGAAATCAAAGAAAAAAAACATATTATATTTTCACTCCCTTTTATATAAAAATAATCCGTTTTATTATTTATGCATAATAAAAATGAATTCTTAAACCTGTTAATAAAAAAATAAAACGAGGAACTAATGTATAATATTAAACGTTTTAGTATCATAATACTAAAATATATTTAAAGAATTGATCCTAAATCTAATTAATGCAAAGACAATAAAAAAGATGAAAGGTAGATTTTGCTTTATCTGTTTTACTCTTAAATTGGATTCCTGTCTCCTTCGACCATCAAATAACAAATTCGACGGAATAGTAGGCACAATATCCTTTTACACTGAGTTATTTATCGAATTCCAATAATTGTTATTTTGAATTCAATCACAAGAAATTTCCAATACTTTGATTTATATAATATGAAAATATATATTTTTAAAGTAACCGCCTAATACAGGTAGTCTCAAAAAATCTTCATTCATAAAGAAACATAAGAAATTATTATATGATCTTGAACTCGTACCACGTAATTGCAGTGCTTTCCTCAGAACTCTGTAGATAGCGTACCTAATAACAACTGGAGAGTGAACTCACTGCTATGGAAATTGTTGTCAGAATCGAGTTAAACTGTCATCGATAACTTCAAAGTGCAGTCGAGTCCGCTTTAACTAACTTTTATCATCTTTTATTGCATTTATTTATTTACTTGTTAAAATTCAGCCTTTCAGAAAACGCAATTACCTCATCGTAAAAATTTAAATTTTATATCAATTTAAAACTATAACAATATAAGTTAGTTCACACTCGAAATCATAAAAAACAAAGATCACAATGTGTCCTATTTTCCACATAATAACACATCGTCGTTATAAGACACATAAAGGCTGCTATCACTACTAGCTGTCAGTCTGATAGTTTATGATCGTATTATGTGAGTGGTAAAGCCAATGTTTATAAGGAACATTATCATGAAAATTTTGGCTAAATTCTGAATTTTCGTAATACTTTGGTTATAAAATTTTTAAAACATTATAACTCTTTATTGAATTACAGCAATTAGACAGGATTCATACCAACTACGATTTAACAAACATGATAAAACATTTAGATTGTATTCATATATTTAATAAAATAAAATTAAAACTGTTTGTATTTGTAAGATATAATTTTTATCATTTGGTCACAAACGAGCATTTGAGTTTATTGGGTACTTATTATACTCAAATGTTTGCATTTTAGTAGGTATTTTACATCTATTTAGTTAGATATGCTTATTTTTTATAAATATTTTATCACATCATACACCAGCTTTGTATCAGTTAACTTTCAGCATTGTAATAGACAATTATTAATTACAAGTCGTTCTGTTGACATAAATCCTATTCACATGAGAAATGACACGGATATATCACAGATGGCTTCATGGCTTTATTTATATATATTTGCTCTATTTTAACATTGGAGGTAATCTTAAATAATGTATCGTGAGGAAGTAAATCAACGTCTTTGATATGTGAATAAAATAAAGAAAAGAAAAAGTTTTCTTTATGTTACAAAGAAACTTATGTAGGTTTGAAATTTGAATCGATGAGGTTTGTTTCTAGCTATTGAAATGTACACCTGAAGATCACGCTATAAAAATCAATTTACAATGCCTTTTATTTTAATTAGGATATAGCTAAAGGATTGAAGTCCAAATAATTCTGAGATGAAGATTCAGCAATATTTTATTGTAGTTAACCGATTAGTAAAAGACGTAAAAGTTACTTTAAATAAAATCTTCCTCGTTCTAATTGAAAACAAAGACATTTCATGTAAATTTGTAAGTATAAAAAGATATAATCATGTTTGTTGAAGCAATGAACCACACATCCGTCTGGAGAGTATCGGAAGGATATGATGTCCCTGACATGCTCCTCCTATACTTAGTTCTTTAAACCATAACCTATCAGTAACATACATTTACTCTTGTCTTATATTTTTATACATAATTATTAAACGTTTTGAAATGTAAGTTTGTAGAAGAAATTTATTGCAGGTCTGAAACTATGAAATTGAAGACATGGGGTTTATTGTTTTATAAGTAGTATAAAACCAGATCCCCGCTCCTGACACAAAAGAAACTAATTTTATGTACAGTGTGGTGTGCATGTGTGTGTGTACGCTCAATGAGCTCCGATGGCTATTTAGGACGCAGGACGAGCTAATGAAGAGAAAAACTGATCAACCATCTGTAATGATCCCTTTGTAAACCTACTGCGTATTTAAATAAACCTATTGTTTTTTAACAGGTATGTCATACTTATATGCATTATAATAAAATGATAAAGATCTCAGATCAACAATAGAAATAACAGCAATTTAAAATAATTTTTAAACACGACTGCTTTATGGAGCCAAATAAGCTTAATTCTTTGAAATCACAAAAAATAATCAGAATAATAATAAGTTCTTTGTATTCCGGCATTGTTATAGTTTCGTGCTAATGGTAACGCAAAATATATGCAATGGTGAATATAATAATTTTTTGCATAATTTTTATTCTCATTTTTATTGCTCGTGTTTTCATTGTACGTATGTTAATTTGTTTAATTAACAATTGAAATTTTCTCAGTGTAGTATATTAATAATACCTAAGTATTTTGAAGCTTTCATTTTATTTTATTTTATTTTTTCTTAGTTCCTGGTTTTTGTTATAGTGAAAGCATTTGTTTTTATACATGTAACCAAACATTTAAAATAAAGTGTTTAATAAATATATGTTTTATAGAAATTTATACAATATTTTTATACTAATTATAGTTACTCATTATTATCATGTCTAAAGCCTAGCACCATTATATCAAAACCAAGAAAATAATAACTGAAATGTTCTAAAAATACTAAGACAATACACAAAATTTAGACTACTTTTATTTAATCCGTTTTGCATTTTTCCTAGTGATATCAAATCAAATAACAAACATTTGATACAAAGTCCTGTAAATAATTGTTTCAAAGGCCGGAAGGGTGTTGAATTCGAGTCGTCAATTTATAGAAGGGATTTGAATGCAAATTGAGAATTCTTGGTTTTGCTAAACCTCTAAAGGATGAATACCAATTACCTTTAAGGAGAAACAAATTTTTTTACAATTCTTCGCTACAAAATGCGTTACGAAGAAAAGCGTTTACAATTATATTGCAAAGGTAGACAATTACGTTTTTTATAAAGCTGGAAGAAATTTGTTATCTTATCAAAAGAAATATGAAACAAAGCTTTTGGTTCTCATTATAGTCGGTAACAATATTGGTACTGTGGCTAATAACATTATTGATAAGATGTTCCTTGATACTTTATACTTGAGAGGGTTGTGTTGTATCAAGTTAAGTGTTTTGATATTGATGGATATGTACAATAATAATTATTGATATTATTGCAAGTCGATATTATTTATAATATGGTGGTATGGTGGTGCTGCACCATATCCGTCTTAACACGCTCAGTTTCGTAATTTATAATAAGCTCTTCATGTTTCTGAATGATGAACAGCATTGGAAAGAGTAATCAGTTATAAGTTTGTTGACTTCATAGTTTTGTTGATTACTGCTGCTGCCTTAGATCATAAGTTAACTACAAAAAACAGTAATTAAATGACCTATATATCTGTATGTATAAAGTTATATCTCAGTAATTTAAAAAAAAAACAAAATAGAATAAAAATTGTAACTATTACTGCAATAATACCTCATTTAGAGCATTTATTACTGCGTAATGAAGCAAAAAGTACTCCAGTGAGTTGGATTACTTCCAGCGAGCCTCATTTGAAGTTGCACTTTATTTATTACTGTATCTGTGAAATGAATTTGAATAATAACTGTAGCTCTATGATTATTTAAAGATAGTGGTGTTGTAAACTATTGTACAACTATTATATTTATATTGTATTATAATCAAATTAAGTGAACAATAATGAATTTAACTTTGTTATTACTATACTTACTAATTTGATTTTTATAATGATTTATACTTGAAGATAAAGGAATTTTATATACTCATTGTGCATAATAAAAATATACTAATTGTTATAATTTTGTATTAAAATACAAATAAATTAGTTATAATCTCTATTTCAGTATTTTTACATGAATAAGTACAACAAACACCATCCAACCTCACAAACTGACGAGTTATTTACAGTAGTAATATTATCAAACACACAATGTAGATATTCCGCTGTAACGGTTTAACAATTGTCCGTTGATTCAACAAGATAACGTGTCTTCATTACTTTCAGTGAATAAAATGTGTTTATCAGATCAGAATGTAAAAACATATTCTTATATTATTATTATCTTACACAAATAGCATCATATTTGATATTTATGTTGAATGTATGTGTAACTAAATATAATGTATTAGACAAGTGTCATAGTTACAGTGAATATTGTACTTATAGTGAAGATAATATCTCCGTCGTCGTCGTCCTCTAGAGTTCTAACTTCATAGACGATTATCCCTTGTCTCGGTCCAATGCTTTGGAACACATTAAACACATTAAAGTTCCTGTGGGCTTATTAGCTTTTAAAGGCCGTCTTTATATAATTAAAAGAGAACATTCGCACTTGAAGGTTACGAACTTAGAACATTATTATGATTGTATTTATTAGATATGTTATATTAAATAGGAGAAAAATAGGACTTTTTTAATACATTAAAACTTACCATTTTGTACAAATAAATAAAAGTGTGTATAAATAAACATTTTGAATTATTGATTTTAAAATAAAAATGCAAATGAGTTACTTAAAAGTATTAGATGAGATTTATTTAAATAGTTTCTTATAAAGTAACAAATGCTGAAGTTTAAGTGTTGAAGTAGATGTGTATAAAATCAATCTGAATAATTATAGATCCTTATTTTTGTACTTTTAGTTACCATAACCAAAATGAATTTTCAGCTCAGCTTAAATATAATAGTTTGTTAGAGGCAAATCGCATATATAAATAAACAATAAATCGACAATACCCTGATTTGTATGAATATACAGTAAGTAGTTTTGTTATATTACAATATAAATCAAAAACAGATATTACCCAGCGTTGTGTATATTTTAGGTTTTCATTAGTATGAAACTATAATAATGCAGAACACAAAGGATTAATTATTAATCTGAATATTTTTGATCATTCAAAGAATAAAAGATATTTGCATAGTCAAAAATATTTTTTAATATTGCTATTCCTATTGTTAAAACACTTGAATGTGTATTAATTTAATATGAATATCATTTACTTAAAATGAAGCAATTATTATAAAATAAAATATCAACACAATTTGCCTCGTTATATATTGTATATTGTGTATTCCCAAACACGTAGTTACTCCGACCTTATGTTGTAATAAAACTCAGCCTTTCAAAATGAACATTAACTAAGATTGACCTGAAATCAGGGTAACCGGTGAAACCTTACATTTATTATCTACTCAGAATTTTATTATAGATTCGTTTCGACTCCAAAACGTTTCTCTGTCAATAACACAAAGCCACAAACTATTAAATAAAACCATATAACGATTTCTCCGTAATTTATAATTATATTTTTATTTTATGGTAAACCCATTTACAATGTCACAACAATATTTAAAATTAAGTATTTAAAAAAAACATTTGCTGTGTTATAAAATATTTTATCTATTTTTTTATTCCTTGACGCACTTTGAAGACTAGTTCATGTGTATTATTTTCTTGTTTCCTCTCAAAGGAATCCGGATTCATTCTTCAGAGATTTAGTGAAGTGAGAGGCTCATTATTTGCATCCAAATGATCTTTATTAATACTTTACTTGTGTTTTTCGCCTTACCGATTCTTGTTTTAACTCAGAGCCATGGAAAATCTTTTAAAAGGTTTTGTTTCTATTGATTATTACTATCGACATGTTTAAATATAAAAGATTGAATGATCTATTTATTGGTAAAAAGATCCTAAAATTTCTAGTTGTGAGAATAACCAAGAATTTAAAAAAAAATATTCTGTCAAGAATAAGTCAGGTTGTGTCAACCGATATCCAGTTTTTCTTTTCGAATATTATAAAATACATCTTAATACTAGTTGTTCCCGCGGCGATGCTTCAGACTGCAAAACTATTTAAAAGGGAGTTACTTAAAAATGAACGGATGTTCATAAAAATATTTATTATTTTTTTATGAATAATGAGATTCTATGAGATCTTCATTACTAATTAGCACGCTACAGCTTCTTTCATCTCCCATCTCTATAAATTTTTCTCCTTGTTTATTTTATAACCCTTGGATTAATATAATACTAAGATTGTAAAACAGATATGCCAGCTGGACTCGCTGGCAGGTCACTTGAGGTAAACAAAAAAAAACTTAGAAATAAATAAATTAGTTGCTGTTAGCAGCAGAGACAATAAAAAAGGCTTCAATAGGTTCAGAAACATTAGGAAACTAAATTTAAAAAAAAATATGGACATAAATATTTCTTTTTTTATAATCCAAATTATGAAATTGCGGCACAATAAGTATATTGGTTAAGTAACAATCAAACATTGTAATTTATTAGACTTCATTTTACTTAATCGTTCAATGTTAACCGTAAAATAATTATTAATATTATACATAAAAAAATGCTTAATTTTTTATAAATACCACAAAATGTAAGACCTAGCTTACTCGGATTACTCGGATTTATTTAAAACATAACGATCACAAAGTAGGCAACACTTTGTAGTCGTTATGTTTTAAAAATTTTCCGCATAATAACACACCGTCGTTATAAAAGCCTATAAAGGCTATGTTATCACTACCAGCTGTCAATCTATAGTTTATGTTGCGGATATTTTTTTCGGTTTACTTTTCACTCAGTTTATCTATAGCTTTCTTATTAATTTTATTTAATTCATAATTTGTTGTACACGTTTTATATATTGTAAATAATAGTAATACAACACTTGCAAATTTACCAGGTTTTATCAAGTTAGAGAGTGACCAGCTTAGTATTGCTTGTTGCACCGTAATTAAGGGTAAGCTGCCAAAAAACTAGGCTCTGGCTAATTTGGTCCTATGTTGATGTTCAATGATACGTGAAGAACTTAGAGAGTATTCGTTTTTAATTCTAATTTAATTATCATTTCACCGAATATTTGGCGAATCTTGATTGCTTCACTAAATTAATATTCCACTAAATATTTAGAAGTAACTTACTAATTTAATATACAATTAAGGTATGCTGATGTAATACATAAAAATTTCCAGTATATCTAACCCTCTACATTATATGCGGAACCCTCCTTAAGAGCACATGAATATCGACATAGGACATGGTTACATTTAGCAAAGCAATATTCTTGGCAGTTTGCCCTTAATTATAGTTTCACTTGAACGCTGCAGCTAACCATTCTAACTTGGTACTAACTAACTGGGAAGTATAACCATTACCAATATTACTTGCATGTACAGATTTAGTACTTTGAAATTTCATATCACTACGAAGTAAATTAGTAATTAGATTGCTAACCATAAGTAAGGTTTTTAAGGAATAAAATATTACAAAAATGTATACATATGATTGTAAAAAAGGTTAAAATGGTATCCAGAACAGAGAGAACAGACACGTACGAGTTACGGATGAGAAATCACACCCGAGGAAAACACGAAAAGAGGAAACCACGACGGAACCGAATATTTTACCTTTTATTTCAACATACAGATTACATTCCCTTTATTTCAATATGTGTAACAATCTGTGTGTTCTTTTGAATTTAAAGGTAGGTAACGCCTATCCATTAATTACAGAGTTAATTAATAAAGAAATTTTACAGTATTTGTAATTTGTTTTTTTTTTAACAATTAGATATTTGTTCAATGAATATATTAATTAAGTAAAAAAATATATATAAATAGACAGTTAATATCCTCGTAGGTACAACAAATAATAATTTGATAATCACATTAAAGTACATTTTTTTAATGTGTTTGAAACGTTGCTTACAAATTTTATGGAAGAACAACTTGCAATCATATTTCGCTTCTTCTTTTGTTTTCAGACGCGTGCATGCATGCTTGATATACCTACGTGTAAAATGGTAATTAAATAAACCCCGTATTTCATGCACTCAAAGGATGATATTCACTTGATAGTATTCTAGCGGCGCAGTGTTCTGGTGTACATTAATTACACATGTTCGTGAAATATGAACCTGCAGAGATATCCGTTGATTGCAACATCCGCAAGAAATATTATTTTTTTATAATAAGAGTTTGAACTGTCAGTGTTCCTGCGATAGGTTTTGGATATAACCGTTCATTAATGAAAATAGGTATTTATTTGGAAATGTTGCTGTTAACTTTTATATAAATAAAGTACTAAATTAAAAACATTGCTACAAGTTTTTATCATCACATAAAACATTACACATAAATCTAACGTAAAGCTTTTCATTCCATCTTTGCAAGTTGTAACAATTTTTTATGATTTATAAATCCACTTAAATTCTGAGTTTATTTTCAAGACCTAGCATTTAAAAATTGCAATTAAGCGCCTAGAGAAATGAGTTTTGTTAGTGTAGTTTAATTTAATTATGGTTAGTATTTAATTTTCTTTGTTTGATTTTTCAATTAATAGTTAAGTAAAAATATAAGGAAAATGTAATAGATGCAGTAAAGTCTGTGTTAGCATGTCATTATATCGATCGATATTTTTACAAATAAGTATGGTATGTCTACTGGACACATACTCGTAAAAAATACAACTTTAAATTCGTACCCCTCATCGTCCGTTCTAATTAACACTACAATATCTGCTGTCATATGTTTTTTTTATAAAATAATTTTACATTTTACATTAATTAACTACTATTAACACTATTTCTTGCCTTAATTTTGGCATATTGAAGCATCGATTAGCAAAATAAAGTTTCATCGGTTTTGTGTCTCATCTAATTATACAGGGTGGGCCAAAAATTTTTGCAAATAGCAACACTTGATTTCTCCAAAACCGTGAGAGCAAGGGGCGCGCGGGTGGCGGGGAATTGTGCGTTGTTTAATGCAATTTTAGCCACGATGGAGCGCTTCTCGGGACAAAAGCGTGCTTTTTGCGTAAAACAATTTTACAAAAACAACGATTCCTACGTTACTGTACGACGACCTCTTTAGAGTGGAATACGGATTACACCGTGTAAGTGAGTGTCCAAGTGTTAATTTAATTAAAGCTTGGGTTAAAAAGTTTGAGCAAACGGGATCGACAACGAATATTAAACAAACTGGGCGACCACGTTCAAGAAGAAGCGAAGAGAACATTCGGGAGGTTGAAATTTCTGTAAGGGACGATCCAGAATCATCTACGCGTAAGCGGTCGGCGGCTCTTGCTATACCAAGAACTAGTCTGCGGCGAATCTTGCATTTGGACCTTAAACTCCACCCATATAAGCTTCAAATTGTACAGGAGATGAAACCAAACGATTACATTCAACGCAAGTTATTTGCTGACACTATACTGGAGCGATTCTCTAGCCTTGAGAATGTATTGTTTACGGACGAGGCCCATTTTCACAGTAATGGTCACGTAAATAAACATAATTGTCGATATTGGAGCACGGAAAACTTTCACTATAAACACCAAAAGTCTCTTCATTCCCCAAAAACGACAGTGTGGGCTGCCATATCCGCAAAAGGCATAATCGGTCCATACTTCTTTGAAAATAATCAAGGAAATAACGTAACTGTGAACTCAGTGGAATACGTGAAAATGTTGCTAGACCTTTTGACACCACAGTTGCATGAATTTGAAGGATACAATAGCCGGACTTGGATGCAACAAGATGGAGCAACATGCCATACATCAAACGTGACTTTACCGGTGGTCAAAGAAATGTTTCGTAACAAATTGATTTCTCGCAGAGGTGATATCCCATGGCCTCCCAGAAGCCCGGACCTTACACCTTGCGATTTTTTCTTGTGGGGATATCTGAAAAGTCGAGTATACCTTAATAAACGACGACCATATCCCAATTAAAAGAAAACATCCACGAGGAGATAGCCGCGATTCCTCGCAGCATGTGTCAACGAGTTTTCCAAAGTTTACGTAGTCGATTGCAGGAGTGCCAACGACGAGACGGAGCACATCTCGACGATGTCATTTTTAAAAAATAAATTTTAATAAATGATAATTACGTTTAATAAATCATAAACAAAATAACATTTGTACTTTTATTTCTAGACATGTTTCAAAAGTGCAAAAATTTTTGGCCCACCCTGTATATATTTCTTTCAGAATACGAGAGTCAAGCACGAGGTCGACCCTTGTCATGAGTACTTCAATATTATTTTGTGAATTCAGTTTTTTTTTGGTATTAAGTAAATAAAATATAGTATGGTGTGCGGGAAATTATATTGTGTCTTTTAATAAATAATCATAAATATATTTTTTGTATACCATAAACTGTATACAAAACTTTACTACATATATTTCGTCTTTCAAGAGCCGTAAAGGTATAATAACAACTTTTAAATTTCAAGGTAATTTTGTATTGATACTATATTTATGACATTATTATCTAATAGCGATTTTTTTTTATATAACAAGCGAATTTTTTTCTTTATCCTTAGTTTTCTTACAATTTTTGAAATATAGGTAGTTTTAACTTTCGTTGTATTTTATAAGGAAGTTCAAAGGATGATTTCGTAATTGATATTTTTTATATTGTACAAAATCAACGAACTGCTTCTTTATTTTTTACTATTGTTTATATTCAAATTAAATATTTAAAACGTGTTTCGGGTAATTTCGATCATTTTGAGATATTTCCTTAATTATTGTTAAAACTATTGAATAGGTATGAATTAGTTAATTATATGCAAATTTGTTTCGCTGCGCACTTATTGAATTACATACTTAATTTTACATTAATATCATTTTATATACTTGCAGGTAATCAAAACAATAATACATAAGGTATCACGGCAGATTACCATAAATGGAACTGAATTTAAAGTTTCTAAAACAATATTGATTAAGCACAATATTGTTGTAATCAAGTAAACTAAATTGTAATAAAATCAAAGCAATATATAACAGTAACAATCATTGTTGTTCCAATACTACCGGTTCATTTGTTTGTATATTGACAATATTTTACGTCTGCACTGAAATTTATAAAATTACGTATTTTATTTATGATTGAAAGTAAACAAAACAAAGATTTAATTAATATTTGTACTGTTCAATAAATCGTATTCATTAATTTATTTTTTAAACAAGTAACATCCTAGGAGCAACAGCAGAATAGAATAGCTTTCTCGCGTATATATATATATATATACGCGAGAAAGCTATATATATATATATATATATATATATATATATATATATATATATATATATATATATATATATATATATATATTGCTGTAAGATGTTGAAAAGAAAACTAAATAATTTGATTTTGAAATGTTCAAATCGTGTACGAGTTAAACTTATTAGTTTGAGTTGGTTACTTTCTCAGAGCCTTAGAAATAATATAATTAAAACAGTGAATAACCTAGGAGGGTAGGAGTGCAAACTGACAGTTATAAGTTTTAGAGCTCTAAATTTTATTTTTAATTTTAATTAATTTAATACAGTTTTCACTATTTTTTTAATGTGCCAGTGACTACTTCTTACCTGCCAATCATTTTCCTTTAATTGACACAATCGAAACTTTAATCTACTACTAGAACCATGGAGTCGATCAAAACCACCTTAACAGAGTTAAATGAGCACTTCAATTCCACAATGGCACAGTTCCAGAAGGATCTCAGGGCAGTTGTCCCTGCCACAAGTCCCACTTCAAATGTAAACGCACAATTTCAAACATTTCGGACATTTGTTTTAAATGCTCTTGAATCCCTCCAACTTCAAGTGGAGCTATTGTCTAGACAGTATGACGATATGGACACTCGCTCACGAAGGAAGATACTTCTTGTACATGGAGTTGCAGAGTCAAGAGGAGAGGACACTGCGGTATGTGTTTCGAAAATCCTTTCTAACAATCTTAACCTTCCGGAAGTAACTGCAAACGCATTTTCTCGTTGTCATCGGTTAGGACGCCTTACGTCTGGTAAATCACGAGCCATTCTTATTAAGGTTTATGACGTAACACTGAGAAATAAGATCTGGTTTGCTAAGACGGCCTTGAAGGGTTCTGGAATTACGGTTTCGGAGTTTCTGACGAAGAACCGCCATGATGTGTTTGTAGCTGCCAGACTTCGTTTTGGTGTTACACATTGTTGGACTAAAAATGGTGTCATTACTATTCTGGGATCCAATAATAGAAAACACTATATCACAACAAGATCTGAACTTGATGCGATCCCGAGTGCCAGTGCCGTTGTACCTAGTACAGTAAAGAATACCACGGTCTCAGTTGTGGAAAATAAAATATCGACTTTGAGATCCAAACGCACCGTTAAGAATAAGTGATGTTTTTGTTTTAGTTTAGAGAGTAATCACATTCATTCACTATTTCACTGTTCACCAATATAGTTTGAGATTTCTTGTACTTTTAACTTTATAATAGTTTATTTTTAAATTTTAAAACTGTTCATGCACTATTATTTACAGTAATTGTCTTTTATATTTACGAATCATTATTTTACTTATAATTTGCGTACGAGAAACTTTATTGTTATTGTTGTTATGTCGATATAAGGTTATTACAAACATTTGATTTTGACAGCTGATTATTGACACCTGCCGTAAGGTAGGTATAATATATAATATAATAATATGTCAACCCACAATTATTATCTGAATGAATGCTGTTATGTTACTACCGTTTCTTTCTCACTCTAACATTTTAACCTTTTAGCTTTAATTAATTTGTTATGTTTTCTACTATAACTATGTTTTAAAGATTAAAGTTGCGTTTTAAAAAGATAAATAAATAATCACATTTTGTTATGTAATAATAGATAGTCAAGTTTTACGCACCGCGAATGACTTTTTAAAAAAAGATTTTATTTAAAATATAATCACTTTAATTGACAAGTAATTACTTAGACTACCTTAACAAGACTAATTTAATATTAATACAATGTCTTAAATACTATCGGGTCGGCCACCCAGAAGGGTATTGTTCCCATCATTCGAATATGAGCGTGCGAACATTGCGAGATGCCGACTCAGCGGGATGGGCTGGTGTGACTGTCGAGTCAGCTGTTTGGACTGACGTAACTCCTCCCTCCTTAAGATCGAAGTTTTCCGGTAAAGCAGAAGAACTTCGAAGACACATTTTAAATACAAAATTACGATTGTTGAAAATTAAAATACATATAATAACTATAACTATGGTATACAGTCCGATTGTCCAAACACTGATATTTCTCACAATTTTATGGTTTTCACTAGTTTCACTATTTTCACTAAAATCACTTGTTTCTATTTTCTTTAACGTTAACGCAAGAAGTTTCAGGTCCGTAAGGTCAATGCCTTTTATATTGGTTGGTTTCAGACTCGGAGTTTCAGGAACATGTATTGAGGGTAGATTAATTATTGGTAATGTTAAGTGACTTTCATTTTCATAAATTATCTGATGTCGTTTCAGATTCATAGATCCAATTTTCACTTCACAAAGGTCATCTAGGGTGATTATGTAAGTGCCTTTGACCTTTGTTCGGGATATTTCGTCAGAACAGGTTCTTTTAATTAATTCTTCTTTTCTAGTAAACAGGATCCATGTGCTAGTTTTCAATGGTTGTAAAACAATGTCTTCAGTGATTACAGGAACGGGGGTACATGTTGCATTTTCAGCATAGTTCATCAAGTCGGTGATACAAGGATCGTTGCTGAATTGAAGAACTTCATCTTTGTAGCAAAGGAAACTCTCTTTGTCGATCTCCTTGCAGGGATGAGCTAATAATCTAGTTTTCAACCCTTTTGCTATAAGGTAAGGATATTTAGGAACAATAATAACGGCGGAGTCATGGGACAACACAGGTAAAGGAATCAGTTTGTAATAGATATAAGTGTCATTTTCAATTATAGGTATTTCCAAAAGATAGGTTATATATTTTCCTTTCAGATATGCTTTTATTGAAATCGTTTCTTCTAACTTTACTAAATTATTCAATGTAGGAATATATGCTAAATTTTCTAACTTACTTATGTTTTCTAATGTACTTAAAAGTATGTTAGAATTTATTATTGATTGATGTAATACTCCTAATCTACTTAATGCAAAACTGGTTTCTATTTCATTTAATTTTATATAGATAGTTTGAAAATTATGAATTAACAAATTGTATGTACTAATGATTTGAGTTTCTATGTGATTGAGAACGTTTGTTTTTATTATTTCTGAAAGGTTATATTTCAGACCTTGAATTTCTAAATTGATATTATTAATATTGTCATTTAATTGAAATGTAGAATTCGTTATAGTGTGTATAATTTCAGTGATCAACGTCATTTTATTTTTATTTTTATTTTGTTCAAACTTAATCTCACTAATTAATTTTTCATATCTAATAGCATCATTATTATCTAGATTTCCTGTAATTATTTTAATTATTGATCCTAAGGGGTTGATTAGGCCTCGTTTAACTCTAAAAGTGGGAGAAATCTGTTCTAATTTCATTACTGTTAAGTTCTTTATGTAATTAGCTTGAATTCTAACATCTACAAAGTATTCAATAAAAATGTCATCAAAATTATCAACTAACTTATCTAACTGGCTACATTTATAAAAATTTTCTTTTATATCTTCTATTATAGGTCTTAAATCTAATGTTTTGACAATTGTCCATTTATCGTTACTCACGATGGCAACGCCATTTCTTATAGGTAGTACTCCAGGATTTTCATTTAGTTCCTGAAGTTGAAGGGCCTGGGTCCACATCACCGGGACCAGGGTCATAACCAGCAGGTGGTACCTGTGGAGGTCGTTTAACGTTTCTTATTGGAATCTTAGTATTCCGATCGTTGGTCATTACAACAGGGACAGTATTTTTAGAAATCTCGTTGGTTACTTGAGCTTTTACGTAACGCGGTTTATCTTTGCTTTTTCGTTTATTCGTGCTTTTTGCAAATATTGTATCTCCAGGATTTATTCTAAAGTCTGTTTCACCACCTCTCTTCTCAATATATTTTTCTTTAGCCTTAATTGTTTTATCTATTAAATGTTTATACAAAAATTTCGTTCTTTTCATATGTTCCTTAATTAATTGTTGCATGTATTGTTTGTCAAAATCTACATGGAATGCATTTTTAGCTTCAGTGTGTCCAAATAAAACTTCGAAAGGTGTAAAACCAGTTGTAGAATGTATTGAATTATTATAAGCCATTATTGCATATGTCATTACGGAAGCTGCATCGGTATATTTTTGTTCGCATTTCGCAATTCTATAAATTTCTAGAATAGTTGAATGGAATCTTTCTATGAGACCCATGGAATTTGGATTATTTGCAGTTCCTATGTGAATTTCAATTTTATACATAGCTAAAAGTTCCTTCAGTAATGCGTTATTAAATTCAGTACCAGGATCAGCACTAATTTTAAGAGGTACACCATAAAAAGAAAAGTACTTAATTAAACTTCTTACTATCTCTGGTGTTGTCCTATTAGCAATTTCAAAAGCTTGGCCAATTTTACTAAAGGCATCGATTATGGTTAAATAATATTTTCCTTCAATAGAAAATATATCTATGAAGATTTCTTCTAAGGGTTTAGTTTGAGTTTGGGTTAATTGTAATTTTGGTTTTATTGGGTTTCTGTCGTATTTCATCTTTTTACATATTTCGCAAGAATTTATGAAACTTGATATAGTTTGTTCCATGTTATGCCAGAAATAATTTCTCTTAATATGGCCTACAGTTTCGCGAATACCTCTGTGGCAAGTTTTTCCCTCGTGATATTTTTTAACAATTTCCCTTTGATCATTTTCGTCATCTATAAAACTTACGCGTTTTGTACATTCTCTAAATTGCACACATTCTTTTTTGAATAGGGCTATAACTGTTTCTGTAAATTGCCTACGATGTATTTCATCTTCGAAATAAATAAAATATTTGGTCTTATTTTTAATATATTCTTTTAAAAATTGTTTAACTAAATCTGGTCTGTTTGTAGGTAAATGAACTTCTAAAATACGTTGCTTGGGCCTAGATAAATCTTTAACTGTTAACCTATCTATAAACCATGTAAAAACTAAAATTTGATTTGGTTTAGTGTCTATTGCTTCCTGTAATATGGGGATACCTTCGGATTCAGTATCACGTGCTGAATGAACTGTATCAGTTTCAGACGCAGTTAAAGTGGAACTAGAAGGACATGGTATTGAATAAGGTGAACCATTTCTAGTTCTTACTGAAAGAGTTTCTTCTGAGTCTTCGTCAGGGATATTAATAGTAGGAATAATTTCTTCTGGTTCAGGATCAAAAATGTTAGAAGGTTGAGATTCAGGAAAAATGGTCTTTTTTAATCTTTCTAATTCTTTTAAGCTTTCAGTTACTTTTCTTATTTCTTCCAGATCATCATCTTCTGTATCTACATTTACTTGTGTTGACATATTTTCTTCTTTATCTGTTGCGTTAATACGGATTCGAGATAAAGCATCAGCATTACAATTGCTTTTGCCACTCTTATGTATAATCTCAAAATCGTATTCAGATAATCTTAATCTCCAACGTGTTAATCTACTATTGGTATCTTTTAAAGAATTTAACCATGCTAAGGGTTTGTGGTCAGTTATTATTTTGAATTTTCTACCATATAAGTAGGGGCGGAAATATTTCACTGCCCATACTATTGCTAATAATTCCTTTTCTGTTGTACTGTAACGTGTTTCAGCACTTATTAATGTACGGCTTGCATAAGCAATAGGTTTATCACTGCCAACCGGACCTTGGGATAAAATAGCTCCTACTGCAAAGTCTGATGCATCTGTAGTGAGGATATAAGGTTTGCTAGGATCAGGATATTGACGTATTGGTGCATTAACAAGGAGTTCTTTACATTTTTGTAATGATTCTAAATATTTCTGATCTGTTACAGGCATCGTCTGTTTTTTCTTAAGTCGGGCTGTCATTGGTTGTGTTATTTTTGCAAAGTCTTTTATAAACCGTCGGTAGTAACCTATTAGTCCTAGAAAACTTTTAATTTCAGTTGTTGTCTGCGGTAAGGGGTAATTAAGAATAGCTTTAATTTTATCATTGTTCGGTTTAAGTCCGTCACTCGTAATGGTATGTCCTAAATAAAGTACTTCTTTTCGTAAAAATTCTGATTTGTCTAACTGAACTTTTAAGTTTGTCTGTCTGAGTCTGTCAAATACTGTTCTTAATTTCTGAATATGTTCCTGTAAACTAACTGAATAAACTATTATGTCATCTAGATAAACTAAGCAGTGGATTCCTTGTAATCCTCTTAAAACATTATCCATTGCTCTTTGAAAGGTTGCAGGTGCTGTCTTAAGTCCAAAAGGCATACGAGTAAATTCAAAGTGTCCTGCGTTTGTACTAAAGGCTGTCTTCTGTCTATCTTCTTTTTTAACTTCTATCTGATGGTAACCACTTGCTAAATCTAACGTGGTAAAATAAGAACTTCGTCCAAGTTTGTCAAATAAGTCAGTTATGTTAGGTAAAGGGTATTTGTCGTCGATAGTTATTTCGTTTAGTTTTCTATAATCAATAACTAGGCGCAATTTTCTTTCGTTACTAGCGTCAAGTTTCTTTGGGACTAGGTGAACAGGTGCACTCCAAGGGGAATAGGATGGAATTACTATATTATTTTCTATCATCTTGTCTACTTGTTTGTTAATTTCGTCATTAATTACTTGGGGTTGTCTGTAAGGTCGTATATATATGGGATCTTCATTATGTGTCCTAATTTGATGTTTAACGTCATTAGTAAAAGTCAGGGGTAGTTTCTCACAGTGAAAAATATCTTTATATTCTATGCAGAGTTGTTCGATAGCTTTCTTTTCTTCTGAATTCATATGGTCTAATCTCAGTTTAGTCAAGTTTTCTGTCAGTATTTCGTCTATTTCTAAATCTGTATTATTATCTAATTTATTAATAATGTATTTGCATGGGTTATATTTTGTTACTATAAAAGGACTGGTAATAGTCAAGTTTAGCTCTGTCTCAAGGGTATTTTGAATAATAGTGGTTGCATATCCGTCTTTACAATTTACTAAAGCGGCAGGCATTCTAACACCATTACCAAATTGTTTAAAATTTAAAATAGCATTTCCATTACGTAAACTTACTGGTAATTTAACTTTCTGTTCACAACGGGGATGAAGACGAATAACGTTAGTGGGATTATATATGATAGGGATAGCTGTTGTATTGGTATATAAAATCTCTTTTTTCATATCTATTGTGGCATCTAGTTGTTTTAAAAGGTCACTTCCAATTAATCCGTCGTAACGTCCATCTACGTCATAGATGTAAAATTTATGTGTTTCAGGGTTTTGAAAAATTTGGAATAAGGGGATAACTACAACTTCATCATGTCGACTAGAGGCATGAGTACTAATAACTTCAAAGGCTTCTTGATATTTGAAGTCGTTAAAATATTCATTTGCTTTTTTGGGACTAATAAATGATCTTGAACTTCCCGTATCTATCATAAAGTTAGCATTAATTTCAGGTATATAAATATAAGGTAATGTAAGGGTGTTACAATTTAAATGTATTATCTCGGGATTTGGTAAGGGGTATCCATATGAAAATTTTCTAATTGTTCTACCATATTATTATTTGTCAAGTCATTAATGTCTTCTTGTATTGTGGGGTCATAATGGTCACAATATTCAGTCTCGGGGTCATTAGGGTCATAGTATTCGGTTTCAGGGTCTTCAGGAATTTCCTGTTCGACAATATGCTCGTTTAGGCGGAAACCTTGTGGTTTAGTAGGTGGAGCAGTTCTCATGCTCACATCCGTGTTATGCATAGATCGTTGGGGACGGTAACCAGAGGGTTGTTGTCCTTGATTTTGATTAAGTGGTGGTCTGTATCCAAATTGGTTTTGACTATACTGGGGTCTATATCCAAATTGGTTTTGGTTTACCTGGGGTCTATATCCAAATTGGTTTTGGTTTATCTGGGGTCGATATCCAAATTGGTTTTGGTTTTGTATAGGTAACTTAATTTGCTTACTAGGAGATATACCAAATTTAAATTTAGGGGGTTGTTGATAATTCATATTTTGAAATGTATACGGTTTTTGCAATGGTTGCTGCTGATGTTGACCTTTGGATTGAAATGAATGATTATTATTTTTAAAGGTGTTAAAGAACGGTTTCATTACATTTCTTTCAATATAGGGGTTAGAAGATGTAGCATGTCCAGCATTAGTATGAGGGTGCTTCATCATTTTATTACGTGAATTATATTGATGCATAAAATTTACCTCTTCTAGAACAATACTTAAAGCATTTTCAAGGGTGTTACAAGCTTTAAGTCTAACAATTCTCAATAAATCTTCAGGTAAATTATATAAAAATACATTCATCGCCAAATTATCATAAATTGTTATTTTACTTTCACGCAAACTACTATTTGAAATTAAATTTACTTTAGCTATTAATGTGCTTTTGGTGTGTTGAATTCTGTTACAAAAATCTAGATAAGATTCATTACTATTAATTTTTAAAGTTTCTAACTCAATCGCGATACATTCTTCGGAACGCGGATCACCGAAATGTTGTTCAAGGGCGGATTTAAGGCTGCCCCATGTAATTAAATCTTGCCTTTCACTAATTAAACTAGCTGCTCGTCCTATTAATTTTGAAGTTATGACGTGAAAAACATAAAGATCTTGGTCGGGATTTCCTTCCACTACACACGTTTGTATTACGTATTCACATTTCCTAATAAATAAGGATAATAATTTTTCATCACCATCAAACTTAGGGATGATATTACTAACTTCTACTGGGATCTTAACAATGTTTTCCATTTTTAATAATTTGATTTATTTTAAATAAAGAATATAAAAATTGTATATAAAATAATTATTTTATGAAATAATTATATATATTTTTTGTTCTTAATTAATTAATATAATATATTTATTTTTCTTTTTATAATATTATAATTCACTTTTACTTTAATTCAATTCAATCTTAGTATTCCTCTTTTAATTCACTTAAAACGAAAGTCAATAAAATCTCTAAGAACCTTTTAAGTTTTAAAAAGGGATCTACAATTTAAATTGACACATATAACTAGGGTTGAATAGGAAATGAATAGGTAGGAATAGCTTTAGGGTCTACTCACCAAATCATATCCCTCGTGAGCCTGAAGGTAGCGATCTTTCCAGAAGCCAGACGCAAGCGCTCGATGAGACTTATTTATATTTGGTTCGGATTCCGTAGAAAACGCTTGAAAACGTTCGTCGCAGGATAATCTTCAATTTTCCGGACGCGGAATCCTACCGGCTGCGCCAGTCAAGTTTTACGCACCGCGAATGACTTTTTAAAAAAAGATTTTATTTAAAATATAATCACTTTAATTGACAAGTAATTACTTAGACTACCTTAACAAGACTAATTTAATATTAATACAATGTCTTAAATACTATCGGGTCGGCCACCCAGAAGGGTATTGTTCCCATCATTCGAATATGAGCGTGCGAACATTGCGAGATGCCGACGGGATGGGCTGTTGTGACTGTCGAGTCAGCTGTTTGGACTGACGTAACTAGATTTATTTAGATTATTGTTATTATTGATTTTAGTATGTATATATTTTTTTTTTAGAGTTGTTTAACGTGTTATTATTATTATTTTTTTATTTTTATTATTTTTTTTCTTTTTTTTAATTATTTTTATTTCTAGTATTACTTAATATTTCACTAGTTAACTACTGTTTAATATCGATTGTGTAATTTGTGTTGTAACTCTCAGACAACTGGCGGGTCTATGGAGTGGATATCTATCATTTTTAATATCATATAATTAATTTATCGATATCCATTTAAATACATCTATTTATTTTATTTTTTATTTTTATTTTTTATTTTTTATTTTTTATTTTTTATTTTTTATTTTTTATTTTTTATTTTTTATTTTTTTATATATATTTTTTTTTTGTTAGTATACAATACCATTTTATATATTGATAAGGATTAAAATAGTGTATTACTTGTTTATTAACTGATTTTTATTTTATTATATTTTATTTTATTAATTTATTTATTTATTTTTAGTTTTTATCTATTATTAAATTTCATTTTGTTATTATATTTTTTATAATAGAATACGTTCACGATGTCTTCTTTGGATAATAGTATCAATAGCGACTTGTTTCAATCTTTCTCCTCCAGTGCTGACTCAGCAGATGACAGCTATCACAGTACATCTCCTCCTCTCCCTCTCAATCATACATTAGATACTCTTTTCTCAGATTGTCTGAAAAATTTTAACATCATTCATATAAATGCCCAAAGTATTCCGGCTCATTATACTGATATGCTTGCGTCTTTTAATTCTCGCAACATTCATGCGATTCTTGTATCAGAATCTTGGCTAAAGCCATTTCTACCTTCATCATCATATTCTCTGCCTGGCTTTCAGCTGATTCGTAACGATCGTGTCTATAAAGGGGGCGGTGGTGTGGCAATTTATCTGCGTTCTCACTTTCCCTTTACAATAGTTTCCTCATCAACTCAACCACCCTTGGAAGACGCGGCCGAACATCTTATGATTGAAGTTACTCTTTTACATTCAAAAATCCTTCTTGGCGTCTTTTATAGCCCATCCATGCATGATAACTATTTTCCTCCTTTCGATCATATTTTAGATAACTACGTTCCTATATATGACCACGTAGTTATTATGGGGGATTTTAATACGTGCCTAATTAAAGAAGATAGCCGTTCCAAGAAATTGTTCTCCATCGTTGAATCCCATAACCTTCAATTACTACCCCTGTCAGCCACGCATTGTTTACCAGGTTATACTTCTTCTCTTCTTGATCTTATTATAGTATCATCCTCTAATTCTATTTTAAAGCACGGTCAATGTTCTGCTGATGCATTTTCGTATCATGATTTATTATACTTATCATACAAACTCCGTCCTCCCAAATCAAAATCCAGAATACTTCTGCAACGTAATTTTGGTGGAATGGATTTATGCCGACTATGCGAAGATGCTCGGAAAACTGACTGGTCCGTGGTCTTTAATGCATTTACTGTTGACGATAAATTAGAAATTTTTTACTCCTTATCAACACAGTTATTTGATAAACACGCACCTATCCGACCAGTTAGAATAAAACATCTCCCTGCCCCTTGGTTATCTGAGGAATTAAAAAAAATGATCGAAAAGAAAATCAGGGCAAAAACTAAACTTAAATTAAATAATTCGGACTCAAATCGTCACAAGTACAATAAAGTTCGCAATCGCTGCAATACATTATGTAGAGATGCACAGCGTCGCCACATCCATAGATCGGTCGAAAACGGCGACACATCCAAAATATGGAAATTTCTGGAGTCACTTGGAGTTGGTACATCCTCTTCTAAAGATTCTTGTAAAAACATCGATGTTGACTCGCTTAACAAACATTTTACAACCTCCGATCCAATTGTTAGCTCCATTAAGAGAAATACTGAATTCTATCTTTGTTTCTCCAACTCCTGACTTTCCTCCGTTTACTTTTTCGCAATTCACTGAATGTGATGTTAAAAAGAGCATAATGTCAATTTCTTCTAATGCCGTTGGTATTGATAACGTTAGCCGAAATATGATAGTCCCCATCATTGATATAATCTCTCCTTTCCTTGCCCATATTCTAAACACTTCCATATCTACTGGGAAATTCCCTGATTCATGGAAAGATGCACTTGTTACGCCTATACCCAAGAAATCAAATGCGACCAAGCCCTCCGATTTCCGACCCATTTCAATTTTGCCCTTCCTATCCAAAGTATTAGAGAAGCTTGTCAACACTCAACTTAACGTTTACCTTAATAATCACAACCTCCTTAATCCTTATCAATCTGGATTCCGTCAAGGCCATAATACTACTACGGCTCTCGTGAAAGTTACCGACGACATTCGATGGGCAATGGATCAAAAACAGGTTACCGTACTAACTCTGTTAGATCTAAGTAATGCTTTTAATAATGTGGATTTTGATATATTGTTAAACCTATTGTGCTCTATTAACATATCTCCATTAGTGGTTGACTGGTTTCGTAGTTATCTACAGGGACGCCGGCAAAGAACTCGCGTCGACGATATTTTTTCGTCGTGGCGCGAGATTCGTGCTGGAGTACCTCAGGGTGGCATGCTGTCTCCTTTGCTATTTACAATTTTCATCAATACGATTACTAATAAAATTTCGTCTCTCTACCTTATGTATGCAGACGACGTGCAATTTTACTGTCATAGTGATATAGAGACCTTACCAAGTAAAATCTCTATCATTAATTCAGACCTTGCCAATATTTACGACTGGACTATATCTTATGGTCTTAAAGTTAACCCGGTTAAGTCACAAAGTATTATTGTAGGCAGTCCTGCAATTATATCCAAAATTGACTGGGCTACTTTGCCTAGTATAAAATACAATAATGTAGTTATACCGTACAGCACCAGTATCAAAAATCTGGGGATAATATTTGACAATACATTATCTTGGTCTGATCACCTTAAAAAAGTCAGTTGCAAAACTTTTGCAGCATTGGGCTCCTTGCGCCGCCTCGGTACTTTCCTTCCTATTCCAACCAAAATTATGCTAGCACAGTCCCTAATCCTAACTATTCTAGATTATGCAGACGCAAGCTATACCAATTTAACCGAGGACCAACTTAATAAACTTGAGAGACTCCAAAATCTTTCAATACGGTTTATATTTGGATTACGCAAATTTGACCGTATTTCTCAGTTTCGCCTACAGCTCAAGTGGTTACCAATTAGATTTCGCCGTAAAATGCATATACTTACATTTCTGTACTGTGTGCTATTTAATCCCTCTTGGCCTCCCTATTTAAAAAATAAATTCCAATTCTTGGGTACTACTAACAAATCTTTAAGATCCTTTGAAAACTTGACCTTATACATGCCAGTTCACAAAACAAAATTTTTCAATAAATCTCTAACGATTCAGGCCATTCAACTTTGGAATAGTCTGCCGTTGCACATAAGGAAATCAACATCACTTGTTTCATTTAAAACTAAATTAAAGTCGCATTATCTCACTTTAAGTTGTATATAAATAATAAATATTTACGTATGTGTGTATGTATGTTATATAAGTAGATGGTTTTTATATGAGTTATTTGTATTCTATGTACATATAGGATGTATGTATGTATATATTTATATGTATAAATAAATATATATATATATACATTAGTATATATATATATTTATTTATTTATTTCATTCTTATTATTATATATGTAAGCTTTGTATATTGTATGTTGTGTACATGGACTAATGTACGAGTATCTGAACGCTGCCTAATATCTATGATATGGCAATTAACAAATGACAATGACAGCGGACTTCATATGGAGATTTTAATCCTGCTCATCAAGTAATATAATTGTTATCTCTCATTGCCTGGATAATCTTGGAAGTAAAAACCTTTAATTGTCGATTTTTCTGTTTTAGGTTAGTAGATAACATTTGTTTTTAATTAATTTTAATGTTTAATTTTATATTACTATTAAATTTCTGTTTTAGATAAATGCAATTGTGTGTTTTTTTACTCCGGTATCATCCATCATATTACAAATCGACAATTGTCAGAGTTTGTTTGGATAATCATGGCAAGATTACAATTTGAAGTTGAGCTGGCAGCAGATGAAGATCCGAAGAATAACATCATAATTATAAAATCAGTAACAAAAGAGGATGGAATATCTTATCTCATACCGCCATGTTTTCAAGCAACAAAACACCACCCTCAATTGACAAAGTTACCAGAATTTTTGAAAATAAAAAAAACATTACAGAGAAGAGGTCATAATAGAAAGGTGTGGATGTCCATGCCATGTGATGTTTTAGCACTATACAAAGATGATGCTGGAAATATGGTGTTTAATGATTATTTATTACAAGAAAATACTCAAGTCACAAGCCAGGTTATAGATGGAAAATTATTGGAAATTTTAGAGAAACTAAGTGAAAAATCTAATGTCAACAAAGAAAAACATAATAATTTAAGCAAATTAAATGAAAAGTTTGTTTTAAAAAAGTTTGACAACAAGAACACTAATGCCAAACAATGGTTGCAAAGTTTTGAAAGTGAATGTACTAGATTTGATTTAAATGGTGATACAGAAAAAATTAGTGCTTTGAGATTATTTTTGAATGACACAGAAAGTGACTGGTATGGGTCTATGTTAATTAAACATAGTTTAAACTCGATATGGAAAATATGGCAAGAAAGTTTTCTTAAAACGTTTGCAGATAAAAGTTGGTCTTCGGTAGTGTATGCACTCAGTTTCAAACATTTAAATGGCTCTCTGCTAGAATATGCATTGAAAAAGCAGAGATTGTTACTAGAGTATAACAGTGATATAGATACCAGAACTCTTACTGACTTAATTGTTGCAGGATTGCCAACTTATATTACAAGTAAACTTGATAGACAAGAGGTGACAAACCCAACTCTTCTGTTTAGTGCTCTACGGATACATGAAAATCAGAATAAAAATGTACAAAAACATTTTACGGAGAAGAAAAGCTCCACTAAATCAGAAACAGAATGTAAAAAAAAAACACCTTGTCAAATATGTTACAAAATGGGAAAGAAAAACAGATTTCACTCTGAAAATTTGTGCTGGTTCAAAGAAGACAAGAACAGTAATGACAGTGTAAAACACTGCAAAAATTTAATGTTAGAAATTGATCAATTTCAGGATACAAAAAACTAGATATTCCCCCACTAATAGAAGTTACAGTTATACTAAATGACACATTGAAATGCACAGGTATTTATGACCCTGGCTCAAATATAACCTTAATAAATTCCAAATTAATAAAAGTAACAAATTCAAAGAAAAATTATTTTGAAAATAAATTCAACACAATTGGTGGTGGGGGAAAAACAACAGGTTTAATAAGATTAAATGGGAAAATACTAAATATTGAAAAGGAAATAAATGCATTTATTTGTAATGATAAAAATTTTACCCATGATTTGCTTTTAGGACTGGATACAATAAAGCGGTTTGGGTTGACCCATGATGGGAATTTAAACATCCAACTTCAGAAAAATTACAGCCTAATTGCAAATGAATATATCAGCCCTAATGAAGACAAAAAACATGGTAATCAAGAAATTGAAACCAAAGAGTTTAAGTCAGAAATATTTGATTATAAAATAAATTTTAATGAGGGCATAGATGTGAATAAATTTAATATAGATACAAATCACTTGGAACACAACCAAAGAATAAAAATTAGTGAATTATTATATGATTATAAACATATATTTGCTAAAGATAAGTATGATGTCGGCCAAGTAAAAAACTATGAAGCATTTATAGATCTCCAAGTAGAGAAATATTGCTCAAAAAGACCATATAGATGCTCCTTAGATGATAAAGAAGAAATCGAGAAGCAAATTGGACAATTGCTAAAAAATAAATTAATTGAAGAATCTTACAGCCCCTTCGCAGCACCAGTAACATTAGCATTCAAACGGGATGAAGAAAAAAAGTCGAGATTATGTATTGACTTTAGAGATCTTAATAAGATTATTATCCCACAACCACAGCCATTTCCTTTAATAGAAGATCTAATGGTAAGGACTATAAACTGTAAGTATTTTACTACTCTTGACATTAACTCTGCTTTTTGGTCTATACCGTTGCGGATCAGTGACAGAGAAAAGACAGGCTTTGTTACACAAGAAGGTCATTATCAATGGACTTGCCTTCCTTTTGGACTGAAAACATCCCCAGCAATTTTTCAAAGAATCTTGACCAATATAATAAAAAAAAATAACCTGTCAAATTTTGTAATGAACTACATTGATGATATTATGGTGTTTTCAAAAACATTTAGTGAACATATTAACCATTTATCGAAACTGCTGGATGCAATTGCTGAAGAAGGATTCCGTCTGAAATTAACAAAATGTAAATTTGCAGCACAGTCTGTAAAATTCTTGGGACATATAGTAAAAGGTAATACAATAACACCTTTAAAAGATAACCTCAGATCTATAGCAGAATTTGCAGCACCACAAAACAAGAAGCAAATAAGACAATTTCTGGGTAAAGTAAATTTTTATAATAAATATATTCCTAATGCTACAATAACTCTTGATCCAATACACAATTTACTTAGAAAGAATGTCAATTTCGATTGGTCGCCTGATTGTGAACAAGCTTTTCAGACAATAAAAAAATATTTATGCTCTGCTCCAATTCTAGCTATTTTCGACCGAGAGGCACCAACTTTTATATACACTGATGCAAGTATAAAAGGAATCGGTGCAATACTAAAACAAACTCAAAAATGTGGAGAAATCAAACCAGTGGCGTACTTTTCAAAGAAGTTGAATGAATCACAAAAAAAGAAGAAAGCCATATTTCTTGAATGCTTAGCCATAAAAGAAAGTTTAAAATTTTGGCAACACTGGCTAATAGGAAACTTATTTACAATTTATACGGACCACAAGCCACTAGAAAATTTAAACATAAAAAACAGAACAGATGATGAATTAGGAGACATGACTCATTACCTATCACAATACAACTTTGTAATAAAATACAATCCAGGTAAATACAATGCAGAAGCGGACTGCTTAAGCAGAAATCCTGTGTATGAAAGCCACGAAAACAAAGAAGATAACTTGAAAACAGTAAATATTGTAAAGATTGAGGAAATATTGGATGACCAGAACAAAAATCCAAACATAAAGAACCAACATAGTTTTATTCGAGAAAATGGTATATATTACAAATGGAACAAAAAGAAAAAAAAAATCGTTTTGTCCGAAGACTACAGTAAGACATTAATAAAAAAGGTACATGAGCATTTCTGTCATATAGGAATAAATCAGATTGAGTCAAAAATAAGACCTTTCTACACAGCACCAAGGCTACTGGATAATATAAAATTGATTTGCCGGCAATGTGAAGTATGTATAAAAAACAAATCACGATTAAATAGAAATTATGGACTCATGTCACAATTAGGACCGGCAGAAAAACCTTTCCAAATCATGTCTATAGATACGGTAGGGGGATTCGGTGGTAACAGGTCTTCAAAAAAGTATTTACATTTATTAATTGATCATTTCACACGTTATGCTTACATTTCATGCTCAAAGACACAACTGGCTAATGACTTTATAAAACTGTTAGATCAAGTGATCAAGGACAATGACGTTGAGATATTGCTCTCCGATCAATATCCAGCCCTGAATTCGAAAGAATTTAAAAAATATTTAAAGGACCACTCTGTCAATTTAATTTTTACAGCCGTGGATGCTCCTTTTTCTAATGGTCACAATGAAAGGTTGAACCAGACACTAGTAAATAGGATTAGATGTGTCTTGAATAGCAAAGGAAAAAAAACAGCTTGGACAACCGTTGCAATGGATTGTGTGAAAGCTTACAACTCAACAAACCACACTGTGACAGGTTATTCGCCTCTGTATCTGTTAAATGGAGAGCAAACTGATGTATTACCAATGGACCTAAGAAAAAAACAAATGGAACCTGAAATACTGGAAAAAGACCGACATACAGCATTTCTCAGATCAAAAAAATCACATGAATTGAACAAGGAAATTTTTGACAAAAATAGAATGGATTACAAGTTTGAAAAAGGTGATATGGTTTACATAACGGACTGTAATAAGTTAAACAGATCTAAAATGGATGAAATTAGAATTGGTCCTTTTGAGATAGAAGAAATGATATCAGATTCTCTATGCAAAATCAACACTGGAAAGAATAAAAAGTCCTTGGGATTATATCATGTGACAAAGCTCATTCCCCAGTTTGATTACTCAAATTAACCCCAGCTAATTTGCACTTTTGAGGGGGGGAGATGTAAGCTTTGTATATTGTATGTTGTGTACATGGACTAATGTACGAGTATCTGAACGCTGCCTAATATCTATGATATGGCAATTAACAAATGACAATGACAGCGGACTTCATATGGAGATTTTAATCCTGCTCATCAAGTAATATAATTGTTATCTCTCATTGCCTGGATAATCTTGGAAGTAAAAACCTTTAATTGTCGATTTTTCTGTTTTAGGTTAGTAGATAACATTTGTTTTTAATTAATTTTAATGTTTAATTTTATATTACTATTAAATTTCTGTTTTAGATAAATGCAATTGTGTGTTTTTTTACTCCGGTATCATCCATCATATTGCATATATATATATATATATATTTTTTTAATTTATTTATTTATACTTTTTTTATTTCTTTTTTCACATTTGTATATTTATATATATATATATATTTTTTTTATTTTATTTTTTTTTTTTGCACCACCCTGCCATATTCGATACAATTGCTCCATTATCAAAGGTTGTCTGGAAGAAATCGCTAGTTAGCGATAAGACCGCCTTTTTGTACTCTACCATGTTTTCGATTACTTTATTATTATCTTTGTTTTTTTTATTTTTTTATTTTATTGTGTGGTGTGCAATAAAGTATATTCTATCTATCTATCTACCTATAAAATAAACTCAAAAAATATTATTGAAATTTATATATAATATTCTATAACAACCTCGAAATTAATTCGTATTCAAGTCACGTTTTCTTCCCTTTTAGGTTAACTAGTCGCTAAAGTTACATAGGGAGCTCCAAATTAATTTGGAACTTTTTAGTTTTCAAATAAAACATGAAAGCGGCCTTTGAGCATACAATTAATTAATACAAGGTAATGTACGTTAATAATGTGTCAAGTAAAGATATAACAATAAAATTGAAGAGTTAATACTAGTGAAAGGTAATGCTACCGATATAAAATACTTTATCAAATCATATATTGTACTGTCTCTGTCCTTATCACCTGATTGGACACCAACATCTTTTTCAGTTTATTTTGTTATTGTCTTATATCTTATTGATGATATCAAAGTATATATTTGAACTATGGAAGAGTTTTGAATTCAGCACTTCTTATATAATACAATTCTACTAAACTAGATAGATATAGATAAAAGATTTTTTTTTTTATTCTTTTCCTATTGAAAGAAAATTTACTCTTTTAGCAAAGCGAGACCAGGTGATTGAGACACGAGGGAACATGTATTATCCGACCGTGACTTGTAATATTCATAGGTGATGTTTTTATTAAATACGATGTAGTGGAAACGTTGACCCTCATATATTCTCACATTTTATTTTTAATACTACTTTATATTTAAATTCAAACTTTAGAACTATATATCTTAACAAATATAAATAAATAATAATAAAAGGAATAAATGAGAATATAAATCTTTCTAACTAACCGAAGCGGTAAAGATAGGGAATTTCATTTTGATTTAATCGATTAATTAGTTCTGTTATCCGAAATAGTAATTAATTAGCATTATATTAATGTATGGTAAATGTGTGTAGTGTGAGAAGAACCGATGTTGTTACTCATCTCCATTAGATACGTCCAAGCACTGACTCAGTCAACATAAGAGATACAACACGAACAGACTTGCTAACTGATTTGTACCAATATTTGTTAATCTACTAAGACCGGTGCATGTATCACGTGTGTACATTCAATGTATACAATTTCAAGTAAAAGTTCAATTTATTACTGTGTCTCGTAGGTTGCACCGAATCAAACTTTAAGTAAATAAAACATTATAGAGAATTGAACTAAAACTTTAAAGGATTATAAGAGTATTTTTTCGATGTTCTTACACATTTTAACTATAAATAATAAATAAATTTTTTTGCAGTTTGTTCGTTCATACTTTGAAATTAACGTATTGTTTTCAATTGACATATATCTAATTCAAAAGTTAGAGAGGAAAACATTTAGTAAACCAGAGTTATTTTCAAAGTCTGGGAATAGCAATCGTGCTAATAAAACGGGTTTATTTAATTTTCTCAATCTTAACTTGTTAAGATCCGTCTCCTTTTATCTTTAGCATGATAGCAGCTCTTACCTTTTTTATAATAATAAATTAAATCTTTCCGATAATTAAAATAGTATTCTACAAAATATTTCAAATATTATAGGTTTGTAAATTTTGATACAATTTTTATACATTAACTAGTAAATGTATGTGTAAAATGAAGATTTTTACAAAAATATTTAATTATGTGGTGGAAGGTTTATTACTCTTAGCCCTGCAATTGCAAAGATTCATTAAGAAAATTGGACAAGATATGTCAACCCTGCAGGACAATGGTCTTGTTTGATCCTGTGAAAGGACTTATTATATTGAAGTTAGAGGAAAATAAAAAGGTTTTTGGCTCCTAAATTATACATTTAATTTATATTTTTTATAGCAATTAGAACACAAATTATTTTACAAGTTTTAATACCAATCAATTTAAGATTTTCAAAAATATACTGAACAGCGACCGCGGTAATGGTTATGTCAGCAGCGTTATCCTCAAGTGACATTATCCTATTAAAATAACTATAATGCATAACCTCGTTGGTAGTATCGTTAAAAAAATCATTTTTAAAAAGAAAATACGGAGTAGCACGTTATTTGTTTTTAATCTCAAATAACAAGCATTCATGTGATTCTATCCTCTGTAACGAACGAGTTGTTAAAACTCTATTAAATTGTCTCCTGCCAAACTCGTATCTTATATCCGAGTTTCCTTTCCGAGATAATATAATAAACATGTATGTATGGAAACGTTCTTGTTTGTCTGATATATGAGTATGTATATGAAAACAAATTCATTAATCAACCAATAATATTTTGGTATTTTCACAAATATGTATTACTCCTTTAAATAAATATAGATTAATCATGTGAGTTTTCAGTGATACACACTTCGCTCAGGAACTAATGTCACGCTACTCCAAGTATGTGGAACGCATTCAACATAAAGCTTCTGACAAATTAATATTACAAAAATACACAATTGCTTAAACTATTTTTTACTTTACAATAAAGGAGAAGTCAAGAACTGCTGACTAAATAATATGTTTTATTTGACTGTTTTGCATCTTAAAACTTTTAGAGACAGGAAATTAAATTTTAAGACATCTTCCATAATGCATAACATATATGTTATAAATATTCTTACTAGTTGTGGATCGTTCCAGAATTAAGGACTGAATGTTTCTTGGTAAAGAATTGAAATAAGTTAGAAAGACAAGACTTCGATAGGTCGAAGTGACGTCAACGACGTCAATTTGCAAAAGAAAAAAGTTATGTAAATTTAAATTATATTAGCAACTTATACTTTAAAGCTAACGCGAATATTGGGATCTTGTTTTTTAAGTTAATTTTATCATAACAAGTTTTACACTAATTTCTCAACAGTGATAACAAGACAGACATACAAATAGACAGATAAAATAATAAGTATCGGCATATAAATTAATATAAACAATTTGAGATGTATAGTTCTAATCCACCTGGGCATATATGTTTTAATGTAAAATCGCGGGTAAGCAGCGGGCGCGGGCAAGCAGCGGGCGCGGGCAAGCAGCGGGCGCGGGCAAGCAGCGGGCGCGGGCAAGCAGCGGACGCGGGCAAGCAGCGGGGGCGGGCAAGCAGCGTGGGTAAGCAGCGGGCAAGCAGCGTGGTTACAAGAAAGAAAATAAACTTAATAAAATAAGGTTTATGTTAAAAAAACTTTACCTTACACAGATGCACTATTGTCTTTTGTTTGTGAACCAACTTTTATTTTCAATCTGTAGTGAAAATATTTCACCGAAGACTTTTACAAGAAAATAATAAGTTGTTTGAATAAAGTGCCAAGTGCGTTAACTTTAATTGAGTAGTTGGAAAACACTTTTTGTTCTCAAAGGAACCGCAACCTTGGCAACCTTAGAGGAGTTGTCTGTGGTAAACTCCTGTGTTTCTTTTCCCTGTAACAGTATTTTTAATAATTATTATATTAAAGTGAAAGCAAACCAGATAAATATTATTGAAACTGTGTTTTTTCGAGAAGATATAAATAAATCATTAAATAAAACAATAAACTCCAGTACTCGGATGTCTCTAACTGTACCAACTAGGAACAAAATTCAATGTACTATTAATTTATTATGAATAAATGAGAGTATGAGTTTTATGCATATTTTTCCGGTGATTCTTCTTCCTTTTTCTTTGATAACTAAATAAATATTTTTTATTAAACAAATAAGTTGAAGTAACAAATAAAAAATTGCACTTTAGAAAACAAAAAACAATCATAAAAATTACACAAAAAACTTCAAATAAAATAAATAAATTATAGATGTTAAATGGTTGATGCAAATTAAACATCGCTGTAAGTAAATATTGTAAGTTATTCTATAAATAACTGTGTTGAGTGAAAATGTACTGACATATGAAATCATTATTTAATAGAATAAGGTATAAATTATTTGACAACTTTTGCCAGAGGGTCATTGTAACTACGGCTAATGACTTTGAAACTATTTGAGTGGACAGAAAACTAACACGATTAATTAAATACTTCCCATACTCGTTGTATTGCAAACCCTTTTAGAAAATTTATAACTAAATTGTTTTATTTATTATCAAACTAAATCCACTGCTAATGGTTTCTGTTTTGGGACTTAAAAATAAGAAAGAAATCGATACAAAATGGCGTTATTTTCAATTAATTGACCATCCGTATCTTTCCTTATACATTATAAGTGAAATGCAAATCATCACGTTATTCATATATAGTATAAATTTTACTAATACGTAATTCAAGTTCGTTTACCTGAGGCTGTCTTACTGATCCTTCAAAATTATTAAAGATATCACCAAATAAAGAACTCCTAACAAGGAAAGGAACGACGAAAAAAATCTAACATAAAGAAAAATTCTTTAAATAAACGGTTTGTATTTTACATTTAAGTAATTACTTATAAAATATAAAAGTAAAAAAAAATATTTGAAATATAAGTATTTTTGAAACAAAAATCTCTATTTAAAATGAAGAGAAATAATAAAAATGATAACCAATTTATTCAGTCTGGAGCCTTAACTTAAAATGTTATATTGAGGCCCGACTTGAAGGAAAATTATTTGAAGCGAAAACAAAGACAATACAATAAAAGTATTATAAAATTATATTCTTTTGTTTGATATTTGACATTTCTTAGAAACTTTGAAACAGTTTTTATTTTTATTGAGAACACAAAAAAATACTTATCTAAAATATTAATTCGGCAAAAAAAATTGCTTTAAAATTTGTTTAATTTCGTAAATCTGCTTCGGTTATTTAATAATTATAATTATATCCTATAAATACATTGTATCAATTATACAATTCAAATAGGAAACACAAAGTAATACATACATGTATATATGTATATGTAAGAGTATGTAGTAGTGCAGCAGTGCTCGTCACATGCATCGTGAATAAGAGATGTCAGTTGATTGATCGCGACCGCTCGGTCGCGATCAATCAACTGACTTCTCTTTTGTCTCTGTTTTGTCTTCTTTTGTCTCTGTTTTGTCTCTGCTTCTTCTTCTTCTTCTCTTTTGTCTCTGTTTTGTCTCTGCTTTGTCTTATAGTATGTTATCCTATCCTCTGTACTGTACTGATTACACATCTCTTGTATCCATTAACAGTGATGTAAATCGTAGAGAAGACTATTCTATTTTATTGGCATAAAAGCACTTGGCAGGTGTTAATTTGACAAATTATTTAAAAGAGAAAGTTTCTTATTGATTCCTCTTCACAGTCCTACTTTTAATTGAAATAAAAACAGTTATCACTTATTATTTATTGCACCACCGATACACACATTACACATTAATTAGTTGAAATATTATTCATGAAAGATATTACAAACAAACAGATAACTCACACTAAATAATTATTTGTTCTATGAATATATATGATATTAGATTATTAGTAATAATAACCTTTATTAAAATTATAATACTAGCAAATTAAACATTTCTAAGGAGGTTTTACGGCCGACCGTAAAACAAAGCCAAATCCTTTAGCAGTATGGTAATACCGGTGCCTCACAAGCTAGCCCGAAATATTGTGGTTTATCATTATTACTTTGAATATTTTCATAGAAGATTTGAATCAATCACTATTATATAGTAAGGTAGTCTACTTAGTACATAATATTAATTTTATTTATTAATCAAAATTTTAGACATTTCGATAAACATCCTTATCCTTACTATATAATAATGAGCTAATTGACTCTGTATGCACGCGCATCACTTATCACCCACAAATCACACAATAATGTGTAATACATCAAAAAAAGCTATTGAATCAGGCTACAAAATAGGGTGGGTGCCAACCTCATACGTGACCTTTGACCCTTTCCGGCCCTTAGGGCCGGGAAGTTCCCTTGTATTATCTAATGACATACCATTTTCGAAGCAAAAATATTTTAATATTATCTTCGGTATCTGGAAAGAAAAAAAGTATAAAAAGTAGGAAAAAAATAATATAAAAAGTAGAAATATTTCCGAGAAATCATAAATTGTGTTTAATGCAATAAACAGTAGTTCAATTTCACCTTTACAAAGTCCTCGTCAAGTAACACATAGTGACAATGTGTTTTGTTCTGATATAAATCACACCCTTTGTGTTCTTGACCTCCATTGACTTGTCATATTGAAATATTATATAAACTTTGGTCCATATTTTTCTTTTCCTCTGTTACATTAAAGTCTAAAAGTTTTTATGAAATTTATTGTAACTACTCTCTCTTTATTGAAACTGTGTTATTAAGTTCTGAAGTTTGTAAGTGAAATGTATACCCACTTCAAATAAGAAATTTAACCTAAAATGTACAATGAAAATCTAACTTGTATAATCCTGTTTATCTCGCTATATCTGCTTCTTTATAACAACATAAACATATATATCAGAACTTCCATGCTATAAGCAGCTTTCATAATCTCATTATCAAAGCTACCAATCGCTTGAATGAATTATTGCCTCGGACATGACAGGCTATTAGCAGTCACATATATTCATATTTTATTTCCACTTCTATCGTATTACTATTCAGCTAAATAATAAAACTTGAAGTTTCCTGGCAGGGATTACTTACACTCAGGGTATATATATTATTATTATAAAGTCGTAAGGGTAATAAAAATAAATTAACTTACAAAAGCCGTATAGTGTCTTTTATGTACCGTGTCAATTTAAAAAAATCTAAGAGGTAAGTCGAAGATTTCCATAAGCACAAATTAGAGATATAATATTTCTAGACAAAATAAATATCACAATGTCTCCCTGAAACTTGATATAAAAGTGAAAATAAATCAAAATTGTTACACAGCGTAATTATAAAACTGAAATAAACAATGGGAGTAAAACGTAACATATTGTGTTCAAAACTGTAACGAGACAGAACATTCACGACAATACGACGTGATAGCTGGAGCTAACGTTATATTGCTGACATTTAGTGGATGTGAGCCACTGCTTTGGCGCTACTGTAAATAAATTAAATACTTTATTATTATTAAATCTTACTATGATATAATATTTATTACAAGTCGTAAAATTTTATGACTCTATGTAATCATAAATTATAAGGCTAATTATCGATATAATTTTAGTCATAAAAAAAGTCAAAATAAAAATAAAAAATTTACTAATACGAATAATAAAAATTATCATTTTAGTAACTGTAACAAATAATAATAAACTGTAATATATCAATTTGAAAACTTGTAATGTGTAAAATGTAAATCCTTTTTATCGGAAGTATTTTAATCATAGCATAAAATACAAAAGTGACTACTGACATATTAAAATTTGATTTATTACATCTTTTAACTGCTCATTATTTTGTTTCAACACTGTCTACAAATATCTTCTTTTACTTTATATTTGAAGAAAATTGGATTATATCTAAAGGGAATAAAACTGGATCTAAAGTAAAAAAATAAAAATAAAGAAAGCTTCTTCTTCAGAATTTGGTATGTTTGTATTTTTTTTGTAAAAAGCAAAGCATCATTCTGATTTTCTTTGACTTTAAAAAAAGCAGACATTTCAAAAACTCGCTTTTGATCAGTAAAGGTATTATTCCTATGGAGCAAATTTAATAATAGCTTTTACTAAGTTGTATAATCTTTGAAATTATTTTTCATTTTAATTTACAATTTCCAGTTTAAGATTGTAGATGTTACTTATATTTATATAACAGTACTACAAATAAGAGTCTGCAATTCTTTTGCCTTTTTACACGTAAGTGCTAAACTGATTACACTAACAATTACTATTAACTGATTACAATAGATTTTGTCAATGCGACAGATTTCACCATGAAAAAGAATGAGCTATCTTATATCAATAAAAAACAAGTTACATTAGTCCACTTTTAAAGGTATTTTTCGAAATACAATAAATAGTAATTGAAATGGAGATGAAATTAGTTTAATCAACTTTTAAACATAGAAAGTCTTGCGCGGTGCCTATATTACTGAACCGTCCTCACTAGTCTCTGAGGAGGAACATTTAGTATTAATTTTAGTTATGCTTTCAAATAAGATTTCATGGAATCCTTTTGATGCTATGTAACAAGAACGGATAAAATTAGAAACGAGTATATTAAGTTTGTAAAATTAGCCAGTGATAGGCTATCTTGGTAGGAACAAGTACAAAAATGAAAGAATGGCCATGTCACCAAGTGCAAATAATTTAAAACGCTAGGAAAGGAAATTCCAGGAAAATGATGATGGACCAATCAAAACTTTTCTCTATCGCTTAATAAAATCATTACAATGATACATAAGAGGATTTAATCAGTCAAAAAAATAAAAACTATACTAAATTTTCCAATCATAAAATAATGTTTAATGCTATGGTTAAAGTAAAAATAGTTTGCTAACTCAAAGGCTGCTCTTGCCGCAGTTTTCGATACCTAAAAAGTAATTTTCCTGTATTGCCTGAAGCTAGTTACCTCAGTTGGAAAGAAAACACATCTAGAATATTAGTTTAGTTTTGGAGTTAGGATATTGTAGGTAATAAATTCTTATAAAATTTAGAATATTATAGAAAATTGTGATTGTGAAAGTAACCTTAATATGAGGATTTTAAAAAGTAGTTTAAGTATTAATAGCATCTTTAAATTATATAAAAATATATCTATTTTTATTTTTTTAAGGATCTTGCGTACTATTTGTTCAATTAGTATGAAATCTTTCTATTACTCTGTTAGCGTGTCTTCTATTCAACACAACACGTCTAGCTTTTCATACTCCACAATATTCTCATAAACATCGTGCACAAAGTGTTTGAGTGACCAACTACACTAGGGCCTCGCAAGCGGGTGGCAATGCAAATTAACAAAACAACGGTTCTTAACCAATGTAACAGATGAATAAAAAAAGAATATAAAAAAAACATAAATATTTCCAACAACGCGTGACGCATTTGTCAGTCTGCTCTCCATGCAACATATTGGCTTCCCGAGAGTTTATGCAAGTGGATCACCAGTTTTCTTACTGGGCGGAGCATACAGGTCGTTCTCGACGGTTTTTGCTCGGACCCCAAGCCCGTGAACGCTGGTGTACCCCAAGGCTGCGTGCTATGCCCAACTCTGTTTCTCCTGCACATCAACGATATGTTGGATATTTCCAACGTACATTGTTATACGGATGACAGCACTGGGGATGCGGTATATTCCGGTCGTGCAGGTCTCTCTCGGGAAAACGTCGACGAGTGCCGAAAGAAACTTGTGTCTTCAATAGAGACCTCCCTGGGGATGGTCTCTGAGTGGGGTGAACTGAACCACGTTCAATTCAATCCCCTAAAGACACAGGTTTGCGCGTTTACCACTAAGAAAACCCCATTTGTCGTATCACCGCTCTTCGAGAGCACTCCTCGTATTGCCTCGCCAAGTATCAGAATACTGGGTCTCGACATATCGAGCGATTGTCAGTTTCGTGGTCATTTGGAGAGCAAGGCCAAGTTGACCTCGATGAAATTGGGAGTGATCAATAGAGCGAGGCAGTATTTCAAACCTGGCCAAAGACTTGAGCTCAATAAGGCGCAGGTCCGGCCTCACATGGAGTACTGTTCTCATCTCTGGTCTGTATCATCCCAATATCAGCTTCTACCATTTGACCGCGTACAACGGAGAGACGTTCAGATTGTCGGGAACCCAATGCTCTGTGAACGGCTGGACTCTTTGGCATTGCGTAGAGACGTGGCTTCTTTGTGCGTCTTCTACCGCATTTACAACGGGGAGTGTTCCAAAGAACTATTCGATCTGATGCCTACCGCCGAATTTCACTACCGCACAGCTCGCCATCGCCTCCTTTATCATCCATACCACCTGGACGCGTGGCGATCTTCAACTGTGCGGTTTTCAAGGACTTTTTTCCCACGTACCACTCAAATGTGAAACGAACTTCCTTCGGCGGGATTTCCAGATCGATACGACATGGGTACCTTCAAAAAAGGCATATATTCCTTTCTCCAAGGCCGGCAACGCTCTTGTGTATCCTCGGATGTTGCAAGAGTTCATGGGCGGCGGTGATCACATACCAGAGGTGACCCGCAAGCTCGTTTGCCCTCCTCTAAAATAAAAAAAAATGTTTGAGAGGCATTGTCTGAATCCAGCGTGCTCGTCACCGCTCTGCTGCATTATTGTAGTCAAACGAAAGACACAATCGAACTAATTGTACATTTGCTTGCCGTGTACTTGACGGGGTCTAACGGAGAGAGCATTCTTAAAGAGAGCGCGATTAAGAACTGGCTGTAGCTGGTTCTAGTCACCAAACATATACATAATGAAATCGCCAAAAAGGTAATCACTATGATCATAGTTGCCTTGACGCAGACGCGAGTCCTTTGCTGCAAGCATGTTCATACCAATCTTCGAGTATTCATCAACCACTATGACTTGAACGGACTGCATTTTTGTTTCAAAATTGCACTTGGTTTCCCCATTTAGCTCTGAGTTGAGGGCATTGTTCTTTGCTTTCAATCGCAATGCAGAGTAGATAGTCTCACCCTTAATGTTGTTTGCCGCAACACCTGTAGGCGCAAGCAATAGTGCGTTATTAGGACCGTTAATCTCTTCAGTCCGTATTATCATTTCACGAATTACGCAAGATTTACCAGTCCTATTATTATTATTATTATTATTTATTTACCATTTTATGAACTTGTATAACAATTAAAAATAACCGTTGAAGTTATTAGAATTACGAGTAGCAGTCAAACACGTCACTAAAACGTACAAAAGAATGCCCTTGTAAGAGGTCCTGTGCAATATCTATTTATTATATTTTGACGTCTATTACAATTATTATAGCAAAGTTATGTTATAAAGAATTGCTATGTAAAAAAAATATATATTGATCTAGGGGACACTTTTTGACCATTTAATCAAAATCTACAATCACGAATGTCACCAAAGAACTGTTAAACGAGTAAGACACTTTCTTTAATGCATATGCAAAATTTTAAAGCTCTAGCTCAAATGACTTAGGAGGAGTAGGCGAACATCGAAACACACTTTTGACCAGTAAGAGCTTCGCTTCGCTCAGCTCAATTATGAATAATATATTTATATTTACCCAAATAAGCAATTATTTTATTTAGACCATTAAATAATCCATTAATCCCACTCACTTCACGTATTCGAATGTTTCGCAAGTTGAGAATACCTGACGAGATAGATAACACAAGAGAAAAATACGAACATAGAAACAAAGTGTATAATAATTGAAAGATCAACACGAGATAAAAACAATATATCTATTAACAAGTGAGCTTGAAGCTCTATCGAGAGAATGTAATAAATTATTCACCTCTTATAAATCAGTGTTTCTGATACGAGCTATTTATAACGACCATGATATATGGGCTCTGTGGTACATGCAGTGACTTGGAAAGAACATAAAGATTATTAAGAATGATAGTGATGGTACATGTTAGAAAGTATGAGAAACTAGTTATATTATGTAAAACCTCAACTACTTACTCAGTAATTACTTGTGTATAAATACTATGTATACTTTATATATGAATATTCATAAAACGTATACAGTATGCAGGCATCCTTAAACAAAGTTCACAACTCATTTGAATAATTATAAATTGAAACAGAATAAACCATGTTAAAATATTGTCTTCATAGGTGGGTTATACTATAAATAAAGAATCACAAGGAACAGTGAATACTTTTCGCAATGTTGTGGTTCTGAAATTTGTTTTCTTAAACCCATAGAGTACATATATTCTCGTACTTACTGAGATTTCTAAACTGAAATTTCAAAGTTTAAACGTTGTAAACGCGACGGTGCCAACATTGTTGTCATATCGACTTAGCAACTTTAAAATGCTGTGTTGGACCAACCACCACATCAGACATCGTCGAAAAAGTGGAGAAAATTGCACTGGAGGATGCCCGTTTGAGGAAAAAAACAATTATCTGCATTAGTTGGAGTATCAGATACCACCATTTTGTGAATCCTACATTTTATTTAGATCCCTTTCATTTCACGAACTTTTGGACCTCCCCTCGTATCATACCCTGCTATTAAATTCTGTGGAAAAAAAAATGTTTTAATATTTACTGTATCTTAGGTTTTTTATATTTTTTCCTTTTGAATTCAGACAAATAAATGCGTAAACGTTATGGTGTCGTTTAAGGTGCTTGGATAAAAAGGAACGATAAAGGTAAGTAGGCCACATAACTGGCAGGGACAGGGTTTGTTCATCCCATCCTCTCACTCATCTCAGGAAACAATGCTATAATATGTTATGAACAATATTTAAGTAATATTTTTAAAACGTTAAATTTAAGATATATTAATAGGAAGAAATTCAATACAAAAATAATTATTAAAAATGGAACATGTTTATTTTAAGTCATTGTTTTAATAAAAAAACTTTCGTTGAAGTTATGTTAATGTTTCCTCATTATAAAAGTAAAACATATTATACATGTCAGTAAGGACATCTCAGTGAGCGAGTTGTGACATAAAAAATTGGTTGTCGTTGAATAAATGCGGGTGTTTTTATTCCTTCCACTGAATAATCATGATTGATAACTCCAAGAACGGTCGCTTTAGGCAAAGTTATGAATTGGCGTTTTAAAATATTCTCAACTCTGATAAATAGCTTCATAAAATAAATAACTTTGTTTTTTCAGTAATTTTAACTTTCGCAATAAAACTAGACTCGTTAATGTCTAAAGATTCTTTATATAGCTTCTACGATGTCATTTATAATAATATACATAAATATAATGAGAATAAAATGTAATGTAGTAAATATATATTATTAAATATATATCTTTTAAGATTTTTTATTCTCCAATTAAAGAGTTCAGGAGGCTTGAAATAGATATATTAATATAAAATAATGAAATAGATATATAATATTATTTAATTGGAGAATAAAAAATCTTTGAAGGTAGGCGGCTATCAACGTAAACTGTCGACTAACTAACAACTATCTAACAGACATACGAGTACATTGAAACCTACCATGACTAACACAGTAACAGACACTTTTTAAATATATATTCATTTGTCTCATATTTTCAATGTAATTCTAACTAAACAGATATCTTGTAACATTAAACATACATTGTTAAATTAATACTTTGGAAGACGACGATAGCTTAGATTACAGATTGATGAGGACGGGTGATTACAAGAAGATATGATTTAGAACTTTTACATATTATAAAAAAAAAATATTTTTAACGAAGTATCTAAAATTAAATATACTTCAGTAAATAAGAAATAAATAAATATAATAATTAATTTTAATAGGGGATATTATTTCAAGATACCGTAACACGAATAATAGATCATTAAATTAATAGTCAAAATGTGTCAAGATGACGTGAAAATCGAACTGTTATTATCTAATAAAACTATGGACGAAGTAGGTGACAGCCCTATTTAATGAACTGAGACCTCGGCTAAGTGATTAATGTAACTTGGAAGGTTAAGCCGTAATCCGTTAACATTCACTCGGAGCATCGAGCGCAAACAATCCTGTTATAAAGTATCTTACGTCTGAACTATATTGTTTAAAATTAATTAGACCATATAAATCCTAATTTAAAAGTTACTCGAGATTACTAAGTTTAACTGATAGCCTGAAAAGTTAGAGTTAAATTTGTCTAGCAATGAGTCTATTGAGACGGAATAAATAAATAAATTTACCTATTTAGGTCAAAGAGTTTTAATAATTTTATTGACAATAGTCTTTGTATTATTAATAAAATACATCGAATTAGTATCAAAGTGATAAAGCAATTATTTCGTTTAAAAATCCTCGACATCCTCATGTCACATAATTATTATATTATAATTATTATAATCAATTGTTTTTATCTCTAATGTATAAATGTATTACTTAATATTTAATTAAACCAATTTTAATTGTCATACAAGTGTAAAAAGTTGACCCTAAAGGCAATCAAAATAATCTGCAAAGTTGATCAGCGTCTATGGTGAGTTTTCATTCTACAGAGAAATAAAATATTTAACACGAGAAGCGCATGTTCAATTATTTCCACACTTTTAATATAATAAAAAATATAAAATATAACAATCTATAAGTTAGAGAAAACTTAGTAATATTATTGCAAACAAAACTCGTAGAGAAACAATAATTATAACATGATTAGTGACATGACATTCCGTCCCTTCGTAATTGGGAGCTTAAAGTTTTATAATTTTGTTATATAAATGAATCTCAAGTATTTTGAGAAGTTTGGAGTTAGAAAATAACTGTTTTTTACTGAAGTTCGTCGTTGGTTGAGGATATTAACCCAAATATATGTTTTTATTCCTTAGTTGACTTGACTTGTTACTTTGAATTGAATTACTTGAATTTCCTCAAACACATAAATAAGTTTGTAAAGACTTTTAAATTATACTTTTCGTCTTGAAAATACTTGACTGCTACATAAAAAATAAGAATTTGAAATTAATACAAAATTGGCATTCATGTATGAAAAAAACATAAAATATACGCGAAATATTTCCTATTTATTATTGCTTAAAAATATATTAAGACAAACCAAACCAGGAATAATGATATCATAAAGTTTTGTATTAAATTATTTTTTCCTTTCTTTTCACAATCTCAAAGCTTACTCATATTGTAATATTTGTTCAAATTAAAGTTCACACAGTATCTATACTCAACCTTATATATATTATTACTAATATTCCATTTAAGTGATATATATACTCGTATACCGTCCGTCCGTCCGTCCGTCTGTCCGTCCGACTGAAGAAGATAATTAAGCTATAACATATAATACAAGTTTATATCTATTATTACTATTGCCTTATTAATTATGACATTTAATTAGAAAATACTTTTTAGTACATACTTTTGTAGATTTTTTTAAATTCCGTAAATTAAATAAGTACAAAATATTATATATAATATAATATTTTATGCTATACCTATTAAGATAAGTCATTTATGAAGTCATTGTGTTAATCAGTTTCTGTCTTAGAATTACTAATTCAGATGACTCTTATCATTCCATACATATTAATATTACACTGTATTAGATATTTATATAAATATCGTATTTGTAATAATTCTTGTAAAACTTTGATATGGCCTGAAGAAACTTTCCATTACATTGTAGTAATTCAGCGCTTCACGCTCCTTAGCTTAAGTAACTCAAAATGTATATTAAAAATAAAATAAGCAACTGAAAATGACGTTACACTATACGTTTCGCCAATCAGTGGATCAGGTGATGTGTAGTGAGGACGGTTGTATAAGAGCTTCAATTTATAATTCAAGACACTTCAATGAAGGCAGTCCTCCTGGTCACAATTCTAATTGTGACGCAGATAATGATTAATCAGTTTCTATTAGAATTCAAATATTGTTAAAATTGATAGTTTTATCCTTTTAGATATTACATATTTTGTGCTAATACTAAAACCATAAATTCCAGAAACAATAGTTGACGTACAGAAAGCTGACTTCTCCATTACTACATAATACCAATGCTCTCTCCGACAACAAAACAGTTCGTATTACCAACAAGGTAACTAGACAATCTGCCTCTGAATATTGTCACTTGGTCTTGCTTTAGTGTTCATGAACATGCTCACTGAAGCTTAATAGATACATCAGACACAGGTCGGGAGTAATGAAGAGAAAGACTGTTCTCTTTCTCTATAGGTATAAATAAAGTATTTAGAATCTAACGAGGTGTATAAAATATTTATAGAATTATGTTAGACTAGTTTAACAAATATTTTAATTTAAAAAATATTTTTATCATTGAGCCATACATAATATATTTTTAGCCACCGTATTACATGAGTAATTAACAATTTTTGGTTATGTTTTATTAATATTTGGTTAGACTCAATCCAAGCATTACAGATCCTATTCGATAATACATCTTGTTATTCTTCATTTGATAATTCTGTGCGTTCTATCTGTATCTCAAATAAATTTTTCTCATGTGAAAAAATTCTTGTGTTCCTATTTATTTTTGTGGGTTAATATTACATGTTAATATTACACATGTATTATGCACATAAGACATAATATTACGACCTTTTATGGGAATAGAACATTTACGTATTTTTATCGATCCAAACTAGAACAAAAGTGCTCCGCGTTCCTCTATAAACTTAACCTAACTTAAAGCAATATAATTTAATTAACGAATTAATTAATGATTAGTGTCAAAATGTTTACTGTCGTAAAACGAAAAATCGTAAAATGAAACGACAACGAAGGTATCTAACATAAGATTGAAATACAGGCAATATTTGAAACTTTTATTAAAATTTAATTAAATTGATATATTCAATTAATAGATATAACTCAGAGAATTAACAAATATCAAGTTATCGAATAGGATCTATCATGAATGGGTTGAGTTTAACCAGCTATTAGTATAACCACATATTACTGATTCTAACTCGATATCTACGTTCAATAACTCAAACTGTCCAATGAAAGAGATTGTAAGCTTCAATTCCATTATCTCTTATTAATATCACATTTGATATACGAGTGTTTGGTATTTATATATAAGTAAGATAAGAGAATATGATACAATTTGTATTAGAATTCAATAATTAAAGAACCTTATTTCGTACATACATATTTCAAATATTGTAAAAAAATGATGAAGGGACGATCATTATCCACTATTTCTAATCTACATTTTCTTATATTTTAGTTTTAGGTTAAAATAAGAGAAATGTTGCACTGATCCTAATACTTTTTTACTGAATTTGATTTATGATTAAAGTTTCTGAAAGCCATGAGCAGCTTGCTTTACAGTTAATAATCGTGAAAGGTGGCGCTGCCCATTTTCTAACGTAGGTTTAGTACCGTATACCAGGAATATATAATAAGTAATACGTATATATATGAAATAGTTAAACAAAGGATAAAGAAATACCATTCACATCAAATTAATACTAAACGAAAACTGTCTACAGTCCACGAGGATGACGTCGCAGATAATGGTAAGTCATGTTAGATGTTACTCGTATGTAATACACAAATACTAAAGATATCTTTGATTCACGCGTGATCTCATTAAACGGGAGGTTCTTATCAGAACTAGTCAATAATAAACAGCTGCCGTTAAAACGAATTTCAAAGTAAACACATATTATATGTATTCACAGAAGCATGCTTTTCAATAATGTACCATTTACGAACCAATTTGAATGGAAAATAAGGAACAAAAAACACGTAGGGGTGGCAAATAGGGGTCAAAAGGGGATGTTTTCTTCGGGTAACCCCATTTACTTGTATTGTCACCGGAGCCGAACATGTGCTCTAATTTTCATCGAAATTCATTGAGTCTGAGTATTAAAATTTCGCGTTACAAGATTTGATCCGATACATGTCAAGTTAAATAAAAGCATTTAAAAAATATTGTTTATTCGTATTGACATGTTTCTATGAATATGTTCTATAAATATTATTATACTAACAATTGCCTGCAGCTCTGTCTGATTTTTAAATAACTGTTTTTTTAATAAGTGCTATTAACATGCTACCAAGACAAATAATATATTTTAAAGTTTTTGTCCGGTTTTCTTTCTTTTTGTTCTGACTAATATTTGAAAAGGCTTGAGCGATTTTAATAAAACTTTAATTACAAGGAAGAGACATTTATAGCTTTACATATAGATTATATTTTATATAATACTTTTCTACAATACTACCACGTATCGAAAAGTCCTTTAAAATTTTAATTTAAATCTACTTATAGAGTATAGATAAACCTAAGTTTTAAATATTTTAAGGAACATATTATTCGAAAGGAAGAAGTTATTAATAACTGAACCTCCCAATTAACAAGTAATCAACAGAAGTAAAAATAAGTATGTAATGTCTAAGGAATTCTCTAAAATAAATTTTATAGCCTATAAAGCTAAATAACAGGACCATTTCCAATATTTTCATGAATATATTTGATCCCAGATGATAGAATTTAAAAACCCGATGCAATAGTTTGCACTCCTTGCCTTAACATGCCTGAGTCTATTCTGCTGAAAGTGACGATACATATCAATTCAATAGTTCTCACGTACAGACAATAGGGTGTCACATTTGAATGTCTATACTTTTTAAACTGTTCAATGAGATTACTATTAAAATCGAGATATTCCATTAGAAAAACTCTACTGTCGAAGAAGATCTGGTTACAGATACTTTTACAAATTACTAGAGATAAATGTACGGGTCATTGGAACATCAGAAGTACGTAATGAGGATGACAGACGAGTCGTTAACAGAGCCTTTACCCCGTCAAGTGATATATGATCTGCGAAGTGTCCCAGTCAATTTAGTTCTGTTACCGTACAAAAAGGAAAAAAAGATGAAAATAAATCGGAAATACGATTCACAAGTGGTCTGCCGGGAATGGATATAAATTTATCGAGCCAGCCTTTTTATGTGGAGTAATAGATATCACCCTCTTTTTTATAGATTGAAATATCGTTTAATTCTTCAAAAATATCAACTGAACTTTGAATAACTATGATTCTGTTATAATTTAAAATTATATTGCATTTTTGCCTCTTTAAATTGTAAACATTATAGACTAATATTACCGTAAAGACACCATTGATTCTATAAAGTCGTTCATTTAATTCTTCCGATATTTTTGCTTTGAGAAATATATATCTCGTCTTCCCAAGTGTCACTTTATAAATGACACTGGGGCATGTGACATGAAACTTAATATATTGGCTTATTCAGTCACTTAAAGAAGTTTGATAAAAATATCATGAGATAGTCTCAACTACGATAATATATATTATAATTAATGTTATTAAAAATATTTTTATTACCAAGTAATTCTTATTTCAAATGCTTCGTTTGCTTTACCGACCTCACCCTAACACTTGACATTTGACCTCGACCGATCGATCCTACCCGCTATCACCATCAATGATTTACTTAACGTTATGACGTGGTACTTTGTAAGCATTTAATACTATGATGATATCCTAAAATTACTATGGATAATCCGTCGTCTCTTGCTATCCCGCAAGGGATATGGCTAGAAGCTAAATAAATAAATAATATAGATAATTAACTGGTTATTAAGAAATGTTATTTTATTAAGAGTAGTTCCAATTGTTCATTATTAAACAATTTGTCAGCAAATGTATTAGTTAGTTTTATGTTTAATAAAATATAAAATAGATTTTTTTCAAATATCGTACAACACAGTAGCATATTTCTCTGATTAACAAATTTTGGAACTCAATAAACAAAACTTATAATCTGGAAGCAGTCGTGAAATGTGCCGTCATAAAGTTAGCGAGATTGACTTGGACTATACATACATACAGAGGTAAACACGTACAATACATATTGCTACTCATTTGAAAAGGACATATTCTTTAAAAGGTTTTGATTTCATTTGACAATATTTTGAATGTCAGTCAGTCATGCAATTCTTATTGTAATATAACATCTATCATTACGTAACTTAACTCTAATTATGTGAACTAAGATGTCACTGACAATTTGTTATCGGAATTGTGTTATTCTTATGAAACCGTGTAAGGTAATAAGAAGGTATCCAAGTATATTATTTTTTGTACAATACATGAACTCATATATGTAATGCGTATAAAAACGGAGATTTCACTGACACATCACTTGATGTCCAAACTTAAAAGTAAATTTAATAAAATGTATTAAATCAAATCGTATCAACAATAATGAAGACATTTTTCTGATTCATTTGTACACACTACCAAAGAATAAACTAGTTCTCATAAGTAAGTAAGTTAAGTAATATTTCTCGTTACGTCCATTACAAGATACATGTAGTATTACAAATAATTATTGATTCAATAATACTCGATCGATAATATTGCTGAAATCATAGTACTACAAAATGTAATAAGTGTGTGATTAACCCTGGCTGTTGAGCCCAAGGTATACTTGACAAAGGCACGCAAAGGACAAGTCATAGTAGCTCAGCTACTTCTATAAAGTACATCGAAAGCTGTTCACTTGCAAGTCACGGACCACGATAGCCGTAAAGTCCATTACCAGATTCTCATATAACTCTTGTAAATAATGAAATGTAATCTTATGACTTCATATTTTTATTGTTTACTCCTTTTTGTTATACTTTGGTTTTCTATTGCAACATTTTATTGTCTTTCTTATGCGTTGTTGTAGAGTGTCCAGTGAGATTAGTTGTACGAGATGTTAAACAAAATCTCTGTGTACACAACACCTAAGTGCGGTCCTATCACAAAGTTCACAATTCTCCCCGAGATAAGCTTTTGTTTACAATACTGACAAAATCTTAATAAGGTTATAGTCCAATAAAATTACACCCACTTCAACGTTACAATATGAAGGTGTACAACTAACTGTATTAAACTGGTTTAGTTCAACGGATTTATCATAAATTTACATATACATATATGTGTGGATTTTTGTCCGATATGTTTTGTTTTTTTTAAATATTAAACTTTTTAATAACTTGCAACAATCCTAATCTAAAGTAAACCTAAGTCGATGAATTAATGAATCAGTCAGATAATTATCATGTTTATCAAGGAATCAAATGTTAGAATTACAGCAAAGCAAAAAGGGGATGTGACAGAAGTTACATAAATAAATAAATATAATAAAATAATTTATTACTTTTGTAATACTGAAACGATTTTAATAATCCTACACCAATCAATTTATCAAAAAAATATATCATTAGTTTTAATTGTTTCCGAAATATGGTTAAAGACCACCTTATTGCTGTTATATCGAGATAATTTACTTACCAATCTGTACCAACAGGCAGCATCGATAACTGAACCATACCTGAAGGTATTAAGTTACTTTGACAGAACCACTAACTTGTAATCTAATAAATATCAAGTATGATCTGAAGCCTTATGAAGAATATAACACTTGGAAAACCTATCATCGATTTATTATTATATTAACATATGAACTATCTAATAGTTATCACAGAACTATTGACATTGTTATTCTTAACAATTTGAACAACTGCGGTCATATCCACATTTATATTTGCTTATTACCAAAAAAGTACAAAATGTGGAAACTAAGTTGGGATGTTTTGTTTTCACGCAAGCAGAGCCGAATGCAAGAACTAGCTTAACTATATGTAGAATGAAAACTCATTCAAACTTAAGAGCATGTGGATGCAAGAGACGGAAGCCTTCCAGCAGTTAATAGAAACAAGATAGGAATTTGGTGTAAATATATTATATAGTTTGTTGATTTAGGTATAAACGGAAATTAGGTATAAAATCAACGGAAGAAACTCATCCTCTTCGGTTATCATTACGTGAGAAACGGCAGAAATTTAGCGGAAAATTAAATATATTCATGAGATACATCGCACGATTTCAACGTTACTTTTGTTTGTTGACTTTTTTGTTGTATTTTATGTTCATATATTCTTAGACCGAAATGTATGTAATAAAAGTTGTTACAAAGTTTTTTTCTATATTACTATGAAATCTTTCATACTTATTGATTATTATTATCGATGATAATATTCAATTATGAAAACTTTCAGAATACGGACGAACATGTAAGAACCTCGGATGCTTCAAGACCGCAGTGCGTGCTGGAGAAACACCCGTAGTTTTGTGGTCAATTATTTTCTAACAACAAATATTTAAATAATTCATATCTAATAGATGTAAAGTAACTTAATTACATTTTCAACGAGATTATTTTTTAATAGTTGTATTTAAAATAAAATTAAGCTCACAACGGCAGTATTTATTTGATTACACGTCTATATATTAAACAAAACATGTTTTCCTAGCGATAATTATTAATTAGCATTTAACATAAAAAGAGAATAAAAATAATTCAAGAAATAATTTTAACTTGTTTAATAAAGATACAATGACGTAAAAATATAGTTAAGCCTTTATTTATTGTCTTCAGTTAAGTCAAACTTGAACTAATTTATTGGTGGTTAAATTAAAATTGCGGTAAAGTTAGTCTTAAGTAGCGAGAGGAACCAACGTGGTTTTAAATGTGCTTAAATGTAAATTATTTACTGTAACTTTAATACATAAATAACTATAATATTAAATAATTGTAACATACATCTATGAGCTTTATAACAACGATGCGATATATTTTGATAATTTAATACTGATTTTCAAAAAAATATGCTAAGTAAATTTAAAAATTTAATACAGCTATTATTTTATATATATCTCAAGTGTATTGTGAAATAAATTTAAATTCAAATTTAAACACAAATGGAAATCGTAATTACAAATAATTAAGTTTTTTAGAAGGAATGACATACACAATAAAATGTTAGATACATTTTCCCGCTTTAAACCAATTGTAGTGAATTAATACATTTCCAATGTCTTATTTTTATTAATTATAAGTATTTTATGTTTTGAGTGCAGGTTATAGTCAATAGAGAGATTTATTGAATATAACATGCACTCAAAATAGACTAACTTCATAACCTTCGTGTGTGCATATTTTCTTTTAATTATATAAAGATGCCATTAAACGTTAATCAGCTTATAAAAGCACTTTAATGTGTTAAATGTGTTCCAAAGCATTGGATCGAGACAAGGGATAATCATCTGTGAAACAAGAACGCTAGAGGACGACGGAGTTATTATCGTCACTATAAGCACTACGTTCTCTGTAATTATGATACTTGTCTAATACATTATATTATGTTGCTATTTATTTAAGATAAGAATAATATAAGAATATATGTATATATATTTTGAAGCTTTCTGATCTGATAAAACATTATTTTCTCTGAAAGAACTAATGAACACGTTATCTTTTATGAATCAACGGACAATTGTTAAACCGTAACAGCGGGCATATCTATATTGTGTGTTTGAAAATATTACTACTGTAAATAACTCGTCAGTTTGTGAGGTTAGATAGTTGTTTGTTTTACTCTGTCATGTAAAAATACTGTTTTTATTTTAATATTATAATACTAAATTTGTGATTAAAATTCATTTCACAGATACAGTAATATATAAAGTGCAACTTCAAATGAGGCTCGCTAGAAGTAATCCAACTCACTGAGTAGGTACTTTTTGCTTCATTACACAGTAATAAATGCTCCAAATGAGGTAAGGTTTCAAAAGAAACACAATTATTATATTTTATATTCTATATATTTTTCCATTTTAAATCATTAAGATTTTTTTTACATATTTAGGTTATTTAATTATAGCCTCAATGTAGTTAGTTTATGAAGTAAAGCAGTTATCAGCAAATCTGTGATAACAGAAAAATAAACAAGAAGAAAATAATACAAGAACCCTAATTATTGTTAGTTTTTTTTTCTTAATTGTTGACTCAATGTGCTATAATTAATAAATATTTTTAAAAGATTTACATGTAATCTTAAGTTTTCCCAGAACTCTTTGTAATTACTGAATTATTAATAAATACTAATTGTATTTTAAAATACAATTGAACGCAAATTAGCTTCCATAAAATAATAAAACTAGAGCTCTACTAACATTGTTAAAAAGTGTGTAATAATACATTTACAACTAAATTCACTATAAAATGCTGTCTATTATTCAGAAACATAAAGACCTTGTTATAAATTACTGAACGCGTTGAGACGAATATTATTATTTTTTTAAGTAATATATATGTATTTGAATAAATATTATTGTATAATTTATATATCAAAACATGTAATAGTAACATGTAACGTGATACAGCCCTTTTCAATGTACCCATATCAAGGAACATCTGCTCAATAATGTTATTAGACACAGTGCGAATATTGTAACCGACTATAATGGTAACTAAAAGCTCTCTACTTCATAGCACCGCATGCGAGAGACATACATACTCCTGTAATGTATTCAATAACAAAATTTATTTTAATAAAGTAACAAATTTCTTCCACCTTTATATAGAAAATATTTTTATATATAGAAACATTTGGGGTTTAGAGATTAATCTTATCTCTTAGATTATAAAAATATAATAGAAAAGAATCATATCATTTTTAAGGACAGTATTAGATACAGGTAATTTGAAGCGAAGATTGAACTCTATTCGAATGATTTTTTTATTCTATAGCCGTTGCCTCTGAGTTCATCCGTTGCAATATAATTTATTGATTGCTGAGAAAGAAATCAAATATTTCAGGGAAGTCTACAACGAACTTTTGAAATATGAGAAATTTAATTATCTAAATTTGTAATATTTGTAGAGGTCACTTTAAATACATTGAATCTATACTTTTGTAAAATTTTAGAGAGAGAGACGTTTTAAATATACAACAATATTGAATTTTAACATATATTTTATTATATATTATTTAAAAATTGTAATAAGAGAAGTGAAGAAAATCTCGTACGTGTATTTGTAAAACCGATAGTACCAATTTGCAATTTACTCCAGCACGCATTCAACTAGAAAGTTAGGGAAATATGAATATATAAATGGATTTTCAACTTCCTATACGGATGTAATAATAAATGTAATATTTTAGAGTGGCAGGTCATACAATTTTTGGCTAACAATATTATTATTAGGAAAAGGCGATAAATAAAATAATGATTACACCATTTGAAATGTATTTATACCTTTCACCGCTTCTGTGTTCGCTTCGGCTACCACCATCGCTATTTGGAAACTTCCACTTCTGCAAAGGCTTCGTTTCGATAATTTCTTCACACAATTACCCTACTCACCTCTTGTCACTTTCAGCAAAAGTGTGACTTATCTACATTTTGACACCAGTAGAACATAGTAGTGCCCTTTGAATGCTTTTTTATTGAAGATTCTTGAATTAGAATGATAGCTCCTGTGAAGTTTTTTGTTGTACCCCTTAGAGCCATTAGGACTCCCTAATGTTAGAATAGGATTTATATTGCGTTTGTAGACTAATAACCATTCAAAAAATGTTACGAACTTTTGAAATCTAAAATTTATATATAATATAATGTAGGTAACGTTTAATATATAACTTTTAAAAATATTCATTTTCATTAATTTTCTACTAACGAAATGAATTTTAATATTGTCATAAAAACTCAAAACGTTGTTTTTAAGAATTAACTATGACAGTCAGAGGTTGCGTGTCTGAGGAAACACAAGAAAAATTCCTGTTTATTCTTTTCTTTATTTTGTATATAATAACCACGCTCAGCCCATTTACGTCGCTACGTGAGGAACACCTTCCAAACGTTTATTGATCACTTGTAATTTTCTACAATAGCTAGGTGTTACAAGTATCTAGATAAATAGAAGGACATGTTATTTCATGTTATTTAATATTCCAAACACATTTTTATATTACGTTTTTCAAAATTAATCAAGTAATTGAAAGAGAATGTAGGATTTATATTTACTATGATAATGGCTACTTTAAATTACCCAAACTTGCGCATGTATTGGGAGAAAAGGTGGCGAGTCGATATTATAGAAGAGAAAAAGCCGTTTTGACGTTAGCTGATAATCTCGTTTCGGGTCATATACTTTATTTCTTTAGGTATTTTATTAGTAAAAAGTTGATTGATAAACTTTTAAGCAGAGGAATAGGATGCTCTGGTACTATTATGAAAATAGGATATAATAAAAAAAAACTAAATATACCTTTGAAGAAAATCCAACAATTAAGAAGTTTTAAAATGGAACTTGGAAAATACCTGTTGCATACTTATTCTCTCTCAGAGATTGCTGAATTGGATGATCTAGACTTTGATGCAGAGCCATACGAAACTGTCAAGCGTAAAATAGGAAAACCAGCAGCTCAATCTCCATCCAAGAACAGACTTTTGCACGCTGCAGATCATATGATCTGCCTGCCTGTCTATATTTGAAGTAAAGCACTCTAGGTGCCGACATTGTTACTACAAAAAATCTCGTGTTAAATGTAATACATGCAATATTACTTTATGTTTTACTACTGAGAGAAACTGTTTCCTTGATTTTCATTCGGGTTAGATGCTAAGTTCCTAGTTTATATTAACAATTATATTCATAGACTGATTTTTGTTAAAGAATATTTTATATTTGTGCATATGCTCATTATCTCTTTCGATGGTTGATTTTTGATAACGATATGAGCGACTATTTGATTTTTTTTCTTTATATGTTATTCAATACTAATTTGAAAAAAATATTGATAATTTTTGTTAAGTTCTTGATTTTTATTTATCTGATGAGCGACTACTTGCTTAGTTTTTATTCTCTTTAAGTAGATTTAATAGATATTGAAAAAAAAAATCTCTTAGCGTAAGACTTATGTTTACTGATTTCAAAATAAATACAAAACAAAAATGTTTTTATTCGTCTATTAGCCCAATGTCATCCTACGAGAACATAAAAATTAAACCTACTACTGGACCAGCAGCCCAATGTTCTCCTATGAGTACAAAATAATTTAACACTTTTATTGCTTATACACATCGTTTACCATGCCATACATACCTTAAAAAAATATTGAGACACAAAATTACGGTTATATAGACTTTTAAAACCTTTTTTTGTATGGGCGGTTAGTACTTCACACATTAAGTACTTGTGGAAGAACATTGGGCTATTACTCTGAACTAAAGAAAACAATGCTTGGGCCTTAGGAGGCTATGTTACGTTCACAGATAGGTAGTGTTTTAACTGATTGCATGCATCCTTCGACACGCACATTGTACTTTAAAATTCTGCGGTGACAATGAAAGAAAAGGAAAATAAATTAAAAGTATTGTTATATATTAAAAAAAATATTAACTGTAAGTAACATTTTGTTCTTAAAAGCATAAAGTGGATAGTCTGTTATCATTTTCTTACACACACAATGGTCACTAATACCTTTGAATTCTAACAACGAAATATGTAATTGATGGCCATAGCTAACTATAAGCTTAATCCAATAAAAAGGATTATTAAAAGGAATGTTAAACCAATCATATTTATATAAAAATAAAGATTATTTTCTAGTTTTTATTCAATGTAATTCTTACTTACAATTCTCGTGACGCACTCAGAATACGTCTTTCATAGAAAATGTACATCAAATAGACTTGACTGACATCGCAACTGAATAAAATAAATAAATAAAAGGAGATCGGACGTGAAGTTTTATCCTCACAGGAAATAAATGCCATATCCCGTAAAAAAAAAACCCACTTTATTTTTAAGCAAAGATAATAAAATGAAATAATTAAAAAACAAACATTAAGCTATTATATATTGTTTGACAAAGAATCTATTCAATTAGTGGTAAAATTATTTTTGAATTATTTGAAGACATAAATTAACTTATTGAAGTGTAAGAATACACTAGTAGTCATTTCTTAATAATCTGTAAGCACATAACAAAAAAACAGACTTCAGGAATTTAGTTTTTGTGATTTATACTTTTGATATTTTTTTATTACATTGAAGTGAGTTACTAAAGTAATGAACAAGGTTATTTTTTGGATACATAAATTATTTGAGGATAAAGATGAGGTACGAGTATGTTCGTGATAAAGATATTATAAAGAAAAGGAAAGTTTGGTGAAATGATCTATGTGCCCATGAAATGTTTCATAGTATGTACATTCAAACACCCTTGTACACTTAGCGAGTGATTTACCTTTTGTTTATATAATGATATTAAACACAATATCATATTTTAATTAATACATTCTTAAGTTGAAAAAATATAAATAAGATACGACGTCCATTCGATTTGTACTTAGCCTGTTTTTATAACTACATGTTAACTTTTAAAAAAAGTCTCCTATTACTATTCCATGCAATTTCGAGAAATAAATATAAGAAAAAATTTATTAAAATCACAAAACTATTTCGAATTTAAAGCATAATTTACGTGACTCCAGTTATAATATCCATAATTTGACATTAAGTTTTGAAGACGTGCTATAAAAATATATCTATAAAAATAAATAAATATATTTATTATGTTATCGCTAGAAAGTGGAGAATATTTTGCTTTGATAAATATAAGATCTGTTAAAGCGGTGTCGGTAATGGTGTGTAATTATATTTTTCCGGAGCTTCACCTCTATAACAAATATAATTGAATTAGGTTTATTTTCTTATCTTATTCTAAGTATGATCTGCTATATTCTTATATAGAACACATTTTGCAGAATTTTTTCTTTGTGTCTTAGAGAATATAATAAATCAGTACTGAACTAGTTTATCTTTCGCTTTTTTTGATTAAACTCTGTACCATTTTCAAATAAACAAGAATCTCTTAGAGGTGGGACTGTTTTATAAAATAAAGTAAGTCTTATAATTCAACTTCGCTCCTTATAGTGTTTTAGATGGAGACAAACGTCCCTAATTCAGTTCGGTTGGTCCTCGACGTACAGATGCAGGAGATGAGATGTTTATCAGATAGCTAATTGTAACGTCCGTGATGGAAAATACTTAGTATTTTATAAAACTCACTTTATTATAAACAAAGATTACCAAAATTGTGAAATTTTATTAGATATATTTCATATCTCTTTGTTTAATTCTTTATACGTAAAATGTCTTAAGAATTTATAATGATTAAATAGCATATTAAAATTAGTTTTAAACAATTATTTCTTTTTTAACTTCAAATTGACGTCAAGATATTTCACTTCTTTTGCTAAGTTTAATTTCTAACTTTGAATTCGTGAATATCAAAATAATAAGATGCTTAAATGTAACATAAAGCTTTTACTTTGTTATCTTTTAATATTATGTTTTTTATCAAAAAATATTGTTTTACTGTAGAAAAGATTTTATGCAATATTTTGAGTTGTATACCAGACTAAAAGAAAACATTTCCTATTGAAACATTCTGCAACCTTTCAGTTCAAAGGACGAAGATCTCTGTGTTGCCTTTTCCAGACTGTTATCTGAACTGATTGCGTACATTGTGTATTGTAAATAGTGCCAAGGCACTTTGAATGTACACTACACACTCAATGTATATAGTGTAAGTAATTTACTCGTAATTCTGTTATTTTAGATTTGTTCTTTTCTTGAGCAAGTCATCAAGACATTCTCTCGGGGCGCATCATAGTCGGGGTTATGAGTGATTGCGAGCAGATTACTTCAAGTATAATTGTTTATATGAATTGTATTATGTTATATAAAATATATATTTGGTGGCTTTGACAATAATTAAGTGTAAATAATTTAGTGAAGGATCTAAATATAACTCTGTGTAAGTTGTTGTATAATTGCTAAAAACACTAGTTTCTCTTAAAGGTGGATGGATATTAACAGAAGTAGTTCTATAAAAAAGGAAATGACTAATTTTACTATTATCAATTATTCAAAATTATTATATGGAGTAAACTCTTTACACCTTAGACGACTTCAATATATTTGGTATTGAAGACTTTGGGTTTAAACTACTTAGTGTTCAAATCATATACTAATGCAGAAAGAAGATAATGAAATTATAAATATGAACGAAGTCTAAAAAGTATTGACGATATTTACAATTAGACCACCTTTTTATACTAACTATGGAGTGACTTTCAGTTAAAACGAAGTCGTGAGAAAAGATAACACAACCTTTATAAAAGGATCTCAGAGATCACACAGCTTATAAACTTGTTAACATGATATGTACATAATATGCAGCTTATATTAAAATTGAAGTTTGTTTTCTAGAAAATGCTGGCTCTATAAATATTGTGCGAAATGTAAACGTGCTTATATTAAAAATATATAAATATAAAATAGATTATTTATATATATATTAAGAATATAAACGAGTGTCTATATAAATAGATTATTAATGTAGACACTCGTTTATATTCTTCATAACATGAATGAATATGGTTTAATAATTCTAAATACATAACATAATGTAACTTTATATGTGGTAGATATTTTAGATTTATTAAATTACTTTTATTATTTTTGTTCCATTTTATAAAAGTAAAGTTTCGATTTTATCTTTTTTAGATATTTAGGAAACTTTTTGGCTGAAAGAATTGATCGTCCTTATAATGGTGTCGACTGGGCTACACGTTTATCTAAATAAATACATATTCCGAGTAGTATTTTTTAGGTCTGCAAAACATAAAACCACATTTTCGCAATAAACACTGTAAAATTACAAAAAATATTTTAATAATATTAAACTTTTAACCAAAATTATTATTTTTAACCTTATGAGAAATACTAACTAATTTACTACTGAAAAACTTTCTAATTCTAAATTATTTTGAAGTTAATTTAAAAGCTTTAACAATAGTTTTGACGTTACCTGAAATAATGTATGATGAGATATTAATAGCACCTCACGAAAAAAAACCAATTGTAATTTAAAAAGATAAATACTTTATATTTAAAATAAGATATTTATAATTTTTACATTACAAATACCTATTTAATATATTTTAAGGTAAGTAACACAACAATGTTTAATCTAGTACAATTTGTTGGCTCTTTTAACTCCTGCAATTTACCATTGCTTCCTTTTCATTAAGCTCACACAATATTGTAGGTTGATCATAAATTGTGAACTTCACTCACTTACATCTATTGTACAATGTAATAGGATTACATGGTAGTAAATCTGTTTCAGTATAATATAACAAGGAATGCAGGTATATTATACAGGTAATTTGTTAAATAGCTCTTAAAAGATTTATCTATTTTGAATATCATTTCTTTGTTCTCTTTTATTTGTATTTAGTTTAAGTGTACCGCACTGTCTTGAACACCTTGTCTCACACCAAAGGGTAACTGGGAGAGATCTCTAAAAGAGATAAGCAATCCTTTGTACAACATTGTTTTCTGTTTTTTGTATTTGTGATTTTTATTGGTACATAAATAAATAAATAAATAAATAAATAAATAATGCTTAATACACGTGTAATAATTATTACTTATAACTTCCTATTGAAACTAATAACATGTTATATTTATATACGAAATATAAGAAGGATTGTAAAGGATGCTATATTAAGTGAATATATATTTTGTTTTCATGATGAAATATTCAAAAAAGCACCTTTTTAAGTTTGTTTTAAAATGTAGTTTAGATTGTAGAATGAAAAGTACTTTAAATTTAAGGTCTCATAAAGGTTTAAAGTTAAATAAAATTCTAAAAATATTTTTAAAAAATGATAAAATATATTTGTCAATATAATAAATACATCTTAAGATAACAACAATTTAACAGTACCGTCAAGTGCTGTGGATCGGTAAGCGTTGTTCTGCTCCGGTTATCGTAAGCGTACTACTCGATCTGTACAACAACATTATTAGAACTCGGCGTCAAATTAAAAGTTTGGGGAATTAAGCTTAAGTCGGCTTAAGCTTAATTCCCTTAATCTTTGTAAAAGAAGTATCTGTTACCTAATTGAAGCCGGCAACTACTTCACAACAACCTTATAATTAATTTATCAGCTCGTTGGTTATACTGAATAAGGCATAACATACATTGTCATATCTCGAAATTTATAATATTAAATTTTACATATAAATAGTGTTCATAAGATGTGCATAATTAATAGTTGCACTACTCTCTATAACTTTAATTAATATATAGTAATATAGAAAGAACTAAGTGATTTTATTTAATATCAGTAGTTTAATTAAAACTATGTTGACCCTTAACATATAGGATATTTAATAAAAAGTGATATATTGTACGGACTGAATATTTCATATTGCGACTGTCAGGAATTACATTTCGTCATACGAAGATCAGACGTGATGACGCTGGGGACAGATTGTAAAATTGATATTCTAAGCCTTTTGAGTTCTCACAGTATTACGAATATTGTTTTTGGAATAAATGTATGTCCTATTTAAAGATACTTTTAGATCTTAACCATTTGTCACACGTACATCTATATTGTAGCTTCAGAATAATATTTTACACCGTTTTACATTTCAACAAAGGGAGCACTTTTAGTCCAATTCATTTTGAACTTCCTAATACTAATTACACATCAAACGCAAAGTCTTAACAAACTTAAATAGCGTTAAACAAGTTGCATAAATTGTGAAGAGCTTTAAATAATCTACAGCGTCTACAATTATGACAAGCAAGCAAAATCAAAGCTTAAAATTAGTACCAGAGCTTAAATAAAACATTAAAATATATTTCACTTACTATTAAATAAATTATGATTTCCAAACATAACTGTAATATCAGAATAATTGAGACATCAACTTAATATAACCTTGGATTGCTTTTAATTAAAATCTGAAATTATTATCATAAAATATTATAAATTTAAAGAAATAAGTGTTAGTCTATTCTTTGATTTATATTATACTGTATTGTTAGCACATTCAATATATTAAGACCAATTAATAAGAGTATAATAAATACGACTCGAATACACTCGACCGTCTATTTACATCTGGTACCAAAGAAATACAAAAGTTATCTTGAGAATGTTGATTACGTCATCAGACAATGGACCTCACTTCCCGTCAAAGCAACGTGCCGTGATAGAGCCATTTTCACAATAAAGTCTGTTCAGTTGACCGTAAATACAACATATTGTGTTTGCAATTGTAACGAGGCAGGACATTCACGACAACATGACTTGATGGCTGCAGCTTACGTTATATTGATGACATTTAGTGGATATGAGACTCTGCTTCTGTAATAATGTAGCAAAATGTAATAAGATATATTAATATATTATATTATAATCTGGCTACCTAGCATTATGGCTTTATAAATAAAAGTTTAAATGCCAGTTAAGTGAACATAAATTACTCAATATTTGTTTGTGGCAAGCGTCGGAACCACGACTGACATTATACAGTAATTAAAAACTTATTTAAATGCAAAGCTATTAAGAAATCTATACATATTATAAAAGAATCTCGAAAGCTGTTTGTCTGTATGTAATTGATTTTATTAAAAATTAATAAACGGATTTTTGTACTGTTTTTACTAAAAGATAAGATACTGTTGAATAAGGTTTAAGTAAATAGTATTACGGTAATTTACTAAAATATAGCGATTACTGGTAAAGAGATCGCGCGCTTATTTGGTTACTAATAGTAATCTAGAATTAAAATATTTAATCAAGTTTCAGTAATTTGACATAACTTGACACATTTTCTAAGGATATGTAGCGCGGTTGGCCATTCATGAAAATTACTGTGTGGTACGGAGTTTAGTCCACCACTCTACTCCACACGGGATGAGTACCTGCATGACTGATGTGCAATTCTATGACACTTAGGGATCGAAGCTGAGATTAGCTTATTCAAAGGCAAGATATAGCTATGTCAGACAGTCTTATTTATATACTCAATCTGCAGGCCTGTTTAAGAAACATAAATATTGCCACAATACTTTTAATAGCCAATTAAATCATTGCAAATAATCTTAATTTAATCTCGTAAGTAAATTGTAAATTCAACATTTAATAAGCTTCGAATATTATTTAATGTTTCCTCAAAATCGGTAACCCGCCCTCCTCGCCATAAGATATGAATCAAAGTATGAATCTCTGACCACGAAACCTCTATAAGTTATAATGAGATTTTCAATTTGCATAAAGGTTTGGAATAGTGAAGATCATTTTATTATGTTTCATTATGTTCTAATATTATTATTTTATATAGACAGAATAAAAATGAAAAACATTAATTTTATACTATAAAGCTGGTTGAAAATCAGTGTATTATTTTTTTTCGGTTTAAATCTTTACAAAGTCAACACTGATAAAATTGTTATGGACAGCGGCTTTATTATTTAGGGGCTTCAAACATACAATTTTACAAACTTCATTTCTTATGTTCTTTTTATCGTGGATACATTTAGCTTTTTATGTACTTATATAAACATTTCCTTTCATCTAAAGTACTCGACGCACTGAAAATATTAAATCTACTTTTTAAAGGCAATATCTTAAATAAGTTTGTTTTCAAAACATAGTTATATTTAAGTAATATTTCACTGTGATAATTGAAATAGTAAACGAAACAAATATACACAACGTTGCATATATTTTACTTTTCATTAGCACGAGACTATTATAACACCAGAATACAAAGAACTAGTTGTGACTGATTATTTTTGGTGGTTTCAAAGAATAAAGCATGTTCGGGTCCATGCAATATTAAAAAAAACAGTTACTTCTATTGTTCAAACGTTTGAATATTATACTGCTAATATTTTTGTATTAACCAAAAATTTAACATAATCATTCATCATCATTCATAAATTTGGTCTCGTTACTATTTTATTACATTTATAAATATACGATTTTGATCTAAATAAGTAATTACAGAAAATCACTAAACCCAGAGATACTTCTATCTTAATATATATAAACTATGTGTCACGTTGTTGGTCCGCGATGGACTCCTAAACTACTTACCCGATTTAAATTTAGCCTAACTTAAAAGATAAGAATAATTTTCAACTCAATTCATAGTCGCAATATTATTTTATTGCAAATTATTTGTTTACTATTTTGCAATCACAATATTAAGTTAGCTCCTGACGATTCTAACAGATGGCGGTATCTGTTGACTGGATGGAGTAATTGAGATTAAACGAATGAGGTAGGTAGGTTTGATGACAGATGTACTCTGAACGTTACCCCTTAAATAGTTTACTACAATGTAATATACCAAAAACAATAGTCACAGCAACGCGTGGCCGGGTCTGCTAGTATAATATATTTATTATCTATTTTTACTTCAAAACTTTCGTTACCTTTCAGCTCTCAAATTTTCTCTATCAATAATAAGTTTAAATAATATAATATTATTGTCATTTCTCAACAGTAATTATTTATTTTTTATTTGTTATCGTTTTCTAAATTGACAATCATTACATATTTTATATTCATATTGATTTAATGTAACAGATTTGAAGTGAATCTTTAATGTAAATAAAACGATGATATGTTTTGCTCCAAAATGTGTTTATTTAAAATTTATATACAATCAACAATAGTGTAGAAGAACTAAAAAAGATATAACTTACTATTTAGTTTCATTAGTATGCAGTTTTCTATTTAAGAAATTGAAAACCTGACCTTTTTATGATAGCATAGATATAGACAGTCATCTAAAAGATGCATGACTTTGGTGCGTCATTACTAAGAATTTTATTATGGCGCGGAGAAACAACCTCAGCTTTGTCATAAAATAGTCTAAATTTATTTTGTAAGACGCACTTTAACGATTTCCGTCCACGATAGTATTATTTTCTCTTTACCTTTAAACAGAATTTGTATTCATTCTCCAGGGATTTCAGGAAGCAAAACGCCCTTCATTTGCATCCAAATAGCTTCTATAAATTCACTACTATTTTTGTGCCTCTACCTTTTACTTCAAAAATATTGCAGGAACTAGTTTCTAAGCTTCGTTTCTAATTATTGACACTTTAGCAAATTATATTTGTTATAAGAATAAACATTAAACAGTTTATAATTAAACCAAATAAGAGAAAACAAATATAATAGAGTGAATTAAAGCATATAACAATACAACTTCCATTTTTTCAATACTGAGTTTTATTAGAACCGTGTTTGTAACATTGCGTTGACCTTTAAAATAAATTTAACATTCTTCTTAATGAACATTTTATTTAGTAAAATTAGAATTTTTCAATGTTAAAATAAATAAGAGCTGTGATTATATGAATATTTATTTGAAACAAAATAATAATAACTACAAAGCATAAATATTTCTTTATATTTCTTTATTCCGAGCAAAACTTCAAAGTTATGAATTTCTCCAGTATCGTAGCTACTGTGTTTTCGAAGGTCACTCGAGGCCTCCCCCTGTCTCTCTTACCCCTCACTTTTCCCATATAAATCTTTTTTACCATTCTTTCATCACTCATTCGTTCGATGTGCCCAAACCACCTGAGCACGTTCTTCTTCATTCTCACCGTGACATCTTCGCTAGTACCTGCCATTCTGTGGATCTCTTCATTGCGGATTCGATCAGTTAGACTGACTCCGCATATTCTGCGAAGAGATCGCATCTCCACAGCATTCATCTTTCTTACATTCTTCTTCCGTGTTACCCACGTTTGGCTGCCGTATAACAGCGTCGGTAGCAAAACTGCATTGTGTACAGCCAAACGTGCAGCTATATTGACGTTTTGCCGTCTCAATAATGCAGTCAAAGCACCATTGACTCTGTTACCGGCAGCAATACGCCTCTCCACATCCATTTCGTATCTTCCGTCTCTGCTAAACATACTTCCCAAATATACCACTTCATTCACTTGTTCTATTATCTTATCATTCAGTTTGATCTTACATTCTGTTCTTTCTTCATTTCTTTCTAATATCAGAACCTTCATCTTATCTACATTCAGGTTAAGACCATTAATTTCACACCCATCTTTCAGAGTGGTGACCTATGCCTGCAGATTGCATTCTGATGATGCAATGAGCACTGCATCATCTGAATATAGCAAGCAATTGACCTTAAGGTCACCTACTTTCACTCCCATGTCACTAACTTTCACTCCTTGAAGACAACTATCCAAATACAAATTGAACAACCAAGCTGACATAGCGCAACCTTGCTTAACACCCGATTGGATGTCAAACCAGGGCGACATGCCAGCTCCTACTCGCACACAGGCTGAGTGATCTCGGTAAAGAGACCTTACAGCCTAGCAAGGGTCCGTTCACATTGTATCGGGGCAGTATCTCCCATAACTTCTTTCTCTCAACCCTGTCAAACGCCTTTTCCAAATCCACAAAAGCACAGAAAACCTTTTGGTTTAGGGCCAAAAACTTTTCCGTGATGATGCGGAGGGAAAAGATCTGATCTATACACCCTCTTCCAGGTCTAAAACCTCCTGGTGCCTCCCACAACAGCCTTTCAGATCTCTCTTGCATTCGTCTCGCTAAAATTTTAGCATAAACTTTACCGCCCAAGCTAATCAAACTGATGACCCTATAGCTTGCACAGTCTATCTGTGAACCTTTGCCTTTATACAAAGGTACGATGACTGCACTTCGCCAATCGTCTGGGACCTCCCCAGATTTCCAGCATGAATTGCACAAAAACCAGAAAAAGTCCCAGACGCGTGGCCCACCATATTTGATCATCTCGGCAGTAACTTCATCTGCTCCCGCAGCCTTACCACATTTCAGACTTCGAATCACGTTCTCTACTTCTTCCAAACTGATTTCACCATCGGCTACATCTTGACTCAGCATTACGCTGGTAGTCAAGACCGAGGCGTTCTCACGTTCATACATCTCCTTATAGAATTCCGCCCACCACTGCAAAACGTGTGCTTGCTCAGTTAAAATTTCACCGCTTTTCGAAAGCACCCCTTTCATTCTACAGGTTACCGAACAACCCCGGGAACCACTAACTTCTCGCCAGAAAAGCTTCGTGTTTTCCCGGAAGTTGTTCGTCAACCTTTCATCCCTTTCTCTCTCAGAATTTTCACGCTTCATCTTTATAAGTGCTTTCGTTTTGTGCTTTTGCAGCTTGTACGCTCTTTTTCTTATCTCTCTCATACTTTTATCTTTACCAGAGGCTTTATAATCCAGCCATGCTTTCTTCTTTAACTCTACAGCGTCTTTCACTTCATCATCCCACCATTCATCGCGCTTTTTACTAAAACCTCTTTTCCTTTTATCACATACTTCTGTCGCTACTTTCTTCATACCATTCCTAAGGTTCTGCCAGCATACTTAAACACTTTCATTTCCAGAATCACAGCTTTCAAGCTTCTTGGAAACCCTCTCTTGATATTCCTTTCTGATCGGTGGATCTTGAAGCTTCTTATGCGATAATTCGACGCCAAGCTTGGACACGTCGTGCGGCTGCATGGTAGAAACCATTGCATTAACCATTCGAGAGGACAATAATACGCCTACACCTAGGCAACCTCGCTCACCCTCTGGAACCCCAGCCCAGAAAGCGACCCGGTTGCCAGGTAAATCGGTCGTATCATTGCCTTTTCGCTTGGTCTCAGACACACAAATAACATCCAGATCTTTGTCATCCATCACATCTAATAATTCATTCATCTTCTGTTCCATTTCTCCTCTTACATTCCACGTAGCTATTTGTAACTCCGTCCTCCACCTTCCGCCGTTCGGAACATGGCGTGTTGGTTGGCGGTTCCCAACGCCGCATAATTTATTAAAATAATTTCCAAAGAGAGATATATATTATTCCTTTTCTTGGTTTTTTCATAATAGTTTCTCACATACACATATTATATAATTGTATATCTATATTGAAATTAATAACATAATACAAAATAGCAAGCAGATACTTATATTGTGATTTAAAAGTTCTGATAAGATTCTGAACGATTTTATTTTGTCGCAGGTTCTGAAAAAGTGTTTAATCATTGAAAAGAAAAGGCATTTAAAGTGGGACACGGTGGAAGAAAACATACAGTTTTCAACAGCAATAAACGGCCCATTTCCGGCACAGGTTCTTCCTTCGGGAGTATCCTTACTCCATCCACTTTCTAAAGAGTTAAAAGATATTAATTACTTTTATTCTAAAAAAAATAAAAATATATATATATTTTACATTATTAAAGAATTGATAATATTTATAATTTGTGTTGTTAATTAATTTAAAAGCGTAGGAGTAATTTGAAATAGAAACTAAATAAAAATAAATGAAACTTTCTTCTACTACGCCTTCTGTCTTGTTTTATTTTTTAAAGCAACTTTCTAAACACAATCTTGTTTAACTCTAACTTATCTGCGTTTTCATTTAAGTTTTCCCGCTGTTCATCGTCTAAAGTATTAAAAAGTAATTCAAATATCTTCGTTTAAATTATTTTTTGTTTATCATGTATGTAACAAGGCTCATTGCTGTTTTAAATGTTTGTACTTTTTCGTTTAAGTATTCTTTCTTATTTTATATGTTGTATATATATTTGTATTGTTTTTAAAGAACTAGCGATCCCATTCACATTGGTGTCATACACTGCATTATAATAATATTATAACGCTCTTCGTAGTGTTGTAGTGACTTGCTCTTGTACTGACTGATCCCAAACTGAGGCCATCATACTATTTGTACGATACATATTTATTTATTTAATAGTATAAATAACAAACAAAAACATCAAGTTGTTACAATAACAATAAAAAACATTACCTTTTCGAATATCTTTATTATATATATTACATCTTGGTACTTACTTTAATGTGGATGATTATAAGGAGACATGGACGGAGTGCGTCAACAATCATAGAAGTAAGTCCCCACTGAGATGACGTATGATAGAAGTGCGTAGAAGGAAATGAGATATTGCGTCTACTCCCAATAATTATAATAAAGGCAGGTTCAGAAGGATTAGCTTATAATTATATAGTATATATTTATAAACTATATATTAATATTAATCTTTTACATAATAGATTTGCAAAAATGTAAAAGAAATTATAAATTAGTAAGTTTTTACCCTTATAGCTTCATATAAAGTAATTTTCAAATTATTTACAAAATTATGCGATACTACTAATTAAAGTTAATAAAATTGAGAGATATAACAAGCTTCTGAGTTTCTTGTCCATTAAACTGTAAATATATGCGTTGTACATATTTTTTAGAAATATTAATAATAATCTTTAAATATAACTATGACACGCTTGACACGTGATGAGGCAACAATACTCACACACACATACACATACTCACACACACATACACACCACACAGTAAAATAGTTAGGAAGGTATTTATTATTTTTTTCATAGAAAACGTTAATATAAGTAACAAAATGTTTAATACATTTAACTTCAAACAAGGGATCTAATGTGGCTATTACTGTGATTTTATATTTTTAACTAAAATGACTTCATCGGTATAAATCTATCTAAATTAAAATATAACAGAAGGCGATATATTCTAATTGGAATAGTTAAGGCGAAGGTAACCAAGTAGGAGCAAGGAGATGTTTTGGAGGGTGATGATAACTTACTTCTTTACTCAATGACTTAAATATATAAAACAAATAAAATAAAAAAAGAATAACTAAATCAAGGAATGGTTAAAATTTTTTAGGTATCCAACATTTATTTTACATATTTTTTATTATTTTAGGATATTTGTGGGGTTTCAAAGTCAAGCAAATGTTGTTTATGCTTTTAGAATATTTATAGCAATTCATTTATAAATGGTGAAATTTACTTCATCCACCGACTGTAGAAAAATGGCAAACAATCAATAAAAGTTTGGAAGGTTTAACTCACATAGTATGTAAATGGACTAAGCTTGGTTATTAGTTACAAAATAAACTGAGAGAATAAACCGATCATTAATTGAGATTTACACTCATCATGTATTCATATTAATTATTATTAAAAACAATATTACTATTATACTTGACATTATAATTATTACGATTATAAAATCGTATCATTTATGGATATAACAACTTGCTTTTTATAAATTGTCTAAATATCTAAATCCTCTGATGCCTTAGAACATGAATTAAAATCAATTATAAATGTAGATCACAAATAAAGAAGTCATATGTGAATTCTAGATTGTATTTTTTTTTTCATGGTATTAAATCTATAATCGCAATATAAATCCTATCGCGACACTCCCTAATGCCTCTAAGGGGTACAACGAAAAACTTCACAGGAGCTATTAACTTTGTTTAAGGGCTCTATAAACCTTTGAAACGTTATCACAATGCTAGAAGGTTAGGCATGTTATATTCGCCTTGGGATTCGGAACGAATTCCATTTGATTTAATGATAATTTTAAATAAACTTAATATCGTAATACACATTTTAAAGTGAAGGAGATGACAGAGGAGCATTTTGTTCATCCTTACTACGCGGGACAAATCTTTTTAAAAATCCCAAAATCATACAAAAACATTGTCAAGCCAGGACTTTAATAATCTACTTTAGGGATTAAACTCAAAAGGAAATGATTTTTAATTCCAAATACTAAAGACAATTTTATATTAAAGGGAAATTGATCAAAATATCAATGTCAGTATAATTTTAACATTTTAAGAAGCTCAATATTTATTTATATACATATTTTATATATATTTTTTATCTAGTTATACACTGAGACAATCTTAATTAAGTTAATTTTTTAAAGGATACAACGCTGATACATTATTTAAAGTAAATTTATAATTATTTTATAAAACTATGTTGCTTAGATATTTAAACGCGTATTGAATTCTATTATGATTAGCATAATAGAATTCAATACGCGTTATATAGTTTAAATAAATATAGTTAAAATAGTTTAAATAAATAGGAGTCGATTAAAATAATTAAAACCAGTAATTAGTTTTCCATAAAGTTAAGAATAAAACTTATAGTTGTAAAGTATTTGTTCTGTTACGAAACTATAATCACCGACTGCAAATATTTATTATATGAATAATAAAATTAACAAGTTCATTATTAGAATGAATAAAATGTAATGCCTATAATATCCTTAAGTTTGATGATTGCAACTTTGTAAAGTGATTATTGTCGCTCGTTGTTTAGTGAGAAGTAGTTAGCGAAGTCTGATCATCCTCACAAGTTACACAAATCGCTACTTTATCGCTACTTCCTCAATTGGGATTGTCATGTAAATTGTTTAAAAGTAACCACAAATAATTTTATAGGTAGTAATTCATGTCTCTTAAAATTTATAGCACAATTAAGAATTGGTTTTAAGCTTCTATCTAATTAATGAGTCTTATAATACCAAATACCAATAGACACCAGCAGTCCTTATCGGTATATTATTTATTTATTTTCAACCCGAATATGATGTATATTGTATATATAGCCTGCCTATGCAGTATGCCTCTAAAAGGAGGTAAATAATTACCGTACAAAAACTGAAGTTATACTTGAAGTTATACTGAAGTAATACTTTTACAAATCTCACCTAAAAACAAATCATAATTGGAATTCCTGTCACTATTGTAGTTGATATTCATTGAATTACTTAATAAAAAGGAATTTTATGAGTATTTTAATGATTGATAAATTGCTTTGAAAAAATCAACTTTACCTGAAGCTGACACAAACAGTCACCTCCATTACATATATGGACCGTTTATTTTGAAAGTGGTATAAGTCCATTAAAAAAAATGAGCTATCACGTAATTCGTGCTTAATTGAATGTATATTTTTTATGTATAACTAGTCCTTGTTTAATTTCTTTAAAAAATCCCATGTTTTTTACAACTTAAAATCGGTCGGTAAATGAAATTACATAATCGTTGATTATGAAAGTGGTGTAAGTCCAATTGAAAGAGGTAGGTGACTTAGCAGACGGTTGCCAATTAGTAGTTCAATTGTTCATTTGTTTTATCTTACGTGCCATATTACGTATCAAGAGTTTATTCCATTTGTTTCTTAAAATGGATAACTTTTGATAAGTTTTGGAATATAGATGATTTTAATAAGAAAAATATATTTCTATATCGTAGTGTTCAACGAGAATCTGTCAATAGAAGAAGACCTAGAAATAATTCGGACACTAATGCATATTTCAAAACACTACCGCATGCAGAGCATAAGTAAAATCTATCAAATCTATCATTAATTTAAGATTTAAGAATAAGTAGAAAAATAAATAAGTTATAAAAAAGGACCAAAGTTTAGCTTAGCCTTTGTAACATGATCTTCATTATATATGTTTATATTTATATTCATTCATCTATTTTTATTCTATACTTAATTATTTTGTCATTTCAATTTTTTTTTCCATATGAAGTCAAGATTGGTTTAGTAAAACAATTGTAGATATCCCTCTACCTTTATCGCAGCTCCATTGGATACAATTGTATTGATATGTCGTCGAGGTCCTTTCCGTTACAGGGAAAGGTTACGTACACTATTTTATTTATAAAATAAAACTATGTATATTTGATTACTTTGTGTTTAGTGAATTGAGATATCCTCCGGCTCATATGTGTTTTAGAGATTAAATTACGTTTTTAATTGATTAATTATAACAGAAAATATTTTATAAACACAGCATCATTGCAGGCTAAAACCAGGCTAAATAATGACTTTGGTTTGTAATATTACACGCTACGTCGACTGTGAATTGATTTCAATTAAGGGAATTAATTGAGAAAAACTTTTAAACAACACTTTTATAGAACGATTCCTATAAAAAAGCCCATAAACGCTAACGAAATTGTAAAGAAATATTTGTATAAAAATGCGCCGTAATTACAAATAATAATAATTATATAGAAATCTTAGTAGGTCTCTTGCAATACTAAAGTAATGACAAGAGCGTTGCCGGCTTTTGAGGAACAGGTAGAAACTTTTTTGAAGGCATTTCTCATGTCAAATGTTAATTATTAATATTTATTTAATTAGATAACTTTATATTTTCGTTCATTTTATAATTGAAGTTTGTTTTCTAGAATAATATATAGATATTGTGTGAAATGTAAACTTGTTTGTTAGTTTAAAAAAAAAATGTTCTGTTTTACAAAGGATTAATGTAAATTCGGTACGTAAAATGATTTCTTCTCCAAAGACTAAGCATGGAATGTATTTGTAACTTTATACTGCATTATATATCGCACATGAATTCCTCGTCCTCGTAATGATTAAGTCGAGCAACATTGTTTAATCTTGTATAATTTGTTAGCTCTTTTAACTCATGCAATTTACAATTGCTTCCTTTTCATTAATTTCTCGTAAAATAATTTTCAAGAGTCTTATTTTCCTAACTATGACCATATATTTCTAGTTGTGTTTAGTTGTTTCATGTATAACTTACGTCACTGGGGAGTATGAGATGAATGTTTGTTGTAAAGTGCACTAAAAGCACTCACATTGTTATGTTTATTTGGTTCAATAATATCAAATATGTTAAGACAGATATTATCCTTATCAGACTCAATTAAAAATATTATTGCGTTGATAAATCCCATATTTTATACGTATCAGTATATGATATATGTCTATTTATTAAGTATATATTACTCAAAGTATTGTTTTCTTAAATAAACGCTGCATTATTCTCAAAATAAAGTGATCAACATAACAATTACGTTAAGGGATTTCTCTAATCCTTCTGTCACACACAAAGAAGATTGCCATTCGTCACTGAGGTTCTGTTTTATGTAAGAAATAAGAAACAAAATAAATCATTTAAACAATATTTATTTTAATTGACCTTACACATGATCTTGAAACAACTTGCATGATTTTTTAATAATTATCTTAAATGTGTTCTTAAAACGAAACTACAGAATAGGGATTAAGTGACAATATAATATTTTTCTTTTCTATAAATTATAATTAAGTAACGTCATGCTTCCCGTCATAGACTTTTTGATACAAATGCTCACAAGTTATCACTTGGAACGACAAAGGCTTGTTGTTTAGTAAAGTTTACAATATTTTATATATTATCCCTTTCTATCGTTCATATAATAAATAAAACATTAAACATATTTTTAAAAACCATTAAATCTAAAATACATAGAATGAAACAAGAAACTTTAAAGGACTGAAATTTTTTGTGTTTTACATAATAAGTAAGTCTTATATGTGAAGTGCAAATGACATCAAAAGGAGATCACAACGAAAGATTAAACGAAAATATACAATGAGGCATCTAATGTGGCTGTTACTGATAAATAAGATTCTTAAATAGGAATGACTTTGTGGATATATGATGTGATGGCTCCTGACGAAACAGCATTTTGAAGCGAGGATTTCCCTAATGTCTCACCAAAATAATCTCCTGTATGTATGGTCTTTTTAATATTAAGCCAAAAACACTTATTTACTTTATGTTACATAAAGTATTAAGATTTACAGCATTGTTAATGAACACAAGAGATGTCTAATCAGTACAGTACGGAGGATAGTATAACGTACTCTGAGACAAAGCGCTCGGTCGCGTTCAATCAACTGACATCTCTTACTACGATGCACGAGACGGGCACTGTTGTATTTACTGAGATTCACTCCCCAGGAGATTTACTATCCTATTTGTGTTTTACAATGGATAAAATCTATTTACAGTTTATAATCAATTATATTTAATTATTAAACGATGAAACAAATTTACAAAATTATAAAAAAAAAGCAAATGGTTTTGTCAAAATAACATTTTAGATAAGTCTTGTTTTTGTCCTCAGTAAAAACAAACACTGCTTCTAATTTTACCGTCGTGGTAGAAGACTATAACTATTTTAATATTAAACAAAAAAAAATATTTTTACTAGGGGCGCCAACAAACCCTCAATTTCGACTCGCTGCGCTCGTGAAATCTCGGGTGCCGTTTGCATATTGAGCGAAGCGAGCCCAGTGTATTCACTCATCGTTTCCCATTGACTTCAATGGGATATCACTTTTTTGACATGATATTTTAAAAAAATATATTTTTTTGGACATTATTCAAAATTTTTTTTTAAAACCATCGCCTTACGTTGTGTCTTTTTGTTTGCAAAGTTTCATATTTTTCCGTCAAGTAGTTTTTGAGCCAATTCGTGACAAAAAATGCAAAAAGTCTCCAGTAAAACGCTCCGCTCACTTCGTTCGCTTCGCTCAATAATAATTTCATTGTCTTGTCTTTGTTTTAGCTTCAAATAAATCTTTCTTCAAGTCTGGGTTGAATGAAATATTTCAAGGTTGAATTATTTTTTGCCGTATTTTTAAGTTTGTTGTAGAAAATGTAATATTAATGTAAATGTTATATTTACTTCCTTGTAACTTTATAATATTTTTAAGCAAATCCTATTATTTCTAGTTGCGAAGAAAAGTAAATAATTTTTAATAAGTTATTTCTTCATATAAATTCTCGTTTTTATTTAAAAGTAATACACATTTTAGTTATCACTCATGTCTTTTCACCGTATATCCAGCTTTTTCTTTTCGAATATTGTTGAATGTTCGTGTTTTCATTCCTTCCACTGAATAATCGCGATTGTTGTTCCTGAAATTAAAACATAATAATATGAATAGTCGCCTTAAATAATATTATCAACTTAGACAAATAGCTTCATGAAATAAATAACTTTAGCTCGAAATGTACTGGGGTTTGCGTACTCGTATATACCGATATTTGAATATAAATTATACTTAAATTAATAGAATATACCTACAGGTGAAATATATAAATATTTAACCTTTAAACAGCTTTTATTTAATGCCTCTTATATTATTCCCATTGGTATAACCTGATAATAAACGTTTATACAAAGTCCTGACAATATTTACTTCAAAGGCGGAAATGGAATTCAAGTAGTCAATTTATAGGAGCCATTTGATGCTAATAGCGAACTCTTGGTTTTGATAAACCTCTCAAATATGAATACCGATTGTCTTTAAGGAAAATCAAATTATTGTATTCACATTTTTAGTCACAAAATGACTTAAGAAGAAAAATGTTTATTATTTTATATCGTGTACTTTATTTACCCTTAAAATTATAATTCGTCTATCTCATGGATTAATTCGTGTTAGATGTGATGTGACTGGTATTATAAATTGTTGTCATTTGCAGAATAGTGAAGTTAGAGATTTCTTTCTTCTGCTACTTGGTAGATACCCAGTAAGAACTGCATATGGAACACACAATATTTTTTTTATAACAGTATGTATCACTTAACCTTTCCAAGACGATTCAATATTTCTTAAAATTATATGTATTAGAACAATTATTTCATCAATAATAGATAGTGTTTTGTAAATTAATTGACAAAATATTTAATAAAAATTAAAAATAAGGAACATTAAAAAAAATATTAAAAGTTTTAAAAAAGATTGTGAATTGCAAATTTAGTTTTATCAGACTCAGAGGAAGAAGTCAAAGTTTGAACTTCAATAATTGTTACACGGCATTCATGAAATGTCAAATACATAATAATGTATGCTTAGACTGGAGCCACGCAACAACTATGATAGCTGCATACAATTTCGTGCTTAATATTTATAAACTGACAAACCAGTAACTTTAATAATTAACAAATCTACTGATTAACCAAAGCGCAGATCGGACGCACATCGGGCGCTTTATTAATAAAAGAGAACGAAATTAGAGTCACATAACCTTTTCATAAATTTTAGTAATGAACTTGAAATTGTATTTGATAATGATTAAAATAGTTTTATTAATAAAACCGTCATTTTTTTTGTGTTCGTGCCTAATTAATCTATTTTTAAAAACAACCTAGGTCTATAATATCTAAAACTGAGAGATATTATTTACTAACGGCTACGGGTTTCAAAAATGTCTATTGAGTTTAAATTATATTGCAAAGGTAGATAATTACGTTTCTTATCTATACTTATAATAAATCTGTAGAGAGGTCAATTCTGTACATGAAATATATTTACAAAATAAGTAGCAGGGGGTGATTAGTGTTCGATACTGATGCCAAAAATGCAGTTAAAAAAATTTTTGTCTGTCTGTCTGTCTGTTTGTATGTTATTTATAGAAAAAAAAAACTACTCGACGGATTTTAACGAAACTTAGTACAATTATTCTTTATACTCCTGGGCAGGTAATAGTATACTTTTCATCACACTACAATGAATAGGAGCAGAGCAGTGAAAGGAAATGTTGAGAAAATGGGAGAAGTTGCTTGATTTTTTAAGCTTCCGTCGCGTGTGCAGCCTTAATGGTTAGAGCTACATAGAAACTATGTATAACGGAAATATTCTACATAAAAATACACGAAAAATATTCCAAGACAGCATATATCTACCTTTTATAGTTAACTCACAATAACACGCATAACTCTCGATAGCTTAGCAGTTCGGAGATTTCTTATTATATTTGTTTACTTTTACGTTTATAAAACCAATAATGCTCACCATCATTCCTAATTAAAAAAAAAATAAACATTAGCACCAATTCAATAAAAAAAGAATCATTGAAATCGGTATAGAAACACCAAACTTATACTTACTTACATGAAATACGCCAACAAGACGTCGCGCGTGAATAGTGAATCAAGCTATAAGGATTATTTTTGCGTAACGGTTGCCGCGCTCGACGGGGCTCGCGGCGGCAGAGTATAAAAGGGGCGGGAGGCGAGCGCAAGCGTCATTCAATATTTGGCTGTTGATGCGTTCAGAGTGTTGAACTTTATTGACAGACAATAATTGTTATTTTATAAACCGTGCTTATCAGCGCGACTTTTTGTCTTTAAATAGTTTATTTTAATTTCTTTTGTTGTTATTTTCTAAATTAGTTTTAGTTTTGTTTAAATTCTTAACTATTAATAGTTCCTATTTTATTTCTTTTTAAGTAGATTTAGATTCGATTTTTAGATTAGATAATAGATAGATAGATTAGATTATTGTTAGATTTTTAGTTACTGATAGGTTAGTTTTGGGCATTTTATGTTTAGTTTTTTTTGTATTGAGTAGATAAAAGCGTAGGTAGGTACTTTTATTAATTATAGTATTCATAGGTATTTTTTATTTATTTTTAAGTGAAGTAGGTATAGGTAGATATTGCCTACTATCTACCTATACTGCACACGTGTTTTAGCTTTATTTTCATTTCTTTTTTTTTTGTACCTAAGTTGTAGGTAGGTAGGTACATATTTCTTAGTTTAATTCTATTAGAATATTAGGTATTTAAGTTTAAATAGGCACTTAGATTTATATTTTTTTATTATATAGCAGCTGTACTTAGAACATCTAAGGTTTTTTTTGTATTAGCATAGGTACTTTGATTAATTACAGTAGTTGTAGGTATTTCTTATTATTCATTTTTAAGTGAAGTAGGTAAGTGTAGATAGTATTGCACACGCATTAAGTATAGCTTTATTTTAATTTTTTATTCTTTTGTAATTTGTAGGTACCTACGTACATATTTATAATTCGATTAGAATATTATTTTAGTTTTAATAGGCACTTAGATTTATATTCTATTTATTATATACTTAGCTATAGTTAGGACCTCTGACGTAAGTTTTTTGTTGGGTAACTAAATAGAATTTAAGTTACCGTCGATTAAAAATAAAATAAACGATGCCACCTAAAAAACGACCATCTTTATCTCGAACTTCGAGTCAAGCTAGGAGAATGAGAATGACGCGTTCTCAAGAATCGGAAGAGGAAAGAGCACATCGGTTAAACTCTATGAGAGTTAGTGCCTCAACATCTCGAGCTAATGAAAGCTCTCCAGAAAGAGAGATGCGATTAGCAGCTGAAAGAGCGAGACGAGCTACAACACGGGCTTCTCAAAGCTCTTCTCAACGAGAGCTAAGGCGTTCCATTGACCGGGAACAACATGCGTTATCCCGAGAAGCTGAAACTGCTTTACAACGAGAATTGCTACTCACAGCTGACCGCGAACGGCATACATTATCTCGCGAGTCTGAAACCTTCACTGAGAGGGAATTACGGCTTACAGCTGACCGCGAACGTCATATTTTATCTCGCGAGTCTGAAACCTTCACTGAGAGGGAATTACGGCTTACAGCTGACCACGAACGTCATATTTTATCTCGCGAGTCCGAAACCTTCACTGAGAGGGAATTACGGCTTACAGCTGATCGCGAACGTCATATTTTGTCTCGAGAATCTGAAACTTTTACTCAATATCAAGACCGTTTGACAAATGATAGGGCGCACCATAACATGATTCGATCTCTTGAAGATGAACATGAGCATGAACAACGACTAGAGTCGGGACGCGATTATTACAATTCTTTGAGACAAGAACAATTGATTACTTTATCTAATGAAAGATTAAGAATTGAAAATATTCGGTCGCTTGAAACAGAAGAACAGCGAGAGGCCCGTCTTACTGCAGATAGATTTCGACATGGTCTTAATGACTTAGATATACACGTGGTAGATCAATCTACAAATTCGGTGGCGTGGTCCGATAAATATAAAAGTGGGTTTGCTTATAACCTCACAATTGATTACAGATCATCTTCTGAAATAGGCGATATGAACGTAGTATGTTCCTTTTGTAATGCTTCGAAGTGGAGGAAGGAGTCTGCTGGTTTCTGTTGTTCTGGAGGTAAAATAAATTTGCCTTCGTTCGAAGACCCACCGGAACCTTTAAAATCACTACTTTTAGGGGAACATTTGCAATCCAAACAGTTTTTAGATAATATTCGCACTTATAATAGTGCATTCCAAATGACATCCTTTGGTGCTAAACAAATCTCAGAAGGCCCTTTCATGCCTACTTTTAAGGTACAAGGTCAGGTTTACCATTTGATAGGGTCCCTTTTGCCTGAAGAACAACCTAAATTTCTTCAAATATATTTTGTATCCGATTACAACGAACAGTCGAATATAAGAAATCAATATTTTCCGAATTTAAATACTGAACTCATTTCACAACTTCAGAACATGTTACATCAGGTTAATTCGTACGTATGCAGTTTTAAATCGGCATAAGAAGCCCTTTCTCAAGATGGTAATAACAATTATAAAATTGTTATAAATGCCGATAAGCGTCCAACTCAGGAACACCCTGGGCGTCATAACGTTCCATCCACGAATGAAGTTGCTGTAGTACTGGTCGACCAGGAATGTGATAGGCGTGATATCGTTATACGTTCCAGAGACAATCGTTTGCAACGTATTTTCGAAACCCACAGGGCTTACGACAGTTTGCAATATCCTATGATATACTGTCGAGGGGAAGATGGTTATAATTTCGCTGTATACCAAACCGATCCGCGCACAGGCGCACCTAATTATAATAAAAAGGTGTCATGCCTTCAATTTTATTGTTACCACCTGCAAGTGAGACGGAATAGATTGGTATACTTTCAACGTTTTCGTGGCTTATTTAATCAGTTTATTGTTGACATGTACGCAAAAATTGAAACCGAAAGATTAGTTTATATACGATCTAATCAAAGGCAGCTGCGCGCTGAAGAATACGTGCACCTTCGCGATGCCATGCAGCAAGATAACGATACTGTGAATATGGGTCGTTTAGTTATTTTACCCTCTTCTTTTACTGGTGGTCCACGCTACATGCATGAACGTACTCAAGACGCTTTTTGTTACGTAAGAAAATATGGACGTCCCGACTTATTTGTTACTGTAACTACCAATCCCAAGTGGGATGAAATCACTCGGGAGCTTCTTGAGTGTCAGGCACCGCATGACCGCCATGATATTATTGCAAGAGTGTTTCATTTAAAATTAAAATCAATGATAGATCTTCTTACCAAAGATAACATTTTTGGAGAAGTATTGTGTTATATGTATAGTGTTGAGTGGCAAAAACGCGGCTTACCTCACGCACATATCTTGCTTTGGTTAAAAGATAAGGTTCGACCTAATGATGTAGACAGATTAATCAGTGCTGAAATTCCAGATCCGACTGCAGATCCCCTGTTATACGACATTGTTAAAACTCATATGATACATGGTCCATGTGGTGCATTTAACGCAAATGCTCCTTGCATGCAAGACGGTCGTTGCACTAAAAGGTATCCAAAAGCATTAGTGGATGAAACTGTAACAGGACATGATGGATACCCATTATATCGTCGCCGTTCAAGAGACAATGGTGGTTTTACTGTTGAAAAGCGAATGTCTGGACAACAGGTTACTTTAGATAATAGGTGGGTCGTTCCGTATTCGCCTGTATTGTCCAGAGCATTTCAAGCTCACATAAATGTAGAAATGTGTAATAGTGTAGAGTCAATTAAATATATTTGTAAGTACATTAACAAGGGCAGTGACCAAGCTACGTTTGCGTTAAGAAATGAACATGATGAAGTTACTAGATTTCAGTCAGGCAGATATATCAGCTCTTCAGAAGCTGTGTGGCGGATCTTAAGTTTTAATATTCACGAAAGATATCCACCTGTGACCCATCTGGATGTTCATCTGGAAGGCGGTCAACGTATATATTTTAACGCCGAAAATGTTACAGAACGATTAGAGAACCCTAGACAAACAACTTTATTGGCATTCTTTCGACTTTGCCAAACTGATAATTTCGCAAAGTCTCTTTTGTATGAAGAAGTTCCATCGTATTATACCTACGATAAACAACGAGGTGTCTTTAACCGTAGACGCCGAGGCAGGCCTGTAGATGGCGAGACAGGTATTTTCAAAGAACATGTTCTTGGTAGAGTGTATACTGTTCATCCTAACAACGCAGAGTGTTTTTATTTGAGATTATTATTACATACAGTGCGAGGACTAACATCATTTATAGATTTGAGAAAAGTAGACGATGTTGTTTATCCAACTTATCATGCAGCTTGCCAAGCGCGTCATTTGCTTGAAAATGATCAACATTGGGATGACGCTTTAGCAGAATCCTGTGTTAGTGATAATCCACGACGGTTACGCCATTTATTTGTAACATTACTCACATTTTGTAATTTATCTGATCCTGTCCAATTATGGGAAAAATATAAAGAAAAATTTGCAGAAGACTTTCTTCGGAATTTATCTCACAATAATGAAGGCGCAACTAATGATAATTTTCGAGATCTGGCTATAAATCAGTGCTTATTAGCTCTTCAGGAAGACTTAACAGCAGTAGGCGGTAAATCACTTTGTGAATATGGTTTGCCAACGCCAACCTCAGTCGGAGAGGTTACCAATAGGGAATATTCCGCAGAGATTGGTTACAACCCAATGGAACTGCTGGTAACATTAGAAAACGGTGTCCCAATGATGACTGCAGAACAACGCTTAGTCTATGATCGCGTGTGCGAGAGTGTGCAGAATAATTTAGGAACAATATGGTTTTTAGATGCACCTGGAGGAACTGGGAAAACTTTTTTGACTAAATTAATATTAGCTTATGTTCGAAATCGCGTAAAATCGCTCTTGCCGTGGCTTCATCAGGTATAGCTGCAACATTGCTACCAGGAGGTAAGACTGCTCACACTATGTTTAAAATACCAATTAATTTAGATCGCACGGAAAGTCCAACCTGTAGTATTTCAAGAAATAGCGACAAAGCGAAGGTATTGCGTGAGTGTAATTTAATCCTATGGGATGAATGTACGATGGCCCATCGAAAAGGAGTAGAAGCAGTAGACAGAACTCTAAGGGACATAAGACAAAATGATCGACCAATGGGCGGTATTACGGTTTTATTTTGTGGTGATTTCCGACAAACCTTACCGGTAATACCACGGGGAACCCGAGCTGATGAGATTAGGGCTTGCCTGAAAAGCTCTTATTTGTGGCGTGATATACAATCGGTGCATTTGACTATAAATATGCGAGTGAGAACTGGAGACAACGCAGATAATCGTGAATTTTCTGATACATTATTGAAGATTGGTGAAGGTACCTATCCACAACTACACCAAGGAAAACTTATTCTGACACCTGAGTTATGTTGTATAGTGCAATCCCAACAACATCTTATATCTTCGGTTTACGGTGACATAACAATTATATTAAATAGGGACAATTCTTGGCTTTGCGAAAGGTCCATTTTGACTCCTCGCAATGACCAGGCATCTGAAATTAATAATAAAATACTGTCTAATATACAGGGAGAAAGCAAAGTTTATAGTTCAATAAATAGAATGGTTGATGAACAAGAAGCCACTAATTACCCGATAGAATTTTTAAATTCTTTAAGTATGCCTGGACTACCTTCTCATATAATTTGTTTAAAAATTGGCATACCGATAATTCTGCTCCGAAATTTAAGACCACCTCAACTTTGCAATGGAACTCGGCTAAAAGTAACCCAGTTGCAACAAAATGTAATCGAGGCTCAAATTTTAACAGGTTGCGGTGCAGGAGAAACTGTCTTTATTCCCAGAATTCCCATAATACCAAATAATTTTCCATTCCAATTTAAAAGAACGCAATTCCCAGTATCGGTGTGCTATGCCATGACTATCAATAAAGCTCAAGGGCAGACTTTTCGTGTTGCTGGAGTAGATCTCGGTGTTAGCTGTTTCTCGCATGGTCAATTATACTTCGCTCTTTCCCGGGTTAGCAATTCTAGGAATCTTTACGTTCACGTGCCGGACGGGTCGACTCTTAACATAGTCTACCCAGAAGCTTTGCGCTGAAACATTTTAATTTGATCTAAAAATATTAGCAATATATTATCTTAATAAAAAACAAGGAGTTACACGCTGACCGAGTCGTGGGTATAGCGTGGGTATATTATAATATTCTGCGGTTACTTATATTTTTCAACAGTTTTGTGGATTGGCATATTATATTACTATTGCCCTTCTAAAATACGAAAGTGAATCTGCCTGTTACGTCAAAACTATGAGGGAGGACATCTGCTAATTTTTTTTCGAAAAACGACGGAAACGCGGACGAAGTCGCGGGCAAAAGCTAGTATATCCTAAGTTCATTGTAGGCCTCCTTGATATACTTTGATTTCTTTCGCGGGATGAATAATGTTGTCACGGATGGAGACAGACGCAACGACCAGTTTAAAAGAAAAAGCAGTCGACTAGTGTTGAAACTTGCTGCATTTTTTTGCTTGCTTCATAAAATTACCTATTTGTTTATCAACTATTGGTCTTAAAAACTGTCATGACTCTTTTCCAATGCATTTCGATGTTATATGAGATACGAATAAATTTCAAATAAACAAGATTCAGATTAATAAAATATTTTTTATAATGAGTATAAAGTTATAATATTTTTTTATCTCATCAAAAGAAATTAATATTTATGATTGTCACATGTGGTACTATGAAGCAGAAAGCTTTTAGTTCTCATTATAGTTGATTACAATATTGACAACATGATTAATATTATTATTGACAAGATGTTCCTTGATACGGGTTCCCTGAGAGGGTTGTCGCTGTATCAAGTTACGTGTTTGTGTATTGATAGATATGTACAATAATAATTATTGATATTATTGCACGTCGATATTATTTTTAAACCTGCACCATATCCGTCTTAACGCGCTCAGTTTCGTAATTTATAATAAGAGCTTTGTTTCTGAATGATGGATAACATTAGAGCGAGTAATTAGTTGTAAGTTTATGGATATCATTATATACAATTTTAATTTTTTTTTAGAAATTTAGTTCTTGTAGTTTATTCAAAATAATTTATGTTTTCCGGTAATAACGAACGGAATAAAAGTTGTTTCTTCGTATGTAAGTAATACAGATTGTTTTTTTTTTTTTTTTTTTTTTTTTTTTTTTATATATATCTGCCTACCAAAATGACTCCACCCTGCCTGATGTTAAGCAGTCAGTGAGGTCCAAAAATGGATGCCACCAATCTTATTCAAGCAAATCAGAATGACGAATGGTGGCCTCCACTATGGCGGCCTTATGAGATGCTTTTTCACGCCCCGCTTAAAAGACCCAGGATCGTAGTGGGAAGGAAACACGTGCTGTGGTAATGAATTCCACATTTTGATGGACCGACATAAATAAGATCTGCTGAACCTTTTGGTTCGTGAAGATACCGAATCCACCGTGAAGGGATGGTACTTCTGTCCCGCACGTGTTGTTCTGGATCGGAAAGGAGAGGATGGGATAAGTTGGAAAAGTTCGTCGGAGCACTCGCCGTGGTGTAAGCGATAAAATACTGCCATAGAAGCAACGTCTCTACGTAATTGGAGAGGCTCCAGGATCTTTACGGCCTCTGGGCTTCCAATAATGCGAACTGCTCGCCGCTGCAACCGGTCGAGAGTGTCAAGCAAGTACGGAGCTGAGCCATCCCAAAGATGAGAACAGTACTCCACGCAGGAGCGAACCTGCGTCCTATATAAAAGACACAGCTGCTCCGGCGTGAAGAACCGTCGCACCTTGTTCAACACTCCGAGCTTACGTGAGGCTGTTTTAATGACACTCTCGATGTAGACCTTTTGGTTGAGATCCCGGCTGAGGTCTACGCCCAAGATGTTGAGGCTGTCCTGGAGCGCTAACCGCGTGCCCCGAAACGAAGGAAGAGAAGGGAACGGAGACTTTTTGGCGGAAAACGCGCATACCTGTGTTTTCTTATCATTGAACTCAACCAGATTCTCATGACCCCATCGTGAGACAAGGTTGAGGACCCGGTTCATTTCAACAACAAGATCCTTTCGTTTCCCCTCAATGTCAGTCTGCTTTGCCGCAGGGTGTCCGAAATATCTCCCGTGTACCGTAGAATCATCCGCATAGCAATGAATGTTGCCTAGGTTCAACATATCATTGATATGCAAAAGAAACAAGGTGGGCGATAGAACGGAGCCCTGAGGCACACCCGCATTTACCTGACGAAAACTGGAGGCTGATCCGTCGCAAAGGACTCGGATTTGACGTCCATGCAGGAAAGCGGCAACCCAATTGCACAAACGGGGTGGCAGACCGTAAGCAGGAAGCTTCGACAGAAGCGAACGATGCCAGACTCGATCGAAGGCTTTGGAAATATCGAGGCTAATAGCCAAAGATTCGCCATGCCGATCCATAGCCTCACCCCAGAGATGCGTGATATACGTAAGAAGATCACCCGTGGATCGATTTGGTCTAAAGCCGTATTGACGATCATTGATTAGAGAGTGATCTTCTAGGTATTGGATCAGTTGTTTATTGATGATTCGCTCGAGCACCTTAGAGAAAATTGAGGTGATGGCTATTGGACGATAATTTGCTGGATCAGACCGATCCCCTTTTTTAGGGATCGGTTGGATATTCGCCTGTCTCCAAACTTCCGGCACTGTTCCTGTAGAGTAGGATTGGCGGTAGAGGCGCGTTAGTGCCGGGGACAACTCCGCTGCACACTTTTTGAGTACCACCGCGGGAATACCATCCGGTCCGCTGGCTTTCCGCACATCGAGTGACCGTAGTTCTGCTCGGACATCACATTGCCTGATACGAATATCCGGCATGGTGATGTCACAGGTTTTGATATTGGGTGGCTGTCTACCATGGTCATCAATGAGGGAATTAGCCGCAAAGAGATTTACCAGCAAATTTGCCTTCTCTTGCGGCTCATGAGCAAGCGATCCATCCGAATATTTCAGCGGGGGCAACGAAGGCTGGCAGAAGTTAGATTGCACGGCTTTGGAAAGTTGCCAGTAGCTACGGCTGCCCGTAGGGTGCGATAAAAGTTCTTGTCCAAAGCGTGCAATACGCTGGGCATCCGCTCTGATGTAAGCCCTCTTGCATTCCTTAGTGACTATGTTGAACGCTGCTTTTAGGCGATCAATATCTGGATCGTGAATAGCCCGTGCCTTGATCCAAGCGCGGTACGCTAACTGTTTTTTTACAATCAGATTAGCACATTCACGATTGAACCAGGGACGAGCTTTGCTCGGTTTGGTGACCTCAGTGTACGGAATATAATACTCCATACCTAAACTGATTTCACCAACCACGGCAGAAACACTTTCCGACAGATCCCTGTTTTCAAAGCAGCGTGAGGCCCATGGGATGGATGCGAAATAGTCTCTCATACCATCCTAGTCTGCTGACGAATAGTGCCAGAGTCGTCGCTTCACCTCTATGGGTCGTGGAGGGGCCAGACAGCGCACTGAAGCATATACCAAACAGTGATCGCAGGTACCCAGCGGGGCGCCCACCGATACACTATACTGGGCTGGCTGATTCGTCAGCAGTAGGTCCAGCAAAGAGGACGCTTGACCTGAAATATTGGGTATCCTGGTGGGCTGGTCGAGTTGTCTCAAAGTCTCCGGTGTGGGATCGGTAGAGGCACGCGTAAATCGAACTACGAGAGCCATGTTTTACGTGTACCCAAAGGAGAGATAGGGAAGGGTCTTCTAGGCAGCGCAGACGACGGCAAAAAATATCCGTCCTGACGAAAACGCATACTCCGGCTTTTGCTAGGAACCTTTCTTCGAGCATATAGCCGGGGTAGTTAAGGTATGCAGTGTCGTCAGGACGGCGTATTTGTGTCTCCGTTAAGAAAAGCATGGCCGGGCGTGCCGTCTCAAGATGTTGGTGGACGGCATTGAGGTTTGAATGGAGTCCACGGATGTTAGCGAACTCCACCTCAAATAGAGAGTTGGTGGGGGAGGGAAGGGCCGCTGTTGAACTTAATTCTTTTCTTTGTACTGCCATAAGGTTGAAGAGAAGGGAGGTGGAAAAAAGAAGATGGCAGCGATTGTAGCAGTATGGAACAAGGTGCAGAGCTTTGTGTTGTCATTGAACTGTGTGATACGGCGGTAGCCGATCCACCGGACGGAAGGGCCCCTGTACCCTCTCGGAAATGGTCGCCGGGTCCCACCGTCCGGTCACCAATCGGCACGACGAACCACTCCGGGATTATGCGCGGCCTGGTGGAGCAGCCTCCTTAGGTGGTTAGTCCAAGTTGGGCCCCTGTACTATGCCGCGGGCGGCCAGCGGCACCACCGTTTCTACAGGTCTCCCTGTCCGGCGGGTTGACTCACACCACTCACACAATGATTCCACGATAACTCTACTGGTCTCACATATACTGCAGCCGATGCCATCCTTGCATCTATTGGGCTTCCGGAACTCATCACTCACCGGACGAAACGCAGCAGTATCAATACTGCTACTTCACGCCGATTTTCTGTGAGAGGGTAGTACTTCCCCGGTCGAGCCAGCCCATTCACGCTGTTACCAGCGAGGCTCTACTACCTACAAGACTCCTAAATAAATAATCCTATTTTAAGTAACCGTTACGTCGAAATCTTATGATAATGTCTATTAGTTATAACACAATGTGCTTTACTGTTTTAGATCATAAGTTAACCACATTAAGACGGCAATTAAATAATTTGCATGTATCTCAGTGATTTAAAATAAGGAACAAAATTGAATAGAAAATATAACTATTGAATGTTACTGAAATAGTATCTCATTTGGAGCATTTATTACTGTGATGAAGCGTAAAGTACTCTAGTGAGCTAGATTACTTCTAGCGAGCCTCATTTGAAGTTGCACTTTGTATATTAGTGAATCTGTGAAATGAATTTGAATAACAACTTTTGCGATATGATTATATAAAGTTGTTTGTAAATGATTGTGTAACTATCCTATTAACATTTTATTATGATGAAATTAACAGTGAAATAAAATAAATTTAACTTTGTTATAATCCATACTAATTTGATTTTTTAATCATTTATACTTGAAGTTAAAGGAATTTCACATACTTATTGTGCATATAAAATATTCTAATTGTTATAATTTTGTATTAAAATATAAATAAATTTGTTATCAATGCTGTATAATCTCAAAAACTGACGATTTATTTATAGTACATATATATTCAAACACACAATGTAGATTTTCCCGCTGTAACGATTAACAATCGTGCATTGTTTATATCACACAATTGTTATAAAAATCATAATAAGATTAACGTTTAATAATAAGAGTTATCTACCGTTATAGCTATTTATGTATTAAAGTTTCAGAAAGTGACTTACATGATACATCTTGCTCCAGCACACTTAATACAACGTGAGCTCTATGATCCTCTCACTACTTAAAACTAACTTTACCGCAATTTAACTACCAATAAATTGGTTTCAAATTTCACTTAACTGGGAAGGCAATAAATAAAGGATTAATTACATTTTTAAGCTATTCATATTAACGTACCGTTATTAAAAAGTTAAAATTATTTGCAGTAATATTTTACATTCGGTTTTAATGTGTAATTAATAGTTATCGCTAGGTACTAATATGTTTTGTAATAGTTATAGACATAGACATTACCTAATTACCTAAGGTCTCACCAAAGATAATCACTTGATTTGTCTTTCTACCAATAACCCAAAGCATTCATTTACTTTATATATAAGTACTAATATAAATTTATCATTATAATTTTATTATTTAACTTAATATTTTTTGTAAAGTTAAATAATATCTAAACCATTCGTCCTAAAACAAATAATTATTTAGAGTGAATTATATGATTATTTATAATTATTTCATTTTTTTTCAAGTAATTAATATGTTATATATGTGTTGGTCGGTTTTGTAATCGGACAATATGAAGGAATCGATAAGAAATTCTCTTTTTAATAATTAGTTAATTTTTTTTTCCCAATATTTATACATGTTATCAAATTACTTTGCGTTTCCTATTTGTATTGTATAATGGAAATAATGTACAGGAGAAATGATAAAATGTAAATTTACAGGAGATAATTATATTTTTTTTAATAAATGACGAAACAGATTTCAAAATTATTAAGAAATTGACATTTTTTTACAAACTTTACAGCAAACATTTTAGTTGAAATAATACTTTAGATGTCTTTTTTGGTGTTCTCAGTAAAAATAAAAAATGTTTAATTTTCTTTATAAATGTCTTGGTAGAAATTAACAATATTTATATCAAACAAATCAATATTATGATATAATACTTAGTCAAGTTTCAAGCACGGCGAATGACTTTAAAAAAAATATATATATTTTAAATATAATAATTTTAATGAACAAGTAATTACTTAGGCTACCTTAACAAAACTATCTTAATATCAATATACTGTCTTAAATACTATCGAGTCGGCCACCCAGAAGGGTATCGTTCCCATCATTAGAATATGAGTGTGCGAACATTCCGAAATGCCGACTCAGCGGGATGGACTGACGTAACTACTTTCATTTTTTTGTCATTGTTTTCGCTAAAAATAATTTTTCCTTCAAGTATGGCCTCCAGTATATCAAGGTTGAATATTTTTTTGCAGTTCTATTCATTAAGCCGTAGACAATATAAATATAATTTAATTATAATGTTTACTTTCTTGTGGAAGACTGCTGAAAAAGTTTGTAATAATTTTTAAACCAATCTTATTATTGTTACTTGAGAATAGTCAAATGTTTTAACAAAATATTACGTCAAATTAATTCCTGTCTTTCCTAAAAGGCAATTCACACTCTGAGAATTAGTGTCACGTCCTTTTCAAAACATTACTTTTCTCGCGGCGCGGCTTCAGCATGAATAAATTGGTTATTATTTTGATTAGTTCTTTTAATTTTAAATAGGAATTTCTTTTAAAAACACTGACTCAGATATTTTTTTTATCAAACCATTTTTTAAACTTTTTTAAGTAGTTACATATATAACACAAACTACTTTTTAAAGAACTGAACATTTAATTAATTATCTAGGGACCTTCATCTTGCGCTATAAATCTTTCTCGAAGACTATATTTCATCCTAAAGTTATTTTTAACCTGCGCTTTAACTAAAAAGTGTTATTTTACTAATTAATACTCATTGTTCAGTTCATTGTAATATTTATTTATTATAAAATCACAGAGCAAATAAATATATGTTTCATCTGATCCTTAATGGTCATTGTCTACAGGCATTTGCAAAATATATGAAGTTTTAGTTCTTCAGGCTTACAACGGAAACACAGTCTGCCTTCGCAATTTATAAATTAATATCTTACATTATATTGCTTTAAATAAATTTAGGCAACTTATAAATTCTCAAAATCGGGAAATAGAATATAAAATTTTTCTTTTCATCAATCGTGTATCAATTTAAATTTGATATGATGTGGTACAACAACCTTCCACTGAGCGTGATCAACAACAGTTGAAAAAGCTTTTGAAACCATGATATAAGCTCTAAAAATATGGAATTCATCTTCTTTGTTTATTTGACTATATTAGGGTTTAATCTTTTTACTTCATATAATTACAATAACTGATAACCGTGAAATTTGTCATCTCTTTTTCTAAAGTACTTCTATTACTTATATCCTTATGTTTAGCTTTTTTTTCGAACTGTAAAAGAAATAAATTTTCTAATAACTTGTCCTTCACACATTCACGTTGTTAACGTTTGTTAATATGGATGTTTCATCCACTGTGTATGGTAAGAATATCAATAAGACAGATAACTACGACTGTATCATTATTATTAATATAGAAAAGACTTTTAACTTTTTTAAAATTAAATATAATCACCATTAACAGCGATGTCGTCTCATGTAGTACAAACCAGACCTCGTTATGCTGTCATTAAACACATCGCTTACAAGTCCATGTTACTGTAAGGTAAATCTAGAAAAATAAATATAAAAAATTAAGGGAATAAAATAACAACACGGGGATTCAAGAAATAAATAATTGTAATCTACGTAAGATCTTAGACATTATAGAAACTTTTCACCTGTAGATGTTCTTCTATATAGCAAATATTTAAATTGTTTATACAAAACTAAGCTTCTTTTCGTTATGAGCGTCTCTTATTTACAAATAACGATGCTAAAACTGTCTGTAATAAAATGTAATCTCATATTTTAATGAAAGTTATAAAGTTAATTAATGTTGCGAGGGAAAGTTTGTAACCAATTTTATGTTAGAACTCCATAATTACATTTGGTTATGGTAAATATTTAAAAGTTATCCTGAACAATACTGTTAATACTAATCTCAAGTTCCATGTCTTCAATGTTCTTATAAATTTTATTTTCTAATTTTGTTGCAATTTTCTTTTTTTTATGTTAGAGAAGGGCAAACGAGCTGGCGGGTTACCGTTTATGAGTGATCACCGCCGCCCATGAACTCTTGCAACACCCGAGGATTCACAAGAGCGTTGCCGACCTTAAATGTTATTCATTCATGTGTTATGATATAAATAGATAGATAGATAGATATATGATATGTTGATATCAAAGATTTTATTTATTTATTTATTTATTTCATCCACATACAATTATAACATCTTAACAGTTACTACTAATGCGATGTTACAAGTAAATAACAATGTTTTTACCATTTCTTAAGCAGAATCTTCCATTATCTTTTGGACCACTTCCGTGATTTTCGACATACTGTCCGAAAATATATCTATGTGCATTGATATTTCATTCATCAGCCGCAAAGCTTGTGACATAGGGGAATTCTTGAGCAAATTAGACCTGGCTGATGGTAAACAGAATACGTCAGTTCGACGCCGCGCGCTTAGTTTAGGTATGTTAAACTGTACCAGGTCTAATATATCTGGGTGATGTATCTCGCCGCGTAATACACTAACTATATACTTAACCAGTGCAACGTTTCTCCGCACCTCCAATCTGTTGTACCATACCCATTACAAACAAACTCGGATACATCAGCGGAAAATACGGATATACACCAAACTCTTTCAAATATAAATATCTCGTAAATTTGTTTTGAATTTTTTCTAACATTTGTATATATTTACACTCCTGCGGACTCCAGATAATGGCATTCGTTTCTAGATGGCTTCTTACAAGGGCGTTATATAAAATTTTTATTAAATATGTGTTTTGGAAATCGTTACATTGCCTTAAAATGAAACCTAGTTTTCTAAAAGAATGCTTACAGATCCCAACAATGTGCTTACGAAACAATAACTCTGGCATCATCTCGACTCCTAAATCACGTATTTTATCCACTCGCGGTATGATTTTGTCATCCATCGTATACGTACATTCTAGTGGAATCTTAGCACGAGTGAAGGTCATTACGCAGCATTTTTCCACATTAAAAAATAATTTATTTTTTTAGATAATAAATGTATTAATCATTACTATAATGTAGAACCTGTGAAGCTGTATAATAATTTTATTTAATCAGTATTAAAGCTTCCTAACTGTTCTCATCGGCAAATGATTTCTTAAAACATAGTCAAGGTATTTCGGAAAATGTTTTTTAAAGTGGTACAATTTAAACAAGATCTGTTTGATGAAAGCAATAATATTAAAAAAGAAAAGTCACACAGTACCTATATGTTATATTATATTTAATCACGTTTTGGTACAAGTACACGAAGTCGAGGTATGCAATATATAGGTAAGGGCAAGCTGCCAAAAACTACGCTGTTAACTAATTTGGCTTCATATTGCTGTTCAGAGAACTTACGAGAGAAGATATAAAAATAGCATTTACAATAATTTTATGTACATATTTATATTTTTTATTCTTTGTTATTTATGTTATTTAATGTATAATGTATGTATTCAATCTATGGTATATATATAAACAAAATATAATCTTGAGTGTCTGTTTAATAAAGTATTATTTCAAGTTAGAAGTAAAACGTAACAACTATACTCTGACATCGATTTCTCGAAAAGCCTTCAATTGGACAAATTGAATAATTTAAAATATATTTTATTATTTATTATTATATATAATTTCTTTGGTATTACAAAGAATACGGATAACTTACACAATAATATATCAGTTAATCAGATTTCAATGTGTCATGATACTTGTTTACAAAATTATACTACAAATTTATTCCTTGTTTTATTTTTTAAATCATAAATAAAATAGGTAAGTCATTGTAAAATAGGTAAGCAATATTTTACTGAAGCACTGAAATACATCAAGTTTTTCAGTGCAGACGTAAAATATTGTCAATATACAAACGAATGAACCGGTAGCATTGAACAGTAATCATTGTTACTGTTATATATTGCTTTGATTGTATTACAATTTAGTTTATTTGGTTACAACAATATTGTGCTTAATTAAATATGTATTGTTCCAGATTTTTAATTTCCATTCAATGTGTGGTACATTATATATTATTGGTTTGATTTATTGCAAATATAAACGAAATTTTGATTTATTTTTCTTAGACGAGTATATAAAATTAAAGTCTTAAGTAATGTAACACAGTCAGTATGGAGCCTGAAAAATTATTAGGCAGTTATTAAACCAACATATCCTAATCTTAGCTAACGATTTATCTTTTTCTCGCAGCTGGAGTTATATAATAAAACTTTACTTGACTACTCTCTAAGGATTTGGTATAAAACAATTTTTTTGTGTTATTAATAAACACATACTGATTGGTCTCATTAATAATATTAAAACCATTAAGTTAGTCTTAAAGAATTACTAAAAAAAAACAATAAATTACCTGGATATAAGTGCCATATACATTATAATTTATGAATCTTATCGGTTTTTAAATATTTAGGTTTAATTTATTAAAATAGAATAAATAAATAATGAGCGGTTTGTTGACTTTTTTAAAGTTAAAAAACCGAAATCATGAAATCATAAAGTACAAAAGATAGTTAAGACTACATTCGTTTTAAAGGTACAGAGAAAATTAGGGAGAAAAGTTAGATTGTTAAATAAAGATGTATGATAATATCAACACAAAATAACCTTAAAATTTAAATATTCTTATTATTACTTTAAGACTCTTGAAAGATGAATTATATGTAGTAAATTTTAAAGTTGTGTACAGGAATACTGAAACAAAAACTATATTAATGGTTAATTATTAAAAGACAAAATATAATATTATGCATTCCACATTTTATTGGTTTAATACTAAAAGGAAATCAAATTCACAAAGTAACATTAATGTACTCTCATGACAAGGGTCTGACCTCGTGTCTGGCTCAATCGTGTTATGAAGAAATATATAAATTATATATAAATATAAACAAAGTGTATAATAATTGAAAGATCAAAACGAGATAAACAATATTTCTGTTAACAAGCAAGTCTGAAGCTCTATCGAGAGAATGTAATAATTTTTCGTTCCTTATAAGTCAGTGTTTCTGATACGAGTTATTTATAACGGCCATGATATACGGTCTCTGTGGTACGACCAGTAACTTGCAAAGAACATGAGTTTTAAGAACTATAGTGATTGTACATGTTATAAAATATGGGTAAGTTATCATATATAAAACAATTACTTCAACTGCTTATTAAGTAATGACTTGTATCTTCACTTCACCTTCACTGTTCACGCTCCTCTTTCTACCTAACCAAATATCGTAAGAACCTACTAATGCCGCCTTTGAAATACGTTCCAGAAATGAACTTGAAAGGCCCAGATCCTTAAATAAGTTGTAGATAGATTTTGCTGTTATACCTCTTGCTCCTATTTCTACAGCGAACAAATTAACTATAAATTTATTCCCAATCCAATTCCCGAAGTTCGTAATACTAATAAGTTTAAATAGGTATGGTATTCTTTGGGTATGTTTGTTTCCCATGTATATTTTATATATGAATATTCGTAAAACGTATACAGGCAACAGATCATATACTTATAAAAACCAAAAACCTTGAGTCCGACAAAACTTCACTTATTAAAGTGTCAGTGAAATTGCAAATTTGTGTTATATACTAACTATAATATAATTAACGTATAACAATAAAATTATAAACTATTGTGTAATATAATCTAGGAATTACTTTAATTAAACAGTGCCTTGCTCTGTGGATTGTTCTGTCATTGGGATTTGTTTATACGATTACTATACGATCTCTGTTAAGTCAATTATACTGCCTGTATACAGACTCAACAGCCTATATATGTCTCATTAACAGCACAATGTATGTCCATATAGAACAGGCAGCCAATTATAGAATCATTATAAGTATAACGTCCACAATTGCACTGCCATTACAAATTAATATTATTATAAGGGATATATCTTTTTTCAAATAAAACAAAAGAAATCTATGCTTTATTAAAATTTTAAGGTAATTATATATAAAAAAGCATTCTAACTACAACTAATTTACAATACAATAATGTTATTTACTAGATATATACAATGTATTTATTATGTACTTAGGTCAATAGGTTATTATTATACCATATTTTATGAAGTACAAACATCGGTAACGATCGCAGAATCACTCTTAAGGATGCTGCTAAAAGAAACGAAATCACACGAATCCCGTGAGATGTGATTTCTCTAACTTCGTGCTACGACAAAGTATCTCATGGAGCAAGGCTGAGGCGACGGGACACTTGCAGTAGTACTGTTCGGTCTCCTTACTGGGAACTGCAATTCGTCCGTTTAGAGTGCTTGTATGCTCAGTGTTGTTTTGCAAGACGTTGAATTCGCACACTGTATTCACTGTTCCGCTTGTGCTCGATTACTTTATCCAGCTCACAAGATGTCTGACGATGGTGCGCCCATTTCTGTGGATCCGAAAAGTATATATAGTATATATCTAATTATTATAAACTTACTAACCTTAATTTTATATCTAAGTCAGAAAAAAACTAAGCACAGTTTTGTTATATCGATTAAGAAATTTGTTCAACCTTTTTTTTATGTTATTGTAATTTTTTTAATTTAACACAAATTAAAAAGTAAAATCCTTTGCGATTTTTATTTTAATAAACTAGCTTTTGCCCGCGACTTCGTCCGCGTTTCCGTCGTTTTTCGAAAAAAAATTAGTAGATGTCCTCCCTCATAGTTTTGACGTAACAGGCAGATTCACTTTCGTATTTTAGAAGGGCAATAGTAATATAATATGCCAATCCACAAAACTGTTGAAAAATATAAGTAACCGCAGAATATTATAATATACCCACGCTATACCCACGACTCGGTCAGCGTGTAACTCCTTGTTTTTTATTAAGATAATATATTGCTAATATTTTTAGATCAAATTAAAATGTTTCAGCGCAAAGCTTCTGGGTAGACTATGTTAAGAGTCGACCCGTCCGGCACGTGAACGTAAAGATTCCTAGAATTGCTAACCCGGGAAAGAGCGAAGTATAATTGACCATGCGAGAAACAGCTAACACCGAGATCTACTCCAGCAACACGAAAAGTCTGCCCTTGAGCTTTATTGATAGTCATGGCATAGCACACCGATACTGGGAATTGCGTTCTTTTAAATTGGAATGGAAAATTATTTGGTATTATGGGAATTCTGGGAATAAAGACAGTTTCTCCTGCACCGCAACCTGTTAAAATTTGAGCCTCGATTACATTTTGTTGCAACTGGGTTACTTTTAGCCGAGTTCCATTGCAAAGTTGAGGTGGTCTTAAATTTCGGAGCAGAATTATCGGTATGCCAATTTTTAAACAAATTATATGAGAAGGTAGTCCAGGCATACTTAAAGAATTTAAAAATTCTATCGGGTAATTAGTGGCTTCTTGTTCATCAACCATTCTATTTATTGAACTATAAACTTTGCTTTCTCCCTGTATATTAGACAGTATTTTATTATTAATTTCAGATGCCTGGTCATTGCGAGGAGTCAAAATGGACCTTTCGCAAAGCCAAGAATTGTCCCTATTTAATATAATTGTTATGTCACCGTAAACCGAAGATATAAGATGTTGTTGGGATTGCACTATACAACATAACTCAGGTGTCAGAATAAGTTTTCCTTGGTGTAGTTGTGGATAGGTACCTTCACCAATCTTCAATAATGTATCAGAAAATTCACGATTATCTGCGTTGTCTCCAGTTCTCACTCGCATATTTATAGTCAAATGCACCGATTGTATATCACGCCACAAATAAGAGCTTTTCAGGCAAGCCCTAATCTCATCAGCTCGGGTTCCCCGTGGTATTACCGGTAAGGTTTGTCGGAAATCACCACAAAATAAAACCGTAATACCGCCCATTGGTCGATCATTTTGTCTTATGTCCCTTAGAGTTCTGTCTACTGCTTCTACTCCTTTTCGATGGGCCATCGTACATTCATCCCATAGGATTAAATTACACTCACGCAATACCTTCGCTTTGTCGCTATTTCTTGAAATACTACAGGTTGGACTTTCCGTGCGATCTAAATTAATTGGTATTTTAAACATAGTGTGAGCAGTCTTACCTCCTGGTAGCAATGTTGCAGCTATACCTGATGAAGCCACGGCAAGAGCGATTTTACGCGATTTCGAACATAAGCTAATATTAATTTAGTCAAAAAAGTTTTCCCAGTTCCTCCAGGTGCATCTAAAAACCATATTGTTCCTAAATTATTCTGCACACTCTCGCACACGCGATCATAGACTAAGCGTTGTTCTGCAGTCATCATTGGGACACCGTTTTCTAATGTTACCAGCAGTTCCATTGGGTTGTAACCAATCTCTGCGGAATATTCCCTATTGGTAACCTCTCCGACTGAGGTTGGCGTTGGCAAACCATATTCACAAAGTGATTTACCGCCTACTGCTGTTAAGTCTTCCTGAAGAGCTAATAAGCACTGATTTATAGCCAGATCTCGAAAATTATCATTAGTTGCGCCTTCATTATTGTGAGATAAATTCCGAAGAAAGTCTTCTGCAAATTTTTCTTTATATTTTTCCCATAATTGGACAGGATCAGATAAATTACAAAATGTGAGTAATGTTACAAATAAATGGCGTAACCGTCGTGGATTATCACTAACACAGGATTCTGCTAAAGCGTCATCCCAATGTTGATCATTTTCAAGCAAATGACGCGCTTGGCAAGCTGCATGATAAGTTGGATAAACAACATCGTCTACTTTTCTCAAATCTATAAATGATGTTGGTCCTCGCACTGTATGTAATAATAATCTCAAATAAAAACACTCTGCGTTGTTAGGATGAACAGTATACACTCTACCAAGAACATGTTCTTTGAAAATACCTGTCTCGCCATCTACAGGCCTGCCTCGGCGTCTACGGTTAAAGACACCTCGTTGTTTATCGTAGGTATAATACGATGGAACTTCTTCATACAAAAGAGACTTTGCGAAATTATCAGTTTGGCAAAGTCGAAAGAATGCCAATAAAGTTGTTTGTCTAGGGTTCTCTAATCGTTCTGTAACATTTTCGGCGTTAAAATATATACGTTGACCGCCTTCCAGATGAACATCCAGATGGGTCACAGGTGGATATCTTTCGTGAATATTAAAACTTAAGATCCGCCACACAGCTTCTGAAGAGCTGATATATCTGCCTGACTGAAATCTAGTAACTTCATCATGTTCATTTCTTAACGCAAACGTAGCTTGGTCACTGCCCTTGTTAATGTACTTACAAATATATTTAATTGACTCTACACTATTACACATTTCTACATTTATGTGAGCTTGCAATGCTCTGGACAATACAGGCGAATACGGAACGACCCACCTATTATCTAAAGTAACCTGTTGTCCAGACATTCGCTTTTCAACAGTAAAACCACCATTGTCTCTTGAACGGCGACGATATAATGGGTATCCATCATGTCCTGTTACAGTTTCATCCACTAATGCTTTTGGATACCTTTTAGTGCAACGACCGTCTTGCATGCAAGGAGCATTTGCGTTAAATGCACCACATGGACCATGTATCATATGAGTTTTAACAATGTCGTATAACAGGGGATCTGCAGTCGGATCTGGAATTTCAGCACTGATTAATCTGTCTACATCATTAGGTCGAACCTTATCTTTTAACCAAAGCAAGATATGTGCGTGAGGTAAGCCGCGTTTTTGCCACTCAACACTATACATATAACACAATACTTCTCCAAAAATGTTATCTTTGGTAAGAAGATCTATCATTGATTTTAATTTTAAATGAAACACTCTTGCAATAATATCATGGCGGTCATGCGGTGCCTGACACTCAAGAAGCTCCCGAGTGATTTCATCCCACTTGGGATTGGTAGTTACAGTAACAAATAAGTCGGGACGTCCATATTTTCTTACGTAACAAAAAGCGTCTTGAGTACGTTCATGCATGTAGCGTGGACCACCAGTAAAAGAAGAGGGTAAAATAACTAAACGACCCATATTCACAGTATCGTTATCTTGCTGCATGGCATCGCGAAGGTGCACGTATTCTTCAGCGCGCAGCTGCCTTTGATTAGATCGTATATAAACTAATCTTTCGGTTTCAATTTTTGCGTACATGTCAACAATAAACTGATTAAATAAGCCACGAAAACGTTGAAAGTATACCAATCTATTCCGTCTCACTTGCAGGTGGTAACAATAAAATTGAAGGCATGACACCTTTTTATTATAATTAGGTGCGCCTGTGCGCGGATCGGTTTGGTATACAGCGAAATTATAACCATCTTCCCCTCGACAGTATATCATAGGATATTGCAAACTGTCGTAAGCCCTGTGGGTTTCGAAAATACGTTGCAAACGATTGTCTCTGGAACGTATAACGATATCACGCCTATCACATTCCTGGTCGACCAGTACTACAGCAACTTCATTCGTGGATGGAACGTTATGACGCCCAGGGTGTTCCTGAGTTGGACGCTTATCGGCATTTATAACAATTTTATAATTGTTATTACCATCTTGAGAAAGGGCTTCTAATGCCGATTTAAAACTGCATACGTACGAATTAACCTGATGTAACATGTTCTGAAGTTGTGAAATGAGTTCAGTATTTAAATTCGGAAAATATTGATTTCTTATATTCGACTGTTCGTTGTAATCGGATACAAAATATATTTGAAGAAATTTAGGTTGTTCTTCAGGCAAAAGGGACCCTATCAAATGGTAAACCTGACCTTGTACCTTAAAAGTAGGCATGAAAGGGCCTTCTGAGATTTGTTTAGCACCAAAGGATGTCATTTGGAATGCACTATTATAAGTGCGAATATTATCTAAAAACTGTTTGGATTGCAAATGTTCCCCTAAAAGTAGTGATTTTAAAGGTTCCGGTGGGTCTTCGAACGAAGGCAAATTTATTTTACCTCCAGAACAACAGAAACCAGCAGACTCCTTCCTCCACTTCGAAGCATTACAAAAGGAACATACTACGTTCATATCGCCTATTTCAGAAGATGATCTGTAATCAATTGTGAGGTTATAAGCAAACCCACTTTTATATTTATCGGACCACGCCACCGAATTTGTAGATTGATCTACCACGTGTATATCTAAGTCATTAAGACCATGTCGAAATCTATCTGCAGTAAGACGGGCCTCTCGCTGTTCTTCTGTTTCAAGCGACCGAATATTTTCAATTCTTAATCTTTCATTAGATAAAGTAATCAATTGTTCTTGTCTCAAAGAATTGTAATAATCGCGTCCCGACTCTAGTCGTTGTTCATGCTCATGTTCATCTTCAAGAGATCGAATCATGTTATGGTGCGCCCTATCATTTGTCAAACGGTCTTGATATTGAGTAAAAGTTTCAGATTCTCGAGACAAAATATGACGTTCGCGATCAGCTGTAAGCCGTAATTCCCTCTCAGTGAAGGTTTCGGACTCGCGAGATAAAATATGACGTTCGTGGTCAGCTGTAAGCCGTAATTCCCTCTCAGTGAAGGTTTCAGACTCGCGAGATAAAATATGACGTTCGCGGTCAGCTGTAAGCCGTAATTCCCTCTCAGTGAAGGTTTCAGACTCGCGAGATAATGTATGCCGTTCGCGGTCAGCTGTGAGTCGCAATTCTCGTTGTAAAGCAGTTTCAGCTTCTCGGGATAACGCATGTTGTTCCCGGTCAATGGAACGCCTTAGCTCTCGTTGAGAAGAGCTTTGAGAAGCCCGTGTTGTAGCTCGTCTCGCTCTTTCAGCTGCTAATCGCATCTCTCTTTCTGGAGAGCTTTCATAAGCTCGAGATGTTGAGGCACTAACTCTCATAGAGTTTAACCGATGTGCTCTTTCCTCTTCCGATTCTTGAGAACGCGTCATTCTCATTCTCCTAGCTTGACTCGAAGTTCGAGATAAAGATGGTCGTTTTTTAGGTGGCATCGTTTATTTTATTTTTAATCGACGGTAACTTAAATTCTATTTAGTTACCCAACAAAAAACTTACGTCAGAGGTCCTAACTATAGCTAAGTATATAATAAATAGAATATAAATCTAAGTGCCTATTAAAACTAAAATAATATTCTAATCGAATTATAAATATGTACGTAGGTACCTACAAATTACAAAAGAATAAAAAATGAAAATAAAGCTATACTTAATGCGTGTGCAATAATATCTACACTTACCTACTTCACTTAAAAATGAATAATAAGAAATACCTACAACTACTGTAATTAATCAAAGTACCTATGCTAATACAAAAAAAACCTTAGATGTTCTAAGTACAGCTGCTATATAATAAAAAGATATAAATCTAAGTGCCTATTTAAACTTAAATACCTAATATTCTAATAGAATTAAACTAAGAAATATGTACCTACCTACCTACAACTTAGGTACAAAAAAAAAAGAAATGAAAATAAAGCTAAAACACGTGTGCAGTATAGATAGATAGTAGGCAATATCTACCTATACCTACTTCACTTAAAAATAAATAAAAAATACCTATGAATACTATAATTAATAAAAGTACCTACCTACGCTTTTATCTACTCAATACAAAAAAAACTAAACATAAAATGCCCAAAACTAACCTATCAGTAACTAAAAATCTAACAATAATCTAATCTATCTATCTATTATCTAATCTAAAAATCGAATCTAAATCTACTTAAAAAGAAATAAAATAGGAACTATTAATAGTTAAGAATTTAAACAAAACTAAAACTAATTTAGAAAATAACAACAAAAGAAATTAAAATAAACTATTTAAAGACAAAAAGTCGCGCTGATAAGCACGGTTTATAAAATAACAATTATTGTCTGTCAATAAAGTTCAACACTCTGAACGCATCAACAGCCAAATATTGAATGACGCTTGCGCTCGCCTCCCGCCCCTTTTATACTCTGCCGCCGCGAGCCCCGTCGAGCGCGGCAACCGTTACGCAAAAATAATCCTTATAGCTTGATTCACTATTCACGCGCGACGTCTTGTTGGCGTATTTCATGTAAGTAAGTATAAGTTTGGTGTTTCTATACCGATTTCAATGATTCTTTTTTTATTGAATTGGTGCTAATGTTTATTTTTTTTTTAATTAGGAATGATGGTGAGCATTATTGGTTTTATAAACGTAAAAGTAAACAAATATAATAAGAAATCTCCGAACTGCTAAGCTATCGAGAGTTATGCGTGTTATTGTGAGTTAACTATAAAAGGTAGATATATGCTGTCTTGGAATATTTTTCGTGTATTTTTATGTAGAATATTTCCGTTATACATAGTTTCTATGTAGCTCTAACCATTAAGGCTGCACACGCGACGGAAGCTTAAAAAATCAAGCAACTTCTCCCATTTTCTCAACATTTCCTTTCACTGCTCTGCTCCTATTCATTGTAGTGTGATGAAAAGTATACTATTACCTGCCCAGGAGTATAAAGAATAATTGTACTAAGTTTCGTTAAAATCCGTCGAGTAGTTTTTTTTTCTATAAATAACATACAAACAGACAGACAGACAGACAGACAGACAAAAATTTTTTTAACTGCATTTTTGGCATCAGTATCGAACACTAATCACCCCCTGCTACTTATTTTGTAAATATATTTCATGTACAGAATTGACCTCTCTACAGATTTATTATAAGTATAGATATAGAAGATTATTCAGATGCCGCACGTTAGTCGATGAATTTTACAAACCCAACAACTAACCGACCGACCATGTGGTATGTATAAAACCAGGTGAAAGGTAAAATAAAAATTGGTTTAAATGTTAATATGGAAATAATAAAAAACAAAGTTGCCGCCCGCCGCAATGTCCGTCTGTCTGTTTGCAATGAACTCGAAAAGTACTGAACGAATTTTCATTAGTTAAAATAATAATTCCATCGCAAAATAAAAATTCCGGGCTAGAAATTAAATAACGATAAAGCGTAGCAAAGATATCGCTCACTTGCTATTACCGCCCCGCACACCTACCCGCCCTCTGTCTTTCCCGAATGCTATACAACCCGAGCGACATCGCGCGTGATTCCATTCCCTGTAATAATCTACACGTTGACGAAAATAGATGATTCCAATTCTTAGTTTTTAGGGTTCCGTATTTAACAAAGTACCATCAAAGTACAAAGTACAAGGAAAATTATTCTTCCGTAGAATGTTACGAGTAATCCTATCAGACGGTCTGATCCCCGCTTACAAAACATTGTGCGACTTCGGTCAAAGATAATGTACTCGTAATTGCATTTTTATTATTGTCTGACGAAGTACAGACAATTTAAAACACTTTTGTCGTGGATATTATTTAATTTGAGACCCGTATCAGATTAATAATGATAAAATTGCACACTACCTACTAGACTACCAACTAAACTATCTACGAATATCAGTTACACGTTTTCAATAAAATAATATTTGTCATTAGGTACGTATGTGATATTTATGTTATTAAATATAAATAATTCAATGTGAAGTTGCATCTAAAGCAGACTCACGACCGTGTCCATGACGACAAGCATTTATTACTTACCGAAACGAACTACGTAACCTGTATTTTGTGTTTATTTACATCTATTGTAATTAGTAATTAAGCAAATAATTGTGATTTTTTTGCTAACTAAGGCAAACTTTGAATTAACTAAGGCAAACTTTTTGCCTTAAGTCGAAACAAATTGAAGAGAATATGAAAATCAGACATACCTTATATTTCTGCTTCATCCAATCGTTGATTAGTCATCTCCTCGCGAATCACCTCCTCGGCCAACTCCTATTTTCGCGTAGCATATTCGGCGAAGTTGCTGGACTGATCGCTGGAGTAGTCGACGAGTCGTCAGATCGTAGTACCACGCTTCATCTGAAAAATTTTCAATAAGACCAGTTTTAGTCAGTTTATTGCTGTACAGGCGTAGTTTAGGTAACAAATCCCACTTCTGATGTGACAGAAGGGTTAAGAAAATATTAAAATGTCCAAACCATAATGATATATTATATTTAGCTATAATACATTACTTCATCTAAGGTATAAATCACATAATAATTACAAGTTATTCCAGCAAGATAACCTTAATACAGTTTAAATACACATTATAATTACAATATACCTTAGTAATACAAAAACCACATACCTGACCCGGGAGATAGTTCAGAGCACTAAGTCGTGCCGTGTTAGAGTCCAGAAAACGTCTGATCGACTGGCGCTCAACCTATTTATAGACCGCTGACGCCAGAGACACTTGAAGCGAGTAATGTTTCAGTACTACCTTCTTATTTTAATATAAATAATGGTTTACCAAAGTTATTAGATCTTATGGTATAATTTTAAGTTTTGTTCCGGAAAACAACTCAACCGTCATTACTTTTAAAATGCAGTGAGATTATTGTACAATAATTATGTGCTTCAACGTGTGCTTTGCTTTGGCTCAGTGACACCCATTACAAACCCATGTAACAACGCATCCTCTGGAAGCAGATCATAACATATCGGACACTCTTTACTAACAAATACAAGTAAATAAATAATTTTGCCCCTAAATAATATTAAATTAAAAATCAAACTACCTTCAATTATCTTATCAAAAAATTAGAAAGTAAGCAAATTATTGGACAAAACTTAAGATTTTGTAAAATATTCCAAAGAATAAATGTCAAATGTAAAAACTATTTTTTTTTTAAGTTCTCAGCATCAGATTCAAATACCCGCGATAAAAAAATACTCCACGTTACAAATTCTCCTGAAATCAAAGAAATAGCACTAATCACTCGGTAATCTATTCAAATACCTCACAAGCAATACAATAGCCGGCGACTCGAATTGTCAAAACATGACAAATGCTGACATGCAACGTAAAGCAATAAAGCAAATTATGAAAAATAAAGAACATCTAATTTTAGTGACAATTTAACTTGTGCCAGCAATACGCATTAGGGTTAATCCATAATATTTAATCGACCCTGCAATAACAGATAAGGACCAACGTCTTGTAAACATAACTAAGAACACTTGTTATAGGAACACTCAGCGGAGGATAATTAAAAAGGAGGATAATTAATCTCGATTGTATTTTCGATACAAAGAACTAGAAGAGTCATGACATCGAATTAAAAATATGCCTTATTGGCAAATAGTGTTGCTACCCATGCAGAACGTGAGACTAAATATGGGTAAATTAAAAATATTTTCAAAAAATAATTTAGTAATATTAAACAAAACTGAATTACTTTGGAAACAAATAAGCATCAATAAATACTATTTTAAGATAACTAAATATCAATTTATGATATTTATGTCAATTTATGACATAAAAACACAATCTAAATAAAATAGTATATATCGGATTTGAACCACTGATTAAATTTAATACTAGGGTATATAAGAAATAAAATCTAAACAAAAACCAGTAACTAAAATGTGGTACCAACATTATTTCATGCAGTAAACAATTATAAATTAGAGATTAAATAATTACAAAGAAAATTCACCTAAATCTATAAATTAAACAGCATGAGAACAATTGATTTTAAAAAAATACCTAAATCTATAAATTAAATAGTAATAAAGACAATTGATTTATCGCCATTTATCAAAATGTCGTCCAAATTTACAACAATAACGAGTGTTTTCATAGAATTAAGTTTACGCAATAACTTTAAGCTCGTTTTTAACCAATAATTGCTTAAAATTAGTAATAACGTATTAGATCGATACAACAGAACAAAATATTACATCACATGATCGTCTTCTGATAAAGTCAATAACATAACTTCTAAAAATAATCAAAATACTTATAAATACTTATAATCGTTTTGCTACAGTGTAAGTTCGTTAGACAATAATTAATTTAGTTTTAACGTTATAAGAAGATTTATGGATATTTATGGATTTATGACGACAATTATCGGTTAACGAATACATATAACATATATAACAAAACGAAACAACAGAGTATTATCTAAATTGCAAATCTAGTTTTGAAATCCAGTTCTATCTATTTAAGAGTTACAAGACCAAGACAGTGAAAATACACTTTTAGTCCCTAGATTATTGCCTGGTCAAGTGTTGAGGTGTAATAGAGACATATCTGAAAGATTATATTTTTAACGATCAAATCAAAGCTATTGTATAAACAACAGAATTATAAAAAAAATTGTAAAGAAAAATAAAATAAAACTTTTAATTTGAGTCAGTCTTATAACAATTGTTCGTTTGTATGAGAATTAATTATCTCTATATTTTTTAATTGAAGCACCCACTTTATAAAAATATTTGTCACCTTTAGTTTCCCACTATCCCTTTAGATTATTTTTTAAGTCAGGTTTGAACCTTACGTTCCCCTCTTAGTTTGAAGCCCTCTAGCAGACATCCCAGTCGGGGTTTTTAGTGGGTCTCAAAAGGGTGACCAAAGTTCGTGGAAGCTTAGATACTTAGGTCACCCGAGCTGACCTTTTTCTTTAATTCTCCTGAACAGAACCGTCACCATGATGGTAGGGCGATGTGTGAGGGTCAGCAGTTTAAAAACGTTTTAAGATCGAAATATAAACTGCCACATTCCAAATCTATTTGACAGAATGAAGTCTGCCGAGTTGTATAAAAATTGTTGTATTTATTAAAAAAAAATATTTTTTTCATTTTTCATGATTTCTCTTTTAAAATTTAAATGTTTTGAGTTTAACTTTCATTATTTATTTATTTATTTATATTCTTTATTGCACACCATACATATCATAAAAACAAGTAAAAAAAAATATAACAATAAAAAAAAAATTGTAAACGATGGAGATACAAAAGGCGGTCTTATCGCCTATAGGCGATTTCTTCCAGACAACCGATATTAGTGTTGAAATACTCTTATGATTTAATGAAGCAGTAGGTGGCGTAAATATATAGAAATAAATAAACCTACTTAAAATAACTACACACGAATACATAGACGTATTACATAAATAAAATTATTAACAATATATATTAAGGTATAAACTAAACAATATCTATAATATACATACACGATAATTGTCGTCCTAGATATCTTTGGACAGAAAGTAGTCCTTAACAGTTTTTTTGAAAACTAATAATGATTTTGATTTCCGAATATTAAGAGGAAGGTCATTCCACAATTTAATGGAATGAACCGTAAAAGATTGTTTATAAAATTTGGTGCGATAAGTAAAGACTGTGATGATCGTGCTTCAGCTGGCGCTCCTAAAAACTTGAAATTTTCCTTCAAGTATGTAGGAGTTTTTGGGTGAAATAGTACACAGTACAGTAGCGAAAGAGCGTGTGAATCCCGGCGATAGCGTATAGGGAGCCACTTGAGTTTTTGTCGAAATTCGGAAATATGGTCATATTTGCGTAAACCAAATATAAACCGTATAGCATTGTTTTGGAGTCACTCAAGCTTATTTAAATGGTCCTCGGTTAAATTTAGATAACTTGCATCAGCATAATCTAAAATAGAGAGAAGAAGGGAGTGGGCTAACATAATTTTGGTAGGAATTGGAAGAAAATACCGTAATCGTATTAGAGCACTCATGGCCGCAAACGTTTTTTTACTGAGTTCTTTTATTTGCGTATTCCAAGACAGGTTCTGATCCAAATAGATGCCAAGATTTTTAACATTTGAGCAATATGGTATAGTAACATTGTTGTATACAAAAGGAGGTACGTTTTGCCAATCAACCCTTGCAATCATTCGTGGGCTACCAATAATGATGGCCTGAGATTTTGCAGGATTAACTTTCAAGCCGTACTGCCTACTCCATTTATAAATAGCGCTCAGGTCCTTATTTATTAGTGAAATAACGGATTATTATATTATATGTATTAGTAAAACCACCAAATATTTTTAATTATGAACATCTTATTAAAATGATAAAGTAACATATTAAAAAAAGGATAATTTTACGATTTATTTATCATATTATTTAAAATATTAAATGATAAAAAAAATCCACCAGAAATCTTAATATATATAAATCACGTGTCGCGTTCTTTGTTCGCGATGGACTCCTAAATTACTTAACCGATTTTAATAAATTTACACACCACGTACAGTTTGACCTAACTTAAAAGATTTTCAACTCAATTCATTCAATATTATTTTATTGCAAATTATTTGTTTATTATTTTGCAGTTAGCTCCTAACAATTCTAAAAGATGGCGCTATCTATTTAGTGGATTGAGTAATTACGAATGAGGTATCTATTGATATATTACATTGTAGTAAACTATTTAAGGGGTAACTTACCTAAATTATGTCACATGAAATAATTATTAATCACATGTATTTATACAATCAAAATTAATTATTCAATATTATAAACGCTTTTTAACGCAGTTTGTTTGACAGATGCAATGACGTGAAAACTGATGACAATTTATGTCGCATTCCGAAAATAAAACAAAAGAAAGAATATTCCAAGGCCAATCAAATCTATAGCTCTTACATTTTTTGACTTTTCAATTTGGTCGGGTGAACACATATATTTGATTAAATTTGAACGTTGTTCAGCGACAATAAAGCGCTAATTGACTCTTCGACGTTAGCAACACACCTATATTGTTTAGACAACAATGAGTGCTTATAATTTAATATGAACTTCATTGAATAGCAATACAGTTCAAATTGACTCTATATTTAGTTAGAAAATATTTGTATAGGAAAAAGAAAAGGGCTCTTTTAGGGTTTTCCTGGAAATTCTTTGAATTTTTCTCGCCGTAAAAACCATCTTTGGACTTCAAGGAACATTTAAAAAAAAAAGAATTGTTAAGATTGGTCCATGCGTTGTTGAGTTATGCGCTTACCAACACATTTTTGCGATTCATTTTTATATTATAGATAAATATAAATAACATAGGACACTGATATCCAAATTTGATTTGATCTTACCTGTATTTTTATTACTACATATAAATTTTTGCCTACAATAAGTCACTTATTACCATTCCATGTAATCAATAAATATATTTAATAATGTAACTATTCAAATCACAAAACTGCTCCGAATTTAAAACATAATTTACGTGACCCCAATGACAATACATTAAGCTTTAAAAATTTCACATTAAGATTTGAAGACGTGCTACAAAAATATCTCTTATTTATTCATTATGTCAGACAAAAAAATGAAGAATATTTTACTTTGATAAATATAAAATCTGTTAAAAGCGGTGTCGGTATTCCTGTGTAATTATATTTTTCCGGAGCTTCGCCTCTATAACGAACATAATTGAATTGGGTTGATTTTCTTAATTTACTTTAAGTATGAATTGCTACATTCTTATATAGAAAACATTTTTTTTTCATATGTACATAGTTTATTTGAAAAGACAAGCACAAATACAAGATGGAGAGTACTTTATTAACAATGATGTAGTCATCGATAGATAGTGAGTCTAAACGAACATGAAAGGCGCAATTTAATCAGATTTTTTTAGGTAGATTCCATAGATGAATCTACCTATTGCAATCGATGCGATGACGGGACCCAGACCCCAGGGTAGGGGCGCTACGCTGTTTATGAACTGGAGATTGAGAATCCGTCAAAAAAAAAAATTGATATATCCCTCTATATATATATGTATATATGATCCATCAGTCCAAATTCATCGTAGGCGAAATCTGACTTCACAGGCCGATAGGATAAATTAGTAGGACAAACGTAACATCTCATTTTTTTTTTTAAATTAAAGGGGGGGCTGGGAGAGGGGGTGAAAGTGCAAACCTTTGGGACACGCTACAGGTCACATATATTGACGGCGGATTTTCAAACTTGGTATACACATTTTTAGGAACAAAATGAAGCTTAAGTTCTTGAATGGGGAAAATCGGTCAAGGGGTTGAGGAGCTGGGGGGGTTGAAAGTTAAAAACCGAAAAAAATCACAGAAGAAGGCAAAATTTTGCTGTCGGAAAAATCTTAGAAAATCAACAAATTAAAAGAGGAAACTTTTTTGTCCGAAATGTTTTTTGATGCGACCCCCCGTTTAGGAAATAGGGGTGGGGGGTGGTTTTCCGCTCACCCAATATATGCAGAATGACCCGTCATAAGACTCGTCAGAATACTGCTGGCTAGTTTTTCTTTGTCGATCCGACCGACGGGAATCTACCTAACACGATCGACCCTGTCGAACGACGTATTTAAATAGTGATCCTTTAAGAATCTTTAATCGTTGATTATACTTTTAGCTTAACATTAAATATTAAATAAGTGATTTCAGCTCAATTTTAAAATGACACGGTGAAATGTTATTTTTAATGAGGCATTAAGGAAATCGAACAAATTGCAACAAATTGTGTCCTGACAGGTCAGGACTTATAACAACGAGGCCATTTCTATTTAATTCAACAGTAATAGCCACATTAGATCCTTGCTTTTATTTTAATATTAATTTAAAGAAAAAAAATGTATTGAGTATTTTAAGTCTTTAAGCCTTATACAGTTCTTTATTATCGTTTAAATTAAAAGTATCTTAATGCTTCCTAATTATTAAGTTCAAATGTTTTTTAAAGAGAGTCTACTTTAGGTCACGATGTAACTGATTAACTATTCACTCAGGATTCAATAAAAATCAAGAGACATTAGTAATTTCTTTTGCTAATATCCTAATTTTAAAGAAATATTATAATACAAAAAGATAAAATAATTTAACACGTCGTATTAAGTTTTAAACATAAGAAATAAATACTTACTGGCTCTTACAACTCATATCTTATGAACATTATTCATTTGTAAAATTTAATATTATAAATTTCGAGTTATGACAATGTATTTTATGCCTTATTGAGTATAACCAACGAGCTGATAAATTGTTTATAACATTGTTGTGAAGTAGTTGCCGGCTTCAATTAGGTAACAGATACTCACTTTACAAAGGATTAGTTAAACTAGTGACGACGAGCCGACTCAAGCTAATTCCCAAACTTTTAATTTGACGCCGAGCTCCAATAATCTTGTTGTACAGATCGAGTAGAGAGTTTACGATAACCGAAGCAGAACAACGCTTACCAATCCAGCACTACCAAGAACCAAGTCTTAAACTTGATTATTGATTAAATTAAATTCTCAAAATATTCTATGGGTTAATGATAATTCTTAAAAATTTTTACAGAAACCGATTTCTGAAACAAAGACATAAAAATGTAATTTGTATATTTTTCACTGAAACCAACATCGTAATACATGTATGTCTATTTATTGACAAATATATTTTAACATTTTTTAAAATAGTCTTAGAACTTTAAACATTTGTTTAAAGTTTTAAAAAAAATTCTTTAGAAGTTTAAGATTTTAAGACTTTAAACTTCTAAGGAACTTTTCTTTCTACGATCTAATCTGCATTTTATAACTGTCTTGAAATTTTACTTTTTAAATATTTGATTATGAAAACTAAAGACATATTCACTTAAAATAATAATCCCATACAATCTTTCTTACATTTCGTATAAAAAATAATATATAATAAATATAACACGTCATTTGTCTTTCAATAGGAAGTTATAAGTGACAACGATTACACGTGTATTAAGCATTCCTTGTTATATTATACTGAAGCACCTTTACTATCATATAATCCTATTACTTTGAACAACAGATGTAAGTGAGTGAAGTTCGCTATTTATGATCAACCCACAATATTGTGGGAGCTTAATGAAAATGAAACAATTATAAATTGCAGGAGTTGAAAGAACCAACATATTGTACTAGATTAAACATTGTTGTGTTACTTACCTTAAAATATATAAAAAAAAGGTTTTTGTCATGAAAATATTATAAATATCTTATTTTAAAATTAAGATAATTTATCGTTTTAAATTAATATTGTTTTTTTCCTAGAGGTGCTATTAATATCTCATCATACATTATCTCAGGTAAAGTCATAATTATTTTTAAAGCTTTTAAATTAACTTTAAAATAATTAGAAACAGTCAGTATTTCTTATAAGGTTAAAAATATTAATTTCGGTTAAAAGTTAAATATTATTAAAATATTTTTTGTAATTTTACTATGTTGAATACAAAAAAAGTAGTTTTATGTTTTGAAGAAGTAAAAGATACTACCCGGACTGTGTATTTATTTCAATAAAACGTCTGTTCGACACCATTACCAGCACGATGAATTCATGCAACCAAAAAGTTTCTTAAATATCTGACAAAGATAAAATCGAAACTTTATTTTTATAAAACGGACCAAAATAATAAATGTAATTTTATAAATTTTAAATATGTACCAAAGAGACAGAGACGAAGCTTCTTAGCATTCCATGGATTCACCGTGCGGGTGCCGGGCCCATCGCGTTGTAAGAAGAGGAGCGCAAACAATGCCTGGGACTTGCGACCCAGGTGTAGGTTTAAGGGGCCCCTTTACTATGCGGCCCCTTTACTATAGGGGCCAAATATAAATTTATAATATATTATATATATTCAGAATTATTGAACTTTAACGATTACATTAATTCCTGTTATGAAGAATGTGTAATACGAGTGTGTAATATCTCACCTCAGAATGAAAAGCTCTTAAGCAAAGTATGAAGATTCACCGACATTGTTCTTTTCAGGTAACTTTGCTAGTTTAAATTAAATCACCGTCGCGGTCTAGTAATGTAACAAGTCACCGCGATGCAACGAAATTGAAGCACTTATCAGACGTTATTCTTCTACTACAGTTATATAGATATAACATGTTACAACTTAATTTAATTGAAATACATAACTAAAAGCTAAAAAAAATGTGATGTTTATATCAATTACATGAAGAAAAATGTTTGAAAGGTAAAGGTTCCCCTGGTTCAATTGTCAAAATGGGCGTGTCACAAGACTCTATTTATACTATATTAGGACCTTTTTGTGCCTCTTTTATATAAATTGCCTTACCTTGTGAGGGACAAACATGGGATAGTGTTGTTTGCTGATGATACTTCTCTTGTCTTTAAAATAAATAGACACAATCATGGACGATGTAACAACTCTCTCTGATGTTGTACAATAATTTAATGCAAAAAATCTCTTACTTAATGAAAAATAACAAAATGTGTTAAATTAACATTACCTAATGTGAAAAAAATCAAAACCAATGTACAATTAAATAATGAGGAACTAGATTTAATTCGGTTGTTTTTTTTGGGCATTACCTTAGATGCAAAATTGCAATAGGGCTGCTTGCGATGACTGGTCGTATTGCTAGCCACGGATTTCCCTTTTCTTATTATTATTTATTATAATTATTATTAGGACGGCTTATTGAATTGATGACGATGGTTCTGGTTTTTCGTATATTGCTCACTAAATATATTGACGTTTGTGAAAGTGATTACAATTTAAAAAAACCGGCTGAGTTTGTTGTGTGGTTCTTCTCAGACCAGGACGTGTTTGGAACCCTCGTAGCCTTATTTTGTGTTAAGTAGGAGAGTGTCTTTACAGAAGGACTTATTTTAATATATAAGATATCAAAATAGGTCCTCCTGTCACTTCCATTTGACTTACACAAGTGATCACTGTTATGAATTCAAAGTGGAAAATATATAAATAAATAAATAAACGTAATGGCTAAAAAAATATATTGGTGGATACAAAGTATCCTTTTGAAATACATAGACCATTATAAGAACCTATGAAATACTTATAACAAAATAACAATAATTTATTACATTTTATTATCAAAAATCTAAACTGCGGTGCGAGGGGTCGGGTCGCCACCTGTGGCCAGCAATAAATAATCAGACGCGTCAAGACAGATGTTGGTAATCTCATCTGTAAGAAATACAATATCTACATTTATCATATACAACAGTTATTACATTTATCATATACAACAGTTAGTTCTTTTTAGTTTAGTTATTAAATAATTATAACTACATAAGTGGTTCAGAATATCATAAAAATGTATACATAAAATAATACAACATAAAAAAAACTTTTTTGTCCAGTTTTTTTGAAATGCAACTAAAATGGTAACTTCTTAATCCGATTAAATTTAAAACAGAGTCTTAAGTTTCGTTAATAAAATAATAGAGTGAGAAAAGTGGTCGCCTCTCCGGTTTCAATCAAGGACAATAGATTGAAAACAGGAAGATAACTAGATATTTCTAACTGGGTATTTAATTTTTGTTTTGATAAAATTAAATTCTAAAGAAGTTACAACTATTTTTGATCAAATATGTTTGCTACAAAAGAAATGAAACATTCGGCAAATTATGTTTCTCTCGTATTTTTATCGCTCGAATGTGAGTAGACACTTCACATGAAAGTAAAATATTTCGTTGTATGTGTATTATTATTGTACATTCACAACTAAACTCCTTATTTGCTGCTTTATTAACATAAATGCCCATTTATTCTACAATCTTATACAAAAATTTGGCACTAATAATGCAAATAACTTGTAATGCAATTTGAATAATAAGTAAAAGTAACCGTTATTTTGGTTAGGTTTCGATGGACAATTGGCTTTCTATTGTTATCGTTTTATCAGAACCTCAAAACAACTTGTAATTTAAAATTGGGATACAAGAAATACTAGCCGGCAGGGGCTCCACGGTCTTGATAAGTCTATTTATTTCAAGGTGATACGCAATTTCTTACGTTGAAACTGCCACGAATCGTCGGTATAAAACAAGATTATGAAATTTATTTACATTTTTTATTCTACCTGGATCTAATATGTAATTCGCTGACCACTAGTAGAATAGTATCAATAACAAATGACTTTATATTGTATATAAAATTAAACCAATATAAATATATTTTATTAATATAAAAGTTCTTTACTATAGTGTATCTTCATGAAACCGGTAATTAACCCCGATAAATAGGCAAATGAATCTCTGAGAAAGGTTTCTTAACATTTCAAAATTAACTTTCTCCAAGAGAGTACTGAAATCGAGAGAAATGTTAAGCTTTGAAAAGATTTACATAACACCGATAAATTCGGGATTTACCAATTCAATAAGAACTTTGAACCTTTCATTATTAATATCTTCGGGCTTCCAAAGTTTTCCTTTTAATAACTGAATTCTATTAATTGTTCGAGATAATAATAATTGGGTTCCAAATATAAAATCTAAAGTTAAATAATGTTTGCAATATCTCAATAAAACAATTAAAAGTTAGGTTTGAACATTATTTAAATATTATATCAACGTACTTATTATAATAAAATACAATAAAGTTTACAATATACTCTTAAAATCTTACCAATACTGGAATATCTAATTGTCCATAATCGATATATATAAAAAGTTTTAACTTTACATAAATGTCTTTACATAAATAATTATATAAAAGACGTATGTCATCGTAATAAAAACCCAACTAACCATTTTTAGAATTTTTGTTATTCCTCTTTCTATCTATACTATCTATACTTGTTAGAGCATCAAGCAAAAGGATTTAAAAAAAATTAGATTTAGTTGACCGCGTTGCGTTGCTGAAAGTCTCATTGTAAGTACATATAATTAAGTATCTGGCCTTTTATTAGTGCTATGTAATAATAATTAAAGTAAAAACTTTGGCTTCAATCTCGAATTTTGATAAAACTAAAAATACTTACTGTTAAAAAAATAAATAAATTGATATTCCACTTGTTAAAATATTCGAATATATATTATTTTTTTATGAATATCATTTACTAAAAATGAAACAATTATAATGAAAAAAAATATCAACACTTATTGCCTCGTTATTGTATACACAAACACATAGTTATTGCGACTTTATGTAAAATGAGATGTGAGAAAACACATAGCTTTTCAAGATTAATATTAACTAAGATTGACCTGGAGTTTGGGAACAAAAACTAAGAAGAGATTTATATAAACTCGATAAAACCTTATACTTCTATATCTATTATCTACTTTCAATTTTTTTATATTATTGATACATTTCTTTGTCAATAACGCAAAGCCATAAACTATTAAATAAAATCATATAACATCTTTTACCGCAACACAATTATATTTTTATTTTATGGTTATTGCTTTCTTACTAGTCCATTATTTCATATATTATCGTCCTGTTTAAAGGGAAATAACAAACCATATATTTAATTTAATTACTAAAGTTTTCTATTTGAAAGAAAACAAACCTAACATTTTTAAGACATTATAGACAGTCATCTAAAAGAGGCATGTCGTTAGACTGTCATTATTCAGCTAAGCAGTTTATTAAAATGCGATAAAACAACCACAGCTTCGGCATAAAGTAGTTTGTACTTCCTTTACCAGGCGCACTTTGACGATATCCGTCCACGGCAGTATTATTTTCTCTGTATCTTTTTAAAGGAATGTGTATTCGTTCTCCAGAGATTTCACGACGCAAAAGACCCACCATTTGCATCCAAATAACTTGTATAAACTCACTACCTGTTTTTTTCGCCTACACCTCCTCTTGCCTCTTGCTCAGGTTTTCTACTATTAAACTAGTATCAGTAAGCATTGCTTATAATGAATGATGCTCTAGTAAATTATATTTGTTTTAAGTAAAAGTACAAAACGACTTATTAATAAACCAAATGAAAAAAAATAACAAAAGGAAATATGAGAATAGTAGCAACAAAATTAATATTGTTTTATTAAAGTAATATTTTTGTACAAAATTGTTTTTTATTAGAATTGTCTTTGTAATAAGGCGTTGACTTTTACATTAAATTTAACATTCACCTCAATTAATATTCTTTTATATAATATAACTTATTCAACATTTTATTATGTAATAGAATTTCTTCAATATATTAATAAATAATAAATAAATTTATATTAAACTTTATTGAACATTTGTATAAAACAATAACTATATACATTTCTTTATTTCTCTTTCTTGTAAGCAAAACTTCAAAGTTATGTAGTTAGTATTGAGTTACTATTTTAATAGTCTTAACAATTAAATTTCACTTAGATATTTATAACTTGCTATTATGAGTTCTATTGAAATGTTAATTGTCTCAAGAATTGCTTAGTAGAGAAAGATTTTATTGAAATAATTTGCTACGTTTTTTTATAATTATAACTTTCTCAATACAGATCTATATTCAACTTGAAAACATAACAGGAAAAAATATTTAATCGTTGAAAAAAATAGAAGAAATATGTAAAAAAGGAGTACTTTGAAGAAAAAAATTGTTATGGAATGTAATAAACGGCCAATTTCCGTCCACAGTAGTGCCGGAAGGATGTTCTGCCTAGATTACAGAATTTTAACTTAATTCTCTTTTCTCCTAAGTAAATGAAAAAATATTTTTATGTTCCTGATAATCAATCTGATGTTCATATTATGCAAAATAAATTTTCTGTTTTTTAATTCTTACGCATCCAAAATGATGATTCTCCTGATGTTTAGGACTTAGCATCCGAATTTCATGACCGACCGAGATCTCCAAGAGAGTGAAACATAATATTATTTAATAAGAACTAGTTTTTAACATACCCTCCTTATAAAGGTATAAAAAATAATCTTGATAATATGTTGGTTGACCTTCTAAAAGTATTTTTTTTCCTTCCGGGACAATATTTTTTTCAGGATAAAAGGGACTGACCGACCTAAATATTGACCTTTGACGATGTTTGGTCAAAATTTCATTTATTACATAGCTAAGGCTTGAAATCATAAGAAACAAATACATATTTGATTATAACATTTTTATCAGGCTTATTTAATAAATAGTCACTTAAAGAGAAGATTTATATAAAAACGATTTATTTAAATTGTTGTAGTGAAACACTCTTGTAGTAGGTTTAAGTTGTGCATATTTTATCCTTACAGGTTTTTGACATCAACTATCTAAAGGGTGAGTTATAAAACGTAATCGTCTGTAAAACATCGTTAGTATAGTTGACAACTAACAAGACCGTTCTTTCTTATGTACATGTAAGTACTGGAACTGCAGGTATACATTGAAAGCCTTGAACTTTATACCAAACTTGTTTATATATATATATATATATATATATATATATATATATATATTAATTTGTTTATCTATAATACATATGACATGTGTCGTAACTTTTCCAAGTTATAAAAAAAATGCAGTTCTATTTTGAAAAAGCAATGTATTATCAATGTATCAACTATCACACGTTATGTAATTATAATTTGTCAGGGAAACTCTAAAATTTTTATCTTTTAGCTTATGTGATATTTGTCCTTATTTATCAGCTCTTTACACTTCTTAGCTTAGGTAACTCAAAATTTAAATATTTTAATGAATGAAATTATTAAAAATAAAAACAAAACAACAGAAAATGACGTCTCACCTTAGTGAGTGTTCATGAACATGGTCACTGAAGCTTAAGTGTCAATGTATCTAACATTGACACAGGCCAAGAGTAATGAAGAGAAAGACTGATCAACCAACTATGATGACCTCTTTGTAAAGGCTTTATGGGTATAAATAAAGTATTTAGAATCAAACACGGGCTTATAAAATATTTATGGAATTATGTTGGACTTGTTTAAAGCCAGTAATACATAAACATGTATAATAATAGTAATAGACATACATGATATTTATTTAGCCACTGTATTACAATAGTAATTAACAATTTTTGGTTTGGTTTTATTAATATCTGTTTAGACTCAATCCATACATGACAGATCCTTTTCGATGACATATTTTGTTATTCTACATTTGATAATTCTGTGAGTTCTATTTATATTCTATAATCAGGCAGTATTTAAATATCAAATAAAATTAATTTTTAAATACTGCCTGTATTTGAAATTCTTCTGTTCCTGTTTATTTTTATGCGTTAATATTACATGTTAATATTGCACATGATAAATATGTATAAATAATATATAATATATAAAACATGTGAAATAAAAAGAATTGATAATGTTATTATGATTATAAAGAAAAGTTGTATTGTTGTATAAATATAAATTAAGTAATGTAATGTCATTGAAATAATTATATATATTTTAGAAACATTTATAGTGTTCGTTATAATTTATTATTGAGATTTTATGTGATCATTGTGTTGAGAAAATATTATGAGGGTAGATGAAAAATCGAACCAACCAATTATTGAGTATAAAGGTGATAGATGTTTGTGATCTGGACTCAGTGCAATACCGACGAAGCTACGAAGCTTTAGTGAACCAAAGTGAAGTTTTAGTGAACCAAAGTGAAGGAGGAACGATTCATCTGTGATAGAAAAGTTAAGTACACTATTTTATTTGATTTATTTATTTTGTTAATTGTTATTGTTATTATGTTTGGTTTATTTATATTGTTGTGACAATTACTGTTAATTAAATTCTACTATACATTAAAATATTTTGTTATTGTGTTAAAGGATACTTTTAATAAATACTAAATTTTTATTGTATTTATCTTCGAGAATAAAAATGAATTTAACTTATATATTGTTTATTGTTATTTCCGTTAAATAATCTTTTAAATAATAATAATAAATTACAATAATATTACTTTAATATTATTGTAATTATAATGATTATTATGGATATTTTTTAATACTTAGTTTCTTTAATATAATTTTTATTGTATCTCACATCAGAAGTGGGATCAGTGGCTTAAGATACATATGTTTTAGGATGGACTGTGAAAAGATTAGTGATCTTCTTAAGGCAATCCGGGATGCGGTATCTACATCACAACTAAAGGATGAAGACATTGCCCTGCCTACCTTTGATCCTGATAAAAGTGACTGCGGCGCCGCGAGCTGGTGATGCAGCATCGAGACCTTAGCTACGGAAATGAAATGGAGTAGTATCAAGACTAAAGTATAAGACAAGCTAAAGCGGGAAAAGCTCTAAGGGATTCTGCTTTAAAATGGTTTGAATCATGGGAACCTTCAGATGGCAGATCCTGGGAAAAACTTTGTACTGATATTACTGACGCTTTTCCGGAGAAAAAGAACTTGAATGAAAAACTTACCAAGGCAGTTTTACATACCTCTGACTCGGCAAATTCTTACGGTGAATATGCTAGAGAGAAAATACGATTACTTCGCAACACCAATATCACCTTTACAGATGAACAATTTTTAGAATTAGTGTGTGGAGGCATTAGTGATGTCGACGTTAGAATGGCTTCATTGAATAGTGGTGTCAATACTACGGCTGAACTTATATCCTTTCAATATATGTAAAGAACAAGAAAAGAACATATGAAAATTTTGAACCAGCTGGTCCTTCAAATGCGAAACGACCGAAGTTTAATGGTGAGAAAAAATGTTTTATTTGTTCACAAGTTGGACATTTACAGTCTCAATGTCCAAAAAATAGGCCAAATCAAATTTCCTTACGGCCTAATCAAGTTCCACAGGTGCAAAAAAAGTAATGACTTTCGTACAAACCTATGTAATTTTTGTAAAAAACTTGGACATACTGAATCTGTTTGTTTTCATAAACAAAGAGCTGAATCGAATAATTCTTCAATAACTTTGGTGCCAAATAAGGAAGTTAATTTTTTAGAAAAGCCGATTTAAAATTAACTCAAGTTTTTATAAATGATGTTCCAATTGAATCATTAATAAATACAGGAGCAAACTGTAGTTTAATAAAAGAATCAATAGCAAAACGGTTAAGTTGCCACCTTTCACCAATTTCTATTTATTTAACAGGAATAGGATCAAATAAAATTCATGCTTTCGCTATTATTACAGTGAATGTTAGGTGCGAAGGAGTTTGTTTAGAACTTGATATTCATGTAGTTAGAGACCGGGATTTCCATTACAATTTACTTAAAGGTAGAAACGCTGTGCTATATCCAGACACAGAAATCGTAACCGAATCTTTAGGTAGCCGTCTATTTAGAAAGAAAATTGAATCTAGATCAGAAGTTAATTTATTTACTTTTCTGTTACAATTAAATGAATTAGATTCAAAAATACAACATTTAGATTTAGAATAGAAACAAAAAATAAAAAATATATTCAAACAATACCCATCCGTCTTAAATGAAACAAGTAATGTAAAAACCGGTGAACTAAAGTTGCGTATAATTAAAGACGATATTATTTACTATAGGCCCTATCGTTTAGCTCCTATTGAGAGGGAGAAGGTTAATGAAATAATTAAAGATCTTTTGAAACAAAACATTATTCGTGAAAGTGATTCCCCTTTTGCAAACACAGTAATACTTGTTAAAAAAAAGATGGAAGCGATAGATTGTGCATAGATTACCGAGCGTTAAATAAAATTTTAGAAAAAGATAGATACCCACTCCCTCTTATCGAAGATCCGGTCTGATCAACCTAAATTATACGTGCCAAAAGGATCTAGATTTCAACTTTTAAAACTTTTTCATGATGAGAACTGTCATGAGGGATTTCATAAAACACTAAAAAAACTTAGTGAGTATTTTTGGTTCCCTCGAATGGTTCTTTTTATTCGAAAATATTTAAAGCATTGCTTAATATGTCTCGAACGTAAGGGCCACTCTGGTCCAAAACAAGGTTATTTACACCCTATTGACAAAATCCCTATTCCATTTCACACAATACATTTAGACTGTACAGGCCCGTTTACAAAAACAAATGAAGGATACAAATATATTCTTCTTTTGTTAGATGGCTTTACAAAATTCTGTTTACTAAAACCACTGAAGACCCTGAACGCCCAAGAACTAATTCCGCTTATACGGGATACAGTAACGATATTTGGCACTCCATCAAAAGTCATAACTGATAGGGGTACCAATTTTAGTTCAAATCAAATTCGATCTTTATTTTGGGAATGACAAATAGAACATCATAATGTAGCCATGGGCACTCCAAGAGGTAACAGTCAAGTGGAACAATATATTACAACGGTAATTGATATGTTAAATACAACATGTAATGGTTCATCAGATTGGCCAAGCGGGTTATGGAAAGTTCAGCAGTCAATTAATACTACAATCCAAAAATCCACTGATTTTACCCCAATTCGTTTGCTTATTGGCTGTAATGCAAATATCCCCTGTGTTCAATCACATTTAAAAGATATTTCCGTTCCCGAGTACCCAATAGATGTAAAAGCAGACCGCGAATTAGCTTACCAGCGTTTATGTACACAAGCATATAAATTTAAAACTCAGTTTGATGATGTAAGGCGAGACAATCAAATTTTTGAAGTTGGCAACATCGTTTATATAAACCAAGATCATAGGCGGCACGATAAACTGAGCCCTAGATTTAAAGGCCCTTATGAAATAAGTGCTATACTTGCCAATGACCGATATTCTCTTAAGGGGTTACGAAATTTAAGAAATTTTGTCATAGCTAAAGATAAATTGAGGTTATGGCCAGGAGAATTAATCGATTCAGATTCAAATCGTACTGATAATTAATCATATAGATGTGTATTGTTAAGTTAATTGTTAATCATAAAGATGTGTATAAGCATTGTTTACAAGTATATATAAAATGATTGTTATCTATTTTAGATTATTTTTTATATTATATAATTAAATCTGAAATGTGATTTATATTAATGTTATATGGAAAATATATATGTTGGAAAATGTATCTGAGAAGGAAACATTTTTAAAGAATAAGATGATTGAAATGAACTGCTGAAGTCATTTGCTTTGCTGTAGCCCGTCTCATGTGCAGCAGGTGTGGGGCTACATGATGTTGTATCAAAGCTTTGACCGTTGTTATTTGTTCTCTTAATGTGAAAAGAAGAAAAATAACAATGTTAATATGTACTAGTTTTAAGGGCTATGGTATAAATTAGCGTAATGTGTGTACTTCGAGAACGAAGTCCAGGTCAGTATGGCCGTGATAAATATGTATAAATAATATATAATATATAAAACATGTGAAATAAAAAGAATTGATAATGTTATTATGATTATAAAGAAAAGTTGTATTGTTGTATAAATATAAATTAAGTAATGTAATGTCATTGAAATAATTATATATATTTTAGAAACATTTATAGTGTTCGTTATAATTTATTATTGAGATATTATGTGATCATTGTGTTGAGAAAATATTATGAGGGTAGATGAAAAATCGAACCAACCAATTATTGAGTATCTGTTATGAGAACCACCGTGTTTTCTTAAAATAAAAAATAATAATAATAATTTTCTTATTTTTTTTATTGAAGTTTGTAACAAATAAGTATATAAATAACTATATAAAGGTTTTAGTAACTAACATGGAACGCTTAAATTTACGAATGAGGTATATAGGACAGATAGTTCAAAATTTTTAACAATAATTAATATTAATTATTATGTAATTTATATATTTCAAATTAATTTAGCACTAATCGGTGAACAATATTTTTGATTAACCTATCTTAGCTTAGCTAACACAAATAGATTAGTCGGTTTTGCTACACGTGAACATGCATCATATATTTGCCCATGAGAAAAACTTAAATCTAAACCACAAAAAGACATCGTTTGGCCTTGAGACTTATTTATAGATATGGCGAAAGTTAAACGAATTTGAAACTGTCTCCTTTTGAAGGGTATCGTAAACTTGGACGTTAAGATTGGAATACGCGGCAAGAGGACCACTTCTCCTTTAAACTATCCAGATTAAATGGTTGCTTCAAGAACATTTACGGTAATTATTCTGATAACTAAACGCATAGCATTGCATAATCGAGGTGGATTCAAATTACGCAAGAGAATAATATGTGAACCAATCTTTAATCGAAGATTATGTGATGGCATTCCAGGTGTATCGAGTGAATTTATGAATACAACTGGAAAGTTCACACTTTGATCTTCTTCAACAACAGTATCGATTGATTTAAAAGACATCAGATAACAGTAACAACAGTTGTAACTGGAAGTTTATTTCGTCAACATCAACATTTTTGGCTGCCAAAATATCCCGATCTCTAAACCAGTTGTGGTTCAAGTAATTGCTTCCTATATCTGGGAAAATTCTCTGAATTAATTCATCTTGTCCGTGTACATGAGTGCAGAAATGGTCTGACAGTTTAATGCATTGCGTATTTGGTTGCAGCTCTATTTTACCGCTTCCAATATTTAGTATTTGTTCGGAAAATATTTGTACTGATGGATCATTTTGCAATTGTACGCGCATGTTTGTAGTTAATCGAAATGTTTCAACATTTCGCCATAAGATTGATTGTTTTTAACATGCATTTATCTCATCTGCGAAAGTAGAGCGAGGTGTGATCGGTAAGGTCTGTCGGAAATCACCAGAAAAAAGTAAGATAGCACCACCGAAAAGATTATCGTTGCGGTTTAAATCTTGCATAGTTCTATTCAATGCTTCGAGTGAATGTTTATGAGCCATTGTGCACTCATCCCAAATTATGATTGAACTCTTCCGTAACAATGCAGCTATTCCACTATTCTTTTTTGTGTTACATATAGTGTTTGGTTTATTATGAATGTCCAATGGTAGATGGAATGCCGAATGTGCGGTTCGCCCACCATCTAGCAAAGTTGCCGCAATGTCTGACGATGCAACTGCCAATACAATTTTCTGTTGTGACCGTTTCTTGGCAAGAACCAACGATATCAAAAATATCTTTCCGGTTCCACCTGGTGCGTCCAAAAAAAAACCGCCTTGTTCAGAGGCAACAGCCAGCATAATCCGATCGTAAATATTTTTTTGTTCTGCTGTCAGTAGTGGCTCACTTTTAGCAATAATTGTTACTGCATTGCCAGAATCATATTGGTTTTCTCGTTGTAAATCGGTGTTGACTAAGTCGGTTGCTGGGCGATCTGGTGAAGGCATACCATAATCATGTGGTAAAATTGAAATTAAAACTCATAAATCCTTAATCAGCACTAACGTTTCGTTAAACATCTCTGGCGTGCAATCTATGTTTTGGCATTGATCTATTTGTTTAAATCAGTGCAATATGTCTTTTGTCATACAATTTCTATATTTTACCCACAAAGAGTATGTATGCTTGCGATGGAAAACAGGTCGTCAAAATAATTGCAAACAGCTGACGAATGTTATTGGGCGTTGATGTCAACGCTGCATCAGCAAGCGTTAAATCCCAATAATTATTATCGTCTTCTAAAAATTGTAGTTCACGACATGCATCTTGGTATTTAGTGAATACGCTGTCATTAACTGTTCGCAAAAATTCAGAAGACGTTGGTCCGGAAACATTCACTAATAACAAACGTAAATAGAAGAAGCACTCACGTTGCTTTGGATGTACCGCGTAAAGTCGCCCCAGTGTCTTAGCTTTGAATATGCCTCTAATGGAATGATGTGATGGATGATGAATCCTTGTCTTCAATTTTACAGTTTTTTGACACAATGTAAAAAAATATGTTAGTGTCGTTTTTGGAGGCTTAAGTGCTCTTTGGATAACATTTTCTTCATTAAAGTATACGTGTTGACCGGTTTCAAGATGTACTGCTAGATGCTAGACAGAAGGATCTCTTTCGTATAGACGAAAGAGATATAGAGATTTCCTATAGAGGAAAGCTAAGAATATGCCAAACAGCTTCGTTGCTGCTGATGTATCTACCCATTTGGTATCGTATTATTTCATCATTTTTATCAATATTCTGCAGTTCAAATATGGGCATATCAGTGCCTTTATTTACATATTTACAAATGTATTTAATTGATTTTAGAGAACTCAAAAGCTCAACATTGATAGGAGCCTCATAAGTTTTTAAAAGTAATAGTGAGTATGGTACCACCAACTGATAATCAAATACTACTTGATTTGTAGAATTCAGCAGTCGCATCGTGAATGTGTGGTCACCATTTTCAGCATTTCTGCGGCGATATATGGGATAACCGTCAATATTCGTGATATTTTGGGAAATTTTTCTTACATTTTCCATTTTCCATGCATAGTGATGTCATGTTAAATGCACCTCACGGTCCGTGGATCATGGGTTTGGTAACAATATCAAACAACCCTTGATCAATTGATGGGTCTGGAGTTTCGGCTGAAATTATTTGATCAATTTTTTTTTACGGATTTTATCTTGAAGCCAAATTAAAATATGATAATATATCTATCTCTAGCTGAACTAATGTTTTAGTTACCTGTAATGGGATTAATCATCTTGTTTGAGAAATCATAGCCATCTTCACCTTGCCAAAATATAATGGGATATTGCAGTACGTCATATGAGCGGTGTGTTTCCTTTATACGTTGTAATTGATCATTTCGACGATGTAAAACTATTTCACGGGATTCCAAGTTTTCTCCAACTGCAACGATGGCAACTTCATCAATAACACAGGCACACAAAAAAAAACATCATGAACCAGAAGAGAGACCCCACTATTCTTAGGTTTTTGGGATCGCTGAAATCGAATATGACAATAAAAACTAATTTTAAATGCCCGTTTTCCCGCTAGCACACCCTTATTACCCACACCCTATAGAGTAGAATTAAATCATGAATATATATCAGATACTTCTGATCGATAAAGCATTTGAATTTCTAATATAAGAGCTAAGAGTAACCTCAAACTAGTTTGATAAACATGTCATTTATCGTTAAAATTTCTTCATACATCTTGATTTTATACAAAATTGAAACTACCCCCCCCCCCCATTAAGGGGTGGTTAGGGGATGATATTGACTAAAAGAGGTATCAAATTCACTTTTGGTTGTCTTTTTTGGTATGATGAAACCGAATATGACAACCAAAAGTGAATTTGATACTACTCTTAGCGTAACCCAGGAACAACGGCGTGGACGTAGTAGATTTCTGTTCCCTTTTGGGGTGCTGGATTAAAGTGAGTGATTTCCTTTTATTGGCTCTTTTCTGTTCTGGCAAATCTCTTTTTAAATTCCAACAGTAGTCTGCTAACATATTGACATCCCATTTACCCTGATAGGGCTGTTCCATTGTCTTAAGATCCTGATGGAACCTTTTACCTTGCTCCTCACTGTAGTCTCCAAAATTGTCAGGAAAATAGTAACAATTCTATTTCGGAGGCATAGAATTAGGTTCAGCATCTTTTAAGCGTTTTACAAGACTGCCGGATGGATAATAGTATAAGTAGAATTAAATAGAAAACAAAAAAGAAACCAAAAAATGAAAAAACTTGTTAAGAATAGGACAAAAATCATGATTCAGTCTTAGCATCATAATAACAAATATATGCATACAATGAGGTTACCATATACTTTATAATCATTTTTTGTCTCAGCATCTTGAAAAACATAGAAATTCACATCCATCTTTATTTTATATAAAAATTGAAATTTTCACCCCCCGTAAGGGTTGGTGAGGGTTGTTAATGGGTGATAGAGATCTTAAATTTATTTTTAGTAATCATTTTCGGTTCCAGCATCCTAAAAAACGTAGAAATACACATCTAAACGTAGACTTCCACCGTGATCGGTCCAAAGCGGCCCGCATCCATTGGTTTCCAGCTGCTCTTTTTATGTCGTCTGTCCACCTAGTTGGTGGTCGTCCTCTACTTCGCTTGCCAGTAAGTGGCCTCCACTCAAGGACCCTTTTTCCCCATCGGCCGTCACTTGAGCGGGCTATATGCCCAGCCCATTGCCACTTCAGCTTACAAATCCGTTGGGCTATGTCGCTTACTTTTGTTCGTCTGCGAATCTCTTCGTTTCTGACTCTATCTCGCAGCGAAATTCCCAGCATAGCCCTCTCCATCGCACGCTGAGTGACTTTAAGCCTCTCTAAGAGTCCCTTTGTTAGACGCCACGTCTCGGTTCCATAAGTCATCGCTGGTAACACACACTGGTCGAAGACTTTCGACTTAAGGCACTGCGGTATTCTGGACGAAAATACGCTCTTTAAGTTTCCGAACGCTGCCCATCCTAGTTGGATTCGTCGATTGACCTCTCCCTCGAAGTTGGACCTGCCCAATCGGACTTTTTGTCCCAGGTAGACATATTCGTCGACAACTTCGAGAATGGAGCTCCCAACGGATACCGGGATAGGCGCGACATGGACATTCGACATAATTTTCGTCTTGTCCATATTCATTTTAAGGCCCACCTGTTGAGAGACTCCATTAAGATCGCCGAGCATAGTGCTGAGGTCTTCCAGGGATTCTGCCATTACTACTATATCGTCGGCAAATCGAAGGTGAGTTAGGTACTCGCCGTTTATATTGATGCCGAGTCCATGCCATTCTAGGAGCTTGAAAGCGTCTTCCAGTGCAGTGGTAAATAGTCTCGGAGAGATAACGTCTCCCTGTCTCACGCCTCGCTGTAAAGGAATAGCGTTTGTGCAATGCTCCTGGACTCGAACCGACATGGTGGCGTTTGTGTACAAATACTTCAACACTTCGATGTACCGATAGTCAATATGGCACCTCTGAAGAGACGACAGTACCGCCCACGTTTCGATCGAATCAAAGGCTTTCTCATAGTCCACAAACGCTAAGCATAATGGCCGATTATACTCCTCGGTCTTCTGTATAATCTGCCGCAGCGTATGAATGTGGTCTATGGTACTAAAACCTTTTCGGAAACCAGCTTGTTCGGAAGGCTGGAAGTCATCAAACTTGCTCGTGAGACGAGTCGTGATAATCCTCGAAAACAGCTTATAAACATGGTTCAGAAGCGAGATGGGCCTGTAATTCTTCAGCAAAATAGTATCGCCTTTTTTGACGAATAGTGCCACTACACTTCTGTTCCATGCTTCCGGCGTTACACCCTCAAGCAGGACGGCATTAAAGAGCTTCTGAAGGACCCTAAGTACTGGCAATCCGCCCGCTTTCAGAAGTTCTGATGTGATACCGTCTTCACCTGGTGCCTTGTTGTTTTTAACCTGTTTTAGGGCCATACTGATCTCGTGCAAGCTGATGTCCGGGATTTCATCGGAATAGTGCCGGGTAAGCTCCGCTCTTGGGTCTTCTGCTAAGCTATCAACAGGTTTAGCGACTGAGGTATATAAGTGTCCATAGAACCTCTCGACCTCCCTCAAAATGTCAGCCCTACACGACACTGTGCTTCCATCCCCCAATTTCAACTTCGATAACCGGCTTTGCCCAATTGACGAATCTCGCGCAAACACTTTGGAGCCTTGGTTTCGCTCTATCGTATCTTTAATACGGTTAGTATTGAAAATACGGATGTCGTGTCGCAGATATTTCCGTATGCGTCTGTTGAGCTGCCTATAAGTCTCGGTATCATTGAGGGACTGAAGTCCCAACGAGCGTCGTTCCGCCATAAGTTTGAGAGTTTCGTTGGCTAGTTTTCGGGGTCTATTTTTACGGCCGGGTCTGTAGAATTTTCCTCCGACCGTATGGACAGTTTCTACTAACCTGTTGTTAATTTGGTCCACGGATGCGCAATCATCTAGGCAAGCGAAGCTGTTCGATAATTCGAGTTGAAAGCTTTCGAGGTCTTGAATATGAGCTTTAGATGGACGGAGCGTAGACTTCACCAACCGGGATCGTTCCAGCCTGACATTGCGATTCAGCGTGCCTCTTACCATTCGGTGATCGCTCCCTGTTTTTGCGTTGTTGATCACAGATACATCGTTAAATGTCTGGCGTCTAGTGGTCAAGATGAAGTCAATCTCATTTCTAGTGGAACCATCGGGACTTAACCAGGTCCATTTCCTTTGAGGCGGCTTCTGGAAGAAGGAATTCATCATAAAGAGTCCCTCTTTCTCCAGAAAATCGTCCAGCCTCTGTCCCCTAGGGTTCCGCTGCCCATATCCAAATTGCCCCACTCTCAACTCATCGTTGTTTCTCTTGCCCAGCTTTGCATTGAAGTCCCCCATAACAACATTAAAGTGAGTTTTTGTAGTATGTATGGCCCGACTAATATCCTCATACATAGCCTCTACTTCATCATCTGGGTGTGCGGAGGTCGGTGCGTAGACCTGTATGACCTTCAACGAGTATTTTTTAGAAATTCTGAGTATAAGGTACGCGACACTACTCGACACACTTTCAACAACCGCAATGTTGTTTATGAGGGACTTGTGGACCATAAACCCGACACCTCCTTGGGACTTTTGGTCGCCCTCCCGGTTTCCGGATTTGAGGGTTATCGTGTCCTCCCCCTCTCTACGGATTTCAGATAACCCTAATATATCCCAGCGTAACCTACTCATCTCTTCTTCCAGCTCAGCAATCCTATCGTCAGTCCGCAAAGTGCGGACATTGTGTGTTACCAGGGCCAGGTGTCGTTTGGGGTGGTAGCTCGATCCCGTCCGGAGATTCTTAGCACCCCCTGCCCCACCATAACTACGGCCGCTACCGAAGCCGGGAACAGTGGGACTGCCGGGTACTGGGGGCCTGGTCCTATTTGCGTCTGTCATATTTAAAGGGGAGAATTTGCCATACTCGCCACGCTTGGCAGACGGGTTGGCGAGCGCAGTGCGCAGCTCCTCACACCGGTGGCGCTGCTGCCCGACACCAGTCTATATTATTTCTAGCTGCACTGATTGTGATGGATATACCGCCATCGGTCGGTTGGAGGAGAATAGGATGGGGGTAGGTATATTCAAGGGAAAAGAAAGGAAAGGGGATATTGCTTACACGGACAGACAAGGTATTGTAAGCAAATAGCTCGAGCAAGTCAGGGTCGCGTACCTGTAACTCGGACTGGCTGGTGCCGGGAAGTCAGAGTCCTCTAACTTATGATTATAGAATGAAAAATACACGACTTGGACTCGAACCCGCGACTCCTTGAAAACCGTCGTCTTGCCCTGCCAACTGTAACTTGTGTATTTAAACAGCAGCTCAACTGTCAATGTCGGTGTCGATAATCTTTTGCATATACCTATACTTAAAAATATTTAAATTTAATATTATATTAAGATAGTATATGTGATATGCACACCATAAACAGCTTTTATCACATAAATTTCAGCAACATAGTAGTCTTCATTCGAACGGAAACAAGTCGTTCTGTTGAAATAAATCATATTCACATGAGAAAAGAAACGGAAATGTAACAGACTCCCTGGATTTATTTAATGCTATTTGTTCTATTTTGACATTGGAGGTACTTTTAAATAATGTAATGTGAGGAAGTAAATGTATCAATGAATTGTAAATAAAATTATGTTTTTCACTATTCTTTATGAATCTTTGCTTATAAAGTAAGTAAGTATGAAGATAATATAACTTACGGATGCTTGTATACTGTATACCTTTTATGATATTCATATATAAAGTATTCATAGGATTTATATACAAGTAAGGACTGAGTAAATAGTTGAGATAATTGTTTTATATAACATAACTAGTTTTCAATATTTTGTAACATGTACAATCACTATCGTTATTAAAAATCCTCATGTTCTTAGCAAATTACTGGTCATACTCCAGAGGCGATGTAGCATGGCCGTTATAAATAACTCGTATCAGATACACTGATTTATAAGAGATGAAAAATTATTACCTTTTCTCGATAGAGCTTCAGCTCACTTGTTAACCGAAATATTGTTTTATCTCGTGTTGATCTTTCAATTATTATACACTTTGTTTCTATATACGTATTTGTCTTGTGTTATGTAATATTGTTTATTCTCAACTTTCGAAATATTTTTGTGAATTTTTCGTAAGCAGTAAATAAAATAAGTACCTACCATTTCGTTCAGTAATTTGGACACTAAAAGTAAGACTCTAGTTGCATTGTTACTTATAATTATTATAAGTACTATTCAGTTATTCAAGAAACAATTCTTATATCTTTATTTATTGTCAATTATAATCATTTAAAATTTATTATTATATTATTGTTTATTGATTAATCAATTTGTTATTGTATGTGTGAGATAATGTTAACACATTATTATATTTACTCACACTACTGATCTATTTAATCACTGTAAGTGAGACTAATGCAGTACAATATTTAACTCTAAGAAAGTGTACGATATATGGTCAGTTGTGTTGTTATACAAAATATTACGCTCATAGATCTCCTGTTCTAACAAAATGTAATAACTAATACACGCTTTGATGTTTAACGCTGACGGAGCATACTTTGTTATAATACATCTCTAGAGACAAAACATTTGCATGTCTCATATTTTAGTTTTAGTTAATTATTTATGACTAAATGATGAATTTTTTTTTAAAATATTATAGTAAAATGTTAAAAAATTGTGTCTGTAAATATTTTATGTTCTTATTATATGTGGCGGTGAAGGGTTCACGTAGATGTTTTTAAAAAGAGTGACAATGCTGTCCTTCACTCTTATTGTGACGCTGGGTCATGAGGGGTCTTCAAAGAAAACTCCTCAATGTTCTTAATTGCTATGTTTATTATCTGGATAACGTAGCATTGTCCCAGAGATACCTGCACCGTGCACCGTCCGTTAACTGAAGCAAGAATTCCCACTTCGGACAATGCAAGGGTATTTATATTGCAAATAGCACCAATTCAACTATATTGGTTTACATTTCAAATCAGACCTCGTCATTGCCTCGATATATACATAATGTTCTTTAAATATGATTGTAAAGTAACAATTTAAACCATTAATATGTAATATAATTAGTAAAATAGATCCAGAACCCACACAACCGTTGGGAATTACCTAAGTCCAAATCCCATCAGGCAGTATTAAACCGATCTTTCTTTATTCAAGTAGTGCTATTCATAAGCATTGTGTTTGTCTCATAAATAATTCAACACCACTGCGATACACCAATCATATTACACTGAGCTTGGAGACGTACATACCAAAGTTTGGGACTTTTAAGTAAAATAAAAATTCTATACAATTTTGTGGTATTTTATATAAGTTTCAAAAGGTTTATCCATCTAAGTAATCTTTTTTTTTGTAAAAATACATAATATGTGCGTTATATATTTAACAAGGTTTGAAATTTATATGAAACCTGCCAAACGACTTTCACTTTCATAAAATATTCTAAGACTATATAAATAAAAAATAACCATAAGGGCCTAAGCTGCCCTGTACGGGGATAAAAATGATTTTAATACATTATTTGTGTTATGTTGTGTTATGAAACAAATATAAAATGTATATTTGTTTCGTTACCAATTTGAATTGTCACAGCGCGTTAGTTTATTTAAAGTACATATAAATAAATTGTCAGGAATAGATAATATTATGGAATATCTAGATTATAAATCAAAGTGTTTTTTTGTTATTACTATCGATTTTTTAGAATTAGAGAAAAATGAAAATTTCATAGACATCAAAATAACGGATATAAAATACAGTCAGTCTCCTAACAACTCTTTATATCTGAAAACTCTCTCTCTTATTAAATAGTTGTGCTGTCCGCCGATCGAGCCCCGGTCTTGGGCTGAGTTGTCAGGATCACTTAGCAATAAACTAATCAATCTCTATGATTCTACTACAAAAGTACATTGCGTTTTTATGTTGTTCTCTTTACCTGAATGCTGAAAAAACTGATTCTGGAGGATTAACAATAAGCTCAAATTGTATCTTTCTTCAGTTTAAATCTTTACAATGTCAACACTATGATAAAAATGTTACGGAGAGCGCTTTTACTACTTTGGAGCTTCAATTTATTTAAACATAAAACTTCACAAGCTTCATTATCTTTGTTGTTGTTATTCTAGATACATTTAACTTTATATCTATCTACATAAACATTTCCTTTAGTCTATAAAGTACTTAACAGACTTAAAAATATTTTTTTCAAACGCAGTATAGTATACATATATACTTAATTTGTAAAAGGTTATAAGTATATTCAGATATTTTAAAATAAATAGCCTAGAAAAGACTAAACCTTCAAAACAACTTTAAATCTCTTTTATTCAATGCGTTTCAAATTAATCCCATTGTTATAACCTAACTAGGGCCGCACAAGCGGGTGGAGCTGAGCGATCTCAAACTCGCGTGCTTAAACTAAAAAGCAAAGCAATCAAAACAACGGTTCTTAACAAATGTAACAGATTAATAAAAAAATTAATATAAAAAAAAAGATAAATATTTCAAAGAGCGCGTGACGCAATCGCTAGTTTGTCAGTCTGCTCTCAGTGCAACATATTGACTTTTGAAATTTTCAAAATTTTTTTAATGATATTTGCAAATTCCGGCGCTTGTCGATTTTGCCCAAGATTTACGCCCGACTATTCTGCTGTAAGTGGATCGAAAACTTGCAGTTCCTCGTAAGACTTAAAATATACAACATAAGAGTGACGTCGTTCACATGCAATAAACACATCATTCATCAACACAACATCGTCAGGAGATAGTTCTTTAATTTTATAGTTAGTTAGGTTGCCAAAGTATATGTCAGGATAGTGTTTCTTTAGATCAGAATTGTTTGCACCGGGATCTATCACATACAAATTGAGTAATTTTCTCTATGTAATTTGCGAAAATATCTAACGTATCTTCTACTACAAATGACTACATTCCCAGCGTTTCTAAGTAATTCCGACCGTCCTCCAATGACTTGACGATGACTCTCAAAAATTTTATCTGCCAATCTCTGTGGCAGGATTCTTGCGAGCGGTTGCACTTCTTGTTCGACATTGAATACCTGACCAGTGTATTGATATTGTCCAGTACCATTGCCTGCTCTTAGCTGGAACACGCGTAAGATTGGATGGACTCTAGCTATCAACATCTCTTCAATGTCTGTCAATTCTTGCAGCTGAGGTGGCAGTTCTCCTGGATCCATTGAATTTGCAGCCGTAAACATTTGCGACGTCCTCGAGCTGCGACACGAATTGCACAAGTACGTTGCGCTCTCGATTTCGTCTTTAAGTTCTTGTCTTGAGCATTTTGGACACATAAATAAATTAAGCTTGCAAAGGTCGTGTACGAATTTAGCCTTGAACGTTTGTATTGCTCGGTCGTTTGCTTGCAGCGGTAAATTTGACATTACGTTAGTTCTCGAACGACACATTATGTCTGCTTCTCGGGTAACGTAAATGGGTACTTGTCGCGCGGCACGTCGCGGCATTGTTTTGTTTCTATTAATAAAAATTAAAAAATAACTTATAATAAATTTGTTAATAAAACTTTAAATTTAATTAAATTAATTCGAATAATAAGAAAGAAGAAAAAATACTTTGATGCTCAACTTGTTCTAAAGTGAATGCGCTACTTTCGTTGGTGTTCAACACGTGCGCGTGAGTCAAAAATCACTGAGCGATCTCACTTTTCAATTTTTTAATTATTTTAACAACAAAATATAACGGTGATTCAGCAATTCGGCCATTTGTCATTTACCAGATTTATTATGTCACGTTGACAGAAAGTTCTACAAGAAACATTATAAAACAAACACAAAATATTATTTTTAAAAAAATCCAAATTATTTATATTTTACCGTGATAACAAAAATATTATAATTTATTGAATATTTTATGAAGGTTAGTGGAACGATATTTAAATTCGGCAATAAATTCTGCTGTCTATAATTGGATTTTTATGGTGTAAATACATAGAATACGCATTAGAGAGAATTAATAATTTTTGACATGTGTTACGAAATGTTACATGAACCTAGGATCCGCCAACCGTGCGCGGCGGGAGTTGAGCTGAGTCCCTCTGTTTTCATCTGAATAGCTACAGAAAATATCGATTTATTAGACTAACTGTCACCTTCTAGCTCAGCACATTGCTCGCACGCGCAGGGCAGCTCTAATGTATTGTCTATGGCAGGAGTGATTTTTCTTGATAACTTTTGAATGGCAAAACATTTTTTCAGTCTGTTTTCGCCATAACATCCGCGTTCGGCTCCAACATACATGAGAAAATTTTTAGCTAATTACCTCGTCATATTCTGGAAACAACTAAACACAAAAAAAGGTCTCTCAAACGGTTAAGAGCTTCGCTTACGCTCAGCTCAATTAACCTCTTAACCAAATTTTAATTCAAAGGTCTGTTTAAAATTTAGTGCTTGAAAAGTCCGCTCCGTGCTCCGTATTGTACCTCCCGCCCCAGGGCCCGAATAAGTTCTATTACAAATGAAAATGTATTACTTTAAGCCTTAGTTTTTCATCAGTAAAGAGATGATGATCTTTCTCTGCCTTTCATCCGCATATCCTTTGATGAGCACAGAGGTTCAATTCTTGTTTTATTGTACGCGAGTTGCAACGGAATTCTTGATCTTTATTTCTCTTATTAAATCAGATTTAATATCTCTGATAGAGGAAGTGCTGCTGTTGTAACTGGTGGTGGAACTTACGACTGAACTTACGACCGAGCTGAGCTGACTGAGAATTTTTTTTAATATAAATATATAAACAAATATATTTAGATATTTAATAATATGTTATGTATATTAAATGTAGGCTTCTTTGCATTAAATATTTTCTATTCTATCAAATTCAAGGTTCTAGTAATGACGTAAAAGGTCTGTCCCGTATCTAATGTAATAATCTAAAAGTACTGTAACTGGACAGGAAACTAATTAAAACCTTTTATTATATAATTTATACATAAATGGTATAATTAATACATTAATGTATTAATCCTTTAAAACACCTTTTGTTTAATTGCAAGCCATAATTTGTATAATTTTACAGTACATCAAATTTAACTACTGCGGAACTCAACAGTTACGAAACCGCACTGACTCATTTATGAATGTTAAAACTTTACTGAAAGATAATAATAATGACGTAAAAGTTTTCCTTAATTTGTTGATTAAACACACAATTGGGGCTATTCTGCATCAGATTATCTGTTATAAGTGAAAGTGGAACTTATATAACAATTAAAAATAACCGATGGGGTTATTAGAATTACGAATAGCAGTCAAACATGTCGCTAAAACGTACAATATAATGCCCTTCTGATTAGTCCTGTGCAATATCTATGCATTACATTTCGACGCCTGTCACAATTATTATAGCAAAGTTATGTTATAAAGAATTGCTAAAATAAAAAAATATTTATTAATGTATGGGACTTTTTTCACTTTTTGACCATTTAATCAAAATCTACAATCACGAATGTCACCAAAGAACTGCTAAACGAGTGAGACACTTTCTTGAATGCATATGCAAAATTTTAAAGCTCTAGCTTAAATGGCTTAGGAGGAGTAGGGGAACATCGAAACACACTTTTGACCAGTAAGAGCTTCGCTTCGCTCAGCTCAATAATAAACATTTAATACAAAGTTATGTAAACAATTGCTTCAAAGGCCGGAAGGGTGTTGAATTTGAATAGTCAATTTATACGAGCCCTTTTAATGTAAATCGTGAATTCTTGGTTTTGCTAAACCTTTAAAGAATGGATACCGATTGTCTTTAAAGAAAATTAATAATTGTGGTTCATATTATTAGCTACAAAATGAGTTACGTAGTAAAGCATTTATTGTTTACTTCATGTGACTTACACATTTAAACGAAGATCCGTCTATATTCATGGAAGAATTTATATAAAGTGTAGTATAAATTGAAATTATAAATTCTCAACAACGCTGTCAGTCAATTCTAGAAAAGTGTGAAGTGAGAAAGATCCAAGTACCCAGCAACAACTATACAGTACTTTCAATATATATTTTTATGACAGTGAATATTATGTTACAACCTAACTTTTGAAATCAGTATCAACTTTGAGGTTAATATAAATATTCATTAACTGAGGTTATGCATTATTAATTTTAGATTTTATATTTGACCCCAATTAACATTTTTCGAACAACTGATAGAATTAAGTTATTAAAAGTAAGACTTTGATAGCTCGAAGATATCAATAATGGAAGTTTTAAATGAATTCGAAGTTGTAAATGAATTGGTAAATCAGTTGCTGTGAATTTCCCGGTGTTATGTAAATCTTATCATAACTTAACATTTCTCTAGAATTGCTCAGAAATTTATTTGCCTTTCAAAAGGTTTCAATACGGGTTTCATTAAAATATAATATAATAAAAAAACATAAAATAGTTTGAGTTCGGGATGCTTTCTTGAGAATTTTACTATTAATTATTATGAACCAGAATTTATACATTTATCTCTAAAATAATAAATGCATTGTATAGAAATTTTAAATTTAGAAATTATAAATAGAATCTTGGATTTGATTGTTGCCTGTGAAACATACATTTACAAGTTAAATATAACTAGGGGCGCCAACAGGCACTCAATTTCGATTCGCTGCGCTCGCGAAATCTCGGGTGCCGTTTGCACATTGAGCGAAGCGAGCCCAGTCTAATGTCTCATCGTTTCCAATTGACTTCAAGGGGATATCAGGTTTTGAACATGCATTTAAAAAAAAAAAATGATATATTTTTTTAAACCATCACCTAATCTATTGTGTCTATTTGATTGCAAAATTTTATAATTTTCCGTCAACTAGTTTTCGAGCCTATTCGTGACAAAGAATGTGAAAGTCTTTAATAGAACGCTCCGCTCGCTACGCTCACTTCGGTCAATAATACATACCATAATAATTAAAATTATATTTTGGGAAACGTAAATAGTGATTACATAAATTACATAATACTAAACATAATATATTAAGATACATATATATTGAAATAAACAAAATATACTTTGTAAAACCCAGAATACCAATTCGATTTGTATTATATTATATTACATTATTATAAGTGTTACAAACAAAGATACTTTGATGAACTTCCATTAAAATTTTTAATTTATTGAATAAATTTACAACGTAATAATACCTTTTCATGTTTTTTCACTTTAGATCTTTTTTATAAAGGCGCTTTGATTTCATCTGTAAATCAAAGCGCCTTTATTCATCATCAGATGTCATTTTATTTTGCACAATACTTATTATTTATATTGAGTTTTATATTTAATATAAAGGCATTTTAAATTGGAAAGAAAAAATCTTTTGTGTAAACTACAATGAGATGCTAATCGTCGTATTTCATATTTATACATATTATAATGGATAATCTGTAAGCTGAATATTTTACTACTGAAAGTTATTTCTACGTAAGAAATATCTTAGCCTACAGATACAGACCCTTATTTTATTTAATTGTTAATAATTATTTAATAAATGTTCAACCCTTTAACAGCAGAACAAACAAAAAAAAATATTGATTCGAATTTAAAAATTTTTGCACGTACGTTAATGAATTAAATTTTCGTTTAAAATAGTTTAAAAAACCATAATATTCTCCACAAAAGTTACATATTATTAATTTGTAATTGAAATTTGATCTACAAAATAATTCTTAAAATAAAAAAGGCTTTGTAGGTTGAATTTGAAATTGAATCGTCCCGAATATTTATATGTGATAAATTATAATTTGTGAAAATTATTACTTCTTATGAATATAAATTCACTCATAACTAATTATATAATGTAGTGTTCTTTCTTCTGACATTGGATTTTAAGTAAATAACATGGAAAAGTAAATGACTTTATATACATAGATCTACGCGATATTGATATCGCAACGTGATCGTCTCTTCTAAAATGAAAGTTGAGTGTTGGTTATTGTTTGGGTTTGATTCGTAAAATAAATATTAGCCCGTATTGAGGTAGCAATAACAGTCTTCTCCTGCATAACGCTCTAGACATCAACAATACATCAATGCCTTGGTTTGAGTAAAAAAGAATTTTAAAATTTGTTTCCTAATTTGAATTTTACTACTTATTACCGGCATTTTTTGACAAAACTTTTATATTATCATATCATATATTATAGTTACAACTAATGAAGTTATTTCTTTTGGAAGTTCAATCATATTTACATTTAATGATAGGTTAAGTTGTCAATAGTAATTAATCGTTATTCACATATTGGTACCCTTTTATTAATCTTCAGAACTCAGATTTACTAACCACTACTTTAAAAAGCCATCTGAATTTATACCAACGACGAGAGCTAAATGAGTTAAAAGTATGCAAGGAGTTTTTTGTCGGTTCTTATTACCGGAACTACTTCCACGGAACCGGGCGTCGAGTGTGTAATGTATGGGACATGTTACCAAAGATACTATGACTTTTACGCGGTGGATTTATGACTAAGTTGGATGAGAAGCAAATAGCAATAATGGTTTATGCAAATTATCATTACTAAAATAATTTCCTCCTTCTTTAAAGTTATGAAATTTTCATTGCAAATTTACAAACTCGATTAAAACTTTTAGTGCAGTTTGATGATACGTAATAAATCGATATCAAATAAATTTGTTTTTGAAGAGTTACGAGTCGTGCATATCAATGAAATAGAATATAAATAAGTTTGTTACTTGAAAGTCATATAGTTTATTGATTCTAGTATCAAGTAGAGCAACACATCGTACAATGAATAGCTTGTTTGGATTTTTTTAAGTATAGTTTTTATTTTATAAAAACTTCTTTTACCTTTTGCAGGTATGTCGAATGAAAAATATTTGGCGCACAAGTTCAATGTATCAAATAATTAATATACATATATCTGAACTAATGGGAACTAAGTCTCACTAAATCAAACGTTACCAAATCAATGAAAATGTAATCAAATAATCAACCACACTTAATTTGGCAAATCAATATACATTTTTATTATATATATAATTCTTATGCTAACAAAATACTTTTTCAAATATAAAACCACTTTATAGTTGATTTAAAAATCTCAATTACTTTTTTGATTATACTTGGTAGGAATGAATCATGATATAATTTCATGTCGAAACGCAATGAAATATCACACGCGTTGTAATTAGCTCAGTAAGTGCATACATACATCATTACGTGTATGTGAGATAATTACTAATGTAATGGAAATAACAAATATACACATATGATAAATCTTCAAAAGTGGTAATTAGAAAATTAGTAGGTTTTGAATCCCTTCAAGGTCTTTATACAACTGAACTCAAATCAGGATGACAGCGCGGAGTGAACTTAACAAGTTGGACAAAGTCGTGCAAAATATGTGAGTGCAGTATAAACATCCTATAATAGTAAACGTGAGACAGGAAATATGATCACATTTGTATTTTAGTACACATTTTACATTAGAATTTTTAAGATGTGCTTATATTTTATAAATATTTTATCACATCATACACCAGCCTTATATCATGTAACTTTCAGCGTTATAATAGACAAATGTAAACAAGTCGTTCTGTTTACTAAGTCCTATTCACGTAAGACACGGATATCTCAGACTGTACAGACTGTATTTATATATATTTGAGCTATTTTAACATTAGAGATACTTTTAAATATTGTAACGTGAGGAGATAAATCAACGTCTTCGGTATGTGAATAAAACAAAGAAAAAACTATATGAATAAGAATAGTTCTCTTTTATCTTGTTTCCAGTTCTAACATAAAGAAAAGTATATAGGTTTGAAGCGGTTAGGTTTGTTTCTAGTTATCCAAATGTATACCTAAAGAACAAGCTATAAAAGATAATTTACAATACCTTTTATTTTAATTTCAGGATATACGCTAGAGGATTTAATTTCAAATATTTCTGAGATGAAGATTCAGCAATATTTTTTTTGTAGTTAAACGATTAGTAGAAGACGCAAAAGTTTAAAACAAAGCAATAAACCGCACATCCCCCTCTGGAGAATGCGGGAAGGATATGATGTCTCTCACCCGCTCCTCCTATACTTAGTTCTTTGAACTTTCTCCTATTAGTAACATAAATTTGTTCTTGTTTTATATTGTTATACATAATTGTCATAAGTCTTAAAATATAGAAAATATTTAACTTTACTTAAAATATAGAAGAAATCTATTGGAGGTCTGAATCAATAAACTTGCAGACATAAGGTTCATTATTTTATATATAGTATAAAACCAGGTGCCCTGACACAAACGAACACTAATATACAGTGTGGTGTAGATGTGTGTGTGTACGTTCAACGAGCTCTGACTTCTATATAGGACTCAGGACGAGCTTAATATAGAGAACAGCTAATCGACCGTCTGTAGTGACTCCTTTGTATACCTTTATCAATATAAACATATTGTCGCCTTATCACAAGCGTATCATAGTTGTATTTAAAGATTATTATTAATATGTCTAAAAATAAATATACAATGGATAAACTTACAATTTACTGGACAAGAAACTTACAAGCTTGTTATAACTTTTAACTTTAATTAATATTATTGCATTATTCTGTTAATAACTTGAAAGTTACTTTACTTGAAGCTATAAGGGTATAAACTTCATAATTTAAAATTCATTTTACCGAATCTATTATATAAAAGAGTTTTATTAATATATATCTTATAAACATGTATATAATTATATCTTTCTGTTCCTGCACTTATTATAATTATTTAGAGTAGACGCAATATATCATTATAATCATCCACATTTACTCATAAATGCCAAGATGTAATATGTATTTAAGATATTCTAAAAGGTAATATTTTATATTGTTATTGTAAGAACTTGATGTTTTTGTTTGCCGTTTAAATTAGTAAATAAATAAATAAGTATTGTACAAATAGTGCGATGGCCGTGCATTGGGACCAGTCACTACAACACTACGAAGAGCATTATAACATTATTATAATGCAGTGTTTTACACAAATGTGTATGGAATCGCTAGTTCTTTGAAAACAATACAAATATATATACAACATATAAAATAAGAAAGAATACTTAAACGAAAAAGTACAAACATTTAAAACAGCAATGAAACTTGTTATATATATGATAAACAAAAAATAATTTAAACGAAGATATTTGAATTACTTTTCAATACTTTAGACGATAAAAAGCGAGGAAACTTAAATGAAAACGTAGATAAGTTAGAGTTACACAAGATTGTGTTTAGAAAGTTGCTTTAAAAAATAAAACAACCCAGAAGGCGTAGTAGAAGAAAGTTTCATTTATTTTTATTTAGTTTCTATTTCAAATTACTCCTACACTTTAAAATTAATTAACAAACGAATTATAATTATTATCCATTTTTTAAGTAATATAAAATATATTTTTTTACAATTTTTTTAGAAAAAAAGTAATTAGTCTCTCTTAAATCTTTAGAAAGTAGATGGAATAAGGATACTCAGGAAGGAAGTAGCTATGCCGGTAATGAACCGTTTATTGCTATAAGAAACTGTATTTTTGCTTTTTTAAATGCCTCTTCTTCTCAACGATTAAACATTTTTCAGAAACTGCAACAAAATAAAAATATCGTTCAGAATCTTATCAGAACTTTTAAATCAAAATATAAGTATCTAATTGCTATTAGAATTGCTAATCGCTTTATAAATTAATGATTGTAGTCATAACAGAAAGTTTATATAATTGTAAATAAAAATATGATAAACGAGAATTTTTACAATTATACTGTTATAACAATTTACAATTATACTGTTATATAATTTATACCTTGTTGTATTGTGGTCACGTTTGACTACGATAAGAAACAAAAAGGCCAAAAAAATATTTTTACTTTTATCAATTATCTTAAATTATGTACCAAAGTTGTTGATAGTCGTACGTTGCTAAAGTTCATGAAATGTGCTATTAATAAGAGATAATGGAATGGAAGCCTCCAATCTCTTTCATTTCAGTCCAATGACGTCGATATCAAGTTATAATCAGTAATATGTGGTTTTACTAACAACTGGATAGACTCAACCCATGTATGAGAGATGTCATTCGATAACTTATCTTGTTATTCTACATTAGTTTATTATATTAGTTAGTTCTATCTTTATATCAAATTAATTTAATTTTAAGGATACTTAATATATTAGTCAAGTTATGTAACCAATATATTCGAAGTATGTCCTTAGAATCTTCAATTGATTACAATATGTTTACAAAGATCAGGTTATTTATAAGAAGACATTTAATACGTATGCATGTTATGATCCATTAATACACTAATAATTAATAAAAGCTGAATAGACGTAGATTGACTTTTCAAATAATATTCCATTTCATATTAATCTTATCAAGAATTTTGAACAGTAATAAGAAAAATCAGTCATATTGTTATAAAAGATGTAGCAAAGTTAAATTACGATGTTATCTCACATAAAATATATATATAGCTGGCGAAGACGTTTTCAATGCTTGCTTTTGTATTGACGGATCCCGGTCTTGATTTCCGTGTATGACAACTTATCTTTTCACAGCTCTTAAAAACACCTGCTCATTTATAAATCAATTCTTTGATATCTAATCCTTTAAACCTCAGAGACGCAGTATGGAGAGTCAAGCTACACGTGTCTATAACAAAAATAGGGCCTATGCCCAGTAACACAACATCTAAAAGAATTTTGCTATTAATTGAGCGAAGCGAACGAAGTGAGCGGAGCGTTTTACTGGAGACTTTTTACATTCTTTGTCACGAATTGGCTCGAAAACTACTTGACGGAAAATTATGAAACTTTGCAATCAAAAAGACACACATTAGGTGATGGTTCTTATAAAAAAAAAATTAAAAATGTCCTCAAAAAAAATTTTTTTTTTAAATATCATGTCAAAAAAATGATATCCCATTGAAGTCAATGGGAAACGATGAGTCAATACACTGGGCTCGCTTCGCTCAATATGCAAACGGGACCCAAGATTTCGCGAGCGTAGCGAGTCGAAATTGAGGGTTTGTTGGCGCTCCTAGTAATAGTATAATAATTAGCGTTACTTACGAGTAGGAAACATTTACTTAGTTTTGTTTTATCTGATAATTCAACTTCGATATAAGTTATCAATAAGTATATCATAAGATTTTTTTAATTAGCTTAAACCCGTTTCTACGAAAACATGAGCTTATTTTTTCGTAGACACCTGTTGACCTCACACAAGCTTCGGCTCACTTCAGCTCAATTGTCGATGAGTAGATTTTAATATTATAACAAATAAATGTTATAAGGACATTACACACCACCCTTGTATCACAAAACTTTCAATCTTATAATAAACAATGCTTCATTCAAACGGAAATAAGTCGTTCTGTTGATATAAATCGTATTCACATGGGAAAGAAACGGAAATGTAACAGACGGCTTCACGACTTTATTTATACTCGTATATATTTTTGCTATACTTTAACATTGAAGGTACTTTTAAATATTGTGACGTGAGAAGGAAATCAACCTTTTGGATATGTCAGTGATTGTTATTAAAATCATATTTTTCACTATTCTTTGTGAATCTTTATTTAAAAAGTAACCTTTGAAGATAATATTTTGACATGGTTTATTTATATAATATTCAATTGAGTTGTGAGCTTTGTTTATGGATGCATAAATACGTTACACTTTTAATGAATATCCTATATAAATGTCATATAGTATATTATATGCACGTAAGCGTATCACTTAATATCAGTTATTTTTTTGTTTAAAACAGATCCAGACTATTGCAAGTAATGGTTTCATATAAGACAACTAGTTCATCATATTTATACTTGTACAATCACTATCGTTCTTAAAATTCTACAGGTTCTTTGTAAGTTACTGGTCGTACCACAAAAGCCATATATCCTAGCCGTTATAAATAACTCGTATCAGAAACACTGATTTATAAGGGTCGAAAAATTGTTTTATCTCGTGGTGATGTATCAATTATTATACACTTTGTTTCAATGTACGTATTTTTTTTGTTTTATGTTATTTTTCTTGTCAGGAATTCTCAACTTGGAAATCACTTTTTTGAACTTTTCGTAACTAATAATGAATTATTTGATCATATTCTAATATTCTAATATTCTTATATTTGCACTTTTATGGTAGATAAATATAAAATACGATGATGATATTACTCATAAGATTTTTTTTTCTATTTTTTTTTATACTTTCTGTTTTAATACATGACTACATTCCACCTTATGGAAAGTGAAAATGTAGTCTTAGATGGTCAAGCGCATTAAATTAGTAACCTATTCACTCTTCTCTTGAAGACGCCTACATTGTATTCGGACGGAAAAACCGACGCAGGCAAACTGTTCCAGTCCTTCGCTGTACGAATTAAAAAAGAAGAAGCAAAGTACTTCGTTCCGACAGGGGGAATGTCCACAACGTAAGGATCGATACCTGCCGTGCGTCGGGACGTCCTGTGATGGAAGGGGGACGGAGGAATTAAGTAGTGTAATTCCAGCGCACACTCACCAAAATGTATCCTATAGAATACTGAGAGGCTAGCAATTCTACGCCTGTGTTCAAGGCTGTGGAGGTTGGCTTCTACCAGTTCGGGATCGCCTATAAGCCTCTTTGCTCGCCACTCCATTGAGTCCAGAACCGCAAGATGAGACTTTGCGGCACCAGCGAATATGTGACCACAGTACTCCACACACGACCGGATCTGTGCTTTGTATAATACAAGAAGCTGTCCCGGTGTAAAGTACTGACGGACCTTCGCATGAACGACGAGCTTCCCTGCAGCTGCTCTTGCTCTGGACTCAATACACCGACCAAAGTTGAGGTTCGAGGAAATCTCTAAGCCTAACAACTGTAGCCGGTCACTGTATTCCAAAGATACACTCTGGAAAGTAGGAAAAATGTATATTTTATAACCACTTAAAACAAATTACAATTCAGCTATACAGTAAAACTTGAAGTGGTCTGTTAGTGCATTCCTTGATTATACAGTTGTAATGAAAATCGAATAAAAAGCTGATTCTATTGTGAAAAAAAAAAGAAAATAAATTGGGTGAAAGGTCCACCACATCATAAAAGTCCGGACTGTCAGTTTAAAAAACCTGATAAGATAAAATATTTACAATAACTACAAGTTATAGATACAATATTTTTAGACCAAATATATTTCGCAACCACATCGTGCATATTTATATATATTTGATAGATAAGTGAAAATTATTCGAAATTGAAACTGCAATATACCGTTTAGTTGCCGTAATAGTCATTTTCACAGTGAAGTCTATTCAGTTGACCATAAATGTAACATATTGCATTCAGAATTGTAACGAGACAGGACATTCACAACAACTTGCTTCCGTTATATTGATGACATTTAGTGGATATGAGACACTGCTTCTGATATACTGTAGAGTAAAATGATATGAAATATTAATACATTATACTATGGTAAAAACTGACTGTTTTATTATTTTTTATTCATGAGTAAAGTTTTATGGAGTGAATATAAACCACACAATATTTAAGTTTTCAGTTCACAAAGTTTTATTTTCTTTCAAAGCAACAAAGAAATCAAATACTTTATTTTGAAATAATCTTGCTACGATTTTATTCTAAGTCATCTCATTTTATAACTGCACGTAATTACAAATAATGAGGTTTATTATCGATATAATTTTAGTCAAAGTAATTACAAGAAAGACTAATACGAAATTAATAGTAAAAATTTTCAGAAAAGTATTCAATTTTTTACAAAGAGTATCTTACATTTCAGTCAGTCCTTTTTTATCAAAAGTTTTTTAATCACAGTTTAAAATACAAAAGTGACTACTGTCTGAAATTTAAATTTGATTTATAGTTTATTCAACAGCCCATATTTTACTTCAACGGCACCATACACTCCGACACCATAATTTACATGTTTCTTACTTTATATATAAAATATAAAAAAAAAGAAAATTTGATCTAAAATTAGAGATATAAGGATGAAAATAAAAGAGACTTGTTCTTCAGAGTATTTCCTCATTTTTTTTGTAAAAAATAAAGTATCATTCTGATTTTCTTTGACTTTGAAGATAACAGAGATTTCAAAGTCAGTAAAACATATTATTCTTCGTCTGCAATTTTAGTTACAGCTTTTTGCCAAACCATATCAACGTTGGGATCGATTTAATTTTAGTTTATAATTTAAGATGGAAAATATTATTTATTTTGATATAAAAATAATACAAGGACACAGACATCGATCAATTATAGATTTATTATATATATAAATAACAAAAAGAAAAGTGCAGTACGCAAGTTACAGGAAGTCAGGTATTTGGGAATACCAGATCTGTCACCATACAATCTTAAAATCTTAATACTAAATAAAAGTACATTTGAACAAATAATATAAATAAACATTAATAATATTATTATTATGTAGATGTGAAACGAAATCGGAATGAAAAGCTCCTAAGCAAAATATGTAGATTCACCAAAATGGTCCTTTTCAGGCAACTTTGCTAGTTTAAATTGAATCACCGTCGCCGTCTTATAATGGAACAAGTCACCTCGATGCAGCGAAATTGAAGCACTTTTCAGACAACACTTTTACACTGCAGATATAAAATAAAATTTTAACTTAAAATAATGGAACTAGATATATATTTATAAACTGTTATAACTTGGCATTAAATAGAAATATACCTTCATTAAGTGCCACCTATTTTTGACTAACAAGTAATATCTACCTACATGTAGAAAAGAATATATCGAAAGAAAATTATCAACACTTGTTACTATATATCTTCAGTAAGAGCATACTAATAGTTTTATATCTACAGCTGACTATATTTTCTCTTTTAATCCAACTCTAGTCATAAACCAACAACATATAACACTTTATGTTTGTTATTTTGCAAATTAAGAAACTGCCATACCAACTTATAGATTTGTTTTAAATTCTTAGTATTCAAAGATTCTAAGATAAAGTTACTTTATTTTCTTTTCTAAGAAGAAATTATTTGTACCTATTGTATAATCTTATGATTGTTTAGTTTATGAATACAACATAGAATATTGTTTAATGTGAGATAATTTGCTTAGCTTTTCTGTATTGGACATTTTATGAATGTTTCTTTTTCATTAAGCTTCCACACAATATCGTAGGTCGATCGTAAATTAAAGAAAATCTCTTCCACGTGCTGTAACAAAGTAATTGTATTATTTGATAAGTAATGGTGTTTAAGTGAAATGTGTAATAGGGTCGCTGTCTTAATAGATACTTAGATATATTTATATACATTAAGGTTATCACGAACAATGTTTCCATATTATTGAATTAATATACAATAAGAGTTTTTTTACCAAATTCATTATCTTCCTACAACAGACAAAGTAAAAAAATTTTTACTAACATGTGAATCTGTAAGGGTTCAGAGACAAACACAACATTGGTGGGTACGAAAAATATTTTTTTAGATTTTGTTCAGCTCTCTTATGAGCATTGGTATTTATTTTTAGTTTACATGTTTTGAATAACAAAATAAATATATATTTTTAATGTGAAGAATTTAATTGCTATAGTAATATGAAACTAAAGTTTTTGTCATTTTATGATCTCCATCCAATGCTTGTGCTTGTCTTTTTAATTATCTTTTGTATATAAAGATAAATAAGAAATACATGATATATGAATATTAAATATTAATATTTTAGTTCACATAGTAATTTTGTGTGTAAAATTTTGTATTAAAGGATTTTTTTAAAGTGTTAATATTTTGTAACTCTGTATCTTCTCAACTTGTCTTTAAAAATAAAACGTTAATTTAATATTTTTATACTCATAATTTGTTTGTGTATTTTTGTTATAGTAGGTATGTATTGTGTCAAAACATTCAATAATTTTCAATTCTAATTTTTATGTTGCAGCCATTTTTAAAAGCCAAAGAAACTGAAATTTAAAGTATTTTAAAAACTTATCCATGTGTTTGTTAAATCATATTTTTGTATTAATATTCTCAGCGAAGGACGAATTTCAGTAAAAACAGTAATTTACCAAATCCAAACTTCTCAAAAATACTTTAGATTCATTTATTTATCAAAATTATAAAAGTTTAAGCTTTCAATTAATATTATTATAATATTAAAACTGTAAAGATAATTAAACATATCCTCTCGTTAATTAATACCAACAAAATATTTTATTTCTCCGGAGGATAAAAACTCGAAACGATTATCAACTTTGCAGAGTTCATTTTGTTGCCTTTAGGGGTAACATTTTATATTTCAATGTATTTGGGACTTAACCATTTGGGAGACCTTTTTTGTGTTTAGTTGTCTCCAGAATACGACGAGATAATTAGCTAAAAATTTTCACATGTATGTTTGAGCCGAAAGCGGATGCTATAGCGAAAACAGATTGAAAAAATGTTTAGTAGTCCAGGCATATTAGGGGTTTCACCTCGGAATGAGAGATAGTCGGCTATAAACTTGTATAAACCTTTATTTCAACACCCTAAAACTTGTCTCAAAACCTACTTATCGTATGGCGCCTGCGTCTATAGATAATCCAAGGTCAAAGGTCAAAAAATCGATTTTTTACACATTTATTGCAAATATCTCGTTTCCTATGAGTTTTATGCTATTTATAAGTATAATAAATATTGTAGAGGATTAAATTCTCTACAACTTTTGTTTAAACATTTTTTTTATATCTTCAACCATTTTCGAGATAGAGGGCAGAGCGCGCGCAGTGTTTATCTATATACAGTATCTTTCGATGTCAACCTGTAGTCCCGATTAAAAACACGCCGTTTAAAGTTGTTAAATTATTAATAAATACATAATTATAAATGATTCGCATTTTTTGTTAACTATTTACATTATCATTAATCATTTTTTTTCAATAATTATGTGCTTATTCATTTAATAACCCTTACCTGCACGTGAAATTATAAAATTATTAAGGAAAATACTTTAATTATTTCTTAATTCTAATTTTATTTATACTAATTACTTCCCAACTAAATAAGAAGAAAATAATTAAATTTTTAATTAATGTTTTTATTGAAAAATACCGTTTCATACATTTATGAACGTTAAAAAAATAGAATAATAATAAGAACTACAAGTTCTAATTTTAATTTTCTTCTTCTTCATCATCATCATCGTCTTCCAATGGCTGTAATATTTCAAATTCCACTGCGTTCTCGTCTTCAACGACATTTGTCTCCAGTTCTTCCAAGATTTCGGGATCAAAAGTTTTAGGGTGTTGAAATAAAGGTTTATACAAGTTTATAGCCGACTATCTCTCATTCCGAGATTCTTGCCCTTATATGACTAATATGCCTGGACTATAGCCCTTCAAAAGTTATCAAGAAAAGAAGAAAGATGAGGGGCTCAGCTCAACACCCGCCGTGCACGGTTGGCGGATCCTAGTTTAAAATTGGTTTAATTAAATATTTATAATCATTAAATAATACGTTTATACAATACAGGTAAAATTATGTAATTTAAATAATATTTTTATCAAATATAATTTAATAGATATATAGATTAATTCTTCCTGGACTGTCTCTTATAGTTTAACTATTCCTTGCTACACTCGATACAAATAATTAACTTAAGGCTCTAAGGGAATGATAAACAAACTATAACCGTATATCTATAAATAATTTAATGTCGTAATGTGATAGTTTTGACAAAATATATTCTGAAAATTAATTGTGAGTAAATGATCAAGTGAACTGTAAATTGTGGACGGTTTTAATATTTTACCCACTATGTTAGATAAGTATAGTTAGTTATATAATTGTCTCAAATGCGATTATAAGTGAGACATGACAAAGATATCTTGTATCAAAGAAAGTCTTCACCTCTAACCGTTGTTTGTAAATTGTGAACGACCGATGTGGTGTAATGATGCTATTAATGTTATAAAGCCTTAAGTATAACAAGACTGTACGTGTTATATTGATCTCTCTTGTCGATATTTGAAATTATTAAGGCTCAAATATAATTATCAATTTATTAAAGATTTTATATTCGGTTTTCTAATTCATAGCATATAAACATTAACGTAATGGGATGGAAGAACTAGATAGCTGACTAAAAAAAATCATTTACTTTTATAACTACTTCATACATTTCATTATAAACAGATCATTAGTTTTATTTTGATTTCTTCTATCGTGGTACTTAATTTAGGTTTTCTTATTTATATTTTTATTTACTTTTATTGAAAACTAAATTTGTAAATAAAAAATACCAGTATTTCTATTAAAAAATTTAAAAGTAAGAAACTATTAATAAGCCGGTAATATCTTTGATCTTTTCATAACTTTCCAGTACTTTCAAACAACTTACACTGAGCTTTGGGACACATATAATCCTCTTGAAGCAGTTGACTGTTTCTCTAGACAAGACACACGAGATCACATATAATATAGTTTTTACAAAAAATAAAATAATAATATACATTATAATATATATTTATTATTGTGACTTTAATAACATGTGTATTTGTTACATAAATGTTATGTAAAATGTCATGTTTCTTAATAACATATTGTAGTTATAAAAGCGCATAAAGGCTATTTCAACATTATTAGCTGTCAGTTTGATATTTTATGCTAATATTATGATAATATTAAAAAACATATATACTTAATGTTAGTTAGTTTTTATATACACGTATGTAAGTCCAACAAAGTAATGTATGAAGCGAGGTATGTAAAAGATGTTATTTATTTGAGGTTTGCATTATCAACTTAGTATCAGTAACTAAATACTCACTTCATTCGAGGCTTTATAAAAATACGTAAATATAAACGCTTACCCAAGTTAGTTTTAACTCAGTATATATTTTAAGCTCATGTTTGCAACCGCACGGTTTACTTTGAATGTATGTACATAAATTTAACTCACTGTAAGAGATTATGTCATAGCAATTTAACTTCGATTCGTTGGGTTAAAGCCGTTCTATGAATCCAAGAATTTATCACCATTTTGTATTACAATTTATATTTAATACAAAGTTGGAAATAAGCTTTTTATTGTATTTATTGTAAGCTTTTTAAATATTTTTCTAAGTTACAATATTACATTGTAACAAACAAGAAAGGCTATACGATTTATAATAATGTATTTTCTTTCGAAGTTACCTTATTCATCAAAATTATAAGCCGAAACCTCATTTTCTTTAACTAATTAAGTATCAATCACAATCACAATCGAATATCTTACTTTATAATAAAGTAATATTTAATTCATAAAGATAAGTTGTTCCAATTGTTGTCACTGTCAGAGATTAATGCGATATCTCGCAGTTGTTAATGAAACACAAACACATCTCCCGCTTTTGTTAATCTTAAATGTTTTCGTTTTTCCTCTCTACACCTTAATTTGAAAACAAATTTATCAAGTTTTATCTTTCGCTTTTTTCTTTTCTTTGATAATATAACAAATTGTTTAGAATTATACTATTTATTTTTTGTTGTTGGCACTTGCGAGGCGATTTTACATTTCGAAATGCATACAAATCACACGCATGCATAATTGCTGGTGTCTGCTCTACCAGTAAGCAGACTACCAGCTATTATAAATTGTTTAAATTACTTAATCAGCCTCTCCGTACCCTTGAAACAATGGTGTGTAACTGTATTTAATTTTTTTTCTTTTTTTTTTGTGATTCCATGTAATAAAGATGATATTACACTATTCTCTTATTATTATTGCAACGCCAACATACATAAATTAAATACATACAGACAGAAGTAATATCGTGAAAGACACACTGTATTATTATGTCCGCTGCAGTCTTAATTAACTCCGTAGATGGTTTTGTAATGTTCCACAGAGTGTCCTTCTTAAAGATTTACTTACTATTTGTTTCTAGTTTCCTTATCTGTCTTTAATATATATGTTTTGTTACTTACACTAATTAGAAAAATAAGATAACTAACATGCTAAAAACATATTTTAATATAAGCTTCCATTACTTTCAAATAATTCTTTTGATTTCTAACCCATTAACATACAAAGGGTGGGCTGTTAAAATGTTTTCAGTTAAATGTGGAAGCCAGTACATTAAGCCACATAGCATGTTGATTTATGTTTATTACTTTAATCAGCATAGTTAATAAAATAATGTATTTTAATAATGTCTGTAGGAATCTATCCTGAAACGCAATATTTAAACATTCTTGAAGCATACATTTTGCCAAAAGTAGTTCAATAACTTCAAAACCTATTAAACTCCTTACAACAAGCCAGTGCTTACTTTCAAAAGTTGCTCAAGTAATCAACTGAAAATAGACTTCGATCTCCCAAAGACGCATTATATGATTAGTAGTGAGTACCATATAGAAATAAATTTTCTAAGTACATTTATATAATATCACAAATTATTCCTTTTCAAAAATTGTAACTAACATCTCAACGTCCCCAACAAACAAACATTTTCCTTTCAATTATTTACTATTTTTATACAGACATAAAATTTTTATTATGACGTATTTAAATAATTTGCAATCATTCCTCTCGTACTTTTTCATACTCACACACTTTGTGAATTTAAATTCTTCGTCTCACTCCACATTCCACATGCAAGACTGTTTAGATTATTCTAAATATCTTCTCATTAAAAGGCTTCGTTCAGCAGTTTTCTTTAAAAAGGGATAAGTTCTAGTTACTTTAGAGTCTTTGTGTAGCCTACAAAACTAGTTATCGTAGATGGGAAGAAACGTGCTCCGAATATTGTATTAGATTTGGGTGTAGAATATATTATACAACAAAATTAATAATAATCAGTACATTATGTTTGTGTAACAGACAGGTTAGATATATGCCTAATATGAATTTAATTACGTTTTCTCAAAGTTTTAAATTTTCTTAAACACGGACTCGGATCCTTTTTTGGAAGACTAAGTAGGTTAAATAAGAAAGTCTTTGATTAAACGGGTCTCAGGTTTGATCCTCTGCTGCGACAAAAAAATGTATTCTAAATTTCCCGATTTTATGTAGGAAAATTCTTTGAAAAACGTAAATACTTTATCATAAATTATATGACATGTCCCCTGTAAGTCCTGTGATTAGAGCTAAACTCGGTACCACTTAGTTATTAGAACAATGGGCTTTTAGTGGGATACGTCTTAGTTCAGAGCTTCGGATCAAAATCGGGAATGAAACAATGCAGTATTTTTGCAGAAAGTACTTACTTAGCCCAGCGCTTAATATAAATATTTTATTTATCTTTTTGAAACGAACTCTTAAACACTTACCCTGAGTATGTCATGTTAACTATTGCAACTTTATTGTTAATACAATAAACTAATTTTGCAGTCTAAACATGTAGCATTAATAATGCCCTATGATTTATTTTACCGCAATGATAATATTAGTATCGAAGTTACTCCATCCTACCGTGCACCGATTTTACATCATCTCCAATATTAAAACATGAAACTGCAAGAATTATCTCCCGCAGCTGTACATTTGTTGAAATGCATATATTTAAAAAAAGATGTAAATTAGAAAGTATTTAATAATGTGACCTCTTTAAAAATAATATGTCCAAAGAACATGTCACTATTACAAGGGTTAAGAATTAAATTTCAACTTACAAGTATTTTCATAAAAACAATGTTCAATACATTGATTGAATCTAAATCAGTGTAGTAGAGTTGTTGGAACACAAATAACAAGCCTTTGTTTGATGGAATTTCCATTCAGCTAAAAGTAACAAAATAACATATACATTTTTTTTGCGTTTAATTTAAAGGTGCGAAAAACGAAATGCGTAAAAAAAAACTTTTGTTAGAATGAATTTTATTTACTTACAGACATTTACAGTTGTTACCTTTACAATAAATTATGTATGCCAGCCTATGAAGTAGTCAGAACCATATGTGTGATTTGAGCTAAAAAGAAACCAACAATTTTTAACATCATTATATGGTTTCATTCATCCCGCACCGATGAATTAAACCTTTTACTAAAATATTTGTTCTCATTGATGAACTTGACTCATGATCTCGTTGTAATCACAGATATAACACTTTTTGTCTGTCTGTGAGCATGGTGCATAGAACTATCTACTACTATCTACTGCTAGTATACTACTACTATACTCTCTACTACTACTATGTAGAATCACAATATAAAGTCATATATTTGCTAATATAAAGTCAACATAATAGTAGATATTTAATTAAGTGTGTATTTTATAAATTACGGCGGCCTATTTCCTATCGTCGTACTTATATCATCAATATTGTTTGGTTCGTAATGACATGTACGATTATTATTTAATATAACAAAATAATATTAATATAATTAGCATTCTGTATTGTATAAAAAACAAAAAAATAACTTTAAATCGGTTTGAAGAAATGTTTTTTCGAAAACTAATTTAAAGCTTTATAGAAGTTTCGAGAATAATTATTCAGGCATATAAAAACTAAGCCCTAACTATTGTTGGTGATACTAATAAATGAGATGACGTCGATGTGACACTTGTTAGGATTACCATAGAGTTAGTTATTGATGTGGATATAATTGATTTAATTGAACGATGTTCATATTTAGGTAAAAATGTATGAATTTGTGTTCAATGGGTACTTTAATTAAATAATATTGTTCTTACCTTTGTCATTGCTGGTCAAATCAAATTTTGAAATATTAAGAAATGACTTGTCTTGTCTGTTGTTGAATCTTTTTTTTCTGCTTGTCTAGTGTGAGTTGTAACAGTGTCAATATAGTGACCACAAATAATATATTAACTTTATTAAAATTAAAACGATACCAAATATGTGTGATGAAATGTGATATATAAATAAAAAATAAATGTGATTATAACGTTTTGGAAATAGTAAATAAGAATAAGACCCTTAAGTTATACTAAGACTTTTTCTTTGACAACAAAAGAGCCAATGATATTCACAAATAATTTAAGAAAAATAATATTTACCGTTATAAAAATATTCTCAGACCAGGGCGCGTTTGGAACCCTCGTAGCCTTTTTTTAAGTTGTTAAGTGTCTTTAAAGGCTTATTTTGATACATATGATATCGAAATAGGCCCTCCTATCACTTCCATTTGACGTACACAAGTGATCACTGGTATGGATTCAAAGTGGAAAATAAATAAATAAATATATCTATGTCATAATTCGAAGAAAATAGAAATTACTAGTGAAAATGAGTAGGTACAGGTAAGTAGGTAGGTTGGTAGGTAGTAGGTTACATGTACATTATACGTAAGTTATGCAGTTTTATGAAAATAAAAAGAAAAACAATAGAGAAAAGAAAAGTAAAGCGAACATGATACATTGACTTACAAATTGTGACGTAGCGGACAAAATGGTAAAAATTTAAGATTAATAATAATGACTATGTGTTTGTGTTTGACACTTGAGCGATTTGTCTTTATCAATGAAACGTTAGATTATTACTAACTAAGTATATGTGTAGCTTATATATAATTGACGATCTATGTACGATTATGTAGTAAAGTAATGTTTGTCACAAAAATATTATATGATGGGTTATTATTATTTCCTCAATAAAACCTTACACACACACACACACACTACACATCTTCTGAATATCTCATAAACTAATTTTTCTTTTATATTTTTAATAGCCAAGAGATTTAATAAATATACATATCAAATTTAAATGTATGACAAGACAAGTTAAAAAATACGAAGTAACAACTGGTTCTCACATTCAAATATGTTGTTTCAGTACAAAATGTTACCCACAATGAGATTTAATTTGATGTGTACCTGTAACTAAAATATTTTAATTATATTTCCATCTTTTTATTAAAATTTAAATGTATAAGATATTCAAAAAGACAAGCACTAATCCGATTAAGATCATAAAATAATGAAATATGTAAACATCAGATTATTAAAACTCGTAGATCCAAAATTATGTTACCACCAAATATAACAATTATATTATAAAACATTTAGGCTAGCCCTATACAAATATTTTATTTACTAACCGATGTTGTGTTTGTCTCCGGGCCCTTCAAATTCACATGTTATTAAAAATTTGTTTACTTTGTCTTGTTTATGAAGCTACTGAATTTGGTTAGAAAAAAACTCTACATTTTATCATTTATTAATTCGTTAATATTTAAAAAATGTTGTAAATAAAGGTATATTTTTGATAATAAATGGTAACAATAAAATAATAGTAATATCATATCAGTGTTAGCATCCAAAGTTCAAAATATGCAGGTTTATACTTTAAAGGACTTTCTATTTAGAATTTTAGCTATAGTTTCTTGAGTCTCTGTAGGTTTTGAAAATGGATTCAGGATTCTAGCTACACTATTTTCAGAGGAATATAATCAATATTCCTCTGAACGGAAATTCACAGACTATGGTCGTTCGTTATATGGGCAAAAACAATAAATTCTCTCCTCGTATTTTCAATATACCAGAAATTGGCTTGAGATTTGAGGTATTTATGTTAGTTTATTATTTTATTAAATTCGATACGAGTATCTACAAAAATAGCTATAAGTAATTATGCTCATGAAATCATATAATACTAATAACATTTCATATTTTCATTTCGAAAATGACATGACTCATGATGACGAACGAACCTGCAATTTCTGAAAAGCTCAATTTTAACAAGTCACTAAATAAATGCAATAAAAGGTAATAAAAGTTTGTTAAAGCGCACTCTACTGTACTTTCAAGTTATCGATGACAGTTTAACTCGACTTTAGCAACAATTTCCATAGCAGGGAGTTCCCTCTCCAGTTGTTATTAGGTACGCTATCTGCAGAGTTCTGATGAAAGCACCGCAATTACGTGGTATGAGTTCAAGATCATATAATAATAACTTATGTTTCTTTATGAATGAAGATTGTTTGACACTACCTATATTAGACGATTATTTGAAAAAATACTTTCATATTAAATAAAAGTACCAAAAATTCCTTGTTATTGAATACAAAATAACAATTATTATAATAACTCAGTGTAAAAGGATATTGTATCTACTATCGCGTCAAATTTATTATTTGATGATCGAAGGAGACAGGAATCCAATTTGAGAGTAAAAAAGTTAGGGTAAAACAAACATTTTATCTTTTTTATTGTCTTAGTATTAATGAAATTTTGGATAAATTATTGAAATATATTTAAGTATTATAATACTAAAACGTTTAATATAATAAATACATTAGTTTCGCGTTTTGTTTTTTTTATGGTAGGTAGAAATTATGATTTTAGAATTTCATTTTAATTTTGCAAAATGTGTAAAGGGAGTGAGAATATAATAAGTAATTTTTTTCTTTAATTTCTTGCGAATCTTACACTTTTCGAAGGATATAGAAATAAATTTATCTATACTTATAATAAATCTGTAGAGAGGTCAATTCTGTACATGAAATATATTTACAAAATAAGTAGCAGGGGGTGATTAGTGTTCGATACTGATGCCAAAAATGCAGTTAAAAAAATTTTTGTCTGTCTGTCTGTCTGTCTGTCTGTTTGTATGTTATTTATAGAAAAAAAAACTACTCGACGGATTTTAACGAAACTTAGTACAATTATTCTTTATACTCCTGGGCAGGTAATAGTATACTTTTCATCACACTACAATGAATAGGAGCAGGCAGTGAAAGGAAATGTTGAGAAAATGGGAGAAGTTGCTTGATTTTTTAAGCTTCCGTCGCGTGTGCAGCCTTAATGGTTAGAGCTACATAGAAACTATGTATAACGGAAATATTCTACATAAAAATACACGAAAAATATTCCAAGACAGCATATATCTACCTTTTATAGTTAACTCACAATAACACGCATAACTCTCGATAGCTTAGCAGTTCGGAGATTTCTTATTATATTTGTTTACTTTTACGTTTATAAAACCAATAATGCTCACCATCATTCCTAATTAAAAAAAAAAAAAACATTAGCACCAATTCAATAAAAAAAGAATCATTGAAATCGGTATAGAAACACCAAACTTATACTTACTTACATGAAATACGCCAACAAGACATCGCGCGTGAATAGTGAATCAAGCTATAAGGATTATTTTTGCGTAACGGTTGCCGCGCTCGACGGGGCTCGCGGCGGCAGAGTATAAAAGGGGCGGGAGGCGAGCGCAAGCGTCATTCAATATTTGGCTGTTGATGCGTTCAGAGTGTTGAACTTTATTGACAGACAATAATTGTTATTTTATAAACCGTGCTTATCAGCGCGACTTTTTGTCTTTAAATAGTTTATTTTAATTTCTTTTGTTGTTATTTTCTAAATTAGTTTTAGTTTTGTTTAAATTCTTAACTATTAATAGTTCCTATTTTATTTCTTTTTAAGTAGATTTAGATTCGATTTTTAGATTAGATAATAGATAGATAGATTAGATTATTGTTAGATTTTTAGTTACTGATAGGTTAGTTTTGGGCATTTTATGTTTAGTTTTTTTTGTATTGAGTAGATAAAAGCGTAGGTAGGTACTTTTATTAATTATAGTATTCATAGGTATTTTTTATTTATTTTTAAGTGAAGTAGGTATAGGTAGATATTGCCTACTATCTACCTATACTGCACACGTGTTTTAGCTTTATTTTCATTTCTTTTTTTTTTTGTACCTAAGTTGTAGGTAGGTAGGTACATATTTCTTAGTTTAATTCTATTAGAATATTAGGTATTTAAGTTTAAATAGGCACTTAGATTTATATTTTTTTATTATATAGCAGCTGTACTTAGAACATCTAAGGTTTTTTTTGTATTAGCATAGGTACTTTGATTAATTACAGTAGTTGTAGGTATTTCTTATTATTCATTTTTAAGTGAAGTAGGTAAGTGTAGATAGTATTGCACACGCATTAAGTATAGCTTTATTTTCATTTTTTATTCTTTTGTAATTTGTAGGTACCTACGTACATATTTATAATTCGATTAGAATTCTTCTAAGGTGGTAGAGCCTAGCTGTAGTTATCCGACTACAGCTCGTATTGGGCTGGCTCGACCGGGGAAGGACCACCCTCTCACAGAAGACCGACGTGTAGTAACCAAATTCATTTGGTTATGTTCCGTCGGTGAGTGAGAGAATCCGGAAGCCCAAACCCCCCCCCCCCCGCCAAACATGAACGCGATGCAAAAAAGAAAAATACCCCAGGAGGGTACCGGCTTTGATGAAGCCGGGGACCCCCTCCCCGAGCAAAATCGGGGAAATGATTCTCGGATTTTGCTCGGGCTGCCCGTCGTATCTGGGGCGGGCAAAGTATCGCCTTTTGTGTTGTTTGAGGGCAAACGACGAGTCAATGCAGCGGCACCCCGACCCACTCTAAATGTGGACTTTTGCAACATCCGGGGACTTCATTCCAACTTGAACGCCGTCCACTATCATCTGGAGACGGCGCAGCCGGCCTTGTTGTTTCTGACGGAGACGCAGATATCTCAACCTAGCGACACAGCGTACCTGTCATACCCCGGGTATAAACTAGAACACCATTTTATACCACACGCCGGGGTATCTGTGTTCGTAAGGGAGGATATCTGCTACCGTCGCCTTCAGGTTTTTGAAGGTCGGGACCTGTCTATACTCTGGCTACGCGTGGACATGGACGACCATGTCAGAGTCTACGCGTGCCTCTACAGGTCCCATAGTGGTAATGCAGAAACGGATCAACTCTTGGGCCATGTTCAGGCGAAGATTGACGATCTGCTTTCACAGACTCCCTCCGCCGAAGTCGTAGTCCTAGGGGACTTTAATGCGCACCATGCCGATTGGCTAGGGTCACGTGCCACCGACTACGCGGGGAGATCTGTGTTTGACTTTGCTCTGGCAAATGGTCTGTCCCAGCTGGTAAAGACGCACACTCGTCTACCGGACGTGGACAGCCACACGCCCTCTTTGTTGGATCTTCTGCTGACTACACATCCAGAAAAGTACCAGATCACTGTCGAGGCTCCCTTAGGTTCCTCTGATCACTGTCTGGTACGGAGTGTAGTGCCCATTCAACGGTCGGCTCGCACAACACCTGCGACTCGACGCGTTTGGCACTACAAGTCAGCGGATTGGGATGGAATGCGGTCCTTTTTTGCATCCTACCCATGGGGGCCGATTTGTTTCCCTTCCGATGATCCTAGTGACTGCGCTGCGGCTGTAGCTGATGTGATACTACAGGGCATGGAACTATTTGTACCAAGCTCTGTGGTACCACTTGGTGGCAGATCGCGGCCTTGGTTTGATGCGTCTGTCAGGGCTGCAGCAGCTGGCAAACGGCAGGCTTATCAAGCTTGGGTCAATGCGTTAGTCACTAAGGATCCGAACTCTAGAGTTCTGAAGAGGAAATATAATCGTGCCTCCAGATTCTTCAAACGGCAAATCGCTAGAGCAAAGTTCAAGCATGTCGTCAAAATTGGGGATCGGCTGGCAAAGTACCCGCCTGGCACGCGCAAATTCTGGGCGCTTTCAAAGGCCACTCTGGGAAACTTTAGCCAGCCGTCCCTACCGCCGTTGCACATGGGGAATGACTCTCTGGCCCACACGGCAAAAGAGAAAGCCGATCTCTTGGGCACTCTTTTCGCCTCCAACTCGACTTTGGACGACCAGGGGAAGACACCGCCTAACATCCCGCGGTGTCAGAGCTCAATGCCGGAAATAGTTTTTCGGCAGAAAACTATTAGGCAGTCTCTATTTTCCTTGGACGTTCATAAGTCGAGTGGGCCGGATGGCATTTCTCCATTGGTGCTACGAACGTGTGCCCCTGAGTTGACTCCAGTGCTAACGCGTTTATTTCGGTACTCCTACCTTAAAGGCGTAGTCCCGGTCACATGGAAGCGTGCCCTTGTCCATCCGATCCCTAAAAAAGGTAATAGCTCGGAACCAGCTAACTACAGACCTATCGCCATTACCTCTCTGCTCTCCAAAGTAATGGAGAGCATTATCAATAAACAGCTCCTAACCTACCTCGAGGATCACCAGTTGGTCAATGACCGGCAATATGGCTTTCGCCATGGTCGATCAGCTGGTGATCTTCTGTTGTATCTTACACACCGTTGGGCAGCTGTTATTGAAAGCAAGGGAGAGGGTCTGGCAGTTAGTCTGGATATGGCGAAAGCCTTCGATCGTGTATGGCACAAGGGGCTTCTTTCGAAGCTACCTTCCTATGGGCTTCCCGAGAGTTTATGCAAGTGGATCACCAGCTTCCTCACTGGGCGGAGCATACAGGTCGTTCTCGACGGTTTTTGCTCGGACCCCAAGCCCGTGAACGCTGGTGTACCCCAAGGCTGCGTGCTATCCCCAACTCTGTTCCTCCTGCACATCAATGATATGTTGGATATCTCCAACATACATTGTTATGCGGATGACAGTACTGGGGATGCGGTATATTCCGGCCGTGCAGGTCTCACTCGGGAAAACGTCGACGAGTGCCGAAAGAAACTTGTGTCTTCAATAGAGACCTCCCTGGGGATGGTCTCTGAGTGGGGTGAACTGAACCACGTTCAGTTCAATCCCCTAAAGACACAGGTTTGCGCGTTTACCACTAAGAAAACCCCATTTGTCGTATCACCGCTCTTCGAGAGCACTCCTCTCATTGCCTCGCCAAGTATCAGAATACTGGGTCTCGACATTTCGAGCGACTGTCAGTTTCGTGGTCATCTGGAGAGCAAGGCCAAGTTGGCCTCGAAGAAATTGGGAGTGATCAATAGAGCGAGGCAGTACTTCAAACCTGGCCAAAGACTTGCGCTCTATAAGGCGCAGGTCCGGCCACACATGGAGTACTGTTCTCATCTCTGGTCCGGATCACCCCAATATCAGCTTCTACCATTTGACCGCGTACAACTGAGAGCCGTTCGAATTGTCGGGGACCCGGTGTTCTGCGAACGGCTGGACTCTTTGGCATTGCGTAGAGACGTGGCTTCTTTGTGCGTCTTCTACCGCATTTACAACGGGGAGTGTTCCGAAGAACTATTCGATCTGATGCCTGCCGCCGAATTTCATCACCGCACAGCGCGCCATCGCCTCCAATACCATCCTTACCACCTGGATGCGTGGCGATCCTCCACTGTGCGGTTCTCAAGGACATTTCTTCCACGTACCACTCGAATGTGGAACGAACTTCCTTCGGCGGTATTTCCAGATCGGTACGACATGGGTACCTTCAAAAAAGGCGTTTATTCCTACTTACAAGGCCGGCAACACTCTTGTAAATCCTCGGATGTTGCAAGAGTTCATGGGCGGCGGTGATCACGTCCATCCGTGACCCGCCAGCTCGTTTGCCCTCCTCTTACATAAAAAAAAAAAAAAAAAAAAAAAAAATATTATTTTAGTTTTAATAGGCACTTAGATTTATATTCTATTTATTATATACTTAGCTATAGTTAGGACCTCTGACGTAAGTTTTTTGTTGGGTAACTAAATAGAATTTAAGTTACCGTCGATTAAAAATAAAATAAACGATGCCACCTAAAAAACGACCATCTTTATCTCGAACTTCGAGTCAAGCTAGGAGAATGAGAATGACGCGTTCTCAAGAATCGGAAGAGGAAAGAGCACATCGGTTAAACTCTATGAGAGTTAGTGCCTCAACATCTCGAGCTAATGAAAGCTCTCCAGAAAGAGAGATGCGATTAGCAGCTGAAAGAGCGAGACGAGCTACAACACGGGCTTCTCAAAGCTCTTCTCAACGAGAGCTAAGGCGTTCCATTGACCGGGAACAACATGCGTTATCCCGAGAAGCTGAAACTGCTTTACAACGAGAATTGCGACTCACAGCTGACCGCGAACGGCATACATTATCTCGCGAGTCTGAAACCTTCACTGAGAGGGAATTACGGCTTACAGCTGACCGCGAACGTCATATTTTATCTCGCGAGTCCGAAACCTTCACTGAGAGGGAATTACGGCTTACAGCTGACCACGAACGTCATATTTTATCTCGCGAGTCCGAAACCTTCACTGAGAGGGAATTACGGCTTACAGCTGATCGCGAACGTCATATTTTGTCTCGAGAATCTGAAACTTTTACTCAATATCAAGACCGTTTGACAAATGATAGGGCGCACCATAACATGATTCGATCTCTTGAAGATGAACATGAGCATGAACAACGACTAGAGTCGGGACGCGATTATTACAATTCTTTGAGACAAGAACAATTGATTACTTTATCTAATGAAAGATTAAGAATTGAAAATATTCGGTCGCTTGAAACAGAAGAACAGCGAGAGGCCCGTCTTACTGCAGATAGATTTCGACATGGTCTTAATGACTTAGATATACACGTGGTAGATCAATCTACAAATTCGGTGGCGTGGTCCGATAAATATAAAAGTGGGTTTGCTTATAACCTCACAATTGATTACAGATCATCTTCTGAAATAGGCGATATGAGCTTAGTATGTTCCTTTTGTAATGCTTCGAAGTGGAGGAAGGAGTCTGCTGGTTTCTGTTGTTCTGGAGGTAAAATAAATTTGCCTTCGTTCGAAGACCCACCGGAACCTTTAAAATCACTACTTTTAGGGGAACATTTGCAATCCAAACAGTTTTTAGATAATATTCGCACTTATAATAGTGCATTCCAAATGACATCCTTTGGTGCTAAACAAATCTCAGAAGGCCCTTTCATGCCTACTTTTAAGGTACAAGGTCAGGTTTACCATTTGATAGGGTCCCTTTTGCCTGAAGAACAACCTAAATTTCTTCAAATATATTTTGTATCCGATTACAACGAACAGTCGAATATAAGAAATCAATATTTTCCGAATTTAAATACTGAACTCATTTCACAACTTCAGAACATGTTACATCAGGTTAATTCGTACGTATGCAGTTTTAAATCGGCATTAGAAGCCCTTTCTCAAGATGGTAATAACAATTATAAAATTGTTATAAATGCCGATAAGCGTCCAACTCAGGAACACCCTGGGCGTCATAACGTTCCATCCACGAATGAAGTTGCTGTAGTACTGGTCGACCAGGAATGTGATAGGCGTGATATCGTTATACGTTCCAGAGACAATCGTTTGCAACGTATTTTCGAAACCCACAGGGCTTACGACAGTTTGCAATATCCTATGATATACTGTCGAGGGGAAGATGGTTATAATTTCGCTGTATACCAAACCGATCCGCGCACAGGCGCACCTAATTATAATAAAAAGGTGTCATGCCTTCAATTTTATTGTTACCACCTGCAAGTGAGACGGAATAGATTGGTATACTTTCAACGTTTTCGTGGCTTATTTAATCAGTTTATTGTTGACATGTACGCAAAAATTGAAACCGAAAGATTAGTTTATATACGATCTAATCAAAGGCAGCTGCGCGCTGAAGAATACGTGCACCTTCGCGATGCCATGCAGCAAGATAACGATACTGTGAATATGGGTCGTTTAGTTATTTTACCCTCTTCTTTTACTGGTGGTCCACGCTACATGCATGAACGTACTCAAGACGCTTTTTGTTACGTAAGAAAATATGGACGTCCCGACTTATTTGTTACTGTAACTACCAATCCCAAGTGGGATGAAATCACTCGGGAGCTTCTTGAGGGTCAGGCACCGCATGACCGCCATGATATTATTGCAAGAGTGTTTCATTTAAAATTAAAATCAATGATAGATCTTCTTACCAAAGATAACATTTTTGGAGAAGTATTGTGTTATATGTATAGTGTTGAGTGGCAAAAACGCAGCTTACCTCACGCACATATCTTGCTTTGGTTAAAAGATAAGGTTCGACCTAATGATGTAGACAGATTAATCAGTGCTGAAATTCCAGATCCGACTGCAGATCCCCTGTTATACGACATTGTTAAAACTCATATGATACATGGTCCATGTGGTGCATTTAACGCAAATGCTCCTTGCATGCAAGACGGTCGTTGCACTAAAAGGTATCCAAAAGCATTAGTGGATGAAACTGTAACAGGACATGATGGATACCCATTATATCGTCGCCGTTCAAGAGACAATGGTGGTTTTACTGTTGAAAAGCGAATGTCTGGACAACAGGTTACTTTAGATAATAGGTGGGTCGTTCCGTATTCGCCTGTATTGTCCAGAGCATTTCAAGCTCACATAAATGTAGAAATGTGTAATAGTGTAGAGTCAATTAAATATATTTGTAAGTACATTAACAAGGGCAGTGACCAAGCTACGTTTGCGTTAAGAAATGAACATGATGAAGTTACTAGATTTCAGTCAGGTAGATATATCAGCTCTTCAGAAGCTGTGTGGCGGATCTTAAGTTTTAATATTCACGAAAGATATCCACCTGTGACCCATCTGGATGTTCATCTGGAAGGCGGTCAACGTATATATTTTAACGCCGAAAATGTTACAGAACGATTAGAGAACCCTAGACAAACAACTTTATTGGCATTCTTTCGACTTTGCCAAACTGATAATTTCGCAAAGTCTCTTTTGTATGAAGAAGTTCCATCGTATTATACCTACGATAAACAACGAGGTGTCTTTAACCGTAGACGCCGAGGCAGGCCTGTAGATGGCGAGACGGGTTTTTTCAAAGAACATGTTCTTGGTAGAGTGTATACTGTTCATCCTAACAACGCAGAGTGTTTTTATTTGAGATTATTATTACATACAGTGCGAGGACCAACATCATTTATAGATTTGAGAAAAGTAGACGATGTTGTTTATCCAACTTATCATGCAGCTTGCCAAGCGCGTCATTTGCTTGAAAATGATCAACATTGGGATGACGCTTTAGCAGAATCCTGTGTTAGTGATAATCCACGACGGTTACGCCATTTATTTGTAACATTACTCACATTTTGTAATTTATCTGATCCTGTCCAATTATGGGAAAAATATAAAGAAAAATTTGCAGAAGACTTTCTTCGGAATTTATCTCACAATAATGAAGGCGCAACTAATGATAATTTTCGAGATCTGGCTATAAATCAGTGCTTATTAGCTCTTCAGGAAGACTTAACAGCAGTAGGCGGTAAATCACTTTGTGAATATGGTTTGCCAACGCCAACCTCAGTCGGAGAGGTTACCAATAGGGAATATTCCGCAGAGATTGGTTACAACCCAATGGAACTGCTGGTAACATTAGAAAACGGTGTCCCAATGATGACTGCAGAACAACGCTTAGTCTATGATCGCGTGTGCGAGAGTGTGCAGAATAATTTAGGAACAATATGGTTTTTAGATGCACCTGGAGGAACTGGGAAAACTTTTTTGACTAAATTAATATTAGCTTATGTTCGAAATCAGCGTAAAATCGCTCTTGCCGTGGCTTCATCAGGTATAGCTGCAACATTGCTACCAGGAGGTAAGACTGCTCACACTATGTTTAAAATACCAATTAATTTAGATCGCACGGAAAGTCCAACCTGTAGTATTTCAAGAAATAGCGACAAAGCTAAGGTATTGCGTGAGTGTAATTTAATCGTATGGGATGAATGTACGATGGCCCATCGAAAAGGAGTAGAAGCAGTAGACAGAACTCTAAGGGACATAAGACAAAATGATCGACCAATGGGCGGTATTACGGTTTTATTTTGTGGTGATTTCCGACAAACCTTACCGGTAATACCACGGGGAACCCGAGCTGATGAGATTAGGGCTTGCCTGAAAAGCTCTTATTTGTGGCGTGATATACAATCGGTGCATTTGACTATAAATATGCGAGTGAGAACTGGAGACAACGCAGATAATCGTGAATTTTCTGATACATTATTGAAGATTGGTGAAGGTACCTATCCACAACTACACCAAGGAAAACTTATTCTGACACCTGAGTTATGTTGTATAGTGCAATCCCAACAACATCTTATATCTTCGGTTTACGGTGACATAACAATTATATTAAATAGGGACAATTCTTGGCTTTGCGAAAGGTCCATTTTGACTCCTCGCAATGACCAGGCATCTGAAATTAATAATAAAATACTGTCTAATATACAGGGAGAAAGCAAAGTTTATAGTTCAATAAATAGAATAGTTGATGAACAAGAAGCCACTAATTACCCGATAGAATTTTTAAATTCTTTAAGTATGCCTGGACTACCTTCTCATATAATTTGTTTAAAAATTGGCATACCGATAATTCTGCTCCGAAATTTAAGACCACCTCAACTTTGCAATGGAACTCGGCTAAAAGTAACCCAGTTGCAACAAAATGTAATCGAGGCTCAAATTTTAACAGGTTGCGGTGCAGGAGAAACTGTCTTTATTCCCAGAATTCCCATAATACCAAATAATTTTCCATTCCAATTTAAAAGAACGCAATTCCCAGTATCGGTGTGCTATGCCATGACTATCAATAAAGCTCAAGGGCAGACTTTTCGTGTTGCTGGAGTAGATCTCGGTGTTAGCTGTTTCTCGCATGGTCAATTATACGTCGCTCTTTCCCGGGTTAGCAATTCTAGGAATCTTTACGTTCACGTGCCGGACGGGTCGACTCTTAATATAGTCCACCCAGAAGCTTTGCGCTGAAACATTTTAATTTGATCTAAAAATATTAGCAATATATTATCTTAATAAAAAACAAGGAGTTACACGCTGACCGAGTCGTGGGTATAGCGTGGGTATATTATAATATTCTGCGGTTACTTATATTTTTCAAGAGTTTTGTGGATTGGCATATTATATTACTATTGCCCTTCTAAAATACGAAAGTGAATCTGCCTGTTACGTCAAAACTATGAGGGAGGACATCTGCTAATTTTTTTTCGAAAAACGACGGAAACGCGGACGAAGTCGCGGGCAAAAGCTAGTTAAAAATAATATGGATATTTTTTAAGTTGGAATATTTTTATTATTTTTAAAACTCTTGTTTTAAAACGTTAATTGATTGTTACAAACAGTCCAATATAAAAAGGACGAAAGAAATTTGAATCTACCAGAGATATATATAGAAGTAAAAATAAATTGAATTAAACAAGAAACCTCTGAAAACCTCAAGACATTACTTAACGTACCCGATCTTTGTATTGTGTATCTAATTACCTCAACAGTGATAAATGACTCCTAAGTAATGTTATTAATAGACGGGTATATGGTAAGTCAGAGGGAAAGCTAGAAGTACATTTAAGTTCATTTTTTATATATAAAATGTGTATAAACTTTAGTGGCTATTATATTTCTTTACATGACTGAACTGTCATATTTTTTTCGAAAAATTGCCCTAATAGTTCACTCCGCTGTGTCATGCTCTGAATGAAGTTAAATATAGACCTTGAATGATTGGAAATTATTGAGACACATTCCGAAAAACTAAGGCGGTGAATTACAAAGAATATTATTTTATTTATTTATTTACCTTCACGCCATATCCCTTGCGGGGTAGCCAGAGACGATGGAGCGCCAAACGCTACGGTCTCTGCATACCTCTTTCGCCTCGGCCACAGACATCAACCTCTTCATACATGCCCTCCGGGAGGTCCTCATACTTTTTACGTGACCTTCCTCCAGTAATATTGATACTGTGTTTTCGAAGGTCACTCGGGGCCTCCCCCTGTCTCTCTTACCGCTCACTTTTCCTATATAAATCTTTTTTACTATTCTTTCATCACTCATTCGTTCGACGTGCCCAAACCACCTGAGCACGTTCTTCTTCATTCTCACCGTGACATCTTCGCTAGTACCTGCCATTCTGTGGATATTACGATTATAAATATTATGTAACAGATTATTTTCCGATTATATTAAATATTAAGCCTATAAGTAGATTATTGGCTTATTATGATGGTTTTGAATCCTAGGATCATAGACATCGTGCCCATTTTTGGGAAATTTGTTCATCTTTGTTTATGTTTTGGTTTGCAAATTTTAATTTGCACAAAGGCATTACATTTCAATGTCCTCGTATACTTTATCTTAAGTAGATAATAATATTTAAAGAAAATATAAAAATCTAAAATAAAGATTTTAACATATTAATACATTTCACCCACACTTTGATATATTTAATACATCTATATATTTTGTAGTAAAATCTTACAGAATGCTTAAGTACCTTGTAATGCGATTAGTTTAATGTATGTATTTGTAGGTGAAAACTAGAGTTCAAATTATGTTTAAACACGGAATTTTAACATAATATTTACCTGATAAATATATTTTTTAAATATGTTCTATTTAAAATCAATTTTATTTCAATATGAAATAATTATTAAATACTTACGTACATATAATTTAACCATATCTTATTCACATGATGTTTTTATTCAAATATTTCAGCCTATTACATATATTCGAAAGCAAAGTAAATCTGAGGGTCATACGATGCTTAACTAAAAGATCGGAGCTAAGTGCAGCATAAAGCAGGTGTTTGTACGTGAGTACCGAAGATATTGGAACTAAATTCCTCAATGGTGCATCATCAAATGGATGATATCATATCTTTCCTTTTTAAATGATAACAAATTGTTAAATAAGGGGAGCGGTAACAAGACGCGTAGCTTCGTTTGAGAAATCAATTTTATTCTGATTGTACATTGGCAGTTTTGTTATTGTTACAATAAGGTTAATTTAATTTAATCATTTTCAAATAACTTTCAGGCTGTCGGCCTCTTAGATAAATGTAAATAATAAATTTATTTATCCAACGAATGATAAATGTTGAACTCTTTCTGTAAATACAAATGTGTGGATGTTGGATCACTGCCCAGGTCAAGTATGATTTATGACTTTGAACACAGAAATGTTTCTAGAGAGAGATAGATCGGAAGAGAGTAAGTATTGTTTGAATTACAAAACCAAAATTTGTAAGGAACACTAATGTACTAACGTAGTCTATTATTAAAAAGTGTATTCTGATATAAACGCAATGTTTCCGGGATCTTTAGAATAGACGCTGTAGCGGCAAGTGTTAAGAAGTAATAATTATGTATACACTACCCTACATCATTTTAATAAGCAAATTGAGTACTTTTAATATCAATAGATTTTGAAATTTACAATAACTCCTAAAATTTTTAACTCCAACACATATAGAGTTATTAAAAAACCACATAAATAGTTAATTCATTTGTTCTTATCTAATGTGATATTTTTACAACAAAAACTCCGAACACCTTTTATACAAAATTTTAATTGCCATATACATGTAAGTTAATTCATAAAAAGTGAAAAGTATAGTTGTACGGACTGAATATTTTATATTGCGGTTGTGAGGAATTATTTTTCGTCCAGCGAATGTCGGACGTGACGACGCTGGCGCAGATTGTAAAATTGTTATTCTAAGCGTGTTGAGTTCTCACAGTATATACGAATATTGTTTTAGGAATAAATGTTCGTCCCGTTTTAATGTTACTTTTAGTTCTTTTAGATCTTAACCATTTGTCACACGTACATCTGTATTGTAGCTTCAGAATAATATTTTACAGCGTTTACAGTTTAACAATTTTAGCACTTTTAGTCCAATTCGTCTTAAACTTTGGAATAAAATTTACACATCTTACATGACGTCTTATCAAATCTACATAGCTTTAAACGAGCTGCATAAATTGTGAAGAGTTTCAAATAAATTTGTAGAGTGTCTACAATTAAGACTTAAAGTAAACAAGTGTCAAATTAGTACCAGGTTAACTTAAAATATATTAAATAAAATATCAAAATAAATTTTATTATTTTTATCTATTATTTACAAAAACAAATAATTGAGCATTCAGAATGTTGGCACAATATTCTTACAAGATAATATAGACAGAATGAGACTTAGCTATCACCTTATAATACCTATAAAGAAAAGATGTACCTGAATTTTAGCAAATGCATTTTAGAACCTAAAACATGACCAATGAATGTCCTGAATGTACACTGGAACATACCGACATTCGTAGATACTGAATTACTGGTCATAAAAATGTCTGCTCTGTGAGGAAGGACTTCCTTTCAAGTAATGAAAGCCCACAATCCTATAATATTCTGGCAACTTGCCAGCAGCGCTTATTAATACTACGCTAGAGTAAATTAATATAAGTCACGTTTCACTAAAATATATTGGAAAACACAGGAATGAAATATATTGATGCGAAAGTGGAATACGACACAAACCTACAATAAACTAACAATAACAATTGTACGAAATGGACAAGTAATAGCATTTCATCTATTTTAAAACCTTAGAGCTACGATACCACTACATACATGACACATAACATGTACAATGTACATAACATTCAGGATATTTATTACAAAAACTATACAATTTCGAATGTTTAAAATATTTAACGGAAACTCTAAAGGCCGTTACACCGTCAAATGATATATGAGCTGCGAAGTGCCTCTGTCACTTTAGTACCGGTAGCGCACAAAAAGGAAAAAAAGATGAAAAGAAATCGGAAATACGATTCACAAGTTTTCTTCCCGAAATGGATAGAAATTCATCAAACACGCCTTCTAATCTAAACCAATAGATCAAACCCTCCTTTTATAAATTATAATATCGTTTAATTCTCCTAAAATGTAGCGTGAACTTCGAACAAATTTTATTCTATTATAATTTTTTATTGAATTTTTGAATTTTTTGCATTTTCGATCGTTAAAATTCGTTATAAGAAAATAAAAATAATAAATAAATTTGTATTTTATTAATTACTATTATATTTTCATATTTGACATGCAACTTAGACAAAGTGAATTGAAATCAACTCACAGTAGTAAAGGTTGATCTGCGCGTTATTTATAAAAAAATACTATGAAGTTTGTTTATTTTCAAGTCAAGTCAGGATAGCCATAAAATCTGTTATCAAATCCTGATATAACTCTTGTAAACAATGAAATATAATCCTATGACTTCATATTTTTATTGGTCATTAAGAATGTGGCGGTTCGCTTTGTTGTATAATAGTTAGTATAACAAACTTTAAATTGTCGACAATCGTACTCCACACTAATATGACACACAGTGGAATTAGCACCACTTTAAAATAATCATACAGTATTAGTTTTACTTGAATATATGCAGCTTTAAGAAGATTAATACATTGATAAAATTTATTAGGTATCCTGTATTTGTATAATTGTTGAAAATTTAATATCCTTATTAAAAAAATAACATTTAACTCTTACTGGTCAAAAGTGTGTTTCGATGTTCGCCTACTAGCCTACTAAGCCATTTGAGCTAGAGCTTTAAAATTTTGCACATGCATTCAAGAAAGTGTCTCACTCGTTTAGCAGTTCTTTGGTGACATTCGTGATTGTAGATTTTGATTAAATGGTCAAAAAGTGTCCCATAGATCAATATATATTTTTTTAAATTAGCAATTCTTTATAATATAACTTTGCTATAATAATTGTGACAGGCGTCAAAATAATATAAATAGATATTGCACAGGACCCCTCACAATAGCATTCTTTTGTACGTTTTAGTGACGTGTTTGACTGCTACTCGTAATTCTAATAACTTGAACGGTCTTGAATTTTTAATTGTTATAGAAGTTCCACTTTCACTTATAACAGATAATCTGATTCAGAATTCCCCCAATTGTGTGTTTAATCATCAAATTAGGGAAAACTTTTACGTCACTCTTATTATCTTTCAGTAAAGTTATCTTTCCATTTTAACATTGATAAGTGCAGTTTCGTAAATGTAGACCTAATAAATCGATATTTCCTGTAGCTATTCAGATGAAAGGAGAGGGGTTCAGCTCAACACCCACCGCGCACGGTTGGCGGATCCTAGTATTTTATGACCGAAGTTTAGCTTAGCCTTTGTAACATAATCTTCATTATAGATGTTTATATTTCTATTTTTATTCATTCATCTATTTTTATTCTATACTTTATTATTAGGTCATTTCAATTTTTTTTTTCTATATAAAGCCAAGATTAGTTTAGTAAAACAATTGTAGATATCCCTCTACCTTTATCTCAGCTCCATTGGATACAATTGTATTGATACATCATCGAGGACCCTTCCGTTACAGGAGCGGTTACGTACACTATTTTATTTATAAAATAAAGCTATTTATATCTGATTACTTTGTGCTTATTGAATTGAGATGTCCTCTGACTCATATGTGGTTTAGAGATTAGATTACGTTTTAAATTGATTAATTATAACATGGAAAAGAAAATATTACTTTATACACACAGCATCAGTGGAGGCTAAAACCGATAATGAGTTTGGTTTATAATATTACACGCTACGTCGACTGTGAATTGATTTCAATTAAGGGAATTAATTAAGAAAAACAATTACGAAACATATTTGTCGAATGATTCCTATATAAGGCCATAAAAACTGAAAAAAATGTATACAAAGATTTGCAAAAACATGCCCGTAATTAAAAAAGGACTGGATTGTTTACACGATACAAAATAAAAAAGTTATTATAGTGTAAAGGAATACAATACATTCACGACGGTATGGCCTGGGAATAATTTCGTTCAATATACTGGCTGCATCACACCGCTCCCTTAGAAGTCATTACTTGCGGTAGCGGTGGGGGCCGGATTGCCCCCTTCCTTCAATTATGGTGAAGGGGGTGACGGCTGACCCTTGCGTTATGCCCGTGAAGGGGTGCTGCTTGCGGTGACTGGTCGTATTGCTAGCCACGGATTTCCTTTTTCTTATTATTAATTATTATTAGGACGGCTTATCGAATTGATTGCTATGGTTCTAGTTGCTCGTACATTGCTCACTAAATATATTGACGTTTGTGAAACAGTGATCACAACAAAAAAAAAACTTGGGTGAGTTTGTTGTGTGGTTCTTCTCAGTCCAGGGCGCGTTTGGAACACTCGTAGCCTTATTTTAAGTTGGAAAGTGTCTTTACGGAAGGGCTTATTTTCATACATACGATATCAAAATAGGCCCTCCTGTCACTTCCATTTGATACACAAGTGATCACTGGTATGGATTCAAAGTGGAAAATATATAAATAAATAAGTAAATAAATAAATAAAACTCTCTAAGGATTTGATACAAAACAATTTTGTGTTTTATTAATAATAATAAACACATACTGGTTGAATTTCAATAATTAAATTAAAAACTATTTGAAAGTAAAGATTTATTAAAGAATATAATAAATTACTTTGAAATGATATAAATGCCATAGATATACATTATAGTTTGTGAATACTTGTGTTTCTCAGTCCTTAAATGTTTAAATTTAATTTAATAAATCATAATAAAGAAGCGGTTCGTTGATTTTTTACAATATAAAAAAACCGAAATCGTGAAATTATTATACTACAAAGAAAGTTAAAACTAACTCCGTTTCAAAGATAAGGAGAAAGTTCTATTGATATATAAAGATATAAAGCTATTAGATAATAAATTAGAGTCATAAATATAATATTAATACAAAATAATCTTAAAATTTAGATGTTCTTATTATTCCTTTATGACTCATGAAAAACGAATTATATACAGTAAATGAAAAAGTGTTGTGTACAGTGATACTGAAATAAAACATATTTATGATTAATTATTAAAAGATAACATATAATATTGTGCATTACATATTTTATTAGTTTAATACTAAAAGAAAATCAAATCCACAAAGTTATATTGAAGTTCTCATGACAAGGGTCGACCTCGTGTCGGACTTTCTCATAATCTGAAAGAAAGACATATATTATGTCGGTAAGACTTACTACATCCGGACAATATTATTTTGCTATGGATGCTTATATATGAGAGAATTAATGCAAGAATTAAATTTGTCATTATTTGTACGATAAAATTTTATAAATCTTGTTAATTAGAACGAACACTGGATGATAGGAATTAAAAATCGATTATTTTATGTGTACTGGACCATACTTTTCATTTGTCAAAAGTGTTAATAGTGATCGATATTGTATCATGATCATACAGGTTTTAAATAAAAACAGGATAATTAAACACCAATTTATTTTTCTTCTTACTATTTACTTAATAAAAATTAACAATATTATGTGCTTGATGTACTATAAAAAAATAAAAATGTAAACATAATCCACAAGTAAAGAGATCTAACCTGTTCTTTTAACCTGACTTCTTTTCAATAAACCCTTATTTTAGTGTACGCTACATAAGTGGTAGTTTCCCAGGGTCTATAATTGTTAATGTCCTGCTCGATGTAATATTTTACCCAATTTTCTTAATGAAAAGATCTTTACGAAGACATGACAAAAAGTTAACAAATCCTCTATCGCTTAATTAAATGTTCTTGTAAAAATCTTAGGCGCCACATGAAATTAAAATATTATATTTTATGAAGACAATGACTTTGAAGACAATTCTTGTTTACGAAACGGATAAGCTATTTTACATTTTCATAATAATTTCTATGACAAAAAAGGACAAATTTTGGGATAAACTTCAATCCCCCTAATATATCCATAAAAGATATATCCATAAAAGAATATTTCAATATATATGCAGTTTTGAAAAACCATTTAATTCCATTTTATTTCAAAGCGATTATTATCTTGTAAAAAGGGATTCTCTTTTTCAAATGTACAATAAAGCATATTTGTTAACATCATTTACTTTTAACTCGTATATAGAGGCTTACAACTTTCACGATTAGTTTTCTTATTTACAAACTAATTTTAATGTTATTTGCTTACATAATGGAACTAGAGTTCGTAAAATATTAAATATATTTTGCAATTAGAGATGTAAAACTTAATTTCTTGATGTTAAAGGAGTTGAAACAGACACAAATTAACAATTGTATACTTCACGCATTAGAATGAGCAACAATTCTACAAAATTATAATAAAAAAAATACCTTTAAATAAAGTCCGTATAAAATACTTTTCAAAATAAATTGAAATAATATGTGGGCGTTAATCTTTCGGTCTATCTCACTGAATAAAAACATCACCCGTGATCATAACAAGCCACGGTCAGATAACACATGTTCCCTCTTATCTCTTTTACTAAGACTCACAATAGGTTATTCCCTAATATTTTTCATGAAGTAAGAGAGCTCTCTATAAAGCTTACAGCTCTCTCTATAAAGTATTACGATAAAAGTGAAAATTCTTATATGTAGTCAGTTTAGCAGGAATGTATTATATAAACTAAAAAGCTGAAAACGATATTGTCTATTTTATGTTAATACATATAAATAATAAATAAGAATAAATATTATAATTTGAATATGTTTAATATTATATTCCAATATTAAAATCTGAAGAAGTTTTCATAATTTTCATAATTTTCAAAATTAAACAACTAAATATGATGTATTAAACTACATCAAGTATGAATTTATTAATATTTTACATAATGTTGGTAGATTATTGTAGTTATAGCTTTGATTAGCGAAATCAAGATAGCCTCCGGTGTCAGTGACGTTTCGCTAGCGTCCAAAATGGCGACTGCGATTCGTCTGTCATCGTCATTAGAATTTAACAAAAAACTCGACAATCATTCGTCTGTCATCGTCATTAGAATTTAACAAAATACTCGACAATCCGTATTTTACGGATACATGTTGGCGATTCGAAATTTTTATTTTTTTATGTTTCATTATTGAGACGAAGTTTTAATTGAAATTATTAATATAGATTTACATCTGTGAGTGAAGGCTTCAGACAACGCAGTATTTTGACTCTCTATTATACGTTGAGTTGATGAATATATTATCTAAATGAAAATAAAAGATCTTTGTAAGCCCGAAGAACTATTCGATCTGATGCCTGGCGCCGAATTTCATCACCGCACAACGCGCCATCGCCTCCAATACCATCCTTACCACCTGGATGCGTGGCGATCTTCCACTGTGCGGTTCTCAAGGACATTTTTTCCACGTTCCCCTCGCTTGTGGAATGAACTCCCTTCGGCGGTATTTCCAGATCGGTACGACATGGGTACCTTCAAAAAAGGCGTTTATTCCTACCTACAAGGCCGGCAACACTCTTGTAAATCCTCGGATGTTGCAAGAGTTCATGGGCGGCGGTGATCACGTCCATCCGTGACCCGCCAGCTCGTTTGCCCACCTCTTACGTAAAAAAAAGCCCAACACTGCAAATACTACTTTAATATGATATTACAATATCAATAAATATTAGTAAATATTTATCAGCCCATGACGTTTACCTTGATATATGAATTAATGCATAACATTTGCTTTAAAGATATACATGAATTAAAAATGATTTTGAAACATTACTTATAAATTTTATGAAAGACACAACAACAACAAACAACTTAAAAACATTTTTCACGTCTTCATTTTTTGTCAAGTAGCTACTTGATATACGATAGTGTAGGTAATTATTTATATATATGTATATATATCTATTATATAAAAATGAATCGCAAAATGTGTTGGTAAGCGCATAACTCAACAACGCATGGACCAATCTTAACAATTCTTTTTTTTAAATGTTCCTTGAAGTCCAAGGATGGCTCTAACGGCGAGAAAAATTTGAATAATTTCCAGGGAAACCCTAAAAAAGCCCTTTTCTTTTTCCTATACAAATATTTTAAATGTAGAATAAATAACTAAATGTAGAGTCAATTTGAACTGTATTGCTATTCAATAAAGTTGATATTAAATTACAAGCACTCATTGTTGTCTAAACAATGTAGGTGTCTTGCTAACGTCAAAGAGTCAATTCGCGCTTTATTGTCGCTGCACAACGTTCAAATTTAATCAAATGAATGTGTACACCCGACCAAATTGAAAAGTCAAAAAAGTAAATGTAAGATTTGATTGGCCTTGGAATATTCTTTCTTTTGTTTTAGTTTCGGAATGCGACATAAATTGTCATCAGTTTTCACGTCATTGCATCTGTCAAACAAACTGCGTTAAAAAGCGTTTATAATATTTAATAATTAATTTTGATTGTATAAATACCTGTGATTAATAATTATTTCATGTGAATAAATTTAGGTAATTATATACGATATGCCTCCTATAAGACGAAGTAATTTAAGTAGAAGAACCCGAAATGCTACAAACCAAATGAATTACCGATCTTATCATACTGCACATGAACGTGACGACCGAAATGAACGCGAAAGAATTCGTATATCACGAACGCGGGAAGCGAGAGCGAGAGATTCAACTAATAATCGCGAAAGTTTGAATCGAGCTGCTTTCAATTACGATTTGTCAATTGACTACAGTAACCACCAATGTGTTGCTATTGGATCTATGAACTTGGTTTGCTCTTATTGTAAGGCATTGAAATACAAAAATGAAGCAAATGGATTGTGTTGCGCAAATGGGAAAGTGAAATTGATACCATTGGATCCACCACCAGAGCCATTGTACTCATTGGTTTCAGGAATAGAACCAGATTCCATACACTTTTTGTCAAATATTCAACAATATAACAATTGCTTTCAAATGACATCATTTGGGGCAACAAACGTAGTTCGGGAAAATTTCAAGCCAACTTTTAAGGTATGTATTATAGCAGTTAATCATTATTATTTTAATGAACAAAATTTCCTGTTAATTAAGTAAATATGTGTCATTAACCTTCAGTTTCCTAAACCCCAAAACATATATTACTTAGTCATTATATTATTTGGTGATTCAGTATTAGCAACACTTTTATTATTTTGAAACACAATATAATTATTTGACGATGGATATTAGTTACAACTAATTATTACATATTGACATACCTAAGCATATCAATTATTATTTGGTGATTCAAATTAAGAGACAGATATACTTTTTAGGAACAAATATTATATCTATTTGGCAAAAATCATTTTTTTTAATTTACAGATACAAGGCCAAATATATCATAGAGCAGGTTCACTGTTACCAGTGTCAGATAGCAATTACAAATTTCTGCAAATTTATTTCATGGGCAATTCACCACGAGAAATTGATATGCGTTGTTCACATAACAATTCACTAAAGAGGTCTATTGTAGAACAATTACAAACTTTATTTCATGAGTACAATCAATTGGTTGGTTGGTTGGTTGGTTGGTTGGTTTAAAACTGCACTGGATCGGATGCCATCTGATAATCACAAAATTGTAATCAGAGCTGATAAAACACCTGTTGGCCAACATGCAAGACGTTTTAATGCACCAACTATTGATGAAGTTGCCATCGTTGTAGTTGGAGAAAACTTGGAATCCCGTGATATTGTTTTACATCGTCGGAATGATCAATTACAACGTATAAAGGAAACACACCGCTCATATGACGCACTGCAATATCCCATTATATTTTGGCAAGGTGAAGATGGCTATGATTTTTCAAACAAGATGATAAATCCCATTACAGGTAATAAAAAATATTAGTTTAGCTATGGAGCTATATTATCAGTCACTATATTATTTTTTTTAATTTTCAATATTATGAAAACAAAAATCTATTTTCAGGTTCCGAAACCAACAAAAAAGTCAGTTCAATGAACTATTATTCCTACCGCCTAATGATTCGTGAAAATGAAGACAATCACATACTCAAATGTCGGCGATTATATCACAAGTATGTTGTAGACATGTATGTTAAAATTGAAACGGAGAGATTAACATTCATCAGGTTGAATCAGACCAAACTCAGATCTGAAGAGTATATTCACCTTCGAGATGCGATTAATACTGATGGAAATGCACAGAATGTTGGTCGGATGACTATTCTTCCAGCAACATACATCGGAAGCCCTCGACATATGCATGAATATGCTCAAGATGCCATGTCATATGTTCGTCATTATGGTACAGCAGATTTGTTCATCACATTTACATGCAATCCACACTGGATAGAAATCAAGCAGGAGTTATTCCCTGGGCAATCACCTATTGATCGTCATGATATTACAGCCAGAGTCTTTAGACAAAAGTTGAAATCTTTGATGGATTTCATTGTGAAACATTATGTGTTTGGAGAGACACGCTGCTGGATGTATTCTGTGGAGTGGCAGAAACGGGGATTGCCACATGCACACATTTTGATTTGGTTAGTTGAAAAGATAAGGCCAAATGAAGTTGATGCAGTAATATCAGCTGAAATTCCTAATGTAGAAGTAGATCCTGGATTGCATGAGGTAGTTATTAAAAACATGATACATGGTCCCTGTGGAACTCTTAATCAAAATTCACCGTGTATGGTGGATGGTAAATGTTCAAAGCGATATCCACGGACATTAATATCTGAAACAATCACTGGTAATGACGGTTATCCTTTGTATCGTCGCCGATCGACAGCAGACAATGGAAGATCAACAATTGTCAAATTAAATCAACAAGATATTGAAATAGATAATCGCTGGATTGTTCCATATTCACCCATTTTATCAAAGACCTTCAAAGCGCACATAAACGTTGAATCTTGCCATTCAGTAAAATCTATTAAATACATTTGCAAATATGTAACCAAAGGGAGTGATATGGCTGTGATTGGTATTAATGCAGAGAATTCCAATGATGAAGTTACCCAATACCAAATGGGTCGCTATGTTAGTAGTAATGAAGCAGTTTGGCGAATATTTTCTTTTCCTATTCATGAAAGACACCCTACTGTTGTTCATTTAGCTGTGCATTTAGAAAATGGACAAAGAGTATATTTTACAGCACAGAACCCAGTAGAAAGAGCTTTACAGCCACCATCTACTACATTAACCAGATTTTTTGAGATATGTCAAAACGATGATTTTGCTCAAACATTGTTATATTCTGAAATGCCAAAATATTATACTTGGAATCAATCCTCAAGAAGATTTATACGACAGAAACAAGGAAAACCAGTTACAGGATACCCAGATATATTTTCTACCGATGCGATTGGTCGAATTTATTCAGTACATCCAAGCAATGATGAATGTTTTTATTTACGACTGCTATTAGTCAATGTACGTGGCCCAACATCGTTCCAACATGTACGAACTGTTAATGGTGATTTGTGTGGATCATATAGAGAAGCTTGCCAACGTTTGCGATTGCTAGACAATGATGCTCATTGGGATCAAACTCGCAATGATGCTGTAATATCATCACAAGCTCATCAAATACGAACATTGTTTATAATCTATAATCATATCTACCTGCTTCCCATCAAACCCAAAGGATTTGTGGATCAAGTACAAAGATAATATGTGTGATGATATTTTGTATCAAATACGGATTAGAAGGGGAAATCCAAATATACAAATAAGCGAAGAAATTTACAATGAAGTATTGATTTCAATTGAGGACATGTGCTTGATGATGTCAAACAAACTATTATTTCAATTAGGCCTGGCCGCACCCAATCGTCCAATGCATGATGCTTTTAACCAAGAGTTGCACCGAGAAAAACTGTATGATCTCAACACTTTGAAAGAATTAATTCAAACGAATCTTCCACTATTGAATGAACAACAGAAGTATGTATTTGATACACTTTTGAAAGTAATAAATGATAAATTTACTTCTTAGATGCACCTGGTGGTACAGGAAAAACTTTTTTGATTTCATTGATATTAGCAACAATTCGCTCACCAAATAAAATTGCATTTGCACTCGCTTCGTCGGGAATCGCAGCAACTTTGCTTGAAGGTGGTAGAACAGCTCATTCAGCACTAAAATTACCATTAAACATGCAAAGCAACGAAACTCCAACCTGCAACATTTCGAAGAATGGCAAAGGTTTTGCAGCAATGTGGATTGATTGTTTGGGATGAATGCACGATGGCACATAAAAAATCTTTGGAGGCTTTAGATAGAACCTTACAAGATCTCCGGAGCAATAATAACCCATTTGGTGGTGCAATGATTTTATTAGCGGGAGATTTTCGTCAAACATTGCCAGTGATTCCACGATCAACGCCAGCTGATGAACTTAATGCCTGTTTAAAGTCCTCCAATTTGTGGAAACATGTGAAGGTATTACACTTAAGCAAGAATATGCGTATCAAGTTGCAAAATGACAAATCTGGAGACATATTCTCTAAACAACTCATTGACATTGGTAATGGCAAATTTCCTATAGACACCTTGACTGGTTGCATTAACTTTCCTCAAGGTTTTTGTCAGTTAACTAGATCAAAAGATGAACTTATTCAAAAGGTGTTTCCAGATGTTGCTCAAAATTATAGAAACCATGATTGGTTGAGCGATAGGGCTATATTGGCTGCAAAAAACATAGATGTAAGTGAATTAAATTTCAAAATTCAAGAACAAATTACAGGCGAATTGAGGATATATAAATCAGTTGATTCGGCTACTAACCAAGATGATGTCGTTAACTATCCGCCTGAATTTTTAAACTCGCTGGATTTACCAGGATTGCCACCTCACAATCTTCAATTAAAGGTTGGTTCGGTAGTAATAATGTTGAGAAATATCAACCAACCGCGACTTTGCAACGGCACACGGTTAGCGATAAAAAAATTATTGAACAACGTGATAGAAGCAACTATACTGAAAGGAAAGTATAAAGGAGAAGACGTTTTGATACCACGCATCCCAATGATTCCGACTGATGTACCATTTGAATTTAAACGACTACAATTTCCAGTGCGGCTTGCTTTTGCTATGACCATAAATAAGTCCCAGGGGCAATCATTAGGTGTTTGTGGTATTAATCTAGAAAACCCATGTTTCTCACATGGTCAATTGTATGTTGCCTGTTCCCGTGTTGGAAAACCATCAGATTTATTTATATATTCACCAGGTAATCAAACAAAAAACATTGTGTATCATAAAGCACTAAAATAAAAATAAAACAGATTTTTGTTAATAATTATGATTCACTGGATTTACAATAACGCGATTACTGAAAATACTTATATACGTTTTATTTCATTATTTTTTATTTCATCGGTTATGAACCCCATGTTAATAATAATAGTAATAAATAATTAATTAGCTCTATACTTTGTAATTGAAGCACCCACTTTATAAATATTTGTCACCTTTAGGTTCCCACTATCCCTTTAGATTATTTTTCAATCAGGTTTGAACCTTAAGTTCCCCTCTTGGTTTGAAGCCCTCTGGCAGACATCCCAATCAGGGTTTTTAGTGGGTCTCAAAAGGGTGACCAAAGTTCGTGGAAGCTAAGATACTTAAGTCACCCGAGCTGACCTTTTTCTTTAATTCTCCTGAACAGAACCGTCACCATGATGATAGGGCGATGTGTGAGGATCAGCAGAGTAAAAACGTCTAAAGATCGAAATATAAACTGCCACATTCCAAATCTATTTGACAGAACGAATTCTGCCGAGTTGTATAAAAATTGTATTTATTAAAAAAAAAAAAATCTTTTAAAATTTAAATGTTTTGAGTTTAACTTTCATTGTATGTATTAGTAAAAACCACCAAATACTTTTAATTATGAACGTCTTAATAAAATGATGAAGTAACATTAAAAAAAAGGAAAATTTTACGATTTATTTATTATAATATTAAATGATAAAAAAAATCCACCAGAATTCTTAATATATATAAATCACGTGTCGCGTTATTTGTCCGCGATGGACTCCTAAACTACTTAACTGATTTAAATAAATTTACACACCACGTACAGTTTGACCTAACTTAAAAGATATAATAATTTTCAACTCAATTCATAGTCGCAGTATTATTTTATTGCAAATTATTAGTTTATCATTTTGCAGTTAGCTCTTAACAATTCTAAAAGATGGCGGTATCTATTGACTGGATTGAGTAATTACGAATGAGATATCTACCCTACCTACCTCATTCGTAAGTTTAGTGTTCCAAGTTATTTACTAAAAACTTTGTAATATACAAATAGTGTTATAAACTTGGATAAAATTAAAAAAATAATTATAATTATTTTGTTTTGATTTTTGCTTAATATCGACTATAAGAAAACATTATGGTTTTCATGACAGATGTACTCTGAACGTTACTCCTTAAATAGTTTAGTACAATGTAATATATCAAAAATAATAGTCACAGCAACGCGTGACCGGGTCTGCTAGTATATATATATATATATATATATATATATATATATATATATATATAGAGAGAGAGAGATACTGGTACGAGTATATTATTATTTTTATGTATATCCATATACAGAAAAATAATAATAGCTCAACAACTATTATTGTTGTAACAACATATACGTCACTACAAAATCGTACATACTTCAAGTAGATATCCTACACATACACTTAGTTAGTAATAATCTGTCCTTCCATTGATAAATACAAATCGCTCTAAGTGTCATATCAAAGATAAACGCGGTGTGTGATATCTCAGTGTATAATGAAACAAACACACAGCGACGTTCTTATTCATCTTAAATGTTTACGTTTTTGTCTCCTTCGTCACAATTTGTAAGCCAATATATAACGTTTTGTTTCTCTTGTGTTTGTTTTTGTTGCTTTTTTCTTTTCTTTATTTGCATATAAAGCTCCACAATTTATATTAATCTCTGAGAATAAATGAAATAGTCTGATAAAAGAAATAATTTGAGGTCTGTATTCAAATAACAAACATTCATTTCTCGTTGTTGGAAATTTCAAATATGCTGAAATTACAGTAATTTCTCGTTATCAGTACAATTTATCAGAGACTTATAAACATAGTTCACTTTAATAAATTATATCCAACATCTATAACCAACTCAACTGTAATGCTAACAAATAGTGTACATCGGCGTCATCACATTTATTAGTATCAGTAGTAAAGCTTTAAATTATTTACCTAAAAAATATTTTTAACAATTTATTTTCTTCCTTATCTGTTATCAATTTTATTATTACAGTTTGCTGTTTCTTTTGTAAAATATTATTAATTAAAAAAAACTGGCTTAATCTCAAACATATTAGGAACCAAAAAGTATTGATGCTATAAATTTGGCCATTGCTAATAAAATATGAACTTAATTATACATCTACTATAATATTGACCTTATTCTCGTAAATTTGGAATTCGATAGGTAATTGGTTTGTGTAAGCAATGTGGAACTCAATGAATTAATTAGACGGAAATAACGCAGAAGTATTTAAACCATTAATTTAAATATTTTATATAATTTAATGCAATCAATACTTATTTATTTTATTAAACCCAACTTGACATTCGATAAGATGCTCGGAGAAACAGGGATTATTCCTTAACAAAGTCAGTTAAAATATTAATTAAGAACTTATTGTATTTATAACATTATAAATAACTACGATGGGTGATGTAGTAAAGCTATTTTTTATACTTTATTGAGATCCCGCATTTGATGTCATATCCACAGCAGACAAAATGCCCTTCATTAATAAAAACCATTTCATGGTTTTATGAACAGAGTTCTGGTTTCATAATTACATTAAAATAAACTATAATTAAATAATTGTAACAACGACAATAAATTAAATATTTATGTAATACATTTTCTAAAAGGGATCGCAGTACAATGAGAATGGGAAGTATTTAGTTACTATATTAGTTTCCCGTCCCCTGAATTAGTTTCAGAGTCATTAGCCGTAGTTACTCGTATAATGAACCTCTGACAAAAGTTGTAACTTAATTTATACCTAGTTCTATTTAAATTGAAACCTACAATTACTTTTAAAATAAACAATTTAAAAAATATAAAACAAAAATAAAACGAACAAACTGTAACTTTTTTGGTGTAATGTTTTTTTAAATATTTTAATGAAATTATTTTATGAAGTCTGATTTTATTTATTTATGTAACTTTTTTCACATCGACTTTTAACTGTGATAATATTTTAAAACTTGATCGTTAATCGTCTATACTCGTACAGTTCATTCATCAGTAGACAATTAGAGTATTTTAGAAAACCTTACATAGAATTAGTCTTGTGAGTGTAATTGTTGCGTATTTTAATAAACCGTCACTGGTGGTAGATAAAAGATGTTTCAAAAGTGCTTGTTGTATATGTAAAATAAAGCAAAGCAAAACTATATATTTAATAACATACAAAATATATTTTATATATTGAGGTATGCAGGGACCGTAGCGTTTGGCGCTCCGTCGTCTCTGGCTAGCCCGCAAGGGATATGGCGTGAAGTTAAATAAATAAATAAATAAATAATAGTATTCTTATTATATAAAATTTTCTTTACATCCAATGTCGTAATATTTCGTATTCATTATATATCAGGTATTTGATAAATGTGATGTTTTAATTATGATGATTTAATAACTGATCAACCAAGATAAAGGTTGCTGTTAGGTAAAAAAGTTAAAAGTTTTATATAATAAAACAACGAATAGGTAACAGGTATTTGAACACTTTCGCGTTGTAACGTCGAAGTAAGTTTGATGGATTATAACATTATTAAGATATTATCACTTTTGTAAACAAAAGTTTAAATTAGGAGTACCTACGGATTGTTTGATAGAACCATTCTCAAACATTGTGTGCACAAATATATTATGTAATATCACGTACAACTAATATCACTGGTCCCTACAATAACACATAAAAAATACAATATTTTTTACAAAACAAAGCCAAAGTATAATATTAAGAAATAAATAATAAAAATATGAACTCATAAGATTGCATTTCATTTATTACAAGAATTTTATGACAACTTGTAATGGACTTTAGGGCTATCGTGGACTTGGAAATAACGCATTTCGACGTAATTTTATAGAAATAATGAGCAGAACGACTTTTACCACTCTCTTTGAGTTAATATGTATTAACTTAAATCTACACAAAAATCTTTTATTTTTTCTAAGTCGTATGTCATATACAGTAACTAATAAAATAAAATATTTATTTCATCATTATTATAGATTGAGTATAATTAAATTACGAATTAATAGGAATACAATATGTACGTTGTAAAAGACGTATATAGTATATAACAATATTCCTCCTACGACCGAGGTCGAGCAGAGGTCACACGAGATCGAACGCAATATGTACAAATAAATAAATCAGATAAAATATACAAATAAATATATATATACAAATAGATATATATATGTATAAAATAAATCAGAAAAGTTGCATCGCTGTACTTTATGATAGCCTTGTTTGATTTATTATATTTTGTTAAATTTATTTTGCAGTTGTACATCAAGTGATACCTTAAAAATATAAAAAAATATCTCATTTTTACATATTACGGTATAAATACTAAAAATCTAAATTCAATAAAATTTTAATAAAATGAGAGTTTGGTAAATGATAAAATATAAAATTTTCTTCTTATTACACTAAATGTCGAGTGCATTCAAAATCTACATAGATTATATTTATATAAAGAGGTACCATTTTGGATTATCCGTCGATATAAAACAGCAGAGTGTACACCACCACCACAACTACAGCTGTCTTCCGCTGCACGGTTGATCTGTAAAGTAGAACTTTTTACTGCTGGGTCGAAGGCATATCAAATAAGCATATAAAAATTAAAAAAATTGTACACTTAAAAATCATATATTTCTATAAATTGGAGCCAGTTTTTCTTAAATTTATGAACAGTATGGTATCTCTTAGTTAATATGAGGAACATTAATTAAAGTAAAGTATCAACGTAATATTATAATAAAAAAATGCATGACGTAATCATAACAATTAAATGAAAAGAGTGCAAAAGGAAATCCAAACCTTTTAAAGAATGTTACACGTATGTCTCGCTCACTTTGGTATATCACGTTCAGTGACGGCTGTAATATTCACCCAGCTTACATATTATGAACTCTGTTTATTGAATTTCACATTGAGTTAACTTATTATACTCAATATTTGATAATTTTACAAAATATATTTCAGATTTGAAAATTTGATTTTAACAAAAATATACGTAATAAACTGCTACATGTACAGAAAGGAGTACGTTAAGAATAATGAGTAAAAGAAAATAATCTTAACAAAAATGCACCTTAATAACCTCGTTAATGTTTAAAACTGTTACAATAAATAATAAGTGTACGTCTTATATAGATATCCAACATTTTTTGGGTGTCATCAAAGTAGTATCTGTATAGTACTCCTTAAAGGAAGTAAGACCCAATAATGTTAAGGTGAACTAAATCATTGAAGGTGATAAAGGGTAGGGATCGGACGAGTTTAAATGTAAAGGATGTCAGGGAGAGCCCTATACACAAACGAAGTATTTTGGGTCGAGTATTATTTGGTATTAAAGATCTTGTTATTAACATTAATTTTAATATATATTTTAGTATCGACAGTTTGATAATCGTATTTATTTATTTAACATATTTGGGTCTCTGCATAGTACTTATAAAAGTGATATCAAATAGGTCATAAACTATTAAGTTTCATGTCACTCGCGCTGATATCTTGGCAACTTAAGCCACTACATGCCCTAGTGTCATTTATAAGAGACATTTGAGAAAATGAATTATATATATCTCAAAGTAGAACATCGCAAGAATAAAAGGAACATTTTTATAAAATATATTTTTTCTTACCTAAAATATTGTTTAATATACGATCTCAATGTAGAAAAATGTTTATATAACAATACATTTATTATATTAAACTAGATACGTCTTTGTTTCGGTCGTCTAGCTTTTACGTACTCTGTAATATGAAGTAAGTTTGTGACGAAGGATAGCAATTATGAAGACGACGTTTTACGACATGACGGATTACCAAAGTTACACAGCAACATAACACGTGTAAGCTGCAGTTTAATAAATCAGAGATTAATAAACTATGTTATGATAACAATGTTACCGATAAAAGTACTTACCTAATATATATTATGTTTTTATTGTAATATATTTTTATAATCCAAATTGAGTAAAATTCAAGAATTTTGCATTATGCTAAAAAGATTATTTTCTATATCTGTGATGCATAAATTGATCCTAATCCTAATTGATCCCCTGCAATACATAAGATCAACAGATGAAAATATTATCATGTCTTCCTATTTATTTTTGTTTAATTATTACATGTTAATATTAAGTTTTGTGTTATTCACATACTAAATATTACCGTCTTTTATTATTTTTGTAGGAATTAAAAAATATTTTAATAAGTTTTTCAAGAAGAATAAAATACAAATACTGAACATAATATATATTTAAATTAAAATAAAGCTATTTTAATCCCAGAACACAAAGAAGTACTTATTACTGTGATTATTTTTGGTGTTTTAAAGCATTTTGATATTATGTCACAGTTTTCATTACAGCTTTTACAATTTTCCCACAATACTAATATTAATGTCCTGCTGTTATTATTCACTACAATTGAAATATTTTTTTACTATTCTGTTTTTCAACATATTGTTATAAGACTGCTTAAGATTATGTACTTAAAATATTATTGTATTCTATACAAATGTTAAAATAAAATATTTATTTTCTTCCTCCTCTGAGATGAGTACTTATATATCTCAGTCCGATGATTACTGAACAAAAAGCGTTACCAAATATTACCAAAAATAATCTCGAAAGTATTAAAAGTAATTCACAATATATAAAATAACAATTAAATAATTAAAATATATTTAAAAAAAAATTCAATCTGAATTGTTACCAATTTTAAACATATACTATATTCAGGGAAATAAATTGATAAATACTAAAGTAATGAATGTGTATAATATTACTTTAAAAAACTATAACTCGATTAATATCGTGATCTTAATAACTGTTGTCTGGTGAAATTTCTTTGAAATTTAATACAGTATTAAGATTAACCAGAAGATTTGTACGTAAAACACTGTTCCTCGTAAGATTGTATTGTCAAAATCTATTGTCGTGGCAGTTTAATTAGGATAACTGATATATATTGAAAGCTGATTGTGCTTATCAATAGGACGGACGTGTGGGCTGTTATTTAGCCTGTGGACACGCTGCAGTTAAAGGGTTACATTCATATAATTAACTTCATAGGGATGGTACCTTCTCATAGAAGGTTAGTGTGAACAAGTTATTAGAGCTTAGTTTTCTAAGAAGTAAGAGAGTTGAAGCCCCAACTCCTTTCTATTAACCGGATTAATATCTTATATATTTGGATTTGCAATTTGTGTTGATTGGTGATTAGTTGAGGACAGCACTTAACATCAGGTGTTCCTCTCGTTTGATATAATTTTCAACGGAAATAATCTAAAAAACTAAGCCTGATACGTAAGTATCGGATCAAAGTTTAGTCTAATTTATAACAAAATTAATTTGAATACATAAAAAAAATGTTTTGAATATATGTTAATCATTTTATGTATTTAAATTTAATCTTAGAGTCATAAAGTAAGGTACTCGTAGTTCTTCCGTTATTACTCTAAGATTAAAACATATAATGTAAAAGATTGTATTATTCATTTGATACACCAAGTATGTAATTATTTAGAAGACGAGAGTTGGTGTTTCGATTGAGTTTAAAATATCTCAAAGCGTAAGCTCTAAATTATTAGACGAAGCTAATCTAAACATTTGTAGGTTTATAAAAGAAAGAATCAATAAAACTCAACATACTTCAATGGTAATATGTAATATGTAATGGTAATGGTAATGGTAATAACAATTAAAGTTATAAAAATGAATAAAATAATAAGAAGAAAAATCTAATTATTTAAAAATTTCTAGACAAAAAGTATTATTAAACGCTGAATTACCTTCTGAATTCGAATTAAGTTTTCGTTTGAATTTTATTCACAACAATCCCAATTACAGTTTGCTCCATTTAACGTCATACATACAAATCCCGCACGACATGAGAATCCCTGTTTTTAAGATGGCGCGTAGATCCTGCAATAAGTGATCGGAAAATATCATGAAATATGAATGACATACTTTTACACATTTTATAGAACCTCGGTTTTCATATAAAATAAATAGATATTGAGCAAATTTTGGTATTTAAACTATAAAAAATCTTTTATTTTAAATTTTTATATTAATATTACACTCGTTAACAATTACAGAAAGTCGAACGCAGTTTGTTTCAGTACATCCATGAAAACCACATTCAAATCTATCCGATATCCTGAGATGAGCTGTTCCAAAGGTTAGCGTATACAAATGCACAGACAAATAAAAATTTTAAAAATCATTGTTATTCTATTCGTTACTAGACTGCCGTAAAGATTTTTCTCAAATATCTTTTACATACAGACAGCGATTAGTTACACATTTATTATATTTATTATATATGTAATACTTGTTACCAGATCAATACTAATTTCGTTAGTTGACATTTAGTTCAGAAGCTACATAAAGCATTGGTTTAGGAAATAACAACATCCTTTATTTAGTTCTAATGCAAAAGAATTACTTTAAATTCATTATCATTTATTTTATGAAGCTATTTGTCTAAAGTGAGAGTATTTTAAAGTTACTATTTATATTGTTATGTTTATGTTCTGGAGCCATCAATACCTATTATTCAGTAGAAGGAATGAAAACACTTCACATTTATATAACGACAAGCAATTTTTGATGTCACAATGCGCGGAATGCCTTCCCCTTACTGACATGTTTAATATGACTTACTTTATAATGTGAAAACATTTATATAAGTTTACTGAAATTACTTTTATTAAAGTATTGACTTAAAATAAAAATGTTTTAATTTTATTAGTAAAATAGTTGAATATATTGCATTTGTTACCTTTAATATGTCATGAATTTAATATTATATCATAAAAATGTTAGTTAAAAGTTATTCCGTTTAAGGAAATCAATCACAGAGAAATTAGTGTTATTATGAAGTATTTCAAAATCTATTAAGGAATCTAATGAAATAATAAATACGGTGTACCTGTATTTTCTTCGACTTTCGCACGGAAAGTCAATTTATTTCAGACACTTTTAAGGTGAGGTAATTCAGAAAGGTTATATTGAGTTTACTTTCCATCAGAGAGTTGCCTAACGCCTAACGCTTAATATATTTTAAGTAAGTTTCTAGATAAGTTTTACATATTTGTACTATACTATATTGACAACCTTAAATATATTTTAGTTAAAGTTAGATATGATTATTTCTTTAAAAAATTAACAAATAACATAATAATAATAACACTTCTAATACTGTTATAGTATTAATTAAGTTAGAGGAAAGCAGGTTTAAGATAATCAAAATGAACAGTTGAGTCGTAGTGATTAGTCAACAAGTATATAATTTATAAGATAACAATAATACATATGTTTATTTTAAAGATAGTACGGATCCAAATTGTTGAGTGAGCTATACTTATAAATTGTATACACTAAATGTCATTTGATGGCAGCTCGAATACATTCTGTCTTTTCCTTGGTAATACCTCCCAGAATCCCCTCTACAGAAGCTCCGTGTGAATTAGATAATATAGCAATGTTTCCTGAGATGAGTAAGAGTTACGGATGATCATACCACCTCCTTGATTCACCGTGTTCTACTTTCCTCTATTGTTGTTTTTTACCCAATCCTATAAAAATACATATTGAGGTATTCTCTTTTTTTTTTAAGATTCCAAAAAAAAAATCGATACCTTAAGCTGTAACTGTATTAAAATTTGTACATACTTCAATATCTTTTGATTATAACACAGAAGTTAATATAGCAGTCTATTATATAAGATAAGATCTCGAAGTGTTTGTCTAACGCTGCATTTTAAAGTTTCCAAGTCGATATGGTAACAATGTTGTCACTGTCGCGTGCATCGTTTAAACTTTTCTAGTTAGGAATGTAAGTATCTAGATATTCTATAAGTTTAAGAAAACAAATTTCAAAATTACAATGTTCACAAAAGTATTAAACATTTTAAAGCTTTTTTTTTATAAACAAAGAAATTCATTTCAACAAAAAATATGTAAGTTTAAGTCAGGTGTACATTTACAAAATCTTCTTATTTAGTTTATATTTATCTTTAATAAATAATCTCGTATCGTAATATAAAATATCGTAATCATAATAAAAACTGACAATCAATAATTCTCTATCTGTATTTATTTAATGATGTTAATCTTTGACTGAACGATTCACGGAATCAATATTATATATATATATCAACAAACGTTTAAAGTTTATAAATATCATACAACTTAAAGATATATTGTGTGTATTTAACTCAACATACTTATTACTCGTAGATCATATCCGAGTATTGCTCGGCTCCTGTCGGTAATGTTCGGGTCAAGTGTATCAGGGAGTGAGTGTAATAATGATAAACCACAAATATTAAACAACTTAATAAAAAAATATATTTTTAGTCGTAATATACTTTTAGGAATAATTTGTACCAAATTCATCAAATTCCATAATTTTATATAAGTATTAATATGGCATTATTTGGCTCAAGTGGATGTGTGTGTAATATATCTAGGAGAATATTATCACAATATTGTAGCTGACATTATTTTCTTCAACAATAAGAATACCTCTAACCTCTAGAATATCTTAGAAGACGAGCTTACAAGGTAAGTAGAGTGCCAACATTGTTTTCATATTAGATTAGTCCTTCAGATGTTATTGTATGTCATACCTATATCTTATTATAGGAACCGCTGTCAACGTTGTCAAAATATAAGTTTCTAGGTAATCAAGAAACAAAAAAAATATCATTTCACAATTTCAATACATGTATGTATACTTGACATAAAAAACTTTGAGTTACTTCTTTAAATTAACTAATCTATAGTAAATATTAAATTCTGTAACCATAACAAAATAATGTCTTTAAAAATAATTCAGATTCTTAACATCATCCAAAGAACAAATCCGTGAAGAAAATAATGATTTTAACAATTTATCCGCTTTATAATATATCTTAAAAAATTACTACTTTTATTATTTTTTAAAACTACTCTTATTCAATACAAGTATAATAATTCTGCTTCTTACCTCGTTAGTGGAACAAAGTCTTCGTTCAAAATCACTGTTGTAAAAATATGATATTCGAGTGAAGCTAAGCAGTTTTTCCACTTTTCTGCTTTCAAATTATCTTATTATATTTTACTCTTACGTATAATAATAATAATATTAGCTACTATGGACTAAAATTACGTATGTTTAAAAGTTATTAAAATCCTATCAAAGAAGGAGCAAAAGAATATCGGAAAAATATATACATTCATAAAAAAAATCAATATAAAGCTAAGAATAAATGTATTTAAAAACAACTTGAATCTGATATATATTTAAATAAATAATATTTAAAATATAACATTTATGGTGCTCTTATTTTTATAATTTATGACTTCACTATGCAATTGAATAACATTATAAATAACAATCTTAAGATAGATTCTTTATTTCTACTGTACCAGGGGTTTCAATGAAAGTTTAATTAAAGGAAGGATATAAGGGATAACTTAATACACGGTCGTGCGTCTTCGAGTCGTATTAAATCACCTCTTATTTTTTAAAATTTACTGCAGGATCATAGTTGACTTTTAATTTTAACGCATTCAAACTATGATGTACTTTCAATAGGTGTAAAGGGTTGTCGAAAGTAACGTCACTTTTAATGTTTGTATATCTTTAACTTGACCCAAAGAAGGTCAAAGACTAACATTATAAGGGTATAATTTACGTCTAAACTTGGTACATTGTCGCCATGTGCTGTAGTATATGGACTTTACAAAGACGGACTGAATGGACTTCGCAGATTTATTATTTCTTTGAAAACTTTGATTCTATTTGTTATTTGAAAATGTGTTGTATGTAATAATAATGTTTGTTTTATTTCTTTATATCTTGAATTTATTTAAAGATCTTTACGACTTATGCAACTTAAATACTATAAATAAATAAACATTAGCTAGCATCGACCTAGCAATAACTGTCTTCTCCTCCGTAACACTCTAGACATAAACAATATTTATTCACGGAATGAAGATTGTTCATATCTAGATTGGTTCTTATTTGCAGAACTACTCCCATGAAACCAACTTTATGAAAACAACATGTACATAAAATACACTATATTAGGTACTTGAGGAACAAAGATGGACAAGATGGAGTAAGATCCTAGGATTGGAACCCATTATCTATGTAACAATCGACAACTCAGTCATTACACAGGAGGCGATTTACTTATAGGCTTAATTTTAAACTGAAAAGAATAAGTTTTTTAATGATATTACTCGTAATATTCATTAAACTTTCACAATATCTTTTATACCGAATGTTATTGCGACGGTAGTTATTTTAAAATGTATTATTATTGCATTCTACAAAAGTACTCTACCATTTCATTTAAATTAAAGAAATATAATCTTATTATGTGACTTCTCTCGCGTAACTGCAGTTCGTTTGCTACGAATTCTGTAGATATTATGCCTCATAAGAATTGGAGAACTCAGTACTATAGTATTGTTGTCAGAATAAAGTTAAACTTTTTAACAAAACTTTACACAATCTTCACAATCTTGTTAAATTCTTTTCGTGCATGAAATAAAAGGTAGTTTTGTTATAATGCTAACGAATAAACCTAACAAGCACGTAACTACATGTACCTATTGTCAATGTTCAAGACCAAATCAGTTCTACAACTTGGCAGCGTGTTAATACACGATGAACGCTTCGCTACGCTCAGCATTCGTCCTTCGGTGAAATAGTTTTAAACTAGCTGCATACATTTATAAGATCCTTAAATAAATTTGTTGTAAATAAACCTTATATTAAAATAGTAATTATGAAATGATTTATTTGTTTTCAGATAAACCAGGTTAAGATATTATTACAACATCACAAGTGAATCTTAAAATAATTTGGACATGACCGAATACTTTGTTATTTATTAAAAAAAAGAAAAGTATAAAAAGTAGGAAAGTTCATAATTTCTCGTAAATTATGAAATGTGTTTAAAGCAATAAATAGTAGTTCAGATTCATCTTTACAAAGTCCTCGTCAAGTAACACGTGGGGACAATGTATTTAGTTCTGATATAAATCATCATAATTTAATTGAATCAATCAAAAAGTGAAACGTTTCCGAGAAAAAAAATATAAACCACTTTTAGCTTGAAATATTTAAGGTAAGTAAAACCACGGCAACTTTTTTCTGGTAAATATTCCCTCCTCGCAAATATTTTTAATAGAAAGGTTATTTTTTACTTTAAATTTAAGGCAACGCACTGGTACTCCTTTGACTCAGCCAAATAAAATTATCACAGTTTATTCTCGCAAGGGGCGTTATTCTTAGGTAGTGAGTTATATTTTAAACGAGTTACACACGAGGTCTACCCACGCGTGTCCCCCTGCGGGCACGGATTTGTTTTTTTTAATATAAAACAACCGTTAAATTCAGGTTTAAGACGTGGTTCTTGGTCGTGCTGTGGATTGGTAAGCGTTGTTCTGCTCCGGTTATCGTAAGCTCACTACTCGAGCTAAACAACAAGATTATTGGAGCTGGTATCAAATTAAAAGTTTGGGGAATTAGCCTGAGTAGTCTCATCTTCACTAGTTTCACTAATCCTTTGTATACACAGACTCACGTGTTACCTAATTGAAGCTATCAACTACTTCTCAACAACGTTATGAACAATTTATCAGCTCGTTGCTTATATTGAATAAGGTATAAAATACATTGTTATCTCTTGAAATTTATAATATTCAATTTTACTAATAAATAATGTTTATAAGTTATGAGTTATAAGAGCCAGTAAATATTTATTTGTAAAGTTTAAAACTTAATATGACTTGTAGTAGTATAACTGAGAATTCAATAAAAATGAAGTGACATAAGTAATTTATTTTGCTCTAATCTTAAACAAATATCATAATATAAAAAAATATAATAACAATTTTAAGAGAAAATTATAAACGCTTTACCTATTCAATACTTACAATTCGAAAATTAACGAAAGATACAGTTTTAAAAAAAAATATGTATATATAAAAAATAAATGCTTGCCTTTCCGTTAACGATTCCAAAATACGAATATAACAAACAATATAAAATTGGAATAGCTAGTTAAATTAACTACAATAAATAAATGTACTATTTATTGTTAGGTACCATACAATTATTTTATTTATTTGAGTGTTTTTTTTTTCTTTTAAATAGGATATTCATCATATTAAAAAGAAAAATGATAATAAATGTTGTTTATAGTTTTACTTTTACAAAATGTATAGTATATATGTAATATATATTTATAAATGGTGTTATTTAGTTCGCTCACTTGCCGTAGAAAAATGGATAACAATCAATAAAGGTTGGGACGTAAATGGATAGTACTTGTCATTATAAACATTTTGATCTATAAAATACCCACCACACGGTTTAATATAATATAGTAAAATGTAAAAAGATGTAAAGAGACTGTGTTGGAAAATATTTTATATTTTTATTATATATGACGGAGAAGGGTCCACATAAATGTGTTTTCTTTTTATGACGGTGGCTCGTGATGGGTCTACAAAGCAAACTTGTCAATGTTCTTAATTGCTTCTTTATGTCATAATATAATCAATAAAATAGAGATAAAACTCAAATATCCGCCGAGAATTGTCCAAAGACCATTAACTTAAATCTCAAATCTCATCAGGCAATATTTAAGCCCATCAGTCTTTATTCAAACGGTGCCATTCATAAGCGTTGTGTTTGTTTTATAAATAATTCAACATCACGACAATACACCATTCATTTTTCACTGAGCTGGAACACCTATATACCGAAGTTTGAAATTGGGGTTTTTTAAGTAAAATGAAATGCTATACATTATTTGATCTCGAGATTAGTGCATCCGTTTTATTTACGGATTGTGCAAATTTGACCATGTATCCGAATATCGATTACAATTAAAGTGGCTCCGTTTCGCCTTCGCCGGAATGTGCACATTCTATCACTTCTTTTTAATATTTTAAGTAACGCACATGAAAACGCTCATGCAGGTAAAGGGGGGAACCCTTTACCTGCATGAGCGTTTTCATGTGACGCCACCAAGGACGAGATCATTTCGTGAATGTGTTACTTCAAAATCCCTAGTAGTGCCTTTTTACAACTCAATTTTTTTCAAAAAATCTTTCTCGGTTGTTGCAGCTCTGGAACTCTCTTTCCCAGAGTATTCTGGATGGTAACCCTTCCCTCAACTCTTTTAAGCTAAAGATTAAACAGTCTAATTAATTAAATCTAATTAATTAAAAAAATTAAACTCGTTTAAGCTAAAGATTAAACGGTCCACCGATAAGAAAGTGACCGATATTCTCCATAAACTACTGTTGGTAACTGTTTCAAAAAAAATTTTACCATTGAAAGTGGAATTAATATGAATTAACATGGAACTAAACTTCAATTGGGCTTATTTATGATTTTAACTAGAGATTTCTAAATCTAGAATTTTAAACTGGCTCTACTTTTCTTTAGATAATCATTCATTATATTTTCACGAATGATTTTATGATTTTAAGTGATAAGTTTTAACATTTTGTCAGATATCAAGAAAAAAAACTTGAATTTACTTTAAATTAAACTTTAACCTTGAATAACTTTTGAAGGAGTGAATTTGTCGAAAAATGATAAGAAACCTTTTTTGTAGAGCAACAAATTTTCTATAAAAATACATATCGCTCATCTCGGCATTTTGCTTCTAGACCGAAATATAAAATTCCAAAGTTTAAAATTTTTTTTTCCAATGTTATTTCAATGGGAAATAGAAATCTGCGATGAGCGACCTCTAAATATTAATATTAAGAGCTCTCCTTTTAACAGGCATCTTTCTACACCTCCTCGAAGGTATAAATGAAATTGTTTCAAAAAAAAAAAAAATAGTCACTTTTTTTGAACCAGTCTAGTGTATATAAGTATGTATATGTCTAAGTATTTCATATGCTATATTATACAGGTAATTTGTTAAATAGCTCTTAAAAGATTTATCTATTTTCAATATCATTTCTTTGTTCTCTTTTATTTGTATTTAGTTTAAGTGTACCGCACTGTCTTGAACACCCTGTCTCACACCAAAGGGTAATTAGGAGAGATCTCTAAAAGACAAGGAATCCTTTATACTACATTGTTTTCTGTTTTTTGTATTTGTGATTTTTATTGGTACATAAATAAATAAATAAATAAATAAATAAATAATCATCTATTATATAAAAATGAATCGCAAAATGTGTTGGTAATCGCACAACTCAACAACGCATGGACCAATCTTAACAATTCTTTTTTTAAATATTCCTTGAAGTCCAAGGATGGTTCTTACGGCGAGAAAAAATCGAATAATTTCCAGGAAAACCCTAAAAGAGCCCTTTTCTTTTTCCTATACAAATATTTTCTAACTAAATTTAGAGTTAATTTGAACTGTATTGCTATACAATAAAGTTCATATTATCATTTTTGTCTAAACAATGTAGGTGTGTTGCTAACGTAGAAGAGTCAATTCGCACTTTATTGTCTCTGCACAAAGTTCAAATTCAATCAAATATATGTGTGTGCAGGTTCACGCAAAAGTGAAAATATCGTGAACCCGACCAAATTGAAAAGTCAAAAAATTTAAGAGCTATAGATTTGATTGGCCTTGGAATATTCTTTCTTTTGTTTTAGTTTTGGAATGCGACATAAATTGTCATCAGTTTTCACGTCATTGCATCTGTCAAACAAACCGCGTTAAAAAGCGTTTATAATATTTAATAATTAATTTTGATTGTTTTATATCGTGTTTTGTGCAAGTGTTTTAATACCTGTGATTAATAATTATTGCATTTAGGTGAGTATATTCGATATGCCTCCTATAAGACGAAGTAATTTAGGTAGAAGAACCCGAAATGCTACAAACCAAACTAATTACTGATCTTATCATACTGCACAAGAACGTGACGACCGAAAAGAACGTGAAAGAATTCGTATATCACGAACGCGGGAAGCGAGAGCGAGAGATTCAACCAATAATCCCGAAAGTTTGAATCGAGCTGCTTTCAATTATGATTTGTCAATTGACTACAGTAACCACCAATGTGTTACTATTGGATCTATGAACTTGGTTTGCTGTCATTGTAAGGCAAATGAAGCCAATGGATTGTGTTGCGCAAATGGGAAAGTGAAATTGATACCATTGGATCAACCTCCAGAGCCATTGTACTCATTGGTTTCAGGAATAGAACCAGATTCTGTACACTTTTTGTTAAATATCCAATAATATAACAATTGCTTTCAAATGACGTCATTTGGGGCAAAAAACGTAGTTCGGGAAAATTTCATGCCAAATTTTAAGGTAGGTATTATAGCAGTTAATCATTATTATTTTAGTGAACAAAATTTCCTGTTAATTAAGTAAAGGTGTGTCATTCACCTTCAGTTCCTTAATCCCCAAGAAATATATTACTTAGTCATAATATTATTTGGTGATTCAGTATTAGCAATACTTTTATTATTTTGAAACACAATATAATTATTTGATGATGGATATTAGTTACAACTAATTATTACATATTGACATACCTAAGCATATCAATTATAAATTGGGGATTCAAATTAGGAGACAGATATACTTTTTACGAACAAATATTATTTATATTTGACAAAAATCATTTTTTTTTAATTTACAGATACAAGGCCAACTATATCATAGCGCAGGTTCACTGTTACCAGTATCAGATAGCAATTACAAATTCCTGCAAATTTATTTTATTGGCAATTTACCACAAGAAATTGATATGCGTTGTTCAAATAACAATTCAGTAAAGAGGTCTATTGTAGAACAATTACAAACTTTATTTCATGAGTACAATCAATTTATCCCTTGATATTGTTTTACATCGTCGGAATGATCAATTACAACGTATAAAGGAAACACACCGCTCATATGACGCATTGCAATATCCCATTATATTTTGGCTAGGTGAAGATGGCTATGATTTCTCAATCAAGATGATAAATCCCATTACAGGTAATAAAAAATATTAGTTTAGCAAGGAGATATATTATCAGTCACTATATTATTTTTTTTTAATTTTCAATGTTATGAAAACAAAAATCTATTTTCAGGTTCTGAAACCAACAAAAAAGTCAGTTCAATGAACTATTATTCCTACCGCCTAATGATTCGAGAAATTGAAGACAATCACATACTCAAATGTCGGCTATTAAATCACAAGTATGTTGTAGAGATTAACATTCATCAGGTTGAATCAGACCAAACTCAGATCTGAATAGTATATTCACCTTCGCGATGCGATTAATACTGATGGAAATGCACAGAATGTTGCTCGGATGACTATTCTTCCAGCATCATATATCTAAAGCCCTCGACATATGCATGAATATGCTCAAGATGCCATGGTATATGTTCGTCATTATGGTACTGCAGATTTGTTCATCACATTTACATGCAAACCGCACTGGCTAGAAATCAAGCAGGAGTTATTCCCTGGGCAATCACCCATTGATCGTCATGATATTACAGCCAGAGTCTTTAGACAAAAGTTGAAATCTTTAGTGGATTTCATTGTGAAACATTATGTGTTTGGAGAGACACGCTACTGGATGTATTCTGTGGAGTGGCAGAAACGGGGATTGCCACATGCACACATTTTGATTGGATTAGTTGAAAAGATAAGGCCATATGAAATTGATGCAGTAATATCAGCTGAAATCCCTAATGTAGAAGTAGATTAACATTAGCATATCAACGTTAAATCTTGCCATTCAGTAAAATCTATTAAATACATTCGCAAATATGTAACCAAAGGGAGTGATATGGCTGTAAATGGTATTAATGCAGAGAATTCCAATGATGAAGTTACCCAATACCAAATGAGTCGCTATGTTAGTAGTAAGTTGGTAGTTTGGAGAATATTTTGTTTTCCTATTCATGAAAGACACCCTATTGTTGTTCATTTAGCTGTGCATTAAGAAAATGGACAAAAACTATATTTTACAGCACAGAACGCAGTACAAAGAGCCGTACAGCCACCATCTATTACATAAACCAGTTTTTTGAGACATGCCAAAACTATGCTTTTGCTCAAACATTGTTATATTCTGAAATGCCAAAATATTATACTTGGAATCAATCCTCAAGGAGATTTATACGACGGAAAAAAGGAAACCAGTTCCAGGATACCCAGATGTATATTCTACCGATGCGATTGGTCGAATTTATTCAGTACATCCAAGCAATGATGAATGTTTTTATTTACGACTGCTATTAGTCAATGTACGTGGCCCAACATCATTCCAACATGTACGAACTGTTGATGGTGATTTGTGTGGATCATACAGAGAAGCTTGCCAACGTTTGCTATTTCTAGAAAATGATGCTCATTGGGATCAAACTCTCAATGATGCTGTAATATCATCACAAGCTCATCAAATACGAACATTGTTTTCTATAATCATATCTACATGCTTCCCATCAAACCCAAAGGATTTGTGGATCAAGTACAAAGATAATATGTGTGATGATATTTTGTATTAAATACGGATTAGAAGGGGAAATCCAAATATACAAATAAGCGAAGAAATTTACAATGAAGTATTGATTTCAATTGAGGATATGTGTTTGATGATGTCAAAGAAACTATTATTGAGATAATAGTTCATAAATAAATAATCGTCTAATGCATGATGCTTTTAACCAAGAGTTACACCGAGAAAAACTGTATGATCTAAACACTTTGAAAGAATTAATTCAAACAAACCTTCCACTACTGAATGAACAACAGAAGTATGTATTTAATACACTTATGAAACTAATAACTGGTGGTACTGGAAAACTTTTTTGATTTCATTGATATTAGCAACAATTCGCTCACAAAATAAAATTGCACTTGCACTCGCTTCGTCGGGAATCACAGCAACTTTGCTTGAAGGTGGTCGAACAGCTAATTCAGCACTATAATTGCCATTAAACATGCAAAGCAATGAAACTCCAACCTGCAACATTTCGAAGAACTCTGCAATGGCAAAGGTTTTGCAGCCATGTGAATTGATTGTTTGGGATGAATGCACGATGGCACATAAAAAATATTTGGAGGCTTTAGATAGAACCTTACAACGGAGCTATCATAACCCATTTGGTGGTGCAATGATTTTATTAACAGGAGATTTTCGTCAAACATTTGACGTTTGACGTTTGATCACTGCCAGCTGATGAACTTAATGCATGTTTAAAGTCCTCCAATTTGTGGAAACATGTCAAGGTATTACACTTAAGCAAGAATATGCGCGTCATATTCTCTAATCAACTCATTGAGATTGGTAATGGCAAATTTCCTATAGACACCTTGACTGGTTGCATTAACTTTCCTCAAGGTTTTTGTCATGAATCATGAATCAAGATGAACTTATTCAAAAGGTGTTTCCAGATGTTGCTCAAAATTACAAAAACCATGATTGGTTGAGCGAACGGGCTATATTGACTGCAAAAAACATAGATGTAAATGAATGAAATTTCAAAATTCAAGAACAAATTACAGGCGAATTGAGGATATACACATCAGTTGATTCGGCTAATTACCAAGACGATGTCGTTAACTATCTGCCTGAATTTTTAAACTCGCTGGATTTACCAGGATTGCCACCTCACAATCTTCAATTAAAGGTTGGATCGGTAGTTATAATGTTGAGAAATATCAACCAACGGCGTCTTCGCAACGGCACACGGTTAGCGATAAAAAAATTATTGAACAACATGATAGAAGCAACTATACTGAAAGGAAAGTATAAAGGAGAAGACGTTTTGATACCACGCATCCCAGTGATTTCGACTGATATACCATTTGAATTTAAACGACTACAGTTTCCAGTGCGGCTTGCTTTTGCTGTGACCATAAATAAGTCCCAGGTCATTAGGTGTTTGTGGTATTAATCTAGAAAACATGTTTCTCACATGGTCGATTGTATGTTGCCTGTTTCCGTGTTGGAAAACCATCAGATTTGTTTGTATATTCACCAGGTAATCAAACAAAAAACATTGTGTATCATAAAGCACTACAATAAAAACAAAACAGATTTTTGTTAATAATTATGATTCATTTGATTTAAAATAAAGCAATTACTGAAAATACTTATATACGTTTTATTTCATTATTCTTTTTTTCATCGGTTATTAACCCTATGTTAATAATAATAGTAATAAATAATTAATTATCTCCATGTTCTGTTATTGAAGCACCCACTTTATAAATATTGGTCACCTTTGGGTTTCCACTATCCCTTTAGATTATTTTTCAATCAGGTTTGAACTTTAAGTTCCCCTCTCAATTTGAAGCCCTCTGGCAGAAATCCCTACCCCATTCATAAGTTTAGTGTTCCAAGTTATTTACTAAAAGCTTTGTAATATACAAATAGTGTTATAAAAATGGATAACATTTTAAAAATAATTATAATTATTTTGTTTTCATTTTTGGTTAATGTCGACTGTAAGGTAACGTTATGGTTTTCATGACAGATGTACTGTGAACGTTACCCTTAAATAGTTTACTACAATGTAATACATCAAAAACAATAGTCACAGCAACGCGTGGCCGGGACTGGTAGTAATTATATATTTATATATATATATATAATTACGGTATTTGTATAATAATAAGAATATAAATATACAAAGACCACAATTTGTGTATAAACACTTTGATTTAATTATATATGTTTGTTTGATTACAATTGAACATTTTAGTTTTCAAAATTCAATAAATTCAATTCAAATTTGATATATATACCATGTATATAGTTTTAAGAATTTTTGATATAAATAAATAAATATCTGTTTAAAAATAAAAAAAGTAATTAAAAAGCACATGTGGTATTCATAAATATTTATGTGTGAACTTTTAATGCTCTTTTATTAATCTCTATATACTTATATCTTTTTCAACGAAGAAAAAATATACTATTAGATTATGATATTTTAAATGTATTCACAGAAGCATGTCTTTGAATAACGTACCAGATACGAACCAATTGGAATGGAAAAAAAGGAACAAAAATATTGTTTATTCGTATCGACATGTTCTATAAATATTATTATACTAACAATTGCCTGCAGCTCTGTCTGATTATAAAATAACTGTTTTTAAAGTGCTATTAACATGCTAACAAGACAAACAATATATATTAAAGTTTTTCTCCGTCCTTCTTTTTTTTTTCCTCAATAATATTTGGAACGGCTTGCCCGATTTTGATAGGAATTTAATTAAATGGAAGAGACATTTGTAGTTTTATATATAGATCATATTTTATTTAATACTTATCTACAATACTACCGCGTATCGAAAAGTCTTTAAAATTATTAATTTAAAGTTACTTATACATTCAGATAAACCTAAGTTTTTAATATTTTAAGGAATATATTATTCGAAAGGAAGAAGTTATTAATAACTTAATCCCTTAATTAACACTTAATAAACCGAAGTAAAAAGTAAGTAAAGTCTAAAGAATTATCTAAATTACATTTATTAGCCTTTAAAGTTAAATAACGCGACAAAACAATATTTCCAATACTTTCAAGAATAGATTTGATCACAGGTGATAGAATTTAAAAACCCGGTGTGATACTTTGCACTCCTTGCCTCAACACGCCTGAGTCTAGATGCTGAAAATGACGACTTATACCAATTCAATACTTCTCACGTACAGACGCTGGGATGTCACGTTTGAACGTCTTTTTAATAACCAGATATTACTGCGTATCAGTACTCTATGTAAATATATACAATATATATTATAGTTATGCAGAAACCGTAGCGTTTGGCGCTCCGTCGTCTCTGGCTACCCCGCAAGGGATATGGCGTGAAGGTAAATAAATAAATAAATAATATTATAGTTTATTTATTATATTGTTTTAATTACCATTTATAACATAATGGTAATTTTAAACTTGTCTATGAGATGACTATTAAAATCTGAATATCCCATAAATTATCAAGATATTCCATTACAATAACTCGACTATATAAAGAGATTTGGTTACAAATATTATTATATACACAATATACAAATTATTAGGGATAAATGTAGGGGTCATTGAACATTAGAAGTACGTAACTGGAGGAAGGTCACGTAAAAAGCATGAGGATCCAACGGAGTTCATGTAAGAAGATGTTGATGTCTGTGGCCCAGGCGAAAGAGGTATGCAGGGACCGTAGTGTTTGGCGCTCCGTCGTCTTTGGCTACCCCGCAAGGGATATGGCGTTAACTCATTTAAATAATATATATAGAGGCAAAATAAGCAATGGTGAAATATTGTCTTACAGGTTTTTTTATATAAATCATTGACACATATCGAAGACGTTGATTTACCTCCTCATGACATAATATTTAAAAGTACTTCCAATGTTAAAATAAGTCAAATATATACAAATAAAGTCTGGGAAATATTCGTGTCTTTTCTCACGTGAATACGATTTATGTCAACAGAACGATTTGTTTCCGTTCGTATATTATTGTTAACATTGATCGATGGAGGAAAATCTAATAAGTTACAATGATCGAATATTACTTAACCAATGTTCCTTATTGTATCGCAACTTCATGATGAATAGATATATTTATCTCTAACTTCTTGTTATGTCTATTTGACTTGTTCTATACTATTTTTTTTAGATTTTATTGATTTGTTCTATACTATTTTTTTTAGATTTTAATTTTTTTCTAAACTTCTGAAACTTCTTGAAGCTGCAAGCAAGAGCCAATATTAAAAACAAATGACAAGTTTGATAAATGTAAAGAGAAAAAAGAGATTTTCTTATACCGTTATTATTCAAATAAATCAGATCTCCAACGATCGTAGAAGGAAAATTTACATTAGTTTACGATTAAGAAATTGGAGTTATTTTGCAAATCGAGAATTGTTAAGTGTGACTTAATATTTTTATCGTTTTAGGACTTTTTATTGGAATACCCCCTTACGTGTAATATTGATAAATCTAATATGGGCCATCCTAATCGTATATATATATTCACATACATATACTTATACATGTTGTTTTAAATTAAATTAAAAGTTTTGAAGTAATTAAGGATTGAATTTTTTAAAGACTCTGTTCCTATATTTTTTCTATAATTAACATTGTGTACAGTGTGGTGTGCATAAGCATATTCAATGAGCTCCGTCGGCTATCTAGGACGAGGACGAGCTTAATGAAGAGAACAACTGATCGACCATCTGTAATGACCCCTTTGTATAACTTTTATGAATATAAATAAACCTATCTTCGCCACATCAAAAGGGCGTCATAGTTATCCTTAAAAATTACTATTAATATATCAAAAAATATATATACAATACTTACAGTTTACTGGACAAGAAACTAAGAAGCTTGTTATAACTCTCAACTTTTTCAACTTTAATTAGTATTATCTCATAATTCTGTTAACCATTTGAAAGTTACTTTACTTGAAGCTATAAGGGTATAAACTTATTATAATAATTTATTTTGCATTTTACAATCTTTTATAGAAAAGATAAGAAATATATTGATATATAGTTTATAAACATGTACTATATAATAATAAGCTTTTCCTTCTCTAACTGCCCTTATTATAATTATTTGGAGTGGCGCAATGTCCTATATCCTTCTACGCACTTCTATCATACGTTATCTCAATGGGGACTTCTATGATTTTTATGATTTTTATAATTTTTATCATTCAAGATTAATACCAACAAATCATTATAGGTTAATCTTTACTCATACTATTATATTCACAATACAAAGTATTGTAAAGAAACACACAGTTATGATTTCATTAATTTAATCACTCGGTACAAACTAATCAACCGTAGTTTATAAGCTCTGAACTGTATGGGTCTCACATCCTTTTCTGACTTAAGAATTTATCAATTTTTTTCTACCTTATATGGATTACACATTAAATTAACTATATTATATGATTTTAACTTATAAAAATACCTTAGTATTAATACTATATAATAGTACATATATAATAGTACATATAATTTCTCGTAAAACAATTAGTTTGCATTTGCGAAGTGCAACTTATATGTTGATTGCAACAATAAACTATAACCAAAGTAAACTTTTATGAAAAACAAACAAAACAATGTTTTTTGAAACAAACAGACAAACAGTCCTAAGTCATCTGTTAAACACTTAGCAACTAGTATAAGTTGTTGTGTAGTAGAGGTGTGTTCTAAGGAGCACGGGTGTTCCTCCAGCACACTGCGCTGTTGAAGCATCCGATGTTCTTGCATGTTCGTCCGTATTCTGAAAGTTTCCGTAATTTTATATTAAAGCGTCGATAATAATAAACAAGAAGTATGTTAGAATATTCTAGTAATAAAAAAACGTCCTTATGATTTTTCTTTGAAAAGATAAGTTTATTGATACACTTTAGTTTAAAAATACATGAATACAAAAACCACCAACAAAGCCTATAAATTGCAAAAATAACTTAAAGAAGACTTTTAATATCGAGTCTAAAGTGTACGACATATGTACATCTCATGAATATACTTTATTTTCCCTGAAAATTTCACCCTTTCATGGCGAAGGGATGTTGAATATCAAGAAAGGAATAAAGTATATTTACATATACAAGATTATATACTTGCATTGTGGTGACTTTTAGAGTCAATATCATATGTAATGCTAAACGAAGCGGAGGAGTTTACTCCGTCAAATTGTATTATTGTCAGTTGGGTTCGGAATGTATCACATTTTTATATTCATTTCGACACTTTACTCATACGTAAATAACTTTTTCATAAAAATAGTACTTTTATACCTAAATCAACAAACTGAATACGTATACACCTAATTCCATCTTGTTTCTATTAACTGCTGGATGTCTTCCATCTCCTGCATCCGGACGCTTTAATTAAACACAAAAGCTTTAAAGATAAACAGAAGTATGAATGAGTTTTGATCCTTCATATAGGTAATCCAGCTCTGGCATTCGACTCTACGGCACCTATACCATAGCTAATACTTTTGTATCAACTTTCTTCATTCTTAATGATAAATAGAGATTAGAGATAACCAAAAAATTGACTTCCTGTTTATAGTAACGCAAACAGCGTGAAATTTCTTTGTAATGTATTGTTAGTATTGCATACAATGAATGCTTATTAAATTTATGAGCCTTCAAATAAAACCTAGATATGTTTTAATGATAATTTATGGAGTGTGTGGTAAAATACACATTCAAGACCCTAATAAAAAAAAATGTTTCAGTGTGATCCAAAAAATAAAGAAAACGCACAAATTATTGTTTTGATTAAAATTCTTTAAACATTCGAAATAGTACAGTTTTTGCAATAAATATACTGAATAAACTTACATAATCCTATCGAAGCTCTATGTTTGTAAAATGGATATAATTCTATTACTTTTTTATTAGTCGATTTTCGGTTTGTGCCTTAATCCACTTTCTCATCGACACATTTTATTTTACTATGAATCATATCCGAAAAACGAGACTTATATCAATTATGACTCTATCGCGGTATTAGCAGACTGTTGCTGGCAGGTTGCCATTATAGTATACGATTCCGGGCTTTAACTATTTGAAAGGAAGTCCTCCCTCACAGAGCAGGCATTTTTATGACCGGTAATACAGCATCTACACACGTCGGTATGCTCCTGTATACAGTATATACAGGACAATCATTGTTTATGTTTTATGTTCTAATTTACATTTACCGAAATTCAGGAACACCCTTTTTCAGACGTATACGAGGTTGATAAGTTGCTAAGTCTCATTCTACCTTTATTATCTGATTTATTTTTTTGACACCTTTTTGCGGACTGAATACTGTAATTTATTTGTTCTTGTAATAATTAGATAAAACCTCATTGTTATTTGGATTATAAAAATCATACATTTTTATCTAAGCACTGATTTTCAGCAAAAAATATTATTATAAAATGAGAAGAGTCAATTACAAGCTGCTTCACGTAAATAAAAAAACTTGACTAGATTAATTAAAGCACAATTTAAACATCACAAACCACTGAGAAAAGAGAGTATTTCAAATTATAGAAAATACTAGGAAATATATAATCTCTATTAGATCTCTCTATGGTATATTATATTACAGTATAACAATATTTACACTTAAGAGACCCGACATTTAAGTAATGTTTATTGTCATTTTTGTAGTGTTATATAAATTATTTATTTCTTTTGAAGTTTTTGAAGCTTCTTTCCAAAGAAGTTGCAATGGCAGAACTAAATGCTAAAAGTCTCCTAAAAATTTTTTTGCGATAATATTGAGGAGAGGTATTGGTGACACTGTCCCTAATTTAGCAGGCAATTTGTGAGTTTGTTAAGCTTTTATATGACATAGAAAACAAATTTACTCTTTTATCAAGCGAGACTTGGCAATAGAGATACGAGGGTACATGTATTATCTGACCGTGACTTGTAATATTCATAGGTTATGTTTTAATTCAATGAGAAAGGCCGAATTGTTACCCATATATTATCATATTTTATTTTTATTATATATAAATGTATATAAAAAAATAGAACTACATATCTTAACAAATATAAATAATTATTAGATACTAAAAGGAATAAATGATAATAGCAATCTGTGTAAGATCTGTTAGTCATTCTCCAGTCTACAGTACATACAGGATATTCATTGTTCATGGTTTATATACTAATATGCATTAACCAAAATTAGGTTAGACCCTTTTTTCTAAGATATTATGAAGTAAAATATACTCAATTAATTAAAGCACAACTTCAAGTTCAGAAACCTTTGAGTACAGGTCATACTTTTTCATAGAAATCGAAGTTCAAAATTATTTTTCTTCTTTTATTTACGATAGTTTCTGTATTATAATTAGATTTAGAAATATAAAAAGGGTTACTATTAAAAATTCTTATTATATTTTAATAGCCACTTAAAAAAATAGGTTTATTTTTTATGCAATAAAAATGTTATTGATATATATATACGAGTACATCAAAATCTTCCAATCATATTTTTGATTTTATGTAATTGAAAGAGAATGCACGATTTATATATATACATTTTCCGAAACATTAAACCTAAATGGATATTTCTCCTTGGTACTAGGAGTTGAGTACAAGTTGAATTGTCTACATTTTCTATTGAAGACATCTTGAACCAATTGTCTTTTAGATTATTGTAGAAATGTCTAAGTCACGTTTACAATTTTCAGAGTGTATAGTGTTTTCAACTGATTATATCATCCTTTGTCAGTGACTGTAAAAGAAAAGGAAAATAAGGTTTTTATTTAAAAGCATGATTATATATTTGTAGTATTTGTAGTCAACATGTTTCTCTTTAAAAAATATTTAATGTAGAGTCTGTTATCAGTGTCGTAACACCACACACAATGGTCACTAATCCTTTTGAATTCCAACGACGAAATGAGAAATTGTTGGCGATATTTGTTTCTGGTTTATGTGATAGCCAAAGTCGTTGTATATTCCAACGAAAAGGATTATTAAAAGAACATATTGAACATTTTATATGTACAAAAAAAAGTTCTTGTTTTTTATTGAATGTGATTCTTCACTTACAATTCTCTGACGCATTAAAAAACGTCTGATATAGAAAATGTACATATCAAATAGACTTAACTTCTATCGTAACTGAATAAAATAAAAGTAGATCGGAAGTGAAGTTTTATCCTCGCCGGAAACTGATGTCGCATCTCGTTTAGTTTTACATTTGTTTTACTAACAATCAAATTTCACAATCACACATTCAATAGTTATTGAATCACACTTTCAATAGTTATTGAAATTACTTGAAGAGACGAATTATTAATTAGTGATTAGATTGTCTTGATTTGTATACTAGTAGTAATTTATTAATAACCTGTGCGCACATTACAGTAAAAAAGACTTCAGGAATTTAGTTTTGGTGATTTATACATATAATTATATTATATATTATTTTAATAGATTGAACTGCGTTACGGAAGAAAGGAAGAATATTTTAATTTATTTTAATTTTGTATCATATAAATGATTTAAAAATAAAAATGAGATATGCCATGCTCGATAAAGACATTATCTAGAACAGTAAGGTTTGGTGAAATGGTCTGTGTACCCATGACATGTTTTATAGTATATACATATGAGTGTGCAGGTAGTGAGTGATTTATCTTCTATTTACTTAATGATATTAATTACAATATCAAGTTGTTAAGAACAATACACATTTCATAAATATTAATTAGATACGGTACTGATACCCAAATTCGATTTGATCTTACCTGTTCCTTTATTACTACATGTTAATTCCTGTCTACTTATTACCATTTCATGGAATCGAAAAATATGTTTAGGAAATGTAATTATTAAAATCACAAAATTACTTTGAATTTAAAACATATTTTACGTGACCCCAATTATAATATCTGTTATTTGATATTAAGCTTTAAAGACGTGCTACAAAAATATTTTATTTATTTATTATGTCATCGCTAGAAAAGTGGAGAATATTTTGCTTTGATAAAAATAAAATCTTTTAAAAGCCGTGTCGGTAATGCTGTGTAATTATATTTTGCCGGAGCTTCGCCTCTATAACGAAACATCATTGAATTGGGTTTACTTCCTATCTTAATCTAAGTATGATCTGCTATATTCTTATATAGAACACTTTTTGCAGAATTTTTTCTTTGTGTCTTAGAGTATATAATAAATCAGTACTGAACTACTTTATCTTTCGCTTTTTTTGATTAAACTCTGTACCATTTTCAACAACAAGAATCTCTTAGAGGTGGGACTATTTTATACAATAAAGTAAGTCTTATAATTCAACTTCGCTCCTTATAGTGTTTTAGATGGAGACAAACGTCCCTAATTCAGTTTGGTCGGTACTCGACCCACAGTGCAGGAGATGAGATGATTATCAGATAGGTAACTGTAACGTCCGTGATGGAAAAGACTTAGTGCTTTATAAAACTCACTTTATTATAAACAAAGATTACCAAAATTGTGAAATTTTTTGTTTCATTCTTTATACGTAAAATGTCTTAAGAATTTATAATGATTAAATAGTATATTATAATTAGTTTTAAACAATTATTTTTTTTTTAACTTCAAATTGACGTCAAGATACTTCATTTCTTTTGCTAAGTTTAATTTCTAACTTTGAATTCGTGAATATCAAAATAACTAAATGCTTAAATATAACATAAAGCTTTTACTTTGTTACAGTTATCTTTTAATATTATGTTTTTTATCAAAAAAATATTGTTTTACTGTAGAAAAGAGCATTTTATGCAATACTTTGAGTTGTATACCAGACTAACAGAAAACAATTTCCTATTGAAACATTCTGCAATCTTTTAGTTCAAAGGACGAAGATCTCTGCGTTGCCTTTACAGACTGTTATCTGAACTGATTGTGTACATTGTGTATTGTGTATAATGTCAAGGCACTTGGAATGTACTCTGCACAATCAATGTATTTATGTGTAAATTTAATCGTAATTTTGATGTTATTTGTTTATAATGTTACCTTACTTATTTTAAATGTGTTCTTTTCTTGAGTAAGTAATCAAGACATTCACTCGGTGTGCATCATCGTCATCATAATCCTGGTTATATAGTGATTGCGAGCAAATCACTACAGTTACAATTGCTTATATGAATTGTATTAGGTAATAAGTGCTATTTATAAAATATACATTTAATAGCTTTGACAATAAATATGAGATATATATGTGAATATAAGTTATTTATTAAAAATTAGTTTTGGTATAGTTGTTGTTAAATAATAACTGATCCACGTGAAAAGTGCAATGTTTGAAAGCATTTACATCAGACAAATTAAACTTCATTATTTTTATATTATAATATTTAAGGTATGATTAGTCAATTTATTACCATTAATCTGAGAGCTAAATAAAACATTTAATAAAACTTTAAAAACAGAAACCAGATTAAGAAAGTTTATAAAAATATGAGAGCTATTAAAATATTAATATTAAGAATATATTTAAATGTTTACCAAAAATTAAACGTAAACGGCATAATTATAAAGTTAAAAAATAAAATTCATTGCAAACATTCTCTCGGACAAGTGACTAGGTTTATTACTTTTATTACAGGATGAGATTACAATTTATAAGACAAAGTTACAACATCGTTATTTTACATATTTTGTAAGCAGGAGATGCTCGTAGTAAGAAAACACTTATTTTTGTACATTTTTGTAAAAATAATTTAAATAATTTAAATGAAGAAAAAACTTCAAAGGTTTTTTAATATCTAAGATCATGCGTGGATACAGGTTTTTATTTCTTGAATATCCTCATTAATACTACATTTATATTATTTTATACAAGGTTTTTCTTACAGAAACATCGTCTTAAAGCGGTGTTTTTTGATGACAATGTAACGAGGTATGGTTTGTACTACATCAGACGACAACGCTGTTAATGGTGATTCAGACATCTTTTCATGAAAATTATAATGATGAATAACTTATATGTCTTATTTACAAACTAACAATAAAACAATAGATGAAATATCCGTATTTACATAACACGTGATATGTACGCTGCAGTTTTAAATCAGAGATTAATAAACTGTTTTAATACCACCGTAATGTTGACGATAACAGTAGTACCTAAAATATAATACATTTTTGTGTAATATATTATTATAATCTCAAATGAGTTAATTTTTCAATACATTACGGTGAAATTCCCATTTCCTTCACTTTGATGCTTTAGTATAGAAATAAACAGTAATTTTAATCATCATTTAAATGAACACAGTTCATTACATTCATTCAGTAGGTACGTTATATTGTTGTACCCTCTTCACTCGTCGCAATGAACAATATAGTTACTTGAACATGTAGTGAAGGGTCTATTATATAATTCTGTGTATGATGTTGCATAGTTGCTTGAAACACTAGTTTCTCTTTAAGGTGGATGGATATTAGCAGCAGTAGTTCTATAAAAAAGGATATGACTAATTTCACTGTAATCAATTATTATAAATTATTATATGGCGTGAACTCTTTACTTCACATCTCTTTACATATTTAAATTTACAAAATGTTCACTTCATATCGTTACAGTCTACAGAAAAAAATAACTCAATTCCGATACAAAGTAATCAAATCCAAATAGCGTTCCTTCTATCAACGAAACAATTGTCCTGAAGCTTTCACGTACAATCGTCCAAGCTCCGAGCTATCTTTAGATATTTCAACGAAATTCATTAACTTATTTATATTGAGCCTTTACTTATCAAAAAAACAGTTAATATGTGTACAAAATGTAAATAAAATAAATTTTGTATTTATGTAGTAATAAAAATTTATAAAATCATATAAAATATTTATTTAATGTGTAATCCACATGAGGTAGATAAATTTTAATAGAATCTGAAGTCAGATAAAGGATGTGAGACCCATACAGTTCAGAGCTTATAAATCAGAGTTGTTTAGTTTGTACCAAGTGATTTAATATTTCTAACTTTAACAATCTGTTAGTAAACTTTTCCTTTAACTCAAAACTGTGTAACTTTCTTTAAAATATTTCTTTAAATATGAATATTTTATATTATGTATATAGTAGAATGAAGCCAAAATAATAAGTTATTTTTGTAATTTAATTATTTATAGAGTATATTTTTTTAGTGCCAGTTATAAAAACACTAATAGCTCAAGAAGAGAAACACATATTTGACTGTACCTACAGTCTGCACAATTCAATTTAATCTCGTAATTCTTGATTATGTACGAGTATTAATTATATATGTTTACTCGGTTGTACTCACGCATTTATTTCGGAATTTATCTAAATCGTTTTGTACTCATTGACAGTCCTTATTTATGAGCTTAGAGCATAGCAAACCACGTGGGAATAAACAATATACAATATTACAATATAGCACTCGCGAGCTGAATTCTTAGCATTTTAAGACACTGCATGCACTACTGTCATTTACAAGAGACACTTAGAAAGTCAAATTATATACATATATATCACTAAGCCAGAATATGATAAGAATAAAATAAATAATTTTATTTAAAATTCAGAAGATATAACGAATCTCAAGGTTCATTAGAACTGAACAAGATCTATTACTCAACATAAATGACATTCTCAATATATTTCCATTTTCTTCAGACCACTTCGTTAAACACATTTTTTTTTTCACAATCGTATTTTAGTATTTTTTTAAATCTTTTTTTGAGGTACTGAAACTGAAGTGACAGAGTCATTTCGCAGCTCATATATCACTTGAAGGAGTAACGGCCCCGTTAACTTTAACTGATGCTCCATTGATCCGTATATTTGTCTCTAGTGATTTGCCAAATTTACCCGGATTTTTTTTCATTACTGAGTTTTTCTAATAAAATATCGCGATAATTCATTGTTATGATTTGTTTACAGAGTAATTTTAATAAAAATAAACAAGAATTATTAAATAGTAGTAGTAGAGTGAAAACTATGGCACCGGGATTTTAAGTACCATCATGTTTGATCAAATATATTCTTGAAAGTATTATTCTGTGTTAGAAATTTGGTTATGGCAAGTTCTTTAATTTTATAATGTATCCTTTCCAGTTTAGTGTTTTAGTAACCGCTAAAAATCAAACATCTAATTTAATATTTTTGACTCAATTTATTAATACTTACTTTTAAGTTAATACAATAGTTAATATGCCCGCTATACTCAGTGGTGGGTCACTTGAGGTACTTGAGGTGAATACTGAGGTCGCTTGCGCTTTGAAAATAAAACATTAGGAAAATAGAATACATTTTACTATTTTATGTAAATTTGTTTATTTAAAATTTTCGAGGTGTTATATAAATATAATAATTTTTATTATATATTAGTGTTATATAAATATAATAAGTTACAATGTTCGAAAATTACTTAACAAATGTTCCTTATTGTATCGCAACTTTATGATATAGAGAAATATTTATTTCTCACTATCTATTATGTCTATAAATGTTGATTTTATCTATACTATTTTTTTAAGTTTTGTTTCTTTATTAACTTCTTGAAGCTGCAAGCAATAGTAAAAGTCCGATGATCGTAGACGGAAAATTTACATTAGTTTACGATGAGGAAGTAACATTTACTGAAAGACTGAATTTGAACAAATAACTAAATAAATGCAACAAAAGGTAATAAAAGTTAGTTAACGCGCACTCGACTGCACTTTGAAGTTAACGATGACAGTTTAACTCGATTCTGACAACAATTTCCATAGCAGGGAGCTTACTCTCCAATTGTTATTAGGTACGCTATCTGCAGAGTTCTGAGGAAAGAACTTCAATTACCTGATACGAGTTCAAGATTATATAATAACTCCTAATGTTTCTTTATGTATGAAGATTGTTTGACGCTACCTGTATTAGGCGTTTACTTTGAAAACTATATTTTAACATAATATATTAATTTAAAGAAAGCAAATTCTTTGTAATTGAATACAAAATAAAAATTGATTTAAGATTCAAGAAAAAAAGGGCCTAAAGGGACTTTGTGACTACAATCCTTTTAAATTTGTTATTTTGATGATTGAAGTAAACAGGAATCCGATTTAAGCGTAGAATGAATGTTACGACCAAATTACCCTTTGATCTCTTTTAATGTATTGGAATTAATGAAATTAAAATATAAAATCTTTAAATCCATTTTAGTACAATATTACTTAAACATTATGTACTATATCATATACACATTAGGTCATTCATCATTTTCATTAATTTATTATATTATATGTCTTCAGACTATTATTACTCTAGGATTGAATTTTTATTTTCCAAAACAAAAACCTAGGAAAATTATGATTTTTAAATTGGTAAAATTTTATTTCATGTTTTTCTTTTATTTAATATCTAAAAAGGTCTAATAATGGCTTAATGCCTTAGATTTTTGTGTCATATGTTTATACTAAATAATTATTTACGCCTCACAATTTAGCTCAAAAGACAATGTGAACTGAGTGTTTGGTAACTGAACTGGAACTGGTAGATTGTTAATGGTTATATTATTCATTATGTTAAAATATAATATAATGTTTCAAAGTCAAACAAAAGAACACATATCTTTAATCCGTTTTTATTTTTTTGTTATTTTATTTTTAAAGATACTTGAACAAAATATATCACACCTTTATGACTTGCACCCGACAGTTACACCCTTAGGTGAGAGAATTGGAATTTAATACTTCGTTCGACAGGGTCGATCGTGTTAGGTAGATTCCCCTCGGTCGGATCGACAAAGAAAAACTAGCCAGCAGTATTCTACTGGTCAATACGAGTCTTATGACGGGTCACTCTGCATATATTGGGTGAGCGAGGAACCACCCCCCATCCCTATTTCCTAAACGGGGGGTCGCATCAAAAAACTTTTCGGACAAAAAAGTTTCTTCTTTTAATTTGTTAATTTTCTACGATTTTTCCGACTGCAAAATTTTGCCTTCTTCTGTGACTTTTTTCGGCTTTTAACTTTCAACCTCCCCAGCCCTCCAACCCCCCGACCGATTTCCCCCGTTCAAGAACTTAACCTTCATTTTGTCCTTAAGAATGTATATACCAAGTTTGAAAATCCCCGGTCAATATTTGCGACCTGTAGCGTGTCCCAAAGGTTTGCACTTTCACACCCCCTCTCAGCCGCCCCTTTCACTTTTTCCAAAAAAACGAGATGCTACGTTTGTCCTACTAATTTATCCTATCGACCTGTGAAGTCAGATTTTGCCTATGATGAATTTGGACTGATGGATCATATATACATATATATATAGAGGGATATATAAATTTTTTTTTTTCGACGGTTTCTCAATTTTCAGTTCATAAACGGCGTAGCGCCCCTACTCTGGGGTCTGGGTCCCGTCATCGCATCGATTGCAATAGGTAGATTCATCTATGGAATCTACCTAAAATTACTAATTGGAATTCGTTGCTTAATACTGACTGATATATTATGATTTAATAGTGTAACTTTGATATTTCTTTTGATCGTTATATTTTATTACATCTGTCAATAATAATTTTAAGTTAATTTTGCGTAATACATTTTTTTTCTGATTATATATTGATGTTTTTATATATTTTATATAAAGTTAAAGCTATACCTAAACAAACGCAAACACGTTCATTGTGTATGTTTTCCTGTACTTGATAGAATCAATTAATTATACAATCTTTAAATAACAAACTTATTCGTATTCATATGAATAACCTTTTAAAATTATATCCTTATTGATATTGACGTAGCGCTACTCTTCAAAATCATATTAATTTGAAATGTATATTTATCACGTATCGTCAAAACTGCACTAAAAGTTTTAAACGAGTTTGTAAATTTGCAATGAAAAATGAATTTCATAATTTCAAACAAGGAAATTATATCAGCAAAGAGAATTTGCATAAACCATTATTGCTATTTGCTTCTTATCCAACTTAGTCATAAATTCAATACGTAAAAGTCAAAGTATCTATAATAGCAAGTTCCCATACATTTCACTTATGACACGTCACACTCGACACTCGGTTCCATGAGAGTAGTTCCGTAAATAAGGACCAAAAATCTCCATAGACATTTTATAACCTATTAATCTCACGTCATTGATATACGTTCATCTGAAAGATATACCTATCTTTTACAGATACCTTTCTAAAATAGTGGTTAGTATGATCGATCATCGTGGCCATCTTTGGGGAAGCGCATAGCCCTATAGAAGAACAGTAATTTAAATTTAATTATAAGATTATCTATAACGTTTACTTGACAGTTTTGTTATTGTTGTAATAAGGTAAATTTATTCGTTTTTAAATAACTTTCAGGTTGTCGGCCTCTTAGATTAATAAAAATAATAAATTCATTTATCAAACGACTGATTAATGTTCCTGAACTCTTTCTGTAAATACAAATGTGGGAAGTAAGGATGTTGGATCACTGCCCAGGTCAAGTGTGACTTATGGCTTTTCACACAGAAATATTTCAAGAGAGAGATAGAGAGGAAGAGAGTTAGTATTGTTTGAATTACAAAACCAAAATCTGTACGGAACACTATAATGTAGTCTAATAATAAAAAGTGTATTCTAATATGAAAACGCAATGTTTCCATGATCTTTCGAGCAGACGCTGTAGCGGCAAGTGTAAAGAGGTAATAATTATTTATACTACCTACATAATTTTAATGAACGAATTGATGTCTGTATTCATATATAATAATGTATTATTTTTTTACAAAAACTCCCAAACATACTTTTAAATTGTCGTATATATGAAAGTTGTTTCATAAAAATTGAAATATTGAGCTGAAAGGACTGAATATCTTGTCATTTTGTCGATTGTCAGGAATTACATTTCGTCCAACGAATGTCGGACGTGACGACGCTGGCGGTAAGCGTGTTGAGTTCTCACAGTATTACGAATATATACTTTTTTCAACAAATGTACCGTTCAACGATACTTTTAGATCTTAGCCATTTGTCACACGTACATCTGTAGTGTAGCTTCAGTTTAATATTTTAAAACGTTGAGAGTTTATCAAACTAATCACTTTTAGTCAAATTTATCTTCAACTTTATAATACAAGTTACACATCTAACGCAAAGTATTAATAAACTTAAATAGCTTTCAAGAGTTGCATAAATTACGAAGAGCTTTAAATAAGCTACAGCATCTACAATTATGACAAACAAGCAAAAGCAAACTTCAAATTAGTTCCAGAGATTATATAAAATATAAAAATATATTTTACTTACAAGTAAATAAATTATGTACGAGTAAGAAAAACTGTAATAGCAGAATAATTGGGATATCAGTTTAATGTAACCTTGGATTGCTTTTAAATAAAATGGTGATACCTTCTGAAATTATTACCATAAAATATTATATATTTAAAGAAATAAGTGTTAGTCTATTCTTTGATTTATATTATACTGTATTGTTAGCACATTCAATATATTAAGAACAATTAATAAGAGTATAATAAATACGACTCGAATACACTCGACCGTCTATTAACTTATCCCTTATAATGTCTTTATAAAACATTCATTTAACACCTGGTACAAAAGAAACACAAAAGTTATCATAAGATTGTTGATTACATCGTCAAACGATGGACCTCACTTCCCGTCAAAGCAACGTGCCGTGATAGAGCCATTTTCACAATAAGTCTGTTCAGTTGACCGTAAAAGCAACATATTGCGTTCAAAATTGTAACGAGACAGGACATTCACGTCAACGCGACGTGATGGCTGCAGCTTCCGTTATATTACTGACATTTAGCGGATAAGAGCCACAGCTCCTGTTCTATAGATAACTATCATATATAGTGTGATAATACTTGTAATATAAACTGTAGTGAAAGTTATATGAAGTGTTAATATATTATATTACAAGCTGATGACAATATCAGAGAAATATGCAAATTAATATACCAATTTCTTATTTTTTTGTCCTTTTTATCAGATATTATTTAAGTATAGTTAAAAATACAAAAATGACTAATGTTTCAAATACAAAATTTATTTATAATATTTCTTTAAACCCATTAATATTTCTTTAAACCCATTACCCATATTATACTTCAACATTTTCTATAAATTCAGACACCATCATTGACTTCTTTAACTTTATTTTCGAGGAATGTTTCGAAAAAAGAAAATTCAATCTAAAATCAGAGATAAAGGGATAAAAACAAAGGAAGCTCTTTCTTCAGAATCTGGTATATTTTTAGGTAAAAAGTAAAGCATTTCCTTTGACTTTGAAAAACACAGATTTCAAACTCTCGCTTTTGATCAGTAAAATCATTATACCTCTTGTGAAAATTTAATTACAGCTTTTTACGTAATTCATCAAAATCTATTTATATTTTAGTGTTTAATTTACAATTTAAGATGGTAAATGTGACCTAACTGTATGTGATAGTGCTACAAATCGGAAAGTATATGTCTTTAAGCTTTTGATTACAACCTAAAAAATAATAATCTTACGATAATAAAAATAACCTGAAGTAGGTGACTTATGGTATATTATTTATACGGCATTATTTTTCTAAAGCCAAATATGCTGATACCTATTAATGGCTAGGAGTAAATGAAATTTGCCCCTCCTCGTTCCAAATCAAATTAAATTTATGCAGAATCGTCACATATATAAACAGTTCAATTGTAACGATATCCTATATTATATTTGTTTTTTTACCTGAATATAAAAAAAAGTCATATTTTAAAGCCTTGTAGACGTAGACTTAGATAAAAACTTGATAGCACGTTAAATTTACGGATTTAAGATAAGGGTCTGTATCTGTAGCCTCAAGTATTTATCACAATGTTATTACTTCCTAAAAAAGTATTCAGCTTGCTTGCTTGCTTTCTAAACCCATCAGAACATAGCAGTTTGCGAAAGAATATAAAAATTATATTTTACTAATAATTAATTATAAAAGTTGGTTAAATCAATCTTTTGTGTAATAATTAATATGATAATATTGTATATGTGTAGTGTGGTATAATGTGTTTGTGCTCCCGTGAATTCTCCTGAACTGACCATGTCACCACAGTCAAATGCCGGTGCTAATTAAAAAGGTCAAATCAAATACAGTCTGATTGCCCAGACATGATGTATGTCTGTGCAAAAATCCACAGAGATTTAACTATCTCTCCAGTCTTGTAAAATATATGAAATACAGAAGAATATACTGCATGAAATACAGAAGAAGAAAGAACAAGAAAAAGAGTTAATTGCAATAAGTCTGGCCGCCAGCTGCACTCAAAAATCAATTCCACCACAAATGGAAATCAAAAAACAAGTGTGTCTGCACAAAAACAAGGAAAAAAAAGGTATTTCAAAACTAAAAGCAAAGTGTAAAATAACAAAGAGAACTTAGTGTGGTGACCTGTATGTGATATAATAACGAACATTTTATATAATAATATGTTCTATAGTTTTAGTTATTACAATTTCAATTTAAATTTTATATATATATTAGAATTTGTTTCAATTGAAAGATTAATTTAATAATTTATTTTGTATAATGGTAAAAATGAGATGTAGTTTAATAAAATTGTAGAATAATAATGAGGTGTAAATAAGTTTCAAATATAATATTTTTATATGTATGTATTACAATAATTTGTTGTTTATTTTTATTTTTATTTTTTATTTGTTTGAATCAATTTAATGTTGAATGCACAATTTAAATATATTGAAGATAATAATTTCTAAATAATATTATCGAGCGAATTATTAGCATATTTTTTACCTTTTGTTTTAAAGGTTGTATCCATTCATTGTGGTGAAGTACAATAGTTGTTATTTTTAATTTAATTTTTACATTCGTTATTTTGAATTTAAATTTATATTGCAATGTATATTATATTAAGTATTTCACCAATAATTGTTTGCTAGTTGTCGGTCCCAGATGAATTTATATAGTTTTTGTATTTAAATATTGTATTTATTATTGTCTGGTGAAGTACAAAAGTTGTTAATTTTTAATTTTATAATAATTTTTATATTCGTTATTTTGAACTTAAATTTCTATTGCAATGTATATTATATTAAGTATTGCACCAATAATTGTTTGCTATTTTTTCGGTGCCAGATGAGTTTATATAGTTTTTGTATTTATTATTGTATGTTTATATAAAAATGTGTGTATGTAATATTTAATATGAACAAATGCGGCGTTGGGGACCGCCAACCAACACGCCATGTTCCGAACGGCGGGAGGTGGAGGACGGAGCTACAAATAGCTACGTGGAATGTAAGAGGAGGAATGGAACAGAAGATGAATGAATTATTAGATGTGATGGATGACAAAGATCTGGATGTTATTTGTGTGTCTGAGACCAAGCGAAAAGGCAATGATACGACTGATTTGCCTGGCAACCGGGTCGCTTTCTGGGCTGGGGTTCCAGAGGGTGGGCGAGGTTGCCAAGGTGTAGGCGTGTTGTTGTCTTCTCGCATGGTTAATGCTATGGTAGAATACAAGGCGATCAACCCGAGGCTTCTTTGGGTTCGCTTTAAGCTGGGGATAACAAGAGTATTCTTGTTAGCCGTGTATGCTCCAGTATCCTCAGCTCAAATTAGCGAGCTCGAGGAGTTTTGGGAGAGTGTCAGGGATGTTCTAAGTAGTGTCAGGAGTAATGAAAAGTTGATAGTATGTGGGGATGTTAATGGATGGGTTGGAACCGCGCGAAGTGGTTACGAAAGCGTGCTAGGCAAGTACGGTGATAAGAGAGTAAATGAGGCTGGAAAGCTTATTTTGGAATTTTGTAAAGAGAGAAATTTGTTTGTGGCAAACACGATGTTTGATCATAAACAAATTCACATGTACACATGGGAGCGAGCGGAAGAAAGAAGTATGATTGATTTATTCCTGGTGGATCAGCGAATTCGAAGCCAAGTTATGGACACGCGAGTGTTTAGGGGTGCTGATCTGGGAACAGACCATTATCTAGTCGTTGCTAGAATAAGAGGTCTGTTTGCAGGTTGGCGCAACCGCACGACGTGTCCAAGCTTGGAGTCGAATTATCGCATAAGAAGCTGGAAGCTTCAAGATCCACCGATCAGAGAGGAATATCAAGAAAGGATTTCCAAGAAGCTTGAAAGCTGTGATTCAGGAAATGAAAGTGTTGAAGTATGCTGGCAGAACCTTAGGAATGGTATGGTGAATGTAGCGACAGAGGTATGTGGTAAAAGGAAAAGAGGTTTTAGTAAAAAGCGCGATGAATGGTGGGATGATGAAGTGAAAGACGCTGTAGAGTTAAAGAAGAAAGCATGGTTGGATTATAAAGCCTCGGGTAAGGATAAAAGTATGAGAGAGATAAGAAAAAGAGAGTACAAGCTGCAAAAGCACAAAACGAAAGCACTTATAAAGATGAAGCGTGAAAATTCTGAGCGTGAAAGGGACGACAGGTTGACAAACAACTTCCGGGAAAATACGAAGCTTTTCTGGCGAGAAGTTAGTGATTCCCGGGGTTGTTCGGTAACCTGTAGAATGAAAGGGGTGCTTTCGAAGAGCGGTGAAATTTTATCTGAGCAAGCACACGTTTTGCAGCGGTGGGCGGAGTTCTATAAGGAGGTGTATGAAAGTGAGGACGCCTCGGCCTTGAGCACCAGTGAAATGCTGAGTCCGGATGTAGCCGATGGTGAAATCAGTTTGGAAGAAGTGGAGAGCGCGATTCGAAGTCTGAAATGTGGTAAAGCTGCGGGAGCGGATGAAGTTACTGCCGAGATGATCAAATATGGTGGGCCACGCGTCTGGGACTTGTTCTGGTTTTTGTGCAATTTATGCTGGAAATCAGGGGAAGTCCCAGGCGATTGGCGAGGTGCAGTCATCGTACCTTTGTATAAAGGCAAAGGTTCACAGATAGACTGTGCAAGCTATAGGGCTATCAGTTTGATCAGCTTGGGCAGTAAAGTTTATGCTAAAATATTAGCGAGAAGAATGCAAGAAAGATCTGAAAGGCTGTTGTGGGAGGCCCAAGGAGGTTTTAGACCTGGAAGAGGATGTATAGATCAGATCTTTTCCCTCCGCATGATCACGGAAAAGTTTTTGGCCCTAAACCAAAAGGTTTTCTGTGCTTTTGTGGATTTGGAAAAGGCGTTTGACAGGGTTGTGAGAAAGAAGTTATGGGAGATACTGCCCCGATACAACGTGAACGGACCCTTGCTACAGGCTGTAAAGTCTCTTTACAGAGATCACTCAGCCTGTGTGCGAGTAGGAGCTGACATGTCGCCCTGGTTTGACATCCAATCGGGTGTTAAGCAAGGTTGCGCTATGTCAGCTTGGTTGTTCAACTTGTATTTGGATAGTTGTCTCCAAGGCGTGAAAGACAGTGACATGGGAGTGAAAGTTGGTGACCTTAAGGTCAATTGCTTGCTTTATGCAGATGATGCAGTGCTCATTGCATCATCAGAATGCGATCTGCAGGCATTGGTCACCACTCTGAAAGATGGGTGTGAAAATAATGGTCTAAACCTGAATGCAGATAAGACCAAGGTTCTGATATTTGAAAGAAATGAAGAAAGAACAGAATGTAAGATCAACGTGAATGGTAAGATAATAGAACAAGTGAATGAAGCGGTATATTTGGGAAGTATGTTTAGCAGAGACGGAAGATACGAAATGGATGTGGAAAGGCGTATTGCTGCCGGTAACAGAGTCAACGGTGCTTTGGCTGCGTTGTTGAGACGGCGAAACGTCAGCATAGCTGCACGTTTGGCTGTACACAATGCAGTTTTGCTACCGACGCTATTATACGGCAGCCAGACGTGGGTAACACAGAAGAAGAATGTAAGAAAGATGAATGCTGTGGAGATGCGATCTCTTCGTCGAATATGCGGAGTCAGTTTAGCTGACCGAATCCGCAATGAAGAGATCCACAGAATGGCAGGTACTAGCGAAGATGTTTCGGTAAGAATGAAGAAGAACGTGCTCAGGTGGTTTGGGCACGTCGAACGAATGAGTGATGAAAGAATGGTAAAAAAGATTTATAAAGGTAAAGTGAGCGGTAAGAGAGACAGGGGGAGGCCTCGAGTGACCTTCGAAAACACAGTAGCTACGATACTGGAGGAAGGTCACGTAAAAAGCATGAGGACCCCCCGGAGGGCATGTATGAAGAGGTTAATGTCTGTGGTCGAGGCGAAAGAGGTATGCAGGGACCGTAGCGTTTGGCGCTCCGTCGTCTCTGGCTACCCCGCAAGGGATATGGCGTGACGATAAGTAAGTAAGTAAGTAAGCTTGCAAATTTAGCTATTATGATATAATATGTATAAATAGACGAAACCTATTAGCATCTTTCTGTAGTGTATACAAAAGATAATATTTTTCTTAAAATTTAGAATACTTTTGTAAAAAAAATATATTAAAATAATAAATTGTTTGTAATATAAATAATAAGCCATCGGCAAAATCAAAGCACCTTTGTAAGCTCAGTTCAAAAAAAAGTTTTAAAACTTGAACGGTAATTATATCGTCTTAACATTTTAACTTTAATAATTAAAATATAAATGTTAGATTCGTGGGCGTATTATAACTTAATAAAGTTTTCCAATATTCTAGTTTAGATCAGTTTTGCTAAAGTACACTTTAGAAAGTATTATATATATACAGGGATGTTGGTAAGCCACTTGTGACTGTGCCAACGTTGGCATATTATCTTGAAAACTTCAAGATACTGTGCAATAGACGCCTCAATTTAGTTTGAGGTCATGTCATTTTATATTATGGTATTATATTCAGGAAGACAATAAATGATTAATTGTTCAAATCAGCTGCAATACGAGTGTGACGTCATGGATTGAAATATATCATTTGGTTAACAGTAACATAACATCCTTTAGAGTGTTTGTAACATTTATATATTCTCCACGAGATGATGAGATGATTTACGACAATACTTACTCGTATATGTGTATATGTATTGTCATCTACTTTAGGTTATTTTTATTGACGTAAGTTAGTTTATTCTTTTTTAGGTTGTTGGTTGTTGGTTCTTCATAAAATTTATTATAATCTATTCATAAGTGTACGCACAAAAAGCTTAAAGACAGACATATTTCCTCATTTGTATTATTATTATTATTTAAAAGTAGGTATCATTTACCATCCTAAATTGTAAATTATAAACTAAATTATAAAAAGATTTTAAAGGTGGTACGGTTTGGTAAAAAGCTGTTATTAAATTTTACTTATCAAAGCGAGACTTTTTTCTGTTTGTTATTTAAGATGTCAAAGAAAATCATAAATTTCCTTTAAAAAATTCGAAAATACCCAACTGTGAAGAGCTTCTTTTATTTTTATCCCTTTTAGTCCCTCAAATTTTAGTTCCGATTTTCTTTTTCCTGAAGTTTCTTAAATATGTAAAATAAGTCAATTATGGTATCGTAATTTATAGACTTAAGTTAGAGGACTTAAGTTAGAGGACTCTGACCTCCCGGCATCAGCCAGTCCGAGTTACAGGTACGCGACCCTGACTTGCTCGAGCTATTTGCTTACAATCCCTTGTCTATCCGTGTAAGCAATATCCCCCTTTCCTTTCTTTTTCCCTTGAATATACCTACCCCCATCCCATTCACCTCCAACCGACCGATGGCGGTATATCCATCACAATCAGTGCAGCTCGAAGTAATATAGACTGGTGTCGGGCAGCAGCGCCACCGGTGTGAGGAGCTGCGCACTGCGCTCGCCAACCCGTCTGCCAAGCGTGGCGAGTATGGCAAATTCTCCCCTTTAAATATGACAGACGCAAACAGGACCAGGCCCCCAGTACCCGGCAGTCCCACTGTTCCCGGCTTCGGTAGCGGCCGTGGTTATGGTGGGGAAGGGGGTGCTAAGAATCTCCGGATGGGATCGAGCTACCACCCCAAACGACACCTGGCCCTGGTAACACACAATGTCCGCACTTTGCGGACTGACGACAGGATTGCTGAGCTAGAAGAAGAGATGAGTAGGTTACGCTGGGATATATTAGGGTTATCTGAAGTCCGTAGAGAGGGGGAGAACACGATAACCCTCAAATCCGGAAACCTGCTATACTACCGGGAGGGCGACCAACAGTCCCAAGGAGGTGTCGGGTTTATGGTCCACAAGTCCCTCATAAACAACATTGCGGTCATTGAAAGTGTGTCGAGTAGGGTCGCGTACCTTATACTCAGAGTTTCTAAAAAATACTCGTTGAAGATCATACAGGTCTACGCACCGACCTCCGCACACCCAGATGATGAAGTAGAGGCTATGTATGAGGATATCAGTCGGGCCATACATACTACAAAAACTCACTTTAATGTTGTTATGGGGGACTTCAACGCAAAGCTGGGCAAGAGAAGCGACGACGAGTTGAGAGTAGGGCAATTTGGATATGGGCAGCGGAACCCTAGGGGACAGAGGCTGGCCGATTTTCTGGAGAAAGAGGGACTCTTTATGATGAATTCCTTCTTCCAGAAGCCGCCTCAAAGGAAGTGGACCTGGTTAAGTCCCGATGGTTCCACTAGAAATGAGATTGACTTCATCTTGACCACTAGACGCCAGATATTCAACGATGTCTCTGTGATCAACAACGTAAAAACAGGGAGCGATCACCGAATAGTAAGAGGCACGCTGAATTTCAATATCAGGCTGGAACGATCTCGGTTGGTGAAGTCTACGCTCCGTCCATCTAAAGCTCATATTCAAGATCTCGAAAGCTTTCAACTCGAATTATCGAACCGCTTCGCTTGCCTAGATGATTGCGCATCCATCGACCAAATTAACAACAGGTTGGTAGAAACTGTCCATACGGTCGGAGGAAAATTCTGTAGACCCGGCCGTAAGAATAGACCCCAAAAACTAGCCAACGAAACTCTCAAACTTATGGCGGAACGACGCGCGTTGGCACTTCAGTCCCTCAATGATACCGAGACTTATAGGCAGCTCAACAGACGCATACGGAAATATCTGCGACACGACATCCGTATTTTCAATACTAACCGTATTAAAGATACTATAGAGCGGAACCAAGGCTCCAAAGTGTTTGCGCGAGATTCGTCAATTGGGCAAAGCCGGTTATCGAAGTTGAAATTGGGGGATGGAAGCACAGTGTCGTGTAGGGCTGACATTTTGAGGGAGGTCGAGAGGTTCTATGGACACTTATATACCTCGGTCGCTAAACCTGTTGATAGCTTAGCAGAAGACCCAAGAGCGGAGCTTACCCGACACTATTCCGATGAAATCCCGGACATCAGCTTGCACGAGATCAGTGTGGCCCTAAAACAGCTTAAAAACAACAAGGCACCAGGTGAAGACGGTATCACATCAGAGCTTCTGAAAGCGGGCGGATTGCCAGTACTTAGGGTCCTTCAGAAGCTCTTTAATGCCGTTCTGCTTGAGGGTGTAACGCCGGAAGCATGGAACAGAAGTGTGGTGGCCCTATTCTTCAAAAAAGGCGATACTACTTTGCTGAAGAATTACAGGCCCATCTCGCTTCTGAGCCATGTTTATAAGCTGTTTTCGAAGGTTATCACGACTCGTCTCACGAGCAAGTTTGATGACTTCCAGCCTCCCGAACAAGCCGGTTTCCGAAAAGGTTTTAGTACCATAGACCACATTCATACGCTGCGGCAGATTATACAGAAAACCGAGGAGTATAATCGGCCATTATGCTTAGCGTTTGTGGATTATGAGAAAGCCTTTGATTCGATCGAAACGTGGGCGGTACTGTCGTCTCTTCAGAGGTGCCATATTGACTATCGGTACATCGAAGTGTTGAAGTATTTGTACACAAACGCCACCATGTCGGTTCGAGTCCAGGAGCATTGCACAAACGCTATTCCTTTACAGCGAGGCGTGAGACAGGGAGACGTTATTTCTCCGAGACTATTTACCACTGCACTGGAAGACGCTTTCAAGCTCCTGGAATGGCATGGACTCGGCATCAATATAAACGGCGAGCACCTAACTCACCTTCGATTTGCCGACGATATAGTAGTAATGGCAGAATCCCTGGAAGACCTCAGCATTATGCTCGGCGATCTTAATGGAGTCTCTCAACAGGTGGGCCTTAAAATGAATATGGACAAGACGAAAATTATGTCGAATGTCCATGTCGCGCCTATCCCGGTATCCGTTGGGAGCTCCATTCTCGAAGTTGTCGACGAATATGTCTACCTGGGACAAAAAGTCCGATTGGGCAGGTCCAACTTCGAGGGAGAGGTCAATCGACGAATCCAACTAGGATGGGCAGCGTTCGGGAACTTAAGGAGCGTATTTTCGTCCGGAATACTGCAGTGCCTTAAGTCGAAAGTCTTCGACCAGTGTGTGTTACCAGCGATGACCTATGGAACCGAGACGTGGCCTCTAACAAAGGGACTCTTAGAGAGGCTTAAAGTCACTCAGCGTGCGATGGAGAGGGCTATGCTGGGAATTTCGCTGCGAGATAGAGTCAGAAACGAAGAGATTCGCAGACGAACAAAAGTAAGCGACATAGCCCAACGGATTTGTAAGCTGAAGTGGCAATGGGCTGGGCATATAGCCCGCTCAAGTGACGGCCGATGGGGAAAAAGGGTCCTTGAGTGGAGGCCACTTACTGGCAAGCGAAGTAGAGGACGACCGCCAACTAGGTGGACAGACGACATAAAAAGAGCAGCTGGAAACCAATGGATGCGGGCCGCTTTGGACCGATCGCGGTGGAAGTCAATGGGGAAGGCTTACGTCCAGCAGTGGACGCATGACAGCTGATAATGATGATGATGAATTTATAGACAGGAAGGAAAATAACAAATAGGCAGCTTAAATTCAAACCTGAATGGCTTCAAATGTTATTATGATATGATTAGATATACTTAAATAATAACTGATAACGAGTACTAAAAAATAAGAAATTTGTATATTATTTTATATACTTCTCTGAAAATTTTAAATATTAGTAAAGCTTTGACTAAAAGTATGTCAAAAATCAGTCTTATAATTTGTAATTACGTCATTATATCTAATGACTTGGAATAAAACCACTGCAAGATTTATTCACAATAAAGTATAAAATTTATTATAGTTCTAGATTTTACCTGCGGCTTCGCTCGCGTTTTGGCAGTTTTGTCTTTCTTTCACCTTGGTACTTCTTTGATTTGATTCTTAGTATCTTAAATGTTTCAGTCTGCGGAGCGGTGGCTGACCGCGCATAGTGGATGTTTTTAGGTGGCGTATAAATTTAAATCTATAATATATTCCAAAATATTTATTGGATTTTTATAAAAGGTGGCGGGCAATAAATATTCTACTGTGCGGTTTTCAATTACTTTTTTCCCGCGTACCACTCGAATGTAGAACGAACTTCCGTCGACGGTATTTCTGGATCTATACGACATGGGTACCTTCAGAAAAGGCATATACTCCTACCTCCTTCGGATGTTGCAAGAGTTCATGGCGGCAGTGATCACACATCAACGGGGTCACCGTTTGCAAGCTCGTTTGCCCTCCTATAACATAAAAAAGGTCCATTAATTGTGGTGGTGTCCACTCACAAATATTGAGTAATTTATATTCACTTCACTTGTCATTTCAACTTTTATTTATAAACGAATACCCGGTAGCCATCAGATTATTATATAATAAATAAATATTTTATATCACTTTTCGCTACATTATAACAGAAGCTGTGGTTCATATCCACTAAATGTCATCAATATAACGTAAGCTTCAGCCATCACATCGTGTGGTCGTGAATGTCCTGTCTCCTTACAATTCTGAACACAATATGGTGTATTTACGGTGAACTGAACAGACTTTATTGTCAAAATGACTCTATCACATCACGTTGCTTTGATGGGAAGTGAGGTCAATTGTCTGACGTTGTAATTAACTATCTTACGATAACTTTTGTATTTCTTCGGTACCAGGAGTTAAATGAATGTTTTATAAGGACATTATAAGGGATAACTTAATAGACGGTCCACTGTATTCGAGTCGTATTTATAATACTCATATGGTATAATGGTCATAATATATTGTATGTGTTAACAATTTGGTATAATATAAATCAAACAATAGACTAACACTTATATCTTTAAATATATATATAATATTTTATGATAATAATTTCAGAGTTTAATTAAAAGCACTCCAAGGTTATATTAAGTTGATATCTCAATTATTCTGATATTAAAGTTATGTTTGGAAATCATAATTTATTTATTTGTAAGTGAAATATATTTTAATATTTTATTTAAACTCTGGTACTCATTTTGAAGTTCGATTTTGCTTGTTTGTCATAATTGTGGACGCTGTAGATTATTTAAAACTCTTCACAATTTATGCAATTTGTTTAAAGCTATTTAAGTTTGTTAAGACTTCGCGTTTGATGTGTAATTAGTATTACGAAGTTCAAAATGAATTGGACTAAAAGTGCTCCGTTTGTTGAACTGTAAAACGGTGTAAAGTATTATTCTGAAGCTACAATATAGATATGTACGTGTGACAAATGGTTAAGATCCAAAAGTAGCATTAAGCCGAACATTTGTTGAAAAAAAAAATGTTCGTAATACTGTGAAACTCAACACGCTTAGAATAACAATTTTACAATCTGCCGTCAGCGTCGTCACGTGCGACATTCGTTGGACGAAATGTAATTCCTGACAACCGCAATATACAATATTCATTTCGTACAACTCAATGTTTCACTTTTTACGAAACAACTTACATGTATAAGAAAATTATAACTTTTAGATAAAAGCCATTGTGGGTATTGGTGGCAAAAAAATCACATTCAACAATATTTTGTTTTTACATAAATATAAGCGATATAATAATAAATTACACATTAATTGGTGTTACCATTCAGATATTAGACAAGGGATCAATGCTAAACAATCCTTTTTTGATATAACATCTTTTACAGCGTTAAAAAGGGATACTATTTATGAACTAAGTACATTACCTTCGATAACTTAAGAACAATAAAATTAAATATTTACGAGTATGTATAATTTTCTAACACCTCTATATGTAATGAGGGTTAAAAATATTTTAAATTGAACACATGATTATTTTACAAAATACTGATCTTTTACGAGTTTTACTTGCACTAATATTACTAATTTTCTTTAACCGAGTGCTTATTATATTTTATATTCTTTATTATATTCAAACTATAAAGATATTTGAATGTCCGTTTGTTGTAAATTAAAATGAACAAAACATTTTATTTCTCCGAAGGATAAAAACTCACAACGGACGTTGATCCACTTTGAGAGTTGAATATGTTGCTTTTAGGAACAACTTTTTACATTCGCATATAAATAAAATTGGTTTAATTTAAATATTAAATAATATATGTATACAAAATAGGTAAAAAAATGTTAATAAATAAATCACAAATAAGTTAAAGCTTAAAAGATTAAGAATTAATGGATTATTTCTTATAGTTTAGATACCTTGTTGTGATCCATACAAAGAAGGCATAAAGATATTATAACAATTTATATATCATTTTGTTAGTGTGATAGTTCTTTCAAAGTATATTTTGGTAATTGATTTTCAGTAAATGATCGTAACTCGTATACAAAGGATGGTAAACAGCGGTAGTTCAAATCGCGATATTCTTCAAACAAATCTCACATACTAACATCGTATTCATAGTTTAACTAGAGAAGTTAAATTATCTCGTATATATCTGGGTTTGTTCTAATGAAAGGTCTTATTTGCTACTTACTTTAATCATGACATCCTTCACATTACATTGAACAATTTGGGGCTTGAGAGTTTAATTATGGTCGGTCATTACATAATACAATTGTTATTACGTAAAACAATTTTGTAGTTAATAATAATAATAAAAGATAATATAATATTATATTAATTGTGATCAATCACAAAGAGTTGTTGAGAGTTTCATAAAATACAGACTACAAACCTACATAATCGATTCGAATGACACTCCACATGAGAGTAAAATGTTTCGTGGTATGTTTATACTACGACGTATATCATATTTGATACAAAAGTGAAACATACATTCATAACTGAACTTCAGATTTATTCTACAATCGAATATTGATTTGGAACTAATAATGCAAATAAATTGTAATTAGGTTTGAATAATAAATTAAAGTTACCGTTATTTGGATAGGTTTCGATGGACAATTGGCTGTCTAGTGATATCGTTTTATCAGAGCCCCAAAGCAACTTGTAATTTAAAAATGGCATAAAAGAAATAGTAACCAGCGAGGCCTCCATGGTCTTGATAAGTCTATTAATTTCCCGGTGATACGCAATTTCTTACTTTAAAATGGTCATGAACAATCGATATAAATCACGATGTATTAAATTTATTTACATTTTTATACTACCTAGTACTAATATGTAATTTTCTTACCACTAGTAGAATAGTATCAATTGCAGATTACTTTATATAATATAAAAAAAAAAAAATCAAGCTATATATATTTCATTCATATAAAAGTTCTTTACTATAGTGTACTTTCATGAAACCAGTAATTAACCCCGATAGAAAGGCAAATGAATCTCTGAGAAAGGTTTCTTAACATTTCAAAATTAACTTTCTCTAAGAGAGTTCTGAAATCGAGAGAAATGTTAAGCTTTGAAGAGATGTACATAACACCGCGAAATTCGGTATTTACCAATTCAATAACAACTTTGAAACTTTCATTATTAATATCTTCGGGCTTTCAAAGTTTTCCTTTTAATAACTGAATTCTATTAATTGTTCGAGATAATAATAATTGGGTTCAAAATATAAAGTCTAAAGTTAAATAATATTTGCAATATCTCAATAAAACAATTAAAAGTTAGGTTTGAACATTATTTAAATATTACATCAACATACTTATTATAATAAAATCCAATAAAGTTTACAATATACTCTTAAAATCTTACCAATACTGGAATATCTAATTGTCCATACACGATGTATATAAAAAGTTTTAACTTTACATAAATAAATATATTAAAGACGTATGTCATCGTAATAAAACACAACTAACCATTTTTAGAATTTTTGTTATTCCTCTCTCTATCTATACTATCTATACTTGTTAGAGCATCAAGCAAAAGGATTTAACTAAATTAGATGTAGTTGACCGCGTTGCGTTGCTGAAAGTCTAATTGTAAGTAATAATGTGTCTGACTTTTTATTAGTGCTACGTAATAATAATTAAAGTAAAAACTTTGGCTTCAATCTCGAATTTTGATTAAACCAAAAATACATACGTCTATCTGTTAAAAAAAGAATGCAATCCTTCTTTTTAGATAACAACATAAATATTTTTAATGAAAAAAATATTTAAATGACATTAAAACTGTATTTTAAACAATTATAAAAATTACATAGAGCATTTAAAGTAGAAGAAATAAGTTGTCGATGTTAAAAGTCGGAAGTAACTAACACTGGCTCGTGGCCAACACGGGCGCCTAGATCCTTTAATTCAGTCACGCGAATCGAGATTAACGCGTTATCTGGCGAGATTGAATGATTTTAAAGCAACCAACATTCCGATTAATATGACTGTCTTTTTATCTTAAATATTGTAAACTAGTTTTTTATGAAGACGATATCAATATAATGGCTGTCTCCTACTTAACGAAGGATTACTAACATGCAATGCTAAGATGTAAGATTATACTTATTTATGCATTAAAAATATGCTTTTGTTACTCTTTCACTTAAATTTCTCCAGCTGTTTAAAGATTTAAACTAACTCAAGGGTTTTACATTTTTATATCCGTTTCAAAGATAACACATTTCATTAGAATCTTTTCTTTTATGTTGATTTATTAAAATTATAAAGCTTTTACATTGCAACGTTAAATATGATAAAAAACTTAATTTATCCAATTTTGGCTCGGCAAATTACTCGGCAATAATTGATAATAAATATATCATTTTTGATTCCGATAATGATAAAATAAATATCTCATAGATGTGACTGTACCTGGTCTGCTAACTGCCTGCGACCTCTTCTTCCCCTTCACGCACCCGAGCATTTCACCTGCTTTGATGAAAAACTGTGTTCACTGACCTAATAATGACATAAATGATTTGACGTAATAGAATTATAATAGTAATTCTAATGCAAATTAGTATGAATTTCTATGGCAAAGAAATTAATTATTTCGGTTTATCACCACTACGAAATGCCGTCTTATTTAACGACATATTATAGAATCTACTGACATCACAGTGTACATTATATACATATATTGACAAAATATATTTTAAAATAGATTATTACTTCCAAAAATTTATAATTTCAACATTCTTACAACTTAGCTTGTTTATAATATTAAAATGTAAAATTTATAATTGTTAATTTGTTCAGATTTACACAACATTATATCATTATTACAGTACATATATTACAGTATTATAAAGTAGTAAAAATTTTCCTTCGAGGTTGATTTAATCCTTTTAACTATCTGATTTAGGTAATTGACAACTGTCAGCATAAATTAAAAGAACTAAAATAACATCAACTTCAAACTGTCGAAGCAATTTTGCTTTTATTAAAACTGGATTACTTTACCTATGATTCCTTCAAGGAAACAAGTTGATAAGAAATTCATTTTTTAATTGCATGAAGACCAAATACAACTACAGCGTTCAATGGGGGAATGAATTCTAAGAATTTTTCAAGTAATTTGGATTCCATTCACAACGAGCTCATCCAGTCAACAAGACGGCTGTGCATTAAATAATATAATTACATTTAATAAATCTTTGACAATAATGTTTCTGCTTTTAATATTTTGAAAAAATACACGAAAAAATATTACAAAATGAAATTTTAAATACGTTTTTTCATGTTTTCTTTTAAAAACTAAATATAAAGGCATTAATAATAATGAGTTTATTTATCTGTCAGTGATTGTTAGAAATTATTTTTATAAATTTACTTATAAAGATATGTGAATAAGTAAATACTTATATTTGAGAGTAAAAATAAACAGGTCACCATAGATAAAATAAATGTATTATTTAATTGTTATCCATTATCCCAGAGCAATAGAATTCCTAAAAAAAAAAGAAAGAGGTCCTGTCTAACGTTTGATTCTAACAAAATATTCCTAACAAATAACAAACCATAAATATGGTGTAAACAACATTCTGTAGGTCAATCAGTGACTTTGGTCAACGAAGTGCGGACTTTAAAATGGCTTCCTTACAAATTTTCAGACAATATTTTCTTTTCCCCGTTTTTTTTGTTTAATAATAATAATTTATATATTTAATATAAACAATACAAATAATAGTAAAACAAACTTTCTTTTTTTTCTAAAACTCCATTATGGCTCTGATTTATTAAGAGTACGTCAAATATTAGAATGATTATTTCCCAAAGAAATACATAATTATTTAAAGTTATCACATTTTTTTTCTAACAAATAATTCTTCACCATAAAAAAATTTTAGGAAAATATTACACTCCTGTATTAATAAAATAATTTAAAAAATATCCACATTATAAAATAAATGATGAACTTCAATGGATGTGTGAATTTTTATTTCATGAAGTATAAATATATCTACTGCTCGGTTATCGTTGGTAATCGTTAATTTTTCGCTTTAAGCCAAATCCCTTCAATAGATTGCGGTTTCATCGTAAATAACTGATCTGTTTTCATGGAGGAGAAAATTACAATTTTCTCTCCTTGTTTTATATTGTTAAATGTTATGTCTGTAAAGAATTCCAACTATCATGGGGTGAAAAACAATGTATTTTTTGCTTTTTATTTTGATTTATATAAATTTGTAAATAATTATTAATTACTTATTATTTCAAATACATGAAAACATATTATATATTAAATATTTTACTGCTGACAGCTTATTTCATCAGAGCAATAAAATGTAAGAATGATTTTAATGATCAATAAAATGAACAAGACAAGAACTTTACCATAGAAATAAAGAAGAATTCCAAACGAATTGTCCTAGATATTATTGTAATTTTATCATAGAAAGAAATTGCTGATCTTCTGAATACTTTTTTACTACTGTTATTATATATTTGTTATAGTAAAAACTGCTTCAAAACATTTTACTAAGGTATTTGAAGTTACTCGTTTAATAGATAGCAAATTGAAATAGGTTTTATACAATACTAGGCGCAACTAGACACTGAATTTCGACTCGCTGCGGTCGCGAAATCTCGGGTGCCGTTTACATATTGAGCGAAGCGAGCCCAGTGTAATAACTCATCGTTCCACATTGACTTCAATGGAATATCAGCTTTTTGACGATTATTTCTCAACGACATGACATTTTTATTTAATTTTTTTAAACTATCATTTAATGTGTGTCTTTTTGATTGCAAAATTTCATAGTTTAGCGTCAAGTATTATAGTTTTCGAGCCTTTTCCTGACGAAGAATGTGAAAAAGTCTCAAGTAGAACGCTCCGCTTACTTCCCTCGCTTCGTTCAATAAATATTGATACAAATAAATAAAATATTACCATATCTTAATTAAATTTAAGCAAGCTATGTAAATGGTTAATATAATCTATTATATAAAAATGAATCGCAAAATGTGTTGGTAAGCGCACAACTCAACAACGCATGGACCAATCTTAACAATTCTTTTTGTAAAATATTCCTTGAATCCCAAGGATGGTTCTTACGGCGAGAAAAATTCGAATAATTTCCAGGGAAACCCTTAAAAGAGCCCTTTTCTTTTTCCTATACAAATATTTTCTAACTAAATGTAGAGTCAATTTGAACTGTATTGCTATACAATAAATTTATATTAAATTACAAGCACTCATTGTTGTCTAAACAATGTAGCAACACGCTAACGTCGAAGAGTCAATTCGCGCTTTATTGTCTCTGCACAAAGTTCAAATTCAATCAAATATATATGTGTAAGTGTAAAGTGATAATAATAGTGATATCGTGAACCCGACCAAATTGAAAAGTCAAAAAATGTAAGAGCTATAGATTTGATTGGCCTTGGAATATTCTTTGTTTTGTTTTAGTTTCGGAATGCGACATAAATTGTCATCAGTTTTCACGTCATTGCATCTGTCAAACAAACCACGTTAAAAAGCGTTTATAATATTTAATAATTAATTTTGATTATTTTATATCGTGTTTTGTGCAAAGTGTTTTAATACCTGTGATTAATAATTATTACATGTGACATAATTTAGGTAAGTATATTCAATATGGCTTCAATATAAGACGAAATAATTTAGGTAGAGGAACCCGAAATACTACAAACCAAACTAATTACCGATCTTATCATACTGCACAAGAACGTGACGACCGAAATGAACGTGAAAGAATTCGTATATCACGAACGCGGGAAGCGAGAGCGAGATATTCAACTAATAATCGCGAAAGTTTGAATCGAGCTGCTTTTAATTACGATTTGTAAATTGACTACAATAACCACCAATATGTTACTATTGGAACCATGAACTTGGTTTGCTTTCATTGTAAGGCATTGAAATACAAAAATGACGCCAATGGATTGTGTTGCGCAAATGGGAAACTGAAACTGATACCATTGGATCCACCACAAGAGACATTGTACTCATTGGTTTCACGAATAGAACCAGATTCCATACACTTTTTGTCAAATATCCAACAATATAACAATTGCTTTCAAATGTCGTCATTTGGGGCAACAAACGTAGTTCGGGAAAATTTCATGCCAATTTTTAAGGTATGTATTATAGCAGTTAATCATTATTATTTTAATGAACAAAATTTCCTGTTAACTAAGTAATTATTTTGAAACACAATATAATTATTTGATGATAGATATTAGTTACAACTAATTATTACATATTGACATACCTAAGCATATCAATTATTATTTGGTGATTTAAATTAGGAGACAGATATACTTTTTAGGAACAAATATTATTTATATTTGGCAAAAATCATTTTTTTAAATTTACAGACACAAGGCCAAATATATCATAGCGCAGGTTTATTTCATGGGCGATTCACCACAAGAAATTGATATGCGTTGTTCACATAACAATTCACTAAAGACGTCTATTGTAGAACAATTACAAACTTTATTTCATGAGCACAATCAATTGATTATGTTGTTTAATACGGCACTGGATTTGATGCCATCTGATAATCACAAAATTGTAATCAGAGCTGATAAAACACCTTTTGGCCAACATGCAAGACGATTTAATGCACCAACTATTGATAAAGTTGCCATCGTTGTATTTGGAGAAAACGTGGAATCCCGTGATATTGTTTTACATCGCCGGAATGATCAATTACAACATATAAAGGAAACACACCGCTCATATGGCGCACTGCAATATCCCATTATATTTTGTCAAGGTGAAGATGGCTATGATTTCTCAAACAAGATGATAAATCCCATTACAGGTAATAAAAAATATTAGTTTAGCTATGGAGATACATTATCAGTCACTATATTATTTTTTTTTAATTTTCAATGTTATGAAAACAAAAATCTATTTTCAGGTTCTGAAACCAACAAAAAAGTCAGTTCAATGAACTATTATTCCTACCGCCTATTGATTCGAAAATGAAGACAATCACATACTCAAATGTCGACGATTATATCACAAGTATGTTGTAGACAAGTATGTTAAAATTGAAAAGGAGAAATTAACATTCCTCAGATTGAATCAGAGCAAACTCAGATCTGAAGAGTATATTCACCTTCGAGATGCGATTAATACACAGAATGCACAGAATGCAAATGAATGGAAATGCACAGAATGTTGGTCGGATGACTATTCTTCCAGCAACATACATCGGAAGCCCTCGACATATGCATGAATATGCTCAAGATGCCATGTCATATGTTCGTCGTTATGGTACAGCAGATTTGTTCATCACATTTACATGCAATTCACACTGGCTAGAAATCAAGCAAGAGTTATTCCCTGGACAATCACCCATCGTCATTAGACAACAATTGAAATATTTAAAGGATTTCTTCGTGAAACATTATGTGTTTGGAGAGACACGCTGCTAGATTTATTCTGTGGAGTGGCAGAAATGGGGATTGCCGCATGCACACATTTTGATTTGCTTAGTTGAAAAGATAAGGCCAAATGAAGTTGATGCAGTAATATCAGCTGAAATCCCTAATGTAGAAGTAGATCCTGGATTGCATGAGGTAGTTATCAAAGATATGATACATGGTCCCTGTAGAACTCTTAATCAAAATTCCCCGTGTATGGTGGTGGTGGTAAATGTTCAAAGCGATATCCATGGACATTAATATCTGAAACAATCACTGGTAATGACGGTTATCTTTGTATCGTCGCCGATCGACAGCAGACAACGGAAGATCAACCATTGTCAAATTAAATCAACAAGATATTGAAATGGACTGGATTGGATCATTGGATTGTTCCATATTCACCAATTTTATCAAAGACCACTATGTTAGTAGTAATGAAGCAGTTTGGCGAATATTTTATTTTCCTAATCAAGAGAGACACCCTACTGTTGTTCATTTAGCTGTACATTTAGAAAATGGACAAAGAGTATATTTTACAGCACAGAACGCAGTACAAAGAGCTGTACAGCCACCATCTACTACATTAACCAGTTTTTTTTGAGACATGCCAAACCGATGCTTTTGTTCAAACATTGTTATATACTGAAATGCCGAAATATTATATTTGGAATCAATCCTCAAGAAGATTTATACGACGGAAACAAGGAAAACCAGTTCCAAGATACCCAGATGTATATTCTACCGCTGCGATTGGTCGAATTTAATCAGTATATCCAAGCAATTATGAATGTTTTTATTTACGACTGCTATTAGTCAATGTACGTGGCCCAACAACGTTCCAACATGTACGAACTGTTGATGGTGATTTGTGTGGATCATACAGAGAAGCTTGCCAACGTTTACGATTGCTAGATAATGACGCTCATGGGGATCAAACTCTCAATGATGCTGTAATATCATCACAAGCTCATCAAATACGAACATTGTTTTCGACAATCATATCTACATGCTTCCGTTCAAACCCAAATGATTTGTGGATCAAGTACAAAGATAATATGTGTGATGAAATTTGTATCAAATACAGATTAGGAGGGGACATCCAAATATACAAATAAGCGAAGAAATTTACAATGAAGTATTGATTTCAATTTAGGACATGTGCTTAATGATGTCAAATAAACTCTTATTGCAATTAGGCCTGGCCGCGCCCAATCGTCCAATACATGATGCTTTTAACCAAGAGTTGCACCGAGAAAAACTGTATGATCTCAACACTTTGAAAGAATTCATTCAAACAAATCTTCCACTATTGAATGAACAACAGAAGTATGTATTTAATACACTTATGAAAGTAATAAATGATAAAAGAGGAGGGATTTACTTCTTAGATGCACCTGGTGGTACAGGAAAAACTTTTTTGATTTCATTGATATTAGCAACAATTCGCTCACAAAATAAAATTGCACTTGCACTCGCTTCGTCGGGATCCGCAGCAACTTTGCTTGAAGGTGGTCGAACAGCTCATTCAGCACTAAAATTGCCATTAAACATGCAAAGCAACGAAAATCCAACCTGCATCATTTCGAAGAACTCTGTAATAATGGCAAGGGTTTTGTAGCAACGTGAATTGATTGTTTGGGATGAATGTGCGATAGCACATAAAAAATCTTTGGAGGCTTTAGATAGAGCCTTACAAGATCTACGGAGCAATCCTAACCCATTTGGTGATGCAATGATTTTATTAGCAGGAGATTTGTGGGAAAACATTGCCAGTGATTCCACGATCAACGCCAGCTGATGAACTTAATGCATGTTTAAAGGCCTCCAATTTATGGAAACATGTGCAGGTAAGTGAAACACTTAATCAAGAATATGCGTGTTAAGTTGCAAAATGACCAATCTGGAGACATATTCTCTAAACAACTCATTGACATTGGTAATGGGAAATTTCCTATAGACACCTTGACATTTACATTAACTTTCCTCAAAGGTTTTATCTGTTAACTAGATCAAAATATGAACTTATTCCAAAGCTGTTTCCAGATATTGCTCAAAATTACAGAAACCATGATTGGTTGAGCGAACGGGCTATATTGGTTGCAAAAAACATAGATGTAAATGAATTGAATTTCAAAATTCAAGAACAAATTACAGGCGAATTGAGGATATATACATCATTGAATTCGGCTACTAACCAAGATGAAGTCGTCAACTATCCGCCTGAATTTTTAAACTCGCTGGATTTACCAGGATTGCCACCTCACAATCTTCAATTAAAGGTTGGATCAAACATATTATAAACTTACAAACAACAGTATTATAAACTTGGATAAAATTAAAAAAATAATTATAATTATTTTGTTTTGATTTTTGCTTAATATCGACTGTAAGAAAACATTTTGGTTTTCATGACAGATGTACTCTGAACGTTACCCCTCAAATAGTTTACTGCAATGTAATATATCAAAAACAATAGTCACAGCAACGCGTGACCGGGTCTGCTAGTAATCAATAAAGACGAAAGTTAGTAATATCCGTTGCCAGCAATTTCTTGTAATAGAGAATTGACGAAAATAATTAGTCTATATATTATAACTAAAGATAACTAAAAATCCAATTATTTTGCATTTTATTATTGTCCAAACCAAATCCGATTCAAACATTGACCCCAATAATAAGCTAAGAGACACCACACAAAAATATTTAATGTCTTAAAGTTCAGTTTGCACTTTCTTTACATTCTATTTACATTTAAGTGTATCTGTAACCAATACCAGGGCGTTATAATTGCTATTTTATAATAGTGTTGTTTTTTATATTTTCAAATAATACATTTTATTGTCTTTACTCTGTTAAAAACATAATCAAATCTACTCTAACGGAAAAATTACCGAAGTTCACTCTAACCAATTTATTTTATCAAAGTGAAGTAGATTACTGATATCGCTGGCTCAGTTCGGACGGAGGTAATATAAATGTACTAAATCCATTCCAAACAATATTCAACATTTTACGGACTTCCAGACCAGACAAATATGAAGCAAATATAGTGATGATAACATCTTGTACTCGTATGTCTGCATGTGTTTGTGAACTGGTACCTTCCTAAATTTTCTACCGACTTAACTGACTTTTATGAAATCTGTTGCAGACTTGAGTGATAGTTTGGTTTTAAAATTTGAAATTGATCATTAATGTTGATGTTATAAGATGTGAATGTGATAGTATTTCAAGACAATTTATATAAAACCAATAACTTTTTATCTTAACTAGCGACGGTAAAAAATTGTTGTTATTTATCGGTTGTGATAGAATTAAAAATTAATTAGTGAGTGAGTATTTGCGCCATATTGACTTATCAAAAATAGATATCTTATATTGTTAATAAATAATATTACAATATGTTTGTAAAAAAAGTTACATTTATAACATTGTATAGCTTAATATTTATTTTACTTACAAATTCGACTGTCATTTTTTAATACATTACTTTAATTATTACAAATATAATTGTTATCGTTTCTAATCGATTTTTGATTTTTTTTTGTTATGTTGTTTAAGTAAGGGTTAGCAGGTGAGGTCAAGTTATTAATACATCTTTAACTTATATAGTATGACAGATGGCGCTGTGGTCAAATATTAAAAAATTACTACTATTTAACGCTGCTTTAATTAAAACATAAACTAAGCTAAGCTATAATATACACAAAAGTGTAAGGAATATTTCAGACAATACACACATTTAATCAAAATAACTCTGGAGTTATTGCGTCAAGTTTTAACTCTACGTACGTACTGACTTGTGAGACGTGTCTTCATTTTATATTAAATTATTGAAAGGTTAACCTACATTTAGCATATCAATAGAATATTGGATTTTGAGAATCATTTGTCACAATAAAGTCCTGTTTATTGCTCGCTTGCTCAAACCAATAAATAAGATTTTCTTAACTGGATCCGATCTTTCAATTTATGAGCACTAGTAATAATTTTTGAAAGACATGATGAAAGATTAATAAAAATCGTTTTTTTTTTCATTTATTTGTTGTTGATATTCAATGTCGTTTTGATTTAAGAAATATAAAGTGAAGTCCACTGAAGCGGATTATAAAAGGCTATGTTTGGTTATATTTCTTGGAACGCTTGTATTTTATACAATAAAGCATTACTGTAATAAGTTTAAATACTTTTAACTATATTAGTGACATAAAGTTAATCTGACAAATTGAATACATAAAAAAATCATTAAAATAAAATAAAATTTACGTAACGTGAAGTCAAAATGTCAAAATGTTGAGATAATACTTATAAATCAAATTTACGCAATAAGTATTCAATATCAAACGAATGTAACATAAATGTAATATTACATATTATAATTCCTAATAAGTCTTCTTAAAATACAAATAATATATAATGAATATAATTGAACAATATAAGTGTTATTCGTTTCTAAAGTCGAGAACACTTAAACATGTTTGTATCGATCTAGCATAGTATAGATCTGTAATTAGCGCGTATTGAATGTATTGTTTGTTAGGAACGGTTTCGCGTTAAGGAAGATCAAAAGACTCCGTACAACCCACTTTATAGGTATGAGTAATTTTAATTATATAATAAATAATCTATTCATATATATTTCAGAATATCACATGTATAAATAACTAGCTCACGGCTTTAAAATTTTTCAAAATAAAATTAGCCTAACTTATTCTTTATAATCAGCCATTCGTCAATGAAAGTGCTGTTAAAATCGAAAAAAAATTATTTTATTTCTTCTTTATTTATATTTTAGTCAATCAATTTTAAATTAAACTCTGAAATTGATAGGTATTACAGGATTTCATTAAGACATCGCATTCGCATTAGGGGAGAAGGGCTAATTGATGCTATTATATGAAGATATCGGCGACAAAAACGAAATTTATTCACCGTCCTAACTATTTTAATAATGATCGTAGGAAAATCATTTAGTTGGGGCTTCCAACCCATTTGTGTTTATTAGACAGTGACAGTGTTTATTTTCTGCACGTACAGAAGGTCGGTTGTATGAATGGATGGAAAATAGTCTTGGTATTAATTTGGAGTATTCGTTAGTGTCTTCATCAAGGAATATGAATATTGATAGCGTATTAATTTCATAAATATAGCAATAAATATTGTGTTTATTGTGTTTTATATTTCAAGAAATGTAAGATTTTGTGTTAACGTCAAAGAATATTGTAAGCAATAAAACTTGATCCCAGCACAAAATGAACTGGAAGTGTTTGCTTCCTTTTGATATCTGATACTGCGCTAAAAGTGCTCCTGCGCTCAAGTAAATATGTAATTCGTTGTCTAACATGTCTTTTGAAATTTATTTTAAAGTGAATATCTAACATACTTATTGAGTTAACATTTATAACAAATTTTAAAAGCTACTAAAAACTTGTGTTACTAATATAAAAGTATATATATAAACTAATGTATACTTATAATTAGGTTCGCTTGATTTCATTTCTAATCTGAGGTTCTGATATTAATATTACGTATCTACAAAATTGTAACTATAATTACATAGATGTATGTGTGCTATGGGGCTGAGGGGGGACAGTGAAGTGGCATATACTAGAGCTGTATATTCATTAAATGAAGATATGATTTAATAAAAATAAATTACATAGGTTTCTTTATTCATACATATATAATTTGTTTGCGTTTCTTTTTTTCAAACCACCCCACACTGCAAACTCCCGTCCGCAAGCTTCATTAGTACTCAAAATTTATATCAGTATGTTGCTTCGTCCTTTTTATGAAATCTGAAAATAAATGTTTTATATTTTAATATAACCTGAGTTCTAATAGTTTTATTATAACCGTAATGGTTATTTCTTGTGCAGATCTCATATCATAAAATTAACAATTATGATCCGCAATCTCGCTCCACGTTATTATATGTAAAGATTAAACTAGAATTCTAAATGTTTTGGATTTACTGATATATTGTTCATATTACAGGTTTTATGGTATCAATTTATTTTAAAGTCTTATTTGCTTCGAACGGTCATAATGAATTTTCTTTTCTTATTACCAAAAGCTTATTTACTGTTACTTAGTTCATGTTAAAAAAAAAAATTACAAAATTTTATATAAAGATGATTTTTTACAACACACTGTTCTTGGTAAATTTAATAAAATAAAAACTTTACATATCTACGGTCGCATAATTAAAAGTTATGTGAAGAAAAATATTCATAAATTTTGTACTTTATTTTCATAAAAAATGGAATGGGTGAGCTTAATATTTCTTAAAATAAATGGCTTTGTTGAATTCAAACCACGAAATGTGAAATTGTTGGCGATATCTACTCGTAACTATAAGCTTAGGTGACTTTCTGGTTTAAGTGATAGTTAGAATTATTGAGTTATTTGAAGAGATGAATGTCAATTAGTGATTAAATTATTTTGACGCATAACCTTACTCAAACGAAACTATACTACTAGTCATTTTATAGATTTTTATTTGGTGATTTATATTTATTTGGATTTTTGTTATTAGATTGAACTGCGTCACGAAAGTAGGGAACAAGGTTATTTGTATTTATTTGTAATTTTGTATCACATGAGTGATTTGAGAATAGAAATAAGATATGCAATATTTTATAAAGTCGTTATCTAGAACAGTAAAATTTTGTGAACTGGTGTATTTATCCATGACATGTTTATAGCACCTACACATAAACACGTTTGTACACATAGCGAGTAATTTACCTTCTATTTATGTAATGATATTAGTTACAATATCATGTTGTAAATAATAAAATATATTTAGATAGTTTTTCTTTTTTTTCGATAATAATTAATATCGTGTGTTCAAGAAAATAAGAAAATCCCCGTGATATTATACCCTCCTATACCCTTATATACCTCGTGATTATTTAGAAAATTTTAAATATCTTCACAAATTAATGCTGTTTTGAATATACTTTTGTTGACATCTTTATAACCAGAAAATACATCCTGAGTACAAAGTGATCCCTGCCAGACCACTTCAAGTTTTATTGTTTAACTGAATTGTATTCGTTTAAAGTGGAACTAAAATATGAATATACGTATGTAGACTGGTTTATGGTATATGAGCTTTGATAAAAATGTTATCAAAACCTTTGTACTTTGCTAAAAACAGAGCAGATATAGTGAGAAACTAATGTTTATACAAGTAAGATACAATAATATAAAATAAAAAATAATATAAAAGTTTAAATTTCATCAAAACTTGTCAAGTCATTAACATAATTGCAGAACTTAAAATAATAGGGTTTATATTTTTGTCTGTTCATTTGTTCATCATTCGCGTATCATAGAAAAAGTCCCTTATAATTTGGAAGTCCTTTGTCCTTTGATAAAATTTGTTATGGTTATGAGTAATTTCCTCAGTCAACGTATACACGTATATATATATATATATATATATATATATATATTTTAATTAGAGTAAACCAGTACGAAAATATAAGGTTATATTATTTCGTAGACAACGGGTTGGACTCTAACCTACGATCTTCCACACACTTGTGCTCACTTCAGGTCAATGTCGGTATCAATAAATTTTTCATATATATTTAAAAATTATAACAATTATATGTATATAAGGACATTACACACCAACCTTTTATCGCGTTATTTTCAGCGTTATAATAATACACAATACTTTATTCAAATGGAAACAAGTCATTCTGTTGATATAAATAGTATTCACGTGGGAAACGAAACGGAAGTGTAATCTGTTAAATTTCAGTTTCTTCTCAAATTTATTTATATCTATAGGCTCCATTTTAACATTGAAGGTACTTTTAATTATTGTGGAGATAAATCAACGTCATCTGAATGTGTCAATGATTTTTATTAATATTGTATTATTTACTCTACGTTGTGAATCTTTGTTTATAAAATAGCCTGTGAAGAAAATATTTCAACGTGGTTTATTTTACCGCTATTTGTATATAGTTATATTTATATATATATATTATCCATATTTAAAGTTAATATTTATATACTACCCAAATGAGTTGTGAACTTTGTTTACGTATGCTTGTGTACTTTAAACGTTTTATGAATATTTATACATAAAGTATAGATAATATTTATATACAAGCAATTAATGAGTAAATAGTTGAGGTAATTGTTTTATATAAGACAACTTGTTTCTTGCTATGATGACATAGCCTTTATATGCTTTATAAGGACGGTGTGTTTTATATATGAAAGAACGAATATGTAGTAAGTAAAAAGATATAAGAAATTTTTGTATGTATAATGTTAATGAATATTTTTTAGTTAACATTCATTGATGGAAAAAAATGAAGTGTAATAAGTTACAATGTTCGAATATTACTAAACCAATGTTACTTGTTGTATCACAACATCATAATATTAATTCTATAATTATAAGTAAAGAGATATTTACCTCTCTCTTGTGATGTCTATCAATATACATTTTTTCCTTTAGAATTTTTTTAAGCAAAATTTTTGTATTGATTGAAGCCGTTAGCAAGCGTCGTTATTAAAACCGAATTCCACAGACAAGTTAAAAACAGTGAAGATAAAACCGAGAGCTTCACATACCGTTATTATTCAAATAAATCAGATATCCGCTGATAGTAGATGAAAAATTTACATTAGTTTCCCTTAAATTGATATAAAATTTAAGTCAACACGATAAGGAATTTGCATTTTTTAAAAGGCTGCGTTTCAACAAGTAACTAAATAAATGCAATAAAAGGTAATAGAAGTTTGTTAAAGCGGACTCGACTGCACTTTGAAGTTAACGATAAGAGTTTAACTCGATTCTGACAACAATTTCCTTAGCAGGGAGTTCGCTCTCCAATTGAGAAAAAAACAGCCTAAAAGGATTCTACCACAACCTAAAAGGGTCTACCATCCTAGATTTTTGAACGATAAAGGAGACAGAAATCCGATTTAGGCGTACAAAAGTTACGACAAAATTAACTTTCGATCTCTTTTATTGTATTTGATTTATTGAAATTTAAATATGAATTCTTTAAATATATTTTAGTAATATAATACTAAAACGTTTAATGTAATATTATATAATTCATGAATGCTTATTAATATGTATTGAAACTAATGTTTTATATTTTATATTTTGAATAATAGAACATGATGAATAATATTTCCATTTTTTATAAAACTTGAAAATATATAAAAATTATCTCCACTGTTTCAAAGCTTTATGCGAATTGAAAATCTCGTTACGACTTATAGAGGTTTCGTGGAAATGGACAATCTGATCCTTTCCTACCCTGTCTCAAAAATATACAGTTTTGAGGAGAAAATACAGAATGCGGAGTTACTTGTGTTTAACTTCAAAAAAACAAAGTTTCTTGTGAATCTAACCTTTGGCAAAAAGGAGTTGTTAAATGTTTTCACATATTCTCATGCCATGATTAATTTATGAATTTCTTTTCCAAATTTGTAACGTGAAGTGTCACATAAGACCTATACAAGCTGATGCATGTTGGAGAATAATAAAATATTATATTAAGTCAACAACACAAGGGTTTCATTACTGTTCTAAATCTGAAGCAGTAAGTACAGAGAAGATGATAAGCGCTCGTTTGTTCACAGATGTACTAAATAATTTAAATAAAAATAAACTATCTGGGTATCATTTTAGAGTATAAAATTGCACTGCATATAACTTCTATTCTCATATTTAAGGATATATGTAAAAAACCTAACAGAAATAAACTTGATAACTGACTTGATAACTTTGATTATTATCTAACTAGCAGGTTACCCGTGCTTCGCAACGGGAATAAACAAAAAAAAACTGACTTTCGTGAGTATTGAACCCATACCTTTCTTCACACATACACGCTCTATCCTTTAACCCATCAGTGCGAGCAGGCCTTGAGTTTGATAACTACAGAGTTTCATTCCTATCGGGTTATAGGTACACTCTTGTTTCTTGTTGTTATTTTGGCAGTAACTTTGGAACGGTTTAGACCTTTGCAGAATCCTTTCTTATTGCACCTAATCAATATGTCAGGAGTCTTGTGTCCAAATTTCAGCTTTAAAGATATTACGGTTTGGGTTGTAGAGCAATGAATGAGTCAGTGAGTGAGTGTCTTTATGCTTTATGTATTAAGATTATAACAAAATAATTTATTATTTACGCCAACAATTTTAAACATATATACTTAGTTATTTCTTATATGTACATATTAGAAAAACTTTGATAAGTTGACGTTTTTTATGATAACAGGGCATATAGTGTGATAATGTGAACTTTTAATGTATTTATTTCTGTGCTTCATATTAAAAATATAATATTTGATTAACATTTAGAGTTATAACTACTACATCATTATATATTTACAGTAGTCACAAAGAAAAACTATTGAAAAATATATTCAATCCAAGACAATAGCCGTTCATACTTATATTATTCACTAAATTTGTATTTAATATCAAACGATACAATATAACACTTAATGGTTTTTTTGTATATTATTATTTTCTCCCTTAAAACGGATGCGATATTTAATTCCTGTGAGGATAAAATTTAACTTACAATTTATTTTTATTAAAGATAGAAGTCAAGTCAATTTGATATGTACATTTTCTATATCAGACGTTTTCTAACTGCGTCAGAGAATTGTAAGTGAAGAATCACATCAATAAAAAACAAGAACTTCATTTTTTTAAACATATAAAAGGTTCAATATATTCTTTTTATAATCCTTTTCGTTGGATTATACTAAGACTTTGACTATCACATAATGAGAAAGTCCCCTAAGATGCCCACTATTTCACATTTTGTGGTTGGAATTTAAAAGGATTAGCGACCAATGTCTATCATATTCTTAAAATGATAACGAACTCACCTTTGATGTTTTTTTAAACCAAAACGTTGACTATAAATATATAACAATGCTTTTAAATACAAACTTTATTTACTTTTCTTTCACTGTCACTCCAGAATCTTCACAATTTAAAGGATGCATACAATCAGTTGTAAGCACTATATACTCTAAATACTAAAAAACATGACGTAGACATTTCTACAATGAAGTAAAAGGCAACTGGTTCCAGATGTTTTTCAATACAAAATGTAGTCAATTCATCTTGTATTCAACTCCTAGTACCGAGGAGAAATATCCATTTAGAACTAGCTTGATAAAACATTGATCGAAAAGTTATAATATTATCAAAGAAGGTTATGGAAAATATTTATATACAAATATTAAATTATCTTTTAAATCGTCGATTAAATTTGTAAAGTGTAAAATAAAACATGTGGTGGAAATATTTTTACGTAGCTATATTAATAAAAAAATAAAACAATTAATTTTGAGAGATCTCTTAAAATACAATATCATTTTATTATAATCATTACTCATACTATTATATTTACAATATGAAGTATTTTAAAAGAGTTTAAACATTTGACATAAATCAAAAGTTCACTAACAGATTGTTAAAGTTACAACTATTAAATCACTGGACACAAACTAAACAACCCTGATTTATAAGTTATGAACTTTATGAGTTCTCACTCACTCTCTGATATTATATTTTATTGAAATTTACCTACCTCATGTGAATTAAACACAAAATAAATTACATTCCATATGATTATGATATGATATTCTTTTTAGGTTATAAATAGTACATAAATACAAATTTATTTTAAATTTTAACTATTATATGGGTATATTAAAATATTTAATGTAAATTAATAAATAAAGCGTTACGTTTTAAACAAACCACAATTAAAGTTTTAACATACATTTTAATATCGACTGATGACATAAATTCGAACGAAGGTTTAAAAATAGTAATTAAATTAAAATGCAGTGAAAACATTATATAATACCACGGCATATTGTAGCTTAAAACAACAAGCAGATTTACAAATAACTTAAAGATACGCTAAAATTAACTTTAGTACTGAGTCTAATGACACCCACTTGGTACCAGGACTCAGGATAAAGGTTTTGATAAATAAATAACTTTGAAACATGAAAACTATTAAAACAGTTAAATATTCACATAACCTCCATCTTATGTAATTTGGCTTCGATTCGGTTATAATTTATTATTTAATATTTTATTGTTTATCGGTTATCGTTTATTATTTATTTTCTAAGGAGTACTATCAAACATTGATGAAATAATTATTTTCAATTATTTATTCTTATGAAATATCGAGTAGGCTAAGAGCGATTAAGTGTAATAAGAGTCTTTATAAATTATATAATGTGAGTTAGTACTCCTCAACAATGTTATAACGTTGTTAACATTATAAAGATTTAAACACACAAAAATTTATACATGCAATATGAGTTTAATATTAATTCTGTAGTATATTCAGTATGTTCAACTAAGGATTAAGTCGATACAACGTAGCAATACATTGTACTTTAGTAGTAGAAGCACATAGTTGGTTGGTTTATTGTTTAGTGATTCTAGCAGCTCAGTCTAAGGTTGGGTATATAATACAATTATTGCATTAGAGAGAACTTCCAGAAATAACGAAAGCAAAAATATATGAAATAAATATTGGAACACGATTAAAGAATAATAAGTTTTATTATAATAATTATTTTATTTTCATATGTAAATGTGTATTAATAAACTACAGTCTTCTATTAATTTAAATAGTTAATGTAACAAATGTTCAAATGAGAAATTAAAAAACATTAAACAAAACTATTAAATAAAAATAAACCAAAAACAGATATAAAGCTCCATTGCATATATTTTACATTTTCATTAGCACGAAACTATAATAATGCCAGAACACAAAGGACTAATTATTACTATGATTATTTTTCAAAGAATAAAAGATATTCGGATTCATTTAGCAGTCGTATTTAAAAATTATTTTAAATTGTTTGTTTCAATATTTGAGTATATAATATTTTACTTGATTATCATTTACTGAAAATGCAGTTATCATTATCAACTAGGATCCGCCACCCGTGCGCGGCGGGTATTGAGCTGAGCCCCGCTTCTTTCATCTGAATATTATTGATTAACTTCTCGCCATATCTTTTGCCGGGTGGTCAGAGACTACGGAGCGCCAAAAGCTGCGGTCCCCGCATACCTTTTTCGTCTCGGCCACAGAATCAACCTCTTCATACATGCCCTCCGGGGGGTCCTCATGCTTTTTACGTGACCTTTCTCCAGTATCATAAATTCTGTGTTTTCGAAGGTCACTCGAGGTCTCCTCCTGTCTCTTTTACCGCTCATTTTTCCTATATAAATATTTTTTATTATTCTTTCATCAATCATTCGTTCGACGTGCCCAAACTACCTGACACACACGTTCTGCTTCATTCTCACCGTAACATCTTCGCTAGTATCTGCCATTCTGTGGATCTCTTCATTGCGGATTCGGTCAGCTAAACTGACTCCGCAAGTTCGGCGAAGAGATCGCATCTAAACATCATTCATATTTTTTACACTCTTCTTCAGTGTTACCCACCTTTGGCTCTCGTATAACAGCGTCGGCAGCAAACCCGCATTGTGTAGAGCCAAACGTGAAGCTTTGCTGACGTTTCGCCGTCTGAACAATGCAGCCAAACCACCGTTGACTCTGTTATCTGCAGCAATACGCTTTTCAACATCCATTTCGTATCTTCTACTAAACATACTACCCCAATATATCACTTGTTCTATTATCTTACCGTTCACGTTGATCTTACATTTGAGACAGTATCTGCCATAATTTCTTTCTTACAATCCTGTCAAATGCATTTTCCAAATCCACAAAAGCACAGAAAACCTTTTGGTTTAAGGCCAAAAACTTTTCCGTGATCATGCAGAGGGAAATGATCTGATCTATACACCCTCTTCCAGGTCTAAAACCTCCTTGGGCCTCCTACAACAGCCTTTCAGAACTCTCATGCTTTCTTCTCACTAAAATTTTAGCATAAACTTTACCGCCCAAGCTAATCAAACTGATGGCCCTATAGCTTGCACAGTCTATCTGTGAACCTTTGCCTTTATACAAAGGTACGATGACTCCACCTCGCCAATCGTCTTGGACCTCCCCTGATTTCCAGCATAAATTGCACAAAAACCAGAACAAGTCCAAGACGCGTGGCCCACCAGATTTGACCATTTAGGCAGTAACTTCATCTGCTCCCGCAGCCTTACCACATTTCAGGCTTCTAATCGCGCTCTCCACTTCTTCCAAACTGATTTCACCATCGGCTACATCCGGATTCAGCATTTTGCTGGTACTCAAAGCCAAGGTGTCCTCAGATTCATACGTCTCCTTGTAGAATTTCGCCCACCGCTGCAAAACGTGTGCTTGCTCAGTTAAAATTTCACCGCTCTTCGAAAGCACCCCTTTCATTCTACAGGTTACCGAATGACCCCGGGAACCACTAACTTCTCGCCAGAAAAGCTTCGTGTTTTCCCGGAAGTTGTTCGTCAACCTTTCATCCCTTTCTCTCTCAGAATTTTCACGCTTCATCTTTATAAGTGCTTTCGTTTTCTGTTTTTGCAGCTTGTACGCTCTTTTTCTTATCTCTCTCATACTTTTATCCTTACCAGAGGCTTCATAATCCAGCCATGCTCTCTTTTTTTAACTCCACAACATGTTTCACTTCATCATCCCACCATTCATGGGACTAAAACCTCTTTTCCTTTTACCACATACCTCTGTCGCCACTTTCACCATACTATTTCTAAGGTTCTGCCAGCTTACTTCAGCACTTTCTTCTCCAGAATCACAGCTTTGAAGCTTCTTGAAAACCCTTTCTGGATATTCCTTTCTGATCGGTGGATTTTTAAACTTCCAACTTTATACGATAATTCGACTGCAACCTTCGACACGTCGTGCGGCTGCGCCAACCTGCAAATAGACCTCTTATTCTAGCAACGACTAGATAATGGTCCGTTCCCAGATCAGCAACCCTAAACACTCGCGTTTTCATAACTTAGCTTCGAATACGTTGATCCACTAGGAATAAATCATTCATACTTCTTTCATCTGAATAGCTACAAGAAATATCGATTTATTAGGACTACAGTTACGAAACCGCACTGACTCATTTATAAATGTTAAAATAGAAAGATAACTTTACTGAAAGATAATAATAATGACGTAAAAGTTTTCCTTAATTTGTTGATTAAACACACAATTGGAGGAATTCTGAATCAGATTATCTGTTATAACTGAAAGTGGAACTTGTATAACAATTAAAAATAATCGGTGAAGTTATTAGAATTACAAGTAGCAGTCAAACTCGTCACTAAAACGTACAAAAGAATGCTTCTTGTGAGGGGTCCTGTGCAATATCTATTTATTATATTTTGTATACACCTTATACGCCTGTCACAATTATTATAGCAAAGTTATGTTATAAAGAATTGCTAAGTTAAAAAAATATATATTGATCTATGGGACACTTTTTGACCATTTACTCAAAATCTACAATCACGAATGTCACCAAAGAACTGCTAAACGAGTGAGACACTTTCTTGAATGCATATGCAAAATTTTAAAGCTCTAGCTCAAATGGCTTAGGAGGAGTAGGCGAACATCGAAACACACTTTTGACCAGTAAGAGCTTCGCTTCGCTCAGCTCAATAATAAATAACAAGATATTTCATACTGTATACCAAAAGCATATTATTTATTCCAATCTTACATCAAATGAGCAGTGAAAAACTCTCAGCAGTAAAATTAACATTATCTAAGATAAGACCTAAACTCGGGTTAAAGGAAGATTAGATGAGATATTAATAAAACCATTAATCTACAGATACTTGTATATCCATTCATTATACACTTCGTAACTTTCGTTATTGATAACTTTCGGCTCTCAAAGTTTATCTTTCAATAGTACTCCATAAGCTTTATATTAATAAACATTTTATTGAAGATGATGTTGATCCAGTTGGTAGTAACATTGTTACGACAAACCGATTCCTTGGAAAAACAAGGCCAAGTACCTAGGAGTGACGTTGGACAAACAGCTAATATTCACTTCACATATCGAGGACGTTCGCAACAGAGCGACCTTTATCCTAGGGCGACTTTATTCTCTGTTAGGCAAGCGGAGTAAAATGTCCCTTAGAAATAAGGTCACACTTTACAAAGCCTGCATACGCTCCGTCATGTCCTATGCAAGCGTTGCCTTAGCTCACGCGAACCTGAAGCCCCTTCAGGTGCTTCAGAACAGATTCATGCGGCTCGCCACTGGGGCACCGTGGTTTATGCGTTATATCGACTTGCACAGAGACTTAGACCTACCGACGATCGCACATCGAGGGGCTCTCCAAAACCTACTTTGACAATGCTGTGGGATATCCAAACCCGCTGGTGATTAAGGCCACAGGATACACGGCCCGTAAGACTCCTAAAGTCAGAAAGAGAAGACCCAAGTCGGTACTTTTCGATCCGGACGACGCGATTACGTTAGGGAACGCTAAGTAAAAGCGGCAAAGCGAACATAAATACTACACATACACACACACACAGCGTCTTCGCCGGCGAAGACGAGGCCCCCATCCAAGCACGTTGCTCCGGCGTTCTGCCATCGGAGGACATTAGTGTCAAATCCTAACCCACATCCAACCCTCGCTTCCCACCTAACGGCGTCCTGAGCCGTGGTCCGAGCCTCACAGGAGGCGCCCTCAGGACGCGCGTTCTCCTGGGTCCCTTCAGGCCCCCCTTTTTCAAGGGCGGGTCTCTGCACCCGTCCATTCTCCCGGTGACGCTGTCATGGCCAGTAGGGCTAACAGCAGAGAAACAAAAAAAAAAAAAAAAAAAAGCAGTTATTGTTACAAATTATGTTAGTATACAATTATTATTTTAAATGTCTTAAACAATGTGTCATAAAAGGTAAGTCGAATAAAATAAAATATAACATTATTATAATACTTTTCCCAATAACATACAATTATATTTTTATTTTATGGTTAATTTCTTACTTCATAATCAATTAATATTTTATTTAGATTTTTAAGTTAATGTTTAACTAAAACGGATGGACGACATGTTCTATTTAAAATGGATTCTTAAACTTAAAATGCGATATACGATTGTGTACAATAAATGAGGAGTCGATAACAAACTACGTATTTAAATTAATTACTAAGGTTTATATTTTAAAGATAGCAAACCTAACCTTTTATGAAAGTACAATGCAGGCAATCTAAAAGAGGCATGTCGTTTAACCATCATTATTCAGCTAAGCAATTAGCAGTTTATTATAACGCTATGAAACAACCTCAGCTTTGTCATAAAATAGTTTGAACTTCCATTGTGAGACGCACTTTGACGATATCCGTTCAATATAGTATTATTTTCTGTTTACCTCTTAAAAAAAATTGTATTCATTATTTCACGAAAAAAAAACCGATCATGTGCATTCAAATGGCTTGTATAAATTTTCTACAGGGTGGGCCAAAAATTTTTGCAAATAGCAACACTTGATTACTCCAAAACCGTGAGAGCAAGGGGCGCGCGGGTGGCGGGGAATTGTGCGTCGTTTAATGCAATTTTAGTCACGATGGAGAGCTTCACGGGACAACAGCGTGCTTTTTGCGTAAAACAATTTTACAAAAACAACGATTCCTACGTTACTGTACGACGCCACTTTAGAGTTGAATACGGATTACAACGTGTAAGTGGGTGTCCAAGTGTTAATTTAATTAAAGCTTGGGTTAAAAAGTTTGAGCAAACGGAATCGACAACGAATATTAAACAAACTGGGCGACCACGTTCAAGAAGAAGCGAAGAGAACATTCGGGAGGTTGAAATTTCTGTAAGGGACGATCCAGAATCATCTACGCGAAAGCGGTCGGCGGCTCTTGCTATACCAAGAACTAGTCTGCGGCGAATCTTGCATTTGGACCTTAAACTGCACCCATATAAGCTTCAAATTGTACAGGAGATGAAACCAAACGATTACATTCAACGCAAGTTATTTGCTAACACTATACTGGAGCGATTCTCTAGCCTTGAGAATGTATTGTTTATTATTGACGAGGCCCATTTTCACATTTTCACATTCACCAAAAACGACAGTGTGGGCTGGCATATCCGCAAAGGGCATAATCGGTCCATACTTCTTTGAAAATAATCAAGAAAATAACGTAACTGTGAACTCAGTGGAATACGTGAAAATGTTGCGAGAGTTTTTGACACCACAGTTGCATGAATTTGAAGGATACAATAGCCGGACTTGGATGCAACAAGATGGAGCAACATGCCATACATCAAACGTGACTTTACCGGTGGTCAAAGAAATGTTTCCTAACAAATTGATTTCTCGCAGAGGTGATATCCCATGGCCTGCCAGAAGCCTGGACCTTACACCTTGCGATTTTTTCTTGTGGGGATATCTGAAGAGTCGAGTATACCTTAATAAACCGACGACCATATCCCAATTAAAAGAAAACATCCACGGGGAGATAGTCGCGATTCCTCGCAGCATGTGTCAACGAGTTTTCCAAAGTTTACGTAGTCGAATGCAGGAGTGCCAACGACGAGACGGAGCACATCTCGACGATATCATTTTTAAAAAATAAATTTTAATAAATGATAATTACGTTAAATAAATCATAAACAAAATAACATTTGTACTTTTATTTCTAGACATGTTTCAAAAGTGCAAAAATTTTTGGCCCACCCTGTACAAAATTTTTTCGCCTCCACCTCCTGCTCTTGTTTCAAAGGCTTTGCACTGCTTTTAAGTATTGCTTACAATGAATGCTGCTCTCGTAAATTAAATTCTTTATAAATAAAAGTAAGACTTATTAAAAAGCCAAATTAAAAAAAAAAGAAAACCGATATGAAATGTGAGAATAGTAGCAAGAAAGTTAATATTATTTTATTAAAGTAATATCTTTGTACAAAATTTATTTTTATTAGAACAATCTTTGTAATATGGCGTTAATCTTTACATTAAATTGAACATTCTCCTTATTAAATATTCTATTATATAATATAACTTATTCAAAATTTTATTATGTAATAGAATTTCTACACCATATTAATAAATGATACTTAAATTTATAATAAACTTTATTAAATATTTTTTTTAAAAAAATAACTATATACATTTCTTTATTTTTCTTCTTGCGAACAAAACTTCAAAGTTATGAAGTTAGTATTGAGTTACTGTTTTAATAGCCTTAACTTTAGCAATCAAATTTCATTTAGATATTTATAACTTTCTGTTATGAGTACTATTGAAATGTTAAGTCTTTCAAGACTTGCTTAGTAGCGATAGATTTTATTTAAATAATCTAACAGATTTATTATTTGTTGTAATAGTTTTAATTTTCTCAATAGACAGATTTGTATTCAACTTGAATACATAACACGAAAAAATATTAATCTTTGAGAAGGAAGAAGAAATATTTAAAATGGAGTATTTTGAAGAGAAAATATAGTTTTAGAATGCAATAAACAGCCAATTCCGTTCACGGCAGTGCCGGAAGGATGTTCTTCGTAGGTTCCAGAATTTGAACTTAATTCTCTTTTCTCCTGAAATGAATGAAAAATATGTTGGGTTGCCTTCTAAAAGTATTTTTTTATCCCTCCGGAACCATATTTTTTTTCGGAATGGAAGGGACTGATGTACATAAATATTGAACCTTGTCGATGTTTGGTCAAAATTTCATTTATTACGTAACTAAGGCATGAAATAATAACAAACAAGTACACATTCTATTATAATGTGTTAGTCATTATTTAAATAATAGTCCTTTAAATAGAAGTTCTACATCTATACTAGTGACTCTTATAAGGTTTAAGTTGTACATATTTTATTCCTACACAGTCTTTTGACACCAACTATCTAAAGGGGTGAGTTATAAAGCGTAATCGTCTGTGAGACGTAGTTAGTTTAGCCGACAACAAACAAGACCGTTCTGTCTTATGTACATGTACCTACTAGACAGCAGCTATACATTGAAAGCTTTGAAATTTGTACTGAACGTGTTTATATTTATTTTAATTTGATTATCTAAAATACACATGACATGTATTGCAAATTTCTTAATCTATAAAAAATTGCAGTTCTAGATTTAAAAAGCAATATATTATCTAACCATCACATGTTATGTTACGATTTCTCAGAGAAAACTCTTATTTTTGTTGGTTTTTTTTAACTAATGTCTTTACGTAATGGTTTGCAATTTTTTATCTTGGTTGTATATATATATATATATATATATATATATATATATATATATATATATATATATATATATATATATAACATTTAATTAGAAAATACTTTTTAATGTATACTTTTATGGTTTTTATTTTAAATCAAATTAAATAAGTACAAAATATTGATTTATATATTTACGCACTAAGAAATAATGGATATTAATATTGTCACTTGGTCTTTCTTTATTGTTCATGAACATGGTCACTGAAGCTTAATAGATACATCGGACACAGGTCGGGACTAATGAAGAGTAAGACTGTTCGGCCAACTATGATGACCTCTTTTATAAAAACTTTGTAGATATAAATAAAGTATTTAGACTGTCACTTTGATGGTGGTGTGATATTTTGATGAATTTCCCTTTAATATAAAATTGTCTTTAGTATCTAAAATTAAAAAATTGGTGCCCACAGGGGACATGCGTGGGTAGACCTCGTGTGTAACTCGTTTAAAATATGACTCACTACCTAAGAATAACACCCCTTGCGAGAATAAACTGTGATAATTTTATTTGGCTTAGTCAAAGGAGTATCTAGTGCGTTGCCTTAAATTTAGAGTAAAAAATAACCTTTCTATTAAAAATGTTTGTGAGGAGGGAATGTTTATCAGAAAAAAGTCGCGTGGTTTTACCTTAAATTTTCAAGCTAAAAGCGGTTTTTATTTTTTTTCTCGGAAACCGTACTTTTACGGAAAAACGTTTACTACTTACGAGTAAATTTAGAGTAAAAAATAACCTTTCTATGCGTGCGTGCGTCCAGATTCGACTTTGTCAGCACGATTGCAGCCGCTGTTTCGCTTGGATCGCTTTCAACCTTTGCACAAAAATCAAGCATCCAAATATGAAGGTCAAGTTCGTTAACCAGAGAAATCCGGCCACAGGGGGCGCTAGGGCCTCACTTTTTCTGATTTCGGTTTTTCGACCATACCTTTTTCCCTATACAAAGTAGATCAATCGCGTTCATATTATATGATGTCTTTAATGAATACATATAACTAATGTAGATAAACCGAAAACCTAACTTCAATAACTTAGGGGTGGGGGTAAAAAAATCGAAATTTTTTGGAAAAAAATTCATAACTTTTTTCTGGTAAACATTCTTATATCACAGGTATTTTTAATAGAAAGGTTATTTTTTACTCTAAATTTAGGTACCAAAAGTTTTTCCGTAAAAGGTACCGTTTCCGAGAAAAAAAATAAAAACCACTTTTAGCTTAAAAATTTAAGTTAGGTAAAACCACGGCAACTTTTTTCTGGTAAACATTCCCTCCTCGCAAATATTTTTAATAGAAAGGTTATTATTTACTCTAAGTTTAAGTATCAAAAGTATTTCCAAAAAAGATACCTATTCCGAGAAAAAAAATAAAAACCGCTTTTTGCTTGAAAATTTTTGATGTAAACAACGGCATCATGTGTTATTCTTAGGTAGTGAGTTATATTTTAAACGAGTTACACACGAGGTCTACCCACGCGTGTCCACGCGATTTTTTTAAAATGCCTTGATTGGAATAGTTAGGATGAACTAAGTGCTCCTACGCCATCTCCTTTACTTTAAAATGTGTATTACGATATTAAGTTTATTCAAAATTATCATTCAATCAAATGGAATTCGTTCCAAATCCCAAGGTGAATATAACTTGCCTAACCTTCCAGCATTCTGATAACGCTTAGAAGGTTTATAGAGCCCTTAAATAAAGTTAATAGGTCCTGTGAAGTTTTTCGTTGTACCCCTCAGAGCCATTAAGGAGTGTCGCGATAGGATTTATATTGCGATTATAGACTTATAATCTGCAAAAATTATACAATATTTTAGAATCTAGAATTCTCATATGATTTCTGTATTTGTGATCTACATTTTTAATTGATTTTAATTTGCTCTGAGGCATCAGATGATTTAGATATTTAGATACTTTATAAAAAGCAAATTTTTATATCCATAAATGATACGATTTTACAATCATAATACTTGTAATATCAAGCATAATTGTAATATTGTTTTAAATAATAATTAATATGAATACATGAATCGTGTAAATCTTAACTAATGACCGATGTATTCTCGGAGTTTATTTTGGTACTAAAAACCAAGCTCAGTCCATTTACATCCTACGTAAGTTAAACCTTCCTAACTTTTATTGATTGTTTGACATTTTTCTATAGTAGATGGATGAAGTTAATCTCACCATTTATAAATGAATTGCCATTAATACTCTAAAAGCATAAACAGTTGCTAGACTTCGAAAACCTGCAATTAACCTAAAATAATAAAAATATGTTAAATAAATGTTTGATACCTAAAGCTTGTAACTATTGTGATAATTTTCCTCATTTTAATATTTTTTTTGCCATAAAGTATTTTAACAATCTTTAATTATTAAATTTTAATTGGCACCACCTCCATCACCTCCAAACCATCTCTCTGCTCCTATTTGGTTACCTTCGCCTTAACTATCCAAATTAGATTATATCGTCTTTTGGTATATTCTCATTTAGGTATTTAAGCATACAAATATCATGCCAAATAAACAAAATGCACTTAAAAGCTACTCTGTTTTTATATTCTTTACTTTTACACCAATACATATGATAAAATACATCTTACACTTAATATACTTACTCCAGGTGTTTTAATCTGTTTATTTTTAATTGAAGTGAGTCATAAAGAATCTTAAATTATTCACTTTATATTAACCTTGACGTGATATAAGATATTTAAAGTTTATTGTTAAAAAGACAAGGCAATTGTTTATTTTTGGTACGACGTTAGGTAAATCCCCGCTACAAATTACGGTCTTTATCAGGACTTCATTACACACGAAGCCATTTTGTTTAAGAATATAATTTAACATTAATAGCCACATTAGATCCTTTGTTTGAAGTTTAATGTATTAAACATATTGTTTTTAATATTAACGTTTTCTATAAAACAATAAATAAATACCTACCTTTATAAACATTTGGTTATATATTTTTTATTTGTTATTAATTTAATAGTTATTGACATATCATAGAAAAAATATTAATTATATTCTATAGTACTTTAAAAAACTTGTTATTTATTTGAATTGGAGATAAAATCATAATAAATACTATATGAAAACTACTACTTAAGAAGAAAACACTGTGTTTGAAATACTTGTTTCATTGCCTTTAATGTAATATATTTTTTGTAATAATATTTTTATGTTAAATGTTATATCATAAATCTCGAGGGATAATAATATATTTTATGTCTTATTCATTATACAAGGATGAATCAAGATAATAAACTATTTATCACATTGTTGTGAAAGTAGTTGTCGGCTTCAATTAAGCAACTTTGAGCAGCGACTCACTTTACAAAGGATTAATGAAACTAGTGCAGATGGGCTGGCTCCAGATAATTCCCTCAACTTTTCATCCGAGGTGCCGAGTTTCAATTATCCTGTTATCAGGGTACGATAACCGAAGAAAAGCAAGGTTTAATGTTCAGGGCTAGCGCATAAAAAAAAATCCGTGCCCGCAGGGGGACACGCGTGGGTAGACCTCGTTTAAAATATAACTCACTACCTAAGAATAACACATGATGCCGTTGTTTACATCAAACATTTTCAAGCAAAAAGTTGTTTTTATTTTTTTTCTCGGAAAAAGTATCTTTATTTGAAAATACTTTTGGTATTTAAATTTAAACTAAAAAATAACCTTTCTATTAAAAATATTTGCGAGGAGGGAATGTTTATCAGAAAAAAGTTGCCGTGGTTTTACCTACCTTAAATTTTCAAGCTAAAAGTGGTTTTTATTTTTTTTCTCGGAAACGGTACCTTTTACGGAAAAACTTTTAATACCTAAATTTAGAGTAAAAAAATTACCTTTCTATTAAAAATACTTGTGATGTAAGAATATTTACCAGAAAAATAAAAAGTTTACATAAATTTGTAACTTATATTTTCCACTCTCTTCGAATAACTAACATGATAACCTATGTGTATTTATTTATTTATTTATTTATTTTATTTATTTGTTTTATGCACCAAAGAAAAAAGAAAAGACAATTATAAAAGACATATACATAGGATGAACTTATCTCTACAAAGAGATCTCTTCCAGCTACCCTTAAGAGTGTTGGTCAGGAGGTTTAAGAGGGCAGAGAAAGGTACATATATATTTTATAATAATATGCAGATACATAATAATAATACTATATAAAATATGATACATACATATACATTTATGCCTACAATAATAAAAAAGAACATACATATAATAATAACATATAGAAATACATACATATATTACACATTATAATTTAATCCTGTGAGAGATAGTAGAGTTTTAATTTACGTTTAAATGCCATGACAGAACGGCTGGATGTTATATTTGTTGGTAAGGAATTCCATAACCGCGCTGCTTGTATAGTAAAAGATTTGGAATAAAATTTAGATTTATAAGGGGGAATGTCAAAGGTTTTTACTGAAACGCAGGAGCGTTTAGGACGAGTACTAGTAATTGCAAGGTGGAATCGTTGATGTAGATAGGAAGGAGCTGAGTTGGAGAAGAGGTTATACAGCGCGGTTAGGACGTGCATATTCCGGCGAAGGCGGATCGGGAGCCACTTAAGTTGACGTCGGAAAACTGAAATATGGTCAAACTTGCGTAGTCCAAAAATAAAGCGGATACACAAGTTTTGACGGCGATCTAATTTATTGAGCAGCTCCTCAGATACATCCAGATAGCAAACGTCAGCATAGTCGAGAAGGGGTAATAAAAGAGATTGAGCTAGGAGTATTTTGGTCCGCATTGGTAGGAAATTCTGCAAGCGTTTAAGAGAGTGAATTGACATATGAACGCGCTTGCTAGTATCGTTAACTTGCGCCGTCCATGATAAAAATTTGTCAAATGTCAATCCTAAATTCTTAACTGTATTAGAAAATGGTATAATTGACTTGTCATATAATAAATTAGTAAGGTCGTTGAGAATAATCCTATTTTGAAAATGTCTACTACCTATTATAATTGCCTGTGATTTTTTGGGATTCAAAAGAAGCCCAAAGGACTCAGTCCATTCTTTTATTAAATTTAGGGTATGATTAATATGGTTAATATTGATATTTAGATCCTCAAATGTTGAATGCCTATAAAGTTGCAAATCGTCAGCATAGAGGTGGTAGGGACAAGAAATAATTTTTGTGATTTCATTAATAAAAATGGAGAAAAGAAGAGGGGATAAAACGCCGCCCTGAGGGACGCCAGCAGAGAGTTCAGCCCATTCGGAGGACGAATTATCAGAACAGGTAATCTGTCGACGTCCATACAGGTAAGTACGAAACCAATTAATTACGGGTGGAGATATGTTAAGACAGCTCATGATCCCTAGCAATATATCAAAATCCACTGTGTTGAAAGCGTTACTAAAGTCTAATAGGACAAGGATGGTAAGGTTTTGGTTGTCCATAGCGTACCTGATATCATCAGTAACTTTTAGCAAAACGGAGGATGTGCTATGTGCTGTACGGAAACCGGATTGGAAAGGACTAAGGAGCATGCTATTATTTAAAAAAGATGTTAGTTGTTTAAATACGATGCTTTCTAGGACTTTGGATAAGAAAGGAAGTATAGATATAGGACGAAAGTGGGAGGGAGAACTTGGATTATTGGTTTTAGGCAGAGGAAGTACATGTGCTAATTTCCAAGAAGAAGGAAAGGAATTGGTTGTTAATGAAAAGTTGCAAATGTGTGTTATAACATCCAATACAATGTCAAGGAGCGGAATCACCATGTCTCGACTAATGTTGTCCTCTCCCACTGCTCTAGAACTGATACTTACTATAGCTGTCTTAACATCACACTCCGTAATTTCAGCGAAGGTAAAACTGTCACAGATAGGTGGAGTGATATTATTTAATTTAGTAAGAGTTGAGGATTTTTTTACATTATCTATGATAAGTGGCGGTGTCGAAAAATAATCATTAAGTGAATTTAAATCTATATAAGTATTTGAAGAAGGCTGAGATTTACCCACACCTAGTGACTTAAAAAATCTCCACAATTGTGGAGGAGTAGACTTATTAGCATAAGAGAAAATGTAGCGGCGTTTGGCGTCTCTACACAACCTATTGCAACGATTGCGTAATTTTTTATAGGTAACAAAGTTATCATTTGTTGGGAACTTCTTGTACCGTGTCTTGGCTTTATTGCGTTTGTTCATTTCGCTTTTAATATCGGCGGTAAGCCACGGTGCAGGATAGTGTTTAACTTTGATCTCTTTGATGGGGGCATGGGAGTCGTATAAGGATGTGATAAGAGAGTTAAATAATTCCACTTTAGAGTCAATTGTAGGAGCATTAAATACACTGATCCAATCTAATGTTCTAGCATCTGAAAGAAATTTAGTCCAATTTATTTTTTTGAAGTTACGCCTCAGAATAACCTTACCTTTGCGTTTGGGAGTAGAAAGGTTATAACGGACAAATAGAAGATCATGGTAGGAGAAAGGAGCGTTTAGTTGCCCATGAGATAGCACGTTGTTGGATGTGAAGACCATAATTAAGTCAAGAAGAGATGGTTCGGAGTGCGGTGAAAAATGGGTTTCTGAAAGAGGAAGAATAGAAATATTGAAGGAGTCAAGTAAAGATTTTAGTTTATTAGATCTATAATTATTTTTAACTAGACATGTATTTAAGTCACCCATGATAATACCATGCTCATAAGAAGGTAAAATGTTATCCAATAGTAATTCAAGGTCATTGAAGTAGTCAATAGTGGAAGAGGGACTGTACATGACGCCAAGGAGTAATTTAGAGTGATGAAGAAGTACTTCAATGAGAAGGTATTCTAATTTTGTGGAGTTTGAAGGAGGGGATGAGCTAATAGTTCTAAAGGAAAAGTAATTTTTTAAGTATATGCACACACCACCACCACGCTTTTCTAGGCGATCATTGCGTATCAATGTGAAATTAGGTAAATTAAAAAGTGTGGAAGAAAGGGAGGGTTTTAACCATGATTCAGAAACAAGAATACAATCAACTTGGACGTTACTAAATGTTGCAATGAAATCAGTGTAATGAGCCGGTATGCTTTGGGCATTAATATGAACAATATTAAAGCCAATTCCTTCAGAGAAGATAGACTGAAGTCTAACATCTAACGGAATAAATTCATCGTCAGATGAAGGATTACTAGATGCACTGTAAAATTCATCAGAGGAGGATGAAGGCAAACATATATTATTAAAATCTAAAATTGCGTCTGTCATAGTAGAATATATGCAAAAAAAAAAATAATAATAACAATATAGAGTATATATATTAAAAATAACAATAAAGTATATATAATATATATGTATATATGTAAGTATTATACTTTTCAATATAATATAATTATATAAAATATAAAAAAAAACAAAAACTAACTATTATAATTCCACACTCACTGGCATAGTAAGAAAATATCTTTACAAAAGTAATCAAAATTATACACAAAAGAAAAAATACTAAAAACAAAAAGTATAAATATAATAATAAAAAAATCATACCACTGAACCGGTTTTTAAACGAGTGACAGATCTCCGATAACATAACTGACAACTCTAAATGTAGTATTGTCAAATTGACATTAAAATACATAAATAAATATGAGTTAAAAATGTTTAAGTACAATTATTATAAAGTTAACCAACTGATAATTAAAAACTAGACTAGAAATAAAAAAATTGAATACATAAAACAAATGGAAAATAAATTACCTGCTTACCGGCCAGCACCATGAAATATTTGAAAACATTAAGAAAAATAATGGAAATATATACAAAACATAAAAAACAATGTAAAACTAAATAAAACTACTTAGCTACGTTTTTGGGCACACGTCGGGATCTCGTCTTATGCTCCTGAGTGGGGTGAAGTGAAGAAAATGAAGCCATTAAAGCTTGCAGCTCCTTCATATTTTGAATTCTCTTGCGGCTCTTATCAGGCAAGGAAACAATGATGATACCGTCAGCAGTCCAACAGCTTCTGATACCGAAGTGCCGTCTTGCCACAGCAAACATCACCTGTCTGGGTTTGGTTAGAAACTCAGAGATTGTAATTCCAGAACCTTTTAGAGAAACTTTTGAATTCCAGACTTCAGACCTCTGCTTTAAGGTAGTGAACCGTACCAGTATTGGCCTCGGTTTATCTTTTTTCACACCCAAGCGATGACAAATATCAATGTGGGAGATTTTAAAGCAGCTTAAATTTAAGTTTTTTATGACATCATTTACCGCCATCACAGCGTTCTCATTAGTGGTTTCAGTGATGCCATGAAATAGGAGAACCTTTCGGCGAGAGAATACCTCATGCCTATAAAAACCGGCAGAGAGCAACTGTAATTGATTCTGTAACATGGAAAGCGCCTTCCACATGAGGTCTTTAAAAATGGAATAATCGTGAGCCAGTGCAGAAATATCATTTAAAGTGTTGTTCTGAGGTTGCTGTGTATTAGTGATAAGAGATTGAGTGAGTGCTTTATCAAAGCTATCCACTCTGGACTCAAACATTTTTATAATGTCATCCATGTTCCTTGTCACTTGACTATGTAGATCCATTTCAGTTATATATTATAAAGAATATTTATATGCTGATGTTCATCGTGGAAGAGCCTAAGCAGGCTTAATCTATGGCCTTTAGGGATAAAGCATAAGAACCTAGCTTCCTCACCCCTCTCACTGTATTTGTAATACAGCAACCCATTACGAACTACATAGCGGTTAGAATCTAATTGTCCTTCCTGCAATTTTACCATCAAACTGCTAACCTCATCATCAGCGGATTGAGCTATTTGCACCCAATTCCGTGGACGCGATATTTGATTTACAATGACAGGGGGGTTACGGCTCAAATAATCGACGTGTCGCATCATGACACCTTGCCTATACTCTATTACAAAATCAAAATCTTGGAGATATAACCACCATCGAGCCACACGAGGCAGCAAATCTTTTTTTCGCTCCGTAGACTTAAGAGCGTTACAATCGGTAACCAGTTTGAATTGCAGGCTAATGAGATAATGTCGAAAGTGTTGTAAAGCTCTAACGACTGCCAGGGTCTCAAGTTCGTAAGAATGATATTTTGGTTCCGCATTTTGTATGACCTTACTAAAATATTCGACAACGTGCCTAGTGTCATCCGCGTGAATTTGCAAAAGGATTGCCCCGTATCCTGCACTACTAGCGTCGGTATGAAGTTCCGTTCTTAATTTAGGATTGAATATAGCTAAAACTGGTGCGTTCGTTAATGTTTGAATCAAATCTATTCGCACCTGTTCTTGTTCCGGTCCCCAGTTAAATTTAACATCCTTTTTAGTTAGATAAGTAAGACTAGCCGTTTTTATCCCGTAATTTCTTATATATTTGCGGAAATATCCCGCTAGGCCAAGAAATTGCCTCGTAAGAGCTTCTATTTTACGGGGGCTTGGCTTCACTTCACCTTCACTAACTAAACGTCCTAAATACTCAATTTCGGTCTTTAACAATGAACATTTACCTAAGTTTATTGAAAAACCGGCACTAGTTAGGGTGTGAAGAACTTGTTGAAGTAGGGCGATCCCTTCGGGGATAGAAGAGCTCATTATACAAACGTCATCGATGTAAACTAACACACGCCCAGAGTCAATAAAGTGACGAAGCGTGTTATTAATGATGCGCTGATACACAACCGGTGAATTTGTTAAACCAAAGGGCATCTTGAGAAATTCGTAATGACCCTCTGGTGTAACGAACCCCGTATAATGCGTGCAGCGTCCATCAATTGGTATTTGATAGAAGCCTGTGGCCATATCAAGGCTCGTAAAATATTTGTAACCCCCTAACCTATCAATGTGGTCATCAATCAAAGGCAAGGCAAATATCTGTCTCTTATAGTCAATCTATTAAGAGCACGGAAGTCTACGCACATTCGATCTGATCCATCCTTTTTTTTTTAACAAGAATAATTGGACTTGCGTACTCTGATTGTGACTCCTTGATAATATTTTTTTAAGGAGGTCGGCAACTATATCTCTAACTTTGAGTTTCTCGTGATAAGAAAGCTTATAGGGCCGATAAGCGACTGGCTCAGAACTCGTTAATTTAATGCACATCTCACCAGTCTTAACAGTTGTTGTCGCGGTGCCAGAAATAAAATAGCTCGAGTATTCACTTACTACCCCCAATAAGGAATCATATTCGATACCCTCAAGCGGAGTATCTATTTTAATCGAATCAATAGTGGATAACTTTATTAATTAATTATCTTTTTATTCAAGGAATGTGAAATGTACTGTCGATCCCTTGTCCTTATATAAACTATCCCATCCCGATTCAAAACATCAATACCAATAATGATATACGTATTCATACACGACGATGGTACGACCATCAAATCTGCTTCGATAGAAATTTCGTCAAGTTCGATTACAACGGTAATAAAAGAAGTAACTATGATCTCGCGGTTACTGATACCTTTAAGAACACAGTATGTTGACTTTGGTTGACTAGTAAGATAACGCAAAACATCGGAGGATATTAGAGAAACGTTAAGCGCACCACTATCTATAAGAACGTCCATTGGAATACCTTCTACAACTGCGGTCACCACGTCTTGAGAAGATGAACTTAAACGAGCCCCGCATAAATTCACCTGACGTTGATTACGTACGGTTGAACGATTTTTCGCGAAACAATCCTTCTCAACGTGGCCCATCTTTTTACAAAAAGTACATTGCAATCGACCAGTAAAATTTCCATCTCGAGCTTGACCGACACCTACGTTTGACCGTCTACAGGATCGTTCAAAATGACCACGTAAACCACACTTAAAACACCTAGCATTACTTTGACTATTAACATTTTGATTCGAGCGTTTGAGTAACGGACCGTTGCCCTGCGTATTTGATTTATTTTTAACCGTCTTTACGTATATCGATAGAAACGACACTATATTATCGACCGTTAAATGTGCATTAGTAGCTGTCGCCCGAACTTGAGTATCATCTATTCCGCGTATAACAATTAGTGTACGCAGTTCGTCGCTCAAACCATCGACTACCTGCAATCGGAGCAGAGTACGTCGGGCATATTCAGCGTAAGTTGAGTATTTATCAGATGTTTCATTCATGACGTCATAAAGTATGTTTGCGTAATCTAATCGCTGTAGACAAAGAGGTATAAGTTCCTTTTTAAAATTTGACCACGAACGGTCATTGGTTACCCATTCCGAAAGCCATACGCGCGCATCTCCCTTAAGACAGGAAGCTACTCTCGATAGGCACTCACAATCAGACCAACTATTCGCAATACGAGCGCGGTCTACTTCATCGCACCAAATATCAATATTGTTGACGGTAGGATCAAAATTTGATACGAAATAATTGTTCACCCGGATAGGTTGTAAATTTTTTAAAGCTTCTATTAGTTCCAATGAACCTACCTCTCGACTACGAATGGTATCACCGTGACTTGATAAGCCCTCCACTAAACGCGGATCGTTATTGTTAAATTTAACCGTGTTAGAGTTATTTGAGGCAGAATAATTAACTAAACCACTGCGCGTGTTATTAGATAAATCCCGGGGTATCACTTCGTTATTGTCAGTTTCACCTAGCTTACGTAAAATTGCATCTAGCGTTGATTGCAATCGATCGTTATTCACAGAATGAGAATATGCGGGTGAACGTGAATCGCGGCATTCGCGAGAACGTGAACGAGTTTGACGACGGCGTCGCGAGCGTCGGCTGCACCGATCCGAGCTATCACTTTTATTACGGTGACGTCGCCTATCTCGATTATCGTATGAAGTTCCTACATTCCGCAAACTAACGCGAGAAAGCCGCGGCGATTCGTTGTCACCGCGAGGCATTTCGAATTATAACCGAACAATCACAATCAGTAATAATCACTGAACGCAAATAATTAGTCTCGATTGAAAAGTGGATAGCGTGAATTTAGTTCTTAATCCCACTTCTGAATTAATAGTCAAAATTGAAAAATAACTAAAAAAATAAACAAAATAAATCTACCCTACGTAATAACAATTATTTATTATTACTTTCACAACCAATAACACTTAAATGGACAGATAACTTTAAATTTATAACAAATCACATAATTTGAAGGTAGGAATAAATTATTAGCCGTTCAATGAAACACCGCACTACCTATCGCAACGAATAGCGAAACAATAATGTCACCGCACTACCTATCGCAACGAATAGCGAAACAATAATGACACCGCACTACCTATCGCGACGAATAGCAAAATAATAATGTCACCGATGACAGCAGTGCAGCTCTTTTTATACATTTTCTAACACTTTTTTACCTGAATGTATCCATGTATTTTTTTGTAATTTACGGGCTTAGTTTTTCGGAATGTGTCTGACTAGTTTCGAACCTATTCAAGATCTGTATTCAACTAAATTCAGAACATGTTGGCATTGGCATTGCATTGGCGTTGAGGAGTGAACACCAACTAGTCGGACAAATACCGAAAAAATATGTCATAGATATTATAATTCAGATGTAATAGATATTATGGTAATCATGAGACACGAAATCTTATACATATATAAAAAATATTTATATAAATAATGTATTTAATATACTATTGTATCTCTCTGTATTATTGTATCTCTCTGATATATACCATATAGCAGTCTATTAATAACATTAGTTAAGGGTAATTTATCAGTCACTGTTGAGGGTAATTAGATTTACAACAAAGATCAAGAACGGTTAGTAATGTCTTGTGGTTTTCAGAGGTTTCTTGTTTAATTTAATTTGTTGTTGCTTCTAAATTTATATCTCTGCTACATTTAAATTTTTTCGTCCTTTCTGTATCGGGTAATTTGGGAAAACAATTTAATCGTTATCACTCTAAAAGTTTTAAAAATAATACTACTTTTTAACACTAAACCTACCGACAATTCTTGTACACCTGTTCCTACCGCACGTCGTCAAAAATTGACCGATAATTAAAAGTTATTTTATTATGTAACGCAGGTAATAATGGAAATAACTAAAAGTAAAGAGTGAAGAAAATATTATACGCATATTCTAAGAATTGTCATGTAGTTTGATAACGATATTATAACGATTAAAAATGTGTAAGTTTTACAAAAGTTTAAGAACGGTCAATTTGACCGGTACTTGGTAGGTTTAGTGTTAAGAATCCATGTTGTTTCTTATAAATTTTTCTCAACATCCCTAAAATAGCGCAACTAGAGTTTCATGTCAAATAATACATATTTTTGATTAAAACGAATTAAAAAAAAAACTTGGACTTACAAAAAGTAAAATCATGCATTAGCATATGGAAAAGGTAAGAAATAAAATTTATGCTTATCTATAACGCGTCAAATATTATGAAGAAACATATGTATTTTATCAATGTGTGATGTATATTTCTTATAAATTTTTCTCAACATCCCTAGAATAGCGCAACTAGAGTTTCAGGTCAAATAATACATATTTTTTATTAAAACGAATTAAACAAAAAACTTTGACTTACAAAAAGTAAAATCATGCATTAGCATATAGAAAAGGAAAGAAATGAAATTTATGAGACAGAGACGAGACGAAGCTTCTTAGCATTCCATGGATTCACCGTGCGGGTGCCGGGCCCATCGCGTTGCAAGAAGAGGAGCGCAAACAATGCCTGGGACTTGCGACCCATATGTAGGTTTAAGGGGCCCCTTTACTATGCGCATACACGCTCACCTTCACTGTTTACGCTCCTCTCCCTACCTAACCAAATATCGTAAGAACCTACTAAAGCCGCCTTTGAAATACGTTCCAGAAATGAACTGATGATCGTTCTAGAAAGGCCGAGATCCTTAAATAAGTTGTAGAGAGATTTTGCTGTTATACCTCTCGCTCCTACTTCTACAGCGTACAAAAATAACTATAAATTTATTCCTGATCAGTTCGTTACACAGTTCGTAATACTTGTTAAGCTTAAATGTATGATCTTTGGGTATGTTTGTTTCCCAGGGTACAGTAAGCTCCACAAGTATAACGCGCCTTAGTTGTTTTGAATACAGGAATAAGTCCGGCCTAGATGACGAAACACAAACATCTCCGGGGATTTTGTATTGCCTTTCATACGTGTCCATCATGAGAGTCCAATCAGGAGACGCGTCCAAGATGGAATAAGGTTTTAATTTAGATTTTTTGGACGAACCTGCCTTTACGAACTCTACTGATTTTTTGGTGGTTTTTATACCCCTCTGCGCTCTTGCTACAGAAAGACTAACCGCTTCTCGTATGATTTCTAATACTTTATCGTGGCGACGCGAATATTTACCTGTATTTAATAGTACCCTACACCCTACTAGCAAGTGTTTCGCGGTTCCTACTGCCTCCCCGCAGATGTTGCAAGATTTTTCGGTGGCTTTGCCCCATCTCACTAAGTTACTTTGATCTGGGAAAGTCATTTGGAATGCATTAAGATAAAATTTTAATAATGCTGGGGACCAATCATGAATCAGGGTGCGCCATCGTAAAGCTAATGGAATACAAAAATCTCCTATGGTCACCCATTCGTTTTGCAATTCTAGGCTCATCGCGTGCAACCGGTAATTATCATTTTCATAACGCGTCAAATATTATGAAGAAACATGTGTATTTTATCAATGTGTGATGTATATTTTTTCAACTAGCTATTATCAGTGACTTCGTTTAATTGTTTCAAAAACATAACTACGCTATCCTGATTAATGTACTCAAATGTAAAATAGTCGACTTTTTACATATCTTCTTCTATTCACAATACAACAATATGAATAATATATTAACATTGAAGTATATAGATTATTCAAATTCATTTCAAATGCATGCAGCTTCCTTTGACGCCAATATTACTATCAACATCTGTTTGACAAAACCTCACGTAGCGTAATATATACGTGGTCTGTCTAATCTCCAGATGCATTTGAAGTAAAAGTATGAAGAATATTTTATGGTTATATAATATTATATTCTTTCTTCACGTCAACTTAAAGTAGGTAAGTTTTTTAAATTATTTTTAACAGATGTGACAAGAAAATCTTCTGAATTCATATATCTTGATATTGCAAGAGACTAAATAGAACATAAAATAATTTTATTTATTACTCTTATATTTTTTGGTAAAAATTTGCCATTCAACACATTTCCATAATATAATTTTTAATAACCTTTTCGTACATAAAATTAAATCAGATCATTTATTTTCCCACGTTTTTGTCTTGCAGGATAAAAATTAAATCCTAGAGTAATAACGCTAAAGTCTTAAAAATATGTTAATAAAAATTCATGAAAGAACCAACGTGTATATATTATTACATTAAAGGTTTTAGTATTATATTACTAAAAAATATTCAAAGAATTAGTCTTTAAACGTCATTAAATCAAATACAAAAAAAAAATCAAAAGGTAATTATTGTTGAAACTTTTTTACGCTTCAATGTGATTTCGCCTCCTTCAACAACAAAAAACAAATTTGAAATGGATAGTAGATACAGAATTCTATAAGAATATTTTTTTTCTCAATTGGAGAGCGAACTCCCTGCTATTGAAATTGTTGTCAGAATCGAGTTAAACTGTCATTGTTAACTTCAAAGTGAACTCGAGTCCGCTTTAACAAACTTTTATTACCTTTTAATGTATTTATTTAGATACTTGTTAAAATTTAGTTATTTAGAAAATGCAATTTTCTCATCGTAAAGTTTAATATTTCATAAAAACTTAAGGGAAACTAAAGAAAATTTTTCATCCACTATCAGCGGACATCTGATTTATTTTATATGGTATGTGAAGCTCTCTGTTTTGTTTTCACTGTTTTAAACCTGGAATTTGGTTTTAACAAAGACGCTTGTTTAAGGCTTCAATTAGTTCAGAATAAAAAACTTAAAATAAAATCACAATACAAAGGAAACAATATATAACAGACATCACATGAAAAACATTTCTTGATTCACAATTTTAAAATATAAAATTATAAAGTTGTGGTACAATCAATAACATTGGTTAAGTAATATTCGAATATTGTAACTTGTAAGACTTCATTTTTCTCCATCAATCAATACATTAAAAAAAATATTTATTTTTATAATACGACAAAAATATTACCTACTTCATATTCATTCATATATAAAACATACCGTCGTTTTAAAGCACATAAATTCTATGTTATATCTACCAGCTGTCAGTCTGATAGCTTATGATCGTATTATTTGAGTGGTAAAGCCAATTGTTTATGAAGATCGTTATCGTACAATTTTTGCTGAGCTTCTCAATTTTTTGTAAAGCCCTAAAGATGTTGAAAATATTACTAGTTTGATCAAACCAACTAGGCAGGACTCATACCAAGTACGATTTTATTAACGCAATTTTATTTAAATTAGTTTTAAGTCTAGGTTTGTATATATGTTTTATAATTTAGCTACGTCCATTTTTTTTATAAGCTTATTTTTACTATTTTTACTTATAATTATAGAATGAAAAATACACGAGTTGGACTCGAACTCACGACGTGTTGAAAACCGTCCTCTCTCGATGTCGATGCATTTTTTCAGTCTTGTGGCACGTAACTCTCAGCATTCCTTATTCGATTCGTAAACATACTTGTTTACATACAGAACTACTGTTCTGTTAACATACATCGTATTCACATGAGAAAAGAAACAGAAATATTATAGACGGCTCCACGTAATTATTTATAGCTATTTGCTGTATTTTACATTCGAGGTACTTTCAAATATTTTTAAATATTGTGACTTTATAAAATACTTTTAAATATTGTGACGTCTGCGTTATGTTAATGATTTTTATTAAAATCATATTTTTCACTCTTCTATGTGAATCCTTGTTTATAAACTAACTTATGAAGATTATAATGTTTCGACATGGTTTATTTTTTTCCTTTTATTTAATATTCAAATGAGTTTTTTTTTGCGGATACCTATAACTACAGCCTTTATAAAGGATACATAGTGTAGTATATTCACATAAGTGGGTATCACATATTCCAATTTTATTTTTAGTTTAAAATAGATCCAGATTACTGCAGGTAATTTGGTTTTAAATAAGATAACTAGTTTCTTATATATTAAAACATGTAGAATCACTGTCGTTCTTAAAAATCTTCATGTACTTTGCAAGTTACTGGTCGTACCATAGAGACATATATCATGACCGACCAAAACAGTGATATATAAGAGACGAAAAATTATTACATTCTTTGGATGGTGTTTCAGACTCACTTCTTAGCAGATACATTTTTTTATCTTATGTTGATCTTTCAGTTATACACATAATTTTTATATACGTTTTTTTTTTGTTTTTTGGTATATATTTCTGTCAAGGATTCGCCACTCGGAAATCGTTTTTGGGAACTTTTGGTACGGATAATGAATTATTTGATGATGCTCTAAATAAAATAAGTGTTTATTTGTTTATTTGTATACAACACATTAAGATAAATATAAAAGATTAAGTAAGATATTACATATAATACAGCCGCTCGCGGTGTCAGTAATATAATCTATATTAAAAGCCTTTATTAAAATTACCATTCAATTGATTAATAAGAAACATTACTTATATCTTAATTTTTATCAATTCTAAACTATCCATTTATTTATTTTTTATTATTATTAATGCGACACATTATTTCACTCCAAGAAAGTGTATGAAATATGGTGAGTAACTAGTATACGATTTGATTTTTAACACAGACGGAGGACCCCTTCTTATGATGTAAATTATTTATTTACTTTACAAATAATTCCTTAAACCTTTTTGTATGTTCGGTTGTAGCTACATAAATTAGGTTGTGTAACTCATTTTATTAATCAAAGTTATGAACTGCACCTTTAAGGAGAATGATTGCAAAAACTTTTGCATATCTCGAAGAACTCCGTAAGATGTGAAAATTTCCTCAGATCTTAATAATACACTCAATTGGAAATATTTAAATTATAATATTATCGTGTTTATTAATTTTCATAGATAATATCGATTTCAGCTTTTTAGTTTATGTAATACATTCCTAAATTGACTGCATATAAGAATTTTCACTTTTATCCTAATATATAAAGCTTTATAGAGAGCTCTCTTACGTTGTTCATGAAAAATATTATTAGGGAATAACCTATTGAGAGTAAATATACTCTTTTACCAAGCGAGTCCTAGCAATAGAGATACGAGGGTACATGGATTATCTAACCGTGACTTGTAATATGTATAAGCGATGTTTTCATTCACGAAGATAGACCGAAATATTGATGCCCATATATTAACATTTTATTTTTAAAAGTTCTTTCTTTATTCAAACATAACAGACTTTATTTAAAGGTTATTTTTTTATTACAATTTTGTACAATTGATGCTCATTGCAATGTGTAAAGTATTGAATTGTTAACTTGTGTCTGTTATAATTCCTTTTACACAAAGAAATAAAGTTTTACATCTCAAATTGCAAAATATATTTAATATTTTACAAACAGTAGTTTCATTGTGTAAGTAAAAACCAACGTTCAAATTAATTTGTAAATAAGACAACTGGTAGTAAAAGTTAGAAACCTCTATATGCGCATTAAAAGTAAAAGATAGTAATGAATGTACTTTATTGTATATTTAAAATAGAGGTACTCTTTTTACAAGATTAACTGCTTTGAAATAAAATGAAATTAGATGGTTTTTCTAAACTGCATATATATTGAAATATTATTATAAATATAGTTATCCATAGCCCGCTGTACCAGGTATCTTGTATGGATATATTAGGGGGATTGATATTTTGTGAATAGTAAATAACTCGTCTGCCATATTTTAAGAGTTCTATATAAAATTAGTTCTTTATAAAAAAACATTATAAGTTTATCCCAAAATTTATCCTTTTTTGTCATAGAAATTATTATGAAAATGTAAAATAGCTTTTCCGTTTCGTATACAAGAATTGTCTTTAAAGTAATTGTGTTTATAAAATATAATAGTTTAATTTCATGTGGCGCCTAAGATTTTTACAAAAACATTTAATGAAGCGATAGAGGATTGATTATTTGATTGATTGATTGATTGAGGAAGCGATAGAGGATTGATTAAGAGGTTGATGTCTGTGGCCGAGGCGAAAGAGGTATGCAAGGACCGTAGCGTTTGGCGGTCTGTCGTCTCTGGCTACCCCGCAAGGGATATGGCGTGAAGCTAAATAATAAATAATAATAAGAATATTGAAGTCGCGGCCTATATATTTTAATAATAAAATTATCTCTATACATCTCAGTTACAATTTGAGAACAGCATATGAGAAAGTATATATAGCTTATCGTTTTATATTTATTACTTTTATTAGTACAATTATTAATAATGTATGTAAAATGTATTTTACTAATATCTATACGAGTCTTTCTCTGAAACGAGATATTAAAGAATCATTGAAGCAATTATAATATCAAAAATTATTTATAAATCATGCATTTGGATGAATTACAAATCTTTTAACTCATTTCAACATTTCAGTGTTTACTCAACTGAAATTGAAAATGGAATTCGAACTCCCAAAGACGCATTACATGCATTAGTGTACATTAATAGTATTAGTGAATCCGATATTGAAGTAACTTTGCCAAACATTTTCCCGAGATTTATATAATATCATACAATTTTTTTTTCGTCAAAAATGTAAAAAATATCTAAACGCCATCGACAATATTTTTTTATTACTTTTATTTATTTAGCTTGTTAATTGAAATTCTTCGTCTCAGTCTACATAAAATACATCTAGATTGTTTAGATCTTACTAAATATTTGCTGACTAAAAGGCTGTCCACTACGACAGTTTTGTCTAAAAAGATCAAGTTCTAGTTACGTTAGAGTCTCTCTGTGTAGCTTTGGAAGATAGTTATCGTAGTTGGGAAGAAACGTGCTTGGAATATTGTATTAGATTTGGGTCTAAAATATCGTAAACAATGAAATTAATAATAAACAGTATACTCGTATTGTGTTTGTTAGCGGACAGCGGGTCTGTGTAACTTGATTAAATATTTTAATTATAGATTACTATTATTATCCCAAATCAGGTTACTGAGCGTGTATTTTTTATGTTTAAAATACTGTAAATAGCAACGTATTAAAGAATGTCACATAAAAAGAGATATCTAGAAAACATTTCACAGAGGTTAAGAATTATTAATTTTTTGACAATGATTTGACAAGTATTTTCATTAACACAGTGTTCATCTAATAGAGACTACCGAATACAATACATCAATATAGTCCTTTTTGTAATAATAATATAATTCAGATAAAGTTATTTCTTGGATTTGTCGGATATCAATATGTAGACTGAAAATCTGTATATTGTTTTATTTAATACTGTAGAAACTTGTGGCTTTTTTTGGTTTATTGATATAAGTCTATAATTTTTATATATTTTATAGTTTCATTAACCATAAAAAGATCTGTATTTTTAATCTTAATTCAAAATAAAATATCGTAAATAAGACACAAACTTATTATCATAGGAAACACAAAAGAAAACTTTAGCTCAAAAGCGTAACGACACGATTTTTAAGTGATATATACCGTTCCTGGAGTTCGTCGTAGAAAAATAAATGAAATCACATGTAACAGCGGGGTCACTTAACAAGGCTTCTAGAAGCAAAGTAAGTGACTTATGTATTGTATTCGGTATCATTCAGTACTTAATTGTCACCCAATGCTCTTAGACAGGTAGTATTTAAAATAATATTGTTATTAGAAGGTTAGTACATATTGATAAAATATAATTTTGTTTACTTTATATCTGATATTTTCTTAGCTCCTTTCTGTTTCATGTAATTTGAATGTTAATAACACTGTTTAATATTTCGATAGTCATGTTTATATTTTCAATACAAGTTTATTTAATCTTTTATATATAGGTACCTAATTTATTTTATTTACTTGTTTAAAGTACTAATATCTATTTTTATATCCTCCAACAGTGATTAAATAAAGATTGTATTAAGATAATTGAATTTAAAATATAAATATAAATTCATCTAAATATTATATTAAATTGATTTGTATAACGTTACAGGTTTTGATACTCGCTTTACAAAATGACAAGTGAGGAAGAAAATGTCATGATTAAGGAACGCGCGAGCCTTAATGAGTTACTTTATTTGGTAGTATCTTGAATAATTTGTAAGGATCAGTAAGACAGCCTCAGGTCAATGAACTTGAATTACGTATTAGTGAAATGAAAACTCTATATGAACAATATGATGACTTGCAAATACTACTGGCTAATATTAATATTTTAAAAATAATAATTAAACTAGTCTAACATTTTTTTTTTATATTTTATACACACCATTAGATTATACTAAATACTTTATTTATTTCTTCAAAGTCTTTACAAAGAGGTCATCATAGTTGGTTGAACAATCTTTCTCTTAATTACTCCAGACCTGTGTCCGATGTATCTATTAAGCTTCAGTGATCATGTTCATGAACACTAAAGCAAGACCAAGTGATAATATTCAGATGCAGATTATCTAGTTACCTTGTTGGTAATACGAACTGTTGCATGTTGGAGAAAGCATTGATATTTTGTAGTAATGGAAAAGTCAGCCTATCTGTACGTCTTCAATTGTTTCTGGAATTCATGGTTTTGGTATTGGCATGAAATATGTAATACCTAAAACTCTGAAGTAACTCGGTAATAAGTACATAACTGTGAAGTTTTGCTCTCAATAAAGAAATATAAAGAGAAATTATCTTTTGTAGTTATTATTATTTTGTTTAAAATATTCCATAAATTTTCATACAATCTTAGGTATTATTTATTATAATGTTGAACGAGTCTATTTACAGATACATATTAAAATATCCATTGAAACAGTTCTAAATTACAAAGCACTAAGTGCCATTACAGAGAAAAACATTTGTACTTCACTAAAAGAGTATATTACAAAGGTAAATTATTTTATGTGTACATATTGTACTAATTGTGTTCTTTACGAGTTAGATATTTAATGCATTAAATGTATTGAAAAGTTGAAACAGATAGAAAAAAACAATAAAACTTTTTACATACATGTTACAACAAAAACAGTTTAAGAGAAAACATTCAAATAGTTTTTAATACTTTAGACGATGAACAGCGAGGAAACTTAAATTAAAACGTAACTTAAACAAGATTGTGTGTACGAACTTGCTTTAAAAAAGAACAATATAGAAAGTAGAGAGTTAAAATGAACTCAATATCGACTATAAAGTTTGATAAACATCTCGTATGTTGGTTTGGTCAACGTAAAGTAAAGATTTAATCACACAAAAAATATTTAAAATTTGTTTAATGAATTGAAAAATAATATAATTTAATTATGTTATTTGTTTGTCTTATCATCCAGGTCCTATATTTAAATATTAATATTGTTTAATAACAGAAGATTATAAATATTTATCTTACTAACATTTTCCTTAAGTATTTCAGTTGTCTGAGTTTTGTTTAAAGTAAAATATAAATGAACCATAATGTAACAAAACGAACATATTTAAACATCACAATTTGTTAGCTTTTGGTTATGTAGCTCCATTATTTTTAAATTAAGCAAAAATCAAAACAAAATAATTATAATTATTTTTTTAATTTTATCCAACTTTATAACACTCACAGAAGACCGACGTGTAGTAACCAAATTAATTTGGTTATGTTTCGTCGGTGAGTGAGAGAATCCGGAAGCCCAACCACCCCCCCCACGCCAAACATGAAAGCGATGCCTACAAGCAAAATACCCCAGGAGGGTACCGGCTTTGATGAAGCCGGGAACCCCTTCCCCGAGCAAAATCGGGGAAATGATTCTCGGATTTTGCTCGGGCTGCCCGTCGTATCTGGGGCGGGCAAAGTATCGCCTTTTGTGTTTTATGAGGGCAAACGACGAGTCAACGCAGCGGCACCCCGACCCACTCTAAATGTGGACTTTTGTAACACCCGGGGACTTCATTCCAACTTGAACGCCGTCCATTATCATCTAGAGACGGCGCAGCCGGCCTTGTTGTTTCTGACGGAAACGCAGATATCTCGACCTAGCGACACAGCGTACCTGTCATACCCCGGGTATAAACTAGAACACCATTTTATACCACACGCCGGGGTATCTGTGTTCGTAAGGGAGGATATCTGCTACCGTCGCCTTCAGGTTTTTGAAGGTCGGGACCTGTCTATACTCTGGCTACGCGTGGACATGGACGACCATGTCAGAGTCTACGCGTGCCTCTACAGGTCCCATAGTGGTAATGCAGAAACGGATCAACTCTTGGGCCATGTTCAGGCGAAGATTGACGATCTGCTTTCACAGACTCCCTCCGCCGAAGTCGTAGTCCTAGGGGACTTTAATGCGCACCATGCCGATTGGCTAGGGTCACGTGCCACCGACTACGCGGGGAGATCTGTGTTTGACTTTGCTCTGGCAAATGGTCTGTCCCAGCTGGTAAAGACGCACACTCGTCTACCGGACGTGGACAGCCACACGCCCTCTTTGTTGGATCTTCTGCTGACTACACATCCAGAAAAGTACCAGATCACTGTCGAGGCTCCCTTAGGTTCCTCTGATCACTGTCTGGTACGGAGTGTAGTGCCCATTCAACGGTCGGCTCGCACAACACCTGCGACTCGACGCGTTTGGCACTACAAGTCAGCGGATTGGGATGGAATGCGGTCCTTTTTTGCATCCTACCCATGGGGGCCGATTTGTTTCCCTTCCGATGATCCTAGTGACTGCGCTGCGGCTGTAGCTGATGTGATACTACAGGGCATGGAACTATTTGTACCAAGCTCTGTGGTACCACTTGGTGGCAGATCGCGGCCTTGGTTTGATGCGTCTGTCAGGGCTGCAGCAGCTGGCAAACGGCAGGCTTATCAAGCTTGGGTCAATGCGTTAGTCACTAAGGATCCGAACTCTAGAGTTCTGAAGAGGAAATATAATCGTGCCTCCAGATTCTTCAAACGGCAAATCGCTAGAGCAAAGTTTAAGCATGTCGTCAAAATTGGGGATCAGCTGGCATAGTAGCCGCCTGGCACGCGCAAATTTTGGGCGCTTTCAAAGGCCACTCTGGGAAACTTTAACCAGCCGTCCCTACCGCCGTTGCACATGGGGAATGATTCTCTGGCCCACACGGCAAAAGAGAAAGCCGATCTCTTGGGCACTCTTTTCGCCTCCAACTCGACTTTGGACGACCAGGGGAAGACACCGCCTATCATCCCGCGGTGTCAGAGCTCAATGCCGGAAATAGTTTTTCGGCAGAAAACTATTAGGCAGTCTCTATTTTCCTTGGACGTTCATAAGTCGAGTGGGCCGGATGGCATTTCTCCATTGGTGCTACGAACGTGTGCCCCTGAGTTGACTCCAGTGCTAACGCGTCTATTTCGGTACTCCTACCTTAAAGGCGTAGTCCCGGTCACATGGAAGCGTGCCCTTGTCCATCCGATCCCTAAAAAAGGTGATAGCTCGGAACCAGCTAACTACAGACCTATCGCCATTACCTCTCTGCTCTCCAAAGTAATGGAGAGCATTATCAATAAACAGCTCCTAACCTACCTCGAGGATCACCAGTTGGTCAATGACCGGCAATATGGCTTTCGCCATGGTCGATCGGCTGGTGATCTTCTGTTGTATCTCACACACCGTTGGGCAGCTGTTATTGAAAGCAAGGGAGAGGGTCTGGCAGTTAGTTTGGATATGGCGAAAGCCTTCGATCGTGTATGGCACAAGGGGCTTTTTTCGAAGCTACCTTCCTATGGGCTTCCCGAGAGTTTATGCAAGTGGATCACCAGCTTCCTCACTGGGCGGAGCATACAGGTCGTTCTCGACGGTTTTTGCTCGGACCCCAAGCCCGTGAACGCTGGTGTACCCCAAGGCTGCGTGCTATCCCCAACTCTGTTCCTCCTGCACATCAATGATATGTTGGATATCTCCAACATACATTGTTATGCGGATGACAGCACTGGGGATGCGGTGTATTCCGGCCGTGCAGGTCTCTCTCGGGAAAACGTCGACGAGTGCCGAAAGAAACTTGTGTCTTCTATAGAGACTTCCTTGGGGATGGTCTCTGAGTGGGGTGAACTGAACCACGTTCAGTTCAATCCCCTAAAGACACAAGTTTGCGCGTTTACCACTAAGAAAACCCCATTTGTCGTATCACCGCTCTTCGAGAGCACCCCCCTCATTGCCTCGCCAAGTATCAGAATACTGGGTCTCGACATTTCGAGCGATTGTCAGTTTCGTGGTCATCTGGAGAGCAAGGCCAAGTTGGCCTCGAAGAAATTGGGAGTGATTAATAGAGCGAGGCAGTATTTCAAACCTGGCCAAAGACTTGCGCTCTATAAGGCGCAGGTCCGGCCACACATGGAGTACTGTTCTCATCTCTGGTCCGGATCACCCCAATATCAGCTTCTACCATTTGACCGCGTACAACGGAGAGCCGCTCGGATTGTCGGGGACCCGGTGCTCTGCGAACGGCTGGACTCTTTGGCATTGCGTAGAGACGTGGCTTCTTTGTGCGTCTTCTACCGCATTTACAACGGGGAGTGTTCCGAAGAACTATTCGATCTGATGCCTGCCGCCGAATTTCATCACCGCACAGCGCGCCATCGACTTCTTTACCATCCCTACCACCTGGATGCGTGGCGATCTTCCACTGTGCGGTTCTCAAGGACTTTTTTTCCACGTTCCACTCGCTTGTGGAACGAACTCCCTTCGGCGGTATTTCCAGATCGGTACGACATGGGTACCTTCAAAAAAGGCGTTTATTCGTACCTACAAGGCCGGCAACACTCTTGTAAATCCTCGGATGTTGCAAGAGTTCATGGGCGGCGGTGATCACAAGTCATCTGTGACCCGCCAGCTCGTTTGCCCTCCTCTTCCATAAAAAAAAAAAAAAAAAAAAAAAAAAAAAAAAAAAAAAAAAAAAAAAAACTATTTGTATATTACAAAGTTTTTGGTAATTAACTTGGAACACTAAACTTACAAATGAGGTAGGTAGGGTAGATACCTCATTCGTAATTACTCAATCCAGTCAATAGATACCGCCATCTTTTAGAATTGCTAGGAGCTAACTGCAAAATAATAAACAAATAATTTGCAATAAAATAATATTGCGACTATGAATTGAGTTGAAAATTATTCTATCTTTTAAGTTAGGTCAAACTGTACGTGGTGTGTAAATTTATTAAAATCGGTTAAATAGTTTAGGAGTTCATCGCGGACAAACAACGTGACACGTGATTTATATATATATATTAAGATTTCTGGTAATAGGAAAAGAAAATATTCGCCAAACTGCTTCATTACTACTAACATAGCGACCCATTTGGTATTGGGTAACTTCATCATTGGAATTCTCTGCATTAATACGAATCACAGCCATATCACTCCCTTTGGTTACATATTTGCAAATGTATTTAATAGATTTTACTGAATGGCAAGATTCGACGTTGATGTGCGCTTTGAAGGTCTTTGATAAAAAGGGTGAATATGGAACAATCCAGCCATTACCTATTTTAATATCTTGTTGATTTCCCATTGTCTGCTGTCGATCGGCGACGATAGAAAGGATAACCGTCATTACCAGTGATTGTTTCAGATATTAATGTCCGTAGAGCCTAGCTGTAGTTATCTGACTGCAGCTCGTATTGGGCTGGCTCGACCGGGGAAGGACCACCCTCTCACAGAAGACCGACGTGTAGTAATCAAATTAATTTGGTTATGTTTCGTCGGTGAGTGAGAGAAACCGGAAGCCCAACCCCCCCCCCCACCACGCCAAACATGAAAGCGATGCCTACAAGAAAAATACCCCAGGAGGGTACCGGCTTTGATGAAGCCGGGGACCCCCTCCCCGAGCAAAATCGGGGAAATGATTCTCGGATTTTGCTCGGGCTGCCCGTCGTATCTGGGGCGGGCAAAGTATCGCCTTTTGTGTTTTATGAGGGCAAACGACGAGTCAACGCAGCGGCACCCCGACCCACTCTAAATGTGGACTTTTGCAACATCCGGGGACTTCATTCCAACTTGAACGCCGTCCATTATCATCTAGAGACGGCGCAGCCGGCCTTGTTGTTTCTGACGGAAACGCAGATATCTCGACCTAGCGACACAGCGTACCTGTCATACCCCGGGTATAAACTAGAACACCATTTTATACCACACGCCGGGGTATCTGTGTTCGTAAGGGAGGATATCTGCTACCGTCGCCTTCAGGTTTTTGAAGGTGACCTGTCTATACTCTGGCTACGCGTGGACATGGACGACCATGTCAGAGTCTACGCGTGCCTCTACAGGTCCCATAGTGGTAATGCAGAAACGGATCAACTCATGGGCCATGTTCAGGCGAAGATTGACGATCTGCTTTCACAGACTCCCTCCGCCGAAGTCGTAGTCCTAGGGGACTTTAATGCGCACCATGCCGATTGGCTAGGGTCACGTGCCACCGACTGCGCGGGGAGATCTGTGTTTGACTTTGCTCTGGCAAATGGTCTGTCCCAGCTGGTAAAGACGCACACTCGTCTACCGGACGTGGACAGCCACACGCCCTCTTTGTTGGATCTTCTGCTGACTACACATCCAGAAAAGTACCAGATCACTGTCGAGGCTCCCTTAGGTTCCTCTGATCACTGTCTGGTACGGAGTGTAGTGCCCATTCAACGGTCGGTTCGCACAACACCTGCGACTCGACGCGTTTGGCACTACAAGTCAGCGGATTGGGATGGAATGCGGTCCTTTTTTGCATCCTACCCATGGGGGCCGATTTGTTTCCCTTCCGATGATCCTAGTGACTGCGCTGCGGCTGTAGCTGATGTGATACTACAGGGCATGGAACTATTTGTACCAAGCTCTGTGGTACCACTTGGTGGCAGATCGCGGCCTTGGTTTGATGCGTCTGTCAGGGCTGCAGCAGCTGGCAAACGGCAGGCTTATCAAGCTTGGGTCAATGCGTTAGTCACTAAGGATCCGAACTCTAGAGTTCTGAAGAGGAAATATAATCGTGCCTCCAGATTCTTCAAACGGCAAATCGCTAGAGCAAAGTTCAAGCATGTCGTCAAAATTGGGGATCAGCTGGCAAAGTACCCGCCTGGCACGCGCAAATTTTGGGCGCTTTCAAAGGCCACTCTGGGAAACTTTAGCCAGCCGTCCCTACCGCCGTTGCACATGGGGAATGACTCTCTGGCCCACACGGCAAAAGAGAAAGCCGATCTCTTGGGCACTCTTTTCGCCTCCAACTCGACTTTGGACGACCAGGGGAAGACACCGCCTATCATCCCGCGGTGTCAGAGCTCAATGCCGGAAATAGTTTTTCGGCAGAAAACTATTAGGCAATCTCTATTTTCCTTGGACGTTCATAAGTCGAGTGGGCCGGATGGCATTTCTCCATTGGTGCTACGAACGTGTGCCCCTGAGTTGACTCCAGTGCTAACGCGTCTATTTCGGTACTCCTACCTTAAAGGCGTAGTCCCGGTCACATGGAAGCGTGCCCTTGTCCATCCGATCCCTAAAAAAGGTGATAAGCTCGGAACCAGCTAACTACAGACCTATCGCCATTACCTCTCTGCTCTCCAAAGTAATGGAGAGCATTATCAATAAACAGCTCCTAACCTACCTCGAGGATCACCAGTTGGTCAATGACCGGCAATATGGCTTTCGCCATCGTCGATCGGCTGGTGATCTTCTGTTGTATCTTACACACCGTTGGGCAGCTGTTATTGAAAGCAAGGGAGAGGGTCTGGCAGTTAGTCTGGATATGGCGAAAGCCTTCGATCGTGTATGGCACAAGGGGCTTCTTTCGAAGCTACCTTCCTATGGGCTTCCCGAGAGTTTATGCAAGTGGATCACCAGCTTCCTCGCTGGGCGGAGCATACAGGTCGTTCTCGACGGTTTTTGCTCGGACCCCAAGCCCGTGAACGCTGGTGTACCCCAAGGCTGCGTGCTATCCCCAACTCTGTTCTTTCTGCACATCAATGATATGTTGGATATCTCCAACATACATTGTTATGCGGATGACAGCACTGGGGATGCGGTGTATTCCGGCCGTGCAGGTCTCTCTCGGGAAAACGTCGACGAGTGCCGAAAGAAACTTGTGTCGTCTATAGAGACTTCCTTGGGGATGGTCTCTGAGTGGGGTGAACTGAACCACGTTCAGTTTAATCCCCTAAAGACACAAGTTTGCGCGTTTACCACTAAGAAAACCCCATTTGTCGTATCACCGCTCTTCGAGAGCACCCCCCTCATTGCCTCGCCAAGTATCAGAATACTGGGTCTCGACATTTCGGGCGATTGTCAGTTTCGTGGTCATCTGGAGAGATCGCCACGCAGGCGATCTTCCACTGTGCGGTTCTCAAGGACCTTTTTTCCACATTCCACTCGCTTGTGGAACGAACTCCCTTCGGCGGTATTTCCAGATCGGTACGACATGGGTACCTTCAAAAAAGGCGTCTACTCCTACCTACAAGGCCGGCAACACTCTTGTAAATCCTCGGATGTTGCAAGAGTTCATGGGCGGCGGTGATCACAAGTCATCTGTGACCCGCCAGCTCGTTTGCCCTCCTCTACAATAAAAAAAAAAAAAAAAAAAAAAAAATATCGCTTTGAACATTTACCATCCACCATACATGATGAATTTTGATTAAAAGTTCCACAGGGACCATGTATCATTTTTTTTATAACTATCTCATGCAATCCAGGATTTACTATTCTATTACTATTCTACATTAGAGATTTCAGCTGATATTACTGCATCAACTTCATTTGACCTTATCTTTTCAACTAACCAAATCAAAATGTTTGCATGTGGCAATCCCCGTTTCTGCCAGTCTACAGAATACATCCAGCAGCGTGTCTCTCCAAACACATAATGTTTCACTATGAAATCCATTAAAGATTTCAACTTTTGTCTAAAGACTCTGGCTGTAATATGAAGAATAGTCATCCGACCAACATTCTGTGCATTTCCATCAGTATTAATCGCATCTCGAAGGTGAATATACTCTTCAGATCTGAGTTTGGTCTGATTCAACCTGATGATTGTTAATCTCTCCGTTTCAATTTTAACATACATGTCTACAACATACTTGTGATACAATCGCCGACATTTGAGTATGTGATTGTCTTCATTTGGCGAATCATTAGGCGGTAGGAATAATAGTTCATGGAACTGACTTTTTTGTTGATTTCAGAACCTGAAAATAGATTTTTGTTTTCATAACATTGAAAATAAAAATAATAATAATATAGTGACTGATAATATATCTCCTTGCTAAACTAATATTTTTTATTACCTGTGATGGGACTTATCATCTTGTTTGAGAAATCATAGCCATCTTCACCTTGCCAAAATATAATGGGATATAGCAGTGAGTCATATGAGCGGTGTGTTTCCTTTATACGCTGTAATTGATCATTCCGACGATGTAAATCAATATCACGGGATTCCAAGTTTTCTACAACTACAACGATGGCAACTTCATCAAGAGTTGGTGCATTAAAACGTCTTGCATGTTGGCCAATAGGTGTTTTATTAGCTCTGATTACAATTTTGTGATTATGAGAAGGCATCAGATCCAGTGCAGATTTAAACAACATAATCAATTGATTGTACTCATGAAATAAAGTTTGTAATTGTTCTACAATAGAACTCATTAGTGAATTGTTATGTGAACAACGCATATCAATTTCTTGTGGTGAATTGCCCATAAAATAAATTTGCAGGAATTTGTAATTTCTATCTGACTCTGGTAACAGTGTACCTGCGCTATGATATATTTGGCCTTGTATTTGTAAATTAAAAAAAATGTTTTTTGCCAAATATAAATAATACTTGTTCCTTAAAAGTATATCTGTCTCCTAATTTGAATCACCAAATAATAATTGATATGCTTAGGTATGTCAATATGTAATAATTAGTTGTAACTAATATCCATCATCAAATTATTATATAGTGTTGCTAATACTGAATCACCAAATAATATTAAGACTAAGTAATATATGTGTTGGGGTTTAGGGAACTGAAGGTTAATGACACATATTTACTTAGTTAACAGGAAATTTTGTTCATTAAAATAATAATGATTAACTGCTATAATACATATCTTAAAAGTTGGCATGAAATTTTCCCGAACTACGTTTGTTGCTCCAAATGACGTCATTTGAAAGCAATTGTTATATTGTTGGATATTTGACAAAAAAGTGTATGGAATCTGGTTCTATTTCTGAAACCAATGAGTACAATGTACAATGGCTCTGGTGGTGGATCCAATGGTATCAATTTCACTTTCCCATTTGCGCAACACAATCCATTGGCTTTATTTTTGTATTTCAATGCCTTACAATGAGAGCAAACCAAGTTCATAGATCCAATAGTAACACATTGGTGGTTACTGTAGTCAATTGACAAATAGTAATTGAAAGCAGCTCGATTCAAACTTTCGCGATTATTAGTTGAATCTCTCGCTCTCGCTTCCCGCGTTCGTGATATACGAATTCTTTCACGTTCATTTCGGTCGTCACGTTCATGTGCAGTATGATAAGATCGGTAATTAGTTTGGTTTGTAGCATTTCGGGTTCTTCTACCTAAATTACTTCGTCTTATAGGAGGCATATCGTATATACTTACCTAAATTATGTCTCATAAAATAATTATTAATCACAGGTATTAAAACACTTTCCACAAAACACGATATAAAACAATCAAAATTAATTATTAAATTTTATAAACGCTTTTTAACGCGGTTTGTTTGACAGATGCAATCACGTGAAAACTGATGACAATTTATGTCGCATTCCGAAACTAAAACAAAAGAAAGAATATTGCAAGACCAATCAAATCTCTTACATTTTTTGATTTTTCAATTTGGTCGGGTTCACGATATTATCACTTTCGCGTGAACATATATTCGATTGAATTTGAACTTTGTGCAGGGACAATAAAGCGCGAAATTTAATATGAACTTTATTGTATAACAATACAGTTCAAATTGATTCTACATTTAGTTAGAAAATATTTGTATAGGAAAAAGAAAAGGGCTCTTTTAGGGTTTTCCTGGAAATTATTCGAATTTTTCTCGCCGTAAAAACCATCCTTGGGCTTCAAGGAATATTTAAAAAAAAGAATTGTTAAGATTGGCCCATGCCTTGTTGAGTTGTGCGCTTACCAACACATTTTGTGATTCATTTTTATATTATAGATAATATAATAGTAAGGCACATCTAATCTGAACATTTGTACGTTTATAAAAGAAAGAATCAATAAAACTCAACATACTTCAATGGTAGCAATAACAATTAAAGTTATAAGAATGAACAAAATAATAAGAAGTAAATAAAATTGTATTAAAAATATTTAAACACTAAATACTATAAAATTCGAATACAGAAGTTTTCGCTTGAATTTTATTTACCAGCCCATTTTACTTCATCTAACGTTCATATAACATAACGTACGAAATAGGAATCCCTGTTCCAAGATGGCGAGTAGATCCTGCAATAAGCGATCTAAAAATATCATGAAATATGGATGACATACTTTTACATGATTTATAATATCGGTTTTCATATAAAATAAATAGATATTGAGCAAACTTTGGTATTCAAATGATAAAAAAAATATTTTATATTGAACATTAATATTAATAATACACTCGTTAACAATTACACTAAGTCGAACAAAGGTTACCACCATACATCCATGAAAACCACATTCAAATCGGATAAGCTGTTTCAGAGATTAGCACACAAACGCATAGACAAACAAATATTCTAAAAATTATTGTTTTTTATTCTATTCTATACTTTTCAATCTCGTAAAGATTTTTCTCAAATATCTTCTATGTACAGACAGCGATCAGATACAGACTTATTATCTTTTATTTTCGTTTACAGGTAGTTCAGAAGCTAGCTACATAAAGAAGATTGTAAGACAATAATGACATCTCTTATCTAGTTTTATTGCAAAAGTTAAATCCATTTATCACGATTATTCAGTAGAAGGAAAGAAAAAAGAAAACACGTCGCATTTATGTAACGATGCGCAATTTTTTATGTGACAATGCGCGTAATACCGTCCCCTTACTGACATGATTAATATTACTTGCTTTATAATGGAACAACATTTATATAAGATTACTAAAAGTCCTTTTATTAAAGTAATGCTTTAAGATAAAAAAGCTTTTATTTTTAATAGTTAAACAGTTGGTATTAAATTCTTTCTTATTATGAATGAAATGATAAATTTAAAACTATAAAAATTATTCCGTTTTAAACAAATTATATAATATATTATTGTTATGAAATATTACAAAATCCATATGAATAATCCATGAAATTATAAATACGATGTTATTTTATTGGTTTTGATTTCCGCACGGAAAGTCAATTTATTTGATAAACTTTTAAGGTGAGTTAATTCAGAAAGGTTATATTGAGTTTACTTTCCGTTATAGATGTTTGTTTATCGTCAATACTTGTTGTGTCCTACTTTCTTGTTGTTTTTTTTTTGCCAAATCCCATAACAATATGAAGTATTTATTTCTTATGATTCCAAAAGGGAAAATATATTATTAACTCAAACTACGGTAGTTACTAAAACAACAAATTATTTTCTTTTATTACAATAGCACAGAATTTGATAAAGCAGGTTATTATATAAGATTAGATCTCAGCGTTTATCTAACGCTGCAATTTAAAGTTTTTGAGTCGATATGGTAACAACGTTGTCACCGTCGTGTTCGTCGTTTAAACTTTGCTGTTTAGATTTCAGAAGGAATATTTTCTTTAAGTTAACAGTTAACAGATTTGAAAAATACTATATTATTAAAGTTTTATAATTTTTTATGCTAAAGTATTCATTCTAGCACAAAATAATGTATCATAAAATAAGTTTAACTTTAAATAATGTATACATTTGACATATTTGAAGAGCATTGTTTGGCTTATTCGTTATGTGCACAATACGTGCACATAACAAATAAGCCAAATATGGGTAACACAGAAGAGGAATGTAAGGAAAATGAATGCTGTGGAGATGCGATCTCTTCCCAGAATATGCGCAGCCAGTCTAGCTGATCGAATCCGCCTTGAAGAGATTCACAGAATGGCAGGTACTAGCGAAGATGTCACGGTGAGTATGAAGAAAAACGTGCTCAGGTGGTTTGGGCACGTCGAACGAATGAGTGATGAAAGAAAGTAAGTTGACATTAATATATATCTATTAATCCTACATTTATAAAAAATAAAATAAAATATTACCGCTATACATAAGAGGATAACTTACTGCTTAGGTTATATTATATTATGATTTATAATGATAATACATTGCTATTTGATCAACTTAACATATAGAGTTAGATTCATTCCTTCGTTCTTTGTAAATGTAAAAGCATTATAGGACTAGTTACTTCGTTAATTTTGTAAACTGTTATTATGTTTCACATAATACGTTGATGATACTTAAGTATTGTAAAACATTTAACACTTAATATATTGTAATTGTATAACATGGTAGATTTAATTATTGAAAGCACTTGGAAGATTAAGTTACATTTTGCATATCAATATAATATTTGATATTGGGATTCCTTTGACACGATAAAGTTCTTTGTGTTGCTCGCTTGGTAACAGCAATAATATTGTTATCTCGGTTAGATCTATGAATTCATGAGAACTAGATATTGTCATAATAAATAAAAATACATTCAGTTATTCAAAATTTTAATTAAAACGATGATTTGACACCGTTTTTGGGTCAAATACAATCTTATTATTAAATAAACAAAAATATTAAATTCCATATTTATTAAAAAAATATTAATTAAGTTTATTTAATATATTTAAATCAATTGTTATTTAAATTTTATTTATTTTCGAATGCAATGTGTCAGTGCCACCTACTGGAAGCTGTATTAACTATCTCCAAACATTTATTTACGCCGTGATCTGCCATCTATCGGCAATTAGCGACAACACCTGACACGATTCCATTAACCGATCAATAAAAGTGCTAGAAAACGCCCAGAGATGGGACCACAAGTCTCATAGTGAAATAAAATATGACGGAATTAAATAATATGAAATTTAGCATGCAGCAAGATAAAAAACAACACAGTCCAGATATGTTAGAGAAGAAAGAAGACATTAAAATTTTAATTACAATTACAATAATTAATAGACTTAAGGACAAATTTTGTATAATATTTTAATTTCCTAAACATTATATGTGTGTAAAAAGCATTTAATATTCTATAAATAAGCATGCAATTGTAATTTTTGTCAAATACATGTATTCTATACATGTGTAGGCCATGTACCAATGTTAAATCTTTATTCGTAAGGATATTTAAACACTTTGTCACTATGTATAGTTTATTAATTACTGTTGATATAAATAATAATTTAGAATGTAATAATAACCATTATTAATATTATAATTCTAACAAATTAAACATTCCCAAGAAGGGTTGTCGTCAGGCAGCCGGCCGGCCGTAAAAAAAAGCCAAATCCTTTAGCAGTATGTTAATACCGGTGACACGCGAGTCAGCCCGGAATGTTGTGGTTTATCATTATTACTTTGAATATTATCATAGAAGATTTGAATCAATTACTATTATATGACAAGGTAGTTTACTTTAAAATTCTGGGCATTTTGATAAATATCTTATAACATACTATATCCGAATCCAAAATATTTTAATACTATCTTTATTTCTATTCAAAAATAAGGAAATAAAAAAGTATAAAAAAGTAGGAATATTTAAGAGAAATGGTAAATTGTGTTTAATGAAAGAAACAGTAGTTCAGATTCAACTTTACAAAGTCCTCGTCAAGTAGCACGTGGTGACAATGTGTTTAGTTTTGATATAAATCGTACCCTTTGTATTCTTGACCTTCATTGACTTGTCACCTTAGAATATTATACGAACCTTCGTTAATATTCGTTTCTTTAACTCTGTTACAAATAATTAAAAAAAAAAGTTTGATGGAATTTGTTGCAACTTCTCTCTCATCCTGTTGGAACTGTGTTACTAAGGTCTGAAACTTTTAAGTGAAATATATACAACAAGAATTTTGACTTAAAATGTACAATGTGTATCTTATTATTTATTAATTTATTTAGCTTCACCCCATTTCACTTACGGGGTAACCAGAGATGACGACGACGGAGCGCCAAACGCTACGGTCCCTGCATACCTCTTTCGCCTCGGCTACAGACATCAACCTCTTCATACATGCCCTCCGGGGGGTCCTCATGCTTTTTATGTATCCAGTATCATAGCTACTACGTTTTCGAATAAATAATGTGTTTTACTTGTTTATAATAAAGAACATACGTGTTGGTATTGTATTGGTATTGTCAAAGCGACCACTCGCTTGGATTGTTTTATCTTAGATAAGTAAACAGCCGATGACATAAATTGTGAGCTTGTCTTTATTTATATACCAATTATAAATTACAAATAATTACAACTTACCGATACAATTTTTAACATGAATTTAATTATTTAAATTTTCAGGGATGTATTCAATTTGATACAAATTTTATACTTTTTTATCAAAAATTATTTAATCTTAACTTAAATTACAAGTACAACGACTGTCTCTAATACCAATTTGATTTATAACTTTTTTCAACAAACTACTTTTTGTTTCAGCAATTTATATAATTCCAACATCATACTTAACTTCTTTACTTTATATTTAAGGAATATTAAGAAAGAAATTTGAATCAAAAATTAGAGATAAAATAATACAAATGTAGGAAGCTTCTTCAGAGTTTGATATTTTCATATTTTTTATTAAAAACCAAAGCATCATTCTGATTCTCTTTGAATTTGAAAAAAGCAGAGACTTCAATGTCTCGCTTTTGATCAGTAATTTGATTTAAAACCTTTAAAAGTACACTTGAAAAAGATACACAGTTTTAAAACTTTAAAGAATTTTACGAATATTTATTTAGAACCAATAAAAATTTAAATGAAAGTTCATTAAACTTGACAATACTTACAGTATAGTAATCAATAAAGAATCTACATTATATACTATTTTACAACACTCATCATTCCTAAACAAATAGAATATAACTTTCGTAGTCTTATTACTTAAGCTACTAAGCGTAACTTAATAAGATTTTAGTACTTACTAGTTAGTAGTTTTTAAATCTGTTTTGTTTAACTTAAAGTACACTTTATAAAGTATGCGGTGCGATGTTGTTAAGTCACTTGTGACTGTGCCAGCATGGGTATATTCGCTTGAAAACTATAAGATGGTATGTAACTGCCGCTTCACTTCATATTAAAATATTTCAAAATCCATCAACGAACGTTTTCTTCGATTTCTGCATGAAAAGTAAAATTATTTGAGACACTTTTAAGGTGAGGTAATTCAGAAAGGTTATATTGAGTTTACTTTCCGTCGGAGATGTTTGTTTAACACCGATCAGTCACTAGATTATACCGACGCTTAAAAAAATATTATATAATATATTTTTAAGTAAGTTTCTATAATATTTGTACATATTTGTACTGCACTATATTGACAACCTTAAATATATTTTAGTTAAAGTAATACAGGATTATTTCTAAAAAAAATAAACAGTACAACATAATCATAATAACACTTCTAAAATTAGTATTAATTATGTTAGAGGAAAACAGGTTTGAGATATAAAAAATAGTATGGTGTGTTTTGGTAAAAAGCTGTTATTAATTTTGCAGACGAGGAATAAAGTATTTCACTTTTTATGAAACAAATGCTTACAGTCAAAATATTTTAAATTGAACATCAGATATTACTCGTAAATAAATTAACTTAGTTTTATATTACTGAATATTAATTAAAGCTGTGGAGAGTAGTGCAAGCTTTAATTATTACCTGTATGGACTTATCACCGTTCAGTCTACTTGAAAGATTGTGGAAGCATTGGGCTTTTAGAACAGAATAAACTTTTTAATAATAGAAAATTATCTACTACTAAATTTTAGTATTGTAATTCAAACAATACTTCCTATCTCTCTCTCTTTCCTCTGTCTCTCTTCCTAACTAACTCCACTTTGTCAGTAAACCTTATTATTTAATATTATTCAATAATTAAATGTTGTTTTATTTGTTAATTCTAGACATGATATAGTATTCGAGATTTGTTTGAAGAGTATCACGAAATTTTAATAGCCACTGGTTATCATCCTTTGTATTCGACAAGTTATGATCATTTACTCAAAATCAATTGCCAAAATAAACTTTGAATAAACTATCACACCATAACAAAATAGTTGATGGTTATAATTTGTTTATGCTTTGTTGGTATGGATCACAGCAAGGTATCTAAACTACATATAAAAATAGCCGATTAATTCTTAATCTCTCATCTTAAAATAATTATTCGTAAGTACTTAGGATAAGATTATTTTAAGACTTTAAACATAAATTTAGCTTTTTATCAAATTCTTAACAAATAATTACTTTTTGGCTCTTATATCTTATGAACATTATTTATTTGTTAAATTGAATATTATAAATTTCGAGGGGTAACAATGTAGTCTATGCCTTATTCAATATAAGCAACAGATAAATTATTTATAACGTTGTTGTGAAGTAGTTGTCGGCTTCAATTAGGTAACAGATACTCACTTTACGAAGGATTAGTTAAACTAGTGAAGATGAGATGACTCAAGCTAATTCTCCAAACTTTTAACTTGATGCCGAGCTCCAATAATCTTGTTGTACGGATCGAGTAGTGAGCTTATGATATCCGGAGCCGAATAACGTTTACCAATCCACAGCATGACCAAGAACCAAGTCTTAAACCTGATTTTAACGGTTGTTTTATATAAAAATAGAAGAAAGAAGATGTGAAACTTTTTGATCGATTCGATTAAATTTTCAATATTATATTGGTTAATGATAATTTACGCGCCAGCCAATCTTTCTTGACGGTGCTATTAAATTGTTGTTCTCTTAAGATGTAATTTGTATATTTGCAACTCTCTTCAGAAAACCAACACATAATATATGTCTATTTATTGACAAATATATTTTATAATTTTTTGAAAATATTTATAGGACTTTATTTAACTTTAAACCCTTGTGAGACTTTAAACTTAAAGTACTTCTCATACTAGGATCTAATCTACATTTTAGAACTGATTTGAAATGTGAAAATGTGATTATTTGAATATTTGATCATGAAAACAAAACATATATTCACTTAAACATAGCTGCCTTTACAATCTTTCTTATATTTCGTATATAAAATAAATATTTAATTAATATAACACGTTATTCGTCTTTTGATACTCGTAAGAAAATATAAGTGACAATTATTACTCGTATATTGAGCAATCTTTGTTATATTATACTAAAACAGCTTTAATACCATGTAATCCTATTATTTAATACAACAGATGTAAGTGAGTAAATTCTGCAATTTATGACCAACCTACAATATTGTGTGAGCTTAATGAAAAGGAAGCAATCGTAAATTGCAGGAGTTAAAAGAACCGACAAATTATACTAGATTAAACAATGTTGTGTATTCTCTTGAAATATATAAAAATAGGTATTTGTGATGTAAAAATTATTTTTTAATGTGTTTGAAAAGTTGCTTACAAATTTTATGGAAGAACAACTTACAATCATATTTACCTTCTTTTGTTATTAGACGCATGCATGCATGCTTGACATATGTGTAAAATGATAATTAAATAAGCTCCGTATTTCATGACCCATCGGATTATATTCACTTGGTAGTATTCTAGCCGTGCAGTGTTCTGGAGTAAATTAATTACACAATGTTCGTGAAATATGAACCTGTAGAGATATCAGCCGATTTCAACAGCGGCAAGCATTATTATTTTTTTTTATTAAAACGTTTGGAGCCGTCAGTGTTCCTGCGATAGATTTCCTATACAAATGTTCATTTCAACGAATACATGTATGTATTGAAAAATGTTGCCCTTAACTATTATTATATCCAAGTAAACAAATAAAAATTTTTCCACCAGTTTTAATCATCAAATAAAATGTACGCATAAAACTAATGTAAAGGTTTTCTATTCTATTTTCGTAAGTTATAGCAAAAGTTGGGAGAATAAATTATTAATGATTTCAGAAATGTGCTCAAGTTCAGATCTTATTTCCAGGTTTCAGAATTTTAAAAGCGTACTTAGCTCTTAGAAAAATTAGTTTTTACCTACAGTCAATTTTTTACATGAAACTTGTAGTTAATACAACAAGTTATGCATCACGAGTCTACGGTAATATATAGGGTATAAAAACCTAATAATATTTATTAATAAAACTATAATAATGAAATGCTGTCGTAATATAGTTTTCTTCTTTTGATTTTGCATTTAAATGTTAATATTTTTCAATATTATTATAAATAAGTTTAATTACAAATAATCCATATAACTATTTTGTAATTGATGCAGTTAAATATGTGTTCGTGTCACGATATCGATCACTATTGACACTTTTAACAAAAAATAAACTATCCTCCAGTACACATAAAAATCTAACTTTAAATTCGTATCACCCAGTGTCTGTTCTTATTAACACTACACTATCAGCTGACATCTGTTTTATTTTTACAAGATTTGCAATATTTTACCGTACAAATAATGACTTATTGAATTCTTGAATTAATTCTCTCTTGTATATAACTAGGGGCGCCAACAGACCCTCAATTTCGACTCGCTGCGCTCGGGAAATCTCTGGTGCCGTTTGCATATTGAGCGAAGCGAGCCTAGTATAATGACTCATCGTTTCCCATTGACTTCAATGCGATATCAGTTTTTTGGCATGATATTAAAAAAAAAAAATTTTTTTTTTGAGGACATCAAGAAAAACATATTTTTTTAAACTATCACCTGATGTGTGTCTTTTTGATTGCAAAGTTTCATAATTTTCCGTCAAGTAGTTTTCGAGCCAATTCGTAACAAAGAATGTCCAAAAATTTCCAGTAAAACGCTCCGCTCACTTCGTTCGCTTCGCTCAATATTTTTCGTAGGTTGTAAGTTGTGTATATATATATATATATATACATATATTTCAGACTACATGAGAGTCAGAAATAAGGTCGACCCTTGTCATGAGAACTTCAATATTACTTTGTTAATTCGATTTGCTTTTGGTATTAAACCAAAAAATGTGTAATGCACAACATTATATTTTGTATTTTAATAATTAATCTTAAATATATATTTTGTTTCAGTGTCACTGTACATAAAACTTTGACATTAAATAAACAGCAGATTAAATTGAATAGAAAATAAACCAGGGTATTTCCCGAACGAACTTTGACGAAATTATAAATGTTAATAAAAAAAAAAAAAAAAATTTTTATATACATTAAATTTTTAAATTAATATATACATTATAAATAAGGTATATAACAAAAGTAACAAATAATAAAAAAATATAAATATGTACATAAAATTGTTGTAAATTTTATTTTTAAATCTTCTCACTGAACAGTAATATGTAGACAAACAAGTTAGCTTGGTGTAGTTTTTTGGCAGCTTGCCTTTAATTACAGTGCAGTTGATAAAACCTGGTGAATTGGCAAGTGTATATTATAATTAACTATATATATTTTAATGATTTACGTTTATATAATAAATAAATCAGTAAAAAGTACTATTGTATTGTGTGTGAGAGGAGGAAAAAATCAGGAATAACCTGCAAAAAGGTTGAGTATCGTATTTCTATTTCAAGTTGTATTTCATTATTAATTTAATATTATACATATAAAAATAGTACTGAATTTGTTTATTATTTATTAATTAATTTATTTATTATTTTTGCAGTTTTATTATTTTTGTATTAGTTTATTGACCCTTGAATCACAGTCAGGAGATAATTTTATAAAATAAAAGGACAAAATACTTACTATAAAGTTAATTTTCTGAAACTCAAACTTATAGCCATAAATATTTCAAATACATTTAAAGCTAATTGACAAACGTGATATTTAAAAAAATATATATTTATTCACTGTTTTGAAGTGACGTGGTATTAGGTTACTTGTATGAAGTTCCAAAGTGGTCCTTTGAGGTCACTGTTACTGACCCAACTCAAAGCTCTGCCGCTAATGTTTGTACTAACTACTGATTGTCAACATCCTGCTTAAAGGATATAAAATTACTGATTCTTACGTACTATTGTAGATATTGCCTATTTAACTTATAAAATGGTCATGATTTAATTTGTATAAAAATCATTTCTTATTTCAAAATTTTGTATATAATATAAATAAATAATTAAATGCCGAACCGACATTATTTTGTAAGATATGTGATATGAAAATTACTATAACGTAACGTTTATATAAAAACACATTACGAGGTTTATGTACATTATGAAAATAAAATAATTAAAATACTTTCAGAATTAATACACCTAACATTTATCTGTTTACTCAAAGTTAACATTTTTTTGTGAAGTTCATAATTACATTACCATGAGTATTTGCAGTATTTCTTCTATGATCTGAAGATCTTGCAACGTAAGTTTTTAGCAGCAAAGTAATATATTTAACCTTACAATTAAAATTATTAATCGACATCAATAACAATATACAATGTTTTAATACTCACCTTATGAAAATCCTTCAGTTTAATAAATTATCCAACATCAATACACACATCGCAAGTGAATCCTAACAAATAGTCTGCTGTCGTCTGGATCATCACGCCTATTAATAAAACCAATAACCACTTTGACCATGTACTCATCGTGTTTCCATGTATATGTACTCTAGCTGAAACATAATTAATTGATCGTCATCTTTATACAAAAGCAATTACAATTTAAGATTTTTTTTTATTGATTTTTCAATTCTAAGTAACATTTTTTTTATTGATAACTAAGTTGTCTTAAATATTAAAGATGCTTCTCTAAAGTACTGTAAATCGTAATTTGAGATAATTAATTAATTAAATAACATGAAATAGTATTAAATGTAATTGAGATAGCGAGACTATTTTACGTATAACTGAGTTACTAACCTCTATTACTAGTAACTTAACATGCAAATCTAATATAATTGACCTTACATCTCCTACAAATACATTGTCATAGTGGTCACAGAGACATCAAAACCAAATAATTATACTTGGAAGTATTCGCATCATAGTTATTTAGGTCTAATTATTTATCACCTCAAAGCTATATTAATAGTGAAATAAAATAGTAAATATGTACCTAACTTCAAAATATGACCTCATGTACCTAAACTATAAAACACATTAAATATTAAGAATATAGAAAACGTTATTTAATATCGTGTAACTTCGGAGTTACATTCAAATTAAAAGCACGTTTTCTTCCCTACTAGTCACAAAGCTACAAAGAGACCTCCAAATTACCTTGGAAACTTTAAAGAAGAACATAAACTCGACTTTTGAGTAAACAGTTTCTTAACACGAGGGATCTGCTCTTGTATAATATAACAAGTAAAATTTTAAGTAAAACTTATATTACTAATTATCATAAACATTATTCTTTGAGATTTGATCAAGGGTGGTTGATAAGGATTAATTAAGCCTACTTCTATTTTAAAAAAACATATTTCGAACGACCGAAGTCGTGGACACAGCTATATAGTAGTCGTGGACGAAGCTATATATTTTTACGATGAAAAAAAAATACCTCCCACTCCAACTTTTCCTGTTTTTAGAACTAATCCTATATTACTTATACTAGTTCCTGAGATTTAAATCTCTTCCGATGTAACGGAATTGAATAAAATTGGTGTCAGACATTTTATATTGTGACTTATTTAAAAATCTATAAAAACACGTTGAAACAATTTCCATGTTTCCAGAAAATATATTAAAATTATCTACACTATTTCAAGGCTGTATGCGAATTGAAAATCTCATTATAACTTGTAGAGGTGGCGTTTCCGCAGGACAGGGATGTCCTGTGGGTAGGCGGCGACCGGCGGGTCTACCGGTGTGGCGTGTCCCGAGGGGTTTCACAGGTTTCTGTGTTGAGACCGGTCTTGAGGAACCTCGGCTACGACTGGCTGCTCCGTTGTCCTCTCCTGCCGCGGATGGGGGTGTTGTGTTACGCGGACGACACCCTCGTCTAGTGCAGGGGGAGGATCTTTGCGGAGGCTGCCCTTTAGGCCACGGTCCGTGTCACGCTGATGGCGGACCGCATAGGGCTGTTAAGATTTGAGGTCTGCGTATCCAAAACGGAGGCCATCCTTTTCCACGGTCCTGGAAAAGGATGGCCTCCTGTTTTTTTTTGTCCTGATGAAATTAGAAGCAACAATTGAATTTATTGATCAAAATATTTAAACTTAATAATAAAATGTATAAGCTAACTGAACTGAATAAAGTGTAATCAAAAACTCTGATAAAACCTTAAGTTTGATCATTGTAACTTTGTGAACTGTTTATTGTCGAGTTAGAAGAAGTCAAGTTGCACAAAATCCTTTATCGCTAATTAAAGTTCCTTTATTGGGATTGTCATTTAAATAATTACAAATATTAACAATATGATTATTATTATGTATGTGTGAAACAAACTCAAAATGAAAAGCGCTTAAGCAAAGTATGAAGATTCACCAAAATTGTTCTTTTCAAGTAACTTTGCTAATTTAAATTGAATCACCGTTGCCGTCTCATAATGAAACAGGTCACCACCACCACCACGGTGCAGCGAAATTGAATCACTTTTCAGATGCTATTGTTAACTACATAACTAAAAGCCAACAAATTGTGATTGTAAGTGCCATCTATTTTTTACTAAAAAATAATCTCTACCTACATTTAGAGGAAGTATATAGCTAAACAAAGTTTTCTATACTATATCCAGAGCTGACAGATATATTCTTGTAATCAAATTGCAATTATAAATTTGTTATTAAATAACGCTTGTTATACGCTACATGGCATACAATCTTACTACCTTTTTTTTAACCCTTAGTATTGGGCGTCTTAACCTTCCTTCTATAATCGGTTTCTACAAAAAATCTTTTCTTCAAAATTTCCAAACAATTTCAGAAATCCAAACAGTAAAGAAAAGCAAGAAATTTTTAAAACTGTACTTTTTTTTTATAGGGAGGAAAAATTTTTACTTGTAATTTAATATAATTTTGCTTAGTTTACTAACACAACACAGAACATTGTTTAGTCTAGTGTGAATTCTTAGCTTTTCTAGCTTTGGCAATTTAGGAATGCTTCCTATTTATTAAGCTTCCACACAATATTGTAGGTCGATCGTAAATTCCAGACACTACTCACTTACATCTGCTGTACAAAGTAATTGAATTATATGATAAGTAACGGTGTTTAAGAGAAATGTGTAACAAGGGTCGCCATCCTACTATATACTTGATTACTTTTTTGTCCAGTAACGGTCCGATCTAAAATAATAATTTACATAACATAAAATAAATATGTTTTACGATCCTTAGTAAAGAACATAACATTGTAATATAACTTACAAAAATACCTTTGAAACCAATTGTTGATAAAGCATCTTACAAATCTAATTTATATTTTACATGTAATAAAATTTTGTGTCTGTAAAATAAAGGATGTTTCTAGAAAACTGAAAATGTTAAGGTCTGTCCATACAAACCTCAGAGGAAGATTCTACAAGTTGCGAGTCAAGAATGAAGGTTTCTGGAGGGTTAAAATAAACATATAACATTTTAAATAGAAAATCCTATTTATTAACAGGTATAAAAATTTAAAAAATCATACTAAAATAATTATCAATTATTGAAATGATCAAATAACCGTCTGCGTCAAACATTTTTAATATGTCAGTTGTTACATAAGAATTGTCAGGAATTACATGTCGTCCAACGAATGTCGGACGTGACGACGCTGACGGGGGAGTGTAAAATTGTTATTCTATTCGTGTTGAGGTCTCTCAATGTTACGAATATTGTTTACGTATGTCCTATTTTAACGATACTTTTAGATCTTAACCATTTGTCACACGTACATCTGTATTGTAACTTCAGAATAATACTTTACAATGTTTACAGTTTAACAAACTAAGCACTTTTAGTCCAATACGTCTTGAAATTTATAATACAAGTTACACAGCTAACGCAAAGTCTTAACAAACTTGAGTAGATTTAAACGAGCTGCATAAATCGTAAAGAGCTTTAAATAAATTTGTAGAGCGTCTACAATTAAGGCAAATGAGCAAGGCAAAATATAAATTTGTACCAGAGATTACATATAAATAAAAAAAGTAGATTTTATAGATTTGAAATGCTCATTGTATATATATATCGGCGCATCAGTTATCGCAATCATTTGTGAACAATTAGTTGATTTAAAATAACACTATTATTATCGGAGGGTAGATTGCTCTGATCTCACTGTATAAAAAGACGTGCCAACCGCTCCAAGATTCAGAAGCGAGTCAGTCGTTGGACTAAGCGCTACTCCTGTGTTTGTAAAATAACACTTTGAATCGCTGCTGGGATATTGGCATTGGACGAAACACTGCTCCAGTGCTATCATAAAGAAGATACCGAATCACTGCCGGAATATTGGAAAGTGTTTTCATCTTGTTATCATTATTTTAAATGATTAGTTTTTATATTAATTAGTCTTTTGTTTTAAAATGACTTATTGCTTTATATTAAGTTTAAATAACTTATAATATTGTATAAATTTAATTTTCTAATAAATGTTTTAAATTAGCAAATTGATATCATAATTGTATTACTGTTTTATTAGATTTATTTATTGGCATTTTAATTAAGTTCACAGTTTATGATTGTAATTGTAATAAATTATTGATTCATATAGTGTCTACTCCTTTATATATATATATTATATATATATATATATATATATATATATATATATATATATATATGTAAGGAAAGACGGACGTTGATTCACAGCCAAAGTGAGTGAATAAATTATTTATGACATTGAACTATGAACGAAACGTTTTCGAGAGGATAATATCTTTTCCGACAGCATATTTGGTCTTTTGTTCTTAAAGTGTTACTCAAAAGTATAAAAACAAGATTATTATACTATACTATACTTTTGAGTAATAAAAAAATAATTGAAAGTTTAAAATAAAAAAAAGTATTGCTTAACAAATAGATACATGATGATTTCTAAGCATAATTAAGATATCAGAGTGGAAGTTGAGACATCGGGGTACAAATGTATATCGCAACCACATCGTGTATATTTATATATATTTGATAAATAAGTGAAAATTGTTCGAAGTTATTTCATAATGTTATAATAAAACTGAATTATACAATTGGGTTTAAAACGCCATGAACGCCATTTTCACAATAAAATCTGTTCAGTTGACCGTACATACAACATATTGTGTTCATAATTTTAACGAGACAGGAAATTCACTACAACACGACGTGATGGCTGCAGCTTACGTTATACGAGTATTACTGACATTTAGTGGATATGAGACACTTTTGATACAATCTGGTGTAAATTGATAATAAGTTTTATTACATTATACAATGAGCTGATTGTTTTATTATTATTCATTCATGACTAAAGTTTTAATGGCGAGTGAAGTGAATATAAATAACTCAATATTTAAGTTTTCTGTTAATTAAACCTTATTTGTTTCAAAGATATTAAGAAATCAAATACTTTAATGTGAAATAAATTTTGATATGAATTAATTCCAAGTCATCTCATTTTATAACTGCACGTAATTATAAATAATGAGGCTGGTTAATGATATAATTTCTGTCAAAGAAATAACAAGAAAGGTTTTACTAATATGAAATTTATAATTGACATTTTCAGAAATGTACGGCAATTGGTATAAAAATACGAGTATCTTACGTTTCAGTCCTTTTTTATCAAAATACATTTAATCATAGTTTAAAATACAAAAGGCACTATTGTCACGATAATTAACATGTTTCTTACTTTTTATATAAAAATATTAGGAAAAAGAAAATTTGATCTAAAATAAGAGATAAAAGGATGAAAATAAAGGAGGCTTGTTCTTTAGAGTATTTCCTTATTTTTTGTTTAAAAATTAAGCATCATTCTGATTTTCTTTGACTTTGAACATAACAGAGATTTCAAAGTCAGTAAAAAATATTATTCCTCGTCTGCAAATTTAATTACAGCTTGTTACCAAACCATATAAACGATGGAATCGATTTTATTTTAGTTTTTTAGTTTATAATTGAAGATAGTAAATGTTACTTACCTTGATATTAAAGTACTACAACAACACAGGCACCGATTTATTATATGTATAAATAACATAAAGACAAGTGCAGTAAGCAAGTCACAGGAAGTCAGGTAACTTGGAATACTAGATCTGTCACCATACAATCATAAAATTTAAATACTAATTAAAAATACATTTGAACAGATAATATAATTTAGATCCAAATATGTTAAAAAAGATAAACCGGAAACGCTGCATCTCATCATCATCAGTCATCATTAACTCCTCTAGGGTCTCTTTAACAACATGTATATGACCAATAATATTTATAGATTTTTTTAATACAAATATTAAATATTCAATGATAAATACATACTACAACAAATTTTACCAATGTATTAATCTCTTTATGTTGCTTATATTCAGGTAAAACTGATACTGAAGGATCATTCTCAGTGGTTGTAATTCCACTGTCTGCTGTATTAGTGTGGAGTACGATTGTAGTCAACTCAAAGCTTGTTATACTAACTATTTGAAGCTACCAACTGCTATTACTAAATATCATGAAGTGAACCGTAACATTTAGCGTAGTCTCGTTTGTGAATCATTTTAATTCAATTATGATATTATTTCTCTGTGTGATTACATATAATGGAGGTGACTGTTTGTGTGAGTCTTAGATAAAGTTGCTTCTTTTAAAGCAATTTGTCAATCATTAAAATACTCATCAAAATTGTTTTTTATAAAGTTATTCAATGAATATCAACTAAAATAGTCACAGGAATTATATTTATGACTTGTTTTAGGTAGATTCCATAGATGAATCTACCTATTGCAATCGATGCGATGACGGGACCCAGACCCCAGAGTAGGGGCGCTACGCCGTTTATGAACTGGAGATTGAGAATCCGTCAAAAAAAATATTTATATATCCCTCTATATATATATGTATATATGATCGATCAGTCCAAATTCATCGTAGGCGAAATCTGACTTCACAGGTCGATAGGATAAATTACTAGTTAAAGTTTAAAAGTCATTTCATGTCAATCCCAAATACATTAAATTTATTAAGATACTAATAATTCCTCACTATTTACTATAAAAAATTTTCGTTACATTTTGTACGAATGAAAAAAAAACTTTATTATTTACCTGAATTTCTTAATTTTCAAAATTATATTCAAAAATTTTTAATTTATTTTCAAAAAGCTGAATGTAGGTTAGGAATGACTGAATGCTATTATATAAAAATAAGAAAACACCATTGGTTTTTATTACATGACTATCTTAATCCCTCCCGCTTCGCTGTGGCTCACTATTAATATGGATGTGTACTTAGGTTGCTATGGTAACCTTTGTCATATTATCCGTTGTCATCGTAACCGTTGCTATAGTAACTCTTAATCTCGCGTTAAGTGTATAGCAGGTTTAAGCGTTGGCAAATGGATAAAAGTCGAAATTCGTTGGGATAGGAATTCCGTAAAATCCGTTATTAGTGGACGTCTACGTCACAAAAGAAGTAACTATGTAAAATTTTCAGCTAATCGGACAGATAGTTTCGGTGATTTCGTGATGAGTCAGTGAGTGGTAAACCGCTTATATATATTATATAGATAATGATATTTCATTAATAAATATAATTAAACGTTAAGTTATCCTATTGGATAACTTAACGTTTAATTATACATGTACTTATATTTACATGTTTGGAATGGTACTTAATCGAGGTATAAAATGCAATTCTTAAATTTAAGTTTCTTCTATTTGGTACCAGATAATGTATTTATTAATTTCTTTTAAGCCTCTTATAAACAGAGATTTATTATAAAACTTATCAGCGCCTGTATTACTACTGTATTACTACTGGTTCTGCTCTCGACGTAACCAAGTGTCATTGAGTAGATTGACGTGTACCCGAGCTGGTAATGGTGTCGTAACTGTGTTGTAATTTATACTAATAGAGTAAAAACAAAACCACCTATACATATTACTTTGATATCAACATATAATAGGGCTGCTTCAGTCGAAGAAAATAATTATTAAAGTACAGCCTGTTGATATACTGAGAGTATTTATTTTTATTACCATTTTAAAGACAAATAAAAGATAAAATTCGACTTTATTTTTTCTGTAAACAATAATAAATATTATATTTGTTACCCATTTCTTATGGTATAATGGCAATATATTATAAATAAATATAAATTAATTCCACGTAGCACAGCCCTGTTTGTACTCCGCGTTTACATAAGAGCTTATTCCCGAGAGCGATCTTGTTAGACTTCCTCGACTGCTTTCCGGTCCTCAAGATTTAAAAACGGAAATTGGCGTCACATATTTAATCTCCTTTAATTCGTTGATGCGCGATTTAAATTTAATAATCTTAATAATGTAAATATAGAACTGAGGAATCTTCAAATATCCGAGTCGGGAATGCCTGTTAAAATATTTGAAGTTGATGTCAATTTAGACGAACCGAAAACTCATTTATTTTATACTAGCTTTTGCCCGCGACTTCGTCCGCGTTTCCGTCGTTTTTCGAAAAAAAATTAGCAGATGTCCTCCCTCATAGTTTTGACGTAACAGGCAGATTCACTTTCGTATTTTAGAAGGGCAATAGTAATATAATATGCCAATCCACAAAACTGTTGAAAAATATAAGTAACCGCAGAATATTATAATATACCCACGCTATACCCACGACTCGGTCAGCGTGTAACTCCTTGTTTTTTATTAAGATAATATATTGCTAATATTTTTAGATCAAATTAAAATGTTTCAGCGCAAAGCTTCTGGGTAGACTATGTTAAGAGTCGACCCGTCCGGCACGTGAACGTAAAGATTCCTAGAATTGCTAACCCGGGAAAGAGCGACGTATAATTGACCATGCGAGAAACAGCTAACACCGAGATCTACTCCAGCAACACGAAAAGTCTGCCCTTGAGCTTTATTGATAGTCATGGCATAGCACACCGATACTGGGAATTGCGTTCTTTTAAATTGGAATGGAAAATTATTTGGTATTATGGGAATTCTGGGAATAAAGACAGTTTCTCCTGCACCGCAACCTGTTAAAATTTGAGCCTCGATTACATTTTGTTGCAACTGGGTTACTTTTAGCCGAGTTCCATTGCAAAGTTGAGGTGGTCTTAAATTTCGGAGCAGAATTATCGGTATGCCAATTTTTAAACAAATTATATGAGAAGGTAGTCCAGGCATACTTAAAGAATTTAAAAATTCTATCGGGTAATTAGTGGCTTCTTGTTCATCAACCATTCTATTTATTGAACTATAAACTTTGCTTTCTCCCTGTATATTAGACAGTATTTTATTATCAATTTCAGATGCCTGGTCATTGCGAGGAGTCAAAATGGACCTTTCGCAAAGCCAAGAATTGTCCCTATTTAATATAATTGTTATGTCACCGTAAACCGAAGATATAAGATGTTGTTGGGATTGCACTATACAACATAACTCAGGTGTCAGAATAAGTTTTCCTTGGTGTAGTTGTGGATAGGTACCTTCACCAATCTTCAATAATGTATCAGAAAATTCACGATTATCTGCGTTGTCTCCAGTTCTCACTCGCATATTTATAGTCAAATGCACCGATTGTATATCACGCCACAAATAAGAGCTTTTCAGGCAAGCCCTAATCTCATCAGCTCGGGTTCCCCGTGGTATTACCGGTAAGGTTTGTCGGAAATCACCACAAAATAAAACCGTAATACCGCCCATTGGTCGATCATTTTGTCTTATGTCCCTTAGAGTTCTGTCTACTGCTTCTACTCCTTTTCGATGGGCCATCGTACATTCATCCCATACGATTAAATTACACTCACGCAATACCTTAGCTTTGTCGCTATTTCTTGAAATACTACAGGTTGGACTTTCCGTGCGATCTAAATTAATTGGTATTTTAAACATAGTGTGAGCAGTCTTACCTCCTGGTAGCAATGTTGCAGCTATACCTGATGAAGCCACGGCAAGAGCGATTTTACGCTGATTTCGAACATAAGCTAATATTAATTTAGTCAAAAAAGTTTTCCCAGTTCCTCCAGGTGCATCTAAAAACCATATTGTTCCTAAATTATTCTGCACACTCTCGCACACGCGATCATAGACTAAGCGTTGTTCTGCAGTCATCATTGGGACACCGTTTTCTAATGTTACCAGCAGTTCCATTGGGTTGTAACCAATCTCTGCGGAATATTCCCTATTGGTAACCTCTCCGACTGAGGTTGGCGTTGGCAAACCATATTCACAAAGTGATTTACCGCCTACTGCTGTTAAGTCTTCCTGAAGAGCTAATAAGCACTGATTTATAGCCAGATCTCGAAAATTATCATTAGTTGCGCCTTCATTATTGTGAGATAAATTTCGAAGAAAGTCTTCTGCAAATTTTTCTTTATATTTTTCCCATAATTGGACAGGATCAGATAAATTACAAAATGTGAGTAATGTTACAAATAAATGGCGTAACCGTCGTGGATTATCACTAACACAGGATTCTGCTAAAGCGTCATCCCAATGTTGATCATTTTCAAGCAAATGACGCGCTTGGCAAGCTGCATGATAAGTTGGATAAACAACATCGTCTACTTTTCTCAAATCTATAAATGATGTTGGTCCTCGCACTGTATGTAATAATAATCTCAAATAAAAACACTCTGCGTTGTTAGGATGAACAGTATACACTCTACCAAGAACATGTTCTTTGAAAATACCTGTCTCGCCATCTACAGGCCTGCCTCGGCGTCTACGGTTAAAGACACCTCGTTGTTTATCGTAGGTATAATACGATGGAACTTCTTCATACAAAAGAGACTTTGCGAAATTATCAGTTTGGCAAAGTCGAAAGAATGCCAATAAAGTTGTTTGTCTAGGGTTCTCTAATCGTTCTGTAACATTTTCGGCGTTAAAATATATACGTTGACCGCCTTCCAGATGAACATCCAGATGGGTCACAGGTGGATATCTTTCGTGAATATTAAAACTTAAGATCCGCCACACAGCTTCTGAAGAGCTGATATATCTGCCTGACTGAAATCTAGTAACTTCATCATGTTCATTTCTTAACGCAAACGTAGCTTGGTCACTGCCCTTGTTAATGTACTTACAAATATATTTAATTGACTCTACACTATTACACATTTCTACATTTATGTGAGCTTGAAATGCTCTGGACAATACAGGCGAATACGGAACGACCCACCTATTATCTAAAGTAACCTGTTGTCCAGACATTCGCTTTTCAACAGTAAAACCACCATTGTCTCTTGAACGGCGACGATATAATGGGTATCCATCATGTCCTGTTACAGTTTCATCCACTAATGCTTTTGGATACCTTTTAGTGCAACGACCGTCTTGCATGCAAGGAGCATTTGCGTTAAATGCACCACATGGACCATGTATCATATGAGTTTTAACAATGTCGTATAACAGGGGATCTGCAGTCGGATCTGGAATTTCAGCACTGATTAATCTGTCTACATCATTAGGTCGAACCTTATCTTTTAACCAAAGCAAGATATGTGCGTGAGGTAAGCCGCGTTTTGCCACTCAACACTATACATATAACACAATACTTCTCCAAAAATGTTATCTTTGGTAAGAAGATCTATCATTGATTTTAATTTTAAATGAAACACTCTTGCAATAATATCATGGCGGTCATGCGGTGCCTGACCCTCAAGAAGCTCCCGAGTGATTTCATCCCACTTGGGATTGGTAGTTACAGTAACAAATAAGTCGGGACGTCCATATTTTCTTACGTAACAAAAAGCGTCTTGAGTACGTTCATGCATGTAGCGTGGACCACCAGTAAAAGAAGAGGGTAAAATAACTAAACGACCCATATTCACAGTATCGTTATCTTGCTGCATGGCATCGCGAAGGTGCACGTATTCTTCAGCGCGCAGCTGCCTTTGATTAGATCGTATATAAACTAATCTTTCGGTTTCAATTTTTGCGTACATGTCAACAATAAACTGATTAAATAAGCCACGAAAACGTTGAAAGTATACCAATCTATTCCGTCTCACTTGCAGGTGGTAACAATAAAATTGAAGGCATGACACCTTTTTATTATAATTAGGTGCGCCTGTGCGCGGATCGGTTTGGTATACAGCGAAATTATAACCATCTTCCCCTCGACAGTATATCATAGGATATTGCAAACTGTCGTAAGCCCTGTGGGTTTCGAAAATACGTTGCAAACGATTGTCTCTGGAACGTATAACGATATCACGCCTATCACATTCCTGGTCGACCAGTACTACAGCAACTTCATTCGTGGATGGAACGTTATGACGCCCAGGGTGTTCCTGAGTTGGACGCTTATCGGCATTTATAACAATTTTATAATTGTTATTACCATCTTGAGAAAGGGCTTCTAATGCCGATTTAAAACTGCATACGTACGAATTAACCTGATGTAACATGTTCTGAAGTTGTGAAATGAGTTCAGTATTTAAATTCGGAAAATATTGATTTCTTATATTCGACTGTTCGTTGTAATCGGATACAAAATATATTTGAAGAAATTTAGGTTGTTCTTCAGGCAAAAGGGACCCTATCAAATGGTAAACCTGACCATGTACCTTAAAAGTAGGCATGAAAGGGCCTTCTGAGATTTGTTTAGCACCAAAGGATGTCATTTGGAATGCACTATTATAAGTGCGAATATTATCTAAAAACTGTTTGGATTGCAAATGTTCCCCTAAAAGTAGTGATTTTAAAGGTTCCGGTGGGTCTTCGAACGAAGGCAAATTTATTTTACCTCCAGAACAACAGAAACCAGCAGACTCCTTCCTCCACTTCGAAGCATTACAAAAGGAACATACTACGTTCATATCGCCTATTTCAGAAGATGATCTGTAATCAATTGTGAGGTTATAAGCAAACCCACTTTTATATTTATCGGACCACGCCACCGAATTTGTAGATTGATCTACCACGTGTATATCTAAGTCATTAAGACCATGTCGAAATCTATCTGCAGTAAGACGGGCCTCTCGCTGTTCTTCTGTTTCAAGCCACCGAATATTTTCAATTCTTAATCTTTCATTAGATAAAGTAATCAATTGTTCTTGTCTCAAAGAATTGTAATAATCGCGTCCCGACTCTAGTCGTTGTTCATGCTCATGTTCATCTTCAAGAGATCGAATCATGTTATGGTGCGCCCTATCATTTGTCAAACGGTCTTGATATTGAGTAAAAGTTTCAGATTCTCGAGACAAAATATGACGTTCGCGATCAGCTGTAAGCCGTAATTCCCTCTCAGTGAAGGTTTCGGACTCGCGAGATAAAATATGACGTTCGTGGTCAGCTGTAAGCCGTAATTCCCTCTCAGTGAAGGTTTCGGACTCGCGAGATAAAATATGACGTTCGCGGTCAGCTGTAAGCCGTAATTCCCTCTCAGTGAAGGTTTCAGACTCGCGAGATAATGTATGCCGTTCGCGGTCAGCTGTGAGTCGCAATTCTCGTTGTAAAGCAGTTTCAGCTTCTCGGGATAACGCATGTTGTTCCCGGTCAATGGAACGCCTTAGCTCTCGTTGAGAAGAGCTTTGAGAAGCCCGTGTTGTAGCTCGTCTCGCTCTTTCAGCTGCTAATCGCATCTCTCTTTCTGGAGAGCTTTCATTAGCTCGAGATGTTGAGGCACTAACTCTCATAGAGTTTAACCGATGTGCTCTTTCCTCTTCCGATTCTTGAGAACGCGTCATTCTCATTCTCCTAGCTTGACTCGAAGTTCGAGATAAAGATGGTCGTTTTTTAGGTGGCATCGTTTATTTTATTTTTAATCGACGGTAACTTAAATTCTATTTAGTTACCCAACAAAAAACTTACGTCAGAGGTCCTAACTATAGCTAAGTATATAATAAATAGAATATAAATCTAAGTGCCTATTAAAACTAAAATAATATTCTAATCGAATTATAAATATGTACGTAGGTACCTACAAATTACAAAAGAATAAAAAATGAAAATAAAGCTATACTTAATGCGTGTGCAATACTATCTACACTTACCTACTTCACTTAAAAATGAATAATAAGAAATACCTACAACTACTGTAATTAATCAAAGTACCTATGCTAATACAAAAAAAACCTTAGATGTTCTAAGTACAGCTGCTATATAATAAAAAAATATAAATCTAAGTGCCTATTTAAACTTAAATACCTAATATTCTAATAGAATTAAACTAAGAAATATGTACCTACCTACCTACAACTTAGGTACAAAAAAAAAAGAAATGAAAATAAAGCTAAAACACGTGTGCAGTATAGGTAGATAGTAGGCAATATCTACCTATACCTACTTCACTTAAAAATAAATAAAAAATACCTATGAATACTATAATTAATAAAAGTACCTACCTACGCTTTTATCTACTCAATACAAAAAAAACTAAACATAAAATGCCCAAAACTAACCTATCAGTAACTAAAAATCTAACAATAATCTAATCTATCTATCTATTATCTAATCTAAAAATCGAATCTAAATCTACTTAAAAAGAAATAAAATAGGAACTATTAATAGTTAAGAATTTAAACAAAACTAAAACTAATTTAGAAAATAACAACAAAAGAAATTAAAATAAACTATTTAAAGACAAAAAGTCGCGCTGATAAGCACGGTTTATAAAATAACAATTATTGTCTGTCAATAAAGTTCAACACTCTGAACGCATCAACAGCCAAATATTGAATGACGCTTGCGCTCGCCTCCCGCCCCTTTTATACTCTGCCGCCGCGAGCCCCGTCGAGCGCGGCAACCGTTACGCAAAAATAATCCTTATAGCTTGATTCACTATTCACGCGCGATGTCTTGTTGGCGTATTTCATGTAAGTAAGTATAAGTTTGGTGTTTCTATACCGATTTCAATGATTCTTTTTTTATTGAATTGGTGCTAATGTTTATTTTTTTTTTAATTAGGAATGATGGTGAGCATTATTGGTTTTATAAACGTAAAAGTAAACAAATATAATAAGAAATCTCCGAACTGCTAAGCTATCGAGAGTTATGCGTGTTATTGTGAGTTAACTATAAAAGGTAGATATATGCTGTCTTGGAATATTTTTCGTGTATTTTTATGTAGAATATTTCCGTTATACCTAGTTTCTATGTAGCTCTAACCATTAAGGCTGCACACGCGACGGAAGCTTAAAAAATCAAGCAACTTCTCCCATTTTCTCAACATTTCCTTTCACTGCTCTGCTCCTATTCATTGTAGTGTGATGAAAAGTATACTATTACCTGCCCAGGAGTATAAAGAATAATTGTACTAAGTTTCGTTAAAATCCGTCGAGTAGTTTTTTTTTCTATAAATAACATACAAACAGACAGACAGACAGACAGACAGACAAAAATTTTTTTAACTGCATTTTTGGCATCAGTATCGAACACTAATCACCCCCTGCTACTTATTTTGTAAATATATTTCATGTACAGAATTGACCTCTCTACAGATTTATTATAAGTATATAGATTTATAAGCTTTATATATTTTAACGAAAATAAAAAGTTGTGTTCCAGTTAAATGTTTTGTTTTGTTCTTATTCCGTTTCTTGTTCTGAATGCAAAAGCTAAGACAATTCTTAGTACTCTAAAATATTAAGTACCTTGTAAATAATGAACATACATAGTACTATTTCAAAAATAATATCTGAATAATATTTCATAAAAGCATGTAGTAACTAAATGTTATTCTTTTTTCGTATACAATTACAACTTGACATTCATTAAGTTACTCTCAGAGCTCCGTACATAAAAGATCTACTTTTTTCCACCCCTCTAACTTAATGCTTTATTAGGTCGTGGTTCAGTTGCTTCGTAAAAGAAAGCAAAGTCAACCTTTTAAATAAAGTCTTGTAAACGAAACTCTAAGACCTTATTGGATTTATCACTCAAGGATTTAGTAACAAAAGTACTTTTATGTTTTTAAGGTAATTGTAGTATTATTTAATTATTATTACATTAGAAAGAAGATATTAAAGAAAAAGCTTTAATATCTTCTTTCTATTTGTAAAATGCATTCATAGAACAATTCATACAACAAGTATATTGATTAATTATCTATATATATTTTTATTAATCTAATCACATAAAATGTAATGCCTAAATTTTTTGTGGAGTATTAAAAGAGGGAACTTATTATTGATTTTCAATTTGTTCTTAAGAAACAAAAAAAATATTATTTCATAACCAAAAATAGCTTGTAGAGTGTTAACTGTAGTAAGCGTAACCGCTTTGTGAAACTTTTGGGTTAAATAGTTTCTAATGAGCAGTGGCTAGTGACAGGATTACAAATTAACTTATAACTCATAACCCATACAGTGTACGTGTTGTTAAAATATCACTTGAATTATATTGAAAACAAAAGAAAATATAGTATCATATTGAAACAACAATATCTTTATATACCTACGTAATTTCAAAATAGGTAATGGAAATTTATTTCAATCACATACCTTAATTGAGCTGAGCGAAGCGAAGCTCTTTACTGGTCAAATCGCAAAAAATGCGAACTCTCTGTTCTTAAAAACTATTCTAGCTACGTTAACGAAACTCGCCACAACGATTGCGAGCATAAGGCGCTAAGCATATATTTAATTATTTAAAAATCGTAATTCTTAATTCAGTATAATTTACTAATTCAGTTTAGTACAATTTACGTGCTAGCTCAGAAACTACGCATAACACAGTTTCGAAACTCGGCATGGTGTTTGATGCCACATTGCTTTATGACTGTGCAAAATTTCAGATAATTTCGATCGACAGATCTTGAACAATTAACAGAACTAATTTACTTCGATTAGTGACTCACCAAGGCGCGCCTGCTCGATGCACGAGTTACGAGTGGATTGAAATCTAAGAAAGTTTGTAACTACTCTCATACATAGCAGATCTGACTATAAATTCGTCAGAATGCAGTTCACATTGAGCTCGAAGCACACTAAAAGAATGGTAAGTTTTCAAATTACAGAAAAAAGTTTCAATTCTCCAGAAAATTGACCATAGACTTATCATATGGAAAGTCTCACACCGGCGCGCGCTCAAGTTAAAAGAATAGCAAAATAGAAGGAACAACTGAACGAACGCTTCAGTTGCGTGTGAGGCTTCGAACAGGCAAAGATCCGTCCGAATACTTTCTTTCACTTTTATTTTTCATTTTGCTATCCCAATTTAATATTTTATATCCCCTCGCTATACATTTCATCGAGTTTCATCAAGCTTCCATTTAATTATTGCTCAATCTTATTATATCATCCCATTATCATAAAATGGAACGTGGATAAGGCAGAGGAAGAGGTAGACGGCTTGCAAGTGGCATATCGCGATACACAGCAACTTCTGTCCGTTCACCCATATCACGCTTCCTAATATCGCAGCAAATAAGCGTCGATTCAATAAAGAATTAGAAAAATTGGCATACGTTTCCTGTTCTAAATGTTCAAGAACCGATTTCAAAGAAGCACGACTGTGTCTCTCAATATAATTGCGCCACAAATAAATCATTAAATACTTATTCCTATGTTGATTTTTATCCCAGTTACGGGAATCGGCAATTTGCAGGAAGCCTGATAATAACACTCTTCTTTTGTCCCCCCCATTTCAACAAAACTAGAGGTGCTAGAACATTTATATTTAGCACGAATAGCGGCAGCTATGTGTTGATGAGGAAAACTGAGTATTATGAAGATATCATTGATTATTTTTGGAATGGAGTCAAATTCACAATTCTCCATAGGGAATTCAACTTAAGTGGCTAACAGAATACCCAAGCCGTGCCTGGGTAATATTATGCATCTAGCTAGCTTATCGTAATGTTAACTTGATTCTTAAATGAAAAAATCACTAAATAAGATCTAGAGCCGTCTGCTAGGAACTCTATGTGAATCTGCCATAGGGTTAGGGTTACTGTTGTTTGAGAATGTGCCACGATATCATCATAATAATTTGTTTTATCCCCAAGGAGGTCAAATGCTTTCTACTGTATCAATAGTATCGCAGTGGACCTGATTATTTCAGCGTGATGCCATTACGAAAAGTAGGGTGTTATGAGCAATTCTGTAGAAATTTTGTCATTTAAAGACCTGAAACGAATATCAAGCTTGACATGTTTGGCAAATGATTTATTGATTATATTCTATATTTCAATTTAACTCTCGTAGCGTTTGTAAGGACTAAGCTAAAGAACATCGTAGTAAATAGCCTGCCGTGTACAGAGCAAAAGTGAGCTCAGCTCACGACCCCGCTTGCGTGACCTAGTATATAAATACAGATAAACAGTATATTATTTCCTACACCACACGTATTTGATGGTATAAATATTTCAATTACTTATATGGAGCTGTAATTCAATATCTGATCCGATTCCTTTATCTCGTAAATGGTCTACTTTATATCAAACATATTCATACTTTACAGACAAATATGTATAAAATTCTTTTAATTGAATTAACACACCACTGTTGTTGTATTATACTTCTTTATATTTGTTGCTATTTGTAAATTATACAATTATTGAGCTGAGCGAAGCGAAGCTCTTACTGGTCAAAAGTGTGTTTCGATGTTCGCCTACTCCGCCTAAGCCATTTGAGCTAGAGCTTTAAAATTTTGCATATGCATTCAAGAAAGTGTCTCACTCGTTTAGCAGTTCTTTGGTGATATTCGTGATTGTAGATTTTGATTAAATGGTCAAAAAGTGTCCCATAGATCAATATATACTTTTTTAACTTAGCAATTCATTATAACATAACTTTGCTACAATAATTGTGACAGGCGTCAAAATATAATAAATAGATATTGCACAGGACCACTCACGAGGGCATTCTTTTGTACGTTTTAGTGACGTGTTTGACTGCTACTCGTAATTCTAATTACTTCAACGGTTATTTTTAATTGTTATACAAGTTCCACTTTCACTTATAACAGATAATCTGATTCAGAATTCCCCCAATTTTGTGTTTAATCAATAAATTAAGGAAAACCTGTAGGTCATTATTATTATCTTTCAGTAAAGTTATCTTTCCATTTTAAAATTCATAAATGAGTCAGTGCGGTTTCGTAACTGTTGAGTTCCGCAGTAGTTAAATTTGATCTACTATAAAATTATACAAATTACGGCTTGCAATAAAACAAAAGGTGTTTTAAAGGATTAATACATTATTTATTTTTTTAGCTTCACGCCATATCCCTTGCGGGGTAGCCAGAGACGACGGAGCGCCAAACGCTACGGTCCCTGCATACCTCTTTCGCCTCGGCCACAGACATCAACCTCTTCATACATGCCCTCCGGGGGGTCCTCGTGCTTTTTACGTGACCTTCCTCCAGTATCATAGATACTGTGTTTTCGAAGGTCACTCGAGGCCTCCCCCTGTCTCTCTTACCGCTCACTTTTCCTATATAAATCTTTTTTACCATTCTTTCATCACTCATTCGTTCGACGTGCCCAAACCACCTGAGCACGTTCTTCTTCATTCTCACCGTGACATCTTCGCTTACATAATAATTATTAATTTATTAATATACATTAATGTATTATAATACATTAATGTATTAATTATACCATTTATGTGTAAATTATAATATATAATAAAAGGTTTTAATTAGTTTCCTGTCCACTTACAGTACTTTCAGATTATTACATTAGATTGATGCCTACCGCCGAATTCCATCACCGCACAGCGCGCCATCGCCTCCAATACCATCCCTACCACCTGGATGCGTGGCGATCCACCACTGTGCGGTTCTCAAGTACATTTTTTCCTCGTACCACTCGAATGTGGAACGAACTCCCTTTGGCGGTATTTCCAGATCGGTACGATATGGGTACCTTCAAAAAAGGCGTTTACTCCCACCTTCAAGACCGGCAACGCTTCTGTAAATCTACGGATGTTGCAAGAGTTCATGGGCGGCGGTAATCACAAATTATCTGTGACCCGCCAGCTCGTTTGCCCTCCTATTCCATAAAAAAAAAGGAAACGGGACAGACCTTCTACGTCATTACTAGAACTTTGAATTTGATAGAATATAAAATATTTTATGCAATGAAGCCTACATTTAATATACATAACATACTATTAAATATCTAAATATATTTGTTTATATATTTATATTAGAATTTTCTCAGTTAATTTCATTGGGCATAAATATTGGAAAAATTATGAACCTCATTATAAAAAAAAATTATAGTGGAAGAATTTTATTTACTTATGTAAAAAATCTCGATCGATTTCTCGACGTTTCACATTTCTTTATATTCCATAAATTTTTACAATTTGAAAAAAAGGCAGGATTGCTCTGCACAAATTAGAGCGGGCCAACATTTTCAAGACTTCAAAAGCCGTAAGATTCACCCAGATACATCAACAACACCTCTCCTTTTAACATTCTTCAAAGCTTGACATCATTCGTAAGTTCCACCACCAGATACAACAGCAGCGCTTCCTCTATCAGAGATATTAAAACTGATTTAATGTGAGAAATAAAGATCAAGGATTCTGTCGCGACTCGCGTACAATAAAACAGGAATTGAACCTCTGTGCTCATCAAAGGATATGCGGTTGAAAGGCAGAGAAAGATTCTCTTTACTGATGAAAAATTAAGGTGTAAAGGAATACATTTTCATTTGTAATAGAACTTATTCGGGGCCTGGTGCTGGAGGTACAAAATGGAGCACGGAGCGGACTTTTCAAGCACCAAATTTTAGACAGACATTTGAATTAAAATTTGGTTAAGAAGTTAATTGTGCTGAGCGTAAGCAAAGCTCTTAACCGTTTGGGAGACCTTTTTTTGTGTTTAGTTGTCTCCAAAATACGACGCGATAATTAGCTAAAAATTTTCTCATGCATGTTGGAGCCGAACGCGGATCTTATAGCGAAAGCAGATTGAAAAAACGTTCAGCCATTCAAAAGTTACAAAAAAAAAATCACTCCTGCCATAGACAATACATTAGAGCTGCCCTGCGCGTGCGAGCAATGTTCTTAGCTAGAAGGTAACATATAGTCCTAATAAATCAATATTTGCTGTAGCTTTTCAGATGAAAGGAGAGGGGCTCAGCTCAACACCCGCCGCGCAAGGTTGGCGGATCCTAGAATGAAGTGGAGGATTTCATACCAAATATTAATAAAAGTTTCATTAAAGTCTAATACACACCATCAAAAACACTCACATTTACATACATATTCTTAAAATATCTAACTGTCACTTATATTAGTTACAACATAGAAGCCATACTAAAGCCACTAAAGGTTTTGTATACAAAATAAGTAACAAAAGTTGGTGGATTGAAGTTAGTTACTAATGAAGTGAATGTAATATTAATAATTGAGATTTATGAATATATGTGTTCGTTACACATATTACTCATCTATTTTTGTTTATTTACATCATGCATTTATCTTACATATATAAGTGTATATTTTTCGATGTAAATATCAGAACAGAATAATTAAACTATGGATAACATCATATTAAAGTAAAACAATAAAGATAAACAAAACAACGAACGAAAATAAAAAAAAAAAACATTTTTAATGTGAATCCATTCACTACCTTGATGATCCTGTAAAATATGATGTATGTTAGATGTAAAAAGTTAGCTTAGCATTTAAAATCAATTTAATTTAAATAGAATAGCGTGATTTTATTGATTTCATTGCTTGGAGTTGTAGAAGTAATAGGATAAGAACTAAGACCAAATACACAATACATATATAAAATATCACTTATCATCTATCTAATGAAATGAGTATTATTATTTAAGTGGTTGATTGAATTGAAACCGAAAAAGTTCCAAATCTTAATTTAATTTATTCAATAAAATATTAATTCTTGTATGTAACAGTGTTGAAAATTAGATAATCGTGTAAATATATAGTTCAGGTATACATTAAAGTTTGATTGGTAAAGTACTTGGTTAGTTTACATACTAATTAAATTCAACAACAGCGCCAAATGAAATCCAACCTTTCCAGGAACAACTTTCTAATTCCATTAATAAATAGTATATCATTTGAAATTGAAAGAAACTTTCGTAATTTCTGTAAACTACAAGTTTCTAATGCAGATCATAGAAAAAAAATAGAAAATGCTTTGTCGCAATACTTTTAAAACAATTAAAAATTTACAAATGCAAAAAATAAATGTAACGTAAAATAAAATAAATTAATATAATATAAATAAAATAAATATTTATATAAAATATGCAAGACTATTAAAAAAAATCAACAAAATTATAGTTTTCCTAAAATCAATCTTACTACATACACGGCATAGCATAAAAAAATCTGGTAAAGTCTCGATAGTAAACTAATAATTAGGTAAAAGTAAAAATAATAAGAAGAAAAAGAAATAGTTGTAAATGATTAACATTAAAATAATAACAAAAAGAGAAAAGAAAAACATAACAACTATACATTTTATGATTAAAACAATATCAATTAATATAACAAACAAAAATAAAATAGTAATATTTTAAAACCCGGTAAGACGTCACAATTAAAACTTTCCGAACGCTTCCAAAGATCGCTAGTGTCAACTAACTGACAAATGTCAAAACAATAACAAAAATATTAATTTATTTAAACTCGACATTGTATTAGTTTTTAAAGTAATGTAGCAAATGAAAGAGAATGCAGTGTAACACTAAATATGTTTACAAATTATAAAGACACTATGCCGATTGCGAAGTGAACACAACTCTTTAAGCAACTAATTTACTTTACTACTTAGTTACCTTAAGAGCCCGGCGAGTTCTGGAAGATTGTTTATATTCCTGATTTGGGACAGAGGAATCAGTTGAAGTAGGAAATCTTTCAAGGAGCGGTCGTAACTCACTTAAAGAAAATTTTTTTTCATACTTTATCCGGCAAGACTATGACTATATTCCCCTCTGAAGTCCAACAGTTCTTGATCCCAAAATGCCTGCGTGCAGTCATGAAAACCTCCTGCCGGGGCTTGGTGAGGAACTCAGATAATGTGCAGCCACTTCCTTTGAGTGCAGTTTTCGAATTCCAAACAAGATTTCTATATTTTGAACCAAGAAACTTGACTAATATGGGACGTGGTCGGTCCCTTTTAGCGCCAAGTCGATGACAGATATCAATACTCTCTATTACTGAACCTGGCAGCTTCATGCGATCAAACATTACAGACTTCATTATGGATTCTGTCTTCTCATCGGTAATCTCTTGTTAACCATGAAATAGGAGAATTTTACATCTTGATCTTGCTTCGTGTTTATCAAATCCTTCTGACAACAATTGCAACTGCTGCCGCAACATGGATAGGGTTTTCCAAACAAGATTCTTGAAGGCGGAGTATTCAGCTGCAAGTCCTGGGAGATCCTTTCAAGTGTCAAAAGAAGTTTTTGAAGCTTATGAAGGTGCAAGTTCCTTGTCAAAGTGATCCATACGGGACTCAAACATATTGACAATGTCATCCATGTTCTTACGTAGTTGTGTGTGTAGATCCATTTGTGATATTTTCCAAAACTTGTTTGTTGTGAAAGTTTATATATTCCAGGTATATAGAATTGCTTCTTGAACATTAAGTAAGGTTTTTAATGTACATATGTAAAGTTTCACTATATAATGAAAATAAAAATCAGAGGACAAAAAACTATGTGTTGCTTAATGTACCAATCCCCTCAAAAAAAAGTATTTACTACACGCTAATTACCATTCGGATCCGTGAAGCCTTTTTTGAGTTATGAAATAGTTAAATGTTACGAATATTTATCATTAGATTTGAACATACATATTAATATAACAATACAAATGAACATTAAAGTGTTGTGAATTTCCTGTTAACAGATATTTAATGAACCTAATCACAGACAAACATCATAAAAAATTGGAGTTATAGAGTTCATCTTCTGCATTATCTTAACGAACACTCGCTGATGGAGTATTCTATTGGCAGACTAGGTACATTTAACTTAAGAACGTAAGACTAAGGAGATAGCAGTTTTTATGTTAACAATGCATTGTTTTACCAATAAAACATTTTTGTATTAAATAAATCAATCATAGTTTTTTTTAAGAGAACCTTAATGTGGGTAGCACATTAAGAATTTATTCCAGTGTTATATCGCTTTATGAAATTCATTTCTTGTTTTAAGTTAAAGTTTATTTGCTCTCATTACTTAAACCACTACATCAATAAAACCGAATAACAGCATCCCATTTATTATTATCATTTTCGTATCAATATGTTAACTTCCGAGAAAAGATTGTAATTTACATAATAAAGTTTCTTAATAAATTCATTAAACAACTAAATACAAGAAATACGAACCAACTTTATTATACATATTTAAAATCACTCAATTTGATTTATTTTTATATTTATAGTCACAAAGATCTCAAAACGGTATGAATATATTTTTAAGTTAATCATAAACATCATTCATATGTCTCAATACTACTAATTTTTTTAAATATATCTTTAATATTAGTAATGAAATATGTACATTACATTTATTATAATCTCTTCTAATCAATAACAGAATCAAAATAAATCAAACAATTGTCAAAGCTCCTCTTTAAGGTAAAGTGAACTGTCTGTTAAACATCTGAGCCAATAGGACTTTGTTACTATAATTATAATAAGTGAGTTAGAGAATTAATCATCAAATATCCTATGGTATACCCATAAACCTATAATGAATTAGGGAGAACTGTATTATGTGTGTATCAAGATTAATTTGATAACTTTTTAAAACAATAATATAGATGTCGCCGCTGAGCCTTAAAGGTCTCATTATTAAATTATCTATTTGTTACATATTTACAAATTGTTTTGTAAAATATTAAAATAATAAAATAGATAATAAAATATTAAAATAGATTTAAGACTACCCCGCTATCCTTTTATAAATGGATAGAGTTTTGATATATATTGTGGGTAAGTAATAATTTTTTGTCACGTCATGTCACGAGATCGTGCGATATACCTAGTAGTTTTCCGGAATCGAGTCAAACGATCAACTTTTTTGAGTACTTGTATAAATGACGGACAACCCGCTTCGACGCTTTACTTTGTACCTAGTGCTTGAGTTGGACAGTGATAGTGGTACGTGATAAGAACATATTGCTGTTGTACTGTAAGTAGAAACTTTTAGTAATTAATTATTTCTGTTATTTCATAATCAAATATTGAATACGTTTCAACGCTGGAAAGTGTTCCTTACTTTCTTACAATCACGCGCACTACCCTCAGAATTTTGTTTATATTGAATTTTATTTTTTGTCCTAGTATTATTAGTATATTAGTATTAGTGTATTAGATATATTTTGGTGTCCTTTATGTCCTATTTCCCGTTTAATGTAGGTAGGGCTGGTAGGTAGGTAGGGCTGATAGGTAGGTAGGGCTGGTAGGTAGGTAGGGCTAGTAGGTAGGTAGGGCTGTTAGGTAGATATTATTATGAGAAGCACTTTCGATTAAATTAGTTTTAGTTACTTAGTTTTTTATAGTTATTTTCTATTTCTTTCATATTATTGCCATTTTTAATGTCTCCTTTCACTTTAGTTTACCATGTGATATGTATTATTTGTTCCGAGGATAAGTCCGCCTTTGTGCAATTTTTTTTTCTTGTTATACTTTGAGCTTTGTACGATAGGTAGGTAGGTAGGTAGGTAGGTAGGGCTGGTAGGTAGGTAGGGCTGGTAGGTAGATAGGGATGGTAGGTAGGTAGGGCTGTTAGGTAGGTAGGGATGGTAGGTAGGTAGGGCTGTTAGGTAGGTAGGGCTGTTAGGTAGATATTATTATGAGAAGCACTTTCGATTAAATTAGTTTTAGTTACTTAGTTTTTTATAGTTATTTTCTATTTCTTTCATATTATTGCCATTTTTAATGTCTCCTTTCACTTTAGTTTACCATGTGATATGTTTTATTTGTTCCGAGGATAAGTCCGCCTTTGTGCACTTTTTTTTTCTTGTTATACTTTGAGCTTTGTACGGTAGGTAGGTAGGTAGGTAGGGCTGGTAGGTAGGTAGGGCTGGTAGGTAGGTAGGGATGGTAGGTAGGTAGGGCTGGTAGGTAGGTAGGGCTGTTAGGTAGGTAGGGATGGTAGGTAGGTAGGGCTGATAGGTAGGTAGGGATGGTAGGTAGGTAGGGCTGTTAGGTAGGTAGGGATGGTAGGTAGGTAGGGCTGTTAGGTAGATATTATTATGAGAAGCACTTTCGATTAAATTAGTTTTAGTTACTTAGTTTTTTATAGTTATTTTCTTTTTCTTTCATATTATTGCCATTTTTAATGTCTCCTTTCACTTTAGTTTACCATGTGATAAGTTTTATTTGTTCCGGGAATAAGTCCGCCTTTGTGCAATTTTTTTTTCTTGTTATACTTTGAGCTTTGTACGGTAGGTAGGGCTGGTAGGTAAGTAGGGCTGGTAGGTAGGTAGGGCTGGTAGGTAGGTAGGGCTGATAGGTAGGTAGGGATGGTAGGTAGGTAGGGATGGTAGGTAGGTAGGGCTGTTAGGTAGGTAGGGATGGTAGGTAGGTAGGGCTGATAGGTAGGTAGGGCTGTTAGTTAGGTAGGGATGGTAGGTAGGTAGGGCTGTTAGGTAGATATTATTATTAGAAGCACTTTCGATTAAATTAGTTTTAGTTACTTAGTTTTTTATAGTTATTTTCTTTTTCTTTCATATTATTGCCATTTTTAATGTCTCCTTTCACTTTAGTTTACCATGTGATAAGTTTTATTTGTTCCGGGAATAAGTCCGCCTTTGTGCAATTTTTTTTTCTTGTTATACTTTGAGCTTTGTACGGTAGGTAGGGCTGGTAGGTAAGTAGGGCTGGTAGGTAGGTAGGGCTGGTAGGTAGGTAGGGCTGATAGGTAGGTAGGGATGGTAGGTAGGTAGGGATGGTAGGTAGGTAGGGCTGTTAGGTAGGTAGGGATGGTAGGTAGGTAGGGCTGATAGGTAGGTAGGGCTGTTAGTTAGGTAGGGATGGTAGGTAGGTAGGGCTGTTAGGTAGATATTATTATGAGTAGCACTTTCGATTAAATTAGTTTTAGTTGCTTAGTTTTTTATAGTTATTTTCATTTTCTTTCATATTATGCCATTTTTAATGTATCTTTTCACTTTAGTTTACCATGTGATATGTTTTATTTGTTCCGGGAATAAGTCCGCCTTTGTGCAATTTTTTTTTTTTGTTATACTTTGAGCTTTGTACGGTAGGTAGGTAGGTAGGTAGGTAGGTAGGGCTGGTAGGTAGGAAGGGCTGGTAGGTAGGTAGGGCTGGTAGGTAGGTAGGGCTTGTAGGTAGGTAGGGCTGGTAGGTCGGTAGGGCTGGTAGGTAGGTAGGGCTGGTAGGTAGGTAGGGCTGTTAGGTAGGTAGGGATGTTAGGTAGGTAGGGATGGTAGGTAGGTAGGGCTGTTAGGTAGGTAGGGCTGATAGGTAGGTAGGGCTGTTAGGTAGGTAGGGATGGTAGGTAGGTAGGGCTGATAGGTAGGTAGGGCTGTTAGGTAGGTAGGGATGGTAGGTAGGTAGGGCTGTTAGGTAGATATTATTATGAAAAGCACTTTGGATTAAATTAGTTTTAGTTACTTAGTTTTTTATAGTTATTTTCTTTTTCTTTCATATTATTGCCATTTTTAATGTCTCCTTTCACTTTAGTTTACCATGTGATATGTTTTATTTTTTCTGAGGATAAGTCCGCCTTTGTGCAATTTTTTTTTCTTGTTATACTTTGAGCTTTGTACGGTAGGTAGGTAGGTAGGGCTGGTAGGTAGGTAGGGCTGGTAGGTAGGTAGGGCTGGTAGGTAGGTAGGGCTGGTAGGTAGGTAGGGCTGGTAGGTAGGTAGGGCTGATAGGTAGGTAGGGCTGGTAGGTAGGTAGGGCTGGTAGGTAGGTAGGGCTGGTAGGTAGGTAGGGCTGGTAGGTAGGTAGGGCTGGTAGGTAGGTAGGGCTGTTAGGTAGGTAGGGATGTTAGGTAGGTAGGGATGGTAGGTAGGTAGGGCTGTTAGGTAGGTAGGGCTGATAGGTAGGTAGGGATGGTAGGTAGGTAGGGCTGTTAGGTAGATATTATTATGAGAAGCACTTTCGATTAAATTAGTTTTAGTTACTTAGTTTTTTATAGTTATTTTCTTTTTCTTTCATATTATTGCCATTTTTAATGTCTCCTTTCACTTTAGTTTACCATGTGATATGTTTTATTTGTTCCGGGAATAAGTCCGCCTTTGTGCATTTTTTTTTCTTGTTATACTTTGAGCTTTGTACGGTAGGTAGGTAGGTAGGATTGGTAGGTAGGTAGGGCTGGTAGGTAGGTAGGGCTGGTAGGTAGGTAGGGCTGGTAGGTAGGTAGGGCTGGTAGGTAGGTAGGGCTGGTAGGTAGGTAGGGCTGGTAGGTAGGTAGGGCTGTTAGGTAGGTAGGGATGTTAGGTAGGTAGGGATGGTAGGTAGGTGGGGCTGTTAGGTAGGTGGGGCTGATAGGTAGGTAGGGCTGATAGGTAGGTAGGGCTGTTAGGTAGGTAGGGATGGTAGGTAGGTAGGGCCGTTAGGTAGATATTATTATGAGAAGCACTTTCGATTAAATTAGTTTTAGTTACTTAGTTTTTTATAGTTATTTTCTATTTCTTTCATATTATTGCCATTTTTAATGTCTCCTTTCACTTTAGTTTACCATGTGATATGTTTTATTTGTTCCGGGAATAAGTCCGCCTTTGTGCAATTTTTTTTTCTTGTTATACTTTGAGCTTTGTTAGGTAGGTAGGTAGGTAGGATTGGTAGGTAGGTAGGATTGGTAGGTAGGTAGGGCTGGTAGGTAGGTAGGGCTGGTAGGTAGGTAGGGCTGGTAGGTAGGTAGGGCTGGTAGGTAGGTAGGGCTGGTAGGTAGGTAGGGCTGGTAGGTAGGTAGGGCTGGTAGGTAGGTAGGGATGTTAGGTAGGTAGGGATGGTAGGTAGGTGGGGCTGTTAGGTAGGTAGGGCTGTTAGGTAGGTAGGGCTGTAAAGTAGGTAGGGATGGTAGGTAGGTAGGGCTGTTAGGTAGATATTATTATGAGAAGCACTTTCGATTAAATTAGTTTTAGTTACTTAGTTTTTTATAGTTATTTTCTATTTCTTTCATATTATTGCCATTTTTAATGTCTCCTTTCACTTTAGTTTACCATGTGATATGTTTTATTTGTTCCGAGGATAAGTCCGCCTTTGTGCACTTTTTTTTTCTTGTTATACTTTGAGCTTTGTACGGTAGGTAGGTAGGTAGGTAGGGCTGGTAGGTAGGTAGGGCTGGTAGGTAGGTAGGGCTGTTAGGTAGGTAGGGATGGTAGGTAGGTAGGGCTGATAGGTAGGTAGGGATGGTAGGTAGGTAGAGCTGTTAGGTAGGTAGGGATGGTAGGTAGGTAGGGCTGTTAGGTAGATATTATTATGAGAAGCACTTTCGATTAAATTAGTTTTAGTTACTTAGTTTTTTATAGTTATTTTCTTTTTCTTTCATATTATTGCCATTTTTAATGTCTCCTTTCACTTTAGTTTACCATGTGATAAGTTTTATTTGTTCCGGGAATAAGTCCGCCTTTGTGCAATTTTTTTTTCTTGTTATACTTTGAGCTTTGTACGGTAGGTAGGTAGGTAGGGCTGGTAGGTAGGTAGGGCTGGTAGGTAGGTAGAGATGGCAGGTAGGTAGGGATGGTAGGTAGGTAGGGCTGTTAGGTAGGTAGGGCTGTTAGGTAGGTAGGGATGGTAGGTAGGTAGGGCTGTTAGGTAGATATTATTATGAGAAGCACTTTCGATTAAATTAGTTTTAGTTACTTAGTTTTTTATAGTTATTTTCTATTTCTTTCATATTATTGCCATTTTTAATGTGTCCTTTAACTTTAGTTTACCATGTGATATGTTTTATTTGTTCCGAGGATAAGTCCGCCTTTGTGCAATTTTTTTTTCTTGTTATACTTTGAGCTTTGTACGGTAGGTAGGTAGGTAGGTAGGGCTGGTAGGTAGGTAGGGCTGGTAGGTAGGTAGGGCTGGTAGGTAGGTAGGGCTGGTAGATAGGTAGGGCTGTTAGGTAGGTAGGGATGTTAGGTAGGTAGGGATGGTAGGTAGGTGGGGCTGTTAGGTAGGTAGGGCTGTTAGGTAGGTAGGGCTGATAGGTAGGTAGGGCTGTTAGGTAGGTAGGGATGGTAGGTAGGTAGGGCTGTTAGGTAGATATTATTATGAGAAGCACTTTCGATTAAATTAGTTTTAGTTACTTAGTTTTTTATAGTTATTTTCTATTTCTTTCATATTATTGCCATTATTAATGTCTCCTTTCACTTTAGTTTACCATTTGATATGTTTTATTTGTTCCGGGAATAAGTCCGCCTTTGTGCAATTTTTTTTTCTTGTTATACTTTGAGCTTTGTACGGTAGGTAGGTAGGTAGGTAGGTAGGTAGGGCTGGTAGGTAGGTAGGGCTGGTAGGTAGGTAGGGCTGGTAGGTAGGTAGGGCTGATAGGTAGGTAGGGATGGTAGGTAGGTAGGGATGGTAGGTAGGTAGGGCTGTTAGGTAGGTAGGGATGGTAGGTAGGTAGGGCTGGTAGGTAGGTAGGGCTGGTAGGTAGGTAGGGCTGGTAGGTAGGTAGGGCTGGTAGGTAGGTAGGGCTGTTAGGTAGGTAGGGATGTTAGGTAGGTAGGGATGGTAGGTAGGTAGGGCTGTTAGGTAGGTAGGGCTGATAGGTAGGTAGGGATGGTAGGTAGGTAGGGCTGTTAGGTAGATATTATTATGAGAAGCACTTTCGATTAAATTAGTTTTAGTTACTTAGTTTTTTATAGTTATTTTCTTTTTCTTTCATATTATTGCCATTTTTAATGTCTCCTTTCACTTTAGTTTACCATGTGATATGTTTTATTTGTTCCGGGAATAAGTCCGCCTTTGTGCATTTTTTTTTCTTGTTATACTTTGAGCTTTGTACGGTAGGTAGGTAGGTAGGATTGGTAGGTAGGTAGGGCTGGTAGGTAGGTAGGGCTGGTAGGTAGGTAGGGCTGGTAGGTAGGTAGGGCTGGTAGGTAGGTAGGGCTGGTAGGTAGGTAGGGCTGTTAGGTAGGTAGGGATGTTAGGTAGGTAGGGATGGTAGGTAGGTGGGGCTGGTAGGTAGGTGGGGCTGATAGGTAGGTAGGGCTGATAGGTAGGTAGGGCTGTTAGGTAGGTAGGGATGGTAGGTAGGTAGGGCCGTTAGGTAGATATTATTATGAGAAGCACTTTCGATTAAATTAGTTTTAGTTACTTAGTTTTTTATAGTTATTTTCTATTTCTTTCATATTATTGCCATTTTTAATGTCTCCTTTCACTTTAGTTTACCATGTGATATGTTTTATTTGTTCCGGGAATAAGTCCGCCTTTGTGCAATTTTTTTTTCTTGTTATACTTTGAGCTTTGTTAGGTAGGTAGGTAGGTAGGATTGGTAGGTAGGTAGGATTGGTAGGTAGGTAGGGCTGGTAGGTAGGTAGGGCTGGTAGGTAGGTAGGGCTGGTAGGTAGGTAGGGCTGGTAGGTAGGTAGGGCTGGTAGGTAGGTAGGGCTGGTAGGTAGGTAGGGCTGTTAGGTAGGTAGGGATGTTAGGTAGGTAGGGATGGTAGGTAGGTGGGGCTGTTAGGTAGGTAGGGCTGTTAGGTAGGTAGGGCTGTAAAGTAGGTAGGGATGGTAGGTAGGTAGGGCTGTTAGGTAGATATTATTATGAGAAGCACTTTCGATTAAATTAGTTTTAGTTACTTAGTTTTTTATAGTTATTTTCTATTTCTTTCATATTATTGCCATTTTTAATGTCTCCTTTCACTTTAGTTTACCATGTGATATGTTTTATTTGTTCCGAGGATAAGTCCGCCTTTGTGCACTTTTTTTTTCTTGTTATACTTTGAGCTTTGTACGGTAGGTAGGTAGGTAGGTAGGGCTGGTAGGTAGGTAGGGCTGGTAGGTAGGTAGGGCTGTTAGGTAGGTAGGGATGGTAGGTAGGTAGGGCTGATAGGTAGGTAGGGATGGTAGGTAGGTAGAGCTGTTAGGTAGGTAGGGATGGTAGGTAGGTAGGGCTGTTAGGTAGATATTATTATGAGAAGCACTTTCGATTAAATTAGTTTTAGTTACTTAGTTTTTTATAGTTATTTTCTTTTTCTTTCATATTATTGCCATTTTTAATGTCTCCTTTCACTTTAGTTTACCATGTGATAAGTTTTATTTGTTCCGGGAATAAGTCCGCCTTTGTGCAATTTTTTTTTCTTGTTATACTTTGAGCTTTGTACGGTAGGTAGGTAGGTAGGGCTGGTAGGTAGGTAGGGCTGGTAGGTAGGTAGGGCTGGTAGGTAGGTAGAGATGGCAGGTAGGTAGGGATGGTAGGTAGGTAGGGCTGTTAGGTAGGTAGGGCTGTTAGGTAGGTAGGGATGGTAGGTAGGTAGGGCTGTTAGGTAGATATTATTATGAGAAGCACTTTCGATTAAATTAGTTTTAGTTACTTAGTTTTTTATAGTTATTTTCTATTTCTTTCATATTATTGCCATTTTTAATGTGTCCTTTAACTTTAGTTTACCATGTGATATGTTTTATTTGTTCCGAGGATAAGTCCGCCTTTGTGCAATTTTTTTTTCTTGTTATACTTTGAGCTTTGTACGGTAGGTAGGTAGGTAGGTAGGGCTGGTAGGTAGGTAGGGCTGGTAGGTAGGTAGGGCTGGTAGGTAGGTAGGGCTGGTAGATAGGTAGGGCTGTTAGGTAGGTAGGGATGTTAGGTAGGTAGGGATGGTAGGTAGGTGGGGCTGTTAGGTAGGTAGGGCTGTTAGGTAGGTAGGGCTGATAGGTAGGTAGGGCTGTTAGGTAGGTAGGGATGGTAGGTAGGTAGGGCTGTTAGGTAGATATTATTATGAGAAGCACTTTCGATTAAATTAGTTTTAGTTACTTAGTTTTTTATAGTTATTTTCTATTTCTTTCATATTATTGCCATTATTAATGTCTCCTTTCACTTTAGTTTACCATTTGATATGTTTTATTTGTTCCGGGAATAAGTCCGCCTTTGTGCATTTTTTTTTCTTGTTATACTTTGAGCTTTGTACGGTAGGTAGGTAGGTAGGATTGGTAGGTAGGTAGGGCTGGTAGGTAGGTAGGGCTGGTAGGTAGGTAGGGCTGGTAGGTAGGTAGGGCTGGTAGGTAGGTAGGGCTGGTAGGTAGGTAGGGCTGGTAGGTAGGTAGGGCTGTTAGGTAGGTAGGGATGTTAGGTAGGTAGGGATGGTAGGTAGGTGGGGCTGTTAGGTAGGTGGGGCTGATAGGTAGGTAGGGCTGATAGGTAGGTAGGGCTGTTAGGTAGGTAGGGATGGTAGGTAGGTAGGGCCGTTAGGTAGATATTATTATGAGAAGCACTTTCGATTAAATTAGTTTTAGTTACTTAGTTTTTTATAGTTATTTTCTATTTCTTTCATATTATTGCCATTTTTAATGTCTCCTTTCACTTTAGTTTACCATGTGATATGTTTTATTTGTTCCGGGAATAAGTCCGCCTTTGTGCAATTTTTTTTTCTTGTTATACTTTGAGCTTTGTTAGGTAGGTAGGTAGGTAGGATTGGTAGGTAGGTAGGATTGGTAGGTAGGTAGGGCTGGTAGGTAGGTAGGGCTGGTAGGTAGGTAGGGCTGGTAGGTAGGTAGGGCTGGTAGGTAGGTAGGGCTGGTAGGTAGGTAGGGCTGGTAGGTAGGTAGGGCTGTTAGGTAGGTAGGGATGTTAGGTAGGTAGGGATGGTAGGTAGGTGGGGCTGTTAGGTAGGTAGGGCTGTTAGGTAGGTAGGGCTGTAAAGTAGGTAGGGATGGTAGGTAGGTAGGGCTGTTAGGTAGATATTATTATGAGAAGCACTTTCGATTAAATTAGTTTTAGTTACTTAGTTTTTTATAGTTATTTTCTATTTCTTTCATATTATTGCCATTTTTAATGTCTCCTTTCACTTTAGTTTACCATGTGATATGTTTTATTTGTTCCGAGGATAAGTCCGCCTTTGTGCACTTTTTTTTTCTTGTTATACTTTGAGCTTTGTACGGTAGGTAGGTAGGTAGGTAGGGCTGGTAGGTAGGTAGGGCTGGTAGGTAGGTAGGGCTGTTAGGTAGGTAGGGATGGTAGGTAGGTAGGGCTGATAGGTAGGTAGGGATGGTAGGTAGGTAGGGCTGTTAGGTAGGTAGGGATGGTAGGTAGGTAGGGCTGTTAGGTAGATATTATTATGAGAAGCACTTTCGATTAAATTAGTTTTAGTTACTTAGTTTTTTATAGTTATTTTCTTTTTCTTTCATATTATTGCCATTTTTAATGTCTCCTTTCACTTTAGTTTACCATGTGATAAGTTTTATTTGTTCCGGGAATAAGTCCGCCTTTGTGCAATTTTTTTTTCTTGTTATACTTTGAGCTTTGTACGGTAGGTAGGTAGGTAGGGCTGGTAGGTAGGTAGGGCTGGTAGGTAGGTAGGGCTGGTAGGTAGGTAGAGATGGCAGGTAGGTAGGGATGGTAGGTAGGTAGGGCTGTTAGGTAGGTAGGGCTGTTAGGTAGGTAGGGATGGTAGGTAGGTAGGGCTGTTAGGTAGATATTATTATGAGAAGCACTTTCGATTAAATTAGTTTTAGTTACTTAGTTTTTTATAGTTATTTTCTATTTCTTTCATATTATTGCCATTTTTAATGTGTCCTTTAACTTTAGTTTACCATGTGATATGTTTTATTTGTTCCGAGGATAAGTCCGCCTTTGTGCAATTTTTTTTTCTTGTTATACTTTGAGCTTTGTACGGTAGGTAGGTAGGTAGGTAGGGCTGGTAGGTAGGTAGGGCTGGTAGGTAGGTAGGGCTGGTAGGTAGGTAGGGCTGGTAGATAGGTAGGGCTGTTAGGTAGGTAGGGATGTTAGGTAGGTAGGGATGGTAGGTAGGTGGGGCTGTTAGGTAGGTAGGGCTGTTAGGTAGGTAGGGCTGATAGGTAGGTAGGGCTGTTAGGTAGGTAGGGATGGTAGGTAGGTAGGGCTGTTAGGTAGATATTATTATGAGAAGCACTTTCGATTAAATTAGTTTTAGTTACTTAGTTTTTTATAGTTATTTTCTATTTCTTTCATATTATTGCCATTATTAATGTCTCCTTTCACTTTAGTTTACCATTTGATATGTTTTATTTGTTCCGGGAATAAGTCCGCCTTTGTGCAATTTTTTTTTCTTGTTATACTTTGAGCTTTGTACGGTAGGTAGGTAGGTAGGTAGGTAGGTAGGGCTGGTAGGTAGGTAGGGCTGGTAGGTAGGTAGGGCTGGTAGGTAGGTAGGGCTGATAGGTAGGTAGGGATGGTAGGTAGGTAGGGATGGTAGGTAGGTAGGGCTGTTAGGTAGGTAGGGATGGTAGGTAGGTAGGGCTGGTAGGTAGGTAGGGCTGGTAGGTAGGTAGGGCTGGTAGGTAGGTAGGGCTGGTAGGTAGGTAGGGCTGTTAGGTAGGTAGGGATGTTAGGTAGGTAGGGATGGTAGGTAGGTAGGACTGTTAGGTAGGTAGGGCTGATAGGTAGGTAGGGATGGTAGGTAGGTAGGGCTGTTAGGTAGATATTATTATGAGAAGCACTTTCGATTAAATTAGTTTTAGTTACTTAGTTTTTTATAGTTATTTTCTTTTTCTTTCATATTATTGCCATTTTTAATGTCTCCTTTCACTTTAGTTTACCATGTGATATGTTTTATTTGTTCCGGGAATAAGTCCGCCTTTGTGCATTTTTTTTTCTTGTTATACTTTGAGCTTTGTACGGTAGGTAGGTAGGTAGGATTGGTAGGTAGGTAGGGCTGGTAGGTAGGTAGGGCTGGTAGGTAGGTAGGGCTGGTAGGTAGGTAGGGCTGGTAGGTAGGTAGGGCTGGTAGGTAGGTAGGGCTGTTAGGTAGGTAGGGATGTTAGGTAGGTAGGGATGGTAGGTAGGTGGGGCTGTTAGGTAGGTGGGGCTGATAGGTAGGTAGGGCTGATAGGTAGGTAGGGCTGTTAGGTAGGTAGGGATGGTAGGTAGGTAGGGCCGTTAGGTAGATATTATTATGAGAAGCACTTTCGATTAAATTAGTTTTAGTTACTTAGTTTTTTATAGTTATTTTCTATTTCTTTCATATTATTGCCATTTTTAATGTCTCCTTTCACTTTAGTTTACCATGTGATATGTTTTATTTGTTCCGGGAATAAGTCCGCCTTTGTGCAATTTTTTTTTCTTGTTATACTTTGAGCTTTGTTAGGTAGGTAGGTAGGTAGGATTGGTAGGTAGGTAGGATTGGTAGGTAGGTAGGGCTGGTAGGTAGGTAGGGCTGGTAGGTAGGTAGGGCTGGTAGGTAGGTAGGGCTGGTAGGTAGGTAGGGCTGGTAGGTAGGTAGGGCTGGTAGGTAGGTAGGGCTGTTAGGTAGGTAGGGATGTTAGGTAGGTAGGGATGGTAGGTAGGTGGGGCTGTTAGGTAGGTAGGGCTGTTAGGTAGGTAGGGCTGTAAAGTAGGTAGGGATGGTAGGTAGGTAGGGCTGTTAGGTAGATATTATTATGAGAAGCACTTTCGATTAAATTAGTTTTAGTTACTTAGTTTTTTATAGTTATTTTCTATTTCTTTCATATTATTGCCATTTTTAATGTCTCCTTTCACTTTAGTTTACCATGTGATATGTTTTATTTGTTCCGAGGATAAGTCCGCCTTTGTGCACTTTTTTTTTCTTGTTATACTTTGAGCTTTGTACGGTAGGTAGGTAGGTAGGTAGGGCTGGTAGGTAGGTAGGGCTGGTAGGTAGGTAGGGCTGTTAGGTAGGTAGGGATGGTAGGTAGGTAGGGCTGATAGGTAGGTAGGGATGGTAGGTAGGTAGAGCTGTTAGGTAGGTAGGGATGGTAGGTAGGTAGGGCTGTTAGGTAGATATTATTATGAGAAGCACTTTCGATTAAATTAGTTTTAGTTACTTAGTTTTTTATAGTTATTTTCTTTTTCTTTCATATTATTGCCATTTTTAATGTCTCCTTTCACTTTAGTTTACCATGTGATAAGTTTTATTTGTTCCGGGAATAAGTCCGCCTTTGTGCAATTTTTTTTTCTTGTTATACTTTGAGCTTTGTACGGTAGGTAGGTAGGTAGGGCTGGTAGGTAGGTAGGGCTGGTAGGTAGGTAGGGCTGGTAGGTAGGTAGAGATGGCAGGTAGGTAGGGATGGTAGGTAGGTAGGGCTGTTAGGTAGGTAGGGCTGTTAGGTAGGTAGGGATGGTAGGTAGGTAGGGCTGTTAGGTAGATATTATTATGAGAAGCACTTTCGATTAAATTAGTTTTAGTTACTTAGTTTTTTATAGTTATTTTCTATTTCTTTCATATTATTGCCATTTTTAATGTGTCCTTTAACTTTAGTTTACCATGTGATATGTTTTATTTGTTCCGAGGATAAGTCCGCCTTTGTGCAATTTTTTTTTCTTGTTATACTTTGAGCTTTGTACGGTAGGTAGGTAGGTAGGTAGGGCTGGTAGGTAGGTAGGGCTGGTAGGTAGGTAGGGCTGGTAGGTAGGTAGGGCTGGTAGATAGGTAGGGCTGTTAGGTAGGTAGGGATGTTAGGTAGGTAGGGATGGTAGGTAGGTGGGGCTGTTAGGTAGGTAGGGCTGTTAGGTAGGTAGGGCTGATAGGTAGGTAGGGCTGTTAGGTAGGTAGGGATGGTAGGTAGGTAGGGCTGTTAGGTAGATATTATTATGAGAAGCACTTTCGATTAAATTAGTTTTAGTTACTTAGTTTTTTATAGTTATTTTCTATTTCTTTCATATTATTGCCATTATTAATGTCTCCTTTCACTTTAGTTTACCATTTGATATGTTTTATTTGTTCCGGGAATAAGTCCGCCTTTGTGCAATTTTTTTTTCTTGTTATACTTTGAGCTTTGTACGGTAGGTAGGTAGGTAGGTAGGTAGGTAGGGCTGGTAGGTAGGTAGGGCTGGTAGGTAGGTAGGGCTGGTAGGTAGGTAGGGCTGATAGGTAGGTAGGGATGGTAGGTAGGTAGGGATGGTAGGTAGGTAGGGCTGTTAGGTAGGTAGGGATGGTAGGTAGGTAGGGCTGATAGGTAGGTAGGGCTGTTAGGTAGGTAGGGATGGTAGGTAGGTAGGGCTGTTAGGTGGATATTATTATTAGAAGCACTTTCGATTAAATTAGTTTTAGTTACTTAGTTTTTTATAGTTATTTTCTTTTTCTTTCATATTATTGCCATTTTTAATGTCTCCTTTCACTTTAGTTTACCATGTGATATGTTTTATTTGTTCCGGGAATAAGTCCGCCTTTGTGCAATTTTTTTTTCTTGTTATACTTTGAGCTTTGTACGGTAGGTAGGTAGGTAGGGCTGGTAGGTAGGTAGGGCTGGTAGGTAGGTAGGGCTGGTAGGTAGGTAGAGATGGGAGGTAGGTAGGGATGGTAGGTAGGTAGGGCTGTTAGGTAGGTAGGGCTGTTAGGTAGGTAGGGATGGTAGGTAGGTAGGGCTGTTAGGTAGATATTATTATGAGAAGCACTTTCGATTAAATTAGTTTTAGTTACTTAGTTTTTTATAGTTATTTTCTATTTCTTTCATATTATTGCCATTTTTAATGTGTCCTTTCACTTTAGTTTACCATGTGATATGTTTTATTTGTTCCGAGGATAAGTCCGCCTTTGTGCAATTTTTTTTTCTTGTTATACTTTGAGCTTTGTTAGGTAGGTAGGTAGGTAGGATTGGTAGGTAGGTAGGATTGGTAGGTAGGTAGGGCTGGTAGGTAGGTAGGGCTGGTAGGTAGGTAGGGCTGGTAGGTAGGTAGGGCTGGTAGGTAGGTAGGGCTGGTAGGTAGGTAGGGCTGGTAGGTAGGTAGGGCTGTTAGGTAGGTAGGGATGTTAGGTAGGTAGGGATGGTAGGTAGGTGGGGCTGTTAGGTAGGTAGGGCTGTTAGGTAGGTAGGGCTGTAAAGTAGGTAGGGATGGTAGGTAGGTAGGGCTGTTAGGTAGATATTATTATGAGAAGCACTTTCGATTAAATTAGTTTTAGTTACTTAGTTTTTTATAGTTATTTTCTATTTCTTTCATATTATTGCCATTTTTAATGTCTCCTTTCACTTTAGTTTACCATGTGATATGTTTTATTTGTTCCGAGGATAAGTCCGCCTTTGTGCACTTTTTTTTTCTTGTTATACTTTGAGCTTTGTACGGTAGGTAGGTAGGTAGGTAGGGCTGGTAGGTAGGTAGGGCTGGTAGGTAGGTAGGGCTGTTAGGTAGGTAGGGATGGTAGGTAGGTAGGGCTGATAGGTAGGTAGGGATGGTAGGTAGGTAGAGCTGTTAGGTAGGTAGGGATGGTAGGTAGGTAGGGCTGTTAGGTAGATATTATTATGAGAAGCACTTTCGATTAAATTAGTTTTAGTTACTTAGTTTTTTATAGTTATTTTCTTTTTCTTTCATATTATTGCCATTTTTAATGTCTCCTTTCACTTTAGTTTACCATGTGATAAGTTTTATTTGTTCCGGGAATAAGTCCGCCTTTGTGCAATTTTTTTTTCTTGTTATACTTTGAGCTTTGTACGGTAGGTAGGTAGGTAGGGCTGGTAGGTAGGTAGGGCTGGTAGGTAGGTAGGGCTGGTAGGTAGGTAGAGATGGCAGGTAGGTAGGGATGGTAGGTAGGTAGGGCTGTTAGGTAGGTAGGGCTGTTAGGTAGGTAGGGATGGTAGGTAGGTAGGGCTGTTAGGTAGGTAGGGATGGTAGGTAGGTAGGGCTGTTAGGTAGATATTATTATGAGAAGCACTTTCGATTAAATTAGTTTTAGTTACTTAGTTTTTTATAGTTATTTTCTTTTTCTTTCATATTATTGCCATTTTTAATGTCTCCTTTCACTTTAGTTTACCATGTGATATGTTTTATTTGTTCCGGGAATAAGTCCGCCTTTGTGCATTTTTTTTTCTTGTTATACTTTGAGCTTTGTACGGTAGGTAGGTAGGTAGGATTGGTAGGTAGGTAGGGCTGGTAGGTAGGTAGGGCTGGTAGGTAGGTAGGGCTGGTAGGTAGGTAGGGCTGGTAGGTAGGTAGGGCTGGTAGGTAGGTAGGGCTGTTAGGTAGGTAGGGATGTTAGGTAGGTAGGGATGGTAGGTAGGTGGGGCTGTTAGGTAGGTGGGGCTGATAGGTAGGTAGGGCTGATAGGTAGGTAGGGCTGTTAGGTAGGTAGGGATGGTAGGTAGGTAGGGCCGTTAGGTAGATATTATTATGAGAAGCACTTTCGATTAAATTAGTTTTAGTTACTTAGTTTTTTATAGTTATTTTCTATTTCTTTCATATTATTGCCATTTTTAATGTCTCCTTTCACTTTAGTTTACCATGTGATATGTTTTATTTGTTCCGGGAATAAGTCCGCCTTTGTGCAATTTTTTTTTCTTGTTATACTTTGAGCTTTGTTAGGTAGGTAGGTAGGTAGGATTGGTAGGTAGGTAGGATTGGTAGGTAGGTAGGGCTGGTAGGTAGGTAGGGCTGGTAGGTAGGTAGGGCTGGTAGGTAGGTAGGGCTGGTAGGTAGGTAGGGCTGGTAGGTAGGTAGGGCTGGTAGGTAGGTAGGGCTGTTAGGTAGGTAGGGATGTTAGGTAGGTAGGGATGGTAGGTAGGTGGGGCTGTTAGGTAGGTAGGGCTGTTAGGTAGGTAGGGCTGTAAAGTAGGTAGGGATGGTAGGTAGGTAGGGCTGTTAGGTAGATATTATTATGAGAAGCACTTTCGATTAAATTAGTTTTAGTTACTTAGTTTTTTATAGTTATTTTCTATTTCTTTCATATTATTGCCATTTTTAATGTCTCCTTTCACTTTAGTTTACCATGTGATATGTTTTATTTGTTCCGAGGATAAGTCCGCCTTTGTGCACTTTTTTTTTCTTGTTATACTTTGAGCTTTGTACGGTAGGTAGGTAGGTAGGTAGGGCTGGTAGGTAGGTAGGGCTGGTAGGTAGGTAGGGCTGTTAGGTAGGTAGGGATGGTAGGTAGGTAGGGCTGATAGGTAGGTAGGGATGGTAGGTAGGTAGAGCTGTTAGGTAGGTAGGGATGGTAGGTAGGTAGGGCTGTTAGGTAGATATTATTATGAGAAGCACTTTCGATTAAATTAGTTTTAGTTACTTAGTTTTTTATAGTTATTTTCTTTTTCTTTCATATTATTGCCATTTTTAATGTCTCCTTTCACTTTAGTTTACCATGTGATAAGTTTTATTTGTTCCGGGAATAAGTCCGCCTTTGTGCAATTTTTTTTTCTTGTTATACTTTGAGCTTTGTACGGTAGGTAGGTAGGTAGGGCTGGTAGGTAGGTAGGGCTGGTAGGTAGGTAGGGCTGGTAGGTAGGTAGAGATGGCAGGTAGGTAGGGATGGTAGGTAGGTAGGGCTGTTAGGTAGGTAGGGCTGTTAGGTAGGTAGGGATGGTAGGTAGGTAGGGCTGTTAGGTAGATATTATTATGAGAAGCACTTTCGATTAAATTAGTTTTAGTTACTTAGTTTTTTATAGTTATTTTCTATTTCTTTCATATTATTGCCATTTTTAATGTGTCCTTTAACTTTAGTTTACCATGTGATATGTTTTATTTGTTCCGAGGATAAGTCCGCCTTTGTGCAATTTTTTTTTCTTGTTATACTTTGAGCTTTGTACGGTAGGTAGGTAGGTAGGTAGGGCTGGTAGGTAGGTAGGGCTGGTAGGTAGGTAGGGCTGGTAGGTAGGTAGGGCTGGTAGGTAGGTAGGGCTGTTAGGTAGGTAGGGATGTTAGGTAGGTAGGGATGGTAGGTAGGTGGGGCTGTTAGGTAGGTAGGGCTGTTAGGTAGGTAGGGCTGATAGGTAGGTAGGGCTGTTAGGTAGGTAGGGATGGTAGGTAGGTAGGGCTGTTAGGTAGATATTATTATGAGAAGCACTTTCGATTAAATTAGTTTTAGTTACTTAGTTTTTTATAGTTATTTTCTATTTCTTTCATATTATTGCCATTATTAATGTCTCCTTTCACTTTAGTTTACCATTTGATATGTTTTATTTGTTCCGGGAATAAGTCCGCCTTTGTGCAATTTTTTTTTCTTGTTATACTTTGAGCTTTGTACGGTAGGTAGGTAGGTAGGTAGGTAGGTAGGGCTGGTAGGTAGGTAGGGCTGGTAGGTAGGTAGGGCTGGTAGGTAGGTAGGGCTGATAGGTAGGTAGGGATGGTAGGTAGGTAGGGATGGTAGGTAGGTAGGGCTGTTAGGTAGGTAGGGATGGTAGGTAGGTAGGGCTGATAGGTAGGTAGGGCTGTTAGGTAGGTAGGGATGGTAGGTAGGTAGGGCTGTTAGGTGGATATTATTATTAGAAGCACTTTCGATTAAATTAGTTTTAGTTACTTAGTTTTTTATAGTTATTTTCTTTTTCTTTCATATTATTGCCATTTTTAATGTCTCCTTTCACTTTAGTTTACCATGTGATAAGTTTTATTTGTTCCGGGAATAAGTCCGCCTTTGTGCAATTTTTTTTTCTTGTTATACTTTGAGCTTTGTACGGTAGGTAGGTAGGTAGGGCTGGTAGGTAGGTAGGGCTGGTAGGTAGGTAGGGCTGGTAGGTAGGTAGAGATGGCAGGTAGGTAGGGATGGTAGGTAGGTAGGGCTGTTAGGTAGGTAGGGCTGTTAGGTAGGTAGGGATGGTAGGTAGGTAGGGCTGTTAGGTAGATATTATTATGAGAAGCACTTTCGATTAAATTAGTTTTAGTTACTTAGTTTTTTATAGTTATTTTCTATTTCTTTCATATTATTGCCATTTTTAATGTGTCCTTTCACTTTAGTTTACCATGTGATATGTTTTATTTGTTCCGAGGATAAGTCCGCCTTTGTGCAATTTTTTTTTCTTGTTATACTTTGAGCTTTGTTAGGTAGGTAGGTAGGTAGGATTGGTAGGTAGGTAGGATTGGTAGGTAGGTAGGGCTGGTAGGTAGGTAGGGCTGGTAGGTAGGTAGGGCTGGTAGGTAGGTAGGGCTGGTAGGTAGGTAGGGCTGGTAGGTAGGTAGGGCTGGTAGGTAGGTAGGGCTGTTAGGTAGGTAGGGATGTTAGGTAGGTAGGGATGGTAGGTAGGTGGGGCTGTTAGGTAGGTAGGGCTGGTAGGTAGGTAGGGCTGTAAAGTAGGTAGGGATGGTAGGTAGGTAGGGCTGTTAGGTAGATATTATTATGAGAAGCACTTTCGATTAAATTAGTTTTAGTTACTTAGTTTTTTATAGTTATTTTCTATTTCTTTCATATTATTGCCATTTTTAATGTCTCCTTTCACTTTAGTTTACCATGTGATATGTTTTATTTGTTCCGAGGATAAGTCCGCCTTTGTGCACTTTTTTTTTCTTGTTATACTTTGAGCTTTGTACGGTAGGTAGGTAGGTAGGTAGGGCTGGTAGGTAGGTAGGGCTGGTAGGTAGGTAGGGCTGTTAGGTAGGTAGGGATGGTAGGTAGGTAGGGCTGATAGGTAGGTAGGGATGGTAGGTAGGTAGAGCTGTTAGGTAGGTAGGGATGGTAGGTAGGTAGGGCTGTTAGGTAGATATTATTATGAGAAGCACTTTCGATTAAATTAGTTTTAGTTACTTAGTTTTTTATAGTTATTTTCTTTTTCTTTCATATTATTGCCATTTTTAATGTCTCCTTTCACTTTAGTTTACCATGTGATAAGTTTTATTTGTTCCGGGAATAAGTCCGCCTTTGTGCAATTTTTTTTTCTTGTTATACTTTGAGCTTTGTACGGTAGGTAGGTAGGTAGGGCTGGTAGGTAGGTAGGGCTGGTAGGTAGGTAGGGCTGGTAGGTAGGTAGAGATGGCAGGTAGGTAGGGATGGTAGGTAGGTAGGGCTGTTAGGTAGGTAGGGCTGTTAGGTAGGTAGGGATGGTAGGTAGGTAGGGCTGTTAGGTAGGTAGGGATGGTAGGTAGGTAGGGCTGGTAGGTAGGTAGGGCTGGTAGGTAGGTAGGGCTGGTAGGTAGGTAGGGCTGGTAGGTAGGTAGGGCTGTTAGGTAGGTAGGGATGTTAGGTAGGTAGGGATGGTAGGTAGGTAGGGCTGTTAGGTAGGTAGGGCTGATAGGTAGGTAGGGATGGTAGGTAGGTAGGGCTGTTAGGTAGATATTATTATGAGAAGCACTTTCGATTAAATTAGTTTTAGTTACTTAGTTTTTTATAGTTATTTTCTTTTTCTTTCATATTATTGCCATTTTTAATGTCTCCTTTCACTTTAGTTTACCATGTGATATGTTTTATTTGTTCCGGGAATAAGTCCGCCTTTGTGCATTTTTTTTTCTTGTTATACTTTGAGCTTTGTACGGTAGGTAGGTAGGTAGGATTGGTAGGTAGGTAGGGCTGGTAGGTAGGTAGGGCTGGTAGGTAGGTAGGGCTGGTAGGTAGGTAGGGCTGGTAGGTAGGTAGGGCTGGTAGGTAGGTAGGGCTGTTAGGTAGGTAGGGATGTTAGGTAGGTAGGGATGGTAGGTAGGTGGGGCTGTTAGGTAGGTGGGGCTGATAGGTAGGTAGGGCTGATAGGTAGGTAGGGCTGTTAGGTAGGTAGGGATGGTAGGTAGGTAGGGCCGTTAGGTAGATATTATTATGAGAAGCACTTTCGATTAAATTAGTTTTAGTTACTTAGTTTTTTATAGTTATTTTCTATTTCTTTCATATTATTGCCATTTTTAATGTCTCCTTTCACTTTAGTTTACCATGTGATATGTTTTATTTGTTCCGGGAATAAGTCCGCCTTTGTGCAATTTTTTTTTCTTGTTATACTTTGAGCTTTGTTAGGTAGGTAGGTAGGTAGGATTGGTAGGTAGGTAGGATTGGTAGGTAGGTAGGGCTGGTAGGTAGGTAGGGCTGGTAGGTAGGTAGGGCTGGTAGGTAGGTAGGGCTGGTAGGTAGGTAGGGCCGGTAGGTAGGTAGGGCTGGTAGGTAGGTAGGGCTGTTAGGTAGGTAGGGATGTTAGGTAGGTAGGGATGGTAGGTAGGTGGGGCTGTTAGGTAGGTAGGGCTGTTAGGTAGGTAGGGCTGTAAAGTAGGTAGGGATGGTAGGTAGGTAGGGCTGTTAGGTAGATATTATTATGAGAAGCACTTTCGATTAAATTAGTTTTAGTTACTTAGTTTTTTATAGTTATTTTCTATTTCTTTCATATTATTGCCATTTTTAATGTCTCCTTTCACTTTAGTTTACCATGTGATATGTTTTATTTGTTCCGAGGATAAGTCCGCCTTTGTGCACTTTTTTTTTCTTGTTATACTTTGAGCTTTGTACGGTAGGTAGGTAGGTAGGTAGGGCTGGTAGGTAGGTAGGGCTGGTAGGTAGGTAGGGCTGTTAGGTAGGTAGGGATGGTAGGTAGGTAGGGCTGATAGGTAGGTAGGGATGGTAGGTAGGTAGAGCTGTTAGGTAGGTAGGGATGGTAGGTAGGTAGGGCTGTTAGGTAGATATTATTATGAGAAGCACTTTCGATTAAATTAGTTTTAGTTACTTAGTTTTTTATAGTTATTTTCTTTTTCTTTCATATTATTGCCATTTTTAATGTCTCCTTTCACTTTAGTTTACCATGTGATAAGTTTTATTTGTTCCGGGAATAAGTCCGCCTTTGTGCAATTTTTTTTTCTTGTTATACTTTGAGCTTTGTACGGTAGGTAGGTAGGTAGGGCTGGTAGGTAGGTAGGGCTGGTAGGTAGGTAGGGCTGGTAGGTAGGTAGAGATGGCAGGTAGGTAGGGATGGTAGGTAGGTAGGGCTGTTAGGTAGGTAGGGCTGTTAGGTAGGTAGGGATGGTAGGTAGGTAGGGCTGTTAGGTAGATATTATTATGAGAAGCACTTTCGATTAAATTAGTTTTAGTTACTTAGTTTTTTATAGTTATTTTCTATTTCTTTCATATTATTGCCATTTTTAATGTGTCCTTTAACTTTAGTTTACCATGTGATATGTTTTATTTGTTCCGAGGATAAGTCCGCCTTTGTGCAATTTTTTTTTCTTGTTATACTTTGAGCTTTGTACGGTAGGTAGGTAGGTAGGTAGGGCTGGTAGGTAGGTAGGGCTGGTAGGTAGGTAGGGCTGGTAGGTAGGTAGGGCTGGTAGATAGGTAGGGCTGTTAGGTAGGTAGGGATGTTAGGTAGGTAGGGATGGTAGGTAGGTGGGGCTGTTAGGTAGGTAGGGCTGTTAGGTAGGTAGGGCTGATAGGTAGGTAGGGCTGTTAGGTAGGTAGGGATGGTAGGTAGGTAGGGCTGTTAGGTAGATATTATTATGAGAAGCACTTTCGATTAAATTAGTTTTAGTTACTTAGTTTTTTATAGTTATTTTCTATTTCTTTCATATTATTGCCATTATTAATGTCTCCTTTCACTTTAGTTTACCATTTGATATGTTTTATTTGTTCCGGGAATAAGTCCGCCTTTGTGCAATTTTTTTTTCTTGTTATACTTTGAGCTTTGTACGGTAGGTAGGTAGGTAGGTAGGTAGGTAGGGCTGGTAGGTAGGTAGGGCTGGTAGGTAGGTAGGGCTGGTAGGTAGGTAGGGCTGATAGGTAGGTAGGGATGGTAGGTAGGTAGGGATGGTAGGTAGGTAGGGCTGTTAGGTAGGTAGGGATGGTAGGTAGGTAGGGCTGATAGGTAGGTAGGGCTGTTAGGTAGGTAGGGATGGTAGGTAGGTAGGGCTGTTAGGTAGATATTATTATTAGAAGCACTTTCGATTAAATTAGTTTTAGTTACTTAGTTTTTTATAGTTATTTTCTTTTTCTTTCATATTATTGCCATTTTTAATGTCTCCTTTCACTTTAGTTTACCATGTGATAAGTTTTATTTGTTCCGGGAATAAGTCCGCCTTTGTGCAATTTTTTTTTCTTGTTATACTTTGAGCTTTGTACGGTAGGTAGGTAGGTAGGGCTGGTAGGTAGGTAGGGCTGGTAGGTAGGTAGGGCTGGTAGGTAGGTAGGGATGGCAGGTAGGTAGGGATGGTAGGTAGGTAGGGCTGTTAGGTAGGTAGGGCTGTTAGGTAGGTAGGGATGGTAGGTAGGTAGGGCTGTTAGGTAGATATTATTATGAGAAGCACTTTCGATTAAATTAGTTTTAGTTACTTAGTTTTTTATAGTTATTTTCTATTTCTTTCATATTATTGCCATTTTTAATGTCTCCTTTCACTTTAGTTTACCATGTGATATGTTTTATTTGTTCCGAGGATAAGTCCGCCTTTGTGCAATTTTTTTTTCTTGTTATACTTTGAGCTTTGTACGGTAAGTAGGTAGGTAGGTAGGGCTGGTAGGTAGGTAGGGCTGGTAGGTAGGTAGGGCTGGTAGGTAGGTAGGGCTGGTAGGTAGGTAGGGCTGTTAGGTAGGTAGGGATGTTAGGTAGGTAGGGATGGTAGGTAGGTGGGGCTGTTAGGTAGGTAGGGCTGTTAGGTAGGTAGGGCTGTTAGGTAGGTAGGGCTGTTAGGTAGGTAGGGATGGTAGGTAGGTAGGGCTGTTAGGTAGATATTATTATGAGAAGCACTTTCGATTAAATTAGTTTTAGTTACTTAGTTTTTTATAGTTATTTTCTATTTCTTTCATATTATTGCCATTATTAATGTCTCCTTTCACTTTAGTTTACCATGTGATATGTTTTATTTGTTCCGGGAATAAGTCCGCCTTTGTGCAATTTTTTTTTCTTGTTATACTTTGAGCTTTGTACGGTAGGTAGGTAGGTAGGTAGGTAGGTAGGGCTGGTAGGTAGGTAGGGCTGGTAGGTAGGTAGGGCTGATAGGTAGGTAGGGATGGTAGGTAGGTAGGGATGGTAGGTAGGTAGGGCTGTTAGGTAGGTAGGGATGGTAGGTAGGTAGGGCTGATAGGTAGGTAGGGCTGTTAGGTAGGTAGGGATGGTAGGTAGATATTATTATGAGAAGCACTTTCGATTAAATTAGTTTTAGTTACTTAGTTTTTTATAGTTATTTTCTATTTCTTTCATATTATTGCCATTTTTAATGTCTCCTTTCACTTTAGTTTACCATGTGATATGTTTTATTTGTTCCGGGAATAAGTCCGCCTTTGTGCAATTTTTTTTTCTTGTTATACTTTGAGCTTTGTTAGGTAGGTAGGTAGGTAGGATTGGTAGGTAGGTAGGATTGGTAGGTAGGTAGGGCTGGTAGGTAGGTAGGGCTGGTAGGTAGGTAGGGCTGGTAGGTAGGTAGGGCTGGTAGGTAGGTAGGGCTGGTAGGTAGGTAGGGCTGGTAGGTAGGTAGGGCTGTTAGGTAGGTAGGGATGTTAGGTAGGTAGGGATGGTAGGTAGGTGGGGCTGTTAGGTAGGTAGGGCTGTTAGGTAGGTAGGGCTGTAAAGTAGGTAGGGATGGTAGGTAGGTAGGGCTGTTAGGTAGATATTATTATGAGAAGCACTTTCGATTAAATTAGTTTTAGTTACTTAGTTTTTTATAGTTATTTTCTATTTCTTTCATATTATTGCCATTTTTAATGTCTCTTTTCACTTTAGTTTACCATGTGATATGTTTTATTTGTTCCGAGGATAAGTCCGCCTTTGTGCACTTTTTTTTTCTTGTTATACTTTGAGCTTTGTACGGTAGGTAGGTAGGTAGGTAGGGCTGGTAGGTAGGTAGGGCTGGTAGGTAGGTAGGGCTGTTAGGTAGGTAGGGATGGTAGGTAGGTAGGGCTGATAGGTAGGTAGGGATGGTAGGTAGGTAGAGCTGTTAGGTAGGTAGGGATGGTAGGTAGGTAGGGCTGTTAGGTAGATATTATTATGAGAAGCACTTTCGATTAAATTAGTTTTAGTTACTTAGTTTTTTATAGTTATTTTCTTTTTCTTTCATATTATTGCCATTTTTAATGTCTCCTTTCACTTTAGTTTACCATGTGATAAGTTTTATTTGTTCCGGGAATAAGTCCGCCTTTGTGCAATTTTTTTTTCTTGTTATACTTTGAGCTTTGTACGGTAGGTAGGTAGGTAGGGCTGGTAGGTAGGTAGGGCTGGTAGGTAGGTAGGGCTGGTAGGTAGGTAGAGATGGCAGGTAGGTAGGGATGGTAGGTAGGTAGGGCTGTTAGGTAGGTAGGGCTGTTAGGTAGGTAGGGATGGTAGGTAGGTAGGGCTGTTAGGTAGATATTATTATGAGAAGCACTTTCGATTAAATTAGTTTTAGTTACTTAGTTTTTTATAGTTATTTTCTATTTCTTTCATATTATTGCCATTTTTAATGTGTCCTTTAACTTTAGTTTACCATGTGATATGTTTTATTTGTTCCGAGGATAAGTCCGCCTTTGTGCAATTTTTTTTTCTTGTTATACTTTGAGCTTTGTACGGTAGGTAGGTAGGTAGGTAGGGCTGGTAGGTAGGTAGGGCTGGTAGGTAGGTAGGGCTGGTAGGTAGGTAGGGCTGGTAGATAGGTAGGGCTGTTAGGTAGGTAGGGATGTTAGGTAGGTAGGGATGGTAGGTAGGTGGGGCTGTTAGGTAGGTAGGGCTGGTAGGTAGGTAGGGCTGATAGGTAGGTAGGGCTGTTAGGTAGGTAGGGATGGTAGGTAGGTAGGGCTGTTAGGTAGATATTATTATGAGAAGCACTTTCGATTAAATTAGTTTTAGTTACTTAGTTTTTTATAGTTATTTTCTATTTCTTTCATATTATTGCCATTATTAATGTCTCCTTTCACTTTAGTTTACCATTTGATATGTTTTATTTGTTCCGGGAATAAGTCCGCCTTTGTGCAATTTTTTTTTCTTGTTATACTTTGAGCTTTGTACGGTAGGTAGGTAGGTAGGTAGGTAGGTAGGGCTGGTAGGTAGGTAGGGCTGGTAGGTAGGTAGGGCTGGTAGGTAGGTAGGGCTGATAGGTAGGTAGGGATGGTAGGTAGGTAGGGATGGTAGGTAGGTAGGGCTGTTAGGTAGGTAGGGATGGTAGGTAGGTAGGGCTGATAGGTAGGTAGGGCTGTTAGGTAGGTAGGGATGGTAGGTAGGTAGGGCTGTTAGGTGGATATTATTATTAGAAGCACTTTCGATTAAATTAGTTTTAGTTACTTAGTTTTTTATAGTTATTTTCTTTTTCTTTCATATTATTGCCATTTTTAATGTCTCCTTTCACTTTAGTTTACCATGTGATAAGTTTTATTTGTTCCGGGAATAAGTCCGCCTTTGTGCAATTTTTTTTTCTTGTTATACTTTGAGCTTTGTACGGTAGGTAGGTAGGTAGGGCTGGTAGGTAGGTAGGGCTGGTAGGTAGGTAGGGCTGGTAGGTAGGTAGAGATGGCAGGTAGGTAGGGATGGTAGGTAGGTAGGGCTGTTAGGTAGGTAGGGCTGTTAGGTAGGTAGGGATGGTAGGTAGGTAGGGCTGTTAGGTAGATATTATTATGAGAAGCACTTTCGATTAAATTAGTTTTAGTTACTTAGTTTTTTATAGTTATTTTCTATTTCTTTCATATTATTGCCATTTTTAATGTGTCCTTTCACTTTAGTTTACCATGTGATATGTTTTATTTGTTCCGAGGATAAGTCCGCCTTTGTGCAATTTTTTTTTCTTGTTATACTTTGAGCTTTGTACGGTAAGTAGGTAGGTAGGTAGGGCTGGTAGGTAGGTAGGGCTGGTAGGTAGGTAGGGCTGGTAGGTAGGTAGGGCTGGTAGGTAGGTAGGGCTGTTAGGTAGGTAGGGATGTTAGGTAGGTAGGGCTGATAGGTAGGTAGGGCTGTTAGGTAGGTAGGGATGGTAGGTAGGTAGGGCTGTTAGGTAGATATTATTATGAGAAGCACTTTCGATTAAATTAGTTTTAGTTACTTAGTTTTTTATAGTTATTTTCTATTTCTTTCATATTATTGCCATTATTAATGTCTCCTTTCACTTTAGTTTACCATGTGATATGTTTTATTTGTTCCGGGAATAAGTCCGCCTTTGTGCAATTTTTTTTTCTTGTTATACTTTGAGCTTTGTACGGTAGGTAGGTAGGTAGGTAGGTAGGTAGGGCTGGTAGGTAGGTAGGGCTGGTAGGTAGGTAGGGCTGATAGGTAGGTAGGGATGGTAGGTAGGTAGGGATGGTAGGTAGGTAGGGCTGTTAGGTAGGTAGGGATGGTAGGTAGGTAGGGCTGATAGGTAGGTAGGGCTGTTAGGTAGGTAGGGATGGTAGGTAGATATTATTATGAGAAGCACTTTCGATTAAATTAGTTTTAGTTACTTAGTTTTTTATAGTTATTTTCTATTTCTTTCATATTATTGCCATTTTTAATGTCTCCTTTCACTTTAGTTTACCATGTGATATGTTTTATTTGTTCCGGGAATAAGTCCGCCTTTGTGCAATTTTTTTTTCTTGTTATACTTTGAGCTTTGTTAGGTAGGTAGGTAGGTAGGATTGGTAGGTAGGTAGGATTGGTAGGTAGGTAGGGCTGGTAGGTAGGTAGGGCTGGTAGGTAGGTAGGAATGGTAGGTAGGTAGGGCTGGTAGGTAGGTAGGGCTGGTAGGTAGGTAGGGCTGGTAGGTAGGTAGGGCTGTTAGGTAGGTAGGGATGTTAGGTAGGTAGGGATGGTAGGTAGGTGGGGCTGTTAGGTAGGTAGGGCTGTTAGGTAGGTAGGGCTGTAAAGTAGGTAGGGATGGTAGGTAGGTAGGGCTGTTAGGTAGATATTATTATGAGAAGCACTTTCGATTAAATTAGTTTTAGTTACTTAGTTTTTTATAGTTATTTTCTATTTCTTTCATATTATTGCCATTTTTAATGTCTCCTTTCACTTTAGTTTACCATGTGATATGTTTTATTTGTTCCGAGGATAAGTCCGCCTTTGTGCACTTTTTTTTTCTTGTTATACTTTGAGCTTTGTACGGTAGGTAGGTAGGTAGGTAGGGCTGGTAGGTAGGTAGGGCTGGTAGGTAGGTAGGGCTGTTAGGTAGGTAGGGATGGTAGGTAGGTAGGGCTGATAGGTAGGTAGGGATGGTAGGTAGGTAGAGCTGTTAGGTAGGTAGGGATGGTAGGTAGGTAGGGCTGTTAGGTAGATATTATTATGAGAAGCACTTTCGATTAAATTAGTTTTAGTTACTTAGTTTTTTATAGTTATTTTCTTTTTCTTTCATATTATTGCCATTTTTAATGTCTCCTTTCACTTTAGTTTACCATGTGATAAGTTTTATTTGTTCCGGGAATAAGTCCGCCTTTGTGCAATTTTTTTTTCTTGTTATACTTTGAGCTTTGTACGGTAGGTAGGTAGGTAGGGCTGGTAGGTAGGTAGGGCTGGTAGGTAGGTAGGGCTGGTAGGTAGGTAGAGATGGCAGGTAGGTAGGGATGGTAGGTAGGTAGGGCTGTTAGGTAGGTAGGGCTGTTAGGTAGGTAGGGATGGTAGGTAGGTAGGGCTGTTAGGTAGATATTATTATGAGAAGCACTTTCGATTAAATTAGTTTTAGTTACTTAGTTTTTTATAGTTATTTTCTATTTCTTTCATATTATTGCCATTTTTAATGTGTCCTTTAACTTTAGTTTACCATGTGATATGTTTTATTTGTTCCGAGGATAAGTCCGCCTTTGTGCAATTTTTTTTTCTTGTTATACTTTGAGCTTTGTACGGTAGGTAGGTAGGTAGGTAGGGCTGGTAGGTAGGTAGGGCTGGTAGGTAGGTAGGGCTGGTAGGTAGGTAGGGCTGGTAGATAGGTAGGGCTGTTAGGTAGGTAGGGATGTTAGGTAGGTAGGGATGGTAGGTAGGTGGGGCTGTTAGGTAGGTAGGGCTGTTAGGTAGGTAGTGCTGATAGGTAGGTAGGGCTGTTAGGTAGGTAGGGATGGTAGGTAGGTAGGGCTGTTAGGTAGATATTATTATGAGAAGCACTTTCGATTAAATTAGTTTTAGTTACTTAGTTTTTTATAGTTATTTTCTATTTCTTTCATATTATTGCCATTATTAATGTCTCCTTTCACTTTAGTTTACCATTTGATATGTTTTATTTGTTCCGGGAATAAGTCCGCCTTTGTGCAATTTTTTTTTCTTGTTATACTTTGAGCTTTGTACGGTAGGTAGGTAGGTAGGTAGGTAGGTAGGGCTGGTAGGTAGGTAGGGCTGGTAGGTAGGTAGGGCTGGTAGGTAGGTAGGGCTGATAGGTAGGTAGGGATGGTAGGTAGGTAGGGATGGTAGGTAGGTAGGGCTGTTAGGTAGGTAGGGATGGTAGGTAGGTAGGGCTGATAGGTAGGTAGGGCTGTTAGGTAGGTAGGGATGGTAGGTAGGTAGGGCTGTTAGGTGGATATTATTATTAGAAGCACTTTCGATTAAATTAGTTTTAGTTACTTAGTTTTTTATAGTTATTTTCTTTTTCTTTCATATTATTGCCATTTTTAATGTCTCCTTTCACTTTAGTTTACCATGTGATAAGTTTTATTTGTTCCGGGAATAAGTCCGCCTTTGTGCAATTTTTTTTTCTTGTTATACTTTGAGCTTTGTACGGTAGGTAGGTAGGTAGGGCTGGTAGGTAGGTAGGGCTGGTAGGTAGGTAGGGCTGGTAGGTAGGTAGAGATGGCAGGTAGGTAGGGATGGTAGGTAGGTAGGGCTGTTAGGTAGGTAGGGCTGTTAGGTAGGTAGGGATGGTAGGTAGGTAGGGCTGTTAGGTAGATATTATTATGAGAAGCACTTTCGATTAAATTAGTTTTAGTTACTTAGTTTTTTATAGTTATTTTCTATTTCTTTCATATTATTGCCATTTTTAATGTGTCCTTTCACTTTAGTTTACCATGTGATATGTTTTATTTGTTCCGAGGATAAGTCCGCCTTTGTGCAATTTTTTTTTCTTGTTATACTTTGAGCTTTGTACGGTAAGTAGGTAGGTAGGTAGGGCTGGTAGGTAGGTAGGGCTGGTAGGTAGGTAGGGCTGGTAGGTAGGTAGGGCTGGTAGGTAGGTAGGGCTGTTAGGTAGGTAGGGATGTTAGGTAGGTAGGGATGGTAGGTAGGTGGGGCTGTTAGGTAGGTAGGGCTGTTAGGTAGGTAGGGCTGATAGGTAGGTAGGGCTGTTAGGTAGGTAGGGATGGTAGGTAGGTAGGGCTGTTAGGTAGATATTATTATGAGAAGCACTTTCGATTAAATTAGTTTTAGTTACTTAGTTTTTTATAGTTATTTTCTATTTCTTTCATATTATTGCCATTATTAATGTCTCCTTTCACTTTAGTTTACCATGTGATATGTTTTATTTGTTCCGGGAATAAGTCCGCCTTTGTGCAATTTTTTTTTCTTGTTATACTTTGAGCTTTGTACGGTAGGTAGGTAGGTAGGTAGGTAGGTAGGGCTGGTAGGTAGGTAGGGCTGGTAGGTAGGTAGGGCTGATAGGTAGGTAGGGATGGTAGGTAGGTAGGGATGGTAGGTAGGTAGGGCTGTTAGGTAGGTAGGGATGGTAGGTAGGTAGGGCTGATAGGTAGGTAGGGCTGTTAGGTAGGTAGGGATGGTAGGTAGGTAGGGCTGTTAGGTGGATATTATTATTAGAAGCACTTTCGATTAAATTAGTTTTAGTTACTTAGTTTTTTATAGTTATTTTCTTTTTCTTTCATATTATTGCACTTTTTAATGTCTCCTTTCACTTTAGTTTACCATGTAATATGTTTTATTTGTTCTGAGGATAAGTCCGCCTTTGTGCAATTTTTTTTTCTTGTTATACTTTGAGCTTTGTACGGTAGGTAGGTAGGTAGGGATGGTAGGTAGGTAGGGCTGTTAGGTAGGTAGGGATGGTAGGTAGGTAGGGCTGTCAGGTAGATATTATTATGAGTAGCACTTTCGATTAAATTAGTTTTAGTTACTTAGTTTTTTATAGTTATTTTCATTTTCTTTCATATTATGCCATTTTTAATGTATCTTTTCACTTTAGTTTACCATGTGATATGTTTTATTTGTTCCGGGAATAAGTCCGCCTTTGTGCAATTTTTTTTTCTTGTTATACTTTGAGCTTTGTACGGTAGGTAGGTAGGTAGGTAGGTAGGTAGGGCTGGTAGGTAGGTAGGGCTGGTAGGTAGGTAGGGCTGGTAGGTAGGTAGGGCTGGTAGGTAGGTAGGGCTGGTAGGTAGGTAGGGATGTTAGGTAGGTAGGGATGGTAGGTAGGTAGGGATGGTAGGTAGGTAGGGCTGATAGGTAGGTAGGGCTGTTAGGTAGGTAGGGATGGTAGGTAGGTAGGGCTGTTAGGTAGATATTATTATGAGAAGCACTTTGGATTAAATTAGTTTTAGTTACTTAGTTTTTTATAGTTATTTTCTTTTTCTTTCATATTATTGCCATTTTTAATGTCTCCTTTCACTTTAGTTTACCATGTGATATGTTTTATTTGTTCTGAGGATAAGTCCGCCTTTGTGCAATTTTTTTTTCTTGTTATACTTTGAGCTTTGTACGGTAGGTAGGTAGGTAGGGCTGATAGGTAGGAAGGGCTGGTAGGTAGGTAGGGCTGGTAGGTTGGTAGGGCTGGTAGGTAGGTAGGGATGGTAGGTAGGTAGGGATGGTAGGTAGGTAGGGCTGTTAGGTAGGTAGGGATGGTAGGTAGGTAGGGCTGTTAGGTAGGTAGGGATGGTAGGTAGGTAGGGCTGTTAGGTAGGTAGGGATGGTAGGTAGGTAGGGCTGTTAGGTAGATATTATTATGAGAAGCACTTTCGATTAAATTAGTTTTAGTTACTTAGTTTTTTATAGTAATTTTCTATTTCTTTCATATTATTGCCATTTTTAATGTGTCCTTTCACTTTAGTTTACCATGTGATATGTTTTATTTGTTCCGAGGATAAGTCCGCCTTTGTGCAATTTTTTTTTCTTGTTATACTTTGAGCTTTGTACGGTAGGTAGGTAGGTAGGATTGGTAGGTAGGTAGGGCTGGTAGGTAGGTAGGGCTGGTAGGTCGGTAGGGCTGGTAGGTAGGTAGGGCTGGTAGGTAGGTAGGGCTGGTAGGTAGGTAGGGCTGGTAGGTAGGTAGGGCTGTTAGGTAGGTAGGGATGGTAGGTAGGTGGGGCTGTTAGGTAGGTGGGGCTGTTAGGTAGGTAGGGCTGTTAGGTAGGTAGGGCTGATAGGTAGGTAGGGCTGTTAGGTAGGTAGGGATGGTAGGTAGGTAGGGCTGTTAGGTAGATATTATTATGAGAAGCACTTTCGATTAAATTAGTTTTAGTTACTTAGTTTTTTATAGTTATTTTCTATTTCTTTCATATTATTGCCATTTTTAATGTCTCCTTTCACTTTAGTTTACCATGTGATATGTTTTATTTGTTCCGGGAATAAGTCCGCCTTTGTGCAATTTTTTTTTCTTGTTATACTTTGAGCTTTGTACGGTAGGTAGGTAGGTAGGTAGGTAGGTAGGGCTGGTAGGTAGGTAGGGCTGGTAGGTAGGTAGGGCTGGTAGGTAGGTAGGGCTGATAGGTAGGTAGGGATGGTAGGTAGGTAGGGCTGTTAGGTAGGTAGGGATGGTAGGTAGGTAGGGCTGTTAGGTAGATATTATTATGAGAAGCACTTTCGATTAAATTAGTTTTAGTTACTTAGTTTTTTATAGTTATTTTCTATTTCTTTCATATTATTGCCATTTTTAATGTGTCCTTTCACTTTAGTTTACCATGTGATATGTTTTATTTGTTCCGAGGATAAGTCCGCCTTTGTGCAATTTTTTTTTCTTGTTATACTTTGAGCTTTGTACGGTAGGTAGGTAGGTAGGTAGGTAGGTAGGTAGGTAGGGCTGGTAGGTAGGTAGGGCTGGTAGGTAGGTAGGGCTGGTAGGTAGGTAGGGCTGGTAGGTAGGTAGGGCTGGTAGGTAGGTAGGGCTGTTAGGTAGGTAGGGATGTTAGGTAGGTAGGGATGGTAGGTAGGTGGGGTTGTTAGGTAGGTAGGGCTGTTAGGTAGGTAGGGCTGATAGGTAGGTAGGGATGGTAGGTAGGTAGCGATGGTAGGTAGGTAGGGCTGTTAGGTAGATATTATTATGAGAAGCACTTTCGATTAAATTAGTTTTAGTTACTTAGTGTTTTATAGTTATTTTCTATTTCTTTCATATTATTGCCATTTTTAATGTCTCCTTTCACTTTAGTTTACCATGTGATATGTTTTATTTGTTCCGAGGATAAGTCCGCCTTTGTGCACTTTTTTTTTCTTGTTATACTTTGAGCTTTGTACGGTAGGTAGGTAGGTAGGTAGGGCTGGTAGGTAGGTAGGGCTGGTAGGTAGGTAGGGATGGTAGGTAGGTAGGGCTGTTAGGTAGGTAGGGCTGGTAGGTAGGTAGGGCTGTTAGGTAGGTAGTGATGGTAGGTAGGTAGGGATGGTAGGTAGGTAGGGCTGTTAGGTAGATATTATTATGAGAAGCACTTTCGATTAAATTAGTTTTAGTTACTTAGTTTTTTATAGTTATTTTCTATTTCTTTCATATTATTGCCATTTTTAATGTGTCCTTTCACTTTAGTTTACCATGTGATAGGCTTTATTTGTTCCGAGGATAAGTCCGCCTTTGTGCAATTTTTTTTTCTTGTTATACTTTGAGCTTTATACGGTAGGTAGGTAGGTAGGTAGCTAGGTAGGGCTGGTAGGTAGGTAGGGTTGGTAGGTAGGTAGGGCTGGTAGGTAGGTAGGGCTGGTAGGTAGGTAGGGCTGGTAGGTAGGTAGGGCTGGTAGGTAGGTAGGGCTGTTAGGTAGGTAGGGATGTTAGGTAGGTAGGGATGGAAGGTAGGTAGGGCTGTTAGGTAGGTAGGGTTGATAGGTAGGTAGGGCTGTTAGGTAGGTAGGGATGGTAGGTAGGTAGGGCTGATAGGTAGGTAGGGCTGTTAGGTAGGTAGGGATGGTAGGTAGGTAGGGCTGTTAGGCAGATATTATTATGAGAAGCACTTTGGATTAAATTAGTTTTAGTTACTTAGTTTTTTATAGTTATTTTCTTTTTCTTTCATATTATTGGCATTTTTAATGTCTCCTTTCACTTTTGTTTACCATGTGATATGTTTTATTTGTTCTGAGGATAAGTCCGCCTTTGTGCAATTTTTTTTTCTTGTTATACTTTGAGCTTTGTACGGTAGGTAGGTAGGTAGGGCTGGTAGGTAGGTAGGGCTGGTAGGTAGGTAGGGCTGGTAGGTAGGTAGGGCTGGTAGGTAGGTAGGGATGGTAGGTAGGTAGGGATGGTAGGTAGGTAGGGCTGTTAGGTAGGTAGGGCTGTTAGGTAGGTAGGGATGGTAGGTAGGTAGGGCTGTTAGGTAGATATTATTATGAGAAGCACTTTCGATTAAATTAGTTTTAGTTACTTAGTTTTTTATAGTTATTTTCTATTTCTTTCATATTATTGCCATTTTTAATGTGTCCTTTCACTTTAGTTTACCATGTGATATGTTTTATTTGTTCCGAGGATAAGTCCGCCTTTGTGCAATTTTTTTTTCTTGTTATACTTTGAGCTTTGTACGGTAGGTAGGTAGGTAGGTAGGGCTGGTAGGTAGGTAGGGCTGGTAGGTAGGTAGGGCTGGTAGGTAGGTAGGGCTGGTAGGTAGGTAGGGCTGGTAGGTAGGTAGGGCTGTTAGGTAGGTAGGGATGTTAGGTAGGTAGGGATGGTAGGTAGGTAGGGATGTTAGGTAGGTAGGGCTGATAGGTAGGTAGGGATGGTAGGTAGGTAGGGCTGTTAGGTAAATATTATTATGAGAAGCACTTTCGATTAAATTAGTTTTAGTTACTTAGTTTTTTATAGTTATTTTCTTTTTCTTTCATATTATTGCCATTTTTAATGTCTCCTTTCACTTTAGTTTACCATGTGATATGTTTTATTTGTTCCGGGAATAAGTCCGCCTTTGTGCAATTTTTTTTTCTTGTTATACTTTGAGCTTTGTACGGTAGGTAGGTAGGTAGGATTGGTAGGTAGGTAGGATTGGTAGGTAGGTAGTGCTGGTAGGTAGGTAGGGCTGGTAGGTAGGTAGGGCTGGTAGGTAGGTAGGGCTGGTAGGTAGGTAGGGCTGGTAGGTAGGTAGGGCTGGTAGGTAGGTAGGGCTGGTAGGTAGGTAGGGCTGGTAGGTAGGTAGGGCTGTTAGGTAGGTAGGGATGTTAGGTAGGTAGGGATGGTAAGTAGGTAGGGCTGTTAGGTAGGTAGGGCTGATAGGTAGGTAGGGATGGTAGGTAGGTAGGGCTGTTAGGTAGATATTATTATGAGAAGCACTTTCGATTAAATTAGTTTTAGTTACTTAGTTTTTTATAGTTATTTTCTTTTTCTTTCATATTATTGCCATTTTTAATGTCTCCTTTCACTTTAGTTTACCATGTGATATGTTTTATTTGTTCCGGGAATAAGTCCGCCTTTGTGCAATTTTTTTTCTTGTTATACTTTGAGCTTTGTACGGTAGGTAGGTAGGTAGGATTGGTAGGTAGGTAGGGCTGGTAGGTAGGTAGGGCTGGTAGGTAGGTAGGGCTGGTAGGTAGGTAGGGCTGGTAGGTAGGTAGGGCTGGTAGGTAGGTAGGGCTGGTAGGAAGGTAGGGCTGTTAGGTAGGTAGGGATGTTAGGTAGGTAGGGATGGTAGGTAGGTGGGGCTGTTAGGTAGGTAGGGCTGTTAGGTAGGTAGGGCTGTTAGGTAGGTAGGGATGGTAGGTAGGTAGGGCTGTTAGGTAGATATTATTATGAGAAGCACTTTCGATTAAATTAGTTTTAGTTACTTAGTTTTTTATAGTTATTTTCTATTTCTTTCATATTATTGCCATTATTAATGTCTCCTTTCACTTTAGTTTACCATGTGATATGTTTTATTTGTTCCGGGAATAAGTCCGCCTTTGTGCAATTTTTTTTTCTTGTTATACTTTGAGCTTTGTACGGTAGGTAGGTAGGTAGGTAGGTAGGTAGGGCTGGTAGGTAGGTAGGGCTGGTAGGTAGGTAGGGTTGGTAGGTAGGTAGGGCTGATAGGTAGGTAGGGATGGTAGGTAGGTAGGGATGGTAGGTAGGTAGGGATGGTAGGTAGGTAGGGATGGTAGGTAGGTAGGGCTGTTAGGTAGGTAGGGATGGTAGGTAGGTAGGGCTGTTAGGTAGGTAGGGATGGTAGGTAGGTAGGGCTGTTAGGTAGGTAGGGATGGTAGGTAGGTAGGGCTGTTAGGTAGATATTATTATGAGAAGCACTTTCGATTAAATTAGTTTTAGTTACTTAGTTTTTTATAGTAATTTTCTATTTCTTTCATATTATTGCCATTTTTAATGTGTCCTCCTTTCACTTTAGTTTACCATGTGATATGTTTTATTTGTTCCGAGGATAAGTCCGCCTTTGTGCAATTTTTTTTTCTTGTTATACTTTGAGCTTTGTACGGTAGGTAGGTAGGTAGGATTGGTAGGTAGGTAGGGCTGGTAGGTAGGTAGGGCTGGTAGGTCGGTAGGGCTGGTAGGTAGGTAGGGCTGGTAGGTAGGTAGGGCTGGTAGGTAGGTAGGGCTGGTAGGTAGGTAGGGCTGTTAGGTAGGTAGGGATGGTAGGTAGGTGGGGCTGTTAGGTAGGTGGGGCTGTTAGGTAGGTGGGGCTGTTAGGTAGGTAGGGCTGATAGGTAGGTAGGGCTGTTAGGTAGGTAGGGATGGTAGGTAGGTAGGGCTGTTAGGTAGATATTATTATGAGAAGCACTTTCGATTAAATTAGTTTTAGTTACTTAGTTTTTTATAGTTATTTTCTATTTCTTTCATATTATTGCCATTTTTAATGTCTCCTTTCACTTTAGTTTACCATGTGATATGTTTTATTTGTTCCGGGAATAAGTCCGCCTTTGTGCAATTTTTTTTTCTTGTTATACTTTGAGCTTTGTACGGTAGGTAGGTAGGTAGGTAGGTAGGTAGGGCTGGTAGGTAGGTAGGGCTGGTAGGTAGGTAGGGCTGATAGGTAGGTAGGGATGGTAGGTAGGTAGGGCTGTTAGGTAGGTAGGGATGGTAGGTAGGTAGGGCTGTTAGGTAGATATTATTATGAGAAGCACTTTCGATTAAATTAGTTTTAGTTACTTAGTTTTTTATAGTTATTTTCTATTTCTTTCATATTATTGCCATTTTTAATGTGTCCTTTCACTTTAGTTTACCATGTGATATGTTTTATTTGTTCCGAGGATAAGTCCGCCTTTGTGCAATTTTTTTTTCTTGTTATACTTTGAGCTTTGTACGGTAGGTAGGTAGGTAGGTAGGTAGGTAGGTAGGTAGGGCTGGTAGGTAGGTAGGGCTGGTAGGTAGGTAGGGCTGGTAGGTAGGTAGGGCTGGTAGGTAGGTAGGGCTGTTAGGTAGGTAGGGATGTTAGGTAGGTAGGGATGGTAGGTAGGTGGGGTTGTTAGGTAGGTAGGGCTGTTAGGTAGGTAGGGCTGATAGGTAGGTAGGGATGGTAGGTAGGTAGGGATGGTAGGTAGGTAGGGCTGTTAGGTAGATATTATTATGAGAAGCACTTTCGATTAAATTAGTTTTAGTTACTTAGTGTTTTATAGTTATTTTCTATTTCTTTCATATTATTGCCATTTTTAATGTCTCCTTTCACTTTAGTTTACCATGTGATATGTTTTATTTGTTCCGAGGATAAGTCCGCCTTTGTGCACTTTTTTTTTCTTGTTATACTTTGAGCTTTGTACGGTAGGTAGGTAGGTAGGTAGGGCTGGTAGGTAGGTAGGGCTGGTAGGTAGGTAGGGATGGTAGGTAGGTAGGGCTGTTAGGTAGGTAGGGCTGGTAGGTAGGTAGGGCTGTTAGGTAGGTAGGGATGGTAGGTAGGTAGGGATGGTAGGTAGGTAGGGCTGTTAGGTAGATATTATTATGAGAAGCACTTTCGATTAAATTAGTTTTAGTTACTTAGTTTTTTATAGTTATTTTCTATTTCTTTCATATTATTGCCATTTTTAATGTGTCCTTTCACTTTAGTTTACCATGTGATAGGCTTTATTTGTTCCGAGGATAAGTCCGCCTTTGTGCAATTTTTTTTTCTTGTTATACTTTGAGCTTTATACGGTAGGTAGGTAGGTAGGTAGGTAGGTAGGGCTGGTAGGTAGGTAGGGTTGGTAGGTAGGTAGGGCTGGTAGGTAGGTAGGGCTGGTAGGTAGGTAGGGCTGGTAGGTAGGTAGGGCTGGTAGGTAGGTAGGGCTGGTAGGTAGGTAGGGCTGTTAGGTAGGTAGGGATGGAAGGTAGGTAGGGCTGTTAGGTAGGTAGGGCTGATAGGTAGGTAGGGCTGTTAGGTAGGTAGGGATGGTAGGTAGGTAGGGCTGATAGGTAGGTAGGGCTGTTAGGTAGGTAGGGATGGTAGGTAGGTAGGGCTGTTAGGCAGATATTATTATGAGAAGCACTTTGGATTAAATAAGTTTTAGTTACTTAGTTTTTTATAGTTATTTTCTTTTTCTTTCATATTATTGGCATTTTTAATGTCTCCTTTCACTTTTGTTTACCATGTGATATGTTTTATTTGTTCTGAGGATAAGTCCGCCTTTGTGCAATTTTTTTTTCTTGTTATACTTTGAGCTTTGTACGGTAGGTAGGTAGGTAGGGCTGGTAGGTAGGTAGGGCTGGTAGGTAGGTAGGGCTGGTAGGTAGGTAGGGCTGGTAGGTAGGTAGGGATGGTAGGTAGGTAGGGATGGTAGGTAGGTAGGGCTGTTAGGTAGGTAGGGCTGTTAGGTAGGTAGGGATGGTAGGTAGGTAGGGCTGTTAGGTAGATATTATTATGAGAAGCACTTTCGATTAAATTAGTTTTAGTTACTTAGTTTTTTATAGTTATTTTCTATTTCTTTCATATTATTGCCATTTTTAATGTGTCCTTTCACTTTAGTTTACCATGTGATATGTTTTATTTGTTCCGAGGATAAGTCCGCCTTTGTGCAATTTTTTTTTCTTGTTATACTTTGAGCTTTGTACGGTAGGTAGGTAGGTAGGTAGGTAGGTAGGGCTGGTAGGTAGGTAGGGCTGGTAGGTAGGTAGGGCTGGTAGGTAGGTAGGGCTGGTAGGTAGGTAGGGCTGGTAGGTAGGTAGGGCTGTTAGGTAGGTAGGGATGTTAGGTAGGTAGGGATGGTAGGTAGGTAGGGATGGTAGGTAGGTAGGGATGTTAGGTAGGTAGGGCTGATAGGTAGGTAGGGATGGTAGGTAGGTAGGGCTGTTAGGTAAATATTATTATGAGAAGCACTTTCGATTAAATTAGTTTTAGTTACTTAGTTTTTTATAGTTATTTTCTTTTTCTTTCATATTATTGCCATTTTTAATGTCTCCTTTCACTTTAGTTTACCATGTGATATGTTTTATTTGTTCCGGGAATAAGTCCGCCTTTGTGCAATTTTTTTTTCTTGTTATACTTTGAGCTTTGTACGGTAGGTAGGTAGGTAGGTAGGTAGGTAGGGCTGGTAGGTAGGTAGGGCCGGTAGGTAGGTAGGGCTGGTAGGTAGGTAGGGCTGGTAGGTAGGTAGGGCTGGTAGGTAGGTAGGGCTGTTAGGTAGGTAGGGATGTTAGGTAGGTAGGGATGGTGGGTAGGTAGGGCTGATAGGTAGGTAGGGCTGTTAGGTAGGTAGGGATGGTAGGTAGGTAGGGCTGTTAGGTAGATATTATTATGAGAAGCACTTTGGATTAAATTAGTTTTAGTTACTTAGTTTTTTATAGTTATATTCTTTTTCTTTCATATTATTGCCATTTTTAATGTCTCCTTTCACTTTAGTTTACCATGTGATATGTTTTATTTGTTCTGAGGATAAGTCCGCCTTTGTGCAATTTTTTTTTCTTGTTATACTTTGAGCTTTGTACGGTAGGTAGGTAGGTAGGGCTGATAGGTAGGAAGGGCTGGTAGGTAGGTAGGGCTGGTAGGTTGGTAGGGCTGGTAGGTAGGTAGGGATGGTAGGTAGGTAGGGATGGTAGGTAGGTAGGGCTGTTAGGTAGGTAGGGATGGTAGGTAGGTAGGGCTGTTAGGTAGGTAGGGATGGTAGGTAGGTAGGGCTGTTAGGTAGGTAGGGATGATAGGTAGGTAGGGCTGTTAGGTAGATATTATTATGAGAAGCACTTTCGATTAAATTAGTTTTAGTTACTTAGTTTTTTATAGTAATTTTCTATTTCTTTCATATTATTGCCATTTTTAATGTGTCCTTTCACTTTAGTTTACCATGTGATATGTTTTATTTGTTCCGAGGATAAGTCCGCCTTTGTGCAATTTTTTTTTCTTGTTATACTTTGAGCTTTGTACGGTAGGTAGGTAGGTAGGATTGGTAGGTAGGTAGGGCTGGTAGGTAGGTAGGGCTGGTAGGTCGGTAGGGCTGGTAGGTAGGTAGGGCTGGTAGGTAGGTAGGGCTGGTAGGTAGGTAGGGCTGGTAGGTAGGTAGGGCTGTTAGGTAGGTAGGGATGGTAGGTAGGTGGGGCTGTTAGGTAGGTGGGGCTGTTAGGTAGGTAGGGCTGTTAGGTAGGTAGGGCTGATAGGTAGGTAGGGCTGTTAGGTAGGTAGGGATGGTAGGTAGGTAGGGCTGTTAGGTAGATATTATTATGAGAAGCACTTTCGATTAAATTAGTTTTAGTTACTTAGTTTTTTATAGTTATTTTCTATTTCTTTCATATTATTGCCATTTTTAATGTCTCCTTTCACTTTAGTTTACCATGTGATATGTTTTATTTGTTCCGGGAATAAGTCCGCCTTTGTGCAATTTTTTTTTCTTGTTATACTTTGAGCTTTGTACGGTAGGTAGGTAGGTAGGTAGGTAGGTAGGGCTGGTAGGTAGGTAGGGCTGATAGGTAGGTAGGGATGGTAGGTAGGTAGGGCTGTTAGGTAGGTAGGGATGGTAGGTAGGTAGGGCTGTTAGGTAGATATTATTATGAGAAGCACTTTCGATTAAATTAGTTTTAGTTACTTAGTTTTTTATAGTTATTTTCTATTTCTTTCATATTATTGCCATTTTTAATGTGTCCTTTCACTTTAGTTTACCATGTGATATGTTTTATTTGTTCCGAGGATAAGTCCGCCTTTGTGCAATTTTTTTTTCTTGTTATACTTTGAGCTTTGTACGGTAGGTAGGTAGGTAGGTAGGGCTGGTAGGTAGGTAGGGCTGGTAGGTAGGTAGGGCTGGTAGGTAGGTAGGGTTGGTAGGTAGGTAGGGCTGATAGGTAGGTAGGGATGGTAGGTAGGTAGGGATGGTAGGTAGGTAGGGATGGTAGGTAGGTAGGGATGGTAGGTAGGTAGGGCTGTTAGGTAGGTAGGGATGGTAGGTAGGTAGGGCTGTTAGGTAGGTAGGGATGGTAGGTAGGTAGGGCTGTTAGGTAGGTAGGGATGGTAGGTAGGTAGGGCTGTTAGGTAGATATTATTATGAGAAGCACTTTCGATTAAATTAGTTTTAGTTACTTAGTTTTTTATAGTAATTTTCTATTTCTTTCATATTATTGCCATTTTTAATGTGTCCTTTCACTTTAGTTTACCATGTGATATGTTTTATTTGTTCCGAGGATAAGTCCGCCTTTGTGCAATTTTTTTTTCTTGTTATACTTTGAGCTTTGTACGGTAGGTAGGTAGGTAGGATTGGTAGGTAGCTAGGGCTGGTAGGTAGGTAGGGCTGGTAGGTCGGTAGGGCTGGTAGGTAGGTAGGGCTGATAGGTAGGTAGGGCTGTTAGTTAGGTAGGGATGGTAGGTAGGTAGGGCTGTTAGGTAGATATTATTATTAGAAGCACTTTCGATTAAATTAGTTTTAGTTACTTAGTTTTTTATAGTTATTTTCTTTTTCTTTCATATTATTGCCATTTTTAATGTCTCCTTTCACTTTAGTTTACCATGTGATAAGTTTTATTTGTTCCGGGAATAAGTCCGCCTTTGTGCAATTTTTTTTTCTTGTTATACTTTGAGCTTTGTACGGTAGGTAGGGCTGGTAGGTAAGTAGGGCTGGTAGGTAGGTAGGGCTGGTAGGTAGGTAGGGCTGATAGGTAGGTAGGGATGGTAGGTAGGTAGGGATGGTAGGTAGGTAGGGCTGTTAGGTAGGTAGGGATGGTAGGTAGGTAGGGCTGATAGGTAGGTAGGGCTGTTAGTTAGGTAGGGATGGTAGGTAGGTAGGGCTGTTAGGTAGATATTATTATGAGTAGCACTTTCGATTAAATTAGTTTTAGTTGCTTAGTTTTTTATAGTTATTTTCATTTTCTTTCATATTATGCCATTTTTAATGTATCTTTTCACTTTAGTTTACCATGTGATATGTTTTATTTGTTCCGGGAATAAGTCCGCCTTTGTGCAATTTTTTTTTTTTGTTATACTTTGAGCTTTGTACGGTAGGTAGGTAGGTAGGTAGGTAGGTAGGGCTGGTAGGTAGGTAGGGCTGGTAGGTAGGTAGGGCTGGTAGGTAGGTAGGGCTTGTAGGTAGGTAGGGCTGGTAGGTCGGTAGGGCTGGTAGGTAGGTAGGGCTGGTAGGTAGGTAGGGCTGTTAGGTAGGTAGGGATGTTAGGTAGGTAGGGATGGTAGGTAGGTAGGGCTGTTAGGTAGGTAGGGCTGATAGGTAGGTAGGGCTGTTAGGTAGGTAGGGATGGTAGGTAGGTAGGGCTGATAGGTAGGTAGGGCTGTTAGGTAGGTAGGGATGGTAGGTAGGTAGGGCTGTTAGGTAGATATTATTATGAAAAGCACTTTGGATTAAATTAGTTTTAGTTACTTAGTTTTTTATAGTTATTTTCTTTTTCTTTCATATTATTGCCATTTTTAATGTCTCCTTTCACTTTAGTTTACCATGTGATATGTTTTATTTTTTCTGAGGATAAGTCCGCCTTTGTGCAATTTTTTTTTCTTGTTATACTTTGAGCTTTGTACGGTAGGTAGGTAGGTAGGGCTGGTAGGTAGGTAGGGCTGGTAGGTAGGTAGGGCTGGTAGGTAGGTAGGGCTGGTAGGTAGGTAGGGCTGGTAGGTAGGTAGGGCTGATAGGTAGGTAGGGCTGGTAGGTAGGTAGGGCTGGTAGGTAGGTAGGGCTGGTAGGTAGGTAGGGCTGGTAGGTAGGTAGGGCTGGTAGGTAGGTAGGGCTGTTAGGTAGGTAGGGATGTTAGGTAGGTAGGGATGGTAGGTAGGTAGGGCTGTTAGGTAGGTAGGGCTGATAGGTAGGTAGGGATGGTAGGTAGGTAGGGCTGTTAGGTAGATATTATTATGAGAAGCACTTTCGATTAAATTAGTTTTAGTTACTTAGTTTTTTATAGTTATTTTCTTTTTCTTTCATATTATTGCCATTTTTAATGTCTCCTTTCACTTTAGTTTACCATGTGATATGTTTTATTTGTTCCGGGAATAAGTCCGCCTTTGTGCAATTTTTTTTCTTGTTATACTTTGAGCTTTGTACGGTAGGTAGGTAGGTAGGATTGGTAGGTAGGTAGGGCTGGTAGGTAGGTAGGGCTGGTAGGTAGGTAGGGCTGGTAGGTAGGTAGGGCTGGTAGGTAGGTAGGGCTGGTAGGTAGGTAGGGCTGGTAGGTAGGTAGGGCTGTTAGGTAGGTAGGGATGTTAGGTAGGTAGGGATGGTAGGTAGGTGGGGCTGGTAGGTAGGTGGGGCTGATAGGTAGGTAGGGCTGATAGGTAGGTAGGGCTGGTAGGTAGGTAGGGATGGTAGGTAGGTAGGGCCGTTAGGTAGATATTATTATGAGAAGCACTTTCGATTAAATTAGTTTTAGTTACTTAGTTTTTTATAGTTATTTTCTATTTCTTTCATATTATTGCCATTTTTAATGTCTCCTTTCACTTTAGTTTACCATGTGATATGTTTTATTTGTTCCGGGAATAAGTCCGCCTTTGTGCAATTTTTTTTTCTTGTTATACTTTGAGCTTTGTTAGGTAGGTAGGTAGGTAGGATTGGTAGGTAGGTAGGATTGGTAGGTAGGTAGGGCTGGTAGGTAGGTAGGGCTGGTAGGTAGGTAGGGCTGGTAGGTAGGTAGGGCTGGTAGGTAGGTAGGGCTGGTAGGTAGGTAGGGCTGGTAGGTAGGTAGGGCTGTTAGGTAGGTAGGGATGTTAGGTAGGTAGGGATGGTAGGTAGGTGGGGCTGTTAGGTAGGTAGGGCTGTTAGGTAGGTAGGGCTGTAAAGTAGGTAGGGATGGTAGGTAGGTAGGGCTGTTAGGTAGATATTATTATGAGAAGCACTTTCGATTAAATTAGTTTTAGTTACTTAGTTTTTTATAGTTATTTTCTATTTCTTTCATATTATTGCCATTTTTAATGTCTCCTTTCACTTTAGTTTACCATGTGATATGTTTTATTTGTTCCGAGGATAAGTCCGCCTTTGTGCACTTTTTTTTTCTTGTTATACTTTGAGCTTTGTACGGTAGGTAGGTAGGTAGGTAGGGCTGGTAGGTAGGTAGGGCTGGTAGGTAGGTAGGGCTGTTAGGTAGGTAGGGATGGTAGGTAGGTAGGGCTGATAGGTAGGTAGGGATGGTAGGTAGGTAGAGCTGTTAGGTAGGTAGGGATGGTAGGTAGGTAGGGCTGTTAGGTAGATATTATTATGAGAAGCACTTTCGATTAAATTAGTTTTAGTTACTTAGTTTTTTATAGTTATTTTCTTTTTCTTTCATATTATTGCCATTTTTAATGTCTCCTTTCACTTTAGTTTACCATGTGATAAGTTTTATTTGTTCCGGGAATAAGTCCGCCTTTGTGCAATTTTTTTTTCTTGTTATACTTTGAGCTTTGTACGGTAGGTAGGTAGGTAGGGCTGGTAGGTAGGTAGGGCTGGTAGGTAGGTAGGGCTGATAGGTAGGTAGGGATGGTAGGTAGGTAGGGATGGTAGGTAGGTAGGGATGGTAGGTAGGTAGGGCTGTTAGGTAGGTAGGGATGGTAGGTAGGTAGGGCTGTTAGGTAGGTAGGGATGGTAGGTAGGTAGGGCTGTTAGGTGGATATTATTATTAGAAGCACTTTCGATTAAATTAGTTTTAGTTACTTAGTTTTTTATAGTTATTTTCTTTTTCTTTCATATTATTGCCATTTTTAATGTCTCCTTTCACTTTAGTTTACCATGTGATAAGTTTTATTTGTTCCGGGAATAAGTCCGCCTTTGTGCAATTTTTTTTTCTTGTTATACTTTGAGCTTTGTACGGTAGGTAGGTAGGTAGGGCTGGTAGGTAGGTAGGGCTGGTAGGTAGGTAGGGCTGGTAGGTAGGTAGAGATGGCAGGTAGGTAGGGATGGTAGGTAGGTAGGGCTGTTAGGTAGGTAGGGCTGTTAGGTAGGTAGGGATGGTAGGTAGGTAGGGCTGTTAGGTAGATATTATTATGAGAAGCACTTTCGATTAAATTAGTTTTAGTTACTTAGTTTTTTATAGTTATTTTCTATTTCTTTCATATTATTGCCATTTTTAATGTGTCCTTTCACTTTAGTTTACCATGTGATATGTTTTATTTGTTCCGAGGATAAGTCCGCCTTTGTGCAATTTTTTTTTCTTGTTATACTTTGAGCTTTGTACGGTAAGTAGGTAGGTAGGTAGGGCTGGTAGGTAGGTAGGGCTGGTAGGTAGGTAGGGCTGGTAGGTAGGTAGGGCTGGTAGGTAGGTAGGGCTGTTAGGTAGGTAGGGATGTTAGGTAGGTAGGGATGGTAGGTAGGTGGGGCTGTTAGGTAGGTAGGGCTGTTAGGTAGGTAGGGCTGATAGGTAGGTAGGGCTGTTAGGTAGGTAGGGATGGTAGGTAGGTAGGGCTGTTAGGTAGATATTATTATGAGAAGCACTTTCGATTAAATTAGTTTTAGTTACTTAGTTTTTTATAGTTATTTTCTATTTCTTTCATATTATTGCCATTATTAATGTCTCCTTTCACTTTAGTTTACCATGTGATATGTTTTATTTGTTCCGGGAATAAGTCCGCCTTTGTGCAATTTTTTTTTCTTGTTATACTTTGAGCTTTGTACGGTAGGTAGGTAGGTAGGTAGGTAGGTAGGGCTGGTAGGTAGGTAGGGCTGGTAGGTAGGTAGGGCTGATAGGTAGGTAGGGATGGTAGGTAGGTAGGGATGGTAGGTAGGTAGGGCTGTTAGGTAGGTAGGGATGGTAGGTAGGTAGGGCTGATAGGTAGGTAGGGCTGTTAGGTAGGTAGGGATGGTAGGTAGGTAGGGCTGTTAGGTGGATATTATTATTAGAAGCACTTTCGATTAAATTAGTTTTAGTTACTTAGTTTTTTATAGTTATTTTCTTTTTCTTTCATATTATTACACTTTTTAATGTCTCCTTTCACTTTAGTTTACCATGTAATATGTTTTATTTGTTCTGAGGATAAGTCCGCCTTTGTGCAATTTTTTTTTCTTGTTATACTTTGAGCTTTGTACGGTAGGTAGGTAGGTAGGGATGGTAGGTAGGTAGGGCTGTTAGGTAGGTAGGGATGGTAGGTAGGTAGGGCTGTCAGGTAGATATTATTATGAGTAGCACTTTCGATTAAATTAGTTTTAGTTACTTAGTTTTTTATAGTTATTTTCATTTTCTTTCATATTATGCCATTTTTAATGTATCTTTTCACTTTAGTTTACCATGTGATATGTTTTATTTGTTCCGGGAATAAGTCCGCCTTTGTGCAATTTTTTTTTCTTGTTATACTTTGAGCTTTGTACGGTAGGTAGGTAGGTAGGTAGGTAGGTAGGGCTGGTAGGTAGGTAGGGCTGGTAGGTAGGTAGGGCTGGTAGGTAGGTAGGGCTGGTAGGTAGGTAGGGCTGGTAGGTAGGTAGGGATGTTAGGTAGGTAGGGATGGTAGGTAGGTAGGGATGGTAGGTAGGTAGGGCTGATAGGTAGGTAGGGCTGTTAGGTAGGTAGGGATGGTAGGTAGGTAGGGCTGTTAGGTAGATATTATTATGAGAAGCACTTTGGATTAAATTAGTTTTAGTTACTTAGTTTTTTATAGTTATTTTCTTTTTCTTTCATATTATTGCCATTTTTAATGTCTCCTTTCACTTTAGTTTACCATGTGATATGTTTTATTTGTTCTGAGGATAAGTCCGCCTTTGTGCAATTTTTTTTTCTTGTTATACTTTGAGCTTTGTACGGTAGGTAGGTAGGTAGGGCTGATAGGTAGGAAGGGCTGGTAGGTAGGTAGGGCTGGTAGGTTGGTAGGGCTGGTAGGTAGGTAGGGATGGTAGGTAGGTAGGGATGGTAGGTAGGTAGGGCTGTTAGGTAGGTAGGGATGGTAGGTAGGTAGGGCTGTTAGGTAGGTAGGGATGGTAGGTAGGTAGGGCTGTTAGGTAGGTAGGGATGGTAGGTAGGTAGGGCTGTTAGGTAGATATTATTATGAGAAGCACTTTCGATTAAGTTAGTTTTAGTTACTTAGTTTTTTATAGTAATTTTCTATTTCTTTCATATTATTGCCATTTTTAATGTGTCCTTTCACTTTAGTTTACCATGTGATATGTTTTATTTGTTCCGAGGATAAGTCCGCCTTTGTGCAATTTTTTTTTCTTGTTATACTTTGAGCTTTGTACGGTAGGTAGGTAGGTAGGATTGGTAGGTAGGTAGGGCTGGTAGGTAGGTAGGGCTGGTAGGTCGGTAGGGCTGGTAGGTAGGTAGGGCTGGTAGGTAGGTAGGGCTGGTAGGTAGGTAGGGCTGGTAGGTAGGTAGGGCTGTTAGGTAGGTAGGGATGGTAGGTAGGTGGGGCTGTTAGGTAGGTGGGGCTGTTAGGTAGGTAGGGCTGTTAGGTAGGTAGGGCTGATAGGTAGGTAGGGCTGTTAGGTAGGTAGGGATGGTAGGTAGGTAGGGCTGTTAGGTAGATATTATTATGAGAAGCACTTTCGATTAAATTAGTTTTAGTTACTTAGTTTTTTATAGTTATTTTCTATTTCTTTCATATTATTGCCATTTTTAATGTCTCCTTTCACTTTAGTTTACCATGTGATATGTTTTATTTGTTCCGGGAATAAGTCCGCCTTTGTGCAATTTTTTTTTCTTGTTATACTTTGAGCTTTGTACGGTAGGTAGGTAGGTAGGTAGGTAGGTAGGTAGGTAGGGCTGGTAGGTAGGTAGGGCTGGTAGGTAGGTAGGGCTGGTAGGTAGGTAGGGCTGGTAGGTAGGTAGGGCTGGTAGGTAGGTAGGGCTGTTAGGTAGGTAGGGATGTTAGGTAGGTAGGGATGGTAGGTAGGTGGGGTTGTTAGGTAGGTAGGGCTGTTAGGTAGGTAGGGCTGATAGGTAGGTAGGGATGGTAGGTAGGTAGCGATGGTAGGTAGGTAGGGCTGTTAGGTAGATATTATTATGAGAAGCACTTTCGATTAAATTAGTTTTAGTTACTTAGTGTTTTATAGTTATTTTCTATTTCTTTCATATTATTGCCATTTTTAATGTCTCCTTTCACTTTAGTTTACCATGTGATATGTTTTATTTGTTCCGAGGATAAGTCCGCCTTTGTGCACTTTTTTTTTCTTGTTATACTTTGAGCTTTGTACGGTAGGTAGGTAGGTAGGTAGGGCTGGTAGGTAGGTAGGGCTGGTAGGTAGGTAGGGATGGTAGGTAGGTAGGGCTGTTAGGTAGGTAGGGCTGGTAGGTAGGTAGGGCTGTTAGGTAGGTAGTGATGGTAGGTAGGTAGGGATGGTAGGTAGGTAGGGCTGTTAGGTAGATATTATTATGAGAAGCACTTTCGATTAAATTAGTTTTAGTTACTTAGTTTTTTATAGTTATTTTCTATTTCTTTCATATTATTGCCATTTTTAATGTGTCCTTTCACTTTAGTTTACCATGTGATAGGCTTTATTTGTTCCGAGGATAAGTCCGCCTTTGTGCAATTTTTTTTTCTTGTTATACTTTGAGCTTTATACGGTAGGTAGGTAGGTAGGTAGGTAGGTAGGGCTGGTAGGTAGGTAGGGTTGGTAGGTAGGTAGGGCTGGTAGGTAGGTAGGGCTGTTAGGTAGGTAGGGATGGTAGGTAGGTAGGGCCGTTAGGTAGATATTATTATGAGAAGCACTTTCGATTAAATTAGTTTTAGTTACTTAGTTTTTTATAGTTATTTTCTATTTCTTTCATATTATTGCCATTTTTAATGTCTCCTTTCACTTTAGTTTACCATGTGATATGTTTTATTTGTTCCGGGAATAAGTCCGCCTTTGTGCAATTTTTTTTTCTTGTTATACTTTGAGCTTTGTTAGGTAGGTAGGTAGGTAGGATTGGTAGGTAGGTAGGATTGGTAGGTAGGTAGGGCTGGTAGGTAGGTAGGGCTGGTAGGTAGGTAGGGCTGGTAGGTAGGTAGGGCTGGTAGGTAGGTAGGGCTGGTAGGTAGGTAGGGCTGGTAGGTAGGTAGGGCTGTTAGGTAGGTAGGGATGTTAGGTAGGTAGGGATGGTAGGTAGGTGGGGCTGTTAGGTAGGTAGGGCTGTTAGGTAGGTAGGGCTGTAAAGTAGGTAGGGATGGTAGGTAGGTAGGGCTGTTAGGTAGATATTATTATGAGAAGCACTTTCGATTAAATTAGTTTTAGTTACTTAGTTTTTTATAGTTATTTTCTATTTCTTTCATATTATTGCCATTTTTAATGTCTCCTTTCACTTTAGTTTACCATGTGATATGTTTTATTTGTTCCGAGGATAAGTCCGCCTTTGTGCACTTTTTTTTTCTTGTTATACTTTGAGCTTTGTACGGTAGGTAGGTAGGTAGGTAGGGCTGGTAGGTAGGTAGGGCTGGTAGGTAGGTAGGGCTGTTAGGTAGGTAGGGATGGTAGGTAGGTAGGGCTGATAGGTAGGTAGGGATGGTAGGTAGGTAGAGCTGTTAGGTAGGTAGGGATGGTAGGTAGGTAGGGCTGTTAGGTAGATATTATTATGAGAAGCACTTTCGATTAAATTAGTTTTAGTTACTTAGTTTTTTATAGTTATTTTCTTTTTCTTTCATATTATTGCCATTTTTAATGTCTCCTTTCACTTTAGTTTACCATGTGATAAGTTTTATTTGTTCCGGGAATAAGTCCGCCTTTGTGCAATTTTTTTTTCTTGTTATACTTTGAGCTTTGTACGGTAGGTAGGTAGGTAGGGCTGGTAGGTAGGTAGGGCTGGTAGGTAGGTAGGGCTGGTAGGTAGGTAGAGATGGCAGGTAGGTAGGGATGGTAGGTAGGTAGGGCTGTTAGGTAGGTAGGGCTGTTAGGTAGGTAGGGATGGTAGGTAGGTAGGGCTGTTAGGTAGATATTATTATGAGAAGCACTTTCGATTAAATTAGTTTTAGTTACTTAGTTTTTTATAGTTATTTTCTATTTCTTTCATATTATTGCCATTTTTAATGTGTCCTTTAACTTTAGTTTACCATGTGATATGTTTTATTTGTTCCGAGGATAAGTCCGCCTTTGTGCAATTTTTTTTTCTTGTTATACTTTGAGCTTTGTACGGTAGGTAGGTAGGTAGGTAGGGCTGGTAGGTAGGTAGGGCTGGTAGGTAGGTAGGGCTGGTAGGTAGGTAGGGCTGGTAGATAGGTAGGGCTGTTAGGTAGGTAGGGATGTTAGGTAGGTAGGGATGGTAGGTAGGTGGGGCTGTTAGGTAGGTAGGGCTGTTAGGTAGGTAGGGCTGATAGGTAGGTAGGGCTGTTAGGTAGGTAGGGATGGTAGGTAGGTAGGGCTGTTAGGTAGATATTATTATGAGAAGCACTTTCGATTAAATTAGTTTTAGTTACTTAGTTTTTTATAGTTATTTTCTATTTCTTTCATATTATTGCCATTATTAATGTCTCCTTTCACTTTAGTTTACCATTTGATATGTTTTATTTGTTCCGGGAATAAGTCCGCCTTTGTGCAATTTTTTTTTCTTGTTATACTTTGAGCTTTGTACGGTAGGTAGGTAGGTAGGTAGGTAGGTAGGGCTGGTAGGTAGGTAGGGCTGGTAGGTAGGTAGGGCTGATAGGTAGGTAGGGCTGATAGGTAGGTAGGGATGGTAGGTAGGTAGGGATGGTAGGTAGGTAGGGCTGTTAGGTAGGTAGGGATGGTAGGTAGGTAGGGCTGATAGGTAGGTAGGGCTGTTAGGTAGGTAGGGATGGTAGGTAGGTAGGGCTGTTAGGTGGATATTATTATTAGAAGCACTTTCGATTAAATTAGTTTTAGTTACTTAGTTTTTTATAGTTATTTTCTTTTTCTTTCATATTATTGCCATTTTTAATGTCTCCTTTCACTTTAGTTTACCATGTGATAAGTTTTATTTGTTCCGGGAATAAGTCCGCCTTTGTGCAATTTTTTTTTCTTGTTATACTTTGAGCTTTGTACGGTAGGTAGGTAGGTAGGGCTGGTAGGTAGGTAGGGCTGGTAGGTAGGTAGGGCTGGTAGGTAGGTAGAGATGGCAGGTAGGTAGGGATGGTAGGTAGGTAGGGCTGTTAGGTAGGTAGGGCTGTTAGGTAGGTAGGGATGGTAGGTAGGTAGGGCTGTTAGGTAGATATTATTATGAGAAGCACTTTCGATTAAATTAGTTTTAGTTACTTAGTTTTTTATAGTTATTTTCTATTTCTTTCATATTATTGCCATTTTTAATGTGTCCTTTCACTTTAGTTTACCATGTGATATGTTTTATTTGTTCCGAGGATAAGTCCGCCTTTGTGCAATTTTTTTTTCTTGTTATACTTTGAGCTTTGTACGGTAAGTAGGTAGGTAGGTAGGGCTGGTAGGTAGGTAGGGCTGGTAGGTAGGTAGGGCTGGTAGGTAGGTAGGGCTGGTAGGTAGGTAGGGCTGTTAGGTAGGTAGGGATGTTAGGTAGGTAGGGATGGTAGGTAGGTGGGGCTGTTAGGTAGGTAGGGCTGTTAGGTAGGTAGGGCTGATAGGTAGGTAGGGCTGTTAGGTAGGTAGGGATGGTAGGTAGGTAGGGCTGTTAGGTAGATATTATTATGAGAAGCACTTTCGATTAAATTAGTTTTAGTTACTTAGTTTTTTATAGTTATTTTCTATTTCTTTCATATTATTGCCATTATTAATGTCTCCTTTCACTTTAGTTTACCATGTGATATGTTTTATTTGTTCCGGGAATAAGTCCGCCTTTGTGCAATTTTTTTTTCTTGTTATACTTTGAGCTTTGTACGGTAGGTAGGTAGGTAGGTAGGGCTGGTAGGTAGGTAGGGCTGGTAGGTAGGTAGGGCTGATAGGTAGGTAGGGATGGTAGGTAGGTAGGGATGGTAGGTAGGTAGGGCTGTTAGGTAGGTAGGGATGGTAGGTAGGTAGGGCTGATAGGTAGGTAGGGCTGTTAGGTAGGTAGGGATGGTAGGTAGGTAGGGCTGTTAGGTGGATATTATTATTAGAAGCACTTTCGATTAAATTAGTTTTAGTTACTTAGTTTTTTATAGTTATTTTCTTTTTCTTTCATATTATTGCACTTTTTAATGTCTCCTTTCACTTTAGTTTACCATGTAATATGTTTTATTTGTTCTGAGGATAAGTCCGCCTTTGTGCAATTTTTTTTTCTTGTTATACTTTGAGCTTTGTACGGTAGGTAGGTAGGTAGGGATGGTAGGTAGGTAGGGCTGTTAGGTAGGTAGGGATGGTAGGTAGGTAGGGCTGTCAGGTAGATATTATTATGAGTAGCACTTTCGATTAAATTAGTTTTAGTTACTTAGTTTTTTATAGTTATTTTCATTTTCTTTCATATTATGCCATTTTTAATGTATCTTTTCACTTTAGTTTACCATGTGATATGTTTTATTTGTTCCGGGAATAAGTCCGCCTTTGTGCAATTTTTTTTTCTTGTTATACTTTGAGCTTTGTACGGTAGGTAGGTAGGTAGGTAGGTAGGTAGGGCTGGTAGGTAGGTAGGGCTGGTAGGTAGGTAGGGCTGGTAGGTAGGTAGGGCTGGTAGGTAGGTAGGGCTGGTAGGTAGGTAGGGATGTTAGGTAGGTAGGGATGGTAGGTAGGTAGGGATGGTAGGTAGGTAGGGCTGATAGGTAGGTAGGGCTGTTAGGTAGGTAGGGATGGTAGGTAGGTAGGGCTGTTAGGTAGATATTATTATGAGAAGCACTTTGGATTAAATTAGTTTTAGTTACTTAGTTTTTTATAGTTATTTTCTTTTTCTTTCATATTATTGCCATTTTTAATGTCTCCTTTCACTTTAGTTTACCATGTGATATGTTTTATTTGTTCTGAGGATAAGTCCGCCTTTGTGCAATTTTTTTTTCTTGTTATACTTTGAGCTTTGTACGGTAGGTAGGTAGGTAGGGCTGATAGGTAGGAAGGGCTGGTAGGTAGGTAGGGCTGGTAGGTTGGTAGGGCTGGTAGGTAGGTAGGGATGGTAGGTAGGTAGGGATGGTAGGTAGGTAGGGCTGTTAGGTAGGTAGGGATGGTAGGTAGGTAGGGCTGTTAGGTAGGTAGGGATGGTAGGTAGGTAGGGCTGTTAGGTAGGTAGGGATGGTAGGTAGGTAGGGCTGTTAGGTAGATATTATTATGAGAAGCACTTTCGATTAAATTAGTTTTAGTTACTTAGTTTTTTATAGTAATTTTCTATTTCTTTCATATTATTGCCATTTTTAATGTGTCCTTTCACTTTAGTTTACCATGTGATATGTTTTATTTGTTCCGAGGATAAGTCCGCCTTTGTGCAATTTTTTTTTCTTGTTATACTTTGAGCTTTGTACGGTAGGTAGGTAGGTAGGATTGGTAGGTAGGTAGGGCTGGTAGGTAGGTAGGGCTGGTAGGTCGGTAGGGCTGGTAGGTAGGTAGGGCTGGTAGGTAGGTAGGGCTGGTAGGTAGGTAGGGCTGGTAGGTAGGTAGGGCTGTTAGGTAGGTAGGGATGGTAGGTAGGTGGGGCTGTTAGGTAGGTGGGGCTGTTAGGTAGGTAGGGCTGTTAGGTAGGTAGGGCTGATAGGTAGGTAGGGCTGTTAGGTAGGTAGGGATGGTAGGTAGGTAGGGCTGTTAGGTAGATATTATTATGAGAAGCACTTTCGATTAAATTAGTTTTAGTTACTTAGTTTTTTATAGTTATTTTCTATTTCTTTCATATTATTGCCATTTTTAATGTCTCCTTTCACTTTAGTTTACCATGTGATATGTTTTATTTGTTCCGGGAATAAGTCCGCCTTTGTGCAATTTTTTTTTCTTGTTATACTTTGAGCTTTGTACGGTAGGTAGGTAGGTAGGTAGGTAGGTAGGGCTGGTAGGTAGGAAGGGCTGGTAGGTAGGTAGGGCTGGTAGGTAGGTAGGGCTGGTAGGTAGGTAGGGCTGATAGGTAGGTAGGGATGGTAGGTAGGTAGGGCTGTTAGGTAGGTAGGGATGGTAGGTAGGTAGGGCTGTTAGGTAGATATTATTATGAGAAGCACTTTCGATTAAATTAGTTTTAGTTACTTAGTTTTTTATAGTTATTTTCTATTTCTTTCATATTATTGCCATTTTTAATGTGTCCTTTCACTTTAGTTTACCATGTGATATGTTTTATTTGTTCCGAGGATAAGTCCGCCTTTGTGCAATTTTTTTTTCTTGTTATACTTTGAGCTTTGTACGGTAGGTAGGTAGGTAGGTAGGTAGGTAGGTAGGTAGGGCTGGTAGGTAGGTAGGGCTGGTAGGTAGGTAGGGCTGGTAGGTAGGTAGGGCTGGTAGGTAGGTAGGGCTGGTAGGTAGGTAGGGCTGTTAGGTAGGTAGGGATGTTAGGTAGGTAGGGATGGTAGGTAGGTGGGGTTGTTAGGTAGGTAGGGCTGTTAGGTAGGTAGGGCTGATAGGTAGGTAGGGATGGTAGGTAGGTAGCGATGGTAGGTAGGTAGGGCTGTTAGGTAGATATTATTATGAGAAGCACTTTCGATTAAATTAGTTTTAGTTACTTAGTGTTTTATAGTTATTTTCTATTTCTTTCATATTATTGCCATTTTTAATGTCTCCTTTCACTTTAGTTTACCATGTGATATGTTTTATTTGTTCCGAGGATAAGTCCGCCTTTGTGCACTTTTTTTTTCTTGTTATACTTTGAGCTTTGTACGGTAGGTAGGTAGGTAGGTAGGGCTGGTAGGTAGGTAGGGCTGGTAGGTAGGTAGGGATGGTAGGTAGGTAGGGCTGTTAGGTAGGTAGGGCTGGTAGGTAGGTAGGGCTGTTAGGTAGGTAGTGATGGTAGGTAGGTAGGGATGGTAGGTAGGTAGGGCTGTTAGGTAGATATTATTATGAGAAGCACTTTCGATTAAATTAGTTTTAGTTACTTAGTTTTTTATAGTTATTTTCTATTTCTTTCATATTATTGCCATTTTTAATGTGTCCTTTCACTTTAGTTTACAATGTGATAGGCTTTATTTGTTCCGAGGATAAGTCCGCCTTTGTGCAATTTTTTTTTCTTGTTATACTTTGAGCTTTATACGGTAGGTAGGTAGGTAGGTAGGTAGGTAGGGCTGGTAGGTAGGTAGGGTTGGTAGGTAGGTAGGGCTGGTAGGTAGGTAGGGCTGGTAGGTAGGTAGGGCTGGTAGGTAGGTAGGGCTGTTAGGTAGGTAGGGATGTTAGGTAGGTAGGGATGGAAGGTAGGTAGGGCTGTTAGGTAGGTAGGGCTGATAGGTAGGTAGGGCTGTTAGGTAGGTAGGGATGGTAGGTAGGTAGGGCTGATAGGTAGGTAGGGCTGTTAGGTAGGTAGGGATGGTAGGTAGGTAGGGCTGTTAGGCAGATATTATTATGAGAAGCACTTTGGATTAAATTAGTTTTAGTTACTTAGTTTTTTATAGTTATTTTCTTTTTCTTTCATATTATTGGCATTTTTAATGTCTCCTTTCACTTTTGTTTACCATGTGATATGTTTTATTTGTTCTGAGGATAAGTCCGCCTTTGTGCAATTTTTTTTTCTTGTTATACTTTGAGCTTTGTACGGTAGGTAGGTAGGTAGGGCTGGTAGGTAGGTAGGGCTGGTAGGTAGGTAGGGCTGGTAGGTAGGTAGGGCTGGTAGGTAGGTAGGGATGGTAGGTAGGTAGGGATGGTAGGTAGGTAGGGCTGTTAGGTAGGTAGGGCTGTTAGGTAGGTAGGGATGGTAGGTAGGTAGGGCTGTTAGGTAGATATTATTATGAGAAGCACTTTCGATTAAATTAGTTTTAGTTACTTAGTTTTTTATAGTTATTTTCTATTTCTTTCATATTATTGCCATTTTTAATGTGTCCTTTCACTTTAGTTTACCATGTGATAGGTTTTATTTGTTCCGAGGATAAGTCCGCCTTTGTGCAATTTTTTTTTCTTGTTATACTTTGAGCTTTGTACGGTAGGTAGGTAGGTAGGTAGGGCTGGTAGGTAGGTAGGGCTGGTAGGTAGGTAGGGCTGGTAGGTAGGTAGGGCTGGTAGGTAGGTAGGGCTGGTAGGTAGGTAGGGCTGTTAGGTAGGTAGGGATGTTAGGTAGGTAGGGATGGTAGGTAGGTAGGGATGTTAGGTAGGTAGGGCTGATAGGTAGGTAGGGATGGTAGGTAGGTAGGGCTGTTAGGTAAATATTATTATGAGAAGCACTTTCGATTAAATTAGTTTTAGTTACTTAGTTTTTTATAGTTATTTTCTTTTTCTTTCATATTATTGCCATTTTTAATGTCTCCTTTCACTTTAGTTTACCATGTGATATGTTTTATTTGTTCCGGGAATAAGTCCGCCTTTGTGCAATTTTTTTTTCTTGTTATACTTTGAGCTTTGTACGGTAGGTAGGTAGGTAGGATTGGTAGGTAGGTAGTGCTGGTAGGTAGGTAGGGCTGGTAGGTAGGTAGGGCTGGTAGGTAGGTAGGGCTGGTAGGTAGGTAGGGCTGGTAGGTAGGTAGGGCTGGTAGGTAGGTAGGGCTGGTAGGTAGGTAGGGCTGGTAGGTAGGTAGGGCTGTTAGGTAGGTAGGGATGTTAGGTAGGTAGGGATGGTAAGTAGGTAGGGCTGTTAGGTAGGTAGGGCTGATAGGTAGGTAGGGATGGTAGGTAGGTAGGGCTGTTAGGTAGATATTATTATGAGAAGCACTTTCGATTAAATTAGTTTTAGTTACTTAGTTTTTTATAGTTATTTTCTTTTTCTTTCATATTATTGCCATTTTTAATGTCTCCTTTCACTTTAGTTTACCATGTGATATGTTTTATTTGTTCCGGGAATAAGTCCGCCTTTGTGCATTTTTTTTTCTTGTTATACTTTGAGCTTTGTACGGTAGGTAGGTAGGTAGGATTGGTAGGTAGGTAGGGCTGGTAGGTAGGTAGGGCTGGTAGGTAGGTAGGGCTGGTAGGTAGGTAGGGCTGGTAGGTAGGTAGGGCTGGTAGGTAGGTAGGGCTGGTAGGAAGGTAGGGCTGTTAGGTAGGTAGGGATGTTAGGTAGGTAGGGATGGTAGGTAGGTGGGGCTGTTAGGTAGGTAGGGCTGTTAGGTAGGTAGGGCTGTTAGGTAGGTAGGGATGGTAGGTAGGTAGGGCTGTTAGGTAGATATTATTATGAGAAGCACTTTCGATTAAATTAGTTTTAGTTACTTAGTTTTTTATAGTTATTTTCTATTTCTTTCATATTATTGCCATTATTAATGTCTCCTTTCACTTTAGTTTACCATGTGATATGTTTTATTTGTTCCGGGAATAAGTCCGCCTTTGTGCAATTTTTTTTTCTTGTTATACTTTGAGCTTTGTACGGTAGGTAGGTAGGTAGGTAGGTAGGTAGGGCTGGTAGGTAGGTAGGGCTGGTAGGTAGGTAGGGTTGGTAGGTAGGTAGGGCTGATAGGTAGGTAGGGATGGTAGGTAGGTAGGGATGGTAGGTAGGTAGGGATGGTAGGTAGGTAGGGATGGTAGGTAGGTAGGGCTGTTAGGTAGGTAGGGATGGTAGGTAGGTAGGGCTGTTAGGTAGGTAGGGATGGTAGGTAGGTAGGGCTGTTAGGTAGGTAGGGATGGTAGGTAGGTAGGGCTGTTAGGTAGATATTATTATGAGAAGCACTTTCGATTAAATTAGTTTTAGTTACTTAGTTTTTTATAGTAATTTTCTATTTCTTTCATATTATTGCCATTTTTAATGTGTCCTCCTTTCACTTTAGTTTACCATGTGATATGTTTTATTTGTTCCGAGGATAAGTCCGCCTTTGTGCAATTTTTTTTTCTTGTTATACTTTGAGCTTTGTACGGTAGGTAGGTAGGTAGGATTGGTAGGTAGGTAGGGCTGGTAGGTAGGTAGGGCTGGTAGGTCGGTAGGGCTGGTAGGTAGGTAGGGCTGGTAGGTAGGTAGGGCTGGTAGGTAGGTAGGGCTGGTAGGTAGGTAGGGCTGTTAGGTAGGTAGGGATGGTAGGTAGGTGGGGCTGTTAGGTAGGTGGGGCTGTTAGGTAGGTGGGGCTGTTAGGTAGGTAGGGCTGATAGGTAGGTAGGGCTGTTAGGTAGGTAGGGATGGTAGGTAGGTAGGGCTGTTAGGTAGATATTATTATGAGAAGCACTTTCGATTAAATTAGTTTTAGTTACTTAGTTTTTTATAGTTATTTTCTATTTCTTTCATATTATTGCCATTTTTAATGTCTCCTTTCACTTTAGTTTACCATGTGATATGTTTTATTTGTTCCGGGAATAAGTCCGCCTTTGTGCAATTTTTTTTTCTTGTTATACTTTGAGCTTTGTACGGTAGGTAGGTAGGTAGGTAGGTAGGTAGGGCTGGTAGGTAGGTAGTGCTGGTAGGTAGGTAGGGCTGGTAGGTAGGTAGGGCTGGTAGGTAGGTAGGGCTGATAGGTAGGTAGGGATGGTAGGTAGGTAGGGATGGTAGGTAGGTAGGGCTGTTAGGTAGGTAGGGATGGTAGGTAGGTAGGGCTGATAGGTAGGTAGGGCTGTTAGGTAGGTAGGGATGGTAGGTAGGTAGGGCTGTTAGGTAGGTAGGGATGGTAGGTAGGTGGGGCTGTTAGGTAGGTGGGGCTGTTAGGTAGGTGGGGCTGTTAGGTAGGTAGGGCTGATAGGTAGGTAGGGCTGTTAGGTAGGTAGGGATGGTAGGTAGGTAGGGCTGTTAGGTAGATATTATTATGAGAAGCACTTTCGATTAAATTAGTTTTAGTTACTTAGTTTTTTATAGTTATTTTCTATTTCTTTCATATTATTGCCATTTTTAATGTCTCCTTTCACTTTAGTTTACCATGTGATATGTTTTATTTGTTCCGGGAATAAGTCCGCCTTTGTGCAATTTTTTTTTCTTGTTATACTTTGAGCTTTGTACGGTAGGTAGGTAGGTAGGTAGGTAGGTAGGGCTGGTAGGTAGGTAGGGCTGGTAGGTAGGTAGGGCTGGTAGGTAGGTAGGGCTGGTAGGTAGGTAGGGCTGATAGGTAGGTAGGGATGGTAGGTAGGTAGGGATGGTAGGTAGGTAGGGCTGTTAGGTAGGTAGGGATGGTAGGTAGGTAGGGCTGATAGGTAGGTAGGGCTGTTAGGTAGGTAGGGATGGTAGGTAGGTAGGGCTGTTAGGTGGATATTATTATTAGAAGCACTTTCGATTAAATTAGTTTTAGTTACTTAGTTTTTTATAGTTATTTTCTTTTTCTTTCATATTATTGCACTTTTTAATGTCTCCTTTCACTTTAGTTTACCATGTGATATGTTTTATTTGTTCCGAGGATAAGTCCGCCTTTGTGCAATTTTTTTTTCTTGTTATACTTTGAGCTTTGTACGGTAGGTAGGTAGGTAGGGATGGTAGGTAGGTAGGGCTGTTAGGTAGGTAGGGATGGTAGGTAGGTAGGGCTGTTAGGTAGATATTATTATGAGTAGCACTTTCGATTAAATTAGTTTTAGTTACTTAGTTTTTTATAGTTATTTTCATTTTCTTTCATATTATGCCATTTTTAATGTATCTTTTCACTTTAGTTTACCATGTGATATGTTTTATTTGTTCCGGGAATAAGTCCGCCTTTGTGCAATTTTTTTTCTTGTTATACTTTGAGCTTTGTACGGTAGGTAGGTAGGTAGGTAGGTAGGTAGGGCTGGTAGGTAGGTAGGGCCGGTAGGTAGGTAGGGCTGGTAGGTAGGTAGGGCTGGTAGGTAGGTAGGGCTGGTAGGTAGGTAGGGCTGTTAGGTAGGTAGGGATGTTAGGTAGGTAGGGATGGTAGGTAGGTAGGGATGGTAGGTAGGTAGGGCTGTTAGGTAGATATTATTATGAGAAGCACTTTGGATTAAATTAGTTTTAGTTACTTAGTTTTTTATAGTTATTTTCTTTTTCTTTCATATTATTGCCATTTTTAATGTCTCCTTTCACTTTAGTTTACCATGTGATATGTTTTATTTGTTCCGAGGATAAGTCCGCCTTTGTGCAATTTTTTTTTCTTGTTATACTTTGAGCTTTGTACGGTAGGTAGGTAGGTAGGTAGGGCTGGTAGGTAGGTAGGGCTTGTAGGTAGGTAGGGCTGGTAGGTAGGTAGGGCTGGTAGGTAGGTAGGGCTGGTAGGTAGGTAGGGCTGGTAGGTAGGTAGGGCTGTTAGGTAGGTAGGGATGTTAGGTAGGTAGGGATGGTAGGTAGGTAGGGATGTTAGGTAGGTAGGGCTGATAGGTAGGTAGGGATGGTAGGTAGGTAGGGCTGATAGGTAGGTAGGGCTGGTAGGTAGGTAGGGCTGTTAGGTAGGTAGGGATGGTAGGTAGGTAGGGCTGTTAGGTAGATATTATTATGAGAAGCACTTTCGATTAAATTAGTTTTAGTTACTTAGTTTTTTATAGTTATTTTCTATTTCTTTCATATTATTGCCATTTTTAATGTCTCCTTTCACTTTAGTTTACCATGTGATATGTTTTATTTGTTCCGGGAATAAGTCCGCCTTTGTGCAATTTTTTTTTCTTGTTATACTTTGAGCTTTGTACGGTAGGTAGGTAGGTAGGTAGGTAGGTAGGGCTGGTAGGTAGGTAGTGCTGGTAGGTAGGTAGGGCTGGTAGGTAGGTAGGGCTGGTAGGTAGGTAGGGCTGATAGGTAGGTAGGGATGGTAGGTAGGTAGGGATGGTAGGTAGGTAGGGCTGTTAGGTAGGTAGGGATGGTAGGTAGGTAGGGCTGATAGGTAGGTAGGGCTGTTAGGTAGGTAGGGATGGTAGGTAGGTAGGGCTGTTAGGTAGGTAGGGATGGTAGGTAGGTAGGGCTGTTAGGTAGGTGGGGCTGTTAGGTAGGTGGGGCTGTTAGGTAGGTAGGGCTGATAGGTAGGTAGGGCTGTTAGGTAGGTAGGGATGGTAGGTAGGTAGGGCTGTTAGGTAGATATTATTATGAGAAGCACTTTCGATTAAATTAGTTTTAGTTACTTAGTTTTTTATAGTTATTTTCTATTTCTTTCATATTATTGCCATTTTTAATGTCTCCTTTCACTTTAGTTTACCATGTGATATGTTTTATTTGTTCCGGGAATAAGTCCGCCTTTGTGCAATTTTTTTTTCTTGTTATACTTTGAGCTTTGTACGGTAGGTAGGTAGGTAGGTAGGTAGGTAGGGCTGGTAGGTAGGTAGGGCTGGTAGGTAGGTAGGGCTGGTAGGTAGGTAGGGCTGGTAGGTAGGTAGGGCTGATAGGTAGGTAGGGATGGTAGGTAGGTAGGGATGGTAGGTAGGTAGGGCTGTTAGGTAGGTAGGGATGGTAGGTAGGTAGGGCTGATAGGTAGGTAGGGCTGTTAGGTAGGTAGGGATGGTAGGTAGGTAGGGCTGTTAGGTGGATATTATTATTAGAAGCACTTTCGATTAAATTAGTTTTAGTTACTTAGTTTTTTATAGTTATTTTCTTTTTCTTTCATATTATTGCACTTTTTAATGTCTCCTTTCACTTTAGTTTACCATGTGATATGTTTTATTTGTTCTGAGGATAAGTCCGCCTTTGTGCAATTTTTTTTTCTTGTTATACTTTGAGCTTTGTACGGTAGGTAGGTAGGTAGGGATGGTAGGTAGGTAGGGCTGTTAGGTAGGTAGGGATGGTAGGTAGGTAGGGCTGTTAGGTAGATATTATTATGAGTAGCACTTTCGATTAAATTAGTTTTAGTTACTTAGTTTTTTATAGTTATTTTCATTTTCTTTCATATTATGCCATTTTTAATGTATCTTTTCACTTTAGTTTACCATGTGATATGTTTTATTTGTTCCGGGAATAAGTCCGCCTTTGTGCAATTTTTTTTCTTGTTATACTTTGAGCTTTGTACGGTAGGTAGGTAGGTAGGTAGGTAGGTAGGGCTGGTAGGTAGGTAGGGCCGGTAGGTAGGTAGGGCTGGTAGGTAGGTAGGGCTGGTAGGTAGGTAGGGCTGGTAGGTAGGTAGGGCTGTTAGGTAGGTAGGGATGTTAGGTAGGTAGGGATGGTAGGTAGGTAGGGATGGTAGGTAGGTAGGGCTGTTAGGTAGATATTATTATGAGAAGCACTTTGGATTAAATTAGTTTTAGTTACTTAGTTTTTTATAGTTATTTTCTTTTTCTTTCATATTATTGCCATTTTTAATGTCTCCTTTCACTTTAGTTTACCATGTGATATGTTTTATTTGTTCCGAGGATAAGTCCGCCTTTGTGCAATTTTTTTTTCTTGTTATACTTTGAGCTTTGTACGGTAGGTAGGTAGGTAGGTAGGGCTGGTAGGTAGGTAGGGCTTGTAGGTAGGTAGGGCTGGTAGGTAGGTAGGGCTGGTAGGTAGGTAGGGCTGGTAGGTAGGTAGGGCTGGTAGGTAGGTAGGGCTGTTAGGTAGGTAGGGATGTTAGGTAGGTAGGGATGGTAGGTAGGTAGGGATGTTAGGTAGGTAGGGCTGATAGGTAGGTAGGGATGGTAGGTAGGTAGGGCTGATAGGTAGGTAGGGCTGGTAGGTAGGTAGGGCTGTTAGGTAGGTAGGGATGTTAGGTAGGTAGGGATGGTAAGTAGGTAGGGCTGTTAGGTAGGTAGGGCTGATAGGTAGGTAGGGATGGTAGGTAGGTAGGGCTGTTAGGTAGATATTATTATGAGAAGCACTTTCGATTAAATTAGTTTTAGTTACTTAGTTTTTTATAGTTATTTTCTTTTTCTTTCATATTATTGCCATTTTTAATGTCTCCTTTCACTTTAGTTTACCATGTGATATGTTTTATTTGTTCCGGGAATAAGTCCGCCTTTGTGCAATTTTTTTTCTTGTTATACTTTGAGCTTTGTACGGTAGGTAGGTAGGTAGGATTGGTAGGTAGGTAGGGCTGGTAGGTAGGTAGGGCTGGTAGGTAGGTAGGGCTGGTAGGTAGGTAGGGCTGGTAGGTAGGTAGGGCTGGTAGGTAGGTAGGGCTGGTAGGTAGGTAGGGCTGGTAGGAAGGTAGGGCTGTTAGGTAGGTAGGGATGTTAGGTAGGTAGGGATGGTAGGTAGGTGGGGCTGTTAGGTAGGTAGGGCTGTTAGGTAGGTAGGGCTGTTAGGTAGGTAGGGATGGTAGGTAGGTAGGGATGTTAGGTAGGTAGGGCTGATAGGTAGGTAGGGATGGTAGGTAGGTAGGGCTGTTAGGTAAATATTATTATGAGAAGCACTTTCGATTAAATTAGTTTTAGTTACTTAGTTTTTTATAGTTATTTTCTTTTTCTTTCATATTATTGCCATTTTTAATGTCTCCTTTCACTTAAGTTTACCATGTGATATGTTTTATTTGTTCCGGGAATAAGTCCGCCTTTGTGCAATTTTTTTTTCTTGTTATACTTTGAGCTTTGTACGGTAGGTAGGTAGGCAGGTAGGTAGGTAGGGCTGGTAGGTAGGTAGGGCTGGTAGGTAGGTAGGGCTGGTAGGTAGGTAGGGCTGATAGGTAGGTAGGGATGGTAGGTAGGTAGGGATGGTAGGTAGGTAGGGCTGTTAGGTAGGTAGGGATGGTAGGTAGGTAGGGCTGATAGGTAGGTAGGGCTGTTAGGTAGGTAGGGATGTTAGGTAGGTAGGGATGGTAAGTAGGTAGGGCTGTTAGGTAGGTAGGGCTGATAGGTAGGTAGGGATGGTAGGTAGGTAAGGCTGTTAGGTAGATATTATTATGAGAAGCACTTTAGTTTTAGTTACTTAGTTTTTTATAGTTATTTTCTTTTTCTTTCATATTATTGCCATTTTTAATGTCTCCTTTCACTTTAGTTTACCATGTGATATGTTTTATTTGTTCCGGGAATAAGTCCGCCTTTGTGCAATTTTTTTTCTTGTTATACTTTGAGCTTTGTACGGTAGGTAGGTAGGTAGGATTGGTAGGTAGGTAGGATTGGTAGGTAGGTAGTGCTGGTAGGTAGGTAGGGCTGGTAGGTAGGTAGGGCTGGTAGGTAGGTAGGGCTGGTAGGTAGGTAGGGCTGGTAGGTAGGTAGGGCTGGTAGGTAGGTAGGGCTGGTAGGTAGGTAGGGCTGGTAGGTAGGTAGGGCTGTTAGGTAGGTAGGGATGTTAGGTAGGTAGGGATGGTAAGTAGGTAGGGCTGTTAGGTAGGTAGGGCTGATAGGTAGGTAGGGATGGTAGGTAGGTAGGGCTGTTAGGTAGATATTATTATGAGAAGCACTTTCGATTAAATTAGTTTTAGTTACTTAGTTTTTTATAGTTATTTTCTTTTTCTTTCATATTATTGCCATTTTTAATGTCTCCTTTCACTTTAGTTTACCATGTGATATGTTTTATTTGTTCCGGGAATAAGTCCGCCTTTGTGCAATTTTTTTTCTTGTTATACTTTGAGCTTTGTACGGTAGGTAGGTAGGTAGGATTGGTAGGTAGGTAGGGCTGGTAGGTAGGTAGGGCTGGTAGGTAGGTAGGGCTGGTAGGTAGGTAGGGCTGGTAGGTAGGTAGGGCTGGTAGGTAGGTAGGGCTGGTAGGAAGGTAGGGCTGTTAGGTAGGTAGGGATGTTAGGTAGGTAGGGATGGTAGGTAGGTGGGGCTGTTAGGTAGGTAGGGCTGTTAGGTAGGTAGGGCTGTTAGGTAGGTAGGGATGGTAGGTAGGTAGGGATGTTAGGTAGGTAGGGCTGATAGGTAGGTAGGGCTGGTAGGTAGGTAGGGCTGGTAGGTAAATATTATTATGAGAAGCACTTTCGATTAAATTAGTTTTAGTTACTTAGTTTTTTATAGTTATTTTCTTTTTCTTTCATATTATTGCCATTTTTAATGTCTCCTTTCACTTTAGTTTACCATGTGATATGTTTTATTTGTTCCGGGAATAAGTCCGCCTTTGTGCAATTTTTTTTTCTTGTTATACTTTGAGCTTTGTACGGTAGGTAGGTAGGCAGGTAGGTAGGTAGGGCTGGTAGGTAGGTAGGGCTGGTAGGTAGGTAGGGCTGGTAGGTAGGTAGGGCTGATAGGTAGGTAGGGATGGTAGGTAGGTAGGGATGGTAGGTAGGTAGGGCTGTTAGGTAGGTAGGGATGGTAGGTAGGTAGGGCTGATAGGTAGGTAGGGCTGTTAGGTAGGTAGGGATGCTAGGTAGGTAGGGCTGTTAGGTGGATATTATTATTAGAAGCACTTTCGATTAAATTAGTTTTAGTTACTTAGTTTTTTATAGTTATTTTCTTTTTCTTTCATATTATTGCACTTTTTAATGTCTCCTTTCACTTTAGTTTACCATATGATATGTTTTATTTGTTCTGAGGATAAGTCCGCCTTTGTGCAATTTTTTTTTCTTGTTATACTTTGAGCTTTGTACGGTAGGTAGGTAGGTAGGGATGGTAGGTAGGTAGGGCTGTTAGGTAGGTAGGGATGGTAGGTAGGTAGGGCTGTTAGGTAGATATTATTATGAGTAGCACTTTCGATTAAATTAGTTTTAGTTACTTAGTTTTTTATAGTTATTTTCATTTTCTTTCATATTATGCCATTTTTAATGTATCTTTTCACTTTAGTTTACCATGTGATATGTTTTATTTGTTCCGGGAATAAGTCCGCCTTTGTGCAATTTTTTTTCTTGTTATACTTTGAGCTTTGTACGGTAGGTAGGTAGGTAGGTAGGTAGGTAGGGCTGGTAGGTAGGTAGGGCCGGTAGGTAGGTAGGGCTGGTAGGTAGGTAGGGCTGGTAGGTAGGTAGGGCTGGTAGGTAGGTAGGGCTGTTAGGTAGGTAGGGATGTTAGGTAGGTAGGGATGGTAGGTAGGTAGGGCTGGTAGGTAGGTAGGGCTGTTAGGTAGATATTATTATGAGAAGCACTTTGGATTAAATTAGTTTTAGTTACTTAGTTTTTTATAGTTATTTTCTTTTTCTTTCATATTATTGCCATTTTTAATGTCTCCTTTCACTTTAGTTTACCATGTGATATGTTTTATTTGTTCTGAGGATAAGTCCGCCTTTGTGCAATTTTTTTTTCTTGTTATACTTTGAGCTTTGTACGGTAGGTAGGTAGGTAGGGCTGGTAGGTAGGTAGGGCTGGTAGGTAGGTAGGGCTGGTAGGTAGGTAGGGATGGTAGGTAGGTAGGGCTGATAGGTAGGTAGGGCTGTTAGGTAGGTAGGGATGGTAGGTAGGTAGGGCTGTTAGGTAGATATTATTATGAGAAGCACTTTGGATTAAATTAGTTTTAGTTACTTAGTTTTTTATAGTTATTTTCTTTTTCTTTCATATTATTGCCATTTTTAATGTCTCCTTTCACTTTAGTTTACCATGTGATATGTTTTATTTGTTCTGAGGATAAGTCCGCCTTTGTGCAATTTTTTTTTCTTGTTATACTTTGAGCTTTGTACGGTAGGTAGGTAGGTAGGGCTGGTAGGTAGGAAGAGCTGGTAGGTAGGTAGGGCTGGTAGGTAGGTAGGGCTGGTAGGTAGGTAGGGATGGTAGGTAGGTAGGGATGGTAGGTAGGTAGGGCTCTTAGGTAGGTAGGGATGGTAGGTAGGTAGGGCTGTTAGGTAGGTAGGGATGGTAGGTAGGTAGGGCTGTTAGGTAGATATTATTATGAGAAGCACTTTCGATTAAATTAGTTTTAGTTACTTAGTTTTTTATAGTTATTTTCTATTTCTTTCATATTATTGCCATTTTTAATGTGACCTTTCACTTTAGTTTACCATGTGATATGTTTTATTTGTTCCGAGGATAAGTCCGCCTTTGTGCAATTTTTTTTTCTTGTTATACTTTGAGCTTTGTACGGTAGGTAGGTAGGTAGGTAGGTAGGTAGGGCTGGTAGGTAGGTAGGGCTGGTAGGTAGGTAGGGCTGGTAGGTAGGTAGGGCTGGTAGGTAGGTAGGGCTGTTAGGTAGGTAGGGATGTTAGGTAGGTAGGGATGGAAGGTAGGTAGGGCTGTTAGGTAGGTAGGGCTGATAGGTAGGTAGGGCTGTTAGGTAGGTAGGGATGGTAGGTAGGTAGGGCTGATAGGTAGGTAGGGCTGTTAGGTAGGTAGGGATGGTAGGTAGGTAGGGCTGTTAGGCAGATATTATTATGAGAAGCACTTTGGATTAAATTAGTTTTAGTTACTTAGTTTTTTATAGTTATTTTCTTTTTCTTTCATATTATTGGCATTTTTAATGTCTCCTTTCACTTTTGTTTACCATGTGATATGTTTTATTTGTTCTGAGGATAAGTCCGCCTTTGTGCAATTTTTTTTTCTTGTTATACTTTGAGCTTTGTACGGTAGGTAGGTAGGTAGGGATGGTAGGTAGGTAGGGCTGTTAGGTAGGTAGGGATGGTAGGTAGGTAGGGCTGTTAGGTAGATATTATTATGAGTAGCACTTTCGATTAAATTAGTTTTAGTTACTTAGTTTTTTATAGTTATTTTCATTTTCTTTCATATTATGCCATTTTTAATGTATCTTTTCACTTTAGTTTACCATGTGATATGTTTTATTTGTTCCGGGAATAAGTCCGCCTTTTTGCAATTTTTTTTTCTTGTTATACTTTGAGCTTTGTACGGTAGGTAGGTAGGTAGGTAGGTAGGTAGGGCTGGTAGGTAGGTAGGGCTGGTAGGTAGGTAGGGCTGGTAGGTAGGTAAGGCTGGTAGGTAGGTAGGGCTGGTAGGTAGGTAGGGCTGTTAGGTAGGTAGGGATGTTAGGTAGGTAGGGATGGTAGGTAGGTAGGGCTGTTAGGTAGGTAGGGATGGTAGGTAGGTAGGGCTGATAGGTAGGTAGGGCTGTTAGGTAGGTAGGGATGGTAGGTAGGTAGCGCTGTTAGGTAGATATTATTATGAGAAGCACTTTGGATTAAATTAGTTTTAGTTACTTAGTTTTTTATAGTTATTTTCTTTTTCTTTCATATTATTGCCATTTTTAATGTCTCCTTTCACTTTAGTTTACCATGTGATATGTTTTATTTGTTCTGAGGATAAGTCCGCCTTTGTGCAATTTTTTTTTCTTGTTATACTTTGAGCTTTGTACGGTAGGTAGGTAGGTAGGTAGGTAGGTAGGTAGGGCTGGTAGGTAGGTAGGGCTGGTAGGTAGGTAGGGCTGGTAGGTAGGTAGGGCTGGTAGGTAGGTAGGGCTGGTAGGTAGGTAGGGCTGTTAGGTAGGTAGGGATGTTAGGTAGGTAGGGATGGTAGGTAGGTGGGGCTGTTAGGTAGGTAGGGCTGTTAGGTAGGTAGGGCTGTTAGGTAGGTAGGGATGGTAGGTAGGTAGGGATGGTAGGTAGGTAGGGCTGTTAGGTAGATATTATTATGAGAAGCACTTTCGATTAAATTAGTTTTAGTTACTTAGTTTTTTATAGTTATTTTCTATTTCTTTCATATTATTGCCATTTTTAATGTCTCCTTTCACTTTAGTTTACCATGTGATATGTTTTATTTGTTCCGAGGATAAGTCCGCCTTTGTGCACTTTTTTTTTCTTGTTATACTTTGAGCTTTGTACGGTAGGTAGGTAGGTAGGTAGGGCTGGTAGATAGGTAGGGCTGGTAGGTAGTTAGGGCTGTTAGGTAGGTAGGGATGGTAGGTAGGTAGGGCTGTTAGGTAGGTAAGGATGGTAGGTAGGTAGGGCTGTTAGGTAGATATTATTATGAGAAACACTTTCGATTAAATTAGTTTTAGTTACTTAGTTTTTTATAGTTATTTTCTATTTCTTTCATATTATTGCCATTTTTAATGTCTCCTTTCACTTTAGTTTACCATGTGATATGTTTTATTTGTTCTGAGGATAAGTCCGCCTTTGTGCAATTTTTTTTTCTTGTTATACTTTGAGCTTTGTACGGTAGGTAGGTAGGTAGGGATGGTAGGTAGGTAGGGCTGTTAGGTAGGTAGGGATGGTAGGTAGGTAGGGCTGTTAGGTAGATATTATTATGAGTAGCACTTTCGATTAAATTAGTTTTAGTTACTTAGTTTTTTATAGTTATTTTCATTTTCTTTCATATTATGCCATTTTTAATGTATCTTTTCACTTTAGTTTACCATGTGATATGTTTTATTTGTTCCGGGAATAAGTCCGCCTTTGTGCAATTTTTTTTTCTTGTTATACTTTGAGCTTTGTACGGTAGGTAGGTAGGTAGGTAGGTAGGTAGGGCTGGTAGGTAGGTAGGGCTGGTAGGTAGGTAGGGCTGGTAGGTAGGTAGGGCTGGTAGGTAGGTAGGGCTGGTAGGTAGGTAGGGCTGTTAGGTAGGTAGGGATGTTAGGTAGGTAGGGATGGTAGGTAGGTAGGGCTGTTAGGTAGGTAGGGATGGTAGGTAGGTAGGGCTGATAGGTAGGTAGGGCTGTTAGGTAGGTAGGGATGGTAGGTAGGTAGCGCTGTTAGGTAGATATTATTATGAGAAGCACTTTGGATTAAATTAGTTTTAGTTACTTAGTTTTTTATAGTTATTTTCTTTTTCTTTCATATTATTGCCATTTTTAATGTCTCCTTTCACTTTAGTTTACCATGTGATATGTTTTATTTGTTCTGAGGATAAGTCCGCCTTTGTGCAATTTTTTTTTCTTGTTATACTTTGAGCTTTGTACGGTAGGTAGGTAGGTAGGTAGGGCTGGTAGGTAGGTAGGGCTGGTAGGTAGGTAGGGCTGGTAGGTAGGTAGGGCTGGTAGGTAGGTAGGGCTGGTAGGTAGGTAGGGCTGTTAGGTAGGTAGGGATGTTAGGTAGGTAGGGATGGTAGGTAGGTGGGGCTGTTAGGTAGGTAGGGCTGTTAGTTAGGTAGGGCTGATAGGTAGGTAGGGATGGTAGGTAGGTAGGGATGGTAGGTAGGTAGGGCTGTTAGGTAGATATTATTATGAGAAGCACTTTCGATTAAATTAGTTTTAGTTACTTAGTTTTTTATAGTTATTTTCTATTTCTTTCATATTATTGCCATTTTTAATGTCTCCTTTCACTTTAGTTTACCATGTGATATGTTTTATTTGTTCCGAGGATAAGTCCGCCTTTGTGCACTTTTTTTTTCTTGTTATACTTTGAGCTTTGTACGGTAGGTAGGTAGGTAGGTAGGGCTGGTAGATAGGTAGGGCTGGTAGGTAGTTAGGGCTGTTAGGTAGGTAGGGATGGTAGGTAGGTAGGGCTGTTAGGTAGGTAGGGATGGTAGGTAGGTAGGGCTGTTAGGTAGATATTATTATGAGAAGCACTTTCGATTAAATTAGTTTTAGTTACTTAGTTTTTTATAGTTATTTTCTATTTCTTTCATATTATTGCCATTTTTAATGTCTCCTTTCACTTTAGTTTACCATGTGATATGTTTTATTTGTTCCGAGGATAAGTCCGCCTTTGTGCACTTTTTTTTTCTTGTTATACTTTGAGCTTTGTACGGTAGGTAGGTAGGTAGGTAGGGCTGGTAGGTAGGTAGGGCTGGTAGGTAGGTAGGGATGGTAGGTAGGTAGGGCTGTTAGGTAGGTAGGGCTGGTAGGTAGGTAGGGCTGTTAGGTAGGTAGGGATGGTAGGTAGGTAGGGATGGTAGGTAGGTAGGGCTGTTAGGTAGATATTATTATGAGAAGCACTTTCGATTAAATTAGTTTTAGTTACTTAGTTTTTTATAGTTATTTTCTATTTCTTTCATATTATTGCCATTTTTAATGTGTCCTTTCACTTTAGTTTACCATGTGATAGGCTTTATTTGTTCCGAGGATAAGTCCGCCTTTGTGCAATTTTTTTTTCTTGTTATACTTTGAGCTTTATACGGTAGGTAGGTAGGTAGGTAGGTAGGTAGGGCTGGTAGGTAGGTAGGGTTGGTAGGTAGGTAGGGCTGGTAGGTAGGTAGGGCTGGTAGGTAGGTAGGGCTGGTAGGTAGGTAGGGCTGGTAGGTAGGTAGGGCTGTTAGGTAGGTAGGGATGTTAGGTAGGTAGGGATGGAAGGTAGGTAGGGCTGTTAGGTAGGTAGGGCTGATAGGTAGGTAGGGCTGTTAGGTAGGTAGGGATGGTAGGTAGGTAGGGCTGATAGGTAGGTAGGGCTGTTAGGTAGGTAGGGATGGTAGGTAGGTAGGGCTGTTAGGCAGATATTATTATGAGAAGCACTTTGGATTAAATTAGTTTTAGTTACTTAGTTTTTTATAGTTATTTTCTTTTTCTTTCATACTATTGGCATTTTTAATGTCTCCTTTCACTTTTGTTTACCATGTGATATGTTTTATTTGTTCTGAGGATAAGTCCGCCTTTGTGCAATTTTTTTTTCTTGTTATACTTTGAGCTTTGTACGGTAGGTAGGTAGGTAGGGCTGGTAGGTAGGTAGGGCTGGTAGGTAGGTAGGGCTGGTAGGTAGGTAGGGCTGGTAGGTAGGTAGGGATGGTAGGTAGGTAGGGCTGTTAGGTAGGTAGGGCTGTTAGGTAGGTAGGGATGGTAGGTAGGTAGGGCTGTTAGGTAGATATTATTATGAGAAGCACTTTCGATTAAATTAGTTTTAGTTACTTAGTTTTTTATAGTTATTTTCTATTTCTTTCATATTATTGCCATTTTTAATGTGTCCTTTCACTTTAGTTTACCATGTGATATGTTTTATTTGTTCCGAGGATAAGTCCGCCTTTGTGCAATTTTTTTTTCTTGTTATACTTTGAGCTTTGTACGGTAGGTAGGTAGGTAGGTAGGGCTGGTAGGTAGGTAGGGCTGGTAGGTAGGTAGGGCTGGTAGGTAGGTAGGGCTGGTAGGTAGGTAGGGCTGGTAGGTAGGTAGGGCTGGTAGGTAGGTAGGGCTGTTAGGTAGGTAGGGATGTTAGGTAGGTAGGGATGGTAGGTAGGTAGGGATGTTAGGTAGGTAGGGCTGATAGGTAGGTAGGGATGGTAGGTAGGTAGGGCTGTTAGGTAAATATTATTATGAGAAGCACTTTCGATTAAATTAGTTTTAGTTACTTAGTTTTTTATAGTTATTTTCTTTTTCTTTCATATTATTGCCATTTTTAATGTCTCCTTTCACTTTAGTTTACCATGTGATATGTTTTATTTGTTCCGGGAATAAGTCCGCCTTTGTGCAATTTTTTTTTCTTGTTATACTTTGAGCTTTGTACGGTAGGTAGGTAGGTAGGATTGGTAGGTAGGTAGGATTGGTAGGTAGGTAGTGCTGGTAGGTAGGTAGGGCTGGTAGGTAGGTAGGGCTGGTAGGTAGGTAGGGCTGGTAGGTAGGTAGGGCTGGTAGGTAGGTAGGGCTGGTAGGTAGGTAGGGCTGGTAGGTAGGTAGGGCTGGTAGGTAGGTAGGGCTGTTAGGTAGGTAGGGATGTTAGGTAGGTAGGGATGGTAAGTAGGTAGGGCTGTTAGGTAGGTAGGGCTGATAGGTAGGTAGGGATGGTAGGTAGGTAGGGCTGTTAAGTAGATATTATTATGAGAAGCACTTTCGATTAAATTAGTTTTAGTTACTTAGTTTTTTATAGTTATTTTCTTTTTCTTTCATATTATTGCCATTTTTAATGTCTCCTTTCACTTTAGTTTACCATGTGATATGTTTTATTTGTTCCGGGAATAAGTCCGCCTTTGTGCAATTTTTTTTCTTGTTATACTTTGAGCTTTGTACGGTAGGTAGGTAGGTAGGATTGGTAGGTAGGTAGGGCTGGTAGGTAGGTAGGGCTGGTAGGTAGGTAGGGCTGGTAGGTAGGTAGGGCTGGTAGGTAGGTAGGGCTGGTAGGTAGGTAGGGCTGGTAGGAAGGTAGGGCTGTTAGGTAGGTAGGGATGTTAGGTAGGTAGGGATGGTAGGTAGGTGGGGCTGTTAGGTAGGTAGGGCTGTTAGGTAGGTAGGGCTGTTAGGTAGGTAGGGATGGTAGGTAGGTAGGGATGTTAGGTAGGTAGGGCTGATAGGTAGGTAGGGATGGTAGGTAGGTAGGGCTGTTAGGTAAATATTATTATGAGAAGCACTTTCGATTAAATTAGTTTTAGTTACTTAGTTTTTTATAGTTATTTTCTTTTTCTTTCATATTATTGCCATTTTTAATGTCTCCTTTCACTTTAGTTTACCATGTGATATGTTTTATTTGTTCCGGGAATAAGTCCGCCTTTGTGCAATTTTTTTTTCTTGTTATACTTTGAGCTTTGTACGGTAGGTAGGTAGGCAGGTAGGTAGGTAGGGCTGGTAGGTAGGTAGGGCTGGTAGGTAGGTAGGGCTGGTAGGTAGGTAGGGCTGATAGGTAGGTAGGGATGGTAGGTAGGTAGGGATGGTAGGTAGGTAGGGCTGTTAGGTAGGTAGGGATGGTAGGTAGGTAGGGCTGTTAGGTAGATATTATTATGAGAAGCACTTTCGATTAAATTAGTTTTAGTTACTTAGTTTTTTATAGTTATTTTCTATTTCTTTCATATTATTGCCATTTTTAATGTGACCTTTCACTTTAGTTTACCATGTGATATGTTTTATTTGTTCCGAGGATAAGTCCGCCTTTGTGCAATTTTTTTTTCTTGTTATACTTTGAGCTTTGTACGGTAGGTAGGTAGGTAGGTAGGTAGGTAGGGCTGGTAGGTAGGTAGGGCTGGTAGGTAGGTAGGGCTGGTAGGTAGGTAGGGCTGGTAGGTAGGTAGGGCTGTTAGGTAGGTAGGGATGGTAGGTAGGTAGGGCTGTTAGGTAGATATTATTATGAGAAGCACTTTGGATTAAATTAGTTTTAGTTACTTAGTTTTTTATAGTTATTTTCTTTTTCTTTCATATTATTGCCATTTTTAATGTCTCCTTTCACTTTAGTTTACCATGTGATATGTTTTATTTGTTCTGAGGATAAGTCCGCCTTTGTGCAATTTTTTTTTCTTGTTATACTTTGAGCTTTGTACGGTAGGTAGGTAGGTAGGGCTGGTAGGTAGGAAGAGCTGGTAGGTAGGTAGGGCTGGTAGGTAGGTAGGGCTGGTAGGTAGGTAGGGATGGTAGGTAGGTAGGGATGGTAGGTAGGTAGGGCTCTTAGGTAGGTAGGGATGGTAGGTAGGTAGGGCTGGTAGGTAGGTAGGGATGGTAGGTAGGTAGGGCTGTTAGGTAGATATTATTATGAGAAGCACTTTCGATTAAATTAGTTTTAGTTACTTAGTTTTTTATAGTTATTTTCTATTTCTTTCATATTATTGCCATTTTTAATGTGACCTTTCACTTTAGTTTACCATGTGATATGTTTTATTTGTTCCGAGGATAAGTCCGCCTTTGTGCAATTTTTTTTTCTTGTTATACTTTGAGCTTTGTACGGTAGGTAGGTAGGTAGGTAGGGCTGGTAGGTAGGTAGGGCTGGTAGGTAGGTAGGGCTGGTAGGTAGGTAGGGCTGGTAGGTAGGTAGGGCTGTTAGGTAGGTAGGGATGTTAGGTAGGTAGGGATGGAAGGTAGGTAGGGCTGTTAGGTAGGTAGGGCTGATAGGTAGGTAGGGCTGTTAGGTAGGTAGGGATGGTAGGTAGGTAGGGCTGATAGGTAGGTAGGGCTGTTAGGTAGGTAGGGATGGTAGGTAGGTAGGGCTGTTAGGCAGATATTATTATGAGAAGCACTTTGGATTAAATTAGTTTTAGTTACTTAGTTTTTTATAGTTATTTTCTTTTTCTTTCATATTATTGGCATTTTTAATGTCTCCTTTCACTTTTGTTTACCATGTGATATGTTTTATTTGTTCTGAGGATAAGTCCGCCTTTGTGCAATTTTTTTTTCTTGTTATACTTTGAGCTTTGTACGGTAGGTAGGTAGGTAGGGATGGTAGGTAGGTAGGGCTGTTAGGTAGGTAGGGATGGTAGGTAGGTAGGGCTGTTAGGTAGATATTATTATGAGTAGCACTTTCGATTAAATTAGTTTTAGTTACTTAGTTTTTTATAGTTATTTTCATTTTCTGTCATATTATGCCATTTTTAATGTATCTTTTCACTTTAGTTTACCATGTGATATGTTTTATTTGTTCCGGGAATAAGTCCGCCTTTTTGCAATTTTTTTTTCTTGTTATACTTTGAGCTTTGTACGGTAGGTAGGTAGGTAGGTAGGTAGGTAGGGCTGGTAGGTAGGTAGGGCTGGTAGGTAGGTAGGGCTGGTAGGTAGGTAGGGCTGGTAGGTAGGTAGGGCTGGTAGGTAGGTAGGGCTGTTAGGTAGGTAGGGATGTTAGGTAGGTAGGGATGGTAGGTAGGTAGGGCTGTTAGGTAGGTAGGGATGGTAGGTAGGTAGGGCTGATAGGTAGGTAGGGCTGTTAGGTAGGTAGGGATGGTAGGTAGGTAGCGCTGTTAGGTAGATATTATTATGAGAAGCACTTTGGATTAAATTAGTTTTAGTTACTTAGTTTTTTATAGTTATTTTCTTTTTCTTTCATATTATTGCCATTTTTAATGTCTCCTTTCACTTTAGTTTACCATGTGATATGTTTTATTTGTTCTGAGGATAAGTCCGCCTTTGTGCAATTTTTTTTTCTTGTTATACTTTGAGCTTTGTACGGTAGGTAGGTAGGTAGGTAGGTAGGTAGGTAGGGCTGGTAGGTAGGTAGGGCTGGTAGGTAGGTAGGGCTGGTAGGTAGGTAGGGCTGGTAGGTAGGTAGGGCTGGTAGGTAGGTAGGGCTGTTAGTTAGGTAGGTAGGGATGTTAGGTAGGTAGGGATGGTAGGTAGGTGGGGCTGTTAGGTAGGTAGGGCTGTTAGTTAGGTAGGGCTGATAGGTAGGTAGGGATGGTAGGTAGGTAGGGATGGTAGGTAGGTAGGGCTGTTAGGTAGATATTATTATGAGAAGCACTTTCGATTAAATTAGTTTTAGTTACTTAGTTTTTTATAGTTATTTTCTATTTCTTTCATATTATTGCCATTTTTAATGTCTCCTTTCACTTTAGTTTACCATGTGATATGTTTTATTTGTTCCGAGGATAAGTCCGCCTTTGTGCACTTTTTTTTTCTTGTTATACTTTGAGCTTTGTACGGTAGGTAGGTAGGTAGGTAGGGCTGGTAGATAGGTAGGGCTGGTAGGTAGTTAGGGCTGTTAGGTAGGTAGGGATCGTAGGTAGGTAGGGCTGTTAGGTAGGTAAGGATGGTAGGTAGGTAGGGCTGTTAGGTAGATATTATTATGAGAAACACTTTCGATTAAATTAGTTTTAGTTACTTAGTTTTTTATAGTTATTTTCTATTTCTTTCATATTATTGCCATTTTTAATGTCTCCTTTCACTTTAGTTTACCATGTGATATGTTTTATTTGTTCGGAGGATAAGTCCGCCTTTGTGCAATTTTTTTTTCTTGTTATACTTTGAGCTTTGTACGGTAGGTAGGTAGGTAGGGATGGTAGGTAGGTAGGGCTGTTAGGTAGGTAGGGATGGTAGGTAGGTAGGGCTGTTAGGTAGGTAGGGCTGGTAGGTAGGTAGGGCTGTTAGGTAGGTAGGGATGGTAGGTAGGTAGGGATGGTAGGTAGGTAGGGCTGTTAGGTAGATATTATTATGAGAAGCACTTTCGATTAAATTAGTTTTAGTTACTTAGTTTTTTATAGTTATTTTCTATTTCTTTCATATTATTGCCATTTTTAATGTGTCCTTTCACTTTAGTTTACCATGTGATAGGCTTTATTTGTTCCGAGGATAAGTCCGCCTTTGTGCAATTTTTTTTTCTTGTTATACTTTGAGCTTTATACGGTAGGTAGGTAGGTAGGTAGGTAGGTAGGGCTGGTAGGTAGGTAGGGTTGGTAGGTAGGTAGGGCTGGTAGGTAGGTAGGGCTGGTAGGTAGGTAGGGCTGGTAGGTAGGTAGGGCTGGTAGGTAGGTAGGGCTGTTAGGTAGGTAGGGATGTTAGGTAGGTAGGGATGGAAGGTAGGTAGGGCTGTTAGGTAGGTAGGGCTGATAGGTAGGTAGGGCTGTTAGGTAGGTAGGGATGGTAGGTAGGTAGGGCTGATAGGTAGGTAGGGCTGTTAGGTAGGTAGGGATGGTAGGTAGGTAGGGCTGTTAGGCAGATATTATTATGAGAAGCACTTTGGATTAAATTAGTTTTAGTTACTTAGTTTTTTATAGTTATTTTCTTTTTCTTTCATATTATTGGCATTTTTAATGTCTCCTTTCACTTTTGTTTACCATGTGATATGTTTTATTTGTTCTGAGGATAAGTCCGCCTTTGTGCAATTTTTTTTTCTTGTTATACTTTGAGCTTTGTACGGTAGGTAGGTAGGTAGGGCTGGTAGGTAGGTAGGGCTGGTAGGTAGGTAGGGCTGGTAGGTAGGTAGGGCTGGTAGGTAGGTAGGGATGGTAGGTAGGTAGGGCTGTTAGGTAGGTAGGGCTGTTAGGTAGGTAGGGATGGTAGGTAGGTAGGGCTGTTAGGTAGATATTATTATGAGAAGCACTTTCGATTAAATTAGTTTTAGTTACTTAGTTTTTTATAGTTATTTTCTATTTCTTTCATATTATTGCCATTTTTAATGTGTCCTTTCACTTTAGTTTACCATGTGATATGTTTTATTTGTTCCGAGGATAAGTCCGCCTTTGTGCAATTTTTTTTTCTTGTTATACTTTGAGCTTTGTACTGTAGGTAGGTAGGTAGGTAGGGCTGGTAGGTAGGTAGGGCTGGTAGGTAGGTAGGGCTGGTAGGTAGGTAGGGCTGGTAGGTAGGTAGGGCTGGTAGGTAGGTAGGGCTGGTAGGTAGGTAGGGCTGTTAGGTAGGTAGGGATGTTAGGTAGGTAGGGATGGTAGGTAGGTAGGGATGTTAGGTAGGTAGGGCTGATAGGTAGGTAGGGATGGTAGGTAGGTAGGGCTGTTAGGTAAATATTATTATGAGAAGCACTTTCGATTAAATTAGTTTTAGTTACTTAGTTTTTTATAGTTATTTTCTTTTTCTTTCATATTATTGCCATTTTTAATGTCTCCTTTCACTTTAGTTTACCATGTGATATGTTTTATTTGTTCCGGGAATAAGTCCGCCTTTGTGCAATTTTTTTTTCTTGTTATACTTTGAGCTTTGTACGGTAGGTAGGTAGGTAGGATTGGTAGGTAGGTAGGATTGGTAGGTAGGTAGTGCTGGTAGGTAGGTAGGGCTGGTAGGTAGGTAGGGCTGGTAGGTAGGTAGGGCTGGTAGGTAGGTAGGGCTGGTAGGTAGGTAGGGCTGGTAGGTAGGTAGGGCTGGTAGGTAGGTAGGGCTGGTAGGTAGGTAGGGCTGGTAGGTAGGTAGGGCTGTTAGGTAGGTAGGGATGTTAGGTAGGTAGGGATGGTAAGTAGGTAGGGCTGTTAGGTAGGTAGGGCTGATAGGTAGGTAGGGATGGTAGGTAGGTAGGGCTGTTAGGTAGATATTATTATGAGAAGCACTTTCGATTAAATTAGTTTTAGTTACTTAGTTTTTTATAGTTATTTTCTTTTTCTTTCATATTATTGCCATTTTTAATGTCTCCTTTCACTTTAGTTTACCATGTGATATGTTTTATTTGTTCCGGGAATAAGTCCGCCTTTGTGCAATTTTTTTTCTTGTTATACTTTGAGCTTTGTATGGTAGGTAGGTAGGTAGGATTGGTAGGTAGGTAGGGCTGGTAGGTAGGTAGGGCTGGTAGGTAGGTAGGGCTGGTAGGTAGGTAGGGCTGGTAGGTAGGTAGGGCTGGTAGGTAGGTAGGGCTGGTAGGAAGGTAGGGCTGTTAGGTAGGTAGGGATGTTAGGTAGGTAGGGATGGTAGGTAGGTGGGGCTGTTAGGTAGGTAGGGCTGTTAGGTAGGTAGGGCTGTTAGGTAGGTAGGGATGGTAGGTAGGTAGGGATGTTAGGTAGGTAGGGCTGATAGGTAGGTAGGGATGGTAGGTAGGTAGGGCTGTTAGGTAAATATTATTATGAGAAGCACTTTCGATTAAATTAGTTTTAGTTACTTAGTTTTTTATAGTTATTTTCTTTTTCTTTCATATTATTGCCATTTTTAATGTCTCCTTTCACTTTAGTTTACCATGTGATATGTTTTATTTGTTCCGGGAATAAGTCCGCCTTTGTGCAATTTTTTTTTCTTGTTATACTTTGAGCTTTGTACGGTAGGTAGGTAGGCAGGTAGGTAGGTAGGGCTGGTAGGTAGGTAGGGCTGGTAGGTAGGTAGGGCTGGTAGGTAGGTAGGGCTGATAGGTAGGTAGGGATGGTAGGTAGGTAGGGATGGTAGGTAGGTAGGGCTGTTAGGTAGGTAGGGATGGTAGGTAGGTAGGGCTGATAGGTAGGTAGGGCTGTTAGGTAGGTAGGGATGGTAGGTAGGTAGGGCTGTTAGGTGGATATTATTATTAGAAGCACTTTCGATTAAATTAGTTTTAGTTACTTAGTTTTTTATAGTTATTTTCTTTTTCTTTCATATTATTGCACTTTTTAATGTCTCCTTTCACTTTAGTTTACCATGTGATATGTTTTATTTGTTCTGAGGATAAGTCCGCCTTTGTGCAATTTTTTTTTCTTGTTATACTTTGAGCTTTGTACGGTAGGTAGGTAGGTAGGGATGGTAGGTAGGTAGGGCTGGTAGGTAGGTAGGGCTGGTAGGTAGGTAGGGCTGTTAGGTAGATATTATTATGAGTAGCACTTTCGATTAAATTAGTTTTAGTTACTTAGTTTTTTATAGTTATTTTCATTTTCTTTCATATTATGCCATTTTTAATGTATCTTTTCACTTTAGTTTACCATGTGATATGTTTTATTTGTTCCGGGAATAAGTCCGCCTTTGTGCAATTTTTTTTCTTGTTATACTTTGAGCTTTGTACGGTAGGTAGGTAGGTAGGTAGGTAGGTAGGGCTGGTAGGTAGGTAGGGCTGGTAGGTAGGTAGGGCTGGTAGGTAGGTAGGGCTGGTAGGTAGGTAGGGCTGGTAGGTAGGTAGGGCTGTTAGGTAGGTAGGGATGTTAGGTAGGTAGGGATGGTAGGTAGGTAGGGCTGGTAGGTAGGTAGGGCTGTTAGGTAGATATTATTATGAGAAGCACTTTCGATTAAATTAGTTTTAGTTACTTAGTTTTTTATAGTTATTTTCTTTTTCTTTCATATTATTGCCATTTTTAATGTCTCCTTTCACTTTAGTTTACCATGTGATATGTTTTATTTGTTCTGAGGATAAGTCCGCCTTTGTGCAATTTTTTTTTCTTGTTATACTTTGAGCTTTGTACGGTAGGTAGGTAGGTAGGGCTGGTAGGTAGGTAGGGCTGGTAGGTAGGTAGGGCTGGTAGGTAGGTAGGGATGGTAGGTAGGTAGGGCTGATAGGTAGGTAGGGCTGTTAGGTAGGTAGGGATGGTAGGTAGGTAGGGCTGTTAGGTAGATATTATTATGAGAAGCACTTTGGATTAAATTAGTTTTAGTTACTTAGTTTTTTATAGTTATTTTCTTTTTCTTTCATATTATTGCCATTTTTAATGTCTCCTTTCACTTTAGTTTACCATGTGATATGTTTTATTTGTTCTGAGGATAAGTCCGCCTTTGTGCAATTTTTTTTTCTTGTTATACTTTGAGCTTTGTACGGTAGGTAGGTAGGTAGGGCTGGTAGGTAGGAAGAGCTGGTAGGTAGGTAGGGCTGGTAGGTAGGTAGGGCTGGTAGGTAGGTAGGGATGGTAGGTAGGTAGGGATGGTAGGTAGGTAGGGCTCTTAGGTAGGTAGGGATGGTAGGTAGGTAGGGCTGTTAGGTAGGTAGGGATGGTAGGTAGGTAGGGCTGTTAGGTAGATATTATTATGAGAAGCACTTTCGATTAAATTAGTTTTAGTTACTTAGTTTTTTATAGTTATTTTCTATTTCTTTCATATTATTGCCATTTTTAATGTGACCTTTCACTTTAGTTTACCATGTGATATGTTTTATTTGTTCCGAGGATAAGTCCGCCTTTGTGCAATTTTTTTTTCTTGTTATACTTTGAGCTTTGTACGGTAGGTAGGTAGGTAGGTAGGTAGGTAGGGCTGGTAGGTAGGTAGGGCTGGTAGGTAGGTAGGGCTGGTAGGTAGGTAGGGCTGGTAGGTAGGTAGGGCTGTTAGGTAGGTAGGGATGTTAGGTAGGTAGGGATGGAAGGTAGGTAGGGCTGTTAGGTAGGTAGGGCTGATAGGTAGGTAGGGCTGTTAGGTAGGTAGGGATGGTAGGTAGGTAGGGCTGATAGGTAGGTAGGGCTGTTAGGTAGGTAGGGATGGTAGGTAGGTAGGGCTGTTAGGCAGATATTATTATGAGAAGCACTTTGGATTAAATTAGTTTTAGTTACTTAGTTTTTTATAGTTATTTTCTTTTTCTTTCATATTATTGGCATTTTTAATGTCTCCTTTCACTTTTGTTTACCATGTGATATGTTTTATTTGTTCTGAGGATAAGTCCGCCTTTGTGCAATTTTTTTTTCTTGTTATACTTTGAGCTTTGTACGGTAGGTAGGTAGGTAGGGATGGTAGGTAGGTAGGGCTGTTAGGTAGGTAGGGATGGTAGGTAGGTAGGGCTGTTAGGTAGATATTATTATGAGTAGCACTTTCGATTAAATTAGTTTTAGTTACTTAGTTTTTTATAGTTATTTTCATTTTCTTTCATATTATGCCATTTTTAATGTATCTTTTCACTTTAGTTTACCATGTGATATGTTTTATTTGTTCCGGGAATAAGTCCGCCTTTTTGCAATTTTTTTTTCTTGTTATACTTTGAGCTTTGTACGGTAGGTAGGTAGGTAGGTAGGTAGGTAGGGCTGGTAGGTAGGTAGGGCTGGTAGGTAGGTAGGGCTGGTAGGTAGGTAGGGCTGGTAGGTAGGTAGGGCTGGTAGGTAGGTAGGGCTGTTAGGTAGGTAGGGATGTTAGGTAGGTAGGGATGGTAGGTAGGCAGGGCTGTTAGGTAGGTAGGGATGGTAGGTAGGTAGGGCTGATAGGTAGGTAGGGCTGTTAGGTAGGTAGGGATGGTAGGTAGGTAGCGCTGTTAGGTAGATATTATTATGAGAAGCACTTTGGATTAAATTAGTTTTAGTTACTTAGTTTTTTATAGTTATTTTCTTTTTCTTTCATATTATTGCCATTTTTAATGTCTCCTTTCACTTTAGTTTACCATGTGATATGTTTTATTTGTTCTGAGGATAAGTCCGCCTTTGTGCAATTTTTTTTTCTTGTTATACTTTGAGCTTTGTACGGTAGGTAGGTAGGTAGGTAGGTAGGTAGGTAGGGCTGGTAGGTAGGTAGGGCTGGTAGGTAGGTAGGGCTGGTAGGTAGGTAGGGCTGGTAGGTAGGTAGGGCTGGTAGGTAGGTAGGGCTGTTAGGTAGGTAGGGATGGTAGGTAGGTAGGGATGGTAGGTAGGTGGGGCTGTTAGGTAGGTAGGGCTGTTAGTTAGGTAGGGCTGATAGGTAGGTAGGGATGGTAGGTAGGTAGGGATGGTAGGTAGGTAGGGCTGTTAGGTAGATATTATTATGAGAAGCACTTTCGATTAAATTAGTTTTAGTTACTTAGTTTTTTATAGTTATTTTCTATTTCTTTCATATTATTGCCATTTTTAATGTCTCCTTTCACTTTAGTTTACCATGTGATATGTTTTATTTGTTCCGAGGATAAGTCCGCCTTTGTGCACTTTTTTTTTCTTGTTATACTTTGAGCTTTGTACGGTAGGTAGGTAGGTAGGTAGGGCTGGTAGATAGGTAGGGCTGGTAGGTAGTTAGGGCTGTTAGGTAGGTAGGGATGGTAGGTAGGTAGGGCTGTTAGGTAGGTAAGGATGGTAGGTAGGTAGGGCTGTTAGGTAGATATTATTATGAGAAACACTTTCGATTAAATTAGTTTTAGTTACTTAGTTTTTTATAGTTATTTTCTATTTCTTTCATATTATTGCCATTTTTAATGTCTCCTTTCACTTTAGTTTACCATGTGATATGTTTTATTTGTTCTGAGGATAAGTCCGCCTTTGTGCAATTTTTTTTTCTTGTTATACTTTGAGCTTTGTACGGTAGGTAGGTAGGTAGGGATGGTAGGTAGGTAGGGCTGTTAGGTAGGTAGGGATGGTAGGTAGGTAGGGCTGTTAGGTAGATATTATTATGAGTAGCACTTTCGATTAAATTAGTTTTAGTTACTTAGTTTTTTATAGTTATTTTCATTTTCTTTCATATTATGCCATTTTTAATGTATCTTTTCACTTTAGTTTACCATGTGATATGTTTTATTTGTTCCGGGAATAAGTCCGCCTTTGTGCAATTTTTTTTTCTTGTTATACTTTGAGCTTTGTACGGTAGGTAGGTAGGTAGGTAGGTAGGTAGGGCTGGTAGGTAGGTAGGGCTGGTAGGTAGGTAGGGCTGGTAGGTAGGTAGGGCTGGTAGGTAGGTAGGGCTGGTAGGTAGGTAGGGCTGTTAGGTAGGTAGGGATGTTAGGTAGGTAGGGATGGTAGGTAGGTAGGGCTGTTAGGTAGGTAGGGATGGTAGGTAGGTAGGGCTGATAGGTAGGTAGGGCTGTTAGGTAGGTAGGGATGGTAGGTAGGTAGCGCTGTTAGGTAGATATTATTATGAGAAGCACTTTGGATTAAATTAGTTTTAGTTACTTAGTTTTTTATAGTTATTTTCTTTTTCTTTCATATTATTGCCATTTTTAATGTCTCCTTTCACTTTAGTTTACCATGTGATATGTTTTATTTGTTCTGAGGATAAGTCCGCCTTTGTGCAATTTTTTTTTCTTGTTATACTTTGAGCTTTGTACGGTAGGTAGGTAGGTAGGTAGGTAGGTAGGTAGGGCTGGTAGGTAGGTAGGGCTGGTAGGTAGGTAGGGCTGGTAGGTAGGTAGGGCTGGTAGGTAGGTAGGGCTGGTAGGTAGGTAGGGCTGTTAGGTAGGTAGGGATGTTAGGTAGGTAGGGATGGTAGGTAGGTGGGGCTGTTAGGTAGGTAGGGCTGTTAGGTAGGTAGGGCTGATAGGTAGGTAGGGATGGTAGGTAGGTAGGGATGGTAGGTAGGTAGGGCTGTTAGGTAGATATTATTATGAGAAGCACTTTCGATTAAATTAGTTTTAGTTACTTAGTTTTTTATAGTTATTTTCTATTTCTTTCATATTATTGCCATTTTTAATGTCTCCTTTCACTTTAGTTTACCATGTGATATGTTTTATTTGTTCCGAGGATAAGTCCGCCTTTGTGCACTTTTTTTTTCTTGTTATACTTTGAGCTTTGTACGGTAGGTAGGTAGGTAGGTAGGGCTGGTAGATAGGTAGGGCTGGTAGGTAGTTAGGGCTGTTAGGTAGGTAGGGATGGTAGGTAGGTAGGGCTGTTAGGTAGGTAGGGATGGTAGGTAGGTAGGGCTGTTAGGTAGATATTATTATGAGAAGCACTTTCGATTAAATTAGTTTTAGTTACTTAGTTTTTTATAGTTATTTTCTATTTCTTTCATATTATTGCCATTTTTAATGTCTCCTTTCACTTTAGTTTACCATGTGATATGTTTTATTTGTTCTGAGGATAAGTCCGCCTTTGTGCAATTTTTTTTTCTTGTTATACTTTGAGCTTTGTACGGTAGGTAGGTAGGTAGGGATGGTAGGTAGGTAGGGCTGTTAGGTAGGTAGGGATGGTAGGTAGGTAGGGCTGTTAGGTAGATATTATTATGAGTAGCACTTTCGATTAAATTAGTTTTAGTTACTTAGTTTTTTATAGTTATTTTCATTTTCTTTCATATTATGCCATTTTTAATGTATCTTTTCACTTTAGTTTACCATGTGATATGTTTTATTTGTTCCGGGAATAAGTCCGCCTTTGTGCAATTTTTTTTTCTTGTTATACTTTGAGCTTTGTACGGTAGGTAGGTAGGTAGGTAGGTAGGTAGGGCTGGTAGGTAGGTAGGGCTGGTAGGTAGGTAGGGCTGGTAGGTAGGTAGGGCTGGTAGGTAGGTAGGGCTGGTAAGTAGGTAGGGCTGTTAGGTAGGTAGGGATGTTAGGTAGGTAGGGATGGTAGGTAGGTAGGGCTGTTAGGTAGGTAGGGATGGTAGGTAGGTAGGGCTGATAGGTAGGTAGGGCTGTTAGGTAGGTAGGGATGGTAGGTAGGTAGGGCTGTTAGGTAGATATTATTATGAGAAGCACTTGGGATTAAATTAGTTTTAGTTACTTAGTTTTTATAGTTATTTTCTTTTTCTTTCATATTATTGCCATTTTTAATGTCTCCTTTCACTTTAGTTTACCATGTGATATGTTTTATTTGTTCTGAGGATAAGTCCGCCTTTGTGCAATTTTTTTTTCTTGTTATACTTTGAGCTTTGTACGGTAGGTAGGTAGGTAGGGCTGGTAGGTAGGTAGGGCTATTAGGTAGGTAGGGATGGTAGGTAGGTAGGGCTGTTAGGTAGGTAGGGATGGTAGGTAGGTAGGGCTGTTAGGTAGATATTATTATGAGAAGCACTTTCGATTAAATTAGTTTTAGTTACTTAGTTTTTTATAGTTATTTTCTATTTCTTTCATATTATTGCCATTTTTAATGTGTCCTTTCACTTTAGTTTACCATGTGATATGTTTTATTTGTTCCGAGGATAAGTCCGCCTTTGTGCAATTTTTTTTTCTTGTTATACTTTGAGCTTTGTACGGTAGGTAGGTAGGTAGGTAGGTAGGTAGGGCTGGTAGGTAGTTAGGGCTGGTAGGTAGGTAGGGCTGGTAGGTAGGTAGGGCTGGTAGGTAGGTAGGGTTGTTAGGTAGGTAGGGCTGGTAGGTAGGTAGGGCTGGTAGGTAGGTAGGGCTGATAGGTAGGTAGGGATGGTAGGTAGGTAGGGCTGATAGGTAGGTAGGGCTGTTAGGTAGGTAGGGATGGTAGGTAGGTAGGGCTGTTAGGTAGGTAGGGATGGTAGGTAGGTAGGGCTGTTAGGTAGATATTATTATTAGAAGCACTTTCGATTAAATTAGTTTTAGTTACTTAGTTTTTTATAGTTATTTTCTTTTTCTTTCATATTATTGCCATTTTTAATGTCTCCTTTCACTTTAGTTTACCATGTGATATGTTTTATTTGTTCTGAGGATAAGTCCGCCTTTGTGCAATTTTTTTTTCTTGTTATACTTTGAGCTTTGTACGGTAGGTAGGTAGGTAGGGATGGTAGGTAGGTAGGGCTGTTAGGTAGGTAGGGATGGTAGGTAGGTAGGGCTGTTAGGTAGATATTATTATGAGTAGCACTTTCGATTAAATTAGTTTTAGTTACTTAGTTTTTTATAGTTATTTTCATTTTCTTTCATATTATGCCATTTTTAATGTATCTTTTCACTTTAGTTTACCATGTGATATGTTTTATTTGTTCCGGGAATAAGTCCGCCTTTGTGCAATTTTTTTTTCTTGTTATACTTTGAGCTTTGTACGGTAGGTAGGTAGGTAGGTAGGTAGGTAGGGCTGGTAGGTAGGTAGGGCTGGTAGGTAGGTAGGGCTGGTAGGTAGGTAGGGCTGGTAGGTAGGTAGGGCTGGTAGGTAGGTAGGGCTGTTAGGTAGGTAGGGATGTTAGGTAGGTAGGGATGGTAGGTAGGTAGGGCTGTTAGGTAGGTAGGGATGGTAGGTAGGTAGGGCTGATAGGTAGGTAGGGCTGTTAGGTAGGTAGGGATGGTAGGTAGGTAGGGCTGTTAGGTAGATATTATTATGAGAAGCACTTTGGATTAAATTAGTTTTAGTTACTTAGTTTTTTATAGTTATTTTCTTTTTCTTTCATATTATTGCCATTTTTAATGTCTCCTTTCACTTTAGTTTACCATGTGATATGTTTTATTTGTTCTGAGGATAAGTCCGCCTTTGTGCAATTTTTTTTTCTTGTTATACTTTGAGCTTTGTACGGTAGGTAGGTAGGTAGGTAGGTAGGTAGGGCTGGTAGGTAGGTAGGGCTGGTAGGTAGGTAGGGCTGGTAGGTAGGTAGGGCTGGTAGGTAGGTAGGGCTTGTAGGTAGGTAGGGCTGGTAGGTAGGTAGGGTTGTTAGGTAGGTAGGGATGGTAGGTAGGTAGGGCTGTTAGGTAGGTAGGGATGGTAGGTAGGTAGGGCTGTTAGGTAGATATTATTATGAGAAGCACTTTCGATTAAATTAGTTTTAGTTACTTAGTTTTTTATAGTTATTTTCTATTTCTTTCATATTATTGCCATTTTTAATGTGTCCTTTCACTTTAGTTTACCATGTGATATGTTTTATTTGTTCCGAGGATAAGTCCGCCTTTGTGCAATTTTTTTTTCTTGTTATACTTTGAGCTTTGTACGGTAGGTAGGTAGGTAGGTAGGTAGGTAGGGCTGGTAGGTAGGTAGGGCTGGTAGGTAGGTAGGGCTGGTAGGTAGGTAGGGCTGGTAGGTAGGTAGGGCTGGTAGGTAGGTAGGGCTGGTAGGTAGGTAGGGCTGGTAGGTAGGTAGGGTTGTTAGGTAGGTAGGGATGGTAGGTAGGTAGGGCTGTTAGGTAGGTAGGGCCGATAGGTAGGTAGGGCTGTTAGGTAAGTAGGGATGGTAGGTAGGTAGGGCTGATAGGTAGGTAGGGCTGTTAGGTAGGTAGGGATGGTAGGTAGGTAGGGCTGTTAGGTAGATATTATTATGAAAAGCACTTTGAATTAAATTAGTTTTAGTTACTTAGTTTTTTATAGTTATTTTCTATTTCTTTCATATTATTGCCATTTTTAATGTGTCCTTTCACTTTAGTTTACCATGTGATATGTTTTATTTGTTCCGAGGATAAGTCAGCCTTTGTGCAATTTTTTTTTCTTGTTATACTTTGAGCTTTGTACGGTAGGTAGGTAGGTAGGGCTGGTAGGTAGGTAGGGATGGTAGGTAGGTAGGGATGGTAGGTAGGTAGGGCTGTTAGGTAGGTAGGGATGGTAGGTAGGTAGGGCTGTTAGGTAGGTAGGGATGGTAGGTAGGTAGGGCTGTTAGGTAGATATTATTATGAGAAGCACTTTCGATTAAATTAGTTTTAGTTACTTAGTTTTTTATAGTTATTTTCTATTTCTTACATATTATTGCCATTTTTAATGTGTCCTTTCACTTTAGTTTACCATGTGATATGTTTTATTTGTTCCGAGGATAAGTCCGCCTTTGTGCAATTTTTTTTTCTCATTATACTTTGAGCTTTGTACGGTAGGTAGGTAGGTAGGTAGGTAGGTAGGGCTGGTAGGTAGGTAGGGCTGGTAGAGGTAGGTAGGGCTGGTAGGTAGGTGGGGCTGGTAGGTAGGTAGGGCTGGTAGGTAGGTAGGGCTGTTAGGTAGGTAGGGATGTTAGGTAGGTAGGGATGGTAGGTAGGTAGGGCTGTTAGGTAGGTAGGGCTGATAGGTAGGTAGGGCTGTTAGGTAGGTAGGGATGGTAGGTAGGTAGGGCTGATAGGTAGGTAGGGCTGTTAGGTAGGTAGGGATGGTAGGTAGGTAGGGCTGTTAGGTAGATATTATTATGAGAAGCACTTTCGATTAAATTAGTTTTAGTTACTTAGTTTTTTATAGTTATTTTCTTTTTCTTTCATATTATTGCCATTTTTAATGTCTCCTTTCACTTTAGTTTACCATGTGATATGTTTTATTTGTTCTGAGGATAAGTCCGCCTTTGTGCAATTTTTTTTTCTTGTTATACTTTGAGCTTTGTACGGTAGGTAGGTAGGTAGGGCTGGTAGTTAGGTAGGGCTGGTAGGTAGGTAGGGCTGGTAGGTAGGTAGGGATGGTAGGTAGGTAGGGATGGTAGGTAGGTAGGGCTGTTAGGTAGGTAGGGATGGTAGGTAGGTAGGGCTGTTAGGTAGGTAGGGATGGTAGGTAGGTAGGGCTGTTAGGTAGGTAGGGCTGATAGGTAGGTAGGGATGGTAGGTAGGTAGGGCTGATAGGTAGGTAGGGCTGTTAGGTAGGTAGGGATGGTAGGTAGGTAGGGCTGTTAGGTAGATATTATTATGAGAAGCACTTTGGATTAAATTAGTTTTAGTTACTTAGTTTTTTATAGTTATTTTCTTTTTCTTTCATATTATTGCCATTTTTAATGTCTCCTTTCACTTTAGTTTACCATGTGATATGTTTTATTTGTTCTGAGGATAAGTCCGCCTTTGTGCAATTTTTTTTTCTTGTTATACTTTGAGCTTTGTACGGTAGGTAGGTAGGTAGGGCTGGTAGGTAGGTAGGGCTGGTAAGTAGGTAGGGCTGGTAGGTAAGTAGGGCTGGTAGGTAGGTAGGGATGGTAGGTAGGTAGGGATGGTAGGTAGGTAGGGCTGTTAGGTAGGTAGGGATGGTAGGTAGGTAGGGCTGTTAGGTAGATATTATTATGAGAAGCACTTTCGATTAAATTAGTTTTAGTTACTTAGTTTTTTATAGTTATTTTTTAATCTTTCATATTATTGCCATTTTTAATGTGTCCTTTCACTTTAGTTTACCATGTGATATGTTTTATTTGTTCCGAGGATAAGTCCGCCTTTGTGCAATTTTTTTTTCTTGTTATACTTTGAGCTTTGTACGGTAGGTAGGTAGGTAGGTATGTAGGTAGGGCTGGTAGGTAGGTAGGGCTGGTAGGTAGGTAGGGCTGGTAGGTAGGTAGGGCTGGTAGGTAGGTAGGGCTGGTAGGTAGGTAGGGCTGTTAGGTAGGTAGGGATGTTAGGTAGGTAGGGATGGTAGGTAGGTAGGGCTGATAGGTAGGTAGGGCTGGTAGGTAGGTAGGGCTGTTAGGTAGATATTATTATGAGAAGCACTTTCGATTAAATTAGTTTTAGTTATTTAGTTTTTTATAGTTATTATCTTTTTCTTTCATATTATTCATATTATATTTTTCTTTCATATTATTAGGGCTGGTAGGAAGGTAGGGCTGGTAGTTAGGTAGGGCTGCTAGGTAGGTAGGGCTGGTAGGTAGGTAGGGCTGGTAGGTAGGTAGGGCTGGTAGGTAGGTAGGGCTGGTAGGTAGGTTGGGCTTGTAGGTAGGTAGGTAGGTAGGTAGGTGTTGAATGTCGGCATTAGGCATTAGGCAAAGTCGCATTTTATGGTTTTAGTAGGCCTGGTGTTGCTTCTTATTGGCTGGTTAGTGTTTCTTTCCGTAGACAACAAATATCAAATAGTAAGAAGTAACATTGGGGATGGAATCACCATTAAGTATTCCAACGAGGCGCAAGGTATTACCTCCTGGGTGCGCCTTGGAAAATACCTATCATTGGATTTCACGAGGTCCAGCGTCATACTTGGTTCACGGGTGAAATCACTGCACCTCGTATAATCGTACGTGATAAACAGATATTCAATGAAAAGGTATACTTTAAAATACGTTTGGTAAGGAAGCGATTCAATTCTTGTGGATAAAAGAAATGTTATTCCAAAAAGGTTGGTTGTTGGTTGTTTGCCTTTAACTGCTCTGCCCATTCATTGCTAAATATGCAAAATAGCTAAATGCAGTAGCGAAAAAAAAGCAAACTTTTATTTAAACATACTAAATATATATTCATATATATAATTATAGCTAGCTCAACCAAGAGCTAAGCTAAGCTAAAAAAAATATTTGTGTTTTCTGTGAGACTCTAGAATATTGTCAGAGTTCGGACTCTGATCTGAGTGCATCTCGAACTATGTGAACGGAAACTGAGAAACCGTTTTTGATACATGAATAATTATAAGAAGTCAATGATTAGGGCATACTGTCTGTTAGGTTTTAATATCAAAGTAAGTTGTATTACCTTCATTTTAGGATAAACTGTTATAGATTAGGTCTTGACGCCGCAGATTACCACAAGATATCAATGATTAGGGCTTACTGCCTACATTTAAGTGCGACATTAAACATGTGTTTTTAGATGTTAAGCAATGATTAGGGCTTACTGCCTACATTTAAGTGCGACATTAAACATGTGTTTTTAGATGTTAAGACTATATCTCGCAGTTACATTGTTAGGTTTTAAGCTCAAAGTTAGTTCTGTTACTTACATTTTACAATAAATTAATATAGATTAGGTCTTGACGCCGCAGATTACCATAAAAATTCAATGATTAGGGCTTACTGTCTAAATTAAAGTGCGACATTATAGGTGTGTTTTTAGAGGCTAAGATTATATCTTGCAGTTACATGGTTAGGTTTTAATCTCAAAGTAAGTTCTATTACTAACATTTTAGACTAAATTGTTATAGATTAGGTCTTGACGCCGCAGATTAACACAAGATATCAATGATTCGGGCTTACTGTCTAAATAAAAGTGCGACATTATAGGTGTGTTTTTAGAGGCTAAGACTGTAATTTGTAGTTACATGGTTATGTTTTAATCTCAAAGTAAGTTCTATTACTTAAATATGAATGTTAATTATTATAGATAAGGTCTTGACGCAGCAGATTACAACAGGATATCAATAATTAGGGCTTACTGCCTAAATTTAATTGGTTGGGTTTTAATCTCAAAGAAAGTTCTATTACTTACATTTTAGAATAAATTATTATAAACTAGTTCTTGACGCCGCAGATTACCATAAGAAATCAATGATTAAGGCTTATTGTCTAAAATTTAGTGTGACATTAAACGTGTGTTTGTAGAGGCGAAGACTATATCTTGCAGTTACATGATTAGGTTTTAATCTCAAAGTAAGTTCTATTATTTACATTTTAGAATAAATTAATATAGATTAGGTCTTGACGCCGCAGATTAACACAAGATATCAATGATTCGGGCTTACTGTCTAAATAAAAGTGCGACATTATAGGTGTGTTTTTAGAGGCTAAGACTGTAATTTGTAGTTACATGGTTATGTTTTAATCTCAAAGTAAGTTCTATTACTTAAATATGAATGTTAATTATTATAGATAAGGTCTTGACGCAGCAGATTACAACAGGATATCAATAATTAGGGCTTACTGCCTAAATTAAATTGGTTGGGTTTTAATCTCAAAGAAAGTTCTATTACTTACATTTTAGAATAAATTATTATAAACTAGTTCTTGACGCCGCAGATTACCATAAGAAATCAATGATTAAGGCTTATTGTCTAAAATTTAGTGTGACATTAAACGTGTGTTTGTAGAGGCGAAGACTATATCTTGCAGTTACATGATTAGGTTTTAATCTCAAAGTAAGTTCTATTATTTACATTTTAGAATAAATTAATATAGATTAGGTCTTGACGCCGCAGATTACCACAAGATATCAATGATTAGGTCTTACTGCCTAAATTTAAGTGCGACATTAGACGTGTGTGTTTTAGAGGATAAGACTACATCTCGCAGTTACATTGTTAGGTTTTCATCTCAAAGTAAGTTCTATTACATACATTTTAGAATAAATTGTTATAAACTAGGTCTTGACGCCGCACATTACCATAAGAAATCAATGATTAAGGCTTTTTGTCTAAATTTAAGTGCGACATTAAACGTGTGTTTTTAGAGGCTAAGACTATATCTTGCAGTTACATGGTTAGGTTTTAATATCAAAGTAAGTTCTATTACCTTCATTTTAGAATAAATTGTTATAGATTAGGTCTTGCCGCCACAGATTACCACAAGATATTAATGATTAGGGCTTACGGTCTAAATTTAAGTGCGACAGTAAACGTGTGTTTTTAGAGGCTAAGACTATATCTTGCAGTAACATGATTAGGTTTTAATCTCAATAATAAGTTCTATTACTTACATTTTAGAATAAATTGTTATAAACTAAGTCTTGACGCCGCAGACTACCATAAGAAATCAATTATTAAGGCTTATTGTCTAAATTTAATTGCGACATTAAACGTGTGTTTTTAGAGGCTAAGACTATATCTTGCAGTTACATGGTTAGGTTTTAATATCAAAATAAGTTCTATTACCTTCATTTTAGAATAAATTGTTATAGATTAGGTCTTGACGCCACAGATTACCACAAGAAATCAATGATTAGGGCTTACGGTCTAAATTTAAGTGCGACATTAAACGTGTGTTTTTAGAGGCTAAGACTATATCTTGCAGTTACATGGTTAGGTTTTAATATCAAAGTAAGTTCTATTACCTTCATTTTAGAATAAATTGTTATAGATTAGGTCTTGACGCCACAGATTACCACAAGATATCAATGATTAGGTCTTACTGCCTAAATTTAAGTGCGACATTAGACGTGTGTTTTAGAGGATAAGACTATATCTCGCAGTTACATTGTTAGGTTTTAATCTCAAAGTAAGTTCTATTACTTACATATGAATGTTAATTATTATAGATAAGGTCTTGACGCCGCAGTTTACCACAAGAAATCGATGATTAGGGCTTATTGCCCAAATTTAAATGCGACATTAAACGTGTGTTTTTAGAGGCTAAGACTATATCTTGCAGTTACATGGTTCGGTTTTAATCTCAAAGTAAGTTCTATTACTTACATTTTAGAATAAATTTTTATAAACTAGGTCTTGACGCCGCAGATTACCATAAGAAATCAATGATTAAGGCTATTAAGTCCGAGTTACAGGTACGCGACCCTGACTTGCTCGAGCTATTTGCTTACAATCCCTTGTCTGTCCGTGTAAGCAATATCCCCTTTCCTTTCTTTTCCCTTGAATATACCTACCCCCATCCTATTCTCCTCCAACCGACCGATGGCGGTATATCCATCACAATCAGTGCAGCTAGAAATAATATAGACTGGTGTCGGGCAGCAGCGCCACCGGTGTGAGGAGCTGCGCACTGCGCTCGCCAACCCGTCTGCCAAGCGTGGCGAGTATGGCAAATTCTCCCCTTTAAATATGACAGACGCAAACAGGACCAGGCCCCCAGTACCCGGCAGTCCCACTGTTCCCGGCTTCGGTAGCGGCCGTAGTTATGGTGGGGCAGGGGGTGCTAAGAATCTCCGGACGGGATCGAGCTACCACCCCAAACGACACCTGGCCCTGGTAACACACAATGTCCGCACTTTGCGGACTGACGAAAGGATTGCTGAGCTGGAAGAAGAGATGAGTGGGTTACGCTGGGATATATTAGGGTTATCTGAAGTCCGTAGAGAGGGGGAGGACACGATAACCCTCAAATCCGGAAACCTACTATACTACCGGGAGGGCGACCAAAAGTCCCAAGGAGGTGTCGGGTTTATGGTCCACAAGTCCCTCATAAACAACATTGCGGTTGTTGAAAGTGTGTCGAGTAGGGTCGCGTACCTTATACTCAGAGTTTCTAAAAAATACTCGTTGAAGGTCATACAGGTCTACGCACCGACCTCCGCACACCCAGATGATGAAGTAGAGGCTATGTATGAGGATATTAGTCGGGCCATACATACTACAAAAACTCACTTTAATGTTGTTATGGGGGACTTCAACGCAAAGCTGGGTAAGAGAAACGACGATGAGTTGAGAGTTGGGCAATTTGGATATGGGCAGCGGAACCCTAGGGGACAGAGGCTGGCCGATTTTCTGGAGAAAGAGGGACTCTTTATGATGAATTCCTTCTTCCAGAAGCCGCCTCAAAGGAAGTGGACCTGGTTAAGTCCCGATGGTTCCACTAGAAATGAGATTGACTTCATCTTGACCACTAGACGCCAGACATTTAACGATGTATCTGTGATCAACAACGCAAAAACAGGGAGCGATCACCGAATGGTAAGAGGCACGCTGAATCTCAATGTCAGGCTGGAACGATCCCGGTTGGTGAAGTCTACGCTCCGTCCATCTAAAGCTCATATTCAAGACCTCGAAAGCTTTCAACTCGAATTATCGAACAGCTTCGCTTGTCTAGATGATTGCGCATCCGTGGATCAAATTAACAACAGGTTGGTAGAAAATGTCCATACGGTCGGAGGAAAATTCTGCAGACCCGGCCGTAAGAATAGACCCCGAAAACTAGCCAACGAAACTCTCAAACTTATGGCGGAACGACGCTCGTTGGCACTTCAGTCCCTCAATGATACCGCGACTTATAGGCAGCTCAACAGACGCATACGGAAATGTCTGCGACACGACATCCGTATTTTCAATACTAACCGTATTAAAGATACGATAGAGCGGAACCAAGGCTCCAAAGTGTTTGCGCGAGATTCGTCAATTGGGCAAAGCCGGTTATCGAAGTTGAAATTGGGGGATGGAAGCACAGTGTCGTGTAGGGCTGACATTTTGAGGGAGGTCGAGAGGTTCTATGGACACTTATATACCTCAGTCGCTAAACCTGTTGATAGCTTAGCAGAAGACCCAAGAGCGGAGCTTACCCGGCACTATTCCGATGAAATCCCGGACATCAGCTTGCACGAGATCAGTATGGCCCTAAAACAGCTTAAAAGCAACAAGGCACCAGGTGAAGACGGTATCACATCAGAGCTTCTGAAAGCGGGCGGATTGCCAGTACTTAGGGTCCTTCAGAAGCTCTTTAATGCCGTCCTGCTTGAGGGTGTAACGCCGGAAGCATGGAACAGAAGTGTGGTGGCCCTATTCTTCAAAAAAGGCGATACTACTTTGCTGAAGAATTACAGGCCCATCTCGCTTCTGAACCATGTTTATAAGCTGTTTTCGAGGGTTATCACGACTCGTCTCACGAGCAAGTTTGATGACTTCCAGCCTTCCGAACAAGCTGGTTTCCGAAAAGGTTTTAGTACCATAGACCACATTCATACGCTGCGGCAGATTATACAGAAGACCGAGGAGTATAATCGGCCATTATGCTTAGCGTTTGTGGACTATGAGAAAGCCTTTGATTCGATCGAAACGGGGGCGGTACTGTCGTCTCTTCAGAGGTGCCATATTGACTATCGGTACATCGAAGTGTTGAAGTATTTGTACACAAACGCCACCATGTCGGTTCGAGTCCAGGAGCATTTCACAAACGCTATTCCTTTACAGCGAGGCGTGAGACAGGGAGACGTTATCTCTCCGAGACTATTTACCACTGCACTGGAAGACGCTTTCAAGCTCCTGGAATGGCATGGACTCGGCATCAATATAAACGGCGAGTACCTAACTCACCTTCGATTTGCCGACGATATAGTAGTAATGGCAGAATCCCTGGAAGACCTCAGCACTATGCTCGGCGATCTAAATGGAGTCTCTCAACAGGTGGGCCTTAAAATGAATATGGACAAGACGAAAATTATGTCGAATGTCCATGTCGCGCCTATCCCGGTATCCGTTGGGAGCTCCATTCTCGAAGTTGTCGACGAATATGTCTACCTGGGACAAAAAGTCCGATTGGGCAGGTCCAATTTCGAGGGAGAGGTCAATCGACGAATCCAACTAGGATGGGCAGCGTTCGGGAACTTAAGGAGCGTATTTTCGTCCGGAATACCGCAGTGCCTTAAGTCGAAAGTCTTCGACCAGTGTGTGTTACCAGCGATGACTTATGGAACCGAGACGTGGCCTCTAACAAAGGGACTCTTAGAGAGGCTTAAAGTCACTCAGCGTGCGATGGAGAGGGCTATGCTGGGAATTTCGCTGCGAGATAGAGTCAGAAACGAAGAGATTCGCAGACGAACAAAAGTAAGCGACATAGCCCAACGGATTTGTAAGCTGAAGTGGCAATGGGCTGGGCATATAGCCCGCTCAAGTGACGGCCGATGGGGAAAAAGGGTCCTTGAATGGAGGCCACTTACTGGCAAGCGAAGTAGAGGACGACCACCAACTAGGTGGACAGACGACATAAAAAGAGCAGCTGGAAACCAATGGATGCGGGCCGCTTTGGACCGATCACGGTGGAAGTCAATGGGGAAGGCTTACGTCCAGCAGTGGACGCACGACAGCTGATAATGATGATGATGATGATGATGATTAAGGCTTATTGTCTAAATTTAAGTGTGACATTAAACGTGTGTTTTTAGAGGCTAAGACTATATCTTAAAGTTACATGGTTAGGTTTTAATATCAAAGTAACTTCTATTGCTTTCATTTTAGAATAAATTATTATAGACTAGGTCTTGACGCCGCAGATTACCACAAGAAATTAATGATAAGCGCTTACTGTCTAAATTTAAGTGCGACATTAGACGTGTGTGTTTTAGAGGCTAAGACTATATTTCGCAGTTACATTGTTAGGTTTTAATCTCAAAGTAAGTTCTATTACTTACATTTTAGAATAAATTGTTATAAACTAGGTCTTGACGCCGCAGATTACCATAAGAAATCAATTATTTAGGCTTATTGTCTAAATTTAAGTGTGACATTAAACGTGTGTTTTTAGAGGCTAAGACTATATCTTGCAGTTACATGGTTAGGTTTTAATATCAAAGTAACTTCTATTGCCTTCATTTTAGAATAAATTATTATAGACTAGGTCTTGACGCCGCAGATTACCACAAGAAATTAATGATTAGCGCTTACTGTCTAAATTTAAGTGCGACATAAGACTTGTGTGTTTTAGAGTATAAGACTGTATCTTGCAGTTACATGGTTAGGTTTTAATATAAAAGTTCTATTACCTTCATTTTAGAATAAATTGTTATAGATTAGGTCTTGACGCCGCAGATTACCACAAGAAATCAATGATTAGGGCTTACGGTCTAAATTTAAGTCTGACATTAAACGTGTGTTTTTAGAGGCTAAGACTATATCTTGCAGTTACATGGTTAGGTTTTAATATCAAAGTAAGTTCTATTACCTTCATTTTAGAATAAATTGTTATAGATTAGGTCTTGAAGCCGCAGATTACCACAAGAAATTAATGATTAGGGCTTACTGTCTTTATTTAAGTGCGACATTAAACGTGTGTTTTTAGAGGCTAAGTTACTTTGTTTGCAGTTACTTGGTTGGGTTTTAATCTCAAAGTAAGTTCTATTACATACATTTTAGAATAAATTGTTATAAACTAGGTCTTGACGCCGCACATTACCATAAGAAATCAATGATTAAGGCTTATTGTCTAAATTTAAGTGCGACATTAAACGTGACTTTTTAGAGGATAAGACTATATCTTGCAGTTACATGGTTAGGTTTTAATATCAAAGTAACTTCTATTGCCTTCATTTTAGAATAAATTATTATAGACTAGGTCTTGACGCCGCAGATTACCACAAGAAATTAATGATAAGCGCTTACTGTCTAAATTTAAGTGCGACATTAGACGTGTGTGTTTTAGAGGCTAAGACTATATTTCGCAGTTGCATTGTTAAGTTTTAATCTCAAAGTAAGTTCTATTACCTTCATTTTAGAATAAATTGTTATAAACTAGGTCTTGACGCCGCAGATTACAACAAGAAATTAATGATAAGCGCTTACTGTCTAAATTTAAGTGCGACATAAGACTTGTGTGTTTTAGAGTATAAGACTGTATCTTGCAGTTACATGGTTAGGTTTTAATATAAAAGTTCTATTACCTTCATTTTAGAATAAATTGTTATAGATTAGGTCTTGACGCCGCAGATTATCACAAGAAATCAATGATTAGGGCTTACGGTCTAAATTTAAGTGCGACATTAAACGTGTGTTTTTAGAGGCTAAGACTATATCTTGCAGTTACATGGTTAGGTTTTAATATCAAAGTAAGTTCTATTACCTTCATTTTAGAATAAATTGTTATAGATTAGGTCTTGAAGCCGCAGATTACTACAAGAAATTAATGATTAGGGCTTACTGTCTTTATTTAAGTGCGACATTAAACGTGTGTTTTTAGAGGCTAAGTTACTTTGTTTGCAGTTACTTGGTTGGGTTTTAATCTCAAAGTAAGTTCTATTACATACATTTTAGAATAAATTGTTATAAACTAGGTCTTGACGCCGCACATTACCATAAGAAATCAATGATTAAGGCTTATTGTCTAAATTTAAGTGCGACATTAAACGTGACTTTTTAGAGGCTAAGACTATATCTTGCAGTTACATGGTTAGGTTTTAATATCAAAGTAACTTCTATTGCCTTCATTTTAGAATAAATTATTATAGACTAGGTCTTGACGCCGCAGATTACCACAAGAAATTAATGATAAGCGCTTACTGTCTAAATTTAAGTGCGACATTAGACGTGTGTGTTTTAGAGGCTAAGACTATATTTCGCAGTTGCATTGTTAAGTTTTAATCTCAAAGTAAGTTCTATTACCTTCATTTTAGAATAAATTGTTATAAACTAGGTCTTGACGCCGCAGATTACCACAAGAAATTAATGATAAGCGCTTACTGTCTAAATTTAAGTGCGATATTAGCCGTGTGTGTTTTAGAGGCTAAGACTATATTTCGCAGTTACATTGTTAGGTTTTAATCTCAAAGTAAGTTCTATTACCTTCATTTTAGAATAAATTGTTATAGACTAGGTCTTGACGGCGCAGATTACCAGAAGATATCAATGATTAGGGCTTACGGTCTAAATTTAAGTGCGACAGTAAACGTGTGTTTTTAGAGGCTAAGACTATATCTTGCAGTTACATGGTTAGGTTTTGATATCAAAGTAAGTTCTATTACCTTCATTTTAGAATAAATTGTTATAGATTATGTCTTGACGCCGCAGATTACCACAAGATATCAATGATTAGGGCTTACGGTCTAAATTTAAGTGCGACATTATACGTGTGTTTTTAGAGGCTAAGACTATATCTTGCAGTTACATGGTTAGGTTTTAATATCAAAGTAAGTTCTATTACCTTTATTTAAGAATAAATTGTTATAGATTAGGTCTTGACGCCACAGATTACCATAAGAAATCAATGAGTAAGGCTTATTGTCTAAATTTAAGTGCGACATTAAACGTGTGTTTTTAGAGGCTAAGACTATATCTTGCAGTTACATGGGTGGGTTTTAATCTCAAAGTAAGTTCTATTACATACATTTTAGAATAAATTGTTATAAACTAGGTCTTGACGCCGCACATTACCATAAGAAATCAATGATTAAGGCTTATTGTCTAAATTTAAGTGCGACATTAAACGTGACTTTTTAGAGGCTAAGACTATATCTTGCAGTTACATGGTTAGGTTTTAATATCAAAGTAACTTCTATTGCCTTCATTTTAGAATAAATTATTATAGACTAGGTCTTGACGCCGCAGATTACCACAAGAAATTAATGATAAGCGCTTACTGTCTAAATTTAAGTGCGACATTAGACGTGTGTGTTTTAGAGGCTAAGACTATATTTCGCAGTTGCATTGTTAAGTTTTAATCTCAAAGTAAGTTCTATTACCTTCATTTTAGAATAAATTGTTATAAACTAGGTCTTGACGCCGCAGATTACCACAAGAAATTAATGATAAGCGCTTACTGTCTAAATTTAAGTGCGACATAAGACTTGTGTGTTTTAGAGTATAAGACTGTATCTTGCAGTTACATGGTTAGGTTTTAATATAAAAGTTCTATTACCTTCATTTTAGAATAAATTGTTATAGATTAGGTCTTGACGCCGCAGATTACCACAAGAAATCAATGATTAGGGCTTACGGTCTAAATTTAAGTGCGACATTAAACGTGTGTTTTTAGAGGCTAAGACTATATCTTGCAGTTACATGGTTAGGTTTTAATATCAAAGTAAGTTCTATTACCTTCATTTTAGAATAAATTGTTATAGATTAGGTCTTGAAGCCGCAGATTACCACAAGAAATTAATGATTAGGGCTTACTGTCTTTATTTAAGTGCGACATTAAACGTGTGTTTTTAGAGGCTAAGTTACTTTGTTTGCAGTTACTTGGTTGGGTTTTAATCTCAAAGTAAGTTCTATTACATACATTTTAGAATAAATTGTTATAAACTAGGTCTTGACGCCGCACATTACCATAAGAAATCAATGATTAAGGCTTATTGTCTAAATTTAAGTGCGACATTAAACGTGACTTTTTAGAGGCTAAGACTATATCTTGCAGTTACATGGTTAGGTTTTAATATCAAAGTAACTTCTATTGCCTTCATTTTAGAATAAATTATTATAGACTAGGTCTTGACGCCGCAGATTACCACAAGAAATTAATGATAAGCGCTTACTGTCTAAATTTCAGTGCGACATTACACGTGTGTGTTTTAGAGGCTAAGACTATATCTTGCAGTTACATGGTTAGGTTTTAATATCAAAGTAACTTCTATTGCCTTCATTTTAGAATAAATTATTATAGACTAGGTCTTGACGCCGCAGATTACCACAAGAAATTAATGATAAGCGCTTACTGTCTAAATTTAAGTGCGACATTAGACGTGTGTGTTTTAGAGGCTAAGACTATATTTCGCAGTTGCATTGTTAAGTTTTAATCTCAAAGTAAGTTCTATTACCTTCATTTTAGAATAAATTGTTATAAACTAGGTCTTGACGCCGCAGATTACCACAAGAAATTAATGATAAGCGCTTACTGTCTAAATTTAAGTGCGATATTAGCCGTGTGTGTTTTAGAGGCTAAGACTATATTTCGCAGTTACATTGTTAGGTTTTAATCTCAAAGTAAGTTCTATTACCTTCATTTTAGAATAAATTGTTATAGACTAGGTCTTGACGGCGCAGATTACCAGAAGATATCAATGATTAGGGCTTACGGTCTAAATTTAAGTGCGACAGTAAACGTGTGTTTTTAGAGGCTAAGACTATATCTTGCAATTACATGGTTAGGTTTTGATATCAAAGTAAGTTCTATTACCTTCATTTTAGAATAAATTGTTATAGATTATGTCTTGACGCCGCAGATTACCACAAGATATCAATGATTAGGGCTTACGGTCTAAATTTAAGTGCGACATTATACGTGTGTTTTTAGAGGCTAAGACTATATCTTGCAGTTACATGGTTAGGTTTTAATATCAAAGTAAGTTCTATTACCTTTATTTTAGAATAAATTGTTATAGATTAGGTCTTGACGCCACAGATTACCATAAGAAATCAATGAGTAAGGCTTATTGTCTAAATTTAAGTGCGACATTAAACGTGTGTTTTTAGAGGCTAAGACTATATCTTGCAATTGCTTGGTTGGGTTTTAATCTCAAAGTAAGTTCTATTACTTACATTTAAGAATAAATTGTTATAAATTAGGTCTTGACGCCGCAGATTACCATAAGAAATCAATTATTTAGGCTTATTGTCTAAATTTAAGTGTGACATTAAACGTGTGTTTTTAGAGGCTAAGACTATATCTTGCAGTTACATGGTTAGGTTTTAATGTCAAAAAGTAAGTTCTACTACCTTCATTTTAGAATAAATTGTTATTGATTAGGTCTTGACGCCGCAGATTACCAAAAAAAATTAATGATTAGGGCTTACTGTCTAAATTTAAGAGCGATATTAGCCGTGTGTGTTTTAGAGGCTAAGACTATATTTCGCAGTTACATTGTTAGGTTTAATCTCAAAGTAAGTTCTATTACCTTCATTTTAGAATAAATTGTTATAGATTAGGTCTTGACGCCGCAGATTACCACAAGATATCAATGATTAGGGCTTACGGTCTAAATTTAAGTGCGACAGTAAACGTGTGTTTTTAGAGGCGAAGACTATATCTTGCAGTTACATAATTAGGTTTTAATCTCAAAGTAAGTTCTATTACTTACATTTTAGAATAAATTAAGATAGATTAGGTCTTGACGCCGCAGATTACCACAAGAAATTAATGATTAGGGCTAACTGTCTAAATTTAAGTGCGACATTAGACGTGTGTGTTTTAGAAGCTAAGACTATATTTCGCAGTTACATTGTTAGGTTTTAATATCAAAGTAACTTCTATTGCCTTCATTTTAGAATAAATTATTATAGACTAGGTCTTGACGCCGCAGATTACCACAAGAAATTAATGATTAGCGCTTATTGTCTAAATTTAAGTGCGACATAAGACTTGTGTGTTTTAGAGTATAAGACTGTATCTTGCAGTTACATGGTTAGGTTTTAATATAAAAGTTCTATTACCTTCATTTTAGAATAAATTGTTATAGATTAGGTCTTGACGCCGCAGATTACCACAAGAAATTAATGATAAGCGCTTACTGTCTAAATTTAAGTGCGATATTAGCCGTGTGTGTTTTAGAGGCTAAGACTATATTTCGCAGTTACATTGTTAGGTTTTAATCTCAAAGTAAGTTCTATTACCTTCATTTTAGAATAAATTGTTATAGACTAGGTCTTGACGGCGCAGATTACCAGAAGATATCAATGATTAGGGCTTACGGTCTAAATTTAAGTGCGACAGTAAACGTGTGTTTTTAGAGGCTAAGACTATATCTTGCAGTTACATGGTTAGGTTTTAATATCAAAGTAAGTTCTATTACCTTTATTTTAGAATAAATTGTTATAGATTAGGTCTTGACGCCACAGATTACCATAAGAAATCAATGAGTAAGGCTTATTGTCTAAATTTAAGTGCGACATTAAACGTGTGTTTTTAGAGGCTAAGACTATATCTTGCAGTTACATGGGTGGGTTTTAATCTCAAAGTAAGTTCTATTACTTACATTTTAGAATAAATTATTATAAACTAGGTCTTAACGCCGCAGATTACCATAAGAAATCAATGATTAAGGCTTATTGTCTAAATTTAAGTGTGACATTACACGTGTGTTTTTAGAGGCTAAGACTATATCTTGCAATTGCTTGGTTGGGTTTTAATCTCAAAGTAAGTTCTATTACTTACATTTAAGAATAAATTGTTATAAATTAGGTCTTGACGCCGCAGATTACCATAAGAAATCAATTATTTAGGCTTATTGTCTAAATTTAAGTGTGACATTAAACGTGTGTTTTTAGAGGCTAAGACTATATCTTGCAGTTACATGGTTAGGTTTTAATATCAAAGTAACTTCTATTGCCTTCATTTTAGAATAAATTATTATAGACTAGGTCTTGACGCCGCAGATTACCACAAGAAATTAATGATTAGCGCTTACTGTCTAAATTTAAGTGCGACATAAGACTTGTGTGTTTTAGAGGATAAGACTGTATCTTGCAGTTACATGGTTAGGTTTTAATATCACAGTTCTATTACCTTCATTTTAGAATAAATTGTTATAGATTAGGTCTTGATGCCGCAGATTACCACAAGATATCAATGATTAGGGCTTACGGTCTAAATTTAAGTGCGACAGTAAACGTGTGTTTTTAGAGGCTAAGACTATATCTTGCAGTTACATGGTAAGGTTTTAATCTCAAAGTAAGTTCTATTACTTACATTTTAGAATAAATTGTTATAAGCTAGGTCTTGACGCCACAGATTACCATAAGAAATCAATGAGTAAGGCTTATTGTCTAAATTTAAGTGCGACATTAAACGTGTGTTTTTAGAGGCTAAGACTATATCTTGCAGTTACATGGTTAGGTTTTAATGTCAAAAAGTAAGTTCTACTACCTTCATTTTAGAATAAATTGTTATTGATTAGGTCTTGACGCCGCAGATTACCAAAAAAAATTAATGATTAGGGCTTACTGTCTAAATTTAAGTGCGATATTAGCCGTGTGTGTTTTAGAGGCTAAAACTATATTTCGCAGTTACATTGTTAGGTTTTAATCTCAAAGTAAGTTCTATTACCTTCATTTTAGAATAAATTGTTATAGATTAGGTCTTGACGCCGCAGATTACCACAAGATATCAATGATTAGGGCTTACGGTCTAAATTTAAGTGAGACAGTAAACGTGTGTTTTTAGAGGCGAAGACTATATCTTGCAGTTACATAATTAGGTTTTAATCTCAAAGTAAGTTCTATTACTTACATTTTAGAATAAATTAACATAGATTAGGTCTTGACGCCGCAGATTACCACAAGAAATTAATGATTAGGGCTTACTGTCTTTATTTAAGTGCGACATTAAACGTGTGTTTTTAGAGGCTAAGTTACTTTGTTTGCAGTTACTTGGTTGGGTTTTAATCTCAAAGTAAGTTCTATTACATACATTTTAGAATAAATTGTTATAAACTAGGTCTTGACGCCGCACATTACCATAAGAAATCAATGATTAAGGCTTATTGTCTAAATTTAAGTGCGACATTAAACGTGACTTTTTAGAGGCTAAGACTATATCTTGCAGTTACATGGTTAGGTTTTAATATCAAAGTAACTTCTATTGCCTTCATTTTAGAATAAATTATTATAGACTAGGTCTTGACGCCGCAGATTACCACAAGAAATTAATGATTAGCGCTTACTGTCTAAAATTAAGTGCGACATTAGTCGTGTGTGTTTTAGAGGATAAGACTGTATCTTGCAGTTACATGGTTAGGTTTTAATCTCAAAGTAAGTTCTATTACTTACATTTTAGAATAAATTGTTATAGATTATGTCTTGACGCCGCAGATTACCACAAGAAATCAATGATTAAGGCTTATTGTCTAAATTTAAGTGTGACATTAAACGTGTGTTTTTAGAGGCTAAGACTATATCTTGCAGTTACATGGTTAGGTTTTAATATCAAATTAACTTCTATTGCCTTCATTTTAGAATAAATTGTTATAGATTAGGTCTTGACGCCGCAGATTACCACAAGAAATTAATGATAAGCGCTTACTGTCTAAATTTAAGTGCGACATTAGACGTGTGTGTTTTAGAGGCTAAGACTATATTTCGCAGTTACATTGTTAGGTTTTAATCTCAAAATAAGTTCTATTACCTTCATTTTAGAATAAATTGTTATAAACTAGGTCTTGACGCCGCAGATTACCATAAGAAATCAATGATTAAGGCTTATCGTCTAAAATTAAGTGTGACATTAAACGTGTGTTTTTAGAGGCTAAGACTTTATCTTGCAGTTACATGGTTAGGTTTTAATATCAAAGTAAGTTCTATTACCTTCATTTTAGAATAAATTGTTATAGATTATGTCTTGACGCCGCAGATTACCACAAGATATCAATGATTAGGGCTTACGGTCTAAATTTAAGTGCGACATTATACGTGTGTTTTTAGAGGCTAAGACTATATCTTGCAGTTACATGGTTAGGTCTTAATATCAAAGTAAGTTCTATTACCTTTATTTTAGAATAAATTGTTATAGATTAGGTCTTGACGCCACAGATTACCATAAGAAATCAATGAGTAAGGCTTATTGTCTAAATTTAAGTGCGACATTAAACGTGTGTTTTTAGAGGCTAAGACTATATCTTGCAGTTACATGGGTGGGTTTTAATCTCAAAGTAAGTTCTATTACATACATTTTAGAATAAATTGTTATAAACTAGGTCTTGACGCCGCACATTACCATAAGAAATCAATGATTAAGGCTTATTGTCTAAATTTAAGTGCGACATTAAACGTGACTTTTTAGAGGCTAAGACTATATCTTGCAGTTACATGGTTAGGTTTTAATATCAAAGTAACTTCTATTGCCTTCATTTTAGAATAAATTATTATAGACTAGGTCTTGACGCCGCAGATTACCACAAGAAATTAATGATAAGCGCTTACTGTCTAAATTTAAGTGCGACATTAGACGTGTGTGTTTTAGAGGCTAAGACTATATTTCGCAGTTGCATTGTTAAGTTTTAATCTCAAAGTAAGTTCTATTACTTTCATTTTAGAATAAATTGTTATAAACTAGGTCTTGACGCCGCAGATTACCACAAGAAATTAATGATAAGCGCTTACTGTCTAAATTTAAGTGCGATATTAGCCGTGTGTGTTTTAGAGGCTAAGACTATATTTCGCAGTTACATTGTTAGGTTTTAATCTCAAAGTAAGTTCTATTACATTCATTTTAGAATAAATTGTTATAGACTAGGTCTTGACGGCGCAGATTACCAGAAGATATCAATGATTAGGGCTTACGGTCTAAATTTAAGTGCGACAGTAAACGTGTGTTTTTAGAGGCTAAGACTATATCTTGCAGTTACATGGTTAGGTTTTAATATCAAAGTAAGTTCTATTACCTTTATTTTAGAATAAATTGTTATAGATTAGGTCTTGACGCCACAGATTACCATAAGAAATCAATGAGTAAGGCTTATTGTCTAAATTTAAGTGCGACATTAAACGTGTGTTTTTAGAGGCTAAGACTATATCTTGCAGTTACATGGGTGGGTTTTAATCTCAAAGTAAGTTCTATTACTTACATTTTAGAATAAATTATTATAAACTAGGTCTTGACGCCGCAGATTACCATAAGAAATCAATGATTAAGGCTTATTGTCTAAATTTAAGTGTGACATTACACGTGTGTTTTTAGAGGCTAAGACTATATCTTGCAATTGCTTGGTTGGGTTTTAATCTCAAAGTAAGTTCTATTACTTACATTTAAGAATAAATTGTTATAAACTAGGTCTTGACGCCGCAGATTACCATAAGAAATCAATTATTAAGGCTTATTGTCTAAATTTAAGTGTGACATTAAACGTGTGTTTTTAGAGGCTAAGACTATATCTTGCAGTTACATGGTTAGGTTTTAATATCAAAGTAACTTCTATTGCCTTCATTTTAGAATAAATTATTATAGACTAGGTCTTGACGCCGCAGATTACCACAAGAAATTAATGATTAGCGCTTACTGTCTAAATTTAAGTGCGACATAAGACTTGTGTGTTTTAGAGGATAAGACTGTATCTTGCAGTTACATGGTTAGGTTTTAATATCACAGTTCTATTACCTTCATTTTAGAATAAATTGTTATAGATTAGGTCTTGATGCCGCAGATTACCACAAGATATCAATGATTAGGGCTTACGGTCTAAATTTAAGTGCGACAGTAAACGTGTGTTTTTAGAGGCTAAGACTATATCTTGCAGTTACATGGTAAGGTTTTAATCTCAAAGTAAGTTCTATTACTTACATTTTAGAATAAATTGTTATAGATTAGGTCTTGACGCCACAGATTACCATAAGAAATCAATGAGTAAGGCTTATTGTCTAAATTTAAGTGCGACATTAAACGTGTGTTTTTAGAGGCTAAGACTATATCTTGCAGTTACATGGTAAGGTTTTAATCTCAAAGTAAGTTCTATTACTTACATTTTAGAATAAATTGTTATAGATTAGGTCTTGACGCCACAGATTACCATAAGAAATCAATGAGTAAGGCTTATTGTCTAAATTTAAGTGCGACATTAAACGTGTGTTTTTAGAGGCTAAGACTATATCTTGCAGTTACATGGGTGGGTTTTAATCTCAAAGTAAGTTCTATTACTTACATTTTAGAATAAATTATTATAAACTAGGTCTTGACGCCGCAGATTACCATAAGAAATCAATGATTAAGGCTTATTGTCTAAATTTAAGTGTGACATTACACGTGTGTTTTTAGAGGCTAAGACTATATCTTGCAATTGCTTGGTTGGGTTTTAATCTCAAAGTAAGTTCTATTACTTACATTTAAGAATAAATTGTTATAAACTAGGTCTTGACGCCGCAGATTACCATAAGAAATCAATTATTTAGGCTTATTGTCTAAATTTAAGTGTGACATTAAACGTGTGTTTTTAGAGGCTAAGACTATATCTTGCAGTTACATGGTTAGGTTTTAATATCAAAGTAACTTCTATTGCCTTCATTTTAGAATAAATTATTATAGACTAGGTCTTGACGCCGCAGATTACCACAAGAAATTAATGATTAGCGCTTACTGTCTAAATTTAAGTGCGACATAAGACTTGTGTGTTTTAGAGGATAAGACTGTATCTTGCAGTTACATGGTTAGGTTTTAATATCACAGTTCTATTACCTTCATTTTAGAATAAATTGTTATAGATTAGGTCTTGATGCCGCAGATTACCACAAGATATCAATGATTAGGGCTTACGGTCTAAATTTAAGTGCGACAGTAAACGTGTGTTTTTAGAGGCTAAGACTATATCTTGCAGTTACATGGTAAGGTTTTAATCTCAAAGTAAGTTCTATTACTTACATTTTAGAATAAATTGTTATAAGCTAGGTCTTGACGCCACAGATTACCATAAGAAATCAATGAGTAAGGCTTATTGTCTAAATTTAAGTGCGACATTAAACGTGTGTTTTTAGAGGCTAAGACTATATCTTGCAGTTACATGGTTAGGTTTTAATGTCAAAAAGTAAGTTCTACTACCTTCATTTTAGAATAAATTGTTATTGATTAGGTCTTGACGCCGCAGATTACCAAAAAAAATTAATGATTAGGGCTTACTGTCTAAATTTAAGTGCGATATTAGCCGTGTGTGTTTTAGAGGCTAAAACTATATTTCGCAGTTACATTGTTAGGTTTTAATCTCAAAGTAAGTTCTATTACCTTCATTTTAGAATAAATTGTTATAGATTAGGTCTTGACGCCGCAGATTACCACAAGATATCAATGATTAGGGCTTACGGTCTAAATTTAAGTGCGACAGTAAACGTGTGTTTTTAGAGGCGAAGACTATATCTTGCAGTTACATAATTAGGTTTTAATCTCAAAGTAAGTTCTATTACTTACATTTTAGAATAAATTAACATAGATTAGGTCTTGACGCCGCAGATTACCACAAGAAATTAATGATTAGGGCTTACTGTCTTTATTTAAGTGCGACATTAAACGTGTGTTTTTAGAGGCTAAGTTACTTTGTTTGCAGTTACTTGGTTGGGTTTTAATCTCAAAGTAAGTTCTATTACATACATTTTAGAATAAATTGTTATAAACTAGGTCTTGACGCCGCACATTACCATAAGAAATCAATGATTAAGGCTTATTGTCTAAATTTAAGTGCGACATTAAACGTGACTTTTTAGAGGCTAAGACTATATCTTGCAGTTACATGGTTAGGTTTTAATATCAAAGTAACTTCTATTGCCTTCATTTTAGAATAAATTATTATAGACTAGGTCTTGACGCCGCAGATTACCACAAGAAATTAATGATTAGCGCTTACTGTCTAAAATTAAGTGCGACATTAGTCGTGTGTGTTTTAGAGGATAAGACTGTATCTTGCAGTTACATGGTTAGGTTTTAATCTCAAAGTAAGTTCTATTACTTACATTTTAGAATAAATTGTTATAGATTATGTCTTGACGCCGCAGATTACCACAAGAAATCAATGATTAAGGCTTATTGTCTAAATTTAAGTGTGACATTAAACGTGTGTTTTTAGAGGCTAAGACTATATCTTGCAGTTACATGGTTAGGTTTTAATATCAAATTAACTTCTATTGCCTTCATTTTAGAATAAATTGTTATAGATTAGGTCTTGACGCCGCAGATTACCACAAGAAATTAATGATAAGCGCTTACTGTCTAAATTTAAGTGCGACATTAGACGTGTGTGTTTTAGAGGCTAAGACTATATTTCGCAGTTACATTGTTAGGTTTTAATCTCAAAATAATTTCTATTACCTTCATTTTAGAATAAATTGTTATAAACTAGGTCTTGACGCCGCAGATTACCATAAGAAATCAATGATTAAGGCTTATCGTCTAAAATTAAGTGTGACATTAAACGTGTGTTTTTAGAGGCTAAGACTTTATCTTGCAGTTACATGGTTAGGTTTTAATATCAAAGTAAATTCTATTACCTTCATTTTAGAATAAATTGTTATAGATTAGGTCTTGACGCCGCAGATTACCACAAGAAATTAATGATTAGGGCTTACTGTCTAAATTTAAGTGCGACATTAGACGTGTGTATTTTAGAGGCTAAGACTATATTTCGCAGTTACATTGTTAGGTTTTAATCTCAAAGTAAGTTCTATTACTTACATATGAATGTTAATTATTATAGATAAGGTCTTGACGCCGCAGATTACCATAAGAAATCAATTATTAACGCTTATTGTCTAAATTTAAGTGCGACATTAAACGTGACTTTTTAGAGGCTAAGACTATATCTTGCAGTTACATGGTTTTAATCTCAATGTATATTCTATTACTCACATTTTAGTATGAATTCTTATAGACTAGGTCTTGGCGCCGCAGATTATCACAAAAAATAATGATTAGGGCTTACTGTCTAAATTTAAGTGCGATATTAGACGTGTGTGTTTTAGAGGATAAGACTATATATATAAGAACTCAAATAAAATTATTAATATTAGACTTCACTGCTACACTGACCAATTATCAAGATTTTATTTGTACCAATATAACGAGGGTATGAAAAAAACTAACACTTATAATATAACAAGATGTTTCAGGTTCATGGAGATTTCTTCCTCACTGGATAGTTAGATAACTTGGGTTCTAAGTATCAGTAGGACCATCTGATCTTGATACGTAGTAATTTGAAAAAAAAAAGTATTTTTAAAATTTTTATTGTTAATGTTTCTTTTGGCATATTATTATCATACGTATCGACACTTACCTATATATTCTGGCAAATATTATACATCATATAATATTTGCCAGAATATATCAATATAGAATATATGATAAATATAGTCTTCTATTTTTCATATTTTGTTACCTTTGGTTTATTTATTTATAATAAAATATTTAATTTAGATAAGTTTTATTTCCGTTTCTTTCAATACACATTGTTAAAATGAAATCATTTATGAAACCCTCACTTACCGGGAACACCATTTCTATTAAAAGATTCTAAATAAACTTTTAATTCAACTCTCTGGAAACTGTAGAACATTCTTCCGTTACCACTGCAGTGATAAAGGACGGTTTATTGCAATCGAAAACTATATTTTATATAAAAATAACTACAACGTTGAATATATCTTCTTTTTAACGATTCAATACAACAAACAACACAACAACTTTAAAAACAATTTTCAATTTTACGTTGCATGGACATTGGACGATGGACATTGTTTTCACTACGATAGATAAAAAGAATATATTACTTTTTTTTTTTTTTTTTTTTACCTTCACGCCATATCCCTTGCGGGTTAGCCAGAGACGACGGAGCGCCAAACGCTACGGTCTCTGCATACCTCTTTCGCCTCGGCCACAGACATTAACCTCTTCATACATGCCCTCCGGGGGGTCCTCATGCCTTTTACGTGACCTTCCTCCAGTATCGTAACTACTGTGTTTTCGAAGGTCACTCGAGGCCTCCCCCTGTCTCTCTTACCGCTCACTTTTCCTTTATAAATCTTTTTACCATTCTTTCATCACTCATTCGTTCGACGTGCCCAAACCACCACAGCACGTTCTTCTTCATTCTCACTGCGAGATTTTCGCTAGTACCTGCCATTCTGTGGATCTCTTCATTGCGGATTCGGTCAGCTAAACTGACTCCGCAAATTCGGCGAAGAGATCGCATCTCCACAGCATTCATCTTATTTACATTCTTCTTCTGCGTTACCCACGTTTGGCTGCCGTATAACAGCGTCGGTAGCAAAACTGCATTGTGTACAGCCAAACGTGCAGCTATACTGACGTTTCGCCGTCTCAACAATGCAGCCAAAGCACCGTTAACTCTGTTACCGGCAGCAATACGTCTCTCCACATCCATTTCGTATCTTCCGTCTCTGCTAAACATACTTCCCAAATATACCACTTCATTCACTTGTTCTATTATCTTACCATTCACGTTGATTTTACATTCTGTTCTTTCTTCATTTCTTTCAAGTCTTCGTCTTATCTGCATTCAGGTTTAGACCATTATTTTCACACCCATCTTTCAGAGTGGTGACCAATGCCTGCAAATCGCATTCTGATGATGCAATAAGCACTGCATCATCTGCATATAGCAAGCAATTGACCTTAAGGTCACCTACTTTCACTCCCATGTCACTATCTTTCACTCCTTGGAGACAACTATCCAAATACAAATTGAACAACCAAGCTGACATAGCGCAACCTTGCTTAACACCCGATTGGATGTCAAACCAGGGCGACACGTCAGCTCCTACTCGCACACAGGTTGAGTGATCTCTGTAAAGAGACTTTACAGCCTGTAGCAAGGGTCCGCTCACATTGTATCGGGGCAGTATCTCCCATAATTTCTTTCTCACAACCCTGTCAAACGCCTTTTCCAAATCCACAAAAGCACAGAAAACTTTTTGGTTTAGGGCCAAAAACTTTTCCGTGATCATGCGGAGGGAAAAGATCTGATCTATACACCCTCTTCCAGGTCTAAAACCTCCTTGGGCCTCCCACAACAGCCTTTCAGATCTCTCTTGCATTCTTCTCGCTAAAATTTTAGCATAAACTTTACCGCCCAAGCTGATCAAACTGATAGCCCTATAGCTTGCACAGTCTATCTGTGAACCTTTGCCTTTATACAAAGGTACGATGACTGCACCTCGCCAATCGCCTGGGACCTCCCCTGATTTCCAGCATAAATTGCACAAAAACCAGAACAAGTCCCAGACGCGTGGCCCACCATATTTGATCATCTCGGCAGTAACTTCATCTGCTCCCGCAGACTTACCACATTTCAGACTTCGAATCGCGCTCTCCACTTCTTCCAAACTGATTTCACCATCGGCTACATCCGGACTCAGCATTTCACTGGTACTCAAGGCCGAGGCGTCCTCACATTCATACGTCTCCTTGTAGAATTCCGCCCACCGCTGCAAAACGTGTGCTTGCTCCGTTAAAATTTCACCGCTCTTCGAAAGCACCCCTTTCGTTCTACAGATTACCGAACAACCCCGGGAACCACTAACTTCTCGCCAGAAAAGCTTCGTGTTTTCCCGAAAGTTGTTCGTCAACCTTTCATCCCTTTCTCTCTCAGAATTTTCACGCTTCATCTTTATAAGTGCTTTCGTTTTGTGCTTTTGCAGCTTGTACTCTCTTTTTCTTATATCTCTCATACTTTTATCCTTACCCGAGGCTTTAAAATCCAGCCATGCTTTCTTCTTTAACTCCACAGCGTCTTTCACTTCATCATCCCACCATTCATCGCGCTTTTTACTAAAACCTCTTTTCCTTTTACCACATACCTCTGTCGCTACTTTCACCATACCATTCCTAAGGTTCTGCCAGCATACTTCAACACTTTCATTTCCAGAATCACAGCTTTCAAGCTTCTTGGAAACCCTTTCTTGATATTCCTCTCTGATCGGTAGATCTTGAAGCTTCCAGCTTCTTATGCGATAATTCGACTCCAAGCTGGGACACGTTGTGCGCCAACCTGCAAACAGACCTCTTATTTTAGCAACGACTAGATAGTGGTCCGTTCCCAGATCAGCACCTCTAAACACTCGCGTGTCCATAACTTGGCTTCGAATTCGCTGATCCACTAGGAATAAATCAATCATACTTCTTTCGTCCGCTTGCTCCCATGTATACAAGTGAATTTGTTTATGATCAAACATCGTGTTTGCCACAAACAAATTTCTCTCCTTACAAAATTCCAAAATAAGCTTTCCAGCCTCATTTACTCTCTTATCATCGTACTTGCCTAGCACGCTTTCGTAACCACTTCGCGCGGATCCAACCCATCCATTAACATCCCCACATACTATCAACTTTTTATTACTTCTGACACTACTTAGAACATCCTCCCAAAACTCCTCGAGTTCGCTCACTGGAGCTGAGGATACTGGCGCGTAAACGGCTAACAAGAATACTCTTGTTATCCCCAGCTTAAAGCGAACCCAAAGAAGTCTCGGGTTGATAGCCTTGTATTCTACCATTGCATTAACCATTCGAGAGGACAACAACACGCCTACACCTTGGCAACCTCGCTCGCCCTCTGGAACACCAGCCCAGAAAGCGACCCGGTTGCCAGGCAAATCGGTCGTATCATTGCCCTTTCGCTTGGTCTCAGACACACAAATAACATCCAGATCTTTGATACTACTAGATACTAACACTTACACTTACACTTACACTTACACTTAAACTAACGCCAACGCCAACGCCAACGCCAACGCCAACGCCAACGCCAACGCCAACGCCAACGCCAACGCCAACGCCAACGCCAACGCCAACGCCAACGCCAACGCCAACGCCAACGCCAACGCCAACGCCAACGCCAACGCCAACGCCAACGCCAACGCCAACGCCAACGCCAACGCCAACGCCAACGCCAACGCCAACGCCAACGCCAACGCCAACGCCAACGCCAACGCCAACGCCAACGCCAACGCCAACGCCAACGCCAACGCCAACGCCAACGCCAACGCCAACGCCAACGCCAACGCCAACGCCAACGCCAACGCCAACGCCAACGCCAACGCCAACGCCAACGCCAACGCCAACGCCAACGCCAACGCCAACGCCAACGCCAACGCCAACGCCAACGCCAACGCCAACGCCAACGCCAACGCCAACGCCAACGCCAACGCCAACGCCAACGCCAACGCCAACGCCAACGCCAACGCCAACGCCAACGCCAACGCCAACGCCAACGCCAACGCCAACGCCAACGCCAACGCCAACGCCAACGCCAACGCCAACGCCAACGCCAACGCCAACGCCAACGCCAACGCCAACGCCAACGCCAACGCCAACGCCAACGCCAACGCCAACGCCAACGCCAACGCCAACGCCAACGCCAACGCCAACGCCAACGCCAACGCGCACGCTTACACTTACACTTACACTTACACTTACACACTTGAATACTAAGCACATATAGTATTCTAATTTTATTGTTAATAAAGACATATTGATTGAATATCATTAATTAATGTTATAACTATTAAGTTAGTCCTAAGCATTAATTAATGAAATACAATTAATTATCTTAAAATGGTATTAATTACCTTGAATATATTATAACAAACACTGGGGGATCCAATTCTTTTAATAAATAATATTTTTTCTGACTTGCAATCGACGGATATCTCTGCAGGTACATATTTCACATACATTGCGTAGTTAATGGATTTCAGAATACTGTACGGCTAGAATACTACCAAGCGAACACTAATCTTTGTGTTCCATGAAATATGGGGCTTTTTCAATTTTCATTTTACACAAATCACATTTACCCAGACTACCGTATCTAAAGCATACTATCTGAAAACAAAAGAAGACGTGAAACATGTTTACGAACGAACTTTGTTCCTTCTGTTTTGTTTTCACTTTTCTCGGTTGGATGTATGGATGTCTGTGGACAGGAAAAATTTTCATTACTGTCCTGAGGTGGCGCTGTTTATAATTTACCGATTTAGTTTCTTTTCATATTTAATTATATTACTATTTTGTATTATTATTAATGACACACATTTTCGTTTCTTATAATCTTTTAAATTTAATTATTATTCAACTAATTTATTAGTTTTTCTTTAAAGTGATTAGAATTCCCGAGGTGAAAACCATCATATACGTGGATTTAGATAATAAGTGTTGGCATATGGGAGTGTAGTTATTTATTTTCTCATTGTAGTCAAACTCAGATGTTGTATTTCAGCATTGAAGTTTTTTTTTTAATAAAATATAATTTATATGTTGACTGAGGAAATGACTATAACATACAGAACAAAAATGATAGACGAGAAATTTAGAAACTAAATATATATTATATATTATATATATTATATTATTATATATATTACAAACTAAACTTCATCTTGAAGATGTTGGTAAATTATAAAATCTATTATATAAAAATGAATCGCAAAATGTGTTTGTAAGCGCATAACTCAACAACGCATGGACCAATCTTAACAATTCTTTTTTTTAAATGTTCCTTAAAGCCCAAGGATGGTTCTGACGGCGAGAAAAATTCGAATAATTTCCAGGAAAACCCTAAAAGAGCCCTTTTCTTTTTCCTATAAAAATATTTTCTAACTAAATGTAGAGTCAATTTAAACTGTATTGCTATTCAATAAAGTTCATATTAAATTACAAGCATTCATTATTGTCTAAACAATGTAGGTGTGTTGCTAACGTCGAAGAGTCAATTCGCGCTTTATTGTCGCTGCACAAAGTTCAAATTCAATCAAATGTGCGTTCACGCAAAAGTGAAAAATCGTGACCCGACCAAATTGAAAAGTCAAAAAATGTAAGAGCTATGGATTTGATTGGCCTTGGAATATTCTTTCTTTTGTTTTAGTTTCGGAATGCGACATAAATTGTCATCAGTTTTCACGTCATTGCATCTGTCAAACAAATCGCGTTAAAAAGCCTATATAATATTTAATAATTAATTTTGATTGTTTTATATCGTGTTTTGTGCAAAGTGTTTTAATACCTGTTATTAATAATTATTGCATGTGACATTATTTAGGTAAGTATATTCGATATGCCTTCTATAAGACGAAGTAATTTAGGTAGAAGAACCCGAAATGCTACAAACCAAACTAATTACCGATCTTATCATACTGCACAAGAATGTGACGGCGGAAATAAATGTGAAAGAATTTGTATATCGAGAATGCGGGCAGCGAGGGCGAGAGATTCAACTAATAATCGCGAAAGTTTGAATCGAGCTACTTTCAATTACGATTTGTCAATTGACTACAGTAACCACCAATGTATTACTATTGGATCTATGAACTTGGTTTGCTCTCATTGTAAGGCATTTAAATACAAAAATGAAGCCACTGGATTGTGTTGCGCAAATGGGAAAGTGAAATTGATACCATTGGATCCCCCACCCGAGCCATTGTACTCATTGGTTTCAGGAATAGAACCATACACTTTTTGTCAAATATCCAACAATATAATAATTGCTTTCAAATGACGTCATTTGGGGCAACAAACGTAGTTCGGGAAAATTTCATTCCAACTTTTAAGGTATGTATTATAGCAGTTAATCATTATTATTTTAATGAACAAAATTTCCTGTTAAGTAAGTAAATATGTGTCATTAACCTTCAGTTCCCTAGACCCCAACACATATATTACTTAGTCATAATATTATTTGGTGATTCAGTATTAGCAACACTTTTATTATTTTGAAACACAATATAAATATTTGATGATGGATATTAGTTACAAATAATTATTACATATTGACATACCTAAGCATATCAATTATTATTTGGTGATTCAAATTAGGAGACAGATAAATTTTTTAGGAACAAATATTATTTATATTTGGCAAAAATCATTTTTTTTTATTTACAGGTACAAGGCCAAATATATCATAGAGCAGGTTCACTGTTACCAGTGTCAGATAGCAAATAGAAATTCCTGCAAATTTATTTCATGGGCAATTCACCACAAGAAATTGATATGCGTTGTTTACATAACAATTCACTAAAGAGGTTTATTGTAGAACTATTATAAACTTTATTTCATGAGTACAATCAATTGATTATGTTGTTTAAAACTGCATTGGATCTGATGCCATCTGATAATGACAAAATTACGGAATGATCAATTACAACGTATAAAGGAAACACCCCGCTCATATGACGCACTGCAATATCTCATTATATTTTGGCAAGGTGAAGATGGCTATGATTTCTCAAACAAGATGATAAATCCCATTACAGGTAATAAAAAATATTAGTTCAGCTATGGAGATATATTATCAGTTACTATATTACCTATTATTTTTTTTATTTTCAATGTTATGAAAACAAAAATCTATTTTCAGGTTCTGAAACCAACAAAAAAGTCAGTTCAATGAACTAATACTCCTACCGCCTAATGATTCGTGAAAATGAAGACAATCACATTCTCAAATGTCGGCGATTATATCACAAGTATGTTATAGACATGTATGTTAAAATTGAAACGGAGAGATTAACAGTCATCAGGTTGAATCAGACCAAACTCAGATCTGAAGAGTATATTCACCTTCGAGATGCGATTAACTACTACTACTGACTATTCTTCTAGCACCATACATCGGAAGCCCTCTACATATGCATGAATATGCTCAAGATGCCATGTCATATGTTCGTCATTATGGTACAGCAGATTTGTTCATCACATTTACATGCAATCTACACTGGATAGAAATCAAGCAGGAGTTATTCCCTGGGCAATCACCCATTGATCGTCATGATATTACAGCCAAAGTCTTTAGACAAAGTTGAAATCTTTAATAAATTTCATTGTGAAACATTATATGTTTGGAGAGACACACTACTGGATGCATTCTGTGAAGTGGCACAAACGGGGATTGCCACGTGCAGACATTTTGATTTGGTTAGTTGAAAAGATAAGGCCAAATGAAGTTGATGCAGTAATATCAGCTGAAATTCCTAATGTAGAAGTAGATCCTGGATTGCATGAGGTAGTTATTAAAAACATGATACATGGTCCCTGTGGAACTCTTAATCAAAATTCACCGTGTATGGTGGATGGTAAATGTTCAAAGCGATATCCACGGACATTAATATCTAAAACAATTAGTGGTATTGACGGTTATCCTTTGTATCGTCGCCGATCGACAGCAGACAATGGAAGATCAACAATTGTCAAATTAAATCAACAAGATATTGAAATAGGTAATTGCTGGATTGTTCCATATTCACCCATTTTATCAAAGACCTTCAAAGCGCACATCAATGTTGAATCTTGCAATTCATTAAAATCTATTAAATACATTTGCAAATTCGTAACCAAAAGGAGTGATATGACTGTGATTGGTATTAATGCAGAGAAATCCAATGATGAAGTTATCCAATACCAAATGGGTCACTATGTTAGTAGTAATGAAGCAGTTTGGCGAATATTTTCTTTTCCAATTCATGAGAGACACCCTACTGACGTTCATTTAGCTGTGCATTTAGAAAATGGACAAAGAGTGTATTTTACAGCACACAACGCAGTAGAAAGAGCTGTACAGCCACCATCTACTACATTAAACAGTTTTTTTAGACATGCCAAAACGATGCTTTTGCTCAAACATTGTTATATTCTGAAATACCAAAATATTATACTTGGAATCAATCCTCAAGGAGATTTATACGAAGGAAACAAGGAAAACCAGTTCCAGGATACCCAGATGTATATTCTACCGATGCGATTGGTCGAATTTATACAGTTCATCCAAGCAACGATGAATGTTTTTATTTACGACTGCTATTAGTCAATGTACGTGGCCCAACATCATTCCAACATGTACGAACTGTTGGTGGTGATTTGTGTGGATCATACAGAGAAGCTTGTCAACGTTTGCGATTGCGATTGCGATACAATGAAGTATTGATTTCAATTGAGGACATGTGCTTGATGATGTCAAACAAACTATTATTTAAATTAGGCCTGGCCGCGCCCAATCCTCCAATGCATGATGCTTTTAGCCAAGAGTTGCACCGAGAAAAACTGTATGATCTCAACACTGAAAGAATTAATTCAAACAAATCTTCCACTATTGAATGAACAACAGAAGTATGTATTTGATACACTTATGAAAGTAATAAATGTTAAAAGAGGGAGGGAGGGATTTACTTCTTAGATGCACCTGGTGGTACAGGAAAATTTTTTTTGATTTCATTGATATTAGCAAGAATTCGCTCACAAAACAAAAATGCACTTGCACTCGCTTCGTCGGGAATCGCAGCAACTTTGCTTGAAGGTGGTAGAACAGCTCATTCAGCACTAAAATTGCCATTAAACATGCAAAGCAACGAAACTCCAACCTACAACATTTCGAAGAACTCTGCAATGGCAAAGGTTTTGCAGCAATGTGAATTGATTGTTTGGGATGAACGCACGATGGCACATAAAAAATCTATGGAGGCTTTAGGTTCTATACCTTACAAGATCTACGGAGCAATCATAACCCATTTGGTGGTGCAATGATTTTATTAGCAGGAGATTTTCGTCAAACATTGCCAGTGATTCCACGATCAACGCCAGCTGATGAACTTACTGCATGTTCTTCTAAATTAAAACTAAACAATATTTCTATACCGTTTTGTAACCACGTTAAAAATCTTGGCCTAATGATGGATCGTTGTCTTGGTTGGAGCTGTCAAATAAAAGAAGTGTCTCGGAAATTTTATTCTAGTTTACATTCACTAATGCGCCTCAAACATTTTCTTCCAATTAAAACTAAAATACAGCTTGCCAACAGTCTACTGTTGCCGATAATTGACTACGGTGATGTTTGCTACGTGAATTTAAACGAAGAATTGCTCAACAAGCTTGATCGCATGTTAAATACTGCTATAAGATTTATTTTCAACCTTCGAAAGTTTGACCACGTTTCGCGTTATCGCTCTCAATTAAACTGGCTACCGATTCGCGAACGTAGGTACATGAGAATTCTTTGCACCTTATACTCTATCCTTTACAATCCCTCTTATCCCAAATATCTTCAAAATAAATTCCTACTTCGTACGCATGCCCACGATAGGCCTCTGCGCTCGAGTGAAAACCAACTCCTTACTGTTCCCACTCATCACACTGGTTTCATGTCTGACTCCTTCTCTGTTGTTGCTGTCCGACTCTGGAACCAATTGCCTGAAAACATTCGTAAGGCACCTTCACGAAACTCTTTCAAGAGACAGGTGAAACAGTTCTACCTCAACAGTTTATAATCTTTTATTTTCCCATCTGAGTATATCTAAGTATATGTATAAAACTTATTTATTTATATATTTGTAGCTTTGTATGTATGTATGTTAGTATTTATGTATGTTTATGTATGTATACAGTTTATATATTATATCTATATATCGATATCTAGTTTGTATAGTTTTCTTTTTTTTTTTGCACTCCGCCTTCCTAAGTATTTTCTTGCACGTTTTGGGTTGGCTGGTAGAAAATGCTTTAGCGTTAAGCCCACCCTTTGTACCTTGTTGTGCAATAAAGAATTTAAATAAATAAATTAAATAAATAAATGTTTAAAGTCCTCCAATTTGTGGAAGCATGTGTAGGTATTACACTTATGCAAGAATATGCGTGTCAAGTTGCAAAATGACCAATCTGGAGACATATTCTCTAAACAACTCATTGACATTGGTAATGGCAAATTTCTTATAGACACTGACTGGTTGCATTAAGTTTCCTCAAAGTTTTTGTCAGTTAACTTGATCAAAAGATCTTCTTATACAAAAGGTGTTTCCAGATGTTGCTCAAAATTACAGAAACCATGAATGGTTAAGCGAACGGGCTATATTGGCTGCAAAAAACAGATGTAAATGAATTAAATTTCAAAATTCAAGAACAAATTACAGGTGAATTGAGGATATATAAATCAGTTGATTCGGCTACTAACCAAGATGATGTCGTCAACTATCCGCCTGAATTTTTAAACTCGCTGGATTTACCAGGATTGCCACCTCACAATCTTCAATTAAAGGTTGGATCGGTAGTTATAATGTTGAGAAATATCAACCAACCGCGTCTTTGCAACGGCACACGGTTAGCGATAAAAATTTTTGAACAACGTGATAGAAGCAACTATACTGAAAGGAAAGTATAAAGGAGAAGACGTTTTGATACCACGCATCCCAATGATTCCGACTGATGTACCATTTGAATTAAAACGACTACAGTTTTCAGTGCGGCTTGCTTTTGCTATGAATCATAATAAGTCCCAGGTGCAATCATTAGGTGTTTGTGGTATTAATCTAGAAAACCCATGCTTCTCACATGGTCAACTGTATGTTGCCTGTTCCCGTGTTGGATAACCATCAGATTTGTTTGTATATTCACTAGGTAATCAAACAAAAAACATGTGTATCATAAAGCACTACAATAAAAATCAAACAGATATTTTTTAATAATTGTGATTCACTTGATTTACAACAAAGCGATTACTGAAAATAATTATATACGTTTTATTTCATTATTCTTTATTTCATCCCTATGTTAATAATAATAGAAATAAATAATTAATTATCTCCATTTTTTGTCATTGAAGCACCCACTTTATAAATATTTGTCACTTTTAGGTTCCCACTATTTTCAATCAGGTTTGAACCTTAAGTTTCCCTCTTAGTTTGAAGCCCTCTGGCAGACATCTCAGTCGGGGTTTTTAGTGGGTCTCAAAAGGGTGGCCAGAGTTCGTTTAAGTAAGTGGAAGATATTCTTAGGTCACCCGAGCTGACCTTTTTCTTTAATTCTCCTGAACAGAACCGTCACCAAGATGATAGGGCGATATGTGAGAGTCAGCAGAGTAGAAACGTCTTAAGGTCGAAATATAAACTGCCACTTTCCAATTCTATTTCACAGAACGAAGTCTGCCGAGTTGTATAAAAATTGTTGTATTTATTATAAAAATCTATTTTTTTCATTTTTCATGATTTATCTTTTAAAATTTATGTTTTGAGTTTAACTTTTATTATATGCATTAGTAAAACCACCAAATATTTTTAATTATGAACTACTATAACTATATACAATTATATACAACTATATACAACTATATGCAACTATATACAACTATATACTACTAAACTACTTAACTGATTTTAATAAATTTACACACCACGTACGTTTTCAACTCAATTCATAGTCGCAATATTATTTTATTGCAAATTATTTGTTTATTATTTTGCAGTTAGCTCCTAATAATTCTAAAAGATGGTGGTATCTATTGACTGGATTGAGTAATTACGAATGAGGTATCTGCCCTACCTACCTCATTCGTAAGTTTAGTGTTCCAAGCTATTTACTAAAAACTTTGTAATATACAAATAGTGTTATAAACTTGGACAAAATTAAAAAAATAATTATAATTATTTTGTTTTGATTTTTGCTTAATATCGACTGTAAGAAAACATTATGGTTTTCATGACAGATGTACTCTGAACGTTACCCCTTAAATAGTTTACTATAATGTAATACATCAAAAATAATACGAGTAGTCACAGCAACGCGTGACCGGGTCTGCTAGTTTCTAATATAAGAGCGAGAAAGAGAGTAACCTCAAACTAGTTTGATAAACATGTCACTTACTGTAAATCGTTAAAATTTCTTCATACATCTTGATTTTATACAAAATTGAAACCCCTCATTAGGGATGGTTAGGGGGTGGTATTGAGTAAAAGAGGTATCAAATTCACTTTTGGTTGTCATTTTCGGTTCCAGCATCCTAAAAAACGTAGAAATACACATCTATCTTGATTTTATAGAAAAATTTAAATTTTCACACCCTGTAAGGGGTGGTAAGGGGGTAATAGTGGTCATGAATTTATTTTTAGTTATCATTTTCGGTTCCATCATCCCAAAAAACGTAGAAATATACATCTGTCTTGATTTTATAGAAAAATTGAAATTTTCACCCCCTGTAAGGGATGGTAGGGGGAGATAGTGGTCATGAATTTATTTTTAGTTATCATTTTCGGTTTAAGCATCCCAAAAAACGTAGAAATACACATCTATCTTGACTTTATAGAAATATTTAAATTTTCACCCCCCGTAAGGGGTGGTAGGGGGTGATAGTGGTCATGAATTTATTTTTAATTATCATTTTCGGTTTCAGCATCCCAAAAAACGTAGAAATAGACATCTTTCTTGATTTTATACAAAAATTTAAATTTTCACCCCTTAAGAGGTAGTAAGGGGGTGCTAGCGGGAAAACTGGCATTTAAAATTAGTTTTTATTGTCATATTCGGTTTCAGCGATCCGAAAAACCTAAGAGTAATGTGGTCTCCCCTCTGGTTCATGACTTTTTTTTTTTTTTGTGTGTCTGTGTTATTAATACAATTATTAATATAAATATTATTTGGTAATTCAATGTAGAAGACAGATATACTTTTTAGGAACAAATATTATTTATATTTGGTCAAATATTTTTTTAAATTTACAGATACATGGCTAAATGCATAACATCTACATACATGCCCTCGGAGGGCATGTATGAAGAGGTTGATGTCTGTGGCTGAGGCGAAAGCGGTATGCAGGGACCGTAGCTTTTGGCGCTCCGTCGTCTCTGGCTACCCCGTAAGGGATATGGGAATTGATATGCGTTGTTCACATAACAATTCACTAAAGAGGTCTATTATAGAACAATTACAAACTCTATTTCATGAGCACAATGAATTGATTATGTTGTTTAAAACTGCACTGGATCTGATGCCGTCTGATAATCACAAAATTGTAATCAGAGCTGATGTAACACCTGTTGGCTAACATGCAAGACGATTTAATGCACCAACTATTGATGAAGTTGCCATCGTTGTAGATGGTGAAAACTTGGAATTCCGTGATACTGTTTTACATCGTCGGAATGATCAATTACAATGTATAAAGGAAACACAACGCTCATATGACGCACTGCAATATCCCATTATATTTTGGCAAGGTGAAGATGGGTATGATTTCTCAAACAAGATGATAAATCCCATTACAGGTAATAAAAAATATTAGTTTAGCAAGGAGATATATTATGAGTCACTATATTATTCTTTTTTTTATTTTCAATGTTATGAAAACAAAAATCTATTTTCAGGTTCTGAAACAAACAAAAAAGTCAGTTCAATTAACTATTATTCCTACCGCCTAATGATTCCTGATAATGAAGACAATCACATACTCAAATGTCGGCGATTATATCACAAGTATGTTAAGATTGAAACGGAAATATTAACATTCATCAGGTTGAATCAGACCAAACTCAGATCTGAAGAGTATATTCACCTTCGAGATGCAATAAATACTGATGGAAATGCACAGAATGTTGGTCTGGATGACTATTCTTCCAGCAACATACATCGGAAGCCCTCGACATATGCATGAATATGCTCAAGATGCCATGTCATATGTTCGTCATTATGGTACAGCAGATTTGTTCATCACATTTACATGCAATCCACACTGGCTAGAAATCAAGCAAGAGTTATTCCCTGGGCAATTGATTGATCCCCATTGATCGTGATGATATTACAGCCAGAGTCTTTAGACAAAAGTTGAAATCTTTAATGGATTTCATTGTGAAACATTATGTGTTTGGAGAGACACGCTGCTGGATGTATTCTGTGGAGTGGCAGAAACGGGGATTGCCACATGCACACATTTTGATTTGGTTAGTTGAAAAGATAAGGACAAATGAAGTTGATGCAGTAATATCAGATCAAATCTCTAATGTAGAAGTAGATCCTGGATTGCATGAGGTAGTTATCAAAAACATGACACATGGTCCCTGTGGAACCCTTAATCAAAAATTACCGTGTATGGTGGATGGTAAATGTTCAAAACGATATCCACGGACATTAATATCTGAAACAATCACTGGTAATGACGGTTATCCTTTGTATCGTCGCCGATCATCAGCAGACAATGGAAGATCAACAATTGTCAAATTAAATCAACAAGTTATTGAAATAGATAATCGCTGGATTGTTCCATATTCACCCATTTTATCAAAGACCTTCATAGCGCACATCAACGTTGAATCTTGCCATTCAGTAAAATCTATTAAATACATTTACAAATATGTAACCAAAGGGAGTTATATGGCTGTGATTGGTATTAATGCAGAGAATTCCAATGATGAAGTTACCCAATACCAAATGGGTCGCTATGTTAGTAATAATGAAGCAGTTTGGCGAATATTTTCTTTTCCTATTCATGAGAGACACCATCCTGTTATTCATTTAGCTGTGCATTATGAAAATGGACAAAGAGTATATTTTACAGCACCGAACGCAGTACAACGAGCTATAGAGCCACCATCTACTACATTAACCAGTTTTTTTGAGACATGCAAAACGATACTTTTGCTCAAACATTGTTATATTCTGAAATGCCAAAATATTTTACTTGGAATCAATCTTCAAGAAGATTTATACGACGGAAATAAGGAAAACCAGTTCTAGGATACCCAGATGTATATTCTACAGATGCGATTGGTCGAATTTATACAGTACATCCAAGCAATGATGAATGTTTTTATTTACGACTGCTATTAGTCAATGTACGTGGCCCAACATCGTTCCAACATGTACGAACTGTTGATGGTTATTTGTGTGGATCATACAGAGAAGCCTGCCACCGTTTGCGATTGCTAGAAAACGATGCTCATTGGGATCAATGATCCCAATGAGCATCGAGGGTCTCAATGATGCTGTAATATTATCACAAGCTCATCAAATACGAACATTGTTTTCTATAATCATATCTACATGCTTCCCATCAAACCCAAAGGATTTGTGGATCGAGAACAACGATAATATGTATGATGATATTTTGTATCAAATACGGATTAAAGGGGAAATCCAAATATACAAATAAGCGCAGAAATTTACAATGAAGAATTGATTTCAGTTGAGGACATGTGCTTGATGATGTCAAACAAACTATTATTTCAATTCGTCCTGGCCGCGCCCAATCGTCCAATGCATGATTCTTTTAACCAAGAGTTGCACCAAGACAAACTGTATGATTTCAGCACTTTGAAAGAATTAATTCAAACAAATCTTCCACTACTGAATGAAAAACAGAAGAATGTATTTCACACACTTATAAAACTTTTGATTTCATTGATATTAGCAACAATTCGCTCACAAAATAAAATTGCACTTGCACTCGCTTCGTCGGGAATCGCAGCAACTTTGCTTGAAGGTAGTAGAACAGCTCAATCATTACTAAAATTGCCATTAAACATGCAAAGCAACGAAACTCCAACCTGCAGCATTTCGAAGAACTCTGCAATGGCAAAGGTTTTGCAGCAATGTGAATTGATTGTTTGGGATGAATGCACGATGGTACATAAAAAATCTTTGGAGGCTTTAGATAGAACCTTACAAGATCTACGGAGCAATCATAACCCATTTGGTGGTGCAATGATTTTATTAGTAGGAGATTTTCGTCAAACATTGCCAGTGATTCCACGATCAACGCCAACTGATGAACTTAATGCATGTTTAAAGTCCTCCAATTTGTGGAAGCATGTGAAGGTATTAATTACACTTAAACAAGAATATGCGTGTCAAGTTGCAAAATGACCAATCTGGAGACATATTCTCTAAACAACTCATTGACATTGTTAATAACAAATTTCCTATAGACACCTTGACTGGTTGCATTAACTTTCCTTAAAATTTTTGTCAGTTAACTAGATGAAAAGATGAACTTATTCAAAAGGTGTTTCCAGATGTTGCTCAAAACTACAGAAACCATGATTGGTTGAGCGAACGGGCTACATTGGCTGCAAAAAACATAGATGTAAATGAATTAAATTTCAAAATTCAAGAACAAATTACAGGCGAATTGAGGATATATACATCAGTTGATTCGGCTACTAACCAAGATGATGTCGTCAACTATCCGTCTGAAATTTTAAACTCGCTGGATTTACCAGAATTGCCACCTCATAATCTTCAATTAAAGGTTGGATTGGTAGTTATAATGTTGAGAAATATTAACCAACCGCGTCTTTGCAACGACACACTGTTAGCGATATAAAAATTATTGATAGAAGCAACTATACTGAAAGGAAAGTATAAAGGAGAAGATGTTTTGATACCACGCATCATGATTCCGACTGATGTACCATTTGAATTTAAACGACTACAGTTTCCATTGCGGCTTGCTTTTGCTATGACCATAAATAAGTCCCAGGGGCAATCATTGGGTGTTTGTGGTATTAATCTAGAAAACCCATGTTTCTCACATGGTCAATTGTATGTTGCCTGTTCGTGTGTTGGAATACCATCAGATTTGTTTTTATATTCACCAGGTAATCAAACAAAAAACATTGTATATCATAAAGCACTACAATAAAAATAAAACAGATTTTTGTTAATAATTATGATTCACTTGATTTACAATAAAGCAATTACTGGAGATACTTATATACGTTTTATTTTATTATTCTTTATTTCATAGGTTATTAACCCTATGTCAATATTAATAGTCATAAATAAATAATTATCTCTATACTTTGTAATTGAAGCACCCACTTTATAAATATGTGTCACCTTTAGGTTCCCACTATCCCTTTAGATTATTCAATCAGGTTTGAACCTTAAGTTAACCTCTTTGGTTGAAGCCTTCTGGCAGACATCCCAATCGGGGTTTTTAATGGGTCTCAAAAGGGTGGGCAAAGTTCGTGGAAGCGAAGATACTTAGGTCCCCCGAGCTGACCTTTTTCTTTAATTCTCCTGAACAGAACCGTCACCATGATGATAAGGCGATGTGCGAGGGTCAGCAAAGTAAAAACGTCTTAAGGTCGAAATATAAACTGCCACATTCCAAATCTATTTGACAGAACGAAGTCTACAGAGTTGTATAAAAATTGTTGTATTTATTATAAAAATGTATTTTTTTCATTTATCATGATTTATCTTTTAAAATTTATATGTTTTGAGTTTAACTTTTTTTATATGCATTAGTAAAATCACCAAATATTTTTAATTATGAACATCTTATTAAAATGATAAGGAAACATTTTAAAGAAAAGGATAATTTTACAATTTATTTATCATATTACTTAAAATACGAAATGATAAAAAAAATCCACCAGAAATCTTAATATATATAAATCACGTGTCACGTTGTTTGTCCGCAATGGACTCCTAAACTATTTAACCGATTTTAATAAATTTACACACCACGTACAGTTTGACCTAACTTAAAAGATAGAATAATTTTCAACTCAATTCATAGTCGCAATATTATTTTATTGCAAATTATTTGTTTATTATTTTGCAGTTAGCTCCTAACAATTCTAAAAGGTGGATTGAGTAACTACGAATGAGGTATCTACCCTACCTACCTCATTCGTAAGTTTAGTGTTCCAAGTTATTTACTAAAAACTTTGTAATATACAAATAGTGTTATAAACTTGGATAAAATTCAAAAAATAATTATAATTATTTTGTTTTGATTTTTGCTTAATAGCGACTATAAGAAAACATGGTTTTCATGACAGATGTACTCTGAACGTTACCCTTTAAATAGTTTATTACAATGTAATGTATCAAAAACAATAGTCACAGCAACGCGTGACCGGGTCTGCTGGTTAAAAAATAATTTTAAATTGTTGTTTAAATACTTGAGTATATAATATTTTACGTGATTATCATTTATTGAAAATGCCGTTAATATTATCAATAACAAATATCAAGGTATTTCGTACTGTTTAACAAAAACATATTATTTATTATTTATTTATCTTACATCAAATGAGCAGAAAATGAACATTATCTAAGATAAACCTAAACTCGGGTTAAAGGAAGCTTAGAGGTAATATTAATAAATCCAGTAAATCTACAGATACTTCTATATCCATTCATTATACACTTCGTAACTTTCGTTATTGATAACTTTCAGCTCTCAAAGTTTATCTTTCAATAGTACCCCATAAGCTTTACATTAATAAACATTTTATTGAAGATGATGTTGTTCCAGTTGGTAGTAAAATTGTTATTGTTACAAACTATGTTTGTATACATTATTATTTTAAATGTTAACATACCAATGAAAATTATAAAATACATTTATCAAACCAAAACAAATTAAATTATTGAAAGAATTAGATTCTAATATCATAATACATGTCTTAAACAATGTGTCATAAAAGGTAAGTCGAATAAAATAAAATATAACATTATTACTTTTCCCAATAACATACAATTATATTTTTATTTTACTGTTAATTTCTTACTTCATAATCGTTTAATATTTTATTTTATGTAACAGATTTTAAGTTAATGTTTAACTTAAACGGATGGACGACGTGTTTTATTTAAAAATGACTTTTAAACAAAATGCGATATACGATTGTGTACAATAATTGAGTAGTCGATAACAAACTACGTATTTAAATTAATTACTAAATTTTATATTTTATAGATAGCAAACCTTACCTTTTATGTAAGTATAGATACAGGCAGTCATCTAAAAGAGGCATGTCGTTAGACGGTCATTATTTAGCAGGGCAGTTTATTATAATGCTATGAAACAACCTCAGCTTTGGCATAAAATAGTTTAAACTTCCTTTGTAAGACGCACTTTGACGATATCCGTTCACGACAGTATTATTTTCTTTGTACCTTTTAAAACAATTTGTATTCGTTCTCCAGGGATTTTACGAAGAAAAACCTCTCATTTGCATCCAAATAGCATGTATAAATTCACTACCTGTTTTTTCGCCTCAAGCTCCTCTTGCCTCATGCTCAGGCTTTGTACTATTAAAATATTATTTGTATTAGTAGTAGTCTAGTTAATTATATTCGTTATAAATAAAAGTACAAAACTGCTTACTAATAAACCAAATAAAAAAAACAAAAGAAACTGTGAGAATAATAGCAACAAAGTTAATATTATTTTTATTAAATAATATAATTTGTAAAAAAAATATTTTTAATAGAACAGTCTTTGTAATATAGCGTTGACCTTTACATTGAATGTAACATTCTTCTCGGTGAATATTTTATTATATAATATAAGTTATTTAACATTTTATTATGTAATAGAACTTTTTTAATATAATAATAAATTATACTTAAATTTATATTAAACTTTATTGAACATTTGTAAAGAAACAATAACTATATAAATTTCTTTATTTTTCTTTCTTGCGGTCAAAACTTCAAAATTATGTAGTTAGTATTGAGTTACTGTTTTAATAGTCTTAACTTTAAAATAATAATTATTATATATATTAATAGATTTATCCTTTGCTATGTCTTGTATTAACTATAATTTTCTCAATACACAGATATATACTCGTTGAAAAGGAAGAAAATATATTAAAAAAGGATTATTTGAAGAAAAAAAATAGATATTTTAGAATACCATAAAAGGCCCATCCCAGTTCACAGTAGTGCCGGAAGGATGTTCTGCTAGATTCCAGAATATATTTTTACAATTCTTTAAGAAAAAAAGTAATTCATTCTTTTTAACTTAACTTTAAAAGTAATTAACTCTCTAGAAAGTGTATGTAGTAAAGATACTCCGGTAGGAAGGAGCTCCAAATGGGCCGCTTCCACCAGGTCCTACTTTACGTGTCACTTCTTTTCATAATTAAACAATTTTTCAGAACCTGCAAGAAAATGAAAATATCCTTTAGATTCTTGTGGCATCGACATCAATATTCTATATTATTTGTTCATTGAGTAGTTCATAGAATCGTTTATTTTATTTTATTTTTGTTATTTTTATATTGTTGTGTATAGATGTCTCAAAATTAATATATATTTTATTTTTTTGTATTGTTAATAGATAAATATTTTAGTATCATATATTTAAATGTATTCAAATCATATTTAATAGTAAATTATTACTAGTATGTTATTTTTATTAATAATACCATTTACTAAAAGAATTTCCAAACAAAAAATATGATTAATAATAACTATTTAATGAAATAGATTTAGTATTATACAATTGAGTATATAACTTATTGTATTATTATTTCAATTAAAATTTTATATTTTAAACCCAATTATTATTTTAACAATAAACTGATAAAAATCAATCATAAAAAAAAACTTTGAGAACTCGAAGATATCAATAATGGAAGTTTCAAAGTTGTAAATGAATTGATAAATCAGTGGCTGTGAATTTCCTGGTGTTATATAAATCTCTTCAAAGTGTAACATATCTATTGGTTTCAGTACTTTCTTAGAGAGAGTTGATTTTGAAATGTTTTATATACTTACTGCTTATATACTAATTGCTCATATACTTACCGCTTATATACTTACGGCTTATATACTTATCACGTATATACTTACCGTTATATACTTAACACTTAAATACTTATGGCTTATATACTTATCGCTTATATACTTATCGCTTATATACTTACGGCTTATATACTTACTGCTTATTTACTTATCGCTTATATAGTTACCGTTTATATACTTACGGCTTATATACTTACAGCTTAATTACTTATCGCTTATATATTTACTGCTTATATACTTGCCGTTTACCATATATACTTTGCGCTTATATATTTGCCACTTATATACTTACGGCTTATATGCTTATGCACTTACTGCTTATATACTTATATCTATTGAAATCTTACCAAAATAACCAGTAATATTATTTATTTCAAACTTAATTATTAGTTCAATATTTTAGTATGTGATTGTAGAACAAATTTGCATACAATATTAATAAAGCATCAAATAAGGAGCTCACTTGTGAATGTACGAGTATAAACATACCGCGATGTATTTTACTCTACTGTTGAGTGTCTACTCGTATTACACACAAAAGATAAATGAGAAAAACATAATTTGTCGAATGTTTTCATTTTCTCTGCAGCAAACATATTTTAATAATAAATAGAATAAATAAAAGTTCTTTAGAATCGATTTATTAATATATCAAATAAATTTTAGTTCGAAATATCAAATTATCTTAATGTTTCCAATCTATTGTCCTCGAATGAAACCGAAGAGTTGTCGCCTCTTCTGGCACTCTGTTATTTTGTTAAGAAACTTACAACTGAGTACTAAATTTGTTGTACTCGTAGTTAGAATATCGACAGAAAAAATTAGAGGTGGCTGTATGTCATGGTATGGACATGTTTTGAGGAGAGATTAAAGACATGTGACCAAAAGAGTACTGGTTATGGTAGTGGAGGAATGGCCAGGTAGAGGACGGCAGAAGAAAAGATGGATGGACTGCGTGAAAGACGATATGGAGAAGAAGGGAGTGTATACAGAGATGATGAGTAACAGGAAAGTATAGAAGGAAAAAAGATACTGTGCCGACCCCAAAAGAGGGATAAGGGCAGGAAGATGATGACTCGTAGTTCGAATATCATTTTTATTTTATTATTTCAATTTTATTCAATCTAAGGTAATTTTATAAATATTATTTAACGTTGCCGTAAATGTTTAATACAAGAATTCCTTTAAAACATCAACTTATTTTTATACATCCAAATGAAAAGGGAAAATTATTTTTTCCACTTCAACCTAAGAAGATACTAACATAAAATCCACCAAAAAAGCTAATAAATTACAAAAGTAACTTATAGACTTTTAATATCATGTCGGAAGTGTGCATACACTTCATGAATATATTTCATTTTCCGCAATTTTTCCGCCCTTTCTTGACGGAAGGACATCGAATATGGTGAAAGAAAAAAGGTTATTTATAGTAACAATATAACATGTAATGTTAACCGAAGCGGATGAGTTCCTTCCGTTAAATTTATCATTTTTTATATTCAATTCGAAACTATACTCAGGTGTAAATAATATTTTCATAGAAATAGTATTTTTACATCTAAAAGAACTTACAGAACAAATTTAAATTAATTTGTTTTTTTAAGTCAAATTCCTTTCTTGTCTCTATTAACTGTGGAAATGCTTCTGTCTGTTACATCCGGTCGTTTTTTAAGAAAACACAAAGGCTTTAAATACAAACAGAAGTTTAAATAAGGTTTTATACTACATCTAGCATCGAGCATTCGGCTCAAGCACTCAGTCACTCAAACGTATGGAGTCCCCACTTTATATTTTTGAAAACAAATAAGTGTATTTGTGGATATAATGTATACTAGATAGTGAATATGTTAATACCCAATAGATGGAATTTGATGATAACTTACCAAGGTATTATATCCTTCATCAGGCATCATATCAAATAACCCTTGTTAGCTATAACTATGTATACTTACTGGCTCTTATAATAAATGTTCATAAGTAATGACTTATGAACATTATTTATAAGTAAAATTTAATACTATAAAGTTCGAGGGATAACAATGTATTTTATTATAGTATTAATAGAAGTTATTACGTGTCTGATTTTTTTATTTTTAATTTGCTTTTTTTCTTAAATACACTTATACAAATATATGTTCCTTCGACACAAATTGTTAAGATTTTGAGATACAGTTCCTGGAGTTCGTAAAAAAATAAATGAAATCACATGTAACATCGGGGTCACTTAACAAGGCTTCGAGAAGGAAAGTTATTTATGTATTCTGTATAATTCAGTACTTAGTTTCCACCCAATACTCTAAGCCAAGTAGTATTTAAGATATTAATGTTATAAAAAGGTTAGTACATGTTGATAAAATACCATTTCGTTACCTTTATATCTTTATTTATTTATTTATATATTTTCCCTTTCGAATCCATACCAGTGATGTCGTATACGTCAACTGGAAGTGAGAGGAGGGTCTATTTTGATATCGTATGCATTAAAATAAGCCCTTCTGTAAAGATACTCTCCAACTTAAAAAAAAGCTATGAGGGTTCCAAACGCGACCTGGCCTTTGAAGAACCACACAACAAAATATACGAGTATGTAGTGAGCAATGTACGAACAACTAAAACCATCGCAATCAATTCGATAAGCCGTCCTAATAATAATTAATAATAAGAAAAGGGAAATCCGTGGCTAGCAATACGACCAGTCACCGCAAGCAGCACCCGTTCACGAGCATAACGAAAGGGTCAGCCATCACCCTCTTCGCTATAACTGAGGGAAGGGGGCAACCCGGCTCCCACCGCTACCGCTAGTAATGACTTCTAAGGGAGCGGTGTGATGAAGCCAGTATATTGAACGAAATTATTCCCAGGCCATACCGTCGTGAATGTATTCCTTTACACTATAATAACTTTTTTCTTTTTTCTCGTGTAAACAATCCCGTCCGATTTTTAATTACGGTCATGTTTTTGCAAATCTTTTTATACAATTTTCAGATTTTATGGGTTTATATAGGAATCGTTCGATAAATATATTTCGTAATTGTTTTTCTGAATTAATTCCCTTAATTGAAATCAATTCACAGTCGACGTAGCGTGTAATATTACAAACCAAACTCATTATCGGTATTATCCTCTACTGATGCCGTGTGTATAAAATAATATTTTCTTTTCCATGTTATAATTAATCAATTTAAAACGTAATCTAATCTCTAAAACACATATGAGTCGGAGGACATCTCAATTCAATAAGCACAAAGTAATCAAATATAAATAGCTTTATTTTATAAATAAAAAAGTGTACGTAACCGCTCCTGTAACGGAAGGAATCTCGATGACGTGTCAATACAATTGTATCCAATGGAGCTGAGATAAAGGTACAGGGATATCTACAATTGTTTTACTAAAGCAATCTTGGCTTTATATGGAAAAACAAAATATTTGAAATAACATAATAATAAAGTATAGAATAAAAATAGATGAATGAATAGAAATATAAACATATATAATGAAGATTATGTTACAAAGGTTTAGCTAAAGTGCGGTCATTTTATATAACTTATTTATTTTCAAATTTTTCTTTATAATATATTAAATAAACTTAAATTGACGTTATCTATAACACACACACTTGACAAGTTGTCAAGAAACCGGTAGGAATCCTAAATACCCTTAAGAAACTATATTAAGAATGCTTTTATTTAATCTTCCGTTATCTCAAACTACAGTTTTGGGAATAATTTCTTGCATATCAGTAATTATTTTAATCAACAGCATCACTAATAGTGTATATTGCATTATAAGTGAGATCCTTTATAATAATATCTCCAAAATTAAAACACTTTTTTTATCTTTTCTGTACTTTAATGGACTCTCTTATATCTTGTGTTGTTGTTAAAAGTCATACTACTTTTAGGTAAATATTAATCATAATGAAAATAGTGATCATAATTGTGTTTTCTTAAAAACGTCCGGATATAAGAAACAGAAGCATTCCAATAGTTAATAGAAACAAGATGAGACTTTGGTTTAAATATATTCCGTTAGTTGTTTTAGGTATAAAAATACTATTCGTATATTATTCCCACCACCATTATTTCCACCTAAGTAAAGTTTCGAATTGAATATAAGAAATGATAAATTCAACGGAAGTAACTCATCCTCTTCGGTTAACATTACGTGTGATATTGACTCTAGGAGTCAACACATCTAAGAATATATTTTAAAATGTAAATAACCTTTTTCTTTCACGATATTCCACGCCCTTCGGTCAAGAAAGGGCGGAAAAATAAATATATTCATGAAGTGTATGTACACTTAAGACATGATATTAAAAGTCCCTTCTATAAGTTACTTTTGTAATTTATTAGCTTTTTTGGTGGATATTAGTATCTTCTTAGGTTGAAGTGGAAAAAATAAATTTCCCTTTTCATTTGGATGTATAAAAATAAGTTGATGTTTTAAATGAATTCTTCCATTCAACATATACGGTAAGGTTAAATAATATTTATGGCCTTTCTAGAACGATCAGCACTTCATTTCTAGAACGTATTTCAAAGGCGGCTTTAGTAGGTTCTTACGATATTTGGTTAAGTAGGGAGAGGAGCGGGAACAGTGAAGGTGAGTATGTATGCGCATAGTAAAAGGGCCCCTTAAACCTACACCTGCGTCGCAAGTCCCAGGCATTGTTTGCGCTCCTCTTCTTGCAACGCGATGGGCCCGGCACCCGCATGCTGAATCCATGGAATGCTAAAAAGCTTCGTCTCTAATTCCCTTAATCTTAATATAAAGTAAATAATAAAATAATAATAATAATCGAACTACGAGTACAGCTAAAATAGTAATTTCTTTATTTGATTAAATTTGGTACCGAGTGTTAAGTTTTTTAACAAAATAACAGATTGCAAGAAAGTGGTCGCCTCTTCGGTTTCATTCGAGGACAATAGATTGAAAGCATCAAGATCACTTGATATATCAAACTAATATTTATTTGATGTTATAATAATTCAATTTCAAAGAACTTTCAATAAATTTGCTACAGAGAAAATGAAAACATTCGGCAAATTATGTTTCTCTCGTTTTTCTTTTGTGTGTAATACGAGTAAACACTCCACATGGGAGTAAAATACATCGTGGTATGTTTATACATTCACAAGTGAGCTCCATATTTGATGATTTATTAACTTTGTATGCAAATTTATTCTACAATATCATACAAAAATATCTATAATAATAAATAGACATATCTTTATATCTATTTCTTTCCCGAAGATACATAATTTCTTACGGTATAATGCCCATGAATCGTCGAATCAACGAAAAATTATTACATTCTCAATAGAGCTTCAGCTCACTTGTTAAAGGAAATATTGTTTTTATCTCGTGTTGATCTTTCAATTATTATACACTTTTTTTTCAACCTACGTATTTTTTTGTCTTATGTTAGTTATGTTGTCAGGGATTTTCAACTTGGGAACCATTTTTGTGAACTTTCGTAAGGAGCAATGAATTATTTGATCACGCTTTAAATAAAATAAGAGCTTATTTGGACACAACACACTAGATATATATAAAATATGATATAAGATATTACTTAAATTATAATAACACGCCGTGTCGATAACGTAATCATCTTATATAATCTATATTAAAAGTCAGACTCTAGTTGCAATGTTACAAATAAGTTTTGATAGTACCACTCCATCTTAATTACTTAATAAGAAGCAATTGTTGTAACGTTAATTATTACATCTCTATACCTACTATAAAAGAGCAAATTTTTTTGTTATAATTATATTACTATGAGTATTTACAGTATTTGAGGTTTGAAGATCTTACAACGTATGTTTATAGTAGCAAAGTAATATTTATTTAATTATTTATTTAGCTTCACGCCATATTCCTTACGGGGTAGCCAGAGACGACGACGACGCCAAACACTACGGTCCCTGCATACCTCTTTCGCCTCGGCCACAGACATTAACCTTTTCATACATACCCTCCGGGGGGTGCTCATGCTTTTTACGTGACCTTCCTCCAGTATCATAGATACTGTGTTTTCGAAGGTCACTCGAGGCCTCCCCCTTTCTCTCTTACCGCTCACTTTTCCTGTATAAATCTTTTTTACCATTCTTTCCCCACTCTATCGTTCGACGTGCCCAAACCACCTGAGCACTTTGTTCTTCATTCTCACCGTGACATCTTCGCTAGTACCTGCCATTCTGTGGATCTCTTCATAGCGGATTCGATCAGCTAGACTGATTCCGCATATTCTGCAAAGAGATCGCATCTCCACAGCATTCATCTTTCCTACATTCTTCTTCTGTGTTACCCACGTTTGGCTGCCGTATAACAGCGTCGGTAGCAAAACTGCATTGTGTACAGCCAAACGTGCAGCTATGCTGACGTTTTGCCGTCTCAACAATGCAGTCAAAGCACCGTTAACTCTGTTACCAGCAGCAATACGCCTTTCCACATCCACTTCGTATCTTCCGTCTCTGCTAAACGTATTTCCCAAATATAGCACTTCATTCACTTGTTCTATTATCTTACCATTCACGTTGATCTTACATTCTGTTCTTTTTTCATTTCATTTAAAAGTTAGGTCGTTATAAAATCAAAGATACCAAATAATATAATAAACTGAATAAACCTAAAGAGTTTCATAAATAAAATATGATTTAGAGGATATCTAAATTCAATAAACACAAAGTAAGTAAGGCCCAACTTGGACTAACCACCTAAGGAGGCTGCTCCACCAGGCCGCGCATAATCCCGGAGTGGTTCGTCGTGCCGATTGGTGATCGGACGGTGGGACCCGGCGACCATTTCCGAGAGGGTACAGGGGCCCTTCCGTCCGGTGGATCGGCTACCGACATATCACACAGTTCAATGACAACACAAAGCTCTGCACCTTGTTCCATACTGCTACAATCGCTGCCATCTTTTTTTTTCCACCTCCCTTCTCTTCAACCTTATGGCAGTACAAAGAAAAGTATTTAGTTCAACAGCGGCCCTTCCCTCCCCCACCAACTCTCTATTTGAGGTGGAGTTCGCTAACATCCGTGGACTCCATTCAAACCTCAATGCCGTCCACCAACATCTTGAGACGGCACGCCCGGCCATGCTTTTCTTAACGGAGACACAAATACGCCGTCCTGACGACACTGCATACCTTAACTACCCCGGCTATATGCTCGAAGAAAGGTTCCTAGCAAAAGCCGGAGTATGCGTTTTCGTCAGGACGGATATTTTTTGCCGTCGTCTGCGCTGCCTAGAGGACCCTTCCCTATCTCTCCTTTGGGTACACGTAAATCATGGCTCTCGTAGTTCGATTTACGCGTGCCTCTACCGATCCCACACCGGAGACTCTGAGACAACTCGACTCTTCGATCACCTGAATCAGGCTGCAGATCAAGCGCAGGAGCGGTTTCCGAACGCCGAATTGGTATGTCTAGGAGACTTCAATGCCCACCATGAGACCTGGCTGGGATCTCCCAGATCGGACCATGCGGGACGAACTGCCCATGCATTCGCTCTCACGCACGCCCTGACCCAATTGGTACTCCAGCCCACCAGGATACCCGACATTTCAGGTCAAGCGTCCTCTTTGCTGGACCTACTGCTGACGAATCAGCCAGCCCAGTATAGTGTATCGGTGCGCGCCCCGCTGGGTACCTCCGATCACTGTTTGGTATGTGCTTCAGTGCCCTGTCTGGCCCCTCCACGACCCGTAGAGGTGAAGCGACGACTCTGGCACTATTCGTCAGCAGACTGGGATGGTATGAGAGACTATTTCGCATCCATCCAATGCCCCTCACGCTGCTTTGAAAACAGGGATCTGCCGGAAAGTGCTTCTGCCGTGGTTGGTGAAATCAGTTTAGGTATGGAGTATTATATTCCGTACACTGAGGTCACCAAACCGAGCAAAGCTCGTGCCTGGTTCAATCGTGAATGTGCTAATCTGATTGTAAAAAAACAGTTAGCGTACCGCGCTTGGATCAAGGCACGGGCTATCCACGATCCAGATATTGATCGCCTAAAAGCAGCGTTCAACAAAGTCACTAAGGAATGCAAGAGGGCTTACATCAGAGCGGATGCCCAGCGTATTGCACGCTTTGGACAAGAACTTTTATCGCACCCTACGGGCAGCCGTAGCTACTGGCGACTTTCCAAAGCCGTGCAATCTAACTTCTGCCAGCCTTCGTTGCCCCCGCTGAAATATTCGGATGGATCGCTTGCTCATAAATCTCTTTGCGGCTAATTCCCTCATTGATGACCATGGTAGACAGCCACGCAATATCTCAACCTGTGACGTCACCATGCCGGATATTCGTATCAGGCAATGTGATGTCCGAGCAGAACTACGGTCACTCGATGTGCGGAAAGCCAGCGGACCGGATGGTATTCCCGCGGTCGTACTCAAAAAATGTGCAGCGGAGTTGTCCCCGGCACTAACGCGCCTCTACCGCCAATCCTACTCCACAGGAACAGTGCCGGAGGTTTGGAGACAGGCGAATATCCAACCGATCCCTAAAAAACGGGATCGGTCTGATCCAGCAAATTATCGTCCAATAGCCATCACCTCAATTCTCTCTAAGGTGCTCGAGCGAATCATCAATAAACAACTGATCCAATACCTAGAAGATCACTCTCTAATCAATGATCGTCAATACGGCTTTAGACCAAATCGATCCACGGGTGATCTTCTTACGTATATCACGCATCTCTGGGGTGAGGCTATGGATCGGCATGGCGAATCTTTGGCTATTAGCCTCGATATTTCCAAAGCCTTCGATCGAGTCTGGCATCGTTCGCTTCTGTCGAAGCTTCCTGCTTACGGTCTGCCACCCCGTTTGTGCAATTGGGTTGCCGCTTTCCTGCATGGACGTCAAATCCGAGTCCTTTGCGACGGATCAGCCTCCAGTTTTCGGCAGGTAAATGCGGGTGTGCCTCAGGGCTCCGTTCTATCGCCCACCTTGTTTCTTTTGCATATCAATGATATGTTGAACCTAGGCAACATTCATTGCTATGCGGATGATTCTACGGTACACGGGAGATATTTTGGACACCCTGCGGCAAAGCAGACTGACATTGAGGACAAACGAAAGGATCTTGTTGTTGAAATGAACCGGGTCCTCAACCTTGTCTCACGATGGGGTCATGAGAATCTGGTTGAGTTCAATGATAAGAAAACACAGGTATGCGCGTTTTCCGCCAAAAAGTCTCCGTTCCCTTCTCTTCCTTCGTTTCGGGGCACGCAGTTAGCGCTCCAGGACAGCCTCAACATCTTGGGCGTAGACCTCAGCCGGGACCTCAACCAAAAGGTCTACATCGAGAGTGTCATTAAAACAGCCTCACGTAAGCTCGGAGTGTTGAACAAGGTGCTACGGTTCTTCACGCCGGAGCAGCTGTGTCTTTTATATAGGACGCAGGTTCGCTCCTGCGTGGAGTACTGTTCTCATCTTTGGGATGGCTCAGCTCAGTACTTGCTTGACACTCTCGACCGGTTGCAGCGGCGAGCAGTTCGCATTATTGGAAGCCCAGAGGCCGTAAAGATCCTGAAGCCTCTCCAATTACGTAGAGACGTTGCTACTATGGCAGTCTTTTATCGCTTACACCACGGCGAGTGCTCCGACGAACTTTTCCAACTTATCCCATCCTCTCCTTTCCGATCCAGAACAACACGTGCTGGACAGAAGTGCCATCCCTTCACGGTGGATTCGGTATCTTCACGAACCAAAAGGTTCAGCAGATCTTATTTATGTCGGTCCATCAAAATGTGGAATTCATTACCACGGCACGTGTTTCCTTCCCACTACGATCCTGGGTCTTTTAAGCGGGGCGTGAAAAAGCATCTCATAAGGCCGCCATAGTGGAGGCCACCATTCGTCATTCTGTTTTGTTTGAATGAGATTGGTGGCATCCATTTTTGGACCTCACTGACTGCTTAACATCAGGCAGGGTGGAGTCATTTTTGTAGGCAGATATATAAAAAAAAAAAAAAAAAAAAAAAAAAAAAATTTGTTAAAATTATTAATATTTCTTTTAAAATGGACTCTTTGTCATATTTTTTGTAAAACAATAATATTTATTAAAATATTATCTTGTAAACGGATTGTTCTAATATTTTAAATAATTATTTACTTACGGCTTAACATATTACTAAATAATATAATAATAAGTTTTCAATACAATAATGTTCCTAACCATAACCTTATATTTGTAGTTGTGTTTAGTTGTTTCATGTATGAGTTACTTCACTGGGGAGTATGAGATAAATGTTTGTTGTAAATTATACTAAAATCACTCCGAATGCACTTCATCTCTGTGTACAGAATGTCTCTTATGTTTATTTGGATCAATAATATCAAGATGTTAATATACATATTAACCTTATTAGCACGATAAATAATATTATTGCATTGATAAATCTTATATTATACTTCTAATGCTGTATCAGTATATAATATATGCCTACTTATTAAGTAGGGAATACCGAATAAATTGTTTTATTAACGCTATTTAAAAAAACGCTGCATTCTTCTCAAAACGAACGACAAAAATAACAATTACTTTAAGGGATTTCGCTAATCCGTCTGTCACACACAAAACAGATTAACATTCACCCACGAGATTTTTTTCTTTCCAACTCGTCTATAAGTAATAATAAGCGAAACAAAACATTTATGAAATATTCTTCTTTAGTGCCCTTCGACGTGATCTAGAAATAGTTTGCATGACTTTTTAACAATTTTCTTAGATGTGCTTTATCTAAAATCCACAGAACGGGGATTATTATATTTTTCTATTTCATAAAATATGATTAAATACCGCAATTTTTTCTGTCACAGACTATTACACAGTTTTCTATCAGCCTTTGTTGTTTCACGTTATAACTTACGACCATTTGGTCATAAATTATAACATGTAACAAGAAAGGTCTCTGGTTTTTTACCCGTTGTGTTACTTGCCCTTATCTATATTACTAGGATCCGCCAACCGTGCGCGGCGGGTGTTGGGCTGAGCCCCTCTCCTTTCTTCTTTTCTTATATCAAACAAAAGAATGCAATTATTTAATACTTTCATTGTCTTGTCTTTCTTCTAGCTAAAATATATTTTCTATTAAGTCTGCGCTGATTAGAATAATTTCAAGGTTAATTTAATTTTTATGTTATGTTTCATTTTGTTCTGGAAAACACAATATAACTTTAATATCATAGTTAAATCCTTGTGGTTGACTTTATAATATTTTTAACACAAATCCTAATAATTCTGGTTGAGAATGGCCGAGAATTTGTAATAAAATATTACGTCAAGGATAAGTCACGTTCTTTCAACCGATATCCAGATTTTCTTTTCGAATATTACAAAATACATCTTAATAGTAGTAGTTCCCGCGGCGATGCTCTGAAGCATCAGTCTGAACTGAACGGTGAATCTTTCTATCTTAGTTGGCTTTATTTTGATTACAGGAAATTATTCCACAATATTTATACCATGTTATTTTTATTTGAAACTTAATAGAAGACTATTTTAAAAGGAATTAACTTAAAAATTATTGTCATAAAAATATATTTATATATTTTTTTTCAATCATGGGATTCTATTTTAATAGGATACTATAAAATACCTCTATCCGTAATCCGGTGATAAAAATGTAAATATACTTTATACTTAGATAAAACAATGAAAAGTGCGATCATAAATGAAAAAGCAAACTGCTTTTTATAAACTGCACACTTAATTAATTATCACGCTACAGCGTCCTTCATCCCTCATGATATAAATCTTTCTCACAGACTTTTTTTGAATGCACCTTCCTACTATAATTCTAAAACTGCACTTTAGATATAAAAAGTTTATCCTACTTTCTTTTTTGGTAATAATAAAAGTTAAATAACAGGATACATTTTGATCAAGTTTTTTTTCTATATCTTTCTCAGGATCCTTATCCTTTATATATATATGGGATTATTCTTTATATATATAAAGGATTATTCCTTAACTTGCCATGAAAATCGTAATTATAATAGCCATTTCATATTAAGAATATCTTTAAGAGTAAGTTGGCTACAGCTACCTGTTTAGTCCTCCTGTAAAGGCGAACCCATTTTCTATTTATCGAAGCAAAATATTATCCATTTTTCTGAATATGATAAAACCAAAAGATATTTTTATAGCACGTTTTCAAAGCTTTATATCAAATAATAGAAATTATGATTGGGTCAGGTAAATTATGTTTTAATTTCGAAGAAGCTTTGTGATTTTCATAATTATATTTCTTAAAGATATGTATAAAAATTGCATGAAATGGTAGTACGAGGGTCAAACTGAAAGTTCTTAGAAAATCAAAAACTAAGCATTCTAGCAAGTTATTAGTTTTATTGTAACTTTTCAAAATAGCGTCCATTTACATCAATACATCGCTGCATTCGATGGAACCATTGAGAAAAGCACCTTGCCCATTCGGCCTTAGGGGTCTCTTCGACGGCGTTTTGAAACGCAGCCACTTCTTCTTCGGCGTCTATAAAACGTTTTCCTCGAAGTTTTTCTTTTATTTTTGGAAATAAATAAAAATCGCAGGGTGTGAGGTCGGGGCTATACGGCGGGTGACCCAGTAATTCCACGTCTGAGGTCATCAAATAGTCGATCGTTTGCCTGGCGGTGTGCGACGAGGCATTGTCGTGATGAAGGAGGATCCTGCTGCGAGGTCGTTTCTCTCGAACTTTTTCCAAGACAAGTGGCAAACAATTGTTAGTATACCATTCTGCATTAACCGTTTTCTGATCTTCTAAGACTACTATCGCGTAATGACCTGTCTTTCCGAAGAACGAGGCCACCATCTTTTTTCCAACACTTCGACCTCTCTTCACTTTAGTTGGCAACTCTTCGGAAGGAAACACCCACTGAGCAGACTGTCTTTTGGTTTCCGGATCATAACAATAAATCCAGCTTTCGTCACCCGTTAGTATGTCGAACACAGCATTTGAGTCACCTCCGTTAAATTTTTGGATCATTTCTCGGCACCAATCAACACGGCGGAGTTTTTGAGCCTCGGTCAAATTATGCGGTATCCAGCGGGCACAAAGCTTCCTGACCGCTAAATGTTCATGGAGGATTTTGTGCACTTGACTCATACCTATGCCTAGACTTGTCCGAATCTGCTGATAGGTCACTCTTTTGTCAGTCTCTATCATACGGCGCACAACACTGATGTTATCTTCAGTCGTCGCTGTAGAAGGCCGTCCCTCACGCAAATCATCGGTGAGATTAGTTCGACCACGTTTGAATTCATTAAACCAGTTGTAAACTGTGGCACGAGATGGGGCTTCATCGTGAAAAGCCAATCGAAGTCTATCATAACTTTCTTGTTGACTTAAATGACATCGAAAGTCATAAAAAATCATTGCACGAAAATTTTCGCGGCTTAAATTCATTCTCACGTGCACAGACAATTTTCAATTTGCCGCCAAATCGTAAAACAAATGACAAATGAATGAAATGTACACTCAATAATATTGGTAAAGAGTTCTATTTTCAAAATTTTAACAATTTTTTTTAATATAATGCTTTTAAGTGGCCAGTTCTAAAAACTTTCAGTTTGGCCCTCGTAAGTACCTCATTGTAGACAAGGATTAACATGTATTATTAAAAAAATACCCTAAATATAGATCTAATCAATTGAAAAATAATCTGATCCCTAATATTAAAGTCTCTTAAAGTAATGTTTGTTATTTACACAAAAAATTATTTTACCGATAATTTAATTAATTAAATGTAAAACGATATAATTTAAAATTTTATAGTTTTTTGTTATTCTATTCTGTTATATATTTTGTTGAAAATATAGTTAGTAATTTGAATGTAAAATTAAATGGAATTCGGAATTCAGATTTAATTCCTATGAAGATAAAACTTCACTTCCGATCTTTTCTTATATTATTCAGTTACGATAGAAATTCAGTCTATTTGATATGTACATTTTCTATATCAGCCCTATTCTGATTCTCAGCGTCACGAGAGTTGTAAATAATGATTCGCCATTCAATAAAAACAAAAACTTTATATTTATTTTAATATACGTATAAGAAGTTTTTAAATTATTAACTTTAAATACATAACATTGTTTTTAAAAACTTTTTTTTCATTGTCACTACAGAATCTACCACCCTAATTTTGCCAATTGCATATTAGAACATAAAACAGGAACAATGAATGTCCTTTATACGCTGTATACTGGAGCATATCGATGTTCGTGAATTACCGGTCATAAAAATTACTAGCTCTGTGAGGAAGGACTTCCTTTCAAATAGCCAAGAATCCTATAGTATTATGGCAACTTGCCAGCAACAGCTTGAGTTAAATTAATATAAATCACGTTTTACGAACATGTTTTACACTGGAATAAGATATATCATTGTGGAAGAGGAATGTGGCAGAAACTGACAATCGTCTAACTATAACAATAGTACCAAATAAAAAGTATAGAGATACGATAACACTTCGTACTCGTATATACATTCACGATATTCATTGCAAAACTGTACTTCGATTGTTTAAAAATATTTTTTTTAAAACCAAAACAAAATAAAAAATGAATGAATATTAATAAAAAAGTTAATAAAAAATTAATTAGTTAATTAATGATAAATACATTTATATATAAATTCACATTATAAAGTATTTTAAAGAATCTCACACAGTTTTGCTTAAATCCAAACTTTATCAACAGATTGTTACAATTACAACTATCAAACGCACAAACTAAACAACATTGACTTATAAGCTCTGAACTATATGGGTCTCACATCCTTTATCTGACTTCAGAATTTATCAAAGTTTATATACCTCGTGTGGATGTAATGTGTACATTAAATAAACTATATTGTGTGCTTTTATAAGGTGTTAATAGTACATAAATATATATTTATTTTCACTATTTTATTATTATTTTGTATACTTTTTTACTGTTTTTTTTGTGTAAATAAAGCGATATGTTTAAACAAACAGCAACATTAAATTTAAAACATATATTTTAATATCTACCGACGTATAACTTCAACGAAGTTTTAAAATTAGTAATAAATTTCAAACTTATTAAAAACGTTATAAATGGCCACAATATATTTTAGTTTCATACAACAAGTTAATTTACCGGTAACTTAAAGTTGCGTTATAATTAAATTAAGTACCGAGAAGCTAATGAAACCAGCGTAGACACAGGACTCTGGATAAAGGTGTAGATAACTTAGTAACTTGAAAACATTATAACTACTAAATACGTGTGATATTCATTTAAAAAATATATTCATAATGTAAAAAATAATGATATGTCAGTTATTTTATATTATTTATATTAAGTTAACAATAATTAAACCTTATCTCATTTGACTTCGGATCTATAAAAAAAATATATATAATTCAGATATATGAGAGAATTCTTCCTTTCAATATTTAAAAGAAAGTCAAAGTTAAATATCATCAATTTAATTTTCTTTGTCTGAATATAATTATATTGATGAAATAATAATAATAATTTTATATAATATATTGCGAAAGTCTTTTCGCAAGATGTAGAAATAATAAAAATATATTTTTTCCTTAAGATAATTAATTAATAACATAATGACTAAAAACATATTGCTGGATATAAAAAAACACTTTGAATAGTAATAGTAATAACCAATGCATAATTTGTGATCCATTGAATCCACCATGAAACCACCTGAAATTATTTTAATAAAGTTAAAAATTATGTCGCACATGTTATTTTCTTACCAATTAAAGAAATATAAAATTAAACTAATCACAAATATATTTTATACATATAAAAATAAAAAGTTCTTTAAACTACAGTGTACTTTAATGAACCCAGTAACTAACCCGCGCTTGTAAGGCGAATAAATTTCTAAGAAAGGTCGCTCAACATTTCAAAATTAACTTTTACTAAAAGAATACTGAAATCGAGAGAAACGTTAAACTTTAAAGAGATTTACATAACACCGGGAAATTCACAGCCACTGATTTACCAACTCATTTACAACTTCGAAATTTTCATTATTGATATCTTCGGGCTCTCAGAGTTTTCCTTTTAATAACTGAATTATATCAGATGTTCAAGAAAATAGTAATTAGATTCAAAGTATGAAATCTAGTTAAATAACAAAGCAATACCTCCGTTCATTTAACATTAATCTCAAAGCTAAAAATGATTTCAAAAGTTAAGTTTTAACATAGTATTATTTAAACATTGTATCAGTATAATTTTAATAATTAAATCCAATACAATATTTATTTATGAATACATAAAATATATTATAAAAAAAGTTATTATAAATAGAATTCCAAACAACACTCAGCCTTTCAAAATGAACATCAATATTGTAAGACAGACTTAAATCCGAGAAAAGAGCGCTTAGAAGAGATTCACATAAAACTGGTAAGCCCACAGATATTTATATATCTTTCATTTTCTACTTCAAAACTTATTACGTTTTTGATACACACCTTTCGGCTCTAAAATTTTGCCTGTAAAATCAAATAATATAACATTTGTGGGAAAAACGACAAACATACAATTATGTTTTTAATTTATGAAAATTGCTGTCTTACTTGTTAATTATTTCATATTTTATCGTCCGATTTGTTTTATGTAACAGATTTATAAGTGAATGTTTAATGACCAAGGAAAGAGTTAAAACAAGTTTTTTATAAACATACATACATACGTCGTTAGACCATCTTTAATCAGCTGTTTACTTTATTATAACCCGGTCAAATAATCTTAGCTGTGACATGAAATAGTTTAAACTTTCTTTGTGAGACGCAAATTGAAGCTGTGCAAGATAGTGTTATTTCCTTTCTACCTCTTAAAAAAAATTGTGTTCATTCTCTAGAGATTTCATGCAGAAAAAGTCCCATCATTTGCATACAAATAGCTTCAATAAATTTACTCCCTGATTTTTTCGTCTATATTTCAAAGGCTTTCCACTATTTTCTAAGCATTGTTTGAAATTATCAGAGTCCTAGTGAATTATATTCGTTATATATTAAATTACTTTTCTATTTATTAATATACCAAATGAAAAGAAAAAATTTAAAAAATGCTAGTTCTGGCAAAGAAAGGCATATTTAAGTATTATTAGAAGAGTGTTTGTAATATTGTGTTGACCTTTTCCTAAAATGTAACATTCTCCTCTTAAATATTATATTATATAATATAATAAATTTACAAGGAATTTCATTGAAATATTTGTAACAAAACAATAACTACAAAACCTTAATCTATTTTATTTTAATTTCTTGTGAGCAAAACTTCATAGTTTTGTAGTTAGTATTGATGTACTGATCCAATAGTCCAACTTGAACAATCTCTCAACTTTGGTTTTTTATTTAAAACAGTTAATAGAAGTAAAAGTAATTGATATTATATAAGCCAAAACTTAATACTCAATGTTTGTTTTTTAGCGAAGTCAGAACAAAGTCCACTTTCTGTGACGTAAAAGCTGTAAATTATTATTAATGTTGTAAAAATTCTAATTGATTATAATTTTACTTAGATATTTATAAACATTATGTTATTACAGCGTAAAGGTTTTCAAGATTTGCTAAGTGACATTTATTTTATTGATTCTCAATAAATAGATAAAACAATGGCATATCATAAGTGTTAGTTTTTTTGTACCCTAGTTATGTTGGTACAAAAAATAATCTTGATAATATATCAGTGAACTTTCTAAAAGTATTTTTTCCATCCCTCAGGAAGATCATCTTTTTCAGGATAAAAGCCTACGTACCTTAATGCATCCCTGACAATTTTTGTTCAAAATTTTATGTTCATTTATTACATAGTTAAAGTTTGTAAGATTACAAACAAATACACATGCTATTATAATGTTTTAGTTACGAATATTCCAATAATAATTATTTAATATTCTTTATTATACATGATTTATATAAAAATGAATTTATTATAATTATGTTGTGACGAAAATCTTTTAGGGTAAGTTGTACTTACATTAATTATAAAACTAAAAGTAACACAACCTGAAGAAAAATAATCCATATTCAATCAAGTTTACTTTAATAATTCCGTAAAAAATATTATTTTAATTAGTGCAATAGATATAAAGCACTATAAAATCTTTACCCCATAAAAGTTGTTATTTCGCAGATACAGTAATATATAAAGTGCAACTTCAAATGAGGCTCGCTGGAAGTAATACAACTTACTGGAGCATTTTATGCTTCATTACACAATAATAAATGCTCACAATGTAGAACTATTTCCCTGAACCGACAGGATAAGTTATATCTTCCCCATTCCTCAGATTGTACTTGCTACATTTTTATTATTTTATTATATAACTATTTGAAATTTATTGTGTATTCAAAATAAAGATAAAATTATCTTAAACAGAACAAATTGAGTAATAAATTCATTAACATTCCCCGGTGATATTTTGATAAGCATGTCGTTATTTTGCCGATGTGTAAAATTAAACATAAACATTAAAACTGAAATAATTCTCTTAAAATATTTATTAAGTTAATGGCTAAAGGCGCTATACAACTAAATTAAATTTCTCTGAAGTAGGAATGTCATTAATCTGCCGAATTAGAGGAACCTGAAATTCAATATCAAAATTTCATACGACTTTATCATTCCATACATATTAATATTATACTCAATTAGTATTCCAAATATCATATTTGTTAATTATATAAAAAAATCTATATAAAAATCAAATGAAGGATGACTAAATTGTAATAATATATTTTTCAGATCTTCGCGCTGCTTTGCTTAGAATATATATTTAAATTTATATAAAAATGTCAGTATTATCCACAAGGTGACTGCAATCTACATCTGAATATTGTCACTTTAGTGTGCAGCAACATGATCATTGAAGAATAATTGTACACAGGTCGGGAGTAATGAAGAGAAAGACTGTTCAAACAACTATAAAGACCTCTTTGTAAACCTTTTGTAGTTATAAAGAAAGTACAATCTAACACGGGTTTATAAAATATTTATAAAGTTAAGTAGGACAAGTCTATTTTTTTTAAATTGCTATTACTGATCCAATAATATATATATAGTGCTAATAATATACATAATTTCTCTTTGTTATCTACTGTGTTACAATAGTAAATATTACGTAATATAAAATCACCTACACTATGTTTAATGTCTTATTTTTATAAATATGCATATTACTATGATACTATCTACATAAATTTAATACTGTCAGAGGAACGCAAAACATATAAACGGAAACTAAAAGTAATATTTGTTTAAAAATTTAACCACAACTTCTTTAATTAAAATAATAAACAGCTGCTCTTTCTTTCTACAACTTTAGCCTTTCATTTTCTTGTTAACTATTTGCATATAGAATATATATTGAAATAGTTTTATTAATCTTCATAAAAGCAAGAACGCAACCAGGCCACCTAACTACAGGTATCTTTAGCTTTAGTTATGCTTATTGAAGCTTATTAGCTATCCCGGCAGGGAGAAATAATAAAGAGAAATAAATTCCAACTCTGATATTAAACGACTGAACCCAAAACGTGTTAAATATATAGGAAGATGTATTGATAAATTCGAAGACGGATTTAGTTATATCTGATTGTATTACGTATAATAATATATTATTTTTTGTATTCATATGTTTCTTTAGGAAATCCTAGAATCACAAAATCATTTCCCGCGGCAATGTGAATAGGATCATTGGCGGTGTGATTACAAATCATACATGATATGACAACGATATTACTTTATACTCTTCAATATACTTTGATGAAAAAAATACAATTTTTGTATATTTTTGTTGTATTTATTGTATTTTTATTAAATAGTTAATATTTTCATATTTCATATTAATATTAAATAAAGAGATATAAGCTATTATTTATAGGTATATACCAAGTACATAACAGCTGATAATATAATTGAAAATATGTAGTGTATTCTTATATATATATAACTTATATTTTATAATGAATTGCTATTGATAACACTTAAATAAATAACAATGCAATAAAAGAAATACGAAATGCAGAAGAAACTATTTTAAAATGCAGAAACTGCATATGATCATGTTTCTATTGTCAGAAGGACTCTGCAGTACGAGTTAATAATAATGTAGATAATAAAGTAATTAATGATTTAGGAGCGCGTCATCAAAAAGACTTATAAAGACCATTTTAGATTGCCTTGAAGTAAAATTATAGTTATATTATTTTAGATACTGCCTTGCTAGCTTATAGCTTAATAGCTTACTAGCTTGCAGATTACAAATCGATTTATTTTATTTATTTGATTTAGTTTCGTAATAAAAAAATCCAAACATATACAATAAATATGTATATACATTATGTTTTTCCTATTCTAATTATTTTTAATAAATATGAAAATAGCCATAATACTTTGTTTATAACTAAGCTAAGCTAATTTTTTTTTCTCTTATATTATTATATTTTGTTTAAAATTTATTTTATGATAAAACGTTTTCTTTTCACCCTCTTAGAGGATATACTTCTAAAGATCCAATACCATTGTACGCTTAGGGCTGATGTCGAACGTTGTTAGGTGAGAAAGTTATTAGTTAATAAAAATATTATAATTATAAATTTCAGTTTTGGTAGTATATAAAGTTATTATTATATAATATAATTTATTTATAAAGAAATCATGCTCTTATATGTATTTTTACATTAATCAAAATCTTTAATTTTTTTACACTTTACTCATTAATATGTCAAGTTTAATAATTTTTAGGTTTCCCTAAATTTTTTTTAAGAGTTAAAATTTTTTAATCACGCTTCATTATATAAAATATTGCATACGTTATGGAAATAAACTTATTTGTCATAGAAAAACTGCAAAAGAGGACAAAGTCTGTCTCAAAAGCCGTAATGAGGCGATTTTAAAGTCCGCACTCCTTTGACAAACTTCCATGATTTGCATACAGATTGTTTGCACATGTTAACGTTGGCTTTTTCTCTGTTGGAAATATTTTTATATGTTCAAATTCGAGGCAGGACTTTTGATTTCTTTAGTGTTGGGTTTTATAAATAGCAATGAGGTTTGCTTTAAATTGTAAATTCTCTATATATTAAACTACCAGAAGCTGCTTTTCAAAAAGCCTGTGTTATATAAAGTATTAAGTGTAAATACACTTAATACTTTATATAAAACTGAATATATTATCTATATATATTTATTAATTAGCAAAGATGTGATGAAAAGTGACAGAGTGTTGGTGTACCTATCAAATTGAGTATAGCAACTATTTGGATTGAACTCACTTGAGGAAATCCCCCTTCTCAACATATTTGTTAAACGATTTTTTACCATTTTATATACTTTTATACATTTTATACAGGGAATAAGTGAAAATCTAAAGACCAAAATCTCTGTCTCCTTATATTCTACTCATAGTCAACCTTACTTGTGACTTTGGTAGGTTATTTGATCTGATGTCGAATACTAAAGAACAAACAGTCCTTAAGGATGGCCACTCTGCCGGAACTTCTCTCGTGTCTCCGAAATTTATGGAGTTAATATTTAAATGCTTCATATATCTACATCTATCTATCTTTAACTACAAATATATAGTTTCATGTATTTTTATACTTAATAAATTGTATATTTTAGTGACAGCGGGTAAATCCATCTATCCTTCCCTATCCGTGAGTTTCCTGCATTTATCCGTATTCCTTAGATATATATTGTATTAATAGGTATATCATTTTAATATTTCCAGAATTACATGGAGGAATTCACCACTTATTAAGATGTTGAAAATTTTTACTATTAACCAGTGAACATGCAAATACCCAGGGTATTTCCCGAACGAACTTGGATGCAATTATAAATGTTAATTAAAAACAATTGATTTTTAAGTAAAATGATTATTATTTATTGAAGAAAAGAAAATGTTTAATATATGTTTATTTATATTACCAAAAAAAAAAATTTAAAAAGTGTGATTAATGATAATAAAAAAAAAAATATAATTAATAATGAGAATAAATTAAATCAGTAAATTGTAAACAGCGCCATCTCTTGACAGTAATGATTTTTTTTAGTAAAATGATTATTATTTATTGAAGAAAAGAAATGTTAAATTCTTATTTATTTATAATTACTAAAAAAATTAAAGAAAAGTGTGATTAATAATAATACAAAATAGTAATATAATTAAATATGAAAATAAACTTAATCAATAAATTATAAGCAGCGCCATCTCTCGACAGTAATTAAAAAATCCTGTTCACAAACATCCATCCATACATTCATCCAAGGAAAGTGAAAACAATACAGAACGAACTAAGTTCGTTCGTGAAAAAGCTTTTGTAGGTTAAATTTGAAGTTGAGACGTCTCGCATAAATCCGAGCAGTCGTTGAGAGCAAATTAATAAATCTCAATGAAGCTGCGCTGATTGAACTTAGATGTAAATGAGTCTACGTGATACAAATTATTTATGAGATGCATTGTGACTATTGAGAAGACCCTTTAAAATTCACGATTGCTTATTTTTTTATCTCTATTAGATCTATGAAGGATGTAATAAGGAAAAACAGTTTTGATTTGATAATTAATAATTGGTAATATTAGAAAAAAATCTTCTAGTTTCTTAAACTGGATATTAGACTTAGACAATTCAATATATAACATTGGCACATAAACGATAACATATCTGTTCTATATTGATATCGTAACGTGGTCTTCTCGTCTAAAATCAATCAATCAATACTGGTTATTGCTTGGGCTTAGCAATAACTGTCTTCTCCTGCATAACGCCCTGGATATAAACAAACATTGAATTCTCTGTTTGAGTTGAAAGGAGTTCTAGAATTTGAATTATAACTACAGTCAATATTTTTTCACAAGTGTACTATTCCACGTTTGTAAAAATTATCGTATCATATGTTATTGTCGTTACAAATGAAATTATTTCTTTTGGTATTAAAATCATATTTATATTTAATGATAACTTTAGTTTTAAATAGTAAATAATCGTTATTCACAGAACTGAATTTTTTCATATAACAAAAGACATAACTCCAAATTTGAATAGATTCTGTCTTAAATAAGTCCGCAAACTACAAATGTTTATATTAAATTATCGAATTATAAAGTACTCAGCATACTTAAGGATTATGGCATTTCTTATATGTACAATATATGTAAAAGTAAGTGGCACAGATATGTTTCAATCTTCATTCTACTTTTTAATGTTTTCCTTTTCGTGACGGGCTGACGTGTCCTAGTTGGATAAAAGTCCCTAAAAATAAAGGTAATTAAAAAAAAAAAAATGTTTTCCTTTTATATTCAGTGTCCTACGATAAACTACATATTGAAATGTAAAGCCGTTATTCTTAGTTAATTACTTCGTTCTTTGAAGAGAAAAACCAAGATGAACAAGATGGACTAGGTTCTTAGGATTCAAACCCATTATCTTTGTAACCATTGACAACTTTGTCATTACACAAACTTGTTATTTTGGAGGTGGTAGAGCCTAGCTGTAGTTATCTGACTGCAGCTCGTATTGGGCTGGCTCGACCGGGGAAGGACCACCCTCTCACAGAAGACCGACGCGTAGTAACCAAATTCATTTGGTTATGTTCCGTCGGTGAGTGAGAGAATCCGGAAGCCCAAACCCCCCCCCCCCCCACGCCATGAAACATGAAAGCGATGCCGGAAAGAAAAATACCCCAGGAGGGTACCGGCTTTGATGAAGCCGGGGACCCCCTCCCCGAGCAAAATCGGGGGAATGATCCTCGGATTTTGCTCGGGCTGCCCGTCGTATCTGGGGCGGGCAAAGTATCGCCTTTTGTGTTTTTTGAGGGCAAACGACGAGTCAACGCAGCGGCACCCCGACCCACTCTAAATGTGGACTTTTGCAACATTCGGGGACTTCATTCCAACTTGAACGCCGTCCACTATCATCTAGAGACGGCGCAGCCGGCCTTGTTGTTTCTGACGGAGACGCAGATATCTAAACCTAGCGACACAGCGTACCTGTCATACCCCGGGTATAATCTAGAACACCATTTTATACCACACGCCGGGGTATCTGTGTTCGTAAGGGAGGATATCTGCTACCGTCGCCTTCAGGTTTTTGAAGGTCGGGACCTGTCTGTACTCTGGCTGCGCGTGGACATGGACGACCATGTCAGAGTCTACGCATGCCTCTACAGGTCCCATAGTGGTATTGCAGAAATGGATCAACTCTTGGGCCATGTTCAGGCGAAGATTGACGATCTGCTTTCACAGATTCCCTCCGCCGAAGTCGTAGTCCTCGGTGACTTCAATGCGCACCATACCGATTGGTTAGGGTCACGTGCCACCGACTACGCGGGGAGATCTGTGTTTGACTTTGCTCTGGCAAATGGTCTGTCCCAATTGGTCAAGACGCACACTCGTCTACCGGATGTGGACAGCCATATGCCCTCTTTGTTGGATCTTCTGCTGACTACACATCCCGGAAAGTACCAGGTCACTGTCGAGGCTCCGTTAGGGTCCTCTGATCATTGTCTGGTACGGAGTGTAGTGCCCATTCAACGTTCGGGTCGCACAACACCTGCGACTCGACTCGTTTGGCACTACAAGTCAGCGGATTGGGATGGAATGCGGTCCTTCTTTGCATCCTACCCATGGGGGCCGATTTGTTTCCCTTCCGATGATCCTAGTGACTGCGCTGCGGCTGTAGCTGATGTGATACTACAGGGCATGGAACTTTTTGTACCAAGCTCTGTGGTACCACTTGGTGGCAGATCGCGGCCTTGGTTTGATGCGTCTGTCAGGGCTGCAGCAGCTGGCAAACGGCAGGCTTATCAAGCTTGGGCCAGAGCGTTAGTCACTAAGGATCCGAGCTCTAGAGTTCTGAAGAGGAAATATAATCGTGCCTCCAGATTCTTCAAACGGCAAATCGCTAGAGCAAAGTTCAAGCATATCGTCAAAATTGGGGATCAGCTGGCAAAGTACCCGCCTGGCACGCGCAAATTTTGGGCGCTTTCAAAGGCCACTCTGGGCAACTTTAGCCAGCCATCCCTACCGCCGTTGCACATGGGGAATGACTCTCTGGCCCATACGGCAAAAGAGAAAGCCGATCTCTTGGGCACTCTTTTCGCCTCCAACTCGACTTTGGACGACCAGGGGAAGACACCGCCTATCATCCCGCGGTGTCAGAGCTCAATGCCGGAAATAGTTTTTAGGCAGAAAACTATTAGGCAGTCTCTATTTTCCTTGGACGTTCATAAGTCGAGTGGGCCGGATGGCATTTCTCCATTGGTGCTACGAACGTGTGCCCCTGAGTTGACTCCAGTGCTAACGCGTCTATTTCGGTACTCCTACCTTAAAGGCGTAGTCCCGGTCTCATGGAAGCGTGCCCTTGTCCATCCGATCCCTAAAAAAGGTGATAGCTCGGACCCAGCTAACTACAGACCTATCGCCATTACCTCTCTGCTCTCCAAAGTAATGGAGAGCATTATCAATAAACAGCTCCTAACATACCTCGAGGATCACCAGTTGGTCAATGACCGGCAATATGGCTTTCGCCATGGTCGATCGGCTGGTGATCTTCTGTTATATCTTACGCACCGTTGGGCAGCTGTTATTGAAAGTAAGGGAGAGGGTCTGGCAGTTAGTCTGGATATGGCGAAAGCCTTCGATCGTGTATGGCACAAGGGGCTTCTTTCGAAGCTACCTTCCTATGGGCTTCCCGAGAGTTTATGCAAGTGGATCACCAGCTTCCTCACTGGGCGGAGCATACAGGTCGTTCTCGACGGTTTTTGCTCGGACCCCAAGCCCGTGAACGCTGGTGTACCCCAAGGCTGCGTGCTATCCCCAACCCTGTTCCTCCTGCACATCAATGATATGTTGGATATCTCCAACATACATTGTTATGCGGATGACAGCACTGGGGATGCGGTATATTCCGGCCGTGCAGGTCTCTCTCGGGAAAACGTCGACGAGTGCCGAAAGAAACTTGTGTCTTCTATAGAGACTTCCTTGGGGATGGTCTCTGAGTGGGGTGAACTGAACCACGTTCAGTTCAATCCCCTAAAGACACAAGTTTGCGCGTTTACCACTAAGAAAACCCCATTTGTCGTATCACCGCTCTTCGAGAGCACTCCTCTTAATGCCTCGCCAAGTATCAGAATACTGGGTCTCGACATTTCGAGCGACTGTCAGTTTCGTGGTCATCTGGAGAGCAAGGCCAAGTTGGCCTCGAAGAAATTGGGAGTGATTAATAGAGCGAGGCAGTACTTCAAACCTGGCCAAAGACTTGCGCTCTATAAGGCGCAGGTCCGGCCTCACATGGAGTACTGTTCTCATCTCTGGTCCGGATCACCCCAATATCAGCTTCTACCATTTGACCGCGTACAACGGAGAGCCGTTCGAATTGTTGGGAACCCGGTGCTCTGCGAACGGCTGGACTCTCTGGCATTGCGTAGAGACGTGGCTTCTTTGTGCGTCTTCTACCGCATTTACAACGGGGAGTGTTCCGAAGAACTATTCGATCTGATGCCTGCCGCCGAATTTCATCACCGCACAGCGCGCCATCGCCTCCAATACCATCCTTACCACCTGGATGCGTGGCGATCCTCCACTGTGCGGTTCTCAAGGACATTTTTTCCACGTTCCACTCGCTTGTGGAACGAACTACCTTCGGCGGTATTTCCAGATCGGTACGACATGGGTACCTTCAAAAAAGGCGTTTATTCCCACCTACAAGGCCGGCAACACTCCTGTAAGTCCTCGGATGTTGCAAGAGTTCATGGGCGGCGGTGATCACGTCCATCTGTGACCCGCCAGCTCGTTTGCCCTCCTCTTACATAAAAAAAAAAAAAAAAAAAAAAAAATACACAGGACACATTACTATATGTAGGTGTAGGTTTTAATTTTAAAAAGAATCTGAAAAGAATCTATCATATGAGATTTTTAATGGTGTTACTCGTAAAATTCATTTATCTTTCAGAATACTGTTTGTACCGAATATTATTGCGATGGTAGTTATTTTAAAATGTATTATTATTACATCCTACAAAAGTACTCTACCATTTTATTTCAATGAAAAAAAAATGTATCTTATAATACTTTTATGAGACTCCTATCGCGTAATTGCAGAATTCTTTTGCTACAAATTCTGTAGATATTATGCCTTATAACAATTGGAGAACTCAATTCTATAGTATTGTTACCAGAATAAAGTTAAACTTTTTAATAAAAATTTCATATCATTACTTGTTAAATTCTTTGGATGCATTAAATAATAGGTATATTTGTTATAATGCTAACGACTAAACGTAACAAGCGCATAACGACATGTACCTATTGTCAATGTTCAAGACCAAATCAGTTCTACAACTTGGCAGTATGTTCACGATGACCTTAGTAGAACAGCTGTCTTGTTAATTAAACTAAATAAAATTTTGATTTTGTAGGAATTAGTTTTCGGTTTAAATACTAAAATTAAAATATAGCTTCTAAAATTAAAATGTAAAATTCTAAGTTAATCGAACAGATAGTTTCAAAGATTTTGTGACGAGTCAGTGGTAAATCGCTTATATTTGTATAAATATATACATATATTTAGATTACATTTTGTCAGAACAAGAGATCTAATGACGTAATATTTTGTGTAATAACACATCTGATCGTATATCGTACACTTTTTTGGAGTGAAATAATATTAAACAGAGTGGTAGTGTGAGTAAATTCAATAATGTGTTAATATTGTTTCATACATAGAAACCAAGTTTTTTTTAAACTTGTTCTAGTCAGTTGATATTGGAAAGCAAAGCAAAAACTCTAGAACCTTTATTTGTAAAACAACTAATCCATTTACAAGTTGCTCCAGCACTCGTGGAAATATGAAGGAATGGAAATGGATACCTACTTTTCTCTGCATTTTCTACAATTCAACTTTAAAAATTTCAAAAGTGAGTCTGAAAATGTTTTTTTTCAAAGAGTTAGAAAATCAGAATTATGCTTTACTTTTTACAAAAAAATACCAAACCTCGAAAAAGAAACTTCCTTTATATTTATCGTTTTATATCAAATTTTAGATTCAATTTTCTTTTTCTTAACTTTCCTCAAATATAAAGTAAAAGAAGTCAATTGTGATATTGGAATTTATAGACAGTGTTGAAGGAAAATACCTAATGGGCAGTTGAAAAAAAAATGTTATACAATCAATTTGAATTTGAGACAGTAGTCACTTTTATATTTTAAGGTATGATTAATTAATTTAAGATAGAAAAGCATGAAATGTATATACCAATTTGCATACTTCCCTGAACATTAAAGTTACATACTAAATTCGTATCAGTAAACTTTTTCTTTTAATTACTTTGTCTGAAATTCTGTCGCTAATCAGTCTTATAATTTGTAAACGCGTCATATGTTAGCTTGGAATAAAATATTCAATAAATATGAGTATTTTTTGGTAAATAAGATTTTTTTACTGTCCCTTGCCACGATACATAATCACTTTACTCACTAATATAATATACTAATATTTTATATCCCTTTTCTTTAAGTTATAACAGAAGCAGTGGACCATATCAACTAAATATCAGCAATATAACGTGAGCTCCGGTCATCACGTCATGTTGTTGTGAGTATTCTGTATCGTTTAAATTCTGAACGCCATATGTTGAATTTACGGTCAATTGAACAGACTTTATTGTGAAAATGGCTCTATCACTGCATTTAACTCAAATAATACATCAGCTGTTACGTAGAAATTTCATTTCTGTAGTAATTTAAATACTTAGTCACACATTCTAATTTTTATGTTTGTCTGTGATTAGGTTCATTGGTTATGTGTTGACATAAAATTCACAAGACTATTAAATAGTCTATGACATTTCGTATTGTTACAGAAATTAGATGTTGCTTGAGGGTCTTTGGATTCTTCGAAATATCATAGTATTTTATTATTTAGTTTCATTGTTATTCCAATGTCATAGATTATATTAATTTGATATCATACTGCGGTATATAATTTAAAATAAGCTGATATTCGTTTCAGATTTTTAGACGCTGTCTACGTTATTGTATTGATATACTTAGATTATATTAAAATGTTATGACATATACGTTTAAATAAATAATAATAAGTATTGTAATAAGTAAATATTATTTAAATATAACATTTGCGGATGGTTTAATTTTGCTCTTCAATGACGTTACTTTGAAGCAGAATGAGATTATTTGAATGATGTTATAATTGATGATCTTAACATAACTTTTGTATCTTCTTGTACCAGAAGTTAAATGAGTATTTAACGACACCGTATTATAAAGGATTACTTAAGAGAATGACGAGTGTATTCGAGGCGTATTTATTATACTCAGACAAACGTGTCTTAATATTTTGAATACGTTAACATTACAGTATAAAAATAATCAAAGAATATACTAAAAAAACAATAATATATAGTTAATATTTTATTGTAATACTTTTATGTTCACAGTTCAATTAGTACAATTCAATTCATAAGACCGATTGTCTCGACTTCTACTCAAATCTTTCAGTTATTCTCTAAAGTATTTATTTGTTAGGCAATACTTTATTCATTTCTAAATTGTAATTACTTTTGTTTTTATTATTATTGCTTCTCAGTACCATTAAAAAATAAACCATCATATATTCTGTTCCCCTTCCCCTTCCCCTCCCTGAAACATATCTCCTTTCCCTTGAAATATTTTTATGTAAAAATGATTTTTCATACTTGGTTGAATGTGGCCCCATGACTCCTTCCCTTGTCTGAGTTGACAAAAAGAGTTTCTGACTATGATTCATTTTGTTTATTTTTGCAGATTAATTAATTTAGAATTTGTGTAGAAATTCTGTAAATTTAATTCATATATAAAATAATATTTTTTTTAATTCATAATTTAAAGTATTACGTCTAAATTAATTTTTCTGTGATTATTAAAAGTAAGTATCTGAACGTTTAATTCATAACTCATATTCAGTAATTAAATATCAGATATATTTCATTTGTTATGACAAGTTTTTAAAAATAATGATACATTGTGAGCAATTCAAAACTACGAAATCATTTTTTTTTATTAATCTCTGGTACAAATTGTAGTTTGCTTTTGTTCGCTTGCCTTAATTGCAGACACTGTACAAATTTATTTAAAGCTCTTCACAATTTATGCAGCTCGATAAAAGCTATTTAAGTTTGATAATACTTTGTGTTCGATGTGTAACTTGTATTAAGTTCTTGACGAATTGGACTAAAAGGGCTTAGTTTGTTACACTGCAAACGATTTAAAATACTATTCTAAAGCTACCAAAGAGATGGTTAAGATCTAAAAGTACCGTTAAAACAGAACATACATTTATTAGTAAAACAATATTGGTAATACTGCACGAACTCAACACGCTTAGAATAACAATTTTACAATCTGCCGCCAGCGTTGTCACGTCAGATATTCGTTGGACGTTCATACGCAATACAAAATATTTCGTTGATACAACTCAATATTTCACTTTTGTGAAACAACTTACATATTAAGAGTCAAAATATTTTAAATTGAACTACTGATATTAAATAAACTCACTTTGCTCTATACAAATTGCGATTTTATAATAGAAAAAACTTTTTAAGAGCAGATAAAATCATCGTGAAACGAGTAAATGTATTGTATTGTACTATATTGTAATAATATTGTAGTTCAAACAACACTAACTATCTCTCTCTCTCTCTCTCTCTCTCTCTCTCACTCTCTCTCTCTCTCTGTCTCTCCTCTCAGTCTCTCTAAAGAATACTTCGCTTTGGCAGTGACCCAACGTCCTTACTTCCCTCATTTGTATTCATAGAAAGAGTTCTTGATCATTAATCATATTGTTTTGATAAATGAATTTATTCATTTTTATAACCTGAGAAGCCGAGAACCGACATTTTATAATTTTTTTCATTTTGAAAATGATACAAATAAATTTCAGGCTAGCTGTTATGTAATGTTGACAACAATGTCAATTTTGCATTATACTTTAGCAACATAATATAGCTATTTTCGAAAATTTTAAACATATTGACTATAAAAAAAAAGTTACCAAAGTGTGAAGAATTGTGATATATTATAACTTTTTGGAAATTGTAAGTAAGATAAGTAATCTTGAGCTACTCTAAGTCTTGTTATTTAACAACAAAAGAGAAAGTAAATAAGATAAATGTTATTTACTTCATACATATTCTATGTAAGAATTCCAAGAAAAGAGAAATAACAGAAATTAAAAAAAAATGCAAACAAGATTTTCTTTATTATTTAACACAAACATCAAATTATGCATTCCATCAGATTATTTCGTTTCTTCTTAGACATTAATATAAATTGTGGAGAATAAACAAAATTTATCGAGTACATAAATTGTGACGTAGAGGAGAAAAACAAACATTTAAGATGAATATGAAAGGCTATGTGTTTGTGTTTTATTATACACTGAGATATAACTGTCAAAGTCATTAAAATTAATATTATTAATATTATGAAGTTTATTTTTATTTTTAAAATAAACTGATAGTTATTAAAAAAATCATTTTCGCAATCCTATATAAAGTATTCTTCGTCAGCATATAATTTGACTAAAAACGAATTGAACACATTTCCTATTGAAAACTTTGAGGCTGGTTAGCTTTTCGTTACAAGTAGGTCTATATGCGGTCTTCCAACTTTTGTCAATATTATTCAGAAAATCATACACGACTACAACACATGCGCATACAAACAGGCACCAATACAATACTCTTCTATCACTGAAATATTGTAATTAACTATTGACTAACTCATCATTTATTTAGAAATACCGATGTTTATAGTTGAAATAATAATCAATATCCTGTTGTATGGTCTTCATCCTCATGTGAGATCAGACCGCTAATACATTGCTATCTATGAGCATTTCCCATAGTTTCTAAGAAATGTGGTATTTGCACCGGCGGCGAACACGTGACCACAGTGGTCTTACAGAGTAAATCAATACTTAATTATTTTTTCACACCCGTTCCATTAGTACTAAGTAATACTAAAAAAACTTTAATTATAACATTCATAATATATATAACATTCATTATCATTTGAAACGAAATTATCAACAAAAGAAGAACTCAAACTGAGGAGCTCATGATTAAAAGTTACATTTATAACATGTTATAAATTGGCTTGACATTTCATTTAAAATAATTTTCATAGACCGCTTTTTTGTTTGCTGTCAGACCCTTCCACGTATTAACATTATTATATATCTATTCATTTCATTCATCTCTGTTTATTAACCTGTTAAATTATTAACTCAAAACAAACATTTACTTAGTATTCCTATGTTTTTGCTAACTTGTTGATTGTGTAGGTTTATTTTAGGATCTTTAATTATTTCTTATTAATAATACTTTACTAACAATAACAATACATTTTATTTTAAATTATGACATTTAATAAAATAACTATAACAAGTAAGCGGTAAAATAAGTAATAATCTACCTAAAGCCTAATACACTAATATTTTAATTTGTTATCATCGGCTCCGAGTATAACAAAGTAATAAAACCATGGATGGATGGATAAACGATCAATAAAGTAGTTTAAGATATTATGAGTTAGAAAACCGAATATAAAATCTTTAATAAATTGATAATTATATTTGAGTCTTAATAATTTTAAATATTTACAAGTTAGATCAATATTGTAACACGTACAGTCTAGTTATACTTAAGGCTTTATAACATTAATAGCATCATTACATCACATCCGTCGTTCACTATTTACAAACAACGGTTAGAGGTTAAGACTATTTTTGATACTAGATATCTTTGTCATGTCTCACTTATAATCGCATTTGATACAATTATACAAATAAATACACTTATTCAGTATAGTGGATAAAATATTAAAACCGTCCACAATTCACCCCAAGACTAATATGTGTCTGAGATAGAAAATAGTCACAGTTCACCTGATCATTTACTCAGAACCAATTTCGAGAATATATTTTGTCAAAATTATCACACTATGACATTAAATTACATATAGATATACGTTTATATTTTGTTTATACCCTTAAAACCTTAAGTTAATTATTTATATCGAGTATAACAAGAAATTATGTAGACGTATTATTTACTGGTTACAAATATTTAATTAAACCAATTTTAAATTACATGGAAATATAAGTAGTTATCCCTAAAGTCAACAAAATTAACTCTGCAAAGTGGATCATCGTCCGTTGTGAGTTTTTATGCTTCGGAGAAATAAAATATTTTGTTGATATTAATTTACGAAAGGACATGTTCAATTATCTCTACAGCTTTAATATTATAATAATAAGCTCAAACTTTCATAATTTTGATAAACAAAATGAATCTAAAGTATTTTTGAGAAGTTTAGATTTGGAAATTCACTGTCTTTTTTTCAGAAAATCGTCATTCACGGAGAATATTAATACAAATATATGATTTCGCAAACACATAAATAACTTTTTCAAAGACGTCTAATTTCTTCGGAGTATGGCTGCTACATAAAGATGGCAATTTGAAATTATTGAATGATGTATTATGATAGAAACACACAAAGATATATAAGTATAAAAATATTTAATTAACATTTTATTTTTAAAGACAAGTTGAGAAAGAACGAAGTTACAAATTATTATCACTTTAAAAAAATATTTTTTAACTATAAAATGTTACACAATAAAAGATAAATAAATATTTTCTATGTTAACTAAATAATAATATTTCATATCCATACATCATGTATTTCTTTTTTGTCTTTATATACAAAAGTTAATTAAATAAACAAGCACAGGAATTAGATGGAGATCATAAAATTACAAGTAATCAATAAACCTTTGGAAAGTTCTACTCACGTAGCGACGTAAATGGACTGAGCGTAGTTATTAATACAATATAAAAGGAATTAATATTATTATGTAGGTGTGAAACAAAATCAAAATGAAAAGCTCTTAAGCCGGAATTGTCTTTTTCAGGTAACTTTGCTAGTTTATATTGAATCACCGTCGCCGTCTCGTAATGGAACAAGTTACATCGCAGCAACGAAATTAAAGTACTTTTCAGACGCTATTTTTCCACTACAACTCTATATATAAAACTATATTTTAATTTAAAGTCATGGAGCTACATAACCAAGAGCTAACAATTGTTATGCTTATTTTTGTTTCATTTTTGAAATTTTATATTTTACTTTAAATCAAATTCGGACAATTGAAAAACTTAAGAAGGATGTGAGAATGGTATAATATTTATTATCTGTTACAATTTGGCTTAAAATAGAAATATACTTCTATTAAGTGATATCTATTTTTGACTAAACACAGAATTTTAACTACGCGTAGAAAAAGTATAATCTTGTAGGTTGTGTAAATTCGTGTAACCGTAGATTAATGTAAAAGTAGATTCATCACTTCACAGAATTTTATTGAAGAACCGATCTTCGTCAATCTTTTCTAACATCTGACGACAAAATAGAACTCTAAGTTGAAAGTCTCTTGGAAGTAGAGTTTGCACGCGTCTAAAATTTACACAACCTACAAAGCTGGCAGCTTGAACATCCATTCGTCTATCGAGAAGACAGATCGCAATACCAGTTTAAAATTAATTATTGGACTGGGATTATTAATGTTAAAATTATAGGCCCTTTTGAACTCCCGGTTAACTTAACAGGAGAAAGTTATCTAAATTTTCTTCAAAATGACTTACTCGATTTATTGGTAGACGTACCCGAAGAGCTTCGCAATACATATTGGCTGCCAAATGATGGCTGTCCAGCACACTATACTGTTGCAGTACGTGCATACTTGAACGAAACCTACCCTAATAGGTGGATAGGCCGCCTGGGAGCTATTCTATGGTCTCCAAGATCCCCGGATGTAAACCCTTTAGACTTTTTTTACTGGGGGTGTCTTAAGGAAGCGGTTTACCGGCAGCTAGTAACTTCATTAGAAGATCTACGAGATGTTCTGCCGTGTTCAGGCCGCTGCAAACAAAATCAATGATCGACGTCACGCGCGATTTCTTCGAAGATCTTTCATCAGAATGGGTGAGGGGGCAGGCAATTTGAAAATTTGCTCAAAATTTTTGTAATGTGTATGCAATAAATATCAATTAAAAATCATATTTTTTGGTTTTTCGTATGTTTTTAATTTTGTTAGTATTAAATAATTATCCCATTTTACACATTAATAACAATAGTTCAATATATTTTCATTACAATAACGACATATTACATCTTTTTAGAAACGTCATTAAACCAGAAATATTTTAAAAAGATTGGTCACTGTTGTTTTTATATTTATTTTTACACCAGAGCTATTCAAATTTCCAAATCAAAAATATTTCTTCAGAAATTTTACACAAAACAAAAGTTTAACATTATTTTTTGAAAAAAATACTACAGTTAGCTATGTTATTTGATAGTTATTCACTGATACGGTTAATAATAAATATTTAAGTATAAAAATTATTATAATTGTGTCTGATTTGACCTCGTTACGAGTAAAAATATGAAATGAGAAAAAAAAAGATGTTTTTTTTTAAGTGCCATTTTTCTAGAATTGTAAGGGTTATAATTTTTTAAATTTTTTTCGAGCTTGCAATTAGTTCTACTATTAGCCTTTCAGAGGTTATCCATTGTTTCCTGGACACCCTGTATATTGTTATCTGCCACCAATATACTACTTAGAAAATTGTTTGTAGCTTCTTACTTATTTCTTGTGGAATCAAATTCAACGACACAAGCTTGGGACACAAGCAACGACAAAACATTTAAATTATAAGTCAATCCAGGGTTTCATAAAAATCGCAACCTGACTATCAAGAAAGCAAACAAAGAATCTTTTTCATTTTAACATTGATGTTAGTAATCTTGTATCCACAATTTTTTTGTTAAAAATGAAGACATAAAATGTATTATAATTATTATTATTAGGTATTGTATTATACATAATAAATACTTAATTTAATAAAAAATATCAAGATTTTTTGCTAATAGCAGTTATTACTTGATTATAACTACTCGTATTTCATTGCACAGTTCAAAGTTCAACTAAATATATTACTAATGCTGCAATGTCATTGTGTATTACATTTTTAAGTAAAACAATTACGTATTAAAAATTTTATATAAAAACTGAATAAACTAACTCTCAATAAACACTGTTTAATCAATTAATAAATCACAAAACATCTAAGAGCACGTATCATAATGAGTAAACTAAGCAACAAGCCTTAATTGTTCCATGTGAGAACTTATGACCATCTCTATCTAATAGTCTGTGACAGGAACAATAGCGTTATTTAATAATAATCTATGAAATGGAAAAACATAACAGTTCCTATTCTCAGTACTTATGGAAACACATTAACAAAGAAATATGCAAACATTTTCTAGATCACGTTAAAGGACAATAAGGAATAATATTTCATAAATGTTCTATCTTGCTTGTTATATCTTATAAAAGAACGAGAAAGAAAACAAAACCTCAGTGACAATCTGTTTAGTGTGTGACAGAAGGATTTAAGAAATCCCTCAACGTAATCGTTATCTTTATCGCTTCGTTTTGAGAACCATACAGCGTTCTTTTAGTAAAACAATTTATGAGGTAATACCTACTTCATAAGTTGGCATATATTATATACATATATTCGAAGTATAATATAAAATTTATCAATGCAATAATATAATTTATTGAGCCTAATAATCTATATTAACATATTTGATATTATTGAAAGAAATATACACAAGGGACATCCTTAACACCAAGACAAAGTGCATTCGGAGTGCTTTTAGTGCAATTGACAACTAACATTTATCCCAAACTCCCCAGTTACGTAAGTCATACATGAAACATATAATCACACCTAGCAATATAAGGTTATAGCTAGGAACATTATTATCTTGAAAATTTATTTTTACCTTTAAACTTAATTATATTACTATTTAATTATATATTATATAATATAGTGAATAATTATGAAAAATATTAGAATAATCCGTCAACAAGACAAGAAAAAAATTATAAGGTTAAGAGATTTTAAGAGCACTGGATTATTATATAGTGGTGTTGTACCTTTGCTTCTGAACACCAAATTTAATAATATGTATGTATTAAATTAACTACATTGTTTCAAAAGCATCCAATCTAAAAACTCTTATCGTTAAGAAATTTCTAATAAATGATGTCAAATAAATATCTTATTTGAAAATTCTTTATGTATATACGGTATACTACTGTATGATTTTCATTTTGATTAACGAATAGATATCAGATGTCTTTCACTTGTTATAATGTGAATATTATATCATATTTAGTTCTTCAATTTAATTTTGATTTTTTTGTTATAAATTTAATTTTAATTCTACGAATACGGTTAAGTCGTTAGTATAAGCTTATGACTTTTAAACTAACTGTATTAGACTGAAAGTTTTATTACCTTTACCCTACTGAGACTGTTTTCAAAGTTATGGACAACTGCAATTTAAATTTATTCATTATATTATAATGTATAGCAATAACTGGAAAAATTAAAATAAATTATAAAAAAACGGATTTTAGCAAGTCACTGTTTTCTGATTAATTTCCATTATATATGTTATATGTGATTCCATTTCTTTCAATTTAATTTTTTTATACTCTGAAGTCATAACACTAGACCACATTAGGGAACTATTTGTTTTCATAATTAAGAAAAAAACATCAAACAAAAATATTCAAGTCACGGCCCATATATCAATAATAATATTATCTCTATATATCTCAGTTACAAGTTGAGAACTGTTGATGAGAAAGTATATATAGTATATTGCTTTATGTTTATTACTTTTATCAGTACAATTAATAAAATAATGTATTTTAATAATGTCTATACGAGTCTTTCTCTGAAACGAGATATTAAAGAATTATTGAAGCAATTCTATTATCAAAAATTATTGTTAAATCATGCATTTTGATAAATTACAAATCTTTTAACTCATTTCAACAATTCAGTGTTTACTGAACTGAAACTGAAAATGGATTTCGATCTGCCAAAGACGCATTACAAACTTAATAGTGTTAGTGAATCCGATATAGAACTAACTTTGCTAAACACATTTTCCCGAGATTTATATAATATAATAAAGATTGTTTCTCGTCAAAAAAATTAACAAATATTATATCTAAACGTCATCGACAATATATTTTTTTATTATTTATTATTTTTATATATTTGGCTTGTCAATTCAAATTTTTCGTCTCAGTCCAAATAAAATAAATCTAGATTGTGTAGATCTTACTAAATATTTGCTGATTCAGAAGCTGCGTCCACTTGTCTTGTCTAAAAAGAACAAGTTCTAGTTACGTTAGAGTCCCTCTGTGTAGTATTGGAAGCTAGTTATCGTAGTTGTGAAGAAACGTGTTTGGGTCTAGATCGTATCGTAAACAATTAAATTAATAATAAACGGTATACTCGTATTGTGTTTGTTAGCGGACAGCGGGTCTGTGTAACTTGATTAAATATTTTAATTATAGATTAAACAAGACAAGTATTTTTATTCAAACTATAATATCGCGTACAACAAATACACAAACTTATCATCACAAAAACTCAAAAAGTAACTAAATTTAGTTCAAAAGCCGTAACGAGTAAGTCCGTACTCAGTTGACAAAACTCCATGATTTGCATACGCATTGTTTACACATGTTTAAGATGACTTTTTCTCTGTTGGGAATAATTCTATATATTCAAACACGAGGCACGACTTTGAATTCCTCTGGTGTTGGATTTTATATTAAGCATTGAGGGTTATTTTAAATTATGATCCTTGTATTTTATATGAAATGAATGGTAGTCGGTCTTCGAAAAGCCTGAATTTAAATTGAATTCTATAAATTGTCACATAAATGAAACCATATTCGTTTATTATTATTCTTTATGTTACTTACCTTGTCTTACTAACATATTTGTGAAGGAACTCATATATCTCCATTTAATACAGAATGCAAGAAAAATCAGTCATAAATAAATCTTTGTCCTACTAAATTCTACACATCATCAACCTTCCTTGGTACTTTTATGTCTCATTTGTTAAATTCAATTACAAATATTCTCTAATAATGTTGCTGCTTCCGCAACTTATCTTGTAACTAATATTTAATTTTAATATATCAACGAGAATTTCACAAGTTTTTTATTGATATATTCATATTGTATAAAGTTGTGATATTATATTATGCGGTGTGATATTATATTACTCGATTAAAATCGTAATTAAATATATGTTACAATATTGTTAATTACATATTTTGATAAATACATTCATTATTTATTTTTAATCTTAACCAAGACTCACAAAAGTTAATTAATATAACTTGACAAATAACAGAGTTCAAAGAGTTTCAAAATATAATTAACTTTCTTTGAAATGAAATGTCCAAAACTCTTGTCTGTGTGCTTGTCTCTATATACGTCTGATGAAAGAAATCAAAATAATATATATTGTCATGTCATGTAAAATAGATGAATATTTCAAATATTCTATTACAGTAAATAAATCATATATAATACTATAATATAAGAATACTTGTACTGTAATGTTTAATGTGTTGAGTAAGTACATCAAGACTTTGAAGTGAAATGGATCGTCTCTTGCACAGCATCTTCAAGTTGTCCATCCAATATATTAATGTAGGCATATATTATTGTTGGTAAGTGGCTTACCAACAATAATAGCAAAAGTGTACTTTAACTTAAACAAAACAGATTTTTAAGGTAGATAATTGTAAAATTATTGTTATTAAGTTGAGCTTATAATACGACTAGACTTTATTATGTATTTCTGAATTAAACATTGTAAATTCTCTCATGAGTACAAAAAAATGGTAAATGCAATTTTTAAAAAATATTTTATTTTGTAATTGTTATTTTTTTGAAGTTAAGATAGTATAATCCGTTCATGACTTATTAACTTATGTATGGAAATAATATCATTTATAATTAAAGCTCTTTATTATTTGAACTGTTATTTTGAACTTTAAATAAATAAGGATAGATGTGAGGAGAGTTGGGTTAAAAATAATGCTTTAGGAAAATAAAAAGCAGTTTTATGCCCTTCCGATTTGTACTACAATGATATATTGGGGGGTCATTAAAAAATTTTAACTATAAACACAGTTTTGATTTTAGTAAACGTAGTCTTGATTTTTAAATTATGAATTTTTAATTCAAAATTTTCATAACTCCGTACAAGAAATAGACGCACAGAAGCTAAGCAAACTCTATTTACTTTTTTCTTCGCTTTATTGTAATAGGCAACTTGCAGAAATTGTATTTTTCACACAACCTTGCTATTTTAAATTATACAACCTCCGGCGCCGCGCGTAGTGGAACAAAGCATACTATACTAGCACAAAAATTCTCTATTAACACTAGATTATTTTATTTTAAACAAACGTATGTTAAATATAATTGTAGTGTAAAACCACATTTTTATTAAATACATAATCTGATGGTAGTCTCCAACCTAATTAGATGTCACATACAGAGACAGTGCTTTCCGAATTAATAGAGAAATATAGAGATTTGTTAAAGAATTTAGTTTTGTGAACTGGTATGTATAAGATCAAGTTTTTAAGAAATCTTAAAGATTTGTTATGAGTACCTAAGAACTGGAATTTATTATTGAAATAAGGTGGAGATGAGGGATTAACAAACATACAGCATAGAAATGAAAATACCTATATGCATGTTACCGAGAAATCAAATTGATAAACACTTAAACTGGGAATAACAGTGAGAAATGTGGTCGAAATTGAGTAATCCAAATATAAACCGTATTGAAAGATTTCGAAATATCTATAACTTACTATAAACATTTCAAATAATTGACTATTAAGACAAAGGGAAGAAAGGTTTAAATATTTATAAACTGCTGTTATCAAACAATATTTAATTTAAATGTATGATATTAACGATTATGAGTATCTGGGAGTGAAATTGACATTTTGAATAACAAGTTGTCTATTCGAAGCTGCACAAAGTTTTTTATACAATATCCATAGCTAAATTTTATATTTGTAATCGAGATAAAAATCATAAACAAAAGCTATGTAATATAAAAAATACGTATATAAATCATTACATCTTACACTTAATATACTTACTACATTTGTTTTAATCTCTTACTTATCTCTATTTTTAAGAACTTGACATGATATTGCAAAGGTATTTATAATTTAATATTAAAAAGACAAGGCCAGTGTGTATTTTCGGTGAGACGTTAGGTAAATCACCGCTATAAATTTCGGTATTTGTCAGGAATTATACCCACGAAGCCATTTCGATTTAAGAATACAAATTAACAGTAATAGCCATCTCTATTTTTAAGTGTAGTGACTCTAAAAGAATTTTAAATTATTCTCCCTTTTTAATTACATTTACTTGACATGATATTGCAAAGGTATTTATAATTTAATATTAAAAAAACAAGTGTTTATTTTTGGTATGACGTTAGGTATATCCAGGCTACAAATAGCGATCTTTGTCAGGACTTGTACCCACGAAGCAATTTCAGTTTAAAAATATAATTTAACAGTAATAGCACATTAAATCCCCTGTTTGAAGTTAAATGTATTAAACATTTTGTTACTAACGAATTCTATAAAAAATTACCTACCTTTATTAACATTGTTTATATATTTATTATTTGTTATTAAGTTAATAATTCTTTAAGTAACACAGAAAAAAAATAGGAACTTCTTCTATCTTGCAATGATTTAGATTGTTTTTACAAAAATAAACTTCATTTTATTACGAGCATCTCCTATTTATAGAATATACAAAATAACAGTGTTATAACTGTCTGTTATAAAATGTAATCTCATCTTTTAATGAAAGTAATAAAGTTATTCATTGTTGCGAGGGAAAGTTTCTAACCAATTTTCTGTTAGAACTCCATAATTACGTTTGGTTTATGGTAAATATTTAGAAGTTATCAAACAATACTGTTAATACTAATCTCAAGTTCCATATCTTACATGTTCTTATAAATTTTGTTTAATCATTATATTACAATTTTGTTAAATGTTGTTTATTTTTCTTGACACATTTTTAGTAAGTGTATGGATCATACCCTGATTATATTTTTAATATAAAACTTGTGAAGTATGTAATTATGTAATTCTTTTGAAGACGACAGTTGGCTTTTTGATAGAGTTTTAAACAAAGTTGTTCTGAACTTTTGTAGGTTTTCGGTTGTTGTTGTTTTGTAGGTATTAAATAAAACATCAATAAAAATCGACATACTTCGATGGTAGCAGTTACAATTGATATTATAAAAATGAATAAAATATTAAGAAGAAATAAAAGATTATTTCTAAACAAAAAATAAAATAACGTTAAATCTTTTAAGTTCGTATAAAGAAATTTTTGTTTCAATATTAATCCCAAAAAGCCCATATCGATTTGCTCCATTTAACGGTCATATAAAATCTCGCAAGAAATGAGAATCCCTGTTTTAAGATGGCGAGTAGATCCTGCAATAAGTGATCGGATATTACCATGATGATACACTGTTACACGATTTATAAAACCTCGATTTTCATATAAAATAAATGTGGACGATATTAAGAAAACTTTGGTATTATCAATGATAAATTTTATTGTTATATATAATAACAATAAAAAATATATGTTGTAAAAAAAAATAAAAATTTTTAACTTTTTTATCAAAAAAATAAAAGACAGAATTACATAATTTTCTGATATAAAGAAATGGCTTTTTTATTAACAGGAAAAAAAATATCTAGATAATAAGTTAAAGTGAAATTTAATATCTTATAACATAATATAGCGAGCCATTATTTGTATACAAGAAATTTGTTTTATTTTAACAGAGAATAGTAGTTGTGACATGTCAACTTGCCCTGAGTCAAGCCAATTACTATTTAGGAAAATTAATTTACAATATACCATAATCTATATCAGAAGTGCAAATTGACAGAAAATAAACTATTTGTGTTTGTAGATTGGACTTGTGCTGCAGTGATTCACTGCTCCTAAAACAACAACTACAACACAGAGGAACTGTAATTACAAATGTTAGTTAGTTGTCAGTTGTCAGACAAATGAGACTCGTTATAGCAGTTATATTGAAGTTATTTCAATGACTGATTTGTATCTAGTAGTACCGCTTACTCACAGAAGATCAACTTTAAGTTTTGCATAGTGCGTGAGAGAGGAATATCTTCCATTCCTTTTCCAACCCGTTACCAGTAGTAGTAGTAGTTCCAACACTAGTTCCTCTCAGTGTTTGTCGGGATGATACTAACCATTTACCATCAGGTGTACCATTGCCTTGTTCAGTCACCCTATTATAATGAAATAGAAAATAGTATTTAAACTTTACTTTATTTATGTTAGAATATTTTTTACCGTTAATAATTGCTGTTGACAGCGATTCATTTTTTCTCGCGACCTAATTCAAATATCAAGCCTGATCATATGATGATCATAACTTAAAATTTGTACAAATCCATTCTTTCTTGTTTTTATAACCAAAACCAATTCCTTTGTTTTTCTTTGAAGATTTTGACAAATTTTCATATATATTGACTCCAATAATAAACTAAGAAACACCATACAAAATAAAAACTTATAATTAATATTTTGTTCTTAAAAACATAAAATGGAAAGTCTGTATACACTTATATTGCAACATTATAAATAAGATACGATTGATACATTGTTACGTCCAAATTCGATTTGTTATTAGCCTGTTTTTTATATTACTACGTGTTTATCCTTGTCTATAATAAGTTACTTATTAACGGTCCATGCAATATCTAAAAATGTATTTATTAAAATCACAATACTGCTTCGACTTTATAACATAATTTATGTGACCCAATTATAATGACTATTTCTTGACATTAAGCTTTGAAACTGTGCTACATAAATATCTTTTATTATATTATAGCTAGAAAAATTGAGAATATTTTACTTTGATAAATATAAAATCTGTTAAAAGCAGTATATGCAACGCTGTATAATTATATTTTGCGGGAGCTTTGCCTCTATAACAAAACATAATTGTTTGTATTTCTTCATCTTACTTTAACTATGAACTGATATATTACTATATAGAACACATTTAGCAAATTTTTTTCTTTGAGTCTTAGAGAATATAATAAATCGATACTGAAATAGTTTTATCTTTCTCTTTCTTTAATTAAACACAATTTTAATTAAATTAAATCACATATGTTATTACAATTTTGACCAACACGTACGTAGTTACATTGGGAAGCAAAATAAATTTGTCAGTAAGAAGATGTTTATTAAAGGAATCTTCTCAATCGACAAATGATTCAAATATTTTGAAATATTTCTTACATTGGTTAGCAAAATAAATCTGGCAGCAAGAAGATGCATATTAAAGGAATCTTCTCAATCGATATAAGAATTAAAAAGCTCAGATTTGGGTGTTAGGACAAGTGTCCGCAGGTGTCCAGCAAAGAAGAGTTTACCGAAGATATTAGATGTAAATTATTCAATGGTGCATTATCAATGTTATCATGTGATATGTTGTTTATTAAAGGGATAAAAAACTGTCCAAGAATAAAAAAGGTAACTGAACAGAAAGGTGACAGAATCAACGATGTATTAAAAGATCTTTGACCACGTCGTTTGCGAAGTTATTTTGTTCTGATTGTACACCGGAGTTTTTTATATGTTTTATATAAAACTAATTTTTTACCTAAAAAAAACAAACAAGTTCATAACGCGATATTGTTCTCTACTTGATAGTTTCAATAAATTATGTAACTTTAAAGTAACAAACTTGTTAATTACAAAATGATATCCCCATTCCTGTTGACGTAGCGTAACTCAGTTTATTCGAAATGTAGATTTATTACGCATCAAAGTAACTGTTGTAAAAGGTTTAATTGATTTTGTAGATTTGAAATTAAAAATAAATGTCATAACTTTAAACAAGCAGGAAATTGTTGTAGTAATGAGAATTGGCGTAAACCGCTATTGCTATTTGCTTGTTATTCAGCTTAGTCATAAATTAAAGGCGTAAAAGTGTAAGTATCTTTTGCTATTGAGTTCCCATTCATTTCACTTATGAACCGTCATATTCAACGACTGGTTCCATGTGGAGTAGTTTCGTGAATAAGAACCGGCAAAAACTTCATAGATAATTTTAAACTTATTTACCTCAAGTCGTTGATATAAACTCGGATGGCTTGTTAAACTAGCGCTTAGTAAGTCTGAGTCAGGTCTTAAATTTACTCTTCATCTTCAGAACTCGGGATCAGGATCGTCACGATAGACTTTCAGGACTCATAAGTCCCGAAGATTAACAAACGAATGTCAATACGTGACTAATGATTAGTTACTATTTTAAAATAACTTATCATTCAATGTGAATATGACTTCACATGCAAAACAATTAACGTCATTTGTGTCAAAAATAACATAGGATACAATAATATTCTACGTTGGTAAAAAAGCCTGTTGGTAAAAAAAAGGTATTGCCTGAAGCTATAATCCAAATTAAGAAACAAATTCTATAATTCATTTCAACTCAAACACAGACACCGATAGTAGCTATCGATGCTATTATTGTTTATTTCAAGAGCGTTATGCAGGAGGAGACAGATATTGCTAGGTCGATGAGAGCTGATATTTAATTTACGAATCAAACCCAAGCAATATTGAGTTTGTTTTTAGATGAGACGTTGATTGACGATTGACAATTGACGTTGCGATATCAATATCGAACAGATATGTATTTAAATATGTGTATATTACGAATACTTACGTATTTTGAGAAAGTAGAAGGTTTCGTTAACGACTTTGTAATGTTATCAATTATTAATTATCAAATGAAACTACTTACTTATTACCAATTGATGTTAAATGTACATTTAGTCTAATATAGATAAAATAATAAAAAACCCGTGAATTGTAAGGACCTTCACAGTCACAATACAGCTCAAAGATAATTTGTACCACGCAGACTCATTTACATCTCAGTTCAATCATCGCAGCCGTCATTAGGATTTATTAATTTGCTCTCAACGACTGATCTCATTTATTCGGTACGTTTTTAACTTCAAATTGAACCTACAAAAGCCTCCTTTTATTTTTTTGAATTATTTGGTTGGATAAAATTTGTATGTTCATTAAAACGAATCTGGAGTAGTTAGTTGGAATATTAATGTATTTATAGTTATTTTGGACGAATATTCAAGGACCATTTATTCAAGTAAATAATGTGTGTCTGTGTGTTTGTGTTAATATGTTTAAGTCTAATCGCTAATTTTCTTTTTGTGTACCTTAATTTTGCACCGGCTGGATTTTTTTCACTCTTTCATTGTTAATTCACAAGCGAAAAACTGAAACAATCTTATTAAGTTATCAATATCCTTAATTAAGTAAATTTGAAAAAGCTATGTAAATAATAAAAATATAAAAAATATAAATAGACCAAGTTCAAATTGTTGTCAACAGCCATCTTGAAAACGCGTGCCATTTTGAATGGAAGAAAAGTCTGTAAAATACTTATCTAACTATTCAATGTCTCTTTGACTGCAATTATTTTTATCACTCGTGTATGTTATAAAGTCAAATAAATCAATATATACATTTTACATTTAATTTTTTTTTCCGGAACATTATTGTTATTGTTGTATTAAGACACATCTGATGACAGTTTTGTTAGTACATCTTGACCACTTAATTCCTTACTGGATTCTACTTTTTCTACATGTACTAAATATTTTAATGTTGCTCACATCAATGCTCAAAGCATTCCTTCGCATTTCCCAGATTTTGTCAACTCCTTTGATAATAAAAATATCCATGCTATTCTTATTTCCGAAACGTTCTTTAAACCATGTTTACCTTCTACTTCTTTCTGTTTACCTGGATTTCATCTTATCCGTAATGATAGAATTGGTAAAGGTGGGGGCGGTGTCGCAATCTATCTCCGCAGTCACATCGCATACAGGGTGCTAAATAAATCCCCCACACCTTATAATCAATCATCAGAACATATTTTTATTGAAGTACTTTTTGGTAAACTGAAACTTCTTCTCGGTGTTTTCTACAGTCCCTCTCTTCACATAAGCTATTTCGATTCATTTGAAGATCTTCTTGAAAAATATTGTCCTTTTTCCGATCACACTATCATAATGTCAATGTCATCAAACTTTAATACATGTTTGTTAAAAAATGATTCCCGTGCAAAACGCTTAAAACACATTGTCAACAGTTGTAATCTTGATATTCTTGAAACACCTGCCACACATTTTTTCCCAGATTGTATTCCGACTTTATTGGACCTAATGATAGTATCTTCTCCTGAACTTGTTAGTAAATATGGTCAATTTCCATCCGACGCCTTCTCTTATCATGACTTAATTTTTCTTTCGTATAAAATTCGTTCACCAAAAATAAAGCCATCAATTGTTCTGGGTCGATCTTTTACAAATTTTGATAAATCTAGTTTTATAAAGGATCTTAACAAAATCGACTGGAACTCTATTTTCAACGCACCTTCTGTCGATGAAAAGATAACCATTTTTAATTCAAGTGTATTTGACTTGTTTGACATATACGCCCCACTACGTCCGATTAAGTTGAAACGTTTACCCGCGCCGTGGCTTACAGATGAAATAAGAAAACTTATGGCACAACGTGACGCTGCTAAGAGAAAATACAAGTTAAAGCCAACCGAAAATTATTGCACAAAATACAAAAATCTCCGTAATCGTTGTTCAAAAGTTTGTAGGGATGCGCGCCGTAAGCACATATTTATATCTTTAGAAAACAAGAAAACTGCTGATGTGTGGAAGTTTTTAATGACTCTTGGAATTGGACGTCAACGATGCATGGATAATTCAAACTTTGACCTTGATAGTTTTAACAGTTTTTTAACGAATGCACCTAGTCTCCGTCCATATGTGAAACGTTCCACCCTGGAGCTTGTACGCCGTTTGAAAATACCAGAGAGAGCCTTTTATTTTACTAGTGTCACACCTGACGACGTTAAACAACACATATGCGCCATCAAATCTGATGCTATTGGTTTAGATGAAATAAATCGAAAAATGGTTTTATTAATGCTAGATGCTGTTATTGATATCATTTGCCACATATTTAATTTCTCTCTGAGTTCGTGTCAATTTCCCAGCAACTGGCGAAAAGCTTTAGTTGTACCTATCCAGAAAATCCCTAACCCATCTAGCTTTAAACATTATCGTCCTATATTCATTCTTCCTTTTCTTTCCAAAGTTCTTGAGCGAATTGTCCATTACCAACTAAACGTGTTCATTCATACTAATAACATCCTAAGCCCTTTCCAATCTGGTTTTCGGCCTGGCCACAGCACCACATCGGCCTTAGTAAAAGTATGTGATGATATTCGGGTTGCGATGGATAATAGAAATGTTACAATTGTTGCTCTTCTTGACTTTAGCAGTGCTTTTAATAACGTTGATCATGACTTGATGCTCGCCATATTAAAATCAATTAATGTAAGTCCGAGTGCAGTGGAATGGTTTCGTACATATTTATGTGATCGCCAACAATACTTAAAATTAAATAACAAATTTTCTCAATTTTCATCATTAACTGCCGGTGTCCCCCAGGGCGGTGTGCTTTCTCCCCTTCTTTTCACTATTTTTATTAACACTGTCACTAGCTATCTGTCTTCCTCTTACCATCTTTATGCAGATGATTTACAAGTTTATGTTTCAGGTCCTATAGCTACTATTGATGATGTTGTAGCTGAGTTAAACGGAGAACTTATTAAAGTTTTAGTATGGAGTGAAGCTTTTGGCCTGACTGTAAATGCTAGCAAATCCCAGGTTGCTGTTGTAGGTCATCGAAACTAAATTGGTAAAGTTGACCTTAATAACTTATGCCCAGTAATGTGGGCTAATGCCATTTTACCTTATTCTTCTACAATAAAAAATCTTGGACTTCAAATTGATAGTTCTCTTTCTTGGACACCGCAGGTTGAATATATTAGCCGCAAAATATTTGCCTCTATAACTTGTCTCAGGCGGTGGAAATATTTATTACCTGTCAAAACAAAGATCTCCCTAGCTAACACTCTTCTTTTACCTATCTTAGACTATGCAGGCACCTGTTACCTAGATATTTCTGAGCTGAATAAATTAGAACGTTTGCAAAATATTTGCATCCGTTTATTTATTTTCCGGCTGCGTAAATTTGATCATGTGTCGAAATACCGCGCGCAGTTAGGTTGGTTACCTATTAGACAACGCCGAAATATGCTTGCCCTTACTCTTCTTTACACTATCCTTTTCCATACTCATACTCCTCATTATCTCAAAGAGCGCTTCACTTTTCTTAACTCACAGTCACTATTCAACTCACGCTCTATTAACAAACTTAAATTAAAACTTCCTAACTTCAACACTCGTCTGTACAGCAACTCTTTCACCGTTAAATCTATTTTGCTCTGGAATGATCTACCATTAGAAATTCAGAAATCAAAGTCATTATTAATTTTCAAAAATCGTTTGAAACAATATTATTTAGCTAATTAGATAAATAAAATGATAAATATATATGTATATTGTTATATATTGTATATTATTATTTATTATATTATATATGTATATATGTAGATGTTTGTTTAATTGTTTATGTATTGTATAGATTATAATATGTTTATATATACCGATAGTTACTCCTATATGATTGTGAAGTAGACTAATTTGCACTACCCTGTGACTTTTCTAATTGTCATTGTTCATCAAAGGTTGTTTGTAAGAGATTGCTTTAAGCGATAAGACCGCCTTTGCACGTTATTTTACTACATTTGTATAAGCATTGTAATATTTTTTTCTTTTATAACATTGTTATGTGCAATAAAGTTTTAAATAAATAAATAAAAAAAATAAATAAGATTAATTAATACGTATCATTTGCAAAAAACAAACAATTTATAAAATGCCGGCGCTCGGATTTTCAGGTCAAATGAATAAATAAATTCATTCATCAAAAAAATATGATTAACGATCCAGAACTCTTTCTGTAAATACAAATGATAGAAGTAAGGACGTTAGGTCAGCGACCTACAAATGAAATCTCATTTGTAATTTGTGGTAGTGTCCAAAATGAAATATGATTTATGTTTCTTGAGATAGATGTACGGCGCTGGGGACCGCCAACCAACACGCCATGTTCCGAACGGCGGAAGGTGGAGGACAGAGCTATAAATAGCTACGTGGAATGTAAGAGTAGGAATGGAACAGAAGATGAATGAATTATTAGATGGATAACAAAGATCAGGATGTTATTTGTGTGTCTGAGACCAAGCAAAAGGGCAATAAAAAGCATGAGGACCCCCCGGAGGGCATGTATGAAGAGGTTGAGGTCTGTGGCTGAGGCGAAAGAGGTATGCAGGGACCGTAGCGTTTGCGCTCCGTCGTCTTTGGCAAGGGATATGGCGTGATATGAGATTCTTTGGTTCAGTGTGAGTGAGTAAGCATTGTTTGAACTACAATAGCAAAATTTGGCCGTTTTGAGATAATAATAATTATCTATTATTGAAAAGTTTATTCTGTTATAAAAGAGCAATGTTTCACAATCTTTCAAGTAGGCTGAGCGGTGATAAGAGTATACAGGTAGTAATTACTGTTTGCTATAGTCTTCAAAAGTATAATGCATATTTAGTAATATAGAAAAGTGATTTATTTGATATCAGTATTTCAATATGACCCTTACATGTTATTTGTTTAATAAGAAGTGAAACATTTCGTCCAACGAACGTCGGACGTGAAGACGCTGGCGACAGGGTGTAAAATTATTATTCTAAGAGTGTTGAGTTCCACAGTATTACGAACATCTTTTTACCAACAGATGTACGGTTTAACGATACTTTTATATTACATACATTTGTCGCACGTACCTACATCTATATTTCTTCATAATATAAGTTACATATCTTCGTAATACAAGTTACCCATCTAACACAAAGTCTTAGTAACTTTAAATAGCTTTAAACGAGCTGCATAAATTGTGAAGAGCTTTTAATAAATTTGTTGATTTTTTTATTACAAAAATAAAGAAACACAGACAACTCTGCTTTAATAAGGTAAAGCTGTTTCTTTTCAGTTTTGTGACAATAACTTTGTCCAGTCGGTGGTTGCTTTGTAAAAAAATATAAAAAATGTTTTTAACTAATCAATTAAAGTTAGCACACTGGAAGTTGTAAACTATTCAAACAATTTGTTTATTTTCTTGTCATAATGCTGCTCTGTGAAATATTTTCATAATATATTAAATTTAAAACTTGTTTCTCAAACAAAGGAATAAAGTAAGTGCATCTTTTGTAAGGCAACGTTTTTATTATATATCTTATTATATTAAGTATATTTTCTTTCTTGTATCGTATTTTATGCATGAGTGCTGTGCTTTCTTTCTTTATATATTAACAAAAAAGAGTAAAATAATTATTAATAACTCTTTATTTAATGACAATATTAATTTTGCATTTTAATTGAGTTTGATCTAATATAAAATAATTAATAAATGAGGAAAAAATTTTGTGAAGAGGCGTAAAAAAGTGGTGAAATTGATAAGGTTATCAATTAAACTTCTCTTCGTACGTAAGAATGTTGTTTAGTAGACTTCATGACATAAGTTAAGCTTTAATAAAAAATATAGATAGATATACGAGTAGAACAGACAGTACCCTTGTTTCAGTTCATAGACACTATGAATGAATAAAAAATCACTTACAATTCTTTTTGGTAATTATTTCACAAGGATAAAGTGTAAATAATTATTGTAATATAAAACAAAATATACAATACACAATATATGTTTAAAAAGCTTGAAAAGAAAGATAAAAATATGAATTAGTATAGTTTTCTTTTACCTTGTTTCCACTTCTAACAGACAAAGAAAGATAAGTTTAACGCGACAGACATACTGAGAATATAATTGTTATACCTTCAACTACCGACAAATGTTTCTAGCTATTCAAATATAGACCTTAGAATCTCACTACTAAGAATTTAATTAACAATGCATTATATGCAGAGGGTTTTATTTTAAAGATTTATGAGTTAAAGTTACAGCAATACCTTATTTTAACTTATCAAATAGCAAAAAACGCAGAAGATACTTTAAAGCATTTATTAAATAAAGAATTCCTCGGTTTTAATAATAAGCAGAGATATTTCTTATAATCAGGAAGTAACACTATATCTGAAGAAGCACTGAACATCACAGTGTACAGTGTGGTATGTATGTGTGTGTGTGTGTACGTTCAACGAGCTCCGACGGCTATCTAGGACGCAGGACGAGTTTAATGAAGAGAACAACTGACCGACCATCTGTAATGACCCCTTTGTATACCTTTATGAATATAAATAAACATATCGTCGCTTCATCACAAGCGTGTCATAGTTATATTTAAGGATAATTATTAATATCTATAAAAATATATAGGGGAAGGAGGGGCATAGCGGGGCCACGGGGCAAAGCGGGGCGCGCTTTACACAGCTTGAAGTAAACGCTGTACGAACTGTCAGATGCGTCGCTATGGTTGATCTTTAAACAGCATGGGACCTTCATAAGCTACCCACGCCCTTTCGACAAGTGTTCGTGTGATATAAACAAAAATATCAAAACTAGTGTTTTTCTTAAAATTTTTAGTGAAATTGAATATCAATTCTTTCTAAAACTTATTTATGTACTGTGGTGTGTTATAGTTTATTAGGAATCAAATTCTCTGCTGATTTTTTAATCAAATAGCACACGGTGATTGAATGAAAGGTAAGATGGCATCAGTTTCTCTTTAATTTTGGCTAAGCCGGTAGGGCATAGTGGGGTATGGTGCCCGGGGCAAAGCGGGGCACTCACACAAAAGCCCCACTTTGCCCCGTTTTAAAGTAGTAATATATTTCTTTTTACGTTTTTAGCTAATATGGTGCGCACATACAAAAGGAAAACTGAATAACATTCCTGGTCTATGCAAGCTATGACACAAGCTGTACAATTTTGACCCGTAACATTACACAACCATTGCAGAAATAACACAATTGGATAAGAATATGCAAACTCCTCCATAACTTGGTTGTTCGTGGATGGTCCAGACAAACAGACTACAGAACAAATAATGGCGGTGAAGAAAGAAAAAATAAAAATAAAACTATTTAGTTTGGAAATTGTGTTTCGTTATAACCACCCCACTATGCCCCATAGGCTACCCCACTTTACCCCTATGCACGGGGCATAGCGGGGCAAATGCCTTTTTTTACTTAAGTATTCACATGTCGTAGATTAATTACGTTATCAACATAAATGTATCCATAGTCATTCGCAATGAATTAGGCTATGATTTAAAGTTAACATTTTTAATTTAACCGCATTATTTTGTTTTTAGAAATGTTTAAACCTTAAGTGCCCCACTCTGCCCCCTCTTCCCCTACTAGGGACGCCAACAAACCCTCAATTTCGACTCGCTGCGCTCGTGAAATCTTGGGTGCCGTTTGCATATTGAGCGAAGCGAGCCCAGAGTATTGACTCATCGTTTCCCATTGATTTCAATGAGATATAAATTTTTTGACATGATATTTAAAAAAAAATTTTTTTTTTGAGGACATTTTTCAATTTTTTTTTTATAAGAACCATCACCTAATGTGTTTCTTTTTGATTGCAAAGTTTCATAATTTTCCGTTTAGTAGTTTTCGAGCCAATTCGTGACAAAGAATGTAAAAAGTCTCCAGTAAAACGCTCCGCTCACTTCGTTCGCTTCGCTCAGCAATGGACATACTTACAGTTTACTGAACAAGAACCTTTTATCTACCTACCTACCTTCTATGCACTTCTATCATACGTCATCTCAGTGGGGACTTAGTTCTATGATTTATTATTTCCATCATTTTTATTATTCAAGATTATAATAAAAATATTTTAGATAAATCTTTACTCGTACTATTATATTTACAATATAAAGTATTGTAAAGAGACTTACAGTTTTGATTTAATTAATTTAATAACTTGGTACAAACTAAACAACCATGATTTATAAGCTCTGAACTGTATGGCTCTCGCATCCTTATTCTGACTTCAAAATGTAACTACCTCATGTGGATTACACATTAAATAAACTATATTATATGATTTTTATAAGGTATTAATATTCCATATCATTTCTCGTAAAAAAAATAGTCTGCATTTGCGGAGTGCAACTTATATTGATTGATGATATATGATTGATTGGGACAATAAACTATAACTATAGCAAACTATAATTAAAAATAAATAAACAATGTTCTTTCGAACAAATGATACTGAGTCAACTATTGAAAACTTGACAACTAGTATAAGTTACACATCCCGAGATGTGTTCGAAGGAGCACGGGTGCACCTCCAGCACGCAGTGAGCTATTAAAGCATCCGATGTTCAATGCATGGTCGCCCGTATTCTGAAAGTTTCCGTAATTGTATATTTAAGCAACTATAATAATAAACAAAAAGTATGTTTAGGGGTAATAAAAAAAAAGTCCTAATATATATTTTTTTAAATAAGTTAATTGTTACACTTTAGTCTAACAATACACGAACATAAAATCCACCGGCAAAGCCTATAAAATGCAAAAGTGACTTAAAGAAGGGACTTTTAATATCGTGTCTAAAGTGGACGACATATGGACATCTCATTAACATATCTGTTTCTATTAACTGCTGGAAGGCTTCCGTCTCTTGTATTCGGAATTTTTTAACTAAACACAAAAGCTTTAAAGACAAACAGAAGTTAATACAAGTTTTTATCCTTCATATTGTTAAAATATGCTTTTGAATTCGGCTCTGCCTGCAGGAAAACAAATATTAATCATTTAATGACAACCTCCCCACGTATAGATTCTACAATTTAAAGTTTTTTGGTAATAACATTTATTTATTACATATTTATGTATGAAGATAACACTTAGAACAAGAGTACGAAACTCCTCCTCCTCCATGTTTTCTTGTAACTGCCCTAAACAAACTTCAAAGGACGAAACTCGATGGAACCTTTGCAAATTACCTTTGACCTTATAACTTTATAAAATGATTTGAGTTTTGAACACAACAACGTACTCTTTATTGTTTTCGAATATATCAGGTAATAATATCGAACAAAATTTATGCTTTCAGAATTGTTGCAGAAGATTGAATTAATTTGAGAATGTAGGGAAGATGAATTACTGCGGGAGGAAGAAGAATTACTGGAAACACTGAGAAAATCATCATTAGAAGTACAAGAGAAATAGTCATCATCAATATTCAGTATACAATTAAAAATTTACAAATGCAAAAAATAAATATAACATAAAATAAAATAAATTAATATAATATAAATAAAATAAATATTTATATAAAATATGCAAGACTATTAAACAAAATCAACAAAATTATAGTTATCCTAAAATCAATCTTACTACATACACGGCATAGCATAAAAAATAGGTTATAAAAATTTGGTAAAGTCTCGATAATAAACTAATAATTAGGTAAAAGTAAAAAATAAAAAGAAAAAAGATAGTTGTAAATGATTAACATTAAAATGATAACAAAAAGTATATAACAACTATACATTTTAAGATTAAAACAATATCAATTAATATAACAAACAAAAATAAAATAGTAATATTTTAAAACCCGGTAAGACGTCACAATTAAAACTTTCCGAACGCTTCCAAAGATCGCTAGTGTCAACTAACTGACAAATGTCAAAACAATAACAAAAATATATATTATTTAAACTCGACATTGTATTAGTTTTTAAAGTAATGTAGCAAATGAAAGAGAATGCAGTGTAACACTAAATATGTTTACAAATTATAAAGACACTATGCCGATTGCGAAGTGAACACAACCCTTTAAGCAACTAATTTACTTTACTACTTAGTTACCTTAAGAGCCCGGCGAGTTCTGGAAGATTGTTTATATTCCTGATTTGGGACAAAGGAATCAGTTGAAGTGGGAAATCTGTCGAGGGGCGGTTGTAACTCACTTAAAGAAAAAATTTTTTTCCTACTTTTATCCGGCAAGACTATGACTATATTCCCCTCTGAAGTCCAACAGTTCTTGATCCCAAAATGTCTGCGTGCAGTCATGAAAACCTCCTGCCGGGGCTTGGTGAGGAACTCAGATAATGTGCAGCCACTTCCTTTGAGTGCAGTTTTCGAATTCCAAACAAGATTTCTATATTTTGAACCAAGAAACTTGACTAATATAGGACGTGGTCGGTCCCTTTTAGCGCCAAGTCGATGACAGATATCAATACTCTCTATCACTGAACCTGACAGCTTCATGCGATCAAACATTACAGACTTCATTATGGATTCTGTCTTTTCATCGGAGGTCTCTTGTAAACCATGAAATAGGAGAATTTTACATCTTGATCTTGCTTCGTGTTTATCAAATCCTTCTGACAACAATTGCAACTGCTGCCGCAACATGGATAGGGTTTTTCCAAACAAGATTCTTGAAGGCGGAGTATTCAGCTGCAAGTCCTGGGAGATCCTTACAAGTGTCAGAAGAAGTTTTTGAAGCTAATGAAAGTGCAAGTTCCTTGTCAAAGTTATCCATACGGGACTCAAACATATTGACAATGTCATCCATGTTCTTACGTAGTTGTGTGTGTAGATCCATTTGTGATATTTTCCAAAACTTGTTTGTTGTGAAAGTTTATTTATACCAGGTATATAGAATTGCTTCTTGTACATTAAGTAAGGTTTTTTAATGTACATATGTAAAGTTTCACTATATAATGAAAATAAAAATCAGAGGACAAAAAACTATGTGTTGCTTAATGTACCAATCCCCTCAAAAAAAAGTATTTACTACACACTAATTACCATTCGGATCCGTGAAGCCTTTTTTGAGTTATGAAATAGTTAAATGTTACGAATATTTATCATTAGATTTGAACATACATATTAATATAACAATACAAATGAACATTAAAGTGTTGTGAATTTCCTGTTAACAGATATTTAATGAACCTAATCACAGACAAACATCATAAAAAATTGAAGTTATAGAGTTCATCTTCTGCATTATCTCAACAACCACTCGCTGATGGAGTATTCTATTGGCAGGCTAGGTACATTTAACTTAAGAAAGTAAGACTGAGGAAATAGCAGTTTTTATGTTAACAATGCATTGTTTTACCAATATAAAAATTTTTTATTAATAAATCAAACATAGTTTTTTTTAAGAGAACCTTAATGTGGGTAGCGCATTAAGAATTTATTCCAGTGTGATATCGCTTTATGAAATTCATTTCTTGTTTTAAGTTAAAGTTAATTTGCTCTCATTACTTAAACCACTACATCAATAAAACCGAATAACAGCATCCCATTTATTATTATCATTTTCGTATCAATATGTTAACTTCCGAGAAAAGATTGTAATTTACATAATAAAGTTTCTTAATAAATTCATTAAACAACTAAATAAAAGAAATACGAACCAACTTTATTATACATATTTAAAATCACTACAATTTGATTTATTTTTATATTTATAGTCACAAAGATCTCAAAACGGTATAAATATATTTTTAACACTTTCGCTGCCACCAGATTTTCAGAAATTGAGCCCTGTGTGCTGTTTCAATTTTTCATATGAAAGTTTGCGTAAAGGCATTTAAATAAACGGAAAAATAGTAAAAAAAATGTTGAGCAAATTAAATAATATAAAAAATTGACTTTTAATTGCTCCGTACATGCTACGGCCCTGGGGTGAAACTTGCGTCTCCGTACACGCTACGGAGCTGGCAGTGAAAGTGTTAAGTTAATCATAAACATCATTCATATGTCTCAATACTATTAATTTTTTTTAAATATATCTTTAATGTTAGTAATGAAAAATTTACATTACATTTATTATAATCTCTTCTAATCAATAACAGAATCAAAATAAATCAAACAATTGTCAAAGCTCCTTTTTAAGGTAAAGTGAACTGTCTGTTAAACATCTGATCCAATAGGACTGTGTTACTATAATTATAATAAGTGAGTTAGAGAATTAATCATCAAATATCCTATGGTATACCCATAAACCTATAATGAATTAGGGAGAAATGTATCAAGATTAATTTGATAACTTTTTAAAACAATAATATAGATGTCGCCGCTGAGCCTTAAAGGTCTCATTATTAAATTATCTATTTGTTACATATTTACAAATTGTTTGTATTAAAAAATAAAATAAATATTATAAGGTAGATTTAAGACTACCCCGCTATCCTTTTATAAATGGATAGTGTTTTGATATATATTGTGGGTAAGTGATAATTTTTTGTCACGCCATGTCACGAGATCGTGCGATATACCTAGTAGTTTTCCGGAATCGAGTCAAACGATCAACTTTTTTGAGTACTTGTATAAATGACGAACAACCCGCTTCGACGCTTTACTTTGTACCTAGTGCTTGAGTTGGACAGTGATAGTGGTACGGGATAAGAACATATTGCTGTTGTACTGTGAGTAATTATAAATGTTTCTTTATTCTTTTAGAAACTTTTAGTAATTAATTATTTCTGTTATTTCATAATCAAATATTGAATACGTTTCAACGCTGGAAAGTGTTCCTTGCTTTCTTACAATCACGCGCACTACCCTCAGAATTTTGTTTATATTGAATTTTATTTTTTGTCCTAGTATTATTAGTATATTAGTATTAGTGTATTATATATATTTTGGTGTCCTTTATGTCCTATTTCCCGTTTAATGTAGGTAGGGCTGGTAGGTAGGTAGGGCTGTTAGGTAGATATTATTATAAGTAGCACTTTCGATTAAATTAGTTTTAGTTACATAGTTTTTTATAGTTATTTTCTTTTTCTTTCATATTATTGCCATTTTTAATGTGTCCTTTCACTTTAGTTTACCATGTGATATGTTTTATTTGTTCCGGGAATAAGTCCGCCTTTGTGCAATTTTTTTTTCTTGTTATACTTTGAGCTTTGTACGATAGGTAGGTAGGTAGGTAGGTAGGTAGGGCTGGTAGGTAGGTAGGGCTGGTAGGTAGGTAGGGCTGGTAGGTAGGTAGGGATGGTAGGTAGGTAGGGCTGTTAGGTAGGTAGGGATGGTAGGTAGGTAGGGCTGTTAGGTAGATATTATTATGAGTAGCACTTTCGATTAAATTAGTTTTAGTTACTTAGTTTTTTATAGTTTTTTTCTTTTTCTTTCATATTATTGCCATTTTTAATGTCTCCTTTCACTTTAGTTTACCATGTGATATGTTTTATTTGTTCTGAGGATAAGTCCGCCTTTGTGCAATTTTTTTTTCTTGTTATACTTTGAGCTTTGTACGGTAGGTAGGTAGGTAGGGCTGGTAGGTAGGTAGGCCTGGTAGGTAGGTAGGGATGGTAGGTAGGTAGGGCTGTTAGGTAGGTAGGGATGGTAGGTAGGTAGGGCTGTTAGGTAGGTAGGGATGGTAGGTAGGTAGGGCTGTTAGGTAGATATTATGAGAAGCACTTTCGATTAAATTAGTTTTAGTTACTTAGTTTTTTATAGTTATTTTCTATTTCTTTCATATTATTGCCATTTTTAATGTGTCCTTTCACTTTAGTTTACCATGTGATATGTTTTATTTGTTCCGAGGATAAGTCCGCCTTTGTGCAATTTTTTTTTCTTGTTATACTTTGAGCTTCGTACAGTAGGTAGGTAGGTAGGTAGGTAGGGCTGGTAGGTAGGTAGGGCTGGTAGGTAGGTAGGGCTGGTAGGTAGGTAGGGCTGGTAGGTAGGTAGAGCTGGTAGGTAGGTAGGGCTGGTAGGTAGGTAGGGCTGTTAGGTAGGTAGGGATGGTAGGTAGGTAGGACTGTTAGGTAGATATTATTATGAGAAGCACTTTCGATTAAATTAGTTTTAGTTACTTAGTTTTTTATAGTTTTTTTCTTTTTCTTTCATATTATTGCCATTTTTAATGTCTCCTTTCACTTTAGTTTACCATGTGATATGTTTTATTTGTTCTGAGGATAAGTCCGCCTTTGTGCAATTTTTTTTTCTTGTTATACTTTGAGCTTTGTACGGTAGGTAGGTAGGTAGGGCTGGTAGGTAGGTAGGGCTGGTAGGTAGGTAGGCCTGGTAGGTAGGTAGGGATGGTAGGTAGGTAGGGCTGTTAGGTAGGTAGGGATGGTAGGTAGGTAGGGCTGTTAGGTAGGTAGGGATGGTAGGTAGGTAGGGCTGTTAGGTAGATATTATGAGAAGCACTTTCGATTAAATTAGTTTTAGTTACTTAGTTTTTTATAGTTATTTTCTATTTCTTTCATATTATTGCCATTTTTAATGTGTCCTTTCACTTTAGTTTACCATGTGATATGTTTTATTTGTTCCGAGGATAAGTCCGCCTTTGTGCAATTTTTTTTTCTTGTTATACTTTGAGCTTCGTACAGTAGGTAGGTAGGTAGGTAGGTAGGTAGGGCTGGTAGGTAGGTAGGGCTGGTAGGTAGGTAGGGCTGGTAGGTAGGTAGAGCTGGTAGGTAGGTAGGGCTGGTAGGTAGGTAGGGCTGTTAGGTAGGTAGGGCTGGTAGGTAGGTAGGGCTGGTAGGTAGGTAGGGCTGTTAGGTAGGTAGGGATGGTAGGTAGGTAGGGATGGTAGGTAGGTAGGGATGGTAGGTAGGTAGGGCTGGTAGGTAGGTAGGGATGGTAGGTAGGTAGGGATGGTAGGTAGGTAGGGCTGGTAGGTAGGTAGGGCTGGTAGGTAGGTAGGGCTTGTAGGTAGGTAGGGCTGTTAGGTAGGTAGGGATGTTAGGTAGGTAGGGATGGTAGGTAGGTAGGGCTGTTAGGTAGGTAGGGATGGTAGGTAGGTAGGGATGGTAGGTAGGTAGGGATGGTAGGTAGGTAGGGCTGGTAGGTAGGTAGGGCTGGTAGGTAGGTAGGGCTGGAAGGTAGGTAGGGCTGTTAGGTAGGTAGGGCTGTTAGGTAGGTAGGGCTGATAGGTAGGTAGGGCTGTTAGGTAGATATTATTATGAGAAGCACTTTCGATTAAATTAGTTTTAGTTACTTAGTTTTTTATAGTTATTTTCTTTTTCTTTCATATTATTGCCATTTTTAATGTCTCCTTTCACTTTAGTTTACCATGTGATATGTTTTATTTGTTCCGGGAATAAGTCCGCCTTTGTGCAATTTTTTTTTCTTGTTATACTTTGAGCTTTGTACGGTAGGTAGGTAGGTAGGTAGGTAGGTAGGGATGTTAGGTAGGTAGGGATGTTAGGTAGGTAGGGATGGTAGGTAGGTAGGGCTGATAGGTAGGTAGGGCTGTTAGGTAGGTAGGGATAGTAGGTAGGTAGGGCTGTTAGGTAGATATTATTATGAGAAGCACTTTCGATTAAATTAGTTTTAGTTACTTAGTTTTTTATAGTTATTTTCTTTTTCTTTCATATTATTGCAATTTTTAATGTCTCCTTTCACTTTAGTTTAACATGTGATATGTTTTATTTGTTCTGAGGATAAGTCCGCCTTTGTGCAATTTTTTTTTCTTGTTATACTTTGAGCTTTGTACGGTAGGTAGGTAGGTAGGGCTGGTAGGTAGGTAGGGCTGGTAGGTAGGTAGGGATGGTAGGTAGGTAGGGCTGTTAGGTAGGTAGGGCTGTTAGGTAGGTAGGGCTGTTAGGTAGGTAGGGATGGTAGGTAGGTAGGGCTGTTAGGTAGGTAGGGATGGTAGGTAGGTAGGGCTGTTAGGTAGATATTATTATGAGAAGCACTTTCGATTAAATTAGTTTTAGTTACTTAGTTTTTTATAGTTATTTTCTATTTCTTTCATATTATTGCCATTTTTAATGTGTCCTTTCACTTTAGTTTACCATGTGATAGGTTTTATTTGTTCCGAGGATAAGTCCGCCTTTGTGCAATTTTTATTCTTGTTATACTTTGAGCTTTGTACGATAGGTAGGTAGGTAGGTAGGTAGGTAGGTAGGTAGGTAGGGCTGGTAGGTAGGTAGGGCTGGTAGGTAGGTAGGGCTGGTAGGTAGGTAGGGCTGGTAGGTAGGTAGGGCTGGTAGGTAAGTAGGGCTGGTAGGTAGGTAGGGCTGGTAGGTAGGTAGGGCTGGTAGGTAGGTAGGGATGGTAGGTAGGTAGGGCTGGTAGGTAGTTAGGGCTGGTAGGTAGGTAGGGCTGTTAGGTAGGTAGGGATGTAAGGTAGGTAGGGATGGTAGGTAGGTAGGGCTGGTAGGTAGGTGGGGATGGTAGGTAGGTAGGGCTGGTAGGTAGGTAGGGCTGGTAGGTAGGTAGGGCTGGTAGGTAGGTAGGGCTGTTAGGTAGGTAGGGATGTTAGGTAGGTAGGGATGTTAGGTAGGTAGGGCTGGTAGGTAGGTAGGGCTGTTAGGTAGGTAGGGCTGTTAGGTAGGTAGGGATGTTAGGTAGGTAGGGATGGTAGGTAGGTAGGGCTGATAGGTAGGTAGGGCTGATAGGTAGGTAGGGATGGTAGGTAGGTAGGGCTGTTAGGTAGGTAGGGATGGTAGGTAGGTAGGGCTGCTAGGTAGATATTATTATGAGAAGCACTTTCGATTAAATTAGTTATAGTTACTTAGTTTTTTATAGTTATTTTCTTTTTCTTTCATATTATTGCCATTTTTAATGTCTCCTTTCACTTTAGTTTACCATGTGATATGTTTTATTTGTTCTGAGGATAAGTCCGCCTTTGTGCAATTTTTTTTTCTTGTTATACTTTGAGCTTTGTACGGTAGGTAGGTAGGTAGGTAGGTAGGTAGGGCTGGTAGGTAGGTAGGGCTGGTAGGTAGGTAGGGCTGGTAGGTAGGTAGGGCTGTTAGGTAGGTTGGGATGTTAGGTAGGTAGGGATGTTAGGTAGGTAGGGATGGTAGGTAGGTAGGGCTGTTAGGTAGGTAGGGATGGTAGGTAGGTAGGGCTGATAGGTAGGTAGGGATGGTAGGTAGGTAGGGATGGTAGGTAGGTAGGGCTGTAAGGTAGGTAGGGATGGTAGGTAGGTAGGGCTGTAAGGTAGGTAGGGATGGTAGGTAGGTAGGGCTGATAGGTAGATATTATTATGAGAAGCACGTTCGATTAAATTAGTTTTAGTTACTTAGTTTTTTATAGTTATTTTCTTTTTCTTTCATATTATTGCCATTTTTAATGTCTCCTTTCACTTTAGTTTACCATGTGATAAGTTTTATTTGTTCCGGGAATAAGTCCGCCTTTGTGCAATTTTTTTTTCTTGTTATACTTTGAGCTTTGTACGGTAGGTAGGTAGGTAGGGCTGGTAGGTAGGTAGGGCTGGTAGGTAGGTAGGGATGGTAGGTAGGTAGGGCTGGTAGGTAGGTAGGGCTGGTAGGTAGGTAGGGCTTGTAGGTAGGTAGGGCTGTTAGGTAGGTAGGGATGTTAGGTAGGTAGGGATGGTAGGTAGGTAGGGCTGTTAGGTAGGTAGGGATGGTAGGTAGGTAGGGATGGTAGGTAGGTAGGGATGGTAGGTAGGTAGGGCTGGTAGGTAGGTAGGGCTGGTAGGTAGGTAGGGCTGTTAGGTAGGTAGGGCTGTTAGGTAGGTAGGGCTGATAGGTAGGTAGGGCTGTTAGGTAGATATTATTATGAGAAGCACTTTCGATTAAATTAGTTTTAGTTACTTAGTTTTTTATAGTTATTTTCTTTTTCTATCATATTATTGCCATTTTTAATGTCTCCTTTCACTTTAGTTTACCATGTGATATGTTTTATTTGTTCCGGGAATTAGTCCGCCTTTGTGCAATTTTTTTTTCTTGTTATACTTTGAGCTTTGTACGGTAGGTAGGTAGGTAGGTAAGTAGGTAGGGCTGGTAGGTAGGTAGGGCTGGTAGGTAGGTAGGTAGGTAGGTAGGTAGGGCTGGTAGGTAGGTAGGGCTGGTAGGTAGGTAGGGCTGGTAGGTAGGTAGGGCTGGTAGGTAGGTAGGGCTGGTAGGTAGGTAGGGCTGGTAGGTAGGTAGGGCTGGTAGGTAGGTAGGGCTGGTAGGTAGGTAGGGATGGTAGGTAGGTAGGGCTGGTAGGTAGTTAGGGCTGGTAGGTAGGTAGAGCTGTTAGGTAGGTAGGGATGTTAGGTAGGTAGGGATGGTAGGTAGGTAGGGCTGGTAGGTAGGTGGGGATGGTAGGTAGGTAGGGCTGGTAGGTAGGTAGGGCTGGTAGGTAGGTAGGGATGGTAGGTAGGTAGGGATGGTAGGTAGGTAGGGCTGTAAGGTAGGTAGGGATGGTAGGTAGGTAGGGCTGATAGGTAGGTAGGGCTGTTAGGTAGATATTATTATGAGAAGCACTTTCGATTAAATTAGTTTTAGTTACTTAGTTTTTTATAGTTATTTTCTTTTTCTTTCATATTATTGCCATTTTTAATGTCTCCTTTCACTTTAGTTTACCATGTGATAAGTTTTATTTGTTCCGGGAATAAGTCCGCCTTTGTGCAATTTTTTTTTCTTGTTATACTTTGAGCTTTGTACGGTAGGTAGGTAAGTAGTGCTGGTAGGTAGGTAGGGCTGGTAGGTAGGTAGGGCTGGTAGGTAGGTAGGGCTGGTAGGTAGGTAGGGCTGGTAGGTAGGTAGGGATGGTAGGTAGGTAGGGCTGGTAGGTAGGTAGGGCTGGTAGGTAGGTAGGGCTTGTAGGTAGGTAGGGCTGTTAGGTAGGTAGGGATGTTAGGTAGGTAGGGATGGTAGGTAGGTAGGGCTGTTAGGTAGGTAGGGATGGTAGGTAGGTAGGGATGGTAGGCAGGTAGGGATGGTAGGTAGGTAGGGCTGGTAGGTAGGTAGGGCTGGTAGGTAGGTAGGGCTGGAAGGTAGGTAGGGCTGTTAGGTAGGTAGGGCTGTTAGGTAGGTAGGGCTGATAGGTAGGTAGGGCTGTTAGGTAGATATTATTATGAGAAGCACTTTCGATTAAATTAGTTTTAGTTACTTAGTTTTTTATAGTTATTTTCTTTTTCTTTCATATTATTGCCATTTTTAATGTCTCCTTTCACTTTAGTTTACCATGTGATATGTTTTATTTGTTCCGGGAATAAGTCCGCCTTTGTGCAATTTTTTTTTCTTGTTATACTTTGAGCTTTGTACGGTAGGTAGGTAGGTAGGTAGGTAGGTAGGTAGGGCTGGTAGGTAGGTAGGGCTGGTAGGTAGGTAGGGCTGGTAGGTAGGTAGGGCTGGTAGGTAGGTAGGGATGGTAGGTAGGTAGGGCTGGTAGGTAGGTAGGGCTGGTAGGTAGGTAGGGCTTGTAGGTAGGTAGGGCTGTTAGGTAGGTAGGGATGTTAGGTAGGTAGGGATGGTAGGTAGGTAGGGCTGTTAGGTAGGTAGGGATGGTAGGTAGGTAGGGATGGTAGGCAGGTAGGGATGGTAGGTAGGTAGGGCTGGTAGGTAGGTAGGGCTGGTAGGTAGGTAGGGCTGGTAGGTAGGTAGGGCTGTTAGGTAGGTAGGGCTGTTAGGTAGGTAGGGCTGATAGGTAGGTAGGGCTGTTAGGTAGATATTATTATGAGAAGCACTTTCGATTAAATTAGTTTTAGTTACTTAGTTTTTTATAGTTATTTTCTTTTTCTATCATATTATTGCCATTTTTAATGTCTCCTTTCACTTTAGTTTACCATGTGATATGTTTTATTTGTTCCGGGAATAAGTCCGCCTTTGTGCAATTTTTTTTTCTTGTTATACTTTGAGCTTTGTACGGTAGGTAGGTAGGTAGGTAGGTAGGTAGGGCTGTTAGGTAGGTAGGGATGTTAGGTAGGTAGGGATGGTAGGTAGGTAGGGCTGATAGGTAGGTAGGGCTGTTAGGTAGGTAGGGATAGTAGGTAGGTAGGGCTGTTAGGTAGATATTATTATGAGAAGCACTTTCGATTAAATTAGTTTTAGTTACTTAGTTTTTTATAGTTATTTTCTTTTTCTTTCATATTATTGCAATTTTTAATGTCTCCTTTCACTTTAGTTTAACATGTGATATGTTTTATTTGTTCTGAGGATAAGTCCGCCTTTGTGCAATTTTTTTTTCTTGTTATACTTTGAGCTTTGTACGGTAGGTAGGTAGGTAGGGCTGGTAGGTAGGTAGGGCTGGTAGGTAGGTAGGGCTGGTAGGTAGGTAGGGATGGTAGGTAGGTAGGGCTGTTAGGTAGGTAGGGCTGTTAGGTAGGTAGGGCTGTTAGGTAGGTAGGGCTGTTAGGTAGGTAGGGATGGTAGGTAGGTAGGGCTGTTAGGTAGATATTATTATGAGAAGCACTTTCGATTAAATTAGTTTTAGTTACTTAGTTTTTTATAGTTATTTTCTATTTCTTTCATATTATTGCCATTTTTAATGTGTCCTTTCACTTTAGTTTACCATGTGATAGGTTTTATTTGTTCCGAGGATAAGTCCGCCTTTGTGCAATTTTTTTTCTTGTTATACTTTGAGCTTTGTACGGTAGGTAGGTAGGTAGGTAGGTAGGTAGGGCTGGTAGGTAGGTAGGGCTGGTAGGTAGGTAGGGCTGGTAGGTAGGTAGGGCTGGTAGGTAGGTAGGGCTGGTAGGTAGGTAGGGCTGGTAGGTAGGTAGGGCTGGTAGGTAGGTAGGGCTGGTAGGTAGGTAGGGATGGTAGGTAGGTAGGGATGGTAGGTAGGTAGGGCTGGTAGGTAGTTAGGGCTGGTAGGTAGGTAGGGCTGTTAGGTAGGTAGGGATGTTAGGTAGGTAGGGATGGTAGGTAGGTAGGGCTGGTAGGTAGGTGGGGATGGTAGGTAGGTAGGGCTGGTAGGTAGGTAGGGCTGGTAGGTAGGTAGGGCTGGTAGGTAGGTAGCGCTGTTAGGTAGGTAGGGATGTTAGGTAGGTAGGGATGTTAGGTAGGTAGGGCTGGTAGGTAGGTAGGGCTGTTATGTAGGTAGGGATGTTAGGTAGGTAGGGATGGTAGGTAGGTAGGGCTGATAGGTAGGTAGGGCTGATAGGTAGGTAGGGATGGTAGGTAGGTAGGGCTGTTAGGTAGGTAGGGATGGTAGGTAGGTAGGGCTGCTAGGTAGATATTATTATGAGAAGCACTTTCGATTAAATTAGTTATAGTTACTTAGTTTTTTATAGTTATTTTCTTTTTCTTTCATATTATTGCCATTTTTAATGTCTCCTTTCACTTTAGTTTACCATGTGATATGTTTTATTTGTTCTGAGGATAAGTCCGCCTTTGTGCAATTTTTTTTTCTTGTTATACTTTGAGCTTTGTACGGTAGGTAGGTAGGTAGGTAGGTAGGTAGGGCTGGTAGGTAGGTAGGGCTGGTAGGTAGGTAGGGCTGGTAGGTAGGTAGGGCTGTTAGGTAGGTAGGGATGTTAGGTATGTAGGGATGTTAGGTAGGTAGGGATGGTAGGTAGGTAGGGCTGTTAGGTAGGTAGGGATGGTAGGTAGATAGGGCTGATAGGTAGGTAGGGATGGTAGGTAGGTAGGGCTGATAGGTAGGTAGGGCTGTTAGGTAGATATTATTATGAGAAGCACTTTCGATTAAATTAGTTTTAGTTACTTAGTTTTTTATAGTTATTTTCTTTTTCTTTCATATTATTGCCATTTTTAATGTCTCCTTTCACTTTAGTTTACCATGTGATATGTTTTATTTGTTCCGGGAATAAGTCCGCCTTTGTGCAATTTTTTTTTCTTGTTATACTTTGAGCTTTGTACGGTAGGTAGGTAGGTAGGTAGGTAGGTAGGGATGTTAGGTAGGTAGGGATGTTAGGTAGGTAGGGATGGTAGGTAGGTAGGGCTGATAGGTAGGTAGGGCTGTTAGGTAGGTAGGGATAGTAGGTAGGTAGGGCTGTTAGGTAGATATTATTATGAGAAGCACTTTCGATTAAATTAGTTTTAGTTACTTAGTTTTTTATAGTTATTTTCTTTTTCTTTCATATTATTGCAATTTTTAATGTCTCCTTTCACTTTAGTTTAACATGTGATATGTTTTATTTGTTCTGAGGATAAGTCCGCCTTTGTGCAATTTTTTTTTCTTGTTATACTTTGAGCTTTGTACGGTAGGTAGGTAGGTAGGGCTGGTAGGTAGGTAGGGCTGGTAGGTAGGTAGGGATGGTAGGTAGGTAGGGCTGTTAGGTAGGTAGGGCTGTTAGGTAGGTAGGGCTGTTAGGTAGGTAGGGATGGTAGGTAGGTAGGGCTGTTAGGTAGGTAGGGATGGTAGGTAGGTAGGGCTGTTAGGTAGATATTATTATGAGAAGCACTTTCGATTAAATTAGTTTTAGTTACTTAGTTTTTTATAGTTATTTTCTATTTCTTTCATATTATTGCCATTTTTAATGTGTCCTTTCACTTTAGTTTACCATGTGATAGGTTTTATTTGTTCCGAGGATAAGTCCGCCTTTGTGCAATTTTTATTCTTGTTATACTTTGAGCTTTGTACGATAGGTAGGTAGGTAGGTAGGTAGGTAGGTAGGTAGGTAGGGCTGGTAGGTAGGTAGGGCTGGTAGGTAGGTAGGGCTGGTAGGTAGGTAGGGCTGGTAGGTAGGTAGGGCTGGTAGGTAAGTAGGGCTGGTAGGTAGGTAGGGCTGGTAGGTAGGTAGGGCTGGTAGGTAGGTAGGGATGGTAGGTAGGTAGGGCTGGTAGGTAGTTAGGGCTGGTAGGTAGGTAGGGCTGTTAGGTAGGTAGGGATGTAAGGTAGGTAGGGATGGTAGGTAGGTAGGGCTGGTAGGTAGGTGGGGATGGTAGGTAGGTAGGGCTGGTAGGTAGGTGGGGATGGTAGGTAGGTAGGGCTGGTAGGTAGGTAGGGCTGTTAGGTAGGTAGGGATGTTAGGTAGGTAGGGATGTTAGGTAGGTAGGGCTGGTAGGTAGGTAGGGCTGTTAGGTAGGTAGGGCTGTTAGGTAGGTAGGGATGTTAGGTAGGTAGGGATGGTAGGTAGGTAGGGCTGATAGGTAGGTAGGGCTGATAGGTAGGTAGGGATGGTAGGTAGGTAGGGCTGTTAGGTAGGTAGGGATGGTAGGTAGGTAGGGCTGCTAGGTAGATATTATTATGAGAAGCACTTTCGATTAAATTAGTTATAGTTACTTAGTTTTTTATAGTTATTTTCTTTTTCTTTCATATTATTGCCATTTTTAATGTCTCCTTTCACTTTAGTTTACCATGTGATATGTTTTATTTGTTCTGAGGATAAGTCCGCCTTTGTGCAATTTTTTTTTCTTGTTATACTTTGAGCTTTGTACGGTAGGTAGGTAGGTAGGTAGGTAGGTAGGGCTGGTAGGTAGGTAGGGCTGGTAGGTAGGTAGGGCTGGTAGGTAGGTAGGGCTGTTAGGTAGGTAGGGATGTTAGGTAGGTAGGGATGTTAGGTAGGTAGGGATGGTAGGTAGGTAGGGCTGTTAGGTAGGTAGGGATGGTAGGTAGGTAGGGCTGATAGGTAGGTAGGGATGGTAGGTAGGTAGGGATGGTAGGTAGGTAGGGCTGTAAGGTAGGTAGGGATGGTAGGTAGGTAGGGCTGTAAGGTAGGTAGGGATGGTAGGTAGGTAGGGCTGATAGGTAGATATTATTATGAGAAGCACGTTCGATTAAATTAGTTTTAGTTACTTAGTTTTTTATAGTTATTTTCTTTTTCTTTCATATTATTGCCATTTTTAATGTCTCCTTTCACTTTAGTTTACCATGTGATAAGTTTTATTTGTTCCGGGAATAAGTCCGCCTTTGTGCAATTTTTTTTTCTTGTTATACTTTGAGCTTTGTACGGTAGGTAGGTAGGTAGGGCTGGTAGGTAGGTAGGGCTGGTAGGTAGGTAGGGATGGTAGGTAGGTAGGGCTGGTAGGTAGGTAGGGCTGGTAGGTAGGTAGGGCTTGTAGGTAGGTAGGGCTGTTAGGTAGGTAGGGATGTTAGGTAGGTAGGGATGGTAGGTAGGTAGGGCTGTTAGGTAGGTAGGGATGGTAGGTAGGTAGGGATGGTAGGTAGGTAGGGATGGTAGGTAGGTAGGGCTGGTAGGTAGGTAGGGCTGGTAGGTAGGTAGGGCTGTTAGGTAGGTAGGGCTGTTAGGTAGGTAGGGCTGATAGGTAGGTAGGGCTGTTAGGTAGATATTATTATGAGAAGCACTTTCGATTAAATTAGTTTTAGTTACTTAGTTTTTTATAGTTATTTTCTTTTTCTATCATATTATTGCCATTTTTAATGTCTCCTTTCACTTTAGTTTACCATGTGATATGTTTTATTTGTTCCGGGAATTAGTCCGCCTTTGTGCAATTTTTTTTTCTTGTTATACTTTGAGCTTTGTACGGTAGGTAGGTAGGTAGGTAAGTAGGTAGGGCTGGTAGGTAGGTAGGGCTGGTAGGTAGGTAGGTAGGTAGGTAGGTAGGGCTGGTAGGTAGGTAGGGCTGGTAGGTAGGTAGGGCTGGTAGGTAGGTAGGGCTGGTAGGTAGGTAGGGCTGGTAGGTAGGTAGGGCTGGTAGGTAGGTAGGGCTGGTAGGTAGGTAGGGCTGGTAGGTAGGTAGGGATGGTAGGTAGGTAGGGCTGGTAGGTAGTTAGGGCTGGTAGGTAGGTAGAGCTGTTAGGTAGGTAGGGATGTTAGGTAGGTAGGGATGGTAGGTAGGTAGGGCTGGTAGGTAGGTGGGGATGGTAGGTAGGTAGGGCTGGTAGGTAGGTAGGGCTGGTAGGTAGGTAGGGCTGGTAGGTAGGTAAGGCTGTTAGGTAGGTAGGGATGTTAGGTAGGTAGGGATGTTAGGTAGGTAGGGCTGGTAGGTAGGTAGGGCTGTTAGGTAGGTAGGGATGTTAGGTAGGTAGGGATGGTAGGTAGGTAGGGATGGTAGGTAGGTAGGGCTGGTAGGTAGGTAGGGCTGTTAGGTAGGTAGGGATGTTATGTAGGTAGGGATGGTAGGTAGGTAGGGCTGTTAGGTAGGTAGGGATGGTAGGTAGGTAGGGATGGTAGGTAGGTAGGGCTGGTAGGTAGGTAGGGCTGGTAGGTAGGTAGGGCTGTAAGGTAGGTAGGGATGTTAGGTAGGTAGGGATGGTAGGTAGGTAGGGCTGATAGGTAGGTAGGGCTGTTAGGTAGATATTATTATGAGAAGCACTTTCGATTAAATTAGTTTTAGTTACTTAGTTTTTTATAGTTATTTTCTTTTTCTTTCATATTATTGCCATTTTTAATGTCTCCTTTCACTTTAGTTTACCATGTGATATGTTTTATTTGTTCCGGGAATAAGTCCGCCTTTGTGCATTTTTTTTTTCTTGTTTTACTTTGAGCTTTGTACGATAGGTAGGTAGGTAGGTAGGTAGGTAGGGCTGGTAGGTAGGTAGGGCTGGTAGGTAGGTAGGGCTGGTAGGTAGGTAGGGCTGGTAGGTAGGTAGGGGTGTTAGGTAGGTAGGGATGGTAGGTAGGTAGGGCTGTTAGGTAGGTAGGGATGGTAGGTAGGTAGGGATGGCAGGTAGGTAGGGCTGGTAGGTAGGTAGGGCTGGTAGGTAGGTAGGGATGGTAGGTAGGTAGGGATGGTAGGTAGGTAGGGCTGTAAGGTAGGTAGGGATGGTAGGTAGGTAGGGCTGATAGGTAGGTAGGGCTGTTAGGTAGATATTATTATGAGAAGCACTTTCGATTAAATTAGTTTTAGTTACTTAGTTTTTTATAGTTATTTTCTTTTTCTTTCATATTATTGCCATTTTTAATGTCTCCTTTCACTTTAGTTTACCATGTGATATGTTTTATTTGTTCCGGGAATAAGTCCGCCTTTGTGCAATTTTTTTTTCTTGTTATACTTTGAGCTTTGTACGGTAGGTAGGTAGGTAGGTAGGTAGGTAGGGCTGTTAGGTAGGTAGGGATGTTAGGTAGGTAGGGATGGTAGGTAGGTAGGGCTGATAGGTAGGTAGGGCTGTTAGGTAGATATTATTATGAGAAGCACTTTCGATTAAATTAGTTTTAGTTACTTAGTTTTTTATAGTTATTTTCTTTTTCTTTCATATTATTGCCATTTTTAATGTCTCCTTTCACTTTAGTTTACCATGTGATAAGTTTTATTTGTTCCGGGAATAAGTCCGCCTTTGTGCAATTTTTTTTTCTTGTTATACTTTGAGCTTTGTACGGTAGGTAGGTAAGTAGTGCTGGTAGGTAGGTAGGGCTGGTAGGTAGGTAGGGCTGGTAGGTAGGTAGGGCTGGTAGGTAGGTAGGGCTGGTAGGTAGGTAGGGATGGTAGGTAGGTAGGGCTGGTAGGTAGGTAGGGCTGGTAGGTAGGTAGGGCTTGTAGGTAGGTAGGGCTGTTAGGTAGGTAGGGATGTTAGGTAGGTAGGGATGGTAGGTAGGTAGGGCTGTTAGGTAGGTAGGGATGGTAGGTAGGTAGGGATGGTAGGCAGGTAGGGATGGTAGGTAGGTAGGGCTGGTAGGTAGGTAGGGCTGGTAGGTAGGTAGGGCTGGAAGGTAGGTAGGGCTGTTAGGTAGGTAGGGCTGTTAGGTAGGTAGGGCTGATAGGTAGGTAGGGCTGTTAGGTAGATATTATTATGAGAAGCACTTTCGATTAAATTAGTTTTAGTTACTTAGTTTTTTATAGTTATTTTCTTTTTCTTTCATATTATTGCCATTTTTAATGTCTCCTTTCACTTTAGTTTACCATGTGATATGTTTTATTTGTTCCGGGAATAAGTCCGCCTTTGTGCAATTTTTTTTTCTTGTTATACTTTGAGCTTTGTACGGTAGGTAGGTAGGTAGGTAGGTAGGTAGGGCTGTTAGGTAGGTAGGGATGTTAGGTAGGTAGGGATGGTAGGTAGGTAGGGCTGATAGGTAGGTAGGGCTGTTAGGTAGGTAGGGATAGTAGGTAGGTAGGGCTGTTAGGTAGATATTATTATGAGAAGCACTTTCGATTAAATTAGTTTTAGTTACTTAGTTTTTTATAGTTATTTTCTTTTTCTTTCATATTATTGCAATTTTTAATGTCTCCTTTCACTTTAGTTTAACATGTGATATGTTTTATTTGTTCTGAGGATAAGTCCGCCTTTGTGCAATTTTTTTTTCTTGTTATACTTTGAGCTTTGTACGGTAGGTAGGTAGGTAGGGCTGGTAGGTAGGTAGGGCTGGTAGGTAGGTAGGGCTGGTAGGTAGGTAGGGATGGTAGGTAGGTAGGGCTGTTAGGTAGGTAGGGCTGTTAGGTAGGTAGGGCTGTTAGGTAGGTAGGGCTGTTAGGTAGGTAGGGATGGTAGGTAGGTAGGGCTGTTAGGTAGATATTATTATGAGAAGCACTTTCGATTAAATTAGTTTTAGTTACTTAGTTTTTTATAGTTATTTTCTATTTCTTTCATATTATTGCCATTTTTAATGTGTCCTTTCACTTTAGTTTACCATGTGATAGGTTTTATTTGTTCCGAGGATAAGTCCGCCTTTGTGCAATTTTTTTTCTTGTTATACTTTGAGCTTTGTACGGTAGGTAGGTAGGTAGGTAGGTAGGTAGGGCTGGTAGGTAGGTAGGGCTGGTAGGTAGGTAGGGCTGGTAGGTAGGTAGGGCTGGTAGGTAGGTAGGGCTGGTAGGTAGGTAGGGCTGGTAGGTAGGTAGGGCTGGTAGGTAGGTAGGGCTGGTAGGTAGGTAGGGATGGTAGGTAGGTAGGGATGGTAGGTAGGTAGGGCTGGTAGGTAGTTAGGGCTGGTAGGTAGGTAGGGCTGTTAGGTAGGTAGGGATGTTAGGTAGGTAGGGATGGTAGGTAGGTAGGGCTGGTAGGTAGGTGGGGATGGTAGGTAGGTAGGGCTGGTAGGTAGGTAGGGCTGGTAGGTAGGTAGGGCTGGTAGGTAGGTAGCGCTGTTAGGTAGGTAGGGATGTTAGGTAGGTAGGGATGTTAGGTAGGTAGGGCTGGTAGGTAGGTAGGGCTGTTATGTAGGTAGGGATGTTAGGTAGGTAGGGATGGTAGGTAGGTAGGGCTGATAGGTAGGTAGGGCTGATAGGTAGGTAGGGATGGTAGGTAGGTAGGGCTGTTAGGTAGGTAGGGATGGTAGGTAGGTAGGGCTGGTAGGTAGGTAGGGATGGTAGGTAGGTAGGGCTGTTAGGTAGGTAGGGCTGTTAGGTAGGTAGGGCTGTTAGGTAGGTAGGGCTGTTAGGTAGGTAGGGATGGTAGGTAGGTAGGGCTGGTAGGTAGGTAGGGCTGTTAGGTAGGTAGGGATGTTAGGTAGGTAGGGATGGTAGGTAGGTAGGGCTGGTAGGTAGGTGGGGATGGTAGGTAGGTAGGGCTGGTAGGTAGGTAGGGCTGGTAGGTAGGTAGGGCTGGTAGGTAGGTAGCGCTGTTAGGTAGGTAGGGATGTTAGGTAGGTAGGGATGTTAGGTAGGTAGGGCTGGTAGGTAGGTAGGGCTGTTATGTAGGTAGGGATGTTAGGTAGGTAGGGATGGTAGGTAGGTAGGGCTGATAGGTAGGTAGGGCTGATAGGTAGGTAGGGATGGTAGGTAGGTAGGGCTGTTAGGTAGGTAGGGATGGTAGGTAGGTAGGGCTGCTAGGTAGATATTATTATGAGAAGCACTTTCGATTAAATTAGTTATAGTTACTTAGTTTTTTATAGTTATTTTCTTTTTCTTTCATATTATTGCCATTTTTAATGTCTCCTTTCACTTTAGTTTACCATGTGATATGTTTTATTTGTTCTGAGGATAAGTCCGCCTTTGTGCAATTTTTTTTTCTTGTTATACTTTGAGCTTTGTACGGTAGGTAGGTAGGTAGGTAGGTAGGTAGGGCTGGTAGGTAGGTAGGGCTGGTAGGTAGGTAGGGCTGGTAGGTAGGTAGGGCTGGTAGGTAGGTAGGGCTGTTAGGTAGGTAGGGATGTTAGGTATGTAGGGATGTTAGGTAGGTAGGGATGGTAGGTAGGTAGGGCTGTTAGGTAGGTAGGGATGGTAGGTAGATAGGGCTGATAGGTAGGTAGGGATGGTAGGTAGGTAGGGCTGATAGGTAGGTAGGGCTGTTAGGTAGATATTATTATGAGAAGCACTTTCGATTAAATTAGTTTTAGTTACTTAGTTTTTTATAGTTATTTTCTTTTTCTTTCATATTATTGCCATTTTTAATGTCTCCTTTCACTTTAGTTTACCATGTGATATGTTTTATTTGTTCCGGGAATAAGTCCGCCTTTGTGCATTTTTTTTTTCTTGTTATACTTTGAGCTTTGTACGGTAGGTAGGTAGGTAGGTAGGTAGGTAGGGCTGGTAGGTAGGTAGGGCTGGTAGGTAGGTAGGGGTGTTAGGTAGGTAGGGATGGTAGGTAGGTAGGGCTGTTAGGTAGGTAGGGATGGTAGGTAGGTAGGGATGGCAGGTAGGTAGGGCTGGTAGGTAGGTAGGGCTGGTAGGTAGGTAGGGATGGTAGGTAGGTAGGGATGGTAGGTAGGTAGGGCTGTAAGGTAGGTAGGGATGGTAGGTAGGTAGGGCTGATAGGTAGGTAGGGCTGTTAGGTAGATATTATTATGAGAAGCACTTTCGATTAAATTAGTTTTAGTTACTTAGTTTTTTATAGTTATTTTCTTTTTCTTTCATATTATTGCCATTTTTAATGTCTCCTTTCACTTTAGTTTACCATGTGATAAGTTTTATTTGTTCCGGGAATAAGTCCGCCTTTGTGCAATTTTTTTTTCTTGTTATACTTTGAGCTTTGTACGGTAGGTAGGTAGGTAGGGCTGGTAGGAAGGTAGGGCTGGTAGGTAGGTAGGGCTGGTAGGTAGGTAGGGCTGGTAGGTAATTAGGGCTGGTAGGTAGGTAGGGATGGTAGGTAGGTACGGCTGGTAGGTAGGTAGGGCTGGTAGGTAGGTAGGGCTTGTAGGTAGGTAGGGCTGTTAGGTAGGTAGGGATGTTAGGTAGGTAGGGATGGTAGGTAGGTAGGGCTGTTAGGTAGGTAGGGATGGTAGGTAGGTAGGGATGGTAGGTAGGTAGGGATGGTAGGTAGGTAGGGCTGGTAGGTAGGTAGGGCTGGTAGGTAGGTAGGGCTGGAAGGTAGGTAGGGCTGTTAGGTAGGTAGGGCTGTTAGGTAGGTAGGGCTGATAGGTAGGTAGGGCTGTTAGGTAGATATTATTATGAGAAGCACTTTCGATTAAATTAGTTTTAGTTACTTAGTTTTTTATAGTTATTTTCTTTTTCTTTCATATTATTGCCATTTTTAATGTCTCCTTTCACTTTAGTTTACCATGTGATATGTTTTATTTGTTCCGGGAATAAGTCCGCCTTTGTGCAATTTTTTTTTCTTGTTATACTTTGAGCTTTGTACGGTAGGTAGGTAGGTAGGTAGGTAGGTAGGGCTGTTAGGTAGGTAGGGATGTTAGGTAGGTAGGGATGGTAGGTAGGTAGGGCTGTTAGGTAGGTAGGGATAGTAGGTAGGTAGGGCTGTTAGGTAGATATTATTATGAGAAGCACTTTCGATTAAATTAGTTTTAGTTACTTAGTTTTTTATAGTTATTTTCTTTTTCTTTCATATTATTGCAATTTTTAATGTCTCCTTTCACTTTAGTTTAACATGTGATATGTTTTATTTGTTCTGAGGATAAGTCCGCCTTTGTGCAATTTTTTTTTCTTGTTATACTTTGAGCTTTGTACGGTAGGTAGGTAGGTAGGGCTGGTAGGTAGGTAGGGCTGGTAGGTAGGTAGGGCTGGTAGGTATGTAGGGATGGTAGGTAGGTAGGGCTGTTAGGTAGGTAGGGCTGTTAGGTAGGTAGGGCTGTTAGGTAGGTAGGGCTGTTAGGTAGGTAGGGATGGTAGGTAGGTAGGGCTGTTAGTTAGATATTATTATGAGAAGCACTTTCGATTAAATTAGTTTTAGTTACTTAGTTTTTTATAGTTATTTTCTATTTCTTTCATATTATTGCCATTTTTAATGTGTCCTTTCACTTTAGTTTACCATGTGATAGGTTTTATTTGTTCCGAGGATAAGTCCGCCTTTGTGCAATTTTTTTTCTTGTTATACTTTGAGCTTTGTACGGTAGGTAGGTAGGTAGGTAGGTAGGTAGGGCTGGTAGGTAGGTAGGGCTGGTAGGTAGGTAGGGCTGGTAGGTAGGTAGGGCTGGTAGGTAGGTAGGGCTGGTAGGTAGGTAGGACTGGTAGGTAGGTAGGGCTGGTAGGTAGGTAGGGCTGGTAGGTAGGTAGGGCTGGTAGGTAGGTAGGGATGGTAGGTAGGTAGGGCTGGTAGGAAGTTAGGGCTGGTAGGTAGGTAGGGCTGTTAGGTAGGTAGGGATGTTAGGTAGGTAGGGATGGTAGGTAGGTAGGGCTGGTAGGTAGGTGGGGATGGTAGGTAGGTAGGGCTGGTAGGTAGGTAGGGCTGGTAGGTAGGTAGGGCTGGTAGGTAGGTAGGGCTGTTAGGTAGGTAGGGATGTTAGGTAGGTAGGGATGTTAGGTAGGTAGGGCTGGTAGGTAGGTAGGGCTGTTAGGTAGGTAGGGATGTTAGGTAGGTAGGGATGGTAGGTAGGTAGGGCTGATAGGTAGGTAGGGCTGATAGGTAGGTAGGGATGGTAGGTAGGTAGGGCTGTTAGGTAGGTAGGGATGGTAGGTAGGTAGGGCTGCTAGGTAGATATTATTATGAGAAGCACTTTCGATTAAATTAGTTATAGTTACTTAGTTTTTTATAGTTATTTTCTTTTTCTTTCATATTATTGCCATTTTTAATGTCTCCTTTCACTTTAGTTTACCATGTGATATGTTTTATTTGTTCTGAGGATAAGTCCGCCTTTGTGCAATTTTTTTTTCTTGTTATACTTTGAGCTTTGTACGGTAGGTAGGTAGGTAGGTAGGTAGGTAGGGCTGGTAGGTAGGTAGGGCTGGTAGGTAGGTAGGGCTGGTAGGTAGGTAGGGCTGTTAGGTAGGTAGGGATGTTAGGTAGGTAGGGATGTTAGGTAGGTAGGGATGGTAGGTAGGTAGGGCTGTTAGGTAGGTAGGGATGGTAGGTAGGTAGGGCTGATAGGTAGGTAGGGCTGTTAGGTAGGTAGGGATGGTAGGTAGGTAGGGCTGTTAGGTAGATATTATTATGAGAAGCACTTTCGATTAAATTAGTTTTAGTTACTTAGTTTTTTATAGTTATTTTCTATTTCTTTCATATTATTGCCATTTTTAATGTGTCCTTTCACTTTAGTTTACCATGTGATATGTTTTATTTGTTCCGAGGATAAGTCTGCCTTTGAGCAATTTTTTTTTCTTGTTATACTTTGAGCTTTGTACGGTAGGTAGGTATGTAGGTAGGTAGGGCAGGTAGGTAGGTAGGGCTGGTAGGAAGGTAGGGCTGGTAGGTAGGTAGGGCTGGTAGGTAGGTAGGGCTGGTAGGTAGGTAGGGCTGTTAGGTAGGTAGGGATGGTAGGTAGGTAGGGCTGTTAGGTAGATATTATTATGAGAAGCACTTTCGATTAAATTAGTTTTAGTTACTTAGTTTTTTATAGTTATTTTCATTTTCTTTCATTTTATGCCATTTTTAATGTATCTTTTCACTTTAGTTTACCATGTGATATGTTTTATTTGTTCCGGGAATAAGTCCGCCTTTGTGCAATTTTTTTTTCTTGTTATACTTTGAGCTTTGTACGGTAGGTAGGTAGGTAGGTAGGTAGGTAGGGCTGGTAGGTAGGTAGGGATGGTAGGTAGGTAGGGCTGGTAGGTAGGTAGGGCTGGTAGGTAGGTAGGGCTGTTAGGTAGGTAGGGATGTTAGGTAGGTAGGGATGGTAGGTAGGTAGGGCTGATAGGTAGGTAGGGCTGTTAGGTAGATATTATTATGAGAAGCACTTTCGATTAAATTAGTTTTAGTTACTTAGTTTTTTATAGTTATTTTCTTTTTCTTTCATATTATTGCCATTTTTAATGTCTCCTTTCACTTTAGTTTACCATGTGATAAGTTTTATTTGTTCCGGGAATAAGTCCGCTTTTGTGCAATTTTTTTTTCTTGTTATACTTTGAGCTTTGTACGGTAGGTAGGTAGGTAGGTAGGTAGGTAGGGCTGGTAGGTAGGTAGGGCTGGTAGGTAGGTAGGGCTGGTAGGTAGGTAGGGCTGGTAGGTAGGTAGGGCTGGTAGGTAGGTAGGGCTGGTAGGTAGGTAGGGCTGGTAGGTAGGTAGGGATGGTAGGTAGGTAGGGCTGGTAGGTAGGTAGGGCTGGTAGGTAGGTAGGGCTGTTAGGTAGGTAGGGATGTTAGGTAGGTAGGGATGGTAGGTAGGTAGGGCTGTTAGGTAGGTAGGGATGGTAGGTAGGTAGGGATGGTAGGTAGGTAGGGATGGTAGGTAGGTAGGGCTGGTAGGTAGGTAGGGCTGGTAGGTAGGTAGGGATGGTAGGTAGGTAGGGCTGTTAGGTAGGTAGGGATGGTAGGTAGGTAGGGCTGATAGGTAGGTAGGGATGGTAGGTAGGTAGGGCTGTTAGGTAGGTAGGGATGGTAGGTAGGTAGGGCTGTTAGGTAGATATTATTATGAGAAGCACTTTCGATTAAATTAGTTTTAGTTACTTAGTTTTTTATAGTTATTTTCTATTTCTTTCATATTATTGCCATTTTTAATGTGTCCTTTCACTTTAGTTTACCATGTGATATGTTTTATTTGTTCCGAGGATAAGTCTGCCTTTGAGCAATTTTTTTTTCTTGTTATACTTTGAGCTTTGTACGGTAGGTAGGTATGTAGGTAGGTAGGGCAGGTAGGTAGGTAGGGCTGGTAGGAAGGTAGGGCTGGTAGGTAGGTAGGGCTGGTAGGTAGGTAGGGCTGGTAGGTAGGTAGGGCTGTTAGGTAGGTAGGGATGGTAGGTAGGTAGGGCTGTTAGGTAGATATTATTATGAGAAGCACTTTCGATTAAATTAGTTTTAGTTACTTAGTTTTTTATAGTTATTTTCATTTTCTTTCATTTTATGCCATTTTTAATGTATCTTTTCACTTTAGTTTACCATGTGATATGTTTTATTTGTTCCGGGAATAAGTCCGCCTTTGTGCAATTTTTTTTTCTTGTTATACTTTGAGCTTTGTACGGTAGGTAGGTAGGTAGGTAGGTAGGTAGGGCTGGTAGGTAGGTAGGGATGGTAGGTAGGTAGGGCTGGTAGGTAGGTAGGGCTGGTAGGTAGGTAGGGCTGTTAGGTAGGTAGGGATGTTAGGTAGGTAGGGATGGTAGGTAGGTAGGGCTGATAGGTAGGTAGGACTGTTAGGTAGATATTATTATGAGAAGCACTTTCGATTAAATTAGTTTTAGTTACTTAGTTTTTTATAGTTATTTTCTTTTTCTTTCATATTATTGCCATTTTTAATGTCTCCTTTCACTTTAGTTTACCATGTGATAAGTTTTATTTGTTCCGGGAATAAGTCCGCTTTTGTGCAATTTTTTTTTCTTGTTATACTTTGAGCTTTGTACGGTAGGTAGGTAGGTAGGTAGGTAGGTAGGGCTGGTAGGTAGGTAGGGCTGGTAGGTAGGTAGGGCTGGTAGGTAGGTAGGGCTGGTAGGTAGGTAGGGCTGGTAGGTAGGTAGGGCTGGTAGGTAGGTAGGGATGGTAGGTAGGTAGGGCTGGTAGGTAGGTAGGGCTGGTAGGTAGGTAGGGCTGTTAGGTAGGTAGGGATGTTAGGTAGGTAGGGATGGTAGGTAGGTAGGGCTGTTAGGTAGGTAGGGATGGTAGGTAGGTAGGGATGGTAGGTAGGTAGGGATGGTAGGTAGGTAGGGCTGGTAGGTAGGTAGGGCTGGTAGGTAGGTAGGGCTGTTAGGTAGGTAGGGATGGTAGGTAGGTAGGGCTGATAGGTAGGTAGGGCTGTTAGGTAGATATTATTATGAGAAGCACTTTCGATTAAATTAGTTTTAGTTACTTAGTTTTTTAGTTATTTTCTATTTCTTTCATATTATTGCCCTTTTTAATGTGTCCTTTCACTTTAGTTCACCATGTGATATGTTTTATTTGTTCCGAGGATAAGTCTGCCTTTGTGCAATTTTTTTTTCTTGTTATACTTTGAGCTTTGTACGGTAGGTAGGTATGTAGGTAGGTAGGGCAGGTAGGTAGGTAGGGCTGGTAGGAAGGTAGGGCTGGTAGGTAGGTAGGGCTGGTAGGTAGGTAGGGCTGGTAGGTAGGTAGGGCTGTTAGGTAGGTAGGGATGGTAGGTAGGTAGGGCTGTTAGGTAGATATTATTATGAGAATCACTTTCGATTAAATTAGTTTTAGTTACTTAGTTTTTTATAGTTATTTTCATTTTCTTTCATATTATGCCATTTTTAATGTATCTTTTCACTTTAGTTTACCATGTGATATGTTTTATTTGTTCCGGGAATAAGTCCGCCTTTGTGCAATTTTTTTTTCTTGTTATACTTTGAGCTTTGTACGGTAGGTAGGTAGGTACGTAGGTAGGTAGGGCTGGTAGGTAGGTAGGGCTGGTAGGTAGGTAGGGCTGTTAGGTAGGTAGGGATGTTAGGTAGGTAGGGATGGTAGGTAGGTAGGGCTGTTAGGTAGGTAGGGATGGTAGGTAGGTAGGGATGGTAGGTAGGTAGGGCTGGTAGGTAGGTAGGGCTGGTAGGTAGGTAGGGCTGTTAGGTAGGTAGGGATGTTAGGTAGGTAGGGATGGTAGGTAGGTAGGGCTGTTAGGAAGATATTATTATGAGAAGCACTTTCGATTAAATTAGTTTTAGTTACTTAGTTTTTTATAGTTATTTTCTTTTTCTTTCATATTATTGCCATTTTTAATGTCTCCTTTCACTTTAGTTTACCATGTGATATGTTTTATTTGTTCCGGGAATAAGTCCGCCTTTGTGCAATTTTTTTTTCTGGTTATACTTTGAGCTTTGTACGGTAGGTAGGTAGGTAGGGCTGATAGGTAGGTAGGGCTGATAGGTAGGTAGGGATGGTAGGTAGGTAGGGCTGTTAGGTAGGTAGGGATGGTAGGTAGGTAGGGCTGTTAGGTAGATATTATTATGAGAAGCACTTTCGATTAAATTAGTTCTTTCATATTATTGCCATTTTTAATGTCTCCTTTCACTTTAGTTTACCATGTGATATGTTTTATTTGTTCTGAGGATAAGTCCGCCTTTGTGCAATTTTTTTTTCTTGTTATACTTTGAGCTTTGTACGGTAGGTAGGTAGGTACGTAGGTAGGTAGGGCTGGTAGGTAGGTAGGGCTGGTAGGTAGGTAGGGCTGTTAGGTAGGTAGGGATGTTAGGTAGGTAGGGATGGTAGGTAGGTAGGGCTGTTAGGTAGGTAGGGATGGTAGGTAGGTAGGGATGGTAGGTAGGTAGGGCTGGTAGGTAGGTAGGGCTGGTAGGTAGGTAGGGCTGTTAGGTAGGTAGGGATGTTAGGTAGGTAGGGATGGTAGGTAGGTAGGGCTGTTAGGTAGGTAGGGATGGTAGGTATGTAGGGCTGATAGGTAGGTAGGGCTGTTAGGAAGATATTATTATGACAAGCACTTTCGATTAAATTAGTTTTAGTTACTTAGTTTTTTATAGTTATTTTCTTTTTCTTTCATATTATTGCCATTTTTAATGTCTCCTTTCACTTTAGTTTACCATGTGATATCTTTTATTTGTTCCGGGAATAAGTCCGCCTTTGTGCAATTTTTTTTTCTGGTTATACTTTGAGCTTTGTACGGTAGGTAGGTAGGTAGGGCTGGTAGGTAGGTAGGGCTGGTAGGTAGGTAGGGCTGGTAGGTAGGTAGGGCTGGTAGGTAGGTAGGGCTGGTAGGTAGGTAGGGCTGGTAGGTAGGTAGGGCTGGTAGGTAGGTAGGGATGGTAGGTAGGTAGGGCTGTTAGGTAGGTAGGGATGGTAGGTAGGTAGGGATGGTAGGTAGGTAGGGATGGTAGGTAGGTAGGGCTGTTAGGTAGGTAGGGATGGTAGGTAGGTAGGGCTGTTAGGTAGGTAGGGATGGTAGGTAGGTAGGGCTGTTAGGTAGGTAGGGATGGTAGGTAGGTAGGGCTGTTAGGTAGATATTATTATGAGAAGCACTTTCGATTAAATTAGTTTTAGTTACTTAGTTTTTTATAGTTATTTTCTATTTCTTTCATATTATTGCCATTTTTAATGTGTCCTTTCACTTTAGTTTACCATGTGATATGTTTTATTTGTTCCGAGGATAAGTCTGCCTTTGTGCAATTTTTTTTTCTTGTTATACTTTGAGCTTTGTACGGTAGGTAGGTATGTAGGTAGGTAGGGCAGGTAGGTAGGTAGGGCTGGTAGGTAGGTAGGGCTGGTAGGTAGGTAGGGCTGGTAGGTAGGTAGGGCTGGTAGGTAGGTAGGGCTGTTAGGTAGGTAGGGATGGTAGGTGGGTAGGGCTGTTAGGTAGATATTATTATGAGAAGCACTTTCGATTAAATTAGTTTTAGTTACTTAGTTTTTTATAGTTATTTTCATTTTCTTTCATATTATGCCATTTTTAATGTATCTTTTCACTTTAGTTTACCATGTGATATGTTTTATTTGTTCCGGGAATAAGTCCGCCTTTGTGCAATTTTTTTTTCTTGTTATACTTTGAGCTTTGTACGGTAGGTACGTAGGGCTGGTTGGTAGGTAGGGCTGGTAGGTAGGTAGGTAGGTTGGGCTTGTAGGTAGGTAGGTAGGTAGGTAGGTGTTGAATATCGGCATTAGGCATTAGGCAAAGTCGCATTTTATGGTTTTAGTAGGCCTGGTGTTGCTTCTTATTGGCTCGTTAGTGTTTCTTTCCGTAGACAACAAATATCAAATAGTAAGAAGTAACATTGGGGATGGAATCACCATTAAGTATTCCAACGAGGCGCAAGGTATTACCTCCTGGGTGCGCCTTGGAAAATACCTATCATTGGATTTCACGAGGTCCATACTTGTTTCACGGGTGAAACCACTGCACCTCGTATAATCGTACGTGATAAACAGATATTCAATGAAAAGATATACTTTTAAATACGTTTGGTAAGGAAGCGATTCAATTCTTGTGGATAAAAGAAATGTTATTCCAAAAAGGTTGGTTGTTGGTTGTTTGCCTTTAACTGCTCTGCCCATTCATTGCTAAATATGCAAAATAGCTAAATGCAGTAGCGAAAAAAAAGCAAATGCTCTACACTTTTATTTAAACATACTAAATATATATTCATATATATAATTATAGCTAGATCAACCAAGAGCTAAGCTAAGCTAAAAAAAATATTTGTGTTTTCTGTGAGACTCTAGAATATTGTCAGAGTTCGGACTCTGATCTGAGTGCATCTCGAACTATGTGAACGGAAACTGAGAAACCGTTTTAGATACATGAATAATTATAAGAAGTCAATGATTAGGGCATACTGTCTGTTAGGTTTTAATATCAAAGTAAGTTGTATTACCTTCATTTTAGGATAAACTGTTATAGAATAGGTCTTGACGCCGCAGATTACCATAAAAAATCAATGATTAGGGCTTACTATCTAAATTTAAGTGCGACATTATAGGTGTGTTTTTAGAGGCTAAGACTATATCTTGCAGTTACATGGTTGGGTTTTAATCTCAAAGTATGTTCTATTACTCACACTTTAGTATAAATTCTTATAGACTAGGTCTTGCCGCCGCAGATTACCATAAGAGATTAATGATTTAGTCTTACTGTCTAAATTTAAGTACGACATTAAAGTGTGTTTTTAGAGGCTAAGACTATATTTTGCAGTTACTTGGTTGGGTATTAATCTCAAAGTAAGTTCTATTACCTTCATTTTAGAATAAATTGTTATAGATTAGATCTTGACGCCGCAGATTACCACAAAAAATTAATGATAAGGGTTTACTGTCTAAATTTAAGTGTGACATTAGACGTGTGTGTTTTTAGAGGCTAAGACTATATTTCGCAGTTACATTGTTAGGTTTTAATCTCAAAGTAAGTTCTATTACCTTCATTTTAGAATAAATTGTTATAGACTAGGTTTTGACAACGCAGATTACCATAAGATATCAATGATTGGGGCTTACAGTCTAAATTTAAGTGCGACAATTTACGTGTGTTTTGAGAGGATAAGACTGTATCTTGCAGTTACATGGTTAGGTTTTAATATCAAAGTAAGTTGTATTACCTTCATTTTAGGATAAATTGTTATAGATTAGGTCTTGACGCCGCAGATTACCACAAGATATAAATGATTAGGGCTTACTGCCTAAATTTAAGTACGACATTAAACGTGTGTTTTTAGAGGCTAAGACTATATCTTGCAGTTACTTTGTTGGGTTTTAATCTCAAAGTAAATTCTATTACTTACATTTTAGAATAAATTGTTATAAACTAGGTCTTGACGCCGCAGATTACCATAAAAAATTAGTGATTTAGTCTTACTGTCTAAATTAAAGTGCGACATTAAATGTGTGTTTCTAGAGGCTAAGACTATATCTTGCAGTTACATGGTTAGGTTTTAATATCAAAGTAAGTTGTATTACCTTCATTTTAGGATAAATTGTTTTAGATTAGGTCTTGACGCCGCAGATTACCACAAGATATCAATGATTAGGGCTTACTGCCTAAATTTAAGTACGACATTAAAAGTGTGTTTTTAGAGGCTAAGACTACATCTTGCAGTTACTTGGTTGGGTATTAATCTCAAAGTAAGTTCTATTACTTACATTTTAGAATAAATTATTATAGACTAGGTCTTGACGCCGCAGATTACCATAAGATATCAATGATTGGGGCTTACTGTCTAAATTTAAGTGCGACAATATACGTGTGTTTTGAGAGGCTAAGACTATATCTTGCAGTTACTTGGTTGGGTTTTAATCTCAAAGTAAGTTCTATTACCTTGATTTTAGAATAAATTGTTATAGATTAGGTCTTGACGCCGCAGATTATCACAGAATATCAATGATTAGGGCTTACTGTCTAAATTTAAGTGCGACATTATACGTGTGTTTTTAGAGGCTAAGACAATATCTTGCAGTTACATGGCTAGGTTTAAATCTCAAAGTAAGTTTTTTAACTTACATGTGAGTGTTAATTGTTATAGATTAGGTCTTGCTGCCGCAGATTAACACAAGATATCAATGATTAGGGCTTACTGTCTAAATTTAAGTGCGACATTAAACGTGTGTTTTTAGAGGCTAAGACTATATCTTGCAGTTACATGGTTAGGTTTTAATCTCAAAGTAAGTTCTATTACTTACATGTGAGTGTTAATTGTAATAGATTAGATCTTGACGCCACAGATTAATACAAAAATTCAATGATTAGGGCTTACTACCAAAATTTAAGTGCGACATTAAACGTGTGTTTCTAGAGGCTTAGACTATCTATATCTTGCAGTTACATGGTTAGGTTTTAATCTCAAAGTAAGTTCTATTACTTACATGTGAGTGTTAATTGTAATAAATTAGATCTTGAAGCCGCAGATTAATACAAAAAATAATGATTAGGGCTTACTACCAAAATTTAAGTGCGACATTAAACGTGTGTTTCTAGAGGCTAAGACTATATCTTGCAGTTACATGGTTAGGTTTTTAATAATAATACCACATTTTACATCAAATACTGACACACTTAAAAGTAGGAAATTCAATAAAATAATTCATAAAATATAAGATTTCTAAGGTTTTATTCTAACAAAAATTATAAAATATTATGTTAAAAAATGTATTTTAATACCACATTTTACATCAAGTATTGTCACATCTAAAGTTTGGAATTCAAAAAAATCAATCATAAAATGCAAGATTTCTGAGGTATTATATTAACAAAAATTTGTAAATTTTATATCAAAAAATGTATTTTAATACCACATTTTTCATCAAATATTGACATACCTAAAGTTAGAAATTAAAAAAAATCAATCCTAAAATGCATGATTTCTAGGGTTTTATTTTAACAAAAATTTGTAAATTTTATATAAAAAAATGTATTTTAATACCACATTTTACATCAAATTCTGACACACTTAAAAGTAGGAAATTCAATAAAATAATTCATTAAATATAAGATTTCTAAGGTTTTATTCCAACAAAAATTATAAAATATTATGTTAAAAAATGAATTTTAATACCACATTTTACATCAAATATTGACACACCTAAAGTAAGAAATAAAAAAAAATCATTCCTAAAATGCATGATTTCTAGGGTTTTATTTTAACAAAAATTTGTAAATTTAATATAAAAAATTTATTTTAATACCACATTTTACAACAAATATTGACACAGCTAAAAGTAGGAAATTCAATAAAATAATTCATAAAATATAAGATTTCTAAGGTTTTATTCTAACAAAAATTATAAAATATTATGTTAAAAAATGTATTTTAATACCACATTTTACATCAAGTATTGTCACATCTAAAGTTAGAAATTCAAAAAAATCAATCATAAAATGCAAGATTTTTGAGGTATTATATTAACAAAAATTATTAAATTTCATATCAAAAAATGTATTTTAATACCACATTTTTCATCAAATATTGACACACCTAAAGTTAGAAATTAAAAAAAATCAATCCTAAAATGCATGATTTCTAGGGTTTTATTTTAACAAAAATTTGTAAATTTTATATCAAAAAATGTTTTTTAATACCACATTTTACATCAAATTATGACACACCTAAAACTAGGAAATTCAATAAAATAATTCATAAAATATAAGATTTCGAAGGTTTTAATAGGTCTTGTCGCCGCAGATTACCACAAAAAATTAATGATAAGGGCTTACTGTCTAAATTTAAGTGTGACATTAGACGTGTGTGTTTTTAGAGGCTAAGACTATATTTCGCAGTTACATTGTTAGGTTTTAATCTCAAAGTAAGTTCTATTACCTTCATTTTAGAATAAATTATTATAGACTAGGTTTTGACAACGCAGATTACCATAAGATATCAATGATTGGGGCTTACAGTCTAAATTTAAGTGCGACAATTTACGTGTGTTTTGAGAGGCTAAGACTGTATCTTGCAGTTACATGGTTAGGTTTTAATATCAAAGTAAGTTGTATTACCTTCATTTTAGGATAAATTGTTATAGATTAGGTCTTGACGCCGCAGATTACCACAAGATATAAATGATTAGGGCTTACTGCCTAAATTTAAGTACGACATTAAACGTGTGTATTTAGAGGCTAAGACTATATCTTGCAGTTACTTTGTTGGGTTTTAATCTCAAAGTAAGTTTTTTAACTTACATGTGAGTGTTAATTTTTATAGATTAGGTCTTGACGCCGCAGATTAACACAAGATATCAATGATTAGGGCTTACAGTCTAAATTTAAGTGCGACAATTTACGTGTGTTTTGAGAGGCTAAGACTGTATCTTGCAGTTACATGGTTAGGTTTTAATATCAAAGTAAGTTGTATTACCTTCATTTCAGGATAAATTGTTATAGATTAGGTCTTGACGCCGCAGATTACCACAAGATATCAATGATTAGGGCTTACTGCCTAAATTTAAGTACGACATTAAACGTGTGTTTTTAGAGGCTAAGACTATATCTTGCAGTTACATGGCTAGGTTTAAATCTCAAAGTAAGTTTTTTAACTTACATGTGAGTGTTAATTTTTATAGATTAGGTCTTGACGCCGCAGATTAACACAAGATATCAATGATTAGGGCTTACAGTCTAAATTTAAGTGCGACAATTTACGTGTGTTTTGAGAGGCTAAGACTGTATCTTGCAGTTACATGGTTAAGTTTTAATATCAAAGTAAGTTGTATTACCTTCATTTTAGAATAAATTGTTATAGATTAGGTCTTGACGCCGCAGATTATCACAGAATATCAATGATTAGGGCTTACTGTCTAAATTTAAGTGCGACATTATACGTGTGTTTTTAGAGGCTAAGACAATATCTTGCAGTTACATGGCTAGGTTTAAATCTCAAAGTAAGTTTTTTAACTTACATGTGAGTGTTAATTGTTATAGATTAGGTCTTGCTGCCGCAGATTAACACAAGATATCAATGATTAGGGCTTACTGTCTAAATTTAAGTGCGACATTAAACGTGTGTTTTTAGAGGCTAAGACTATATCTTGCAGTTACATGGTTAGGTTTTAATCTCAAAGTAAGTTCTATTACTTACATGTGAGTGTTAATTGTAATAGATTAGATCTTGACGCCACAGATTAATACAAAAATTCAATGATTAGGGCTTACTACCAAAATTTAAGTGCGACATTAAACGTGTGTTTCTAGAGGCTTAGACTATCTATATCTTGCAGTTACATGGTTAGGTTTTAATCTCAAAGTAAGTTCTATTACTTACATGTGAGTGTTAATTGTAATAAATTAGATCTTGAAGCCGCAGATTAATACAAAAAATAATGATTAGGGCTTACTACCAAAATTTAAGTGCGGCATTAAACGTGTGTTTCTAGAGGCTAAGACTATATCTTGCAGTTACATGGTTAGGTTTTTAATAATAATACCACATTTTACATCAAATACTGACACACTTAAAAGTAGGAAATTCAATAAAATAATTCATAAAATATAAGATTTCTAAGGTTTTATTCTAACAAAAATTATAAAATATTATGTTAAAAAATGTATTTTAATACCACATTTTACATCAAGTATTGTCACATCTAAAGTTTGGAATTCAAAAAAATCAATCATAAAATGCAAGATTTCTGAGGTATTATATTAACAAAAATTTGTAAATTTTATATCAAAAAATGTATTTTAATACCACATTTTTCATCAAATATTGACATACCTAAAGTTAGAAATTAAAAAAAATCAATCCTAAAATGCATGATTTCTAGGGTTTTATTTTAACAAAAATTTGTAAATTTTATATAAAAAAATGTATTTTAATACCACATTTTACATCAAATTCTGACACACTTAAAAGTAGGAAATTCAATAAAATAATTCATTAAATATAAGATTTCTAAGGTTTTATTCCAACAAAAATTATAAAATATTATGTTAAAAAATGAATTTTAATACCACATTTTACATCAAATATTGACACACCTAAAGTAAGAAATAAAAAAAAATCATTCCTAAAATGCATGATTTCTAGGGTTTTATTTTAACAAAAATTTGTAAATTTAATATAAAAAATTTATTTTAATACCACATTTTACAACAAATATTGACACAGCTAAAAGTAGGAAATTCAATAAAATAATTCATAAAATATAAGATTTCTAAGGTTTTATTCTAACAAAAATTATAAAATATTATGTTAAAAAATGTATTTTAATACCACATTTTACATCAAGTATTGTCACATCTAAAGTTAGAAATTCAAAAAAATCAATCATAAAATGCAAGATTTTTGAGGTATTATATTAACAAAAATTATTAAATTTCATATCAAAAAATGTATTTTAATACCACATTTTTCATCAAATATTGACACACCTAAAGTTAGAAATTAAAAAAAATAAATCCTAAAATGCATGATTTCTAGGGTTTTATTTTAACAAAAATTTGTAAATTTTATATCAAAAAATGTTTTTTAATACCACATTTTACATCAAATTATGACACACCTAAAACTAGGAAATTCAATAAAATAATTCATAAAATATAAGATTTCGAAGGTTTTAATAGGTCTTGTCGCCGCAGATTACCACAAAAAATTAATGATAAGGGCTTACTGTCTAAATTTAAGTGTGACATTAGACGTGTGTGTTTTTAGAGGCTAAGACTATATTTCGCAGTTACATTGTTAGGTTTTAATCTCAAAGTAAGTTCTATTACCTTCATTTTAGAATAAATTATTATAGACTAGGTTTTGACAACGCAGATTACCATAAGATATCAATGATTGGGGCTTACAGTCTAAATTTAAGTGCGACAATTTACGTGTGTTTTGAGAGGCTAAGACTGTATCTTGCAGTTACATGGTTAGGTTTTAATATCAAAGTAAGTTGTATTACCTTCATTTTAGGATAAATTAATATAGATTAGGTCTTGACGCCGCAGATTACCACAAGATATCAATGATTAGGGCTTACTGCCTAAATTTAAGTACGACATTAAACGTGTGTATTTAGAGGCTAAGACTATATCTTGCAGTTACTTTGTTGGGTTTTAATCTCAAAGTAAGTTTTTTAACTTACATGTGAGTGTTAATTTTTATAGATTAGGTCTTGACGCCGCAGATTAACACAAGATATCAATGATTAGGGCTTACAGTCTAAATTTAAGTGCGACAATTTACGTGTGTTTTGAGAGGCTAAGACTGTATCTTGCAGTTACATGGTTAGGTTTTAATATCAAAGTAAGTTGTATTACCTTCATTTTAGGATAAATTGTTATAGATTAGGTCTTGACGCCGCAGATTACCACAAGATATCAATGATTAGGGCTTACTGCCTAAATTTAAGTACGACATTAAACGTGTGTTTTTAGAGGCTAAGACTATATCTTGCAGTTACATGGCTAGGTTTAAATCTCAAAGTAAGTTTTTTAATTTACATGTGAGTGTTAATTTTTATAGATTAGGTCTTGACGCCGCAGATTAACACAAGATATCAATGATTAGGGCTTACAGTCTAAATTTAAGTGCGACAATTTACGTGTGTTTTGAGAGGCTAAGACTGTATCTTGCAGTTACATGGTTAAGTTTTAATATCAAAGTAAGTTGTATTACCTTCATTTTAGGATAAATTGTTATAGATTAGGTCTTGACGCCGCAGATTACCACAAGATATCAATGATTAGGGCTTACTGTCTAAATTTAAGTGTGACATTAGACGTGTGTGTTTTTAGAGGCTAAGACTATATTTCGCAGTTACATTGTTCGGTTTTAATCTCAAAGTAAGTTCTATTACCTTCATTTTAGAATAAATTGTTATAAACTAGGTCTTGACGCCGCAGATTACCATAAAAAATTAGTGATTTAGTCTTACTGTCTAAATTAAAGTGCGACATTAAATGTGTGTTTCTAGAGGCTAAGACTATATCTTGCAGTTACACGGTTAGGTTTTATTCTCAAAGTAAGTTCTATTACTAACATTTTAAAATAAATTGTTATAGATTAGGTCTTGACGCCGCAGACTTCCACAAGATATCAATGATTAGGGCTTACTGCCTAAATTTAAGTACGACATTAAAAGTGTGTTTTTAGAAGCTAAGACTACATCTTGCAGTTACTTGGTTGGGTATTAATCTCAAAGTAAGTTCTATTACTCACATTTTAGAATAAATTGTTATAGACTAGGTCTTGGCGCCGCAGATTACCATAAAAAATCAATGATTAGGGCTTACTGTCTAAATTTAAGTGTGACATTAGACGTGTGTGTTTTAGAGGCTAAGACTATATTTCGCAGTTACATTGTTAGGTTTTAATCTCAAAGTAAGTTTTATTACCTTCATTTTAGAATAAATTGTTATAGACTAGGTCTTGACACCGCAGATTACCATAAGATATCAATGATTGGGGCTTACTGTCTAAATTTAAGTGCGACAATATACGTGTGTTTTGAGAGGCTAAGACTATATCTTGCAGTTACATGGTTAGGTTTTAATATCAAAGTAAGTTGTATTACCTTCATTTTAGGATAAATTGTTATAGATTAGGTCTTGACGCCGCAGATTACTACAAGATATCAATGATTAGGGCTTACATCCTAAATTTAAGTACGACATTAAACGTGTGTTTCTAGAGGCTAAGACTATATCTTGCAGTTACTTTGTTGGGTTTTAATCTCAAAGTAAATTCTATTACTTACATTTTAGAATAAATTGTTGTAAACTAGGTCTTGACGCCGCGTATTACAATAAGAAATCAATAATTAGGGCTTACTATCTAAATTTAAGTGCGACATCAAACGTGTGTTTTTAGAGGCTAAGTCAATATCTTGCAGTTACATGGCTAGGTTTAAATCTCAAAGTAAGTTTTTTAACTTACATGTGAGTGTTAATTTTTATAGATTAGGTCTTGACGCCGCAGATTAACACAAGATATCAATGATTAGGGCTTACAGTCTAAATTTAAGTGCGACAATTTACGTGTGTTTTGAGAGGCTAAGACTGTATCTTGCAGTTACATGGTTAGGTTTTAATATCAAAGTAAGTTGTATTACCTTCATTTTAGGATAAATTGTTATAGATTAGGTCTTGACGCCGCAGATTACCACAAGATATCAATGATTAGGGCTTACTGCCTAAATTTAAGTACGACATTAAACGTGTGTTTTTAGAGGCTAAGACTATATCTTGCAGTTACTTTGTTGGGTTTTAATCTCAAAGTAAATTCTATTACTTACATTTTAGAATAAATTGTTATAAACTAGGTCTTGACGCCGCAGATTACCATAAAAAATTAGTGATTTAGTCTTACTGTCTAAATTAAAGTGCGACATTAAATGTGTGTTTCTAGAGGCTAAGACTATATCTTGCAGTTACACGGTTAGGTTTTATTCTCAAAGTAAGTTCTATTACTAACATTTTAAAATAAATTGTTATAGATTAGGTCTTGACGCCGCAGACTTCCACAAGATATCAATGATTAGGGCTTACTGTCTAAATTTAAGTGTGACATTAGACGTGTGTGTTTTAGAGGCTAAGACTATATCTCGCAGTTACATTGTTAGGTTTTAATCTCAAAGTAAGTTCTATTACCATCATTTTAGAATAAATTGTTATAGACTAGGTCTTGACACCGCAGATTACCATAAGATATCAATGATTGGGGCTTACTGTCTAAATTTAAGTGCGACAATATAAGTGTGTTTTGAGAGGCTAAGACTGTATCTTGCAGTTACATGGTTAGGTTTTAATATCAAAGTAAGTTGTATTACCTTCATTTTAGGATAAATTGTTATAGATTAGGTCTTGACGCAACAGATTACCACAAGATATCAATGATTAGGGCTTACTGCCTAAATTGAAGTACGACATTAAACGTGTGTTTTTAGAGGCTAAGACTATATCTTGCAGTTACTTTGTTGGGTTTTAATCTCAAAGTAAGTTCTATTACTAACATTTTAAAATAAATTGTTATAGATTAGGTCTTGACGCCGCAGATTACCACAAGATATCAATGATTAGGGCTTACTGCCTAAATTTAAGTACGACATTAAACGTGTGTTTTTAGAGGCTAAGACTATATCTTGCAGTTACTTTGTTGGGTTTTAATCTCAAAGTAAATTCTATTACTTACATTTTAGAATAAATTGTTATAAACTAGGTCTTGACGCCGCAGATTACCATAAAAAATTAGTGATTTAGTCTTACTGTCTAAATTAAAGTGCGACATTTAATGTGTGTTTCTAGAGGCTAAGACTATATCTTGCAGTTACACGGTTAGGTTTTATTCTCAAAGTAAGTTCTATTACTAACATTTTAAAATAAATTGTTATAGATTAGGTCTTGACGCCGCAGACTTCCACAAGATATCAATGATTAGGGCTTACTGTCTAAATTTAAGTGTGACATTAGACGTGTGTGTTTTAGAGGCTAAGACAATATTTTGTAGTTACTTGGTTGGGTATTAATCTCAAAGTAAGTTCTATTACCTTCATTTTAGAATAAATTGTTATAGATTAGGTCTTGACGCCGCAGATTACCACAAAAAATTAATGATAAGGGCTTACTGTCTAAATTTAAGTGTGACATTAGACGTGTGTGTTTTTAGAGGCTAAGACTATATTTCGCAGTTACATTGTTCGGTTTTAATCTCAAAGTAAGTTCTATTACCTTCATTTTAGAATAAATTGTTATAAACTAGGTCTTGACGCCGCAGATTACCATAAAAAATTAGTGATTTAGTCTTACTGTCTAAAGTAAAGTGCGACATTAAATGTGTGTTTCTAGAGGCTAAGACTATATCTTGCAGTTACACGGTTAGGTTTTATTCTCAAAGTAAGTTCTATTACTAACATTTTAAAATAAATTGTTATAGATTAGGTCTTGACGCCGCAGACTTCCACAAGATATCAATGATTAGGGCTTACTGCCTAAATTTAAGTACGACATTAAAAGTGTGTTTTTAGAAGCTAAGACTACATCTTGCAGTTACTTGGTTGGGTATTAATCTCAAAGTAAGTTCTATTACTTACATTTTAGAATAAATTGTTATAGACTAGGTCTTGGCGCCGCAGATTACCATAAAAAATCAATGATTAGGGCTAACTGTCTAAATTTAAGTGTGACATTAGACGTGTGTGTTTTAGAGGCTAAGACTATATTTCGCAGTTACATTGTTAGGTTTTAATCTCAAAGTAAGTTTTATTACCTTCATTTTAGAATAAATTGTTATAGACTAGGTCTTGACACCGCAGATTACCATAAGATATCAATGATTGGGGCTTACTGTCTAAATTTAAGTGCGACAATATACGTGTGTTTTGAGAGGCTAAGACTATATCTTGCAGTTACATGGTTAGGTTTTAATATCAAAGTAAGTTGTATTACCTTCATTTTAGGATAAATTGTTATAGATTAGGTCTTGACGCCGCAGATTATTACAAGATATCAATGATTAGGGCTTACATCCTAAATTTAAGTACGACATTAAACGTGTGTTTCTAGAGGCTAAGACTATATCTTGCAGTTACTTTGTTGGGTTTTAATCTCAAAGTAAATTCTATTACTTACATTTTAGAATAAATTGTTATAAACTAGGTCTTGACGCCGCAGATTACTACAAGATATCAATGATTAGGGCTTACTGCCTAAATTTAAGTACGACATTAAACGTGTGCTTCTAGAGGCTAAGACTATATCTTGCAGTTACATGGTTAGGTTTTAATATCAAAGTAAGTTGTATTACCTTCATTTTAGGATAAATTGTTATAGATTAGGTCTTGACGCCGCAGATTACTACAAGATATCAATGATTAGGGCTTACATCCTAAATTTAAGTACGACATTAAACGTGTGTTTTTAGAGGCTAAGACAATATCTTGCAGTTACATGGCTAGGTTTAAATCTCAAAGTAAGTTTTTTAACTTACATGTGAGTGTTAATTTTTATAGATTAGGTCTTGACGCCGCAGATTAACACAAGATATCAATGATTAGGGCTTACAGTCTAAATTTAAGTGCGACAATTTACGTGTGTTTTGAGAGGCTAAGACTGTATCTTGCAGTGACATGGTTAAGTTTTAATATCAAAGTAAGTTGTATTACCTTCATTTTAGGATAAATTGTTATAGATTAGGTCTTGACGCCGCAGATTACCACAAGATATCAATGATTAGGGCTTACTGTCTAAATTTAAGTGTGACATTAGACGTGTGTGTTTTTAGAGGCTAAGACTATATTTCGCAGTTACATTGTTCGGTTTTAATCTCAAAGTAAGTTCTATTACCTTCATTTTAGAATAAATTGTTATAAACTAGGTCTTGACGCCGCAGATTACCATAAAAAATTAGTGATTTAGTCTTACTGTCTAAATTAAAGTGCGACATTAAATGTGTGTTTCTAGAGGCTAAGACTATATCTTGCAGTTACACGGTTAGGTTTTATTCTCAAAGTAAGTTCTATTACTAACATTTTAAAATAAATTGTTATAGATTAGGTCTTGACGCCGCAGACTTCCACAAGATATCAATGATTAGGGCTTACTGCCTAAATTTAAGTACGACATTAAAAGTGTGTTTTTAGAAGCTAAGACTACATCTTGCAGTTACTTGGTTGGGTATTAATCTCAAAGTAAGTTCTATTACTTACATTTTAGAATAAATTGTTATAGACTAGGTCTTGGCGCCGCAGATTACCATAAAAAATCAATGATTAGGGCTTACTGTCTAAATTTAAGTGTGACATTAGACGTGTGTGTTTTAGAGGCTAAGACTATATTTTGCAGTTACTTGGTTGGGTATTAATCTCAAAGTAAGTTCTATTACCTTCATTTTAGAATAAATTGTTATAGATTAGGTCTTGACGCCGCAGATTACCACAAAAAATTAATGATAAGGGCTTACTGTCTAAATTTAAGTGTGACATTAGACGTGTGTGTTTTTAGAGGCTAAGACTATATTTCGCAGTTACATTGTTCGGTTTTAATCTCAAAGTAAGTTCTATTACCTTCATTTTAGAATAAATTGTTATAAACTAGGTCTTGACGCCGCAGATTACCATAAAAAATTAGTGATTTAGTCTTACTGTCTAAATTTAAGTGTGACATTAGACGTGTGTGTTTTAGAGGCTAAGACTATATTTCGCAGTTACATTGTTAGGTTTTAATCTCAAAGTAAGTTTTATTACCTTCATTTTAGAATAAATTGTTATAGACTAGGTCTTGACACCGCAGATTACCATAAGATATCAATGATTGGGGCTTACTGTCTAAATTTAAGTGCGACAATATACGTGTGTTTTGAGAGGCTAAGACTATATCTTGCAGTTACATGGTTAGGTTTTAATATCAAAGTAAGTTGTATTACCTTCATTTTAGGATAAATTGTTATAGATTAGGTCTTGACGCCGCAGATTACCACAAGATATCAATGATTAGGGCTTACTGCCTAAATTGAAGTTCGACATTAAACGTGTGTTTTTAGAGGCTAAGACAATATCTTGCAGTTACATGGCTAGGTTTAAATCTCAAAGTAAGTTTTTTAACTTACATGTGAGTGTTAATTTTTATAGATTAGGTCTTGACGCCGCAGATTAACACAAGATATCAATGATTAGGGCTTACAGTCTAAATTTAAGTGCGACAATTTACGTGTGTTTTGAGAGGCTAAGACTGTATCTTGCAGTTACATGGTTAAGTTTTAATATCAAAGTAAGTTGTATTACCTTCATTTTAGGATAAATTGTTATAGATTAGGTCTTGACGCCGCAGATTACCACAAGATATCAATGATTAGGGCTTACTGCCTAAATTTAAGTACGACATTAAAAGTGTGTTTTTAGAAGCTAAGACTACATCTTGCAGTTACTTGGTTGGATATTAATCTCAAAGTAAGTTCTATTACTTACATTTTAGAATAAATTGTTATAGACTAGGTCTTGGCGCCGCAGATTACCATAAAAATCAATGATTAGGGCTTACTGTCTAAATTTAAGTGTGACATTAGACGTGTGTGTTTTAGAGGCTAAGACTATATTTCGCAGTTACATTGTTAGGTTTTAATCTCAAAGTAAGTTTTATTACCTTCATTTTAGAATAAATTGTTATAGACTAGGTCTTGACACCGCAGATTACCATAAGATATCAATGATTGGGGCTTACTGTCTAAATTTAAGTGCGACAATATACGTGTGTTTTGAGAGGCTAAGACTATATCTTGCAGTTACATGGTTAGGTTTTAATATCAAAGTAAGTTGTATTACCTTCATTTTAGGATAAATTGTTATAGATTAGGTCTTGACGCCGCAGATTACTACAAGATATCAATGATTAGGGCTTACATCCTAAATTTAAGTACGACATTAAACGTGTGTTTCTAGAGGCTAAGACTATATCTTGCAGTTACTTTGTTGGGTTTTATTCTCAAAGTAAATTCTATTACTTACATTTTAGAATAAATTGTTATAAACTAGGTCTTGACGCCGCGTATTACAATAAGAAATCAATAATTAGGGCTTACTATCTAAATTTAAGTGCGACATTAAACGTGTGTTTTTAGAGGCTAAGACAATATCTTGCAGTTACATGGCTAGGTTTAAATCTCAAAGTAAGTTTTTTAACTTACATGTGAGTGTTAATTTTTATAGATTAGGTCTTGACGCCGCAGATTAACACAAGATATCAATGATTAGGGCTTACAGTCTAAATTTAAGTGCGACAATTTACGTGTGTTTTGAGAGGATAAGACTGTATCTTGCAGTTACATGGTTAGGTTTTAATATCAAAGTAAGTTGTATTACCTTCATTTTAGGATAAATTGTTATAGATTTGGTCTTGACGCCGCAGATTACCACAAGATATCAATGATTAGGGCTTACTGCCTAAATTTAAGTACGACATTAAACGTGTGTTTTTAGAGGCTAAGACTATATCTTGCAGTTACTTTGTTGGGTTTTAATCTCAAAGTAAATTCTATTACTTACATTTTAGAATAAATTGTTATAAACTAGGTCTTGACGCCGCAGATTACCATAAAAAATTAGTGATTTAATCTTACTGTCTAAATTAAAGTGCGACATTAAATGTGTGTTTCTAGAGGCTAAGACTATATCTTGCAGTTACACGGTTAGGTTTTATTCTCAAAGTAATTTCTATTACTAACATTTTAAAATAAATTGTTGTAGATTAGGTCTTGACGCCGCAGACTTCCACAAGATATCAATGATTAGGGCTTACTGTCTAAATTTAAGTGTGACATTAGACGTGTGTGTTTTAGAGGCTAAGACTATATCTCGCAGTTACATTGTTAGGTTTTAATCTCAAAGTAAGTTCTATTACCTTCATTTTAGAATAAATTGTTATAGACAGGTCTTGACACCGCAGATTACCATAAGATATCAATGATTGGGGCTTACTGTCTAAATTTAAGTGCGACAATATAAGTGTGTTTTGAGAGGCTAAGACTGTATCTTGCAGTTACATGGTTAGGTTTTAATATCAAAGTAAGTTGTATTACCTTCATTTTAGGATAAATTGTTATAGATTAGGTCTTGACGCCGCAGATTACCACAAGATATCAATGATTAGGGCTTACTGCCTAAATTTAAGTGTGACATTAGACGTGTGTTTTTAGAGGCTAAGACTATATCTTGCAGTTACTTTGTTGGGTTTTAATCTCAAAGTAAGTTCTATTACTAACATTTTAAAATAAATTGTTATAGATTAGGTCTTGACGCCGCAGATTACCACAAGATATCAATGATTAGGGCTTACTGCCTAAATTTAAGTACGACATTAAACGTGTGTTTTTAGAGGCTAAGACTATATCTTGCAGTTACTTTGTTGGGTTTTAATCTCAAAGTAAATTCTATTACTTACATTTTAGAATAAATTGTTATAAACTAGGTCTTGACGCCGCAGATTACCATAAAAAATTAGTGATTTAGTCTTACTGTCTAAATTAAAGTGCGACATTAAATGTGTGTTTCTAGAGGCTAAGACTATATCTTGCAGTTACACGATTAGGTTTTATTCTCAAAGTAAGTTCTATTACTAACATTTTAAAATAAATTGTTATAGATTAGGTCTTGACGCCGCAGACTTCCACAAGATATCAATGATTAGGGCTTACTGTCTAAATTTAAGTGTGACATTAGACGTGTGTGTTTTAGAGGCTAAGACTATATTTTGCAGTTACTTGGTTGGGTATTAATCTCAAAGTAAGTTCTATTACCTTCATTTTAGAATAAATTGTTATAGATTAGGTCTTGACGCCGCAGATTACCACAAAAAATTAATGATAAGGGCTTACTGTCTAAATTTAAGTGTGACATTAGACGTGTGTGTTTTTAGAGGCTAAGACTATATTTCGCAGTTACATTGTTCGGTTTTAATCTCAAAGTAAGTTCTATTACCTTCATTTTAGAATAAATTGTTATAAACTAGGTCTTGACGCCGCAGATTACCATAAAAAATTAGTGATTTAGTCTTACTGTCTAAAGTAAAGTGCCACATTAAATGTGTGTTTCTAGAGGCTAAGACTATATCTTGCAGTTACACGGTTAGGTTTTATTCTCAAAGTAAGTTCTATTACTAACATTTTAAAATAAATTGTTATAGATTAGGTCTTGACGCCGCAGACTTCCACAAGATATCAATGATTAGGGCTTACTGCCTAAATTTAAGTACGACATTAAAAGTGTGTTTTTAGAAGCTAAGACTACATCTTGCAGTTACTTGGTTGGGTATTAATCTCAAAGTAAGTTCTATTACTTACATTTTAGAATAAATTGTTATAGACTAGGTCTTGGCGCCGCAGATTACCATAAAAAATTAGTGATTTAGTCTTACTGTCTAAATTAAAGTGCGACATTAAATGTGTGTTTCTAGAGGCTAAGACTATATCTTGCAGTTACACGGTTAGGTTTTATTCTCAAAGTAAGTTCTATTACTAACATTTTAAAATAAATTGTTATAGATTAGGTCTTGACGCCGCAGACTTCCACAAGATATCAATGATTAGGGCTTACTGGCTTAATTTAAGTGTGACATTAGACGTGTGTGTTTTAGAGGCTAAGACTATATTTCGCAGTTACATTGTTAGGTTTTAATCTCAAAGTAAGTTGTATTACCTTCATTTTAGAATAAATTGTTATAGACTAGGTCTTGACACCGCAGATTACCATAAAAAATTAGTGATTTAGTCTTACTGTCTAAATTAAAGTGCGACATTAAATGTGTGTTTCTAGAGGCTAAGACTATATCTTGCAGTTACACGGTTAGGTTTTATTCTCAAAGTAAGTTCTATTACTAACATTTTAAAATAAATTGTTATAGATTAGGTCTTGACGCCGCAGACTTCCACAAGATATCAATGATTAGGGCTTACTGGCTTAATTTAAGTGTGACATTAGACGTGTGTGTTTTAGAGGCTAAGACTATATTTCGCAGTTACATTGTTAGGTTTTAATCTCAAAGTAAGTTGTATTACCTTCATTTTAGAATAAATTGTTATAGACTAGGTCTTGACACCGCAGATTACCATAAGATATCAATGATTGGGGCTTACTGTCTAAATTTAAGTGCGACAATATACGTGTGTTTTGAGAGGCTAAGACTATATCTTGCAGTTACATGGTTAGGTTTTAATATCAAAGTAAGTTGTATTACCTTCATTTTAGGATAAATTGTTATAGATTAGGTCTTGACGCCGCAGATTAACACAAGATATCAATGATTAGGGCTTACATCCTAAATTTAAGTACGACATTAAACGTGTGTTTCTAGAGGCTAAGACTATATCTTTCAGTTACTTTGTTGGGTTTTAATCTCAAAGTAAATTCTATTACTTACATTTTAGAATAAATTGTTATAAACTAGGTCTTGACGCCGCGTATTACAATAAGAAATCAATAATTTGGGCTTACTATCTAAATTTAAGTGCGACATTAGACGTGTGTGTTTTTAGAGGCTAAGACTATATTTCGCAGTTACATTGTTCGGTTTTAATCTCAAAGTAAGTTCTATTACCTTCATTTTAGAATAAATTGTTATAAACTAGGTCTTGACGCCGCAGATTACCATAAAAAATTAGTGATTTAGTCTTACTGTCTAAATTAAAGTGCGACATTAAATGTGTGTTTCTAGAGGCTAAGACTATATCTTGCAGTTACACGGTTAGGTTTTATTCTCAAAGTAAGTTCTATTACTAACATTTTAAAATAAATTGTTATAGATTAGGTCTTGACGCCGCGGACTTCCACAAGATATCAATAATTAGGGCTTACTGCCTAAATTTAAGTACGACATTAAAAGTGTGTTTTTAGAAGCTAAGACTACATCTTGCAGTTACTTGGTTGGGTATTAATCTCAAAGTAAGTTCTATTACTTACATTTTAGAATAAATTGTTATAGACTAGGTCTTGGCGCCGCAGATTACCATAAAAAATCAATGATTAGGGCTTACTGTCTAAATTTAAGTGTGACATTAGACGTGTATGTTTTAGAGGCTAAGACTATATTTCGCAGTTACATTGTTAGGTTTTAATCTCAAAGTAAGTTTTATTACCTTCATTTTAGAATAAATTGTTATAGACTAGGTCTTGACGCCGCAGATTACCATAAAAAATTAGTGATTTAGTCTTACTGTCTAAATTAAAGTGCGACATTAAATGTGTGTTTCTAGAGGCTAAGACTATATCTTGCAGTTACACGATTAGGTTTTATTCTCAAAGTAAGTTCTATTACTAACATTTTAAAATAAATTGTTATAGATTAGGTCTTGACGCCGCAGACTTCCACAAGATATCAATGATTAGGGCTTACATCCTAAATTTAAGTACGACATTAAACGTGTGTTTCTAGAGGCTAAGACTATATCTTGCAGTTACTTTGTTGGGTTTTAATCTCAAAGTAAATTCTATTACTTACATTTTAGAATAAATTGTTATAAACTAGGTCTTGACGCCGCGTATTACAATAAGAAATCAATAATTAGGGCTTACTATCTAAATTTAAGTGCGACATTAAACGTGTGTTTTTAGAGGCTAAGACAATATCTTGCAGTTACATGGCTAGGTTTAAATCTCAAAGTAAGTTTTTTAACTTACATGTGAGTGTTAATTTTTATAGATTAGGTCTTGACGCCGCAGATTAACACAAGATATCAATGATTAGGGCTTACAGTCTAAATTTAAGTGCGACAATTTACGTGTGTTTTTAGAGGCTAAGACTGTATCTTGCAGTTTCATGGTTAGGTTTTAATATCAAAGTAAGTTGTATTACCTTCATTTTAGGATAAATTGTTATAGATTAGGTCTTGACGCCGCAGATTACCACAAGATATCAATGATTAGGGCTTACTGCCTAAATTTAAGTACGACATTAAACGTGTGTTTTTAGAGGCTAAGACTATATCTTGCAGTTACTTTGTTGGGTTTTAATCTCAAAGTAAGTTCTATTACCTTCATTTTAGAATAAATTGTTATAGACAGGTCTTGACACCGCAGATTACCATAAGATATCAATGATTGGGGCGTACTGTCTAAATTTAAGTGCGACAATATAAGTGTGTTTTGAGAGGCTAAGACTGTATCTTGCAGTTACATGGTTAGGTTTTAATATCAAAGTAAGTTGTATTACTAACATTTTAAAATAAATTGTTATAGATTAGGTCTTGACGCCGCGGACTTCCACAAGATATCAATAATTAGGGCTTACTGCCTAAATTTAAGTACGACATTAAAAGTGTGTTTTTAGAAGCTAAGACTACATCTTGCAGTTACTTGGTTGGGTATTAATCTCAAAGTAAGTTCTATTACTTACATTTTAGAATAAATTGTTATAGAATAGGTCTTGGCGCCGCAGATTACCATAAAAAATCAATGATTAGGGCTTACTGTCTAAATTTAAGTGTGACATTAGACGTGTATGTTTTAGAGGCTAAGACTATATTTCGCAGTTACATTGTTAGGTTTTAATCTCAAAGTAAGTTTTATTACCTTCATTTTAGAATAAATTGTTATAGACTAGGTCTTGACGCCGCAGATTACCATAAAAAATTAGTGATTTAGTCTTACTGTCTAAATTAAAGTGCGACATTAAATGTGTGTTTCTAGAGGCTAAGACTATATCTTGCAGTTACACGGTTAGGTTTTATTCTCAAAGTAAGTTCTATTACTAACATTTTAAAATAAATTGTTATAGATTAGGTCTTGACGCCGCGGACTTCCACAAGATATCAATAATTAGGGCTTACTGCCTAAATTTAAGTACGACATTAAAAGTGTGTTTTTAGAAGCTAAGACTACATCTTGCAGTTACTTGGTTGGGTATTAATCTCAAAGTAAGTTCTATTACTTACATTTTAGAATAAATTGTTATAGACTAGGTCTTGGCGCCGCAGATTACCATAAAAAATCAATGATTAGGGCTTACTGTCTAAATTTAAGTGTGACATTAGACGTGTATGTTTTAGAGGCTAAGACTATATTTCGCAGTTACATTGTTAGGTTTTAATCTCAAAGTAAGTTTTATTACCTTCATTTTAGAATAAATTGTTATAGACTAGGTCTTGACGCCGCAGATTACCATAAAAAATTAGTGATTTAGTCTTACTGTCTAAATTAAAGTGCGACATTAAATGTGTGTTTCTAGAGGCTAAGACTATATCTTGCAGTTACACGATTAGGTTTTATTCTCAAAGTAAGTTCTATTACTAACATTTTAAAATAAATTGTTATAGATTAGGTCTTGACGCCGCAGACTTCCACAAGATATCAATGATTAGGGCTTACATCCTAAATTTAAGTACGACATTAAACGTGTGTTTCTAGAGGCTAAGACTATATCTTGCAGTTACTTTGTTGGGTTTTAATCTCAAAGTAAGTTCTATTACTAACATTTTAAAATAAATTGTTATAGATTAGGTCTTGACGCCGCAGATTACCACAAGATATCAATGATTAGGGCTTACTGCCTAAATTGAAGTACGACATTAAACGTGTGTTTTTAGAGGCTAAGACTATATCTTGCAGTTACTTTGTTGGGTTTTAATCTCAAAGTAAATTCTATTACTTACATTTTAGAATAAATTGTTATAAACTAGGTCTTGACGCCGCAGATTACCATAAAAAATTAGTGATTTAGTCTTACTGTCTAAATTAAAGTGCGACATTAAATGTGTGTTTCTAGAGGCTAAGACTATATCTTGCAGTTACACGGTTAGGTTTTATTCTCAAAGTAAGTTCTATTACTAACATTTTAAAATAAATTGTTATAGATTAGGTCTTGACGTCGCAGACTTCCACAAGATATCAATGATTAGGGCTTACTGTCTAAATTTAAGTGTGACATTAGACGTGTGTGTTTTAGAGGCTAAGACTATATTTTGCAGTTACTTGGTTGGGTATTAATCTCAAAGTAAGTTCTATTACCTTCATTTTAGAATAAATTGTTATAGATTAGGTCTTGACGCCGCAGATTACCACAAAAAATTAATGATAAGGGCTTACTGTCTAAATTTAAGTGTGACATTAGACGTGTGTGTTTTTAGAGGCTAAGACTATATTTCGCAGTTACATTGTTCGGTTTTAATCTCAAAGTAAGTTCTATTACCTTCATTTTAGAATAAATTGTTATAAACTAGGTCTTGACGCCGCAGATTACCATAAAAAATTAGTGATTTAGTCTTACTGTCTAAATTAAAGTGCGACATTAAATGTGTGTTTCTAGAGGCTAAGACTATATCTTGCAGTTACACGGTTAGGTTTTATTCTCAAAGTAAGTTCTATTACCTTCATTTTAGAATAAATTGTTATAGACTAGGTCTTGACACCGCAGATTACCATAAGATATCAATGATTGGGGCTTACTGTCTAAATTTAAGTGCGACAATATAAGTGTGTTTTGAGAGGCTAAGACTGTATCTTGCAGTTACATGGTTAGGTTTTAATATCAAAGTAAGTTGTATTACCTTCATTTTAGGATAAATTGTTATAGATTAGGTCTTGACGCCGCAGATTACCACAAGATATCAATGATTAGGGCTTACTGCCTAAATTGAAGTACGACATTAAACGTGTGTTTTTAGAGGCTAAGACTATATCTTGCAGTTACTTTGTTGGGTTTTAATCTCAAAGTAAATTCTATTACTAACATTTTAAAATAAATTGTTATAGATTAGGTCTTGACGCCGCAGATTACCACAAGATATCAATGATTAGGGCTTACTGCCTAAATTTAAGTACGACATTAAACGTGTGTTTTTAGAGGCTAAGACTATATCTTGCAGTTACTTTGTTGGATTTTAATCTCAAAGTAAATTCTATTACTTACATTTTAGAATAAATTGTTATAAACTAGGTCTTGACGCCGCAGATTACCATAAAAAATTAGTGATTTAGTCTTACTGTCTAAATTAAAGTGCGACATTAAATGTGTGTTTCTAGAGGCTAAGACTATATCTTGCAGTTACACGGTTAGGTTTTATTCTCAAAGTAAGTTCTATTACTAACATTTTAAAATAAATTGTTATAGATTAGGTCTTGACGCCGCAGACTTCCACAAGATATCAATGATTAGGGCTTACTGCCTAAATTTAAGTACGACATTAAAAGTGTGTTTTTAGAAGCTAAGACTACATCTTGCAGTTACTTGGTTGGGTATTAATCTCAAAGTAAGTTCTATTACTTACATTTTAGAATAAATTGTTATAGACTAGGTCTTGGCGCCGCAGATTACCATAAAAAATCAATGATTAGGGCTTACTGTCTAAATTTAAGTGTGACATTAGACGTGTGTGTTTTAGAGGCTAAGACTATATTTCGCAGTTACATTGTTAGGTTTTAATCTCAAAGTAAGTTTTATTACCTTCATTTTAGAATAAATTGTTATAGACTAGGTCTTGACACCGCAGATTACCATAAGATATCAATGATTGGGGCTTACTGTCTAAATTTAAGTGCGACAATATACGTGTGTTTTGAGAGGCTAAGACTATATCTTGCAGTTACATGGTTAGGTTTTAATATCAAAGTAAGTTGTATTACCTTCATTTTAGGATAAATTGTTATAGATTAGGTCTTGACGCCGCAGATTACTACAAGATATCAATGATTAGGGCTTACATCCTAAATTTAAGTACGACATTAAACGTGTGTTTCTAGAGGCTAAGACTATATCTTGCAGTTACTTTGTTGGGTTTTAATCTCAAAGTAAATTCTATTACTTACATTTTAGAATAAATTGTTATAAACTAGGTCTTGACGCCGCGTATTACAATAAGAAATCAATAATTAGGGCTTACTATCTAAATTTAAGTGCGACATTAAACGTGTGTTTTTAGAGGCTAAGACAATATCTTGCAGTTACATGGCTAGGTTTAAATCTCAAAGTAAGTTTTTTAACTTACATGTGAGTGTTAATTTTTATAGATTAGGTCTTGACGCCGCAGATTAACACAAGATATCAATGATTAGGGCTTACAGTCTAAATTTAAGTGCGACAATTTACGTGTGTTTTGAGAGGCTAAGACTGTATCTTGCAGTTTCATGGTTAGGTTTTAATATCAAAGTAAGTTGTATTACCTTCATTTTAGGATAAATTGTTATAGATTAGGTCTTGACGCCGCAGATTACCACAAGATATCAATGATTAGGGCTTACTGCCTAAATTTAAGTACGACATTAAACGTGTGTTTTTAGAGGCTAAGACTATATCTTGCAGTTACTTTGTTGGGTTTTAATCTCAAAGTAAATTCTATTACTTACATTTTAGAATAAATTGTTATAAACTAGGTCTTGACGCCGCAGATTACCATAAAAAATTAGTGATTTAGTCTTACTGTCTAAATTAAAGTGCGACATTAAATGTGTGTTTCTAGAGGCTAAGACTATATCTTGCAGTTACACGGTTAGGTTTTATTCTCAAAGTAAGTTCTATTACTAACATTTTAAAATAAATTGTTATAGATTAGGTCTTGACGCCGCAGACTTCCACAAGATATCAATGATTAGGGCTTACTGTCTAAATTTAAGTGTGACATTAGACGTGTGTGTTTTAGAGGCTAAGACTATATCTCGCAGTTACATTGTTAGGTTTTAATCTCAAAGTAAGTTCTATTACCTTCATTTTAGAATAAATTGTTATAGACAGGTCTTGACACCGCAGATTACCATAAGATATCAATGATTGGGGCTTACTGTCTAAATTTAAGTGCGACAATATAAGTGTGTTTTGAGAGGCTAAGACTGTATCTTGCAGTTACATGGTTAGGTTTTAATATCAAAGTAAGTTGTATTACCTTCATTTTAGGATAAATTGTTATAGATTAGGTCTTGACGCCGCAGATTACCACAAGATATCAATGATTAGGGCTTACTGCCTAAATTGAAGTACGACATTAAACGTGTGTTTTTAGAGGCTAAGACTATATCTTGCAGTTACTTTGTTGGGTTTTAATCTCAAAGTAAGTTCTATTACTAACATTTTAAAATAAATTGTTATAGATTAGGTCTTGACGCCGCAGATTACCACAAGATATCAATGATTAGGGCTTACTGCCTAAATTTAAGTACGACATTAAACGTGTGTTTTTAGAGGCTAAGACTATATCTTGCAGTTACTTTGTTGGGTTTTAATCTCAAAGTAAGTTCTATTACTAACATTTTAAAATAAATTGTTATAGATTAGGTCTTGACGCCGCAGATTACCACAAGATATCAATGATTAGGGCTTACTGCCTAAATTTAAGTACGACATTAAACGTGTGTTTTTAGAGGCTAGGACTATATCTTGCAGTTACTTTGTTGGGTTTTAATCTCAAAGAAAATTCTATTACTTACATTTTAGAATAAATTGTTATAAACTAGGTCTTGACGCCGCAGATTACCATAAAAAATTAGTGATTTAGTCTTACTGTCTAAATTAAAGTGCGACATTAAATGTGTGTTTCTAGAGGCTAAGACTATATCTTGCAGTTACACGGTTAGGTTTTATTCTCAAAGTAAGTTCTATTACTAACATTTTAAAATAAATTGTTATAGATTAGGTCTTGACGCCGCAGACTTCCACAAGATATCAATGATTAGGGCTTACTGTCTAAATTTAAGTGTGACATTAGACGTGTGTGTTTTAGAGGCTAAGACTATATTTTGCAGTTACTTGGTTGGGTATTAATCTCAAAGTAAGTTCTATTACCTTCATTTTAGAATAAATTGTTATAGATTAGGTCTTGACGCCGCAGATTACCACAAAAAATTAATAATAACGGCTTACTGTCTAAATTTAAGTGTGACATTAGACGTGTGTGTTTTTAGAGGCTAAGACTATATTTCGCAGTTACATTGTTCGGTTTTAATCTCAAAGTAAGTTCTATTACCTTCATTTTAGAATAAATTGTTATAAACTAGGTCTTGACGCCGCAGATTACCATAAAAAATTAGTGATTTAGTCTTACTGTCTAAATTAAAGTGCGACATTAAATGTGTGTTTCTAGAGGCTAAGACTATATCTTGCAGTTACACGGTTAGGTTTTATTCTCAAAATAAATTCTATTACTTACATTTTAGAATAAATTGTTATAAACTAGGTCTTGACGCCGCAGATTACCATAAAAAATTAGTGATTTAGTCTTACTGTCTAAATTAAAGTGCGACATTAAATGTGTGTTTCTAGAGGCTAAGACTATATCTTGCAGTTACACGGTTAGGTTTTATTCTTAAAGTAAGTTCTATTACTAACATTTTAAAATAAATTGTTATAGATTAGGTCTTGACGCCGCAGACTTCCACAAGATATCAATGATTAGGGCTTACTGTCTAAATTTAAGTGTGACATTAGACGTGTGTGTTTTAGAGGCTAAGACTATATTTTGCAGTTACTTGGTTGGGTATTAATCTCAAAGTAAGTTCTATTACCTTCATTTTAGAATAAATTGTTATAGATTAGGTCTTGACGCCGCAGATTACCACAAAAAATTAATGATAAGGGCTTACTGTCTAAATTTAAGTGTGACATTAGACGTGTGTGTTTTTAGAGGCTAAGACTATATTTCGCAGTTACATTGTTCGGTTTTAATCTCAAAGTAAGTTCTATTACCTTCATTTTAGAATAAATTGTTATAAACTAGGTCTTGACGCCGCAGATTACCATAAAAAATTAGTGATTTAGTCTTACTGTCTAAATTAAAGTGCGACATTAAATGTGTGTTTCTAGAGACTAAGACTATATCTTGCAGTTACACGGTTAGGTTTTATTCTCAAAGTAAGTTCTATTACTAACATTTTAAAATAAATTGTTATAGATTAGGTCTTGACGCCGCAGACTTCCACAAGATATCAATGATTAGGGCTTACTGCCTAAATTTAAGTACGACATTAAAAGTGTGTTTTTAGAAGCTAAGACTACATCTTGCAGTTACTTGGTTGGGTATTAATCTCAAAGTAAGTTCTATTACTTACATTTTAGAATAAATTGTTATAGACTAGGTCTTGGCGCCGCAGATTACCATAAAAAATCAATGATTAGGGCTTACTGTCTAAATTTAAGTGTGACATTAGACGTGTGTGATTTAGAGGCTAAGACTATATTTCGCAGTTACATTGTTAGGTTTTAATCTCAAAGTAAGTTTTATTACCTTCATTTTAGAATAAATTGTTATAGACTAGGTCTTGACACCGCAGATTACCATAAGATATCAATGATTGGGGCTTACTGTCTAAATTTAAGTGCGACAATATACGTGTGTTTTGAGAGGCTAAGACTATATCTTGCAGTTACTTTGTTGGGTTTTAATCTCAAAGTAAATTCTATTACTTACATTTTAGAATAAATTGTTATAAACTAGGTCTTGACGCCGCGTATTACAATAAGAAATCAATAATTAGGGCTTACTATCTAAATTTAAGTGCGACATTAAACGTGTGTTTTTAGAGGCTAAGACAATATCTTGCAGTTACATGGCTAGGTTTAAATCTCAAAGTAAGTTTTTTAACTTACATGTGAGTGTTAATTTTTATAGATTAGGTCTTGACGCTGCAGATTAACACAAGATATCAATGATTAGGGCTTACAGTCTAAATTTAAGTGCGACAATTTACGTGTGTTTTGAGAGGCTAAGACTGTATCTTGCAGTTACATGGTTAAGTATTAATATCAAAGTAAGTTGTATTACCTTCATTTTACGATAAATTGTTATAGATTAGGTCTTGACGCCGCAGATTACCACAAGATATCAATGATTAGGGCTTACTGTCTAAATTTAAGTGTGACATTAGACGTGTGTGTTTTTAGAGGCTAAGACTATATTTCGCAGTTACATTGTTCGGTTTTAATCTCAAAATTAGTTCTATTACCTTCATTTTAGAATAAATTGTTATAAACTAGGTCTTGACGCCGCAGATTACCATAAAAAATTAGTGGTTTAGTCTTACTGTCTAAATTAAAGTGCGACATTAAATGTGTGTTTCTAGAGGCTAAGACTATATCTTGCAGTTACACGGTTAGGTTTTATTCTCAAAGTAAGTTCTATTACTAACATTTTAAAATAAATTGTTATAGATTAGGTCTTGACGCCGCAGACTTCCACAAGATATCAATGATTAGGGCTTACTGCCTAAATTTAAGTACGACATTAAAAGTGTGTTTTTAGAAGCTAAGACTACATCTTGCAGTTACTTTGTTGGGTTTTAATCTCAAAGTAAATTCTATTACTTACATTTAAGAATAAATTGTTATAAACTAGGTCTTGACGCCGCAGATTACCATAAAAAATTAGTGATTTAGTCTTACTGTCTAAATTAAAGTGCGACATTAAATGTGTGTTTCTAGAGGCTAGGACTATATCTTGCAGTTACACGGTTAGGTTTTATTCTCAAAGTAAGTTCTATTACTAACATTTTAAAATAAATTGTTATAGATTAGGTCTTGACGCCGCAGACTTCCACAAGATATCAAAGATTAGGGCTTACTGTCTAAATTTAAGTGTGACATTAGACGTGTGTGTTTTAGAGGCTAAGACTATATTTTGCAGTTACTTGGTTGGGTATTAATCTCAAAGTAAGTTCTATTACCTTCATTTTAGAATAAATTGTTATAGATTAGGTCTTGACGCCGCAGATTACCACAAAAAATTAATGATAAGGGCTTACTGTCTAAATTTAAGTGTGACATTAGACGTGTGTGTTTTTAGAGGCTAAGACTATATTTCGCAGTTACATTGTTCGGTTTTAATCTCAAAGTAAGTTCTATTACCTTCATTTTAGAATAAATTGTTATAAACTAGGTCTTGACGCCGCAGATTACCATAAAAAATTAGTGATTTAGTCTTACTGTCTAAATTAAAGTGCGACATTAAATGTGTGTTTCTAGAGACTAAGACTATATCTTGCAGTTACACGGTTAGGTTTTATTCTCAAAGTAAGTTCTATTACTAACATTTTAAAATAAATTGTTATAGATTAGGTCTTGACGCCGCAGACTTCCACAAGATATCAATGATTAGGGCTTACTGCCTAAATTTAAGTACGACATTAAAAGTGTGTTTTTAGAAGCTAAGACTACATCTTGCAGTTACTTGGTTGGGTATTAATCTCAAAGTAAGTTCTATTACTTACATTTTAGAATAAATTGTTATAGACTAGGTCTTGGCGCCGCAGATTACCATAAAAAATCAATGATTAGGGCTTACTGTCTAAATTTAAGTGTGACATTAGACGTGTGTGATTTAGAGGCTAAGACTATATTTCGCAGTTACATTGTTAGGTTTTAATCTCAAAGTAAGTTTTATTACCTTCATTTTAGAATAAATTGTTATAGACTAGGTCTTGACACCGCAGATTACCATAAGATATCAATGATTGGGGCTTACTGTCTAAATTTAAGTGCGACAATATACGTGTGTTTTGAGAGGCTAAGACTATATCTTGCAGTTACTTTGTTGGGTTTTAATCTCAAAGTAAATTCTATTACTTACATTTTAGAATAAATTGTTATAAACTAGGTCTTGACGCCGCGTATTACAATAAGAAATCAATAATTAGGGCTTACTATCTAAATTTAAGTGCGACATTAAACGTGTGTTTTTAGAGGCTAAGACAATATCTTGCAGTTACATGGCTAGGTTTAAATCTCAAAGTAAGTTTTTTAACTTACATGTGAGTGTTAATTTTTATAGATTAGGTCTTGACGCTGCAGATTAACACAAGATATCAATGATTAGGGCTTACAGTCTAAATTTAAGTGCGACAATTTACGTGTGTTTTGAGAGGCTAAGACTGTATCTTGCAGTTACATGGTTAAGTATTAATATCAAAGTAAGTTGTATTACCTTCATTTTACGATAAATTGTTATAGATTAGGTCTTGACGCCGCAGATTACCACAAGATATCAATGATTAGGGCTTACTGTCTAAATTTAAGTGTGACATTAGACGTGTGTGTTTTTAGAGGCTAAGACTATATTTCGCAGTTACATTGTTCGGTTTTAATCTCAAAATTAGTTCTATTACCTTCATTTTAGAATAAATTGTTATAAACTAGGTCTTGACGCCGCAGATTACCATAAAAAATTAGTGGTTTAGTCTTACTGTCTAAATTAAAGTGCGACATTAAATGTGTGTTTCTAGAGGCTAAGACTATATCTTGCAGTTACACGGTTAGGTTTTATTCTCAAAGTAAGTTCTATTACTAACATTTTAAAATAAATTGTTATAGATTAGGTCTTGACGCCGCAGACTTCCACAAGATATCAATGATTAGGGCTTACTGCCTAAATTTAAGTACGACATTAAAAGTGTGTTTTTAGAAGCTAAGACTACATCTTGCAGTTACTTTGTTGGGTTTTAATCTCAAAGTAAATTCTATTACTTACATTTAAGAATAAATTGTTATAAACTAGGTCTTGACGCCGCAGATTACCATAAAAAATTAGTGATTTAGTCTTACTGTCTAAATTAAAGTGCGACATTAAATGTGTGTTTCTAGAGGCTAGGACTATATCTTGCAGTTACACGGTTAGGTTTTATTCTCAAAGTAAGTTCTATTACTAACATTTTAAAATAAATTGTTATAGATTAGGTCTTGACGCCGCAGACTTCCACAAGATATCAAAGATTAGGGCTTACTGTCTAAATTTAAGTGTGACATTAGACGTGTGTGTTTTAGAGGCTAAGACTATATTTTGCAGTTACTTGGTTGGGTATTAATCTCAAAGTAAGTTCTATTACCTTCATTTTAGAATAAATTGTTATAGATTAGGTCTTGACGCCGCAGATTACCACAAAAAATTAATGATAAGGGCTTACTGTCTAAATTTAAGTGTGACATTAGACGTGTGTGTTTTTAGAGGCTAAGACTATATTTCGCAGTTACATTGTTCGGTTTTAATCTCAAAGTAAGTTCTATTACCTTCATTTTAGAATAAATTGTTATAAACTGGGTCTTGACGCCGCAGATTACCATAAAAAATTAGTGATTTAGTCTTACTGTCTAAATTAAAGTGCGACATTAAATGTGTGTTTCTAGAGGCTAAGACTATATCTTGCAGTTACACGGTTAGGTTTTATTCTCAAAGTAAGTTCTATTACTAACATTTTAAAATAAATTGTTATAGATTAGGTCTTGACGCCGCAGACTTCCACAAGATATCAATGATTAGGGCTTACTGCCTAAATTTAAGTACGACATTAAAAGTGTGTTTTTAGAAGCTAAGACTACAATCTTGCAGTTACTTGGTTGGGTATTAATCTCAAAGTAAGTTCTATTACTTACATTTTAGAATAAATTGTTATAGACTAGGTCTTGGCGCCGCAGATTACCATAAAAAATCAATGATTAGGGCTTACTGTCTAAATTTAAGTGTGACATTAGACGTGTGTGTTTTAGAGGCTAAGACTATATTTCGCAATTACATTGTTAGGTTTTAATCTCAAAGTAAGTTTTATTACCTTCATTTTAGAATAAATTGTTATAGACTAGGTCTTGACACTGCAGATTACCATAAGATATCAATGATTGGGGCTTACTGTCTAAATTTAAGTGCGACAATATACGTGTGTTTTGAGAGGCTAAGACTATATCTTGCAGTTACATGGTTAGGTTTTAATATCAAAGTAAGTTGTATTACCTTCATTTTAGGATAAATTGTTATAGATTAGGTCTTGACGCCGCAGATTACTACAAGATATCAATGATTAGGGCTTACTGCCTAAATTTAAGTACGACATTAAACGTGTGTTTCTAGAGGCTAAGACTATATCTTGCAGTTACTTTGTTGGGTTTTAATCTCAAAGTAAATTCTATTACTTACATTTTAGAATAAATTGTTATAAACTAGGTCTTGACGCCGCGTATTACAATAAGAAATCAATAATTAGGGCTTACTATCTAAATTTAAGTGCGACATTAAACGTGTGTTTTTAGAGGCTAAGACAATATCTTGCAGTTACATGGCTAGGTTTAAATCTCAAAGTAAGTTTTTTTAACTTACATGTGAGTGTTAATTTTTATAGATTAGGTCTTGACGCCGCAGATTAACACAAGATATCAATGATTAGGGCTTACAGTCTAAATTTAAGTGCGACAATTTACGTGTGTTTTGAGAGGCTAAGACTGTATCTTGCAGTTACATGGTTAGGTTTTAATATCAAAGTAAGTTGTATTACCTTCATTTTAGGATAAATTGTTATAGATTAGGTCTTGACGCCGCAGATTACCACAAGATATCAATGATTAGGGCTTACTGCCTAAATTTAAGTACGACATTAAACGTGTGTTTTTAGAGGCTAAGACTATATCTTGCAGTTACTTTGTTGGGTTTTAATCTCAAAGTAAGTTCTATTACTAACATTTTAAAATAAATTGTTATAGATTAGGTCTTGACGCCGCAGACTTCCACAAGATATCAATGATTAGGGCTTACTGTCTAAATTTAAGTGTGACATTAGACGTGTGTGTTTTAGAGGCTAAGACTATATCTCGCAGTTACATTTTTAGGTTTTAATCTCAAAGTAAGTTCTATTACCTTCATTTTAGAATAAATAGTTATAGACTAGGTCTTGACACCGCAGATTACCATAAGATATCAATGATTGGGGCTTACTGTCTAAATTTAAGTGCGACAATATAAGTGTGTTTTGAGAGGCTAAGACTGTATCTTGCAGTTACATGGTTAGGTTTTAATATCAAAGTAAGTTGTATTACCTTCATTTTAGGATAAATTGTTATAGATTAGGTCTTGACGCCGCAGATTACCACAAGATATCAATGATTAGGGCTTACTGCCTAAATTTAAGTACGACATTAAACGTGTGTTTTTAGAGGCTAAGACTATATCTTGCAGTTACTTTGTTGGATTTTAATCTCAAAGTAAGTTCTATTACTTACATTTCAGAATAAATTGTTATAGACTAGGTCTTGACGCCGCAGATAACCATAAGATATCAATGATTGGGGCTTACTGTCTAAATTTAAGTGCGACAATATACGTGTGTTTTGAAAGGCTAAGACTATATCTTGCAGTTACTTGGTTGGGTTTTAATCTCAAAGTAAGTTCTATTACCTTGATTTTAGAATAAATTGTTATAGATTAGGTCTTGACGCCGCAGATTACCACAGGATATCAATGATTAGGGCTTACTGTCTAAATTTAAGTGCGACATTATACGTGTGTTTTTAGAGGCTAAGACAATATCTTGCAGTTACATGGCTAGGTTTAATTCTCAAAGTAAGTTTTTTAACTTACATGTGAGTGTTAATTGTTATAGATTAGGTCTTGACGCCGCAGATTAACACAAGATATCAATGATTAGGGCTTACTGTCTAAATTTAAGTGCGACATTAAACGTGTGTTTTTTAGAGGCTAAGACTATATCTTGCAGTTACATGGTTAGGTTTTAATATCAAAGTAAGTTGTATTACCTTCATTTTAGGATAAATTGTTATAGATTAGGTCTTGACGCCGCAGATTAACACAAGATATCAATGATTAGGGCTTACTGTCTAAATTTAAGTGTGACATTAGACGTGTGTGTTTTAGAGGCTAAGACTATATTTTGCAGTTACTTGGTTGGGTATTAATCTCAAAGTAAGTTCTATTACCTTCATTTTAGAATAAATTGTTATAGATTAGGTCTTGACGCCGCAGATTACCACAAAAAATTAATGATAAGGGCTTACTGTCTAAATTTAAGTGTGACATTAGACGTGTGTGTTTTTAGAGGCTAAGACTATATTTCGCAGTTACATTGTTCGGTTTTAATCTCAAAGTAAGTTCTATTACCTTCATTTTAGAATAAATTGTTATAAACTAGGTCTTGACGCCGCAGATTACCATAAAAAATTAGTGATTTAGTCTTACTGTCTAAATTAAAGTGCGACATTAAATGTGTGTTTCTAGAGACTAAGACTATATCTTGCAGTTACACGGTTAGGTTTTATTCTCAAAGTAAGTTCTATTACTAACATTTTAAAATAAATTGTTATAGATTAGGTCTTGACGCCGCAGACTTCCACAAGATATCAATGATTAGGGCTTACTGCCTAAATTTAAGTACGACATTAAAAGTGTGTTTTTAGAAGCTAAGACTACATCTTGCAGTTACTTGGTTGGGTATTAATCTCAAAGTAAGTTCTATTACTTACATTTTAGAATAAATTGTTATAGACTAGGTCTTGGCGCCGCAGATTACCATAAAAAATCAATGATTAGGGCTTACTGTCTAAATTTAAGTGTGACATTAGACGTGTGTGATTTAGAGGCTAAGACTATATTTCGCAGTTACATTGTTAGGTTTTAATCTCAAAGTAAGTTTTATTACCTTCATTTTAGAATAAATTGTTATAGACTAGGTCTTGACACCGCAGATTACCATAAGATATCAATGATTGGGGCTTACTGTCTAAATTTAAGTGCGACAATATACGTGTGTTTTGAGAGGCTAAGACTATATCTTGCAGTTACTTTGTTGGGTTTTAATCTCAAAGTAAATTCTATTACTTACATTTTAGAATAAATTGTTATAAACTAGGTCTTGACGCCGCGTATTACAATAAGAAATCAATAATTAGGGCTTACTATCTAAATTTAAGTGCGACATTAAACGTGTGTTTTTAGAGGCTAAGACAATATCTTGCAGTTACATGGCTAGGTTTAAATCTCAAAGTAAGTTTTTTAACTTACATGTGAGTGTTAATTTTTATAGATTAGGTCTTGACGCTGCAGATTAACACAAGATATCAATGATTAGGGCTTACAGTCTAAATTTAAGTGCGACAATTTACGTGTGTTTTGAGAGGCTAAGACTGTATCTTGCAGTTACATGGTTAAGTATTAATATCAAAGTAAGTTGTATTACCTTCATTTTACGATAAATTGTTATAGATTAGGTCTTGACGCCGCAGATTACCACAAGATATCAATGATTAGGGCTTACTGTCTAAATTTAAGTGTGACATTAGACGTGTGTGTTTTTAGAGGCTAAGACTATATTTCGCAGTTACATTGTTCGGTTTTAATCTCAAAATTAGTTCTATTACCTTCATTTTAGAATAAATTGTTATAAACTAGGTCTTGACGCCGCAGATTACCATAAAAAATTAGTGGTTTAATCTTACTGTCTAAATTAAAGTGCGACATTAAATGTGTGTTTCTAGAGGCTAAGACTATATCTTGCAGTTACACGGTTAGGTTTTATTCTCAAAGTAAGTTCTATTACTAACATTTTAAAATAAATTGTTATAGATTAGGTCTTGACGCCGCAGACTTCCACAAGATATCAATGATTAGGGCTTACTGCCTAAATTTAAGTACGACATTAAAAGTGTGTTTTTAGAAGCTAAGACTACATCTTGCAGTTACTTTGTTGGGTTTTAATCTCAAAGTAAATTCTATTACTTACATTTAAGAATAAATTGTTATAAACTAGGTCTTGACGCCGCAGATTACCATAAAAAATTAGTGATTTAGTCTTACTGTCTAAATTAAAGTGCGACATTAAATGTGTGTTTCTAGAGGCTAGGACTATATCTTGCAGTTACACGGTTAGGTTTTATTCTCAAAGTAAGTTCTATTACTAACATTTTAAAATAAATTGTTATAGATTAGGTCTTGACGCCGCAGACTTCCACAAGATATCAAAGATTAGGGCTTACTGTCTAAATTTAAGTGTGACATTAGACGTGTGTGTTTTAGAGGCTAAGACTATATTTTGCAGTTACTTGGTTGGGTATTAATCTCAAAGTAAGTTCTATTACCTTCATTTTAGAATAAATTGTTATAGATTAGGTCTTGACGCCGCAGATTACCACAAAAAATTAATGATAAGGGCTTACTGTCTAAATTTAAGTGTGACATTAGACGTGTGTGTTTTTAGAGGCTAAGACTATATTTCGCAGTTACATTGTTCGGTTTTAATCTCAAAGTAAGTTCTATTACCTTCATTTTAGAATAAATTGTTATAAACTGGGTCTTGACGCCGCAGATTACCATAAAAAATTAGTGATTTAGTCTTACTGTCTAAATTAAAGTGCGACATTAAATGTGTGTTTCTAGAGGCTAAGACTATATCTTGCAGTTACACGGTTAGGTTTTATTCTCAAAGTAAGTTCTATTACTAACATTTTAAAATAAATTGTTATAGATTAGGTCTTGACGCCGCAGACTTCCACAAGATATCAATGATTAGGGCTTACTGCCTAAATTTAAGTACGACATTAAAAGTGTGTTTTTAGAAGCTAAGACTACAATCTTGCAGTTACTTGGTTGGGTATTAATCTCAAAGTAAGTTCTATTACTTACATTTTAGAATAAATTGTTATAGACTAGGTCTTGGCGCCGCAGATTACCATAAAAAATCAATGATTAGGGCTTACTGTCTAAATTTAAGTGTGACATTAGACGTGTGTGTTTTAGAGGCTAAGACTATATTTCGCAGTTACATTGTTAGGTTTTAATCTCAAAGTAAGTTTTATTACCTTCATTTTAGAATAAATTGTTATAGACTAGGTCTTGACACTGCAGATTACCATAAGATATCAATGATTGGGGCTTACTGTCTAAATTTAAGTGCGACAATATACGTGTGTTTTGAGAGGCTAAGACTATATCTTGCAGTTACATGGTTAGGTTTTAATATCAAAGTAAGTTGTATTACCTTCATTTTAGGATAAATTGTTATAGATTAGGTCTTGACGCCGCAGATTACTACAAGATATCAATGATTAGGGCTTACTGCCTAAATTTAAGTACGACATTAAACGTGTGTTTCTAGAGGCTAAGACTATATCTTGCAGTTACATGGTTGGGTATTAATCTCAAAGTAAGTTCTATTACTTACATTTTAAAATAAATTGTTATAGATTAGGTCTTGACGCCGCAGACTTCCACAAGATATCAATGATTAGGGCTTACTGTCTAAATTTAAGTGTGACATTAGACGTGTGTGTTTTAGAGGCTAAGACTATATCTCGCAGTTACATTTTTAGGTTTTAATCTCAAAGTAAGTTCTATTACCTTCATTTTAGAATAAATTGTTATAGACTAGGTCTTGACACCGCAGACTACCATAAGATATCAATGATTGGGGCTTACTGTCTAAATTTAAGTGCGACAATATAAGTGTGTTTTTAGAGGCTAAGACTGTATCTTGCAGTTACATGGTTAGGTTTTAATATCAAAGTAAGTTGTATTACCTTCATTTTAGGATAAATTGTTATAGATTAGGTCTTGACGCCGCAGATTACCACAGGATATCAATGATTAGGGCTTACTGCCTAAATTTAAGTACGACATTAAACGTGTGTTTTTAGAGGCTAAGACTATATCTTGCAGTTACTTTGTTGGGTTTTAATCTCAAAGTAAGTTCTATTACTTACATTTTAGAATAAATTGTTATAGACTAGGTCTTGACGCCGCAGATAACCATAAGATATCAATGATTGGGGCTTACTGTCTAAATTTAAGTGCGACAATATACGTGTGTTTTGAAAGGCTAAGACTATATCTTGCAGTTACTTGGTTGGGTTTTAATCTCAAAGTAAGTTCTATTACCTTGATTTTAGAATAAATTGTTATAGATTAGGTCTTGACGCCGCAGATTACCACAGGATATCAATGATTAGGGCTTACTGTCTAAATTTAAGTGCGACATTATACGTGTGTTTTTAGAGGCTAAGACAATATCTTGCAGTTACATGGCTAGGTTTAAATCTCAAAGTAAGTTTTTTAACTTACATGTGAGTGTTAATTGTTATAGATTAGGTCTTGACGCCGCAGATTAACACAAGATATCAATGATTAGGGCTTACTGTCTAAATTTAAGTGCGACATTAAACGTGTGTTTTTTAGAGGCTAAGACTATATCTTGCAGTTACATGGTTAGGTTTTAATCTCAAAGTAAGTTCTATTACCTTCATTTTAGAATAAATTGTTATAGACTAGGTCTTGACACCGCAGATTACCATAAGATATCAATGATTGGGGCTTACTGTCTAAATTTAAGTACGACATTAAACGTGTGTTTTTAGAGGCTAAGACTATATCTTGCAGTTACTTTGTTGGGTTTTAATCTCAAAGTAAATTCTATTACTTACATTTTAGAATAAATTGTTATAAACTAGGTCTTGACGCCGCAGATTACCATAAAAAATTAGTGATTTAGTCTTACTGTCTAAATTAAAGTGCGACATTAAATGTGTGTTTCTAGAGGCTAAGACTATATCTTGCAGTTACACGGTTAGGTTTTATTCTCAAAGTAAGTTCTATTACTAACATTTTAAAATAAATTGTTATAGATTAGGTCTTGACGCCGCAGAATTCCACAAGATATCAATGATTAGGGCTTACTGTCTATATTTAAGTGTGACATTAGACGTGTGTGTTTTAGAGGCTAAGACTATATCTCGCAGTTACATTGTTAGGTTTTAATCTCAAATTAAGTTCTATTACCTTCATTTTAGAATAAATTGTTATAGACTAGGTCTTGACACCGCAGGTTACCATAAGATATCAATGATTGGGGCTTACTGTCTAAATTTAAGTGCGACAATATAAGTGTGTTTTGAGAGGCTAAGACTGTATCTTGCAGTTACATGGTTAGGTTTTAATATCAAAGTAAGTTGTATTACCTTCATTTTAGGATAAATTGTTATAGATTAGGTCTTGACGCCGCAGATTACCACAAGATATCAATGATTAGGGCTTACTGCCTAAATTTAAGTACGACATTAAACGTGTGTTTTTAGAGGCTAAGACTATATCTTGCAGTTACTTTGTTGGGTTTTAATCTCAAAGTAAGTTCTATTACTAACATTTTAAAATAAATTGTTATAGATTAGGTCTTGACGCCGCAGACTTCCACAAGATATCAATGATTAGGGCTTACTGTCTAAATTTAAGTGTGACATTAGACGTGTGTGTTTTAGAGGCTAAGACTATATCTCGCAGTTACATTTTTAGGTTTTAATCTCAAAGTAAGTTCTATTACCTTCATTTTAGAATAAATTGTTATAAACTAGGTCTTGACGCCGCAGATTACCATAAAAAATTAGTGATTTAGTCTTACTGTCTAAATTAAAGTGCGACATTAAATGTGTGTTTCTAGAGGCTAAGACTATATCTTGCAGTTACACGGTTAGGTTTTAATCTCAAAGTAAGTTCTATTACCTTGATTTTAGAATAAATTGTTATAGATTAGGTCTTGACGCCGCAGACTTCCACAAGATATCAATGATTAGGGCTTACTGTCTAAATTTAAGTGTGACATTAGACGTGTGTGTTTTAGAGGCTAAGACTATATTTTGCAGTTACTTGGTTGGGTATTAATCTCAAAGTAAGTTCTATTACCTTCATTTTAGAATAAATTGTTATAGATTAGGTCTTGACGCCGCAGATTACCACAAAAAATTAATGATAAGGGCTTACTGTCTAAATTTAAGTGTGACATTAGACGTGTGTGTTTTTAGAGGCTAAGACTATATTTCGCAGTTACATTGTTCGGTTTTAATCTCAAAGTAAGTTCTATTACCTTCATTTTAGAATAAATTGTTATAAACTGGGTCTTGACGCCGCAGATTACCATAAAAAATTAGTGATTTAGTCTTACTGTCTAAATTAAAGTACGACATTAAATGTGTGTTTCTAGAGGCTAAGACTATATCTTGCAGTTACACGGTTAGGTTTTATTCTCAAAGTAAGTTCTATTACTAACATTTTAAAATAAATTGTTATAGATTAGGTCTTGACGCCGCAGACTTCCACAAGATATCAATGATTAGGGCTTACTGCCTAAATTTAAGTACGACATTAAAAGTGTGTTTTTAGAAGCTAAGACTACATCTTGCAGTTACTTGGTTGGGTATTAATCTCAAAGTAAGTTCTATTACTTACATTTTAGAATAAATTGTTATAGACTAGGTCTTGGCGCCGCAGATTACCATAAAAAATCAATGATTAGGGCTTACTGTCTAAATTTAAGTGTGACATTAGACGTGTGTGTTTTAGAGGCTAAGACTATATTTCGCAGTTACATTGTTAGGTTTTAATCTCAAAGTAAGTTTTATTACCTTCATTTTAGAATAAATTGTTATAGACTAGGTCTTGACACCGCAGATTACCATAAGATATCAATGATTGGGGCTTACTGTCTAAATTTAAGTGCGACAATATACGTGTGTTTTGAGAGGCTAAGACTATATCTTGCAGTTACATGGTTAGGTTTTAATATCAAAGTAAGTTGTATTACCTTCATTTTAGGATAAATTGTTATAGATTAGGTCTTGACGCCGCAGATTACTACAAGATATCAATGATTAGGGCTTACTGCCTAAATTTAAGTACGACATTAAACGTGTGTTTTTAGAGGCTAAGACTATATCTTGCAGTTACTTTGTTGGGTTTTAATCTCAAAGTAAATTCTATTACTTACATTTTAGAATAAATTGTTATAAACTAGGTCTTGACGCCGCGTATTACAATAAGAAATCAATAATTAGGGCTTACTATCTAAATTTAAGTGCGACATTAAACGTGTGTTTTTAGAGGCTAAGACAATATCTTGCAGTTACATGGCTAGGTTTAAATCTCAAAGTAAGTTTTTTTAACTTACATGTGAGTGTTAATTTTTATAGATTAGGTCTTGACGCCGCAGATTAACACAAGATATCAATGATTAGGGCTTACAGTCTAAATTTAAGTGCGACAATTTACGTGTGTTTTGAGAGGCTAAGACTGTATCTTGCAGTTACATGGTTAAGTTTTAATATCAAAGTAAGTTGTATTACCTTCATTTTAGGATAAATTGTTATAGATTAGGTCTTGACGCCGCAGATTACCACAAGATATCAATGATTAGGGCTTACTGCCTAAATTTAAGTACGACATTAAACGTGTGTTTTTAGAGGCTAAGACTATATCTTGCAGTTACTTTGTTGGGTTTTAATCTCAAAGTAAGTTCTATTACTAACATTTTAAAATAAATTGTTATAGATTAGGTCTTGACGCCGCAGACTTCCACAAGATATCAATGATTAGGGCTTACTGTCTAAATTTAAGTGTGACATTAGACGTGTGTGTTTTAGAGGCTAAGACTATATCTTGCAGTTACATTTTTAGGTTTTAATCTCAAAGTAAGTTCTATTACCTTCATTTTAGAATAAATTGTTATAGACTAGGTCTTGACACCGCAGACTACCATAAGATATCAATGATTGGGGCTTACTGTCTAAATTTAAGTGCGACAATATAAGTGTGTTTTTAGAGGCTAAGACTGTATCTTGCAGTTACATGGTTAGGTTTTAATATCAAAGTAAGTTGTATTACCTTCATTTTAGGATAAATTGTTTTAGATTAGGTCTTGACGCCGCAGATTACCACAAGATATCAATGATTAGGGCTTACTGCCTAAATTTAAGTACGACATTAAACGTGTGTTTTTAGAGGCTAAGACTATATCTTGCAGTTACTTTGTTGGGTTTTAATCTCAAAGTAAGTTCTATTACTTACATTTTAGAATAAATTGTTATAGACTAGGTCTTGACGCCGCAGATAACCATAAGATATCAATGATTGGGGCTTACTGTCTAAATTTAAGTGCGACAATATACGTGTGTTTTGAAAGGCTAAGACTATATCTTGCAGTTACTTGGTTGGGTTTTATTATCAAAGTAAGTTCTATTACCTTGATTTTAGAATAAATTGTTATAGATTAGGTCTTGACGCCGCAGATTACCACAGGATATCAATGATTAGGGCTTACTGTCTAAATTTAAGTGCGACATTATACGTGTGTTTTTAGAGGCTAAGACAATATCTTGCAGTTACATGGCTAGGTTTAAATCTCAAAGTAAGTTTTTTTAACTTACATGTGAGTGTTAATTTTTATAGATTAGGTCTTGACGCCGCAGATTAACACAAGATATCAATGATTAGGGCTTACAGTCTAAATTTAAGTGCGACAATTTACGTGTGTTTTGAGAGGCTAAGACTGTATCTTGCAGTTACATGGTTAAGTTTTAATATCAAAGTAAGTTGTATTACCTTCATTTTAGGATAAATTGTTATAGATTAGGTCTTGACGCCGCAGATTACCACAAGATATCAATGATTAGGGCTTACTGCCTAAATTTAAGTACGACATTAAACGTGTGTTTTTAGAGGCTAAGACTATATCTTGCAGTTACTTTGTTGGGTTTTAATCTCAAAGTAAGTTCTATTACTAACCTTTTAAAATAAATTGTTATAGATTAGGTCTTGACGCCGCAGACTTCCACAAGATATCAATGATTAGGGCTTACTGTCTAAATTTAAGTGTGACATTAGACGTGTGTGTTTTAGAGGCTAAGACTATATCTTGCAGTTACATTTTTAGGTTTTAATCTCAAAGTAAGTTCTATTACCTTCATTTTAGAATAAATTGTTATAGACTAGGTCTTGACACCGCAGACTACCATAAGATATCAATGATTGGGGCTTACTGTCTAAATTTAAGTGCGACAATATAAGTGTGTTTTTAGAGGCTAAGACTGTATCTTGCAGTTACATGGTTAGGTTTTAATATCAAAGTAAGTTGTATTACCTTCATTTTAGGATAAATTGTTATAGATTAGGTCTTGACGCCGCAGATTACCACAAGATATCAATGATTAGGGCTTACTGCCTAAATTTAAGTACGACATTAAACGTGTGTTTTTAGAGGCTAAGACTATATCTTGCAGTTACTTTGTTGGGTTTTAATCTCAAAGTAAGTTCTATTACTTACATTTTAGAATAAATTGTTATAGACTAGGTCTTGACGCCGCAGATAACCATAAGATATCAATGATTGGGGCTAACTGTCTAAATTTAAGTGCGACAATATACGTGTGTTTTGAAAGGCTAAGACTATATCTTGCAGTTACTTGGTTGGGTTTTAATCTCAAAGTAAGTTCTATTACCTTGATTTTAGAATAAATTGTTATAGATTAGGTCTTGACGCCGCAGATTACCACAGGATATCAATGATTAGGGCTTACTGTCTAAATTTAAGTGCGACATTATACGTGTGTTTTTAGAGGCTAAGACAATATCTTGCAGTTACATGGCTAGGTTTAATTCTCAAAGTAAGTTTTTTAACTTACATGTGAGTGTTAATTGTTATAGATTAGGTCTTGACGCCGCAGATTAACACAAGATATCAATGATTAGGGCTTACTGTCTAAATTTAAGTGCGACATTAAACGTGTGTTTTTTAGAGGCTAAGACTATATCTTGCAGTTACATGGTTAGGTTTTAATCTCAAAGTAAGTTCTATTACCTTCATTTTAGAATAAATAGTTATAGACTAGGTCTTGACACCGCAGATTACCATAAGATATCAATGATTGGGGCTTACTGTCTAAATTTAAGTGCGACAATATAAGTGTGTTTTGAGAGGCTAAGACTGTATCTTGCAGTTACATGGTTAGGTTTTAATATCAAAGTAAGTTGTATTACCTTCATTTTAGGATAAATTGTTATAGATTAGGTCTTGACGCCGCAGATTACCACAAGATATCAATGATTAGGGCTTACTGCCTAAATTTAAGTACGACATTAAACGTGTGTTTTTAGAGGATAAGACTATATCTTGCAGTTACTTTGTTGGGTTTTAATCTCAAAGTAAATTCTATTACTTACATTTTAGAATAAATTGTTATAAACTAGGTCTTGACGCCGCAGATTACCATAAAAAATTAGTGATTTAGTCTTACCGTCTAAATTAAAGTGCGACATTAAATGTGTGTTTCTAGAGGCTAAGACTATATCTTGCAGTTACACGGTTAGGTTTTATTCTCAAAGTAAGTTCTATTACTAACATTTTAAAATAAATTGTTATAGATTAGGTCTTGACGCCGCAGACTTCCACAAGATATCAATGATTAGGGCTTACTGTCTAAATTTAAGTGTGACATTAGACGTGTGTGTTTTAGAGGCTAAGACTATATCTCGCAGTTACATTGTTAGGTTTTAATCTCAAATTAAGTTCTATTACCTTCATTTTAGAATAAATTGTTATAGACTAGGTCTTGACACCGCAGATTACCATAAGATATCAATGATTGGGGCTTACTGTCTAAATTTAAGTGCGACAATATAAGTGTGTTTTGAGAGGCTAAGACTGTATCTTGCAGTTACATGGTTAGGTTTTAATATCAAAGTAAGTTGTATTACCTTCATTTTAGGATAAATTGTTATAGATTAGGTCTTGACGCCGCAGATTACCACAAGATATCAATGATTAGGGCTTACTGCCTAAATTTAAGTACGACATTAAACGTGTGTTTTTAGAGGCTAAGACTATATCTTGCAGTTACTTTGTTGGGTTTTAATCTCAAAGTAATTTCTATTACTAACATTTTAAAATAAATTGTTATAGATTAGGTCTTGACGCCGCAGACTTCCACAAGATATCAATGATTAGGGCTTACTGTCTAAATTTAAGTGTGACATTAGACGTGTGTGTTTTAGAGGCTAAGACTATATCTCGCAGTTACATTTTTAGGTTTTAATCTCAAAGTAAGTTCTATTACCTTCATTTTAGAATAAATTGTTATAAACTAGGTCTTGACGCCGCAGATTACCATAAAAAATTAGTGATTTAGTCTTACTGTCTAAATTAAAGTGCGACATTAAATGTGTGTTTCTAGAGGCTAGGACTATATCTTGCAGTTACACGGTTAGGTTTTATTCTCAAAGTAAGTTCTATTACTAACATTTTAAAATAAATTGTTATAGATTAGGTCTTGACGCCGCAGACTTCCACAAGATATCAAAGATTAGGGCTTACTGTCTAAATTTAAGTGTGACATTAGACGTGTGTGTTTTAGAGGCTAAGACTATATTTTGCAGTTACTTGGTTGGGTATTAATCTCAAAGTAAGTTCTATTACCTTCATTTTAGAATAAATTGTTATAGATTAGGTCTTGACGCCGCAGATTACCACAAAAAATTAATGATAAGGGCTTACTGTCTAAATTTAAGTGTGACATTAGACGTGTGTGTTTTTAGAGGCTAAGACTATATTTCGCAGTTACATTGTTCGGTTTTAATCTCAAAGTAAGTTCTATTACCTTCATTTTAGAATAAATTGTTATAAACTGGGTCTTGACGCCGCAGATTACCATAAAAAATTAGTGATTTAGTCTTACTGTCTAAATTAAAGTGCGACATTAAATGTGTGTTTCTAGAGGCTAAGACTATATCTTGCAGTTACACGGTTAGGTTTTATTCTCAAAGTAAGTTCTATTACTAACATTTTAAAATAAATTGTTATAGATTAGGTCTTGACGCCGCAGACTTCCACAAGATATCAATGATTAGGGCTTACTGCCTAAATTTAAGTACGACATTAAAAGTGTGTTTTTAGAAGCTAAGACTACAATCTTGCAGTTACTTGGTTGGGTATTAATCTCAAAGTAAGTTCTATTACTTACATTTTAGAATAAATTGTTATAGACTAGGTCTTGGCGCCGCAGATTACCATAAAAAATCAATGATTAGGGCTTACTGTCTAAATTTAAGTGTGACATTAGACGTGTGTGTTTTAGAGGCTAAGACTATATTTCGCAATTACATTGTTAGGTTTTAATCTCAAAGTAAGTTTTATTACCTTCATTTTAGAATAAATTGTTATAGACTAGGTCTTGACACTGCAGATTACCATAAGATATCAATGATTGGGGCTTACTGTCTAAATTTAAGTGCGACAATATACGTGTGTTTTGAGAGGCTAAGACTATATCTTGCAGTTACATGGTTAGGTTTTAATATCAAAGTAAGTTGTATTACCTTCATTTTAGGATAAATTGTTATAGATTAGGTCTTGACGCCGCAGATTACTACAAGATATCAATGATTAGGGCTTACTGCCTAAATTTAAGTACGACATTAAACGTGTGTTTCTAGAGGCTAAGACTATATCTTGCAGTTACTTTGTTGGGTTTTAATCTCAAAGTAAATTCTATTACTTACATTTTAGAATAAATTGTTATAAACTAGGTCTTGACGCCGCGTATTACAATAAGAAATCAATAATTAGGGCTTACTATCTAAATTTAAGTGCGACATTAAACGTGTGTTTTTAGAGGCTAAGACAATATCTTGCAGTTACATGGCTAGGTTTAAATCTCAAAGTAAGTTTTTTTAACTTACATGTGAGTGTTAATTTTTATAGATTAGGTCTTGACGCCGCAGATTAACACAAGATATCAATGATTAGGGCTTACAGTCTAAATTTAAGTGCGACAATTTACGTGTGTTTTGAGAGGCTAAGACTGTATCTTGCAGTTACATGGTTAAGTTTTAATATCAAAGTAAGTTGTATTACCTTCATTTTAGGATAAATTGTTATAGATTAGGTCTTGACGCCGCAGATTACCACAAGATATCAATGATTAGGGCTTACTGCCTAAATTTAAGTACGACATTAAACGTGTGTTTTTAGAGGCTAAGACTATATCTTGCAGTTACTTTGTTGGGTTTTAATCTCAAAGTAAGTTCTATTACTAACATTTTAAAATAAATTGTTATAGATTAGGTCTTGACGCCGCAGACTTCCACAAGATATCAATGATTAGGGCTTACTGTCTAAATTTAAGTGTGACATTAGACGTGTGTGTTTTAGAGGCTAAGACTATATCTCGCAGTTACATTTTTAGGTTTTAATCTCAAAGTAAGTTCTATTACCTTCATTTTAGAATAAATTGTTATAGACTAGGTCTTGACACCGCAGACTACCATAAGATATCAATGATTGGGGCTTACTGTCTAAATTTAAGTGCGACAATATAAGTGTGTTTTTAGAGGCTAAGACTGTATCTTGCAGTTACATGGTTAGGTTTTAATATCAAAGTAAGTTGTATTACCTTCATTTTAGGATAAATTGTTATAGATTAGGTCTTGACGCCGCAGATTACCACAAGATATCAATGATTAGGGCTTACTGCCTAAATTTAAGTACGACATTAAACGTGTGTTTTTAGAGGCTAAGACTATATCTTGCAGTTACTTTGTTGGATTTTAATCTCAAAGTAAGTTCTATTACTTACATTTCAGAATAAATTGTTATAGACTAGGTCTTGACGCCGCAGATAACCATAAGATATCAATGATTGGGGCTTACTGTCTAAATTTAAGTGCGACAATATACGTGTGTTTTGAAAGGCTAAGACTATATCTTGCAGTTACTTGGTTGGGTTTTAATCTCAAAGTAAGTTCTATTACCTTGATTTTAGAATAAATTGTTATAGATTAGGTCTTGACGCCGCAGATTACCACAGGATATCAATGATTAGGGCTTACTGTCTAAATTTAAGTGCGACATTATACGTGTGTTTTTAGAGGCTAAGACAATATCTTGCAGTTACATGGCTAGGTTTAATTCTCAAAGTAAGTTTTTTAACTTACATGTGAGTGTTAATTGTTATAGATTAGGTCTTGACGCCGCAGATTAACACAAGATATCAATGATTAGGGCTTACTGTCTAAATTTAAGTGCGACATTAAACGTGTGTTTTTTAGAGGCTAAGACTATATCTTGCAGTTACATGGTTAGGTTTTAATATCAAAGTAAGTTGTATTACCTTCATTTTAGGATAAATTGTTATAGATTAGGTCTTGACGCCGCAGATTAACACAAGATATCAATGATTAGGGCTTACTGTCTAAATTTAAGTGTGACATTAGACGTGTGTGTTTTAGAGGCTAAGACTATATTTTGCAGTTACTTGGTTGGGTATTAATCTCAAAGTAAGTTCTATTACCTTCATTTTAGAATAAATTGTTATAGATTAGGTCTTGACGCCGCAGATTACCACAAAAAATTAATGATAAGGGCTTACTGTCTAAATTTAAGTGTGACATTAGACGTGTGTGTTTTTAGAGGCTAAGACTATATTTCGCAGTTACATTGTTCGGTTTTAATCTCAAAGTAAGTTCTATTACCTTCATTTTAGAATAAATTGTTATAAACTAGGTCTTGACGCCGCAGATTACCATAAAAAATTAGTGATTTAGTCTTACTGTCTAAATTAAAGTGCGACATTAAATGTGTGTTTCTAGAGACTAAGACTATATCTTGCAGTTACACGGTTAGGTTTTATTCTCAAAGTAAGTTCTATTACTAACATTTTAAAATAAATTGTTATAGATTAGGTCTTGACGCCGCAGACTTCCACAAGATATCAATGATTAGGGCTTACTGCCTAAATTTAAGTACGACATTAAAAGTGTGTTTTTAGAAGCTAAGACTACATCTTGCAGTTACTTGGTTGGGTATTAATCTCAAAGTAAGTTCTATTACTTACATTTTAGAATAAATTGTTATAGACTAGGTCTTGGCGCCGCAGATTACCATAAAAAATCAATGATTAGGGCTTACTGTCTAAATTTAAGTGTGACATTAGACGTGTGTGATTTAGAGGCTAAGACTATATTTCGCAGTTACATTGTTAGGTTTTAATCTCAAAGTAAGTTTTATTACCTTCATTTTAGAATAAATTGTTATAGACTAGGTCTTGACACCGCAGATTACCATAAGATATCAATGATTGGGGCTTACTGTCTAAATTTAAGTGCGACAATATACGTGTGTTTTGAGAGGCTAAGACTATATCTTGCAGTTACTTTGTTGGGTTTTAATCTCAAAGTAAATTCTATTACTTACATTTTAGAATAAATTGTTATAAACTAGGTCTTGACGCCGCGTATTACAATAAGAAATCAATAATTAGGGCTTACTATCTAAATTTAAGTGCGACATTAAACGTGTGTTTTTAGAGGCTAAGACAATATCTTGCAGTTACATGGCTAGGTTTAAATCTCAAAGTAAGTTTTTTAACTTACATGTGAGTGTTAATTTTTATAGATTAGGTCTTGACGCTGCAGATTAACACAAGATATCAATGATTAGGGCTTACAGTCTAAATTTAAGTGCGACAATTTACGTGTGTTTTGAGAGGCTAAGACTGTATCTTGCAGTTACATGGTTAAGTATTAATATCAAAGTAAGTTGTATTACCTTCATTTTACGATAAATTGTTATAGATTAGGTCTTGACGCCGCAGATTACCACAAGATATCAATGATTAGGGCTTACTGTCTAAATTTAAGTGTGACATTAGACGTGTGTGTTTTTAGAGGCTAAGACTATATTTCGCAGTTACATTGTTCGGTTTTAATCTCAAAATTAGTTCTATTACCTTCATTTTAGAATAAATTGTTATAAACTAGGTCTTGACGCCGCAGATTACCATAAAAAATTAGTGGTTTAATCTTACTGTCTAAATTAAAGTGCGACATTAAATGTGTGTTTCTAGAGGCTAAGACTATATCTTGCAGTTACACGGTTAGGTTTTATTCTCAAAGTAAGTTCTATTACTAACATTTTAAAATAAATTGTTATAGATTAGGTCTTGACGCCGCAGACTTCCACAAGATATCAATGATTAGGGCTTACTGCCTAAATTTAAGTACGACATTAAAAGTGTGTTTTTAGAAGCTAAGACTACATCTTGCAGTTACTTTGTTGGGTTTTAATCTCAAAGTAAATTCTATTACTTACATTTAAGAATAAATTGTTATAAACTAGGTCTTGACGCCGCAGATTACCATAAAAAATTAGTGATTTAGTCTTACTGTCTAAATTAAAGTGCGACATTAAATGTGTGTTTCTAGAGGCTAGGACTATATCTTGCAGTTACACGGTTAGGTTTTATTCTCAAAGTAAGTTCTATTACTAACATTTTAAAATAAATTGTTATAGATTAGGTCTTGACGCCGCAGACTTCCACAAGATATCAAAGATTAGGGCTTACTGTCTAAATTTAAGTGTGACATTAGACGTGTGTGTTTTAGAGGCTAAGACTATATTTTGCAGTTACTTGGTTGGGTATTAATCTCAAAGTAAGTTCTATTACCTTCATTTTAGAATAAATTGTTATAGATTAGGTCTTGACGCCGCAGATTACCACAAAAAATTAATGATAAGGGCTTACTGTCTAAATTTAAGTGTGACATTAGACGTGTGTGTTTTTAGAGGCTAAGACTATATTTCGCAGTTACATTGTTCGGTTTTAATCTCAAAGTAAGTTCTATTACCTTCATTTTAGAATAAATTGTTATAAACTGGGTCTTGACGCCGCAGATTACCATAAAAAATTAGTGATTTAGTCTTACTGTCTAAATTAAAGTGCGACATTAAATGTGTGTTTCTAGAGGCTAAGACTATATCTTGCAGTTACACGGTTAGGTTTTATTCTCAAAGTAAGTTCTATTACTAACATTTTAAAATAAATTGTTATAGATTAGGTCTTGACGCCGCAGACTTCCACAAGATATCAATGATTAGGGCTTACTGCCTAAATTTAAGTACGACATTAAAAGTGTGTTTTTAGAAGCTAAGACTACAATCTTGCAGTTACTTGGTTGGGTATTAATCTCAAAGTAAGTTCTATTACTTACATTTTAGAATAAATTGTTATAGACTAGGTCTTGGCGCCGCAGATTACCATAAAAAATCAATGATTAGGGCTTACTGTCTAAATTTAAGTGTGACATTAGACGTGTGTGTTTTAGAGGCTAAGACTATATTTCGCAGTTACATTGTTAGGTTTTAATCTCAAAGTAAGTTTTATTACCTTCATTTTAGAATAAATTGTTATAGACTAGGTCTTGACACTGCAGATTACCATAAGATATCAATGATTGGGGCTTACTGTCTAAATTTAAGTGCGACAATATACGTGTGTTTTGAGAGGCTAAGACTATATCTTGCAGTTACATGGTTAGGTTTTAATATCAAAGTAAGTTGTATTACCTTCATTTTAGGATAAATTGTTATAGATTAGGTCTTGACGCCGCAGATTACTACAAGATATCAATGATTAGGGCTTACTGCCTAAATTTAAGTACGACATTAAACGTGTGTTTCTAGAGGCTAAGACTATATCTTGCAGTTACTTTGTTGGGTTTTAATCTCAAAGTAAGTTCTATTACTAACATTTTAAAATAAATTGTTATAGATTAGGTCTTGACGCCGCAGACTTCCACAAGATATCAATGATTAGGGCTTACTGTCTAAATTTAAGTGTGACATTAGACGTGTGTGTTTTAGAGGCTAAGACTATATCTCGCAGTTACATTTTTAGGTTTTAATCTCAAAGTAAGTTCTATTACCTTCATTTTAGAATAAATTGTTATAGACTAGGTCTTGACACCGCAGACTACCATAAGATATCAATGATTGGGGCTTACTGTCTAAATTTAAGTGCGACAATATAAGTGTGTTTTTAGAGGCTAAGACTGTATCTTGCAGTTACATGGTTAGGTTTTAATATCAAAGTAAGTTGTATTACCTTCATTTTAGGATAAATTGTTATAGATTAGGTCTTGACGCCGCAGACTTCCACAAGATATCAATGATTAGGGCTTACTGCCTAAATTTAAGTACGACATTAAACGTGTGTTTTTAGAGGCTAAGACTATATCTTGCAGTTACTTTGTTGGGTTTTAATCTCAAAGTAAGTTCTATTACTTACATTTCAGAATAAATTGTTATAGACTAGGTCTTGACGCCGCAGATAACCATAAGATATCAATGATTGGGGCTTACTGTCTAAATTTAAGTGCGACAATATACGTGTGTTTTGAAAGGCTAAGACTATATCTTGCAGTTACTTGGTTGGGTTTTAATCTCAAAGTAAGTTCTATTACCTTGATTTTAGAATAAATTGTTATAGATTAGGTCTTGACGCCGCAGATTACCACAGGATATCAATGATTAGGGCTTACTGTCTAAATTTAAGTGCGACATTATACGTGTGTTTTTAGAGGCTAAGACAATATCTTGCAGTTACATGGCTAGGTTTAATTCTCAAAGTAAGTTTTTTAACTTACATGTGAGTGTTAATTGTTATAGATTAGGTCTTGACGCCGCAGATTAACACAAGATATCAATGATTAGGGCTTACTGTCTAAATTTAAGTGCGACATTAAACGTGTGTTTTTTAGAGGCTAAGACTATATCTTGCAGTTACATGGTTAGGTTTTAATCTCAAAGTAAGTTCTATTACCTTCATTTTAGAATAAATTGTTATAGACTAGGTCTTGACACCGCAGATTACCATAAGATATCAATGATTGGGGCTTACTGTCTAAATTTAAGTACGACATTAAACGTGTGTTTTTAGAGGCTAAGACTATATCTTGCAGTTACTTTGTTGGGTTTTAATCTCAAAGTAAATTCTATTACTTACATTTTAGAATAAATTGTTATAAACTAGGTCTTGACGCCGCAGATTACCATAAAAAATTAGTGATTTAGTCTTACTGTCTAAATTAAAGTGCGACATTAAATGTGTGTTTCTAGAGGCTAAGACTATATCTTGCAGTTACACGGTTAGGTTTTATTCTCAAAGTAAGTTCTATTACTAACATTTTAAAATAAATTGTTATAGATTAGGTCTTGACGCCGCAGAATTCCACAAGATATCAATGATTAGGGCTTACTGTCTATATTTAAGTGTGACATTAGACGTGTGTGTTTTAGAGGCTAAGACTATATTTCGCAGTTACATTGTTAGGTTTTAATCTCAAATTAAGTTCTATTACCTTCATTTTAGAATAAATTGTTATAGACTAGGTCTTGACACCGCAGGTTACCATAAGATATCAATGATTGGGGCTTACTGTCTAAATTTAAGTGCGACAATATAAGTGTGTTTTGAGAGGCTAAGACTGTATCTTGCAGTTACATGGTTAGGTTTTAATATCAAAGTAAGTTGTATTACCTTCATTTTAGGATAAATTGTTATAGATTAGGTCTTGACGCCGCAGATTACCACAAGATATCAATGATTAGGGCTTACTGCCTAAATTTAAGTACGACATTAAACGTGTGTTTTTAGAGGCTAAGACTATATCTTGCAGTAACTTTGTTGGGTTTTAATCTCAAAGTAAGTTCTATTACTAACATTTTAAAATAAATTGTTATAGATTAGGTCTTGACGCCGCAGACTTCCACAAGATATCAATGATTAGGGCTTACTGTCTAAATTTAAGTGTGACATTAGACGTGTGTGTTTTAGAGGCTAAGACTATATCTCGCAGTTACATTTTTAGGTTTTAATCTCAAAGTAAGTTCTATTACCTTCATTTTAGAATAAATTGTTATAAACTAGGTCTTGACGCCGCAGATTACCATAAAAAATTAGTGATTTAGTCTTACTGTCTAAATTAAAGTGCGACATTAAATGTGTGTTTCTAGAGGCTAAGACTATATCTTGCAGTTACACGGTTAGGTTTTAATCTCAAAGTAAGTTCTATTACCTTGATTTTAGAATAAATTGTTATAGATTAGGTCTTGACGCCGCAGACTTCCACAAGATATCAATGATTAGGGCTTACTGTCTAAATTTAAGTGTGACATTAGACGTGTGTGTTTTAGAGGCTAAGACTATATTTTGCAGTTACTTGGTTGGGTATTAATCTCAAAGTAAGTTCTATTACCTTCATTTTAGAATAAATTGTTATAGATTAGGTCTTGACGCCGCAGATTACCACAAAAAATTAATGATAAGGGCTTACTGTCTAAATTTAAGTGTGACATTAGACGTGTGTGTTTTTAGAGGCTAAGACTATATTTCGCAGTTACATTGTTCGGTTTTAATCTCAAAGTAAGTTCTATTACCTTCATTTTAGAATAAATTGTTATAAACTGGGTCTTGACGCCGCAGATTACCATAAAAAATTAGTGATTTAGTCTTACTGTCTAAATTAAAGTACGACATTAAATGTGTGTTTCTAGAGGCTAAGACTATATCTTGCAGTTACACGGTTAGGTTTTATTCTCAAAGTAAGTTCTATTACTAACATTTTAAAATAAATTGTTATAGATTAGGTCTTGACGCCGCAGACTTCCACAAGATATCAATGATTAGGGCTTACTGCCTAAATTTAAGTACGACATTAAAAGTGTGTTTTTAGAAGCTAAGACTACATCTTGCAGTTACTTGGTTGGGTATTAATCTCAAAGTAAGTTCTATTACTTACATTTTAGAATAAATTGTTATAGACTAGGTCTTGGCGCCGCAGATTACCATAAAAAATCAATGATTAGGGCTTACTGTCTAAATTTAAGTGTGACATTAGACGTGTGTGTTTTAGAGGCTAAGACTATATTTCGCAGTTACATTGTTAGGTTTTAATCTCAAAGTAAGTTTTATTACCTTCATTTTAGAATAAATTGTTATAGACTAGGTCTTGACACCGCAGATTACCATAAGATATCAATGATTGGGGCTTACTGTCTAAATTTAAGTGCGACAATATACGTGTGTTTTGAGAGGCTAAGACTATATCTTGCAGTTACATGGTTAGGTTTTAATATCAAAGTAAGTTGTATTACCTTCATTTTAGGATAAATTGTTATAGATTAGGTCTTGACGCCGCAGATTACTACAAGATATCAATGATTAGGGCTTACTGCCTAAATTTAAGTACGACATTAAACGTGTGTTTCTAGAGGCTAAGACTATATCTTGCAGTTACTTTGTTGGGTTTTAATCTCAAAGTAAATTCTATTACTTACATTTTAGAATAAATTGTTATAAACTAGGTCTTGACGCCGCGTATTACAATAAGAAATCAATAATTAGGGCTTACTATCTAAATTTAAGTGCGACATTAAACGTGTGTTTTTAGAGGCTAAGACAATATCTTGCAGTTACATGGCTAGGTTTAAATCTCAAAGTAAGTTTTTTTAACTTACATGTGAGTGTTAATTTTTATAGATTAGGTCTTGACGCCGCAGATTAACACAAGATATCAATGATTAGGGCTTACAGTCTAAATTTAAGTGCGACAATTTACGTGTGTTTTGAGAGGCTAAGACTGTATCTTGCAGTTACATGGTTAAGTTTTAATATCAAAGTAAGTTGTATTACCTTCATTTTAGGATAAATTGTTATAGATTAGGTCTTGACGCCGCAGATTACCACAAGATATCAATGATTAGGGCTTACTGCCTAAATTTAAGTACGACATTAAACGTGTGTTTTTAGAGGCTAAGACTATATCTTGCAGTTACTTTGTTGGGTTTTAATCTCAAAGTAAGTTCTATTACTAACATTTTAAAATAAATTGTTATAGATTAGGTCTTGACGCCGCAGACTTCCACAAGATATCAATGATTAGGGCTTACTGTCTAAATTTAAGTGTGACATTAGACGTGTGTGTTTTAGAGGCTAAGACTATATCTTGCAGTTACATTTTTAGGTTTTAATCTCAAAGTAAGTTCTATTACCTTCATTTTAGAATAAATTGTTATAGACTAGGTCTTGACACCGCAGACTACCATAAGATATCAATGATTGGGGCTTACTGTCTAAATTTAAGTGCGACAATATAAGTGTGTTTTTAGAGGCTAAGACTGTATCTTGCAGTTACATGGTTAGGTTTTAATATCAAAGTAAGTTGTATTACCTTCATTTTAGGATAAATTGTTATAGATTAGGTCTTGACGCCGCAGATTACCACAAGATATCAATGATTAGGGCTTACTGCCTAAATTTAAGTACGACATTAAACGTGTGTTTTTAGAGGCTAAGACTACATCTTGCAGTTACTTTGTTGGGTTTTAATCTCAAAGTAAGTTCTATTACTTACATTTTAGAATAAATTGTTATAGACTAGGTCTTGACGCCGCAGATAACCATAAGATATCAATGATTGGGGCTTACTGTCTAAATTTAAGTGCGACAATATACGTGTGTTTTGAAAGGCTAAGACTATATCTTGCAGTTACTTGGTTGGGTTTTAATCTCAAAGTAAGTTCTATTACCTTGATTTTAGAATAAATTGTTATAGATTAGGTCTTGACGCCGCAGATTACCACAGGATATCAATGATTAGGGCTTACTGTCTAAATTTAAGTGCGACATTATACGTGTGTTTTTAGAGGCTAAGACAATATCTTGCAGTTACATGGCTAGGTTTAAATCTCAAAGTAAGTTTTTTTAACTTACATGTGAGTGTTAATTTTTATAGATTAGGTCTTGACGCCGCAGATTAACACAAGATATCAATGATTAGGGCTTACAGTCTAAATTTAAGTGCGACAATTTACGTGTGTTTTGAGAGGCTAAGACTGTATCTTGCAGTTACATGGTTAAGTTTTAATATCAAAGTAAGTTGTATTACCTTCATTTTAGGATAAATTGTTATAGATTAGGTCTTGACGCCGCAGATTACCACAAGATATCAATGATTAGGGCTTACTGCCTAAATTTAAGTACGACATTAAACGTGTGTTTTTAGAGGCTAAGACTATATCTTGCAGTTACTTTGTTGGGTTTTAATCTCAAAGTAAGTTCTATTACTAACCTTTTAAAATAAATTGTTATAGATTAGGTCTTGACGCCGCAGACTTCCACAAGATATCAATGATTAGGGCTTACTGTCTAAATTTAAGTGTGACATTAGACGTGTGTGTTTTAGAGGCTAAGACTATATCTTGCAGTTACATTTTTAGGTTTTAATCTCAAAGTAAGTTCTATTACCTTCATTTTAGAATAAATTGTTATAGACTAGGTCTTGACACCGCAGACTACCATAAGATATCAATGATTGGGGCTTACTGTCTAAATTTAAGTGCGACAATATAAGTGTGTTTTTAGAGGCTAAGACTGTATCTTGCAGTTACATGGTTAGGTTTTAATATCAAAGTAAGTTGTATTACCTTCATTTTAGGATAAATTGTTATAGATTAGGTCTTGACGCCGCAGATTACCACAAGATATCAATGATTAGGGCTTACTGCCTAAATTTAAGTACGACATTAAACGTGTGTTTTTAGAGGCTAAGACTATATCTTGCAGTTACTTTGTTGGGTTTTAATCTCAAAGTAAGTTCTATTACTTACATTTTAGAATAAATTGTTATAGACTAGGTCTTGACGCCGCAGATAACCATAAGATATCAATGATTGGGGCTAACTGTCTAAATTTAAGTGCGACAATATACGTGTGTTTTGAAAGGCTAAGACTATATCTTGCAGTTACTTGGTTGGGTTTTAATCTCAAAGTAAGTTCTATTACCTTGATTTTAGAATAAATTGTTATAGATTAGGTCTTGACGCCGCAGATTACCACAGGATATCAATGATTAGGGCTTACTGTCTAAATTTAAGTGCGACATTATACGTGTGTTTTTAGAGGCTAAGACAATATCTTGCAGTTACATGGCTAGGTTTAATTCTCAAAGTAAGTTTTTTAACTTACATGTGAGTGTTAATTGTTATAGATTAGGTCTTGACGCCGCAGATTAACACAAGATATCAATGATTAGGGCTTACTGTCTAAATTTAAGTGCGACATTAAACGTGTGTTTTTTAGAGGCTAAGACTATATCTTGCAGTTACATGGTTAGGTTTTAATCTCAAAGTAAGTTCTATTACCTTCATTTTAGAATAAATTGTTATAGACTAGGTCTTGACACCGCAGATTACCATAAGATATCAATGATTGGGGCTTACTGTCTAAATTTAAGTGCGACAATATAAGTGTGTTTTGAGAGGCTAAGACTGTATCTTGCAGTTACATGGTTAGGTTTTAATATCAAAGTAAGTTGTATTACCTTCATTTTAGGATAAATTGTTATAGATTAGGTCTTGACGCCGCAGATTACCACAAGATATCAATGATTAGGGCTTACTGCCTAAATTTAAGTACGACATTAAACGTGTGTTTTTAGAGGATAAGACTATATCTTGCAGTTACTTTGTTGGGTTTTAATCTCAAAGTAAATTCTATTACTTACATTTTAGAATAAATTGTTATAAACTAGGTCTTGACGCCGCAGATTACCATAAAAAATTAGTGATTTAGTCTTACCGTCTAAATTAAAGTGCGACATTAAATGTGTGTTTCTAGAGGCTAAGACTATATCTTGCAGTTACACGGTTAGGTTTTATTCTCAAAGTAAGTTCTATTACTAACATTTTAAAATAAATTGTTATAGATTAGGTCTTGACGCCGCAGACTTCCACAAGATATCAATGATTAGGGCTTACTGTCTAAATTTAAGTGTGACATTAGACGTGTGTGTTTTAGAGGCTAAGACTATATCTCGCAGTTACATTGTTAGGTTTTAATCTCAAATTAAGTTCTATTACCTTCATTTTAGAATAAATTGTTATAGACTAGGTCTTGACACCGCAGATTACCATAAGATATCAATGATTGGGGCTTACTGTCTAAATTTAAGTGCGACAATATAAGTGTGTTTTGAGAGGCTAAGACTGTATCTTGCAGTTACATGGTTAGGTTTTAATATCAAAGTAAGTTGTATTACCTTCATTTTAGGATAAATTGTTATAGATTAGGTCTTGACGCCGCAGATTACCACAAGATATCAATGATTAGGGCTTACTGCCTAAATTTAAGTACGACATTAAACGTGTGTTTTTAGAGGCTAAGACTATATCTTGCAGTTACTTTGTTGGGTTTTAATCTCAAAGTAATTTCTATTACTAACATTTTAAAATAAATTGTTATAGATTAGGTCTTGACGCCGCAGACTTCCACAAGATATCAATGATTAGGGCTTACTGTCTAAATTTAAGTGTGACATTAGACGTGTGTGTTTTAGAGGCTAAGACTATATCTCGCAGTTACATTTTTAGGTTTTAATCTCAAAGTAAGTTCTATTACCTTCATTTTAGAATAAATTGTTATAAACTAGGTCTTGACGCCGCAGATTACCATAAAAAATTAGTGATTTAGTCTTACTGTCTAAATTAAAGTGCGACATTAAATGTGTGTTTCTAGAGGCTAAGACTATATCTTGCAGTTACACGGTTAGGTTTTAATCTCAAAGTAAGTTCTATTACCTTGATTTTAGAATAAATTGTTATAGATTAGGTCTTGACGCCGCAGATTACCACAGGATATCAATGATTAGGGCTTACTGTCTAAATTTAAGTGCGACATTATACGTGTGTTTTTAGAGGCTAAGACAATATCTTGCAGTTACATGGCTAGGTTTAAATCTCAAAGTAAGTTTTTTAACTTACATGTGAGTGTTAATTGTTATAGATTAGGTCTTGACGCCGCAGATTAACACAAAAATTCAATGATTAGGGCTTACTACCAAAATTTCAGTGCGACATTAAACGTGTGTTTCTAGAGGCTTAGACTATCTATATCTTGCAGTTACATGGTTAGGTTTTAATCTCAAAGTAAGTTCTATTACTTACATGTGAGTGTTAATTGTAATAAATTAGATCTTGACGCCGCAGATTAATACAAAAAATAATGATTAGGGCTTACTACCAAAATTTAAGTGCGACATTAAACGTGTGTTTCTAGAGGCTAAGACTATATCTTGCAGTTACATGGTTAGGTTTTTAATAATAATACCACATTTTACATCAAATACTGACACACTTAAAAGTAGGAAATTCAATAAAATAATTCATAAAATATAAGATTTCTAAGGTTTTATTCTAACAAAAATTATAAAATATTATGTTAAAAAATGAATTTTAATACCACATTTTACATCAAATATTGACACACCTAAAGTAAGAAATAAAAAAAAATCATTTCTAAAATGCATGATTTCTAGGGTTTTATTTTAACAAAAATTTGTAAATTTTATATAAAAAATTTATTTGAATACCACATTTTACAACAAATATTGACACAGCTAAAAGTAGGAAATTCAATAAAATAATTCATAAAATATAAGATTTCTAAGGTTTTATTCTAACAAAAATTATAAAATATTATGTTAAAAAATGTATTTTAATACCACATTTTACATCAAGTATTGTCACATCTAAAGTTAGAAATTCAAAAAAATCAATCATAAAATGCAAGATTTCTGAGGTATTATATTAACAAAAATTTGTAAATTTTATATCAAAAAATGTATTTTAATACCACATTTTTCATCAAATATTGACACACCTAAAGTTAGAAATTTAAAAAAATCAATCCTAAAATGCATGATTTCTAGGGTATTATTTTAACAAAAATTTGTAAATTTTATATAAAAAAATGTATTTTAATACCACATTTTACATCAAATTCTGACACACTTAAAAGTAGGAAATTCAATAAAATAATTCATTAAATATAAGATTTCTAAGGTTTTATTCCAACAAAAATTATAAAATATTATGTTAAAAAATGAATTTTAATACCACATTTTACATCAAATATTGACACACCTAAAGTAAGAAATAAAAAAAAATTATTTCTAAAATGCATGATTTCTAGGGTTTTATTTTAACAAAAATTTGTAAATTTTATATAAAAAATTTATTTGAATACCACATTTTACAACAAATATTGACACAGCTAAAAGTAGGAAATTCAATAAAATAATTCATAAAATATAAGATTTCTAAGGTTTTATTCTAACAAAAATTATAAAATATTATGTTAAAAAATGTATTTTAATACCACATTTTACATCAAGTATTGTCACATCTAAAGTTAGAAATTCAAAAAAATCAATCATAAAATGCAAGATTTTTGAGGTATTATATTAACAAAAATTTGTAAATTTTATATCAAAAAATGTATTTTAATACCACATTTTTCATCAAATATTGACACACCTAAAGTTAGAAATTAAAAAAAATCAATCCTAAAATGCATGATTTCTAGGGTATTATTTTAACAAAAATTTGTAAATTTTATATAAAAAAATGTATTTTAATACCACATTTTACATCAAATTCTGACACACTTAAAAGTAGGAAATTCAATAAAATAATTCATTAAATATAAGATTTCTAAGGTTTTATTCCAACAAAAATTATAAAATATTATGTTAAAAAATGAATTTTAATACCACATTTTACATCAAATATTGACACATCTAAAGTAAGAAATAAAAAAAAAACATTTCTAAAATGCATGATTTCTAGGGTTTTATTTTAACAAAAATTTGTAAATTTTATATAAAAAATGTTTTTTAATACCACATTTTACATCAAATTATGACACACCTAAAACTAGGAAATTCAATAAAATAATTCATAAAATATAAGATTTCGAAGGTTTTAATAGGTCTTGTCGCCGCAGATTATCAAAAGAAATCAATGATTAGGGCTTACTGTCTAAATTTAAGTGCGACATTTAACGTGTGTTTTTAGAGGCTAAGACTATATTTTGCAGTTACTTGGTTGGGTATTAATCTCAAAGTAAGTTCTATTACCTTCATTTTAGAATAAATTGTTATAGACTAGGTCTTGACACCGCAGATTACCATAAGATATCAATGATTGGGGCTTACTGTCTAAATTTAAGTGCGACAATATAAGTGTGTTTTGAGAGGCTAAGACTGTATCTTGCAGTTACATGGTTAGGTTTTAATATCAAAGTAAGTTGTATTACCTTCATTTTAGGATAAATTGTTATAGATTAGGTCTTGACGCCGCAGATTACCACAAGATATCAATGATTAGGGCTTACTGCCTAAATTGAAGTACGACATTAAACGTGTGTTTTTAGAGGCTAAGACTATATCTTGCAGTTACTTTGTTGGGTTTTAATCTCAAAGTAAGTTCTATTACTAACATTTTAAAATAAATTGTTATAGATTAGGTCTTGACGCCGCAGATTACCACAAGATATCAATGATTAGGGCTTACTGCCTAAATTGAAGTACGACATTAAAAGTGTGTTTTTAGAGGCTAAGACTACATCTTGCAGTTACTTGGTTGGGTATTAATCTCAAAGTAAGTTCTATTACTTACATTTTAGAATAAATTGTTATAGACTAGGTCTTGACGCCGCAGATTACCATAAGATATCAATGATTGGGGCTTACTGTCTAAATTTAAGTGCGACATTATAGGTGTGTTTTTAGAGGCTAAGACTATATCTTGCAGTTACATGGTTAGGTTTTAATATCAAAGTAAGTTGTATTACCTTCATTTTAGGATAAATTGTTTTAGATTAGGTCTTGACGCCGCAGATTACCACAAGATATCAATGATTAGGGCTTACTGCCTAAATTTAAGTACGACATTAAAAGTGTGTTTTTAGAGGCTAAGACTACATCTTGCAGTTACTTGGTTGGGTATTAATCTCAAAGTAAGTTCTATTACTTACATTTTAGAATAAATTGTTATAGACTAGGTCTTGACGCCGCAGATTACCATAAGATATCAATGATTGGGGCTTACTGTCTAAATTTAAGTGCGACAATATACGTGTGTTTTGAAAGGCTAAGACTATATCTTGCAGTTACTTGGTTGGGTTTTAATCTCAAAGTAAGTTCTATTACCTTGATTTTAGAATAAATTGTTATAGATTAGGTCTTGACGCCGCAGATTACCACAGGATATCAATGATTAGGGCTTACTGCCTAAATTTAAGTACGACATTAAACGTGTGTTTTTAGAGGCTAAGACTATATTTTGCAGTTACTTTGTTGGGTTTTAATCTCAAAGTAAATTCTATTACCTTCATTTTAGGATAAATAGATATAGATTAGGTCTTGACGCCGCAGATTACCACAAGATATCAATGATTAGGGCTTACTGCCTAAATTTAAGTACGACATTAAACGTGTGTTTTTAGAGGCTAAGACTATATCTTGCAGTTACTTTGTTGGGTTTTAATCTCAAAGTAATTTCTATTACTTACATTTAAGAATAAATTGTTATAAACTAGGTCTTGACACCGCAGATTACCATAAGATATCAATGATTGGGGCTTACTGTCTAAATTTAAGTGCGACAATATAAGTGTGTTTTGAGAGGCTAAGACTGTATCTTGCAGTTACATGGTTAGGTTTTAATATCAAAGTAAGTTGTATTACCTTCATTTTAGGATAAATTGTTTTAGATTAGGTCTTGACGCCGCAGATTACCACAAGATATCAATGATTAGGGCTTACTGCCTAAATTTAAGTACGACATTAAACGTGTGTTTTTAGAGGCTAAGACTATATCTTGCAGTTACTTTGTTGGGTTTTAATCTCAAAGTAAGTTCTAATACTAACATTTTAAAATAAATTGTTATAGATTAGGTCTTGACGCCGCAGACTTCCACAAGATATCAATGATTAGGGCTTACTGTCTAAATTTAAGTGTGACATTAGACGTGTGTGTTTTAGAGGCTAAGACTATATCTCGCAGTTACATTTTTAGGTTTTAATCTCAAAGTAAATTCTATTACCTTCATTTTAGGATAAATTGTTATAGATTAGGTCTTGACGCCGCAGATTACTTTAAAAAATCAATGATTAGGGCTTACTATCTAAATTTAAGTGCGACATTATAGGTGTGTTTTTAGAGGCTAAGACTATATCTTGCAGTTACATGGTTAGGTTTTAATATCAAAGTAAGTTGTATTACCTTCATTTTAGGATAAATTGTTTCAGATTAGGTCTTGACGCCGCAGATTACCACAAGATATCAATGATTAGGGCTTACTGCCTAAATTTAAGTACGACATTAAAAGTGTGTTTTTAGAGGCTAAGACTACATCTTGCAGTTACTTGGTTGGGTATTAATCTCAAAGTAAGTTCTATTACTTACATTTTAGAATAAATTGTTATAGACTAGGTCTTGACGCCGCAGATTTCCATAAGATATCAATGATTGGGGCTTACTGTCTAAATTTAAGTGCGACAATATACGTGTGTTTTGAAAGGCTAAGACTATATCTTGCAGTTACTTGGTTGGGTTTTAATCTCAAAGTAAGTTCTATTACCTTCATTTTAGAATAAATTGTTATAGACTAGGTTTTGACAACGCAGATTACCATAAGATATCAATAATTGGGGCTTACAGTCTAAATTTAAGTGCGACAATTTACGTGTGTTTTGAGAGGCTAAGACTGTATCTTGCAGTTACATGGTTAGGTTTTAATATCAAAGTAAGTTGTATTACCTTCATTTTAGGATAAATTGTTATAGATTAGGTCTTGACGCCGCAGATTAACACAAGATATCAATGATTAGGGCTTACTGTCTAAATTTAAGTGCGACATTAAACGTGTGTTTTTTAGAGGCTAAGACTATATCTTGCAGTTACATGGTTAGGTTTTAATCTCAAAGTAAGTTCTATTACCTTCATTTTAGAATAAATTGTTATAGACTAGGTCTTGACACCGCAGATTACCATAAGATATCAATGATTGGGGCTTACTGTCTAAATTTAAGTGCGACAATATAAGTGTGTTTTGAGAGGCTAAGACTGTATCTTGCAGTTACATGGTTAGGTTTTAATATCAAAGTAAGTTGTATTACCTTCATTTTAGGATAAATTGTTATAGATTAGGTCTTGACGCCGCAGATTACCACAAGATATCAATGATTAGGGCTTACTGCCTAAATTTAAGTACGACATTAAACGTGTGTTTTTAGAGGCTAAGACTATATCTTGCAGTTACTTTGTTGGGTTTTAATCTCAAAGTAAATTCTATTACTTACATTTTAGAATAAATTGTTATAAACTAGGTCTTGACGCCGCAGATTACCATAAAAAATTAGTGATTTAGTCTTACTGTCTAAATTAAAGTGCGACATTAAATGTGTGTTTCTAGAGGCTAAGACTATATCTTGCAGTTACACGGTTAGGTTTTATTCTCAAAGTAAGTTCTATTACTAACATTTTAAAATAAATTGTTATAGATTAGGTCTTGACGCCGCAGACTTCCACAAGATATCAATGATTAGGGCTTACTGTCTAAATTTAAGTGTGACATTAGACGTGTGTGTTTTAGAGGCTAAGACCATATCTCGCAGTTACATTGTTAGGTTTTAATCTCAAAGTAAGTTCTATTACCTTCATTTTAGAATAAATAGTTATAGACTAGGTCTTGACACCGCAGATTACCATAAGATATCAATGATTGGGGCTTACTGTCTAAATTTAAGTGCGACAATATAAGTGTGTTTTGAGAGGCTAAGACTGTATCTTGCAGTTACATGGTTAGGTTTTAATAGCAAAGTAAGTTGTATTACCTTCATTTTAGGATAAATTGTTATAGATTAGGTCTTGACGCCGCAGATTACCACAAGATATCAATGATTAGGGCTTACTGCCTAAATTTAAGTACGACATTAAACGTGTGTTTTTAGAGGCTAAGACTATATCTTGCAGTTACTTTGTTGGGTTTTAATCTCAAAGTAAATTCTATTACCTTCATTTTAGGATAAATTGTTATAGATTAGGTCTTGACGCCGCAGATTACCACAAGATATCAATGATTAGGGCTTACTGCCTAAATTTAAGTACGACATTAAAAGTGTGTTTTTAGAAGCTAAGACTACATCTTGCAGTTACTTGGTTGGGTATTAATCTCAAAGTAAGTTCTATTACTTACATTTTAGAATAAATTGTTATAGACTAGGTCTTGGCGCCGCAGATTACCATAAAAAATCAATGATTAGGGCTTACTGTCTAAATTTAAGTGTGACATTAGACGTGTGTGTTTTAGAGGCTAAGACTATATTTCGCAGTTACATTGTTAGGTTTTAATCTCAAAGTAAGTTTTATTACCTTCATTTTAGGATAAATTGTTATAGATTAGGTCTTGACGCCGCAGATTACCATAAAAAATCAATAATTAGGGCTTACTATCTACATTTAAGTGCGACATTATAGGTGTGTTTTTAGAGGCTAAGACTATATCTTGCAGTTACATGGTTAGGTTTTAATATCAAAGTAAGTTGTATTACCTTCATTTTAGGATAAATTGTTTTAGATTAGGTCTTGACGCCGCAGATTACCACAAGATATCAATGATTAGGGCTTACTGCCTTAATTTAAGTACGACATTAAAAGTGTGTTTTTAGAGGCTAAGACTACATCTTGCAGTTACTTGGTTGGGTATTAATCTCAAAGTAAGTTCTATTACTTACATTTTAGAATAAATTGTTATAGACTAGGTCTTGACGCCGCAGATTACCATAAGATATCAATGATTGGGGCTTACTGTCTAAATTTAAGTGCGACAATATACGTGTGTTTTGAAAGGCTAAGACTATATCTTGCAGTTACTTGGTTGGGTTTTAATCTCAAAGTAAGTTCTATTACCTTGATTTTAGAATAAATTTTTATAGATTAGGTCTTGACGCCGCAGATTACCACAGGATATCAATGATTAGGGCTTACTTCCTAAATTTAAGTACGACATTAAACGTGTGTTTTTAGAGGCTAAGACTATATCTTGCAGTTACTTTGTTGGGTTTTAATCTCAAGTAAATTCTATTACCTTCATTTTAGGATAAATAGATATAGATTAGGTCTTGACGCCGCAGATTACCACAAGATATCAATGATTAGGGCTTACTGCCTAAATTTAAGTACGACATTAAACGTGTGTTTTTAGAGGCTAAGACTATATCTTGCAGTTACTTTGTTGGGTTTTAATCTCAAAGTAATTTCTATTACTTACATTTAAGAATAAATTGTTATAAACTAGGTCTTGACGCCGCAGATTACCATAAAAAATTAGTGATTTAGTCTTACTGTCTAAATTAAAGTGCGACATTAAATGTGTGTTTCTAGAGGCTAAGACTATATCTTGCAGTTACACGGTTAGGTTTTAATCTCAAAGTAAGTTCTATTACCTTGATTTTAGAATAAATTGTTATAGATTAGGTCTTGACGCCGCAGATTACCACAGGATATCAATGATTAGGGCTTACTGTCTAAATTTAAGTGCGACATTATACGTGTGTTTTTAGAGGCTAAGACAATATCTTGCAGTTACATGGCTAGGTTTAAATCTCAAAGTAAGTTTTTTAACTTACATGTGAGTGTTAATTGTTATAGATTAGGTCTTGACGCCGCAGATTAACACAAGATATCAATGATTAGGGCTTACTGTCTAAATTTAAGTGCGACATTAAACGTGTGTTTTTAGAGGCTAAGACTATATCTTGCAGTTACATGGTTAGGTTTTAATCTCAAAGTAAGTTCTATTACTTACATGTGAGTGTTAATTGTAATAGATTAGATCTTGACGCCACAGATTAATACAAAAATTCAATGATTAGGGCTTACTACCAAAATTTAAGTGCGACATTAAACGTGTGTTTCTAGAGGCTTAGACTATCTATATCTTGCAGTTACATGGTTAGGTTTTAATCTCAAAGTAAGTTCTATTACTTACATGTGAGTGTTAATTGTAATAAATTAGATCTTGACGCCGCAAATTAATACAAAAAATTATGATTAGGGCTTACTACCAAAATTTAAGTGCGACATTAAACGTGTGTTTCTAGAGGCTAAGACTATATCTTGCAGTTACATGGTTAGGTTTTTAATAATAATACCACATTTTACATCAAATACTGACAGACTTAAAAGTAGGAAATTCAATAAAATAATTCATAAAATATAAGATTTCTAAGGTTTTATTCTAACAAAAATTATAAAATATTATGTTAAAAAATGAATTTTAATACCACATTTTACATCAAATATTGTCACATCTAAAGTTAGAAATTCAAAAAAATCTATCATAAAATGCAAGATTTCTGAGGTATTATATTAACAAAAATTTGTAAATTTTATATCAAAAAATGTATTTTAATACCACATTTTTCATCAAATATTGACACACCTAAAGTTAGAAATTAAAAAAAAACAATCCTAAAATGCATGATTTCTAGGGTATTATTTTAACAAAAATTTGTAAATTTTATATAAAAAAATGTATTTTAATACCACATTTTACATCAAATTCTGACACACTTAAAAGTAGGAAATTCAATAAAATAATTCATTAAATATAAGATTTCTAAGGTTTTATTCCAACAAAAATTATAAAATATTATGTTAAAAAATGAATTTTAATACCACATTTTTCATCAAATATTGACACACCTAAAGTTAGAAATTTAAAAAAATCAATCCTAAAATGCATGATTTCTAGGGTATTATTTTAACAAAAATTTGTAAATTTTATATAAAAAAATGTATTTTAATACCACATTTTACATCAAATTCTGACACACTTAAAAGTAGGAAATTCAATAAAATAATTCATTAAATATAAGATTTCTAAGGTTTTATTCCAACAAAAATTATAAAATATTATGTTAAAAAATGAATTTTAATACCACATTTTACATCAAATATTGACACACCTAAAGTAAGAAATAAAAAAAAATCATTCCTAAAATGCATGATTTCTAGGGTTTTATTTTAACAAAAATTTGTAAATTTAATATAAAAAATTTATTTTAATACCACATTTTACAACAAATATTGACACAGCTAAAAGTAGGAAATTCAATAAAATAATTCATAAAATATAAGATTTCTAAGGTTTTATTCTAACAAAAATTATAAAATATTATGTTAAAAAATGTATTTTAAGACCACATTTTACATCAAGTATTGTCACATCTAAAGTTAGAAATTCAAAAAAATCAATCATAAAATGCAAGATTTTTGAGGTATTATATTAACAAAAATTATTAAATTTCATATCAAAAAATGTATTTTAATACCACATTTTTCATCAAATATTGACACACCTAAAGTTAGAAATTAAAAAAAATAAATCCTAAAATTCATGATTTCTAGGGTTTTATTTTAACAAAAATTTGTAAATTTTATATCAAAAAATGTTTTTTAATACCACATTTTACATCAAATTATGACACACCTAAAACTAGGAAATTCAATAAAATAATTCATAAAATATAAGATTTCGAAGGTTTTAATAGGTCTTGTCGCCGCAGATTATCAAAAGAAATCAATGATTAGGGCTTACTGTCTAAATTTATGTGCGACATTTAACGTGTGTTTTTAGAGGCTAAGACTATATTTTGCAGTTACTTGGTTGGGTATTAATCTCAAAGTAAGTTCTATTACCTTCATTTTAGAATAAATTGTTATAGATTAGGTCTTGACGCCGCAGATTACCACAAAAAATTAATGATAAGGGCTTACTGTCTAAATTTAAGTGTGACATTAGACGTGTGTGTTTTTAGAGGCTAAGACTATATTTCGCAGTTACATTGTTAGGTTTTAATCTCAAAGTAAGTTCTATTACCTTCATTTTAGAATAAATTGTTATAGACTAGGTTTTGACAACGCAGATTACCATAAGATATCAATGATTGGGGCTTACAGTCTAAATTTAAGTGCGACAATTTACGTGTGTTTTGAGAGGCTAAGACTGTATCTTGCAGTTACATGGTTAGGTTTTAATATCAAAGTAAGTTGTATTACCTTTATTTTAGGATAAATTGTTATAGATTAGGTCTTGACGCCGCAGATTACCACAAGATATCAATGATTAGGGCTTACTGCCTAAATTTAAGTACGACATTAAACGTGTGTTTTTAGAGGCTAAGACTATATCTTGCAGTTACTTTGTTGGGTTTTAATCTCAAAGTAAATTCTATTACTTACATTTTAGAATAAATTGTTATAAACTAGGTCTTGACGCCGCAGATTATCATAAAAAATTAGTGATTTAGTCTTACTGTCTAAATTAAAGTGCGACATTAAATGTGTGTTTCTAGAGGCTAAGACTATATCTTGCAGTTACACGGTTAGGTTTTATTTTCAAAGTAAGTTCTATTACTAACATTTTAAAATAAATTGTTATAGATTAGGTCTTGACGCCGCAGACTTCCACAAGATATCAATGATTAGGGCTTACTGTCTAAATTTAAGTGTGACATTAGACGTGTGTGTTTTAGAGGCTAAGACTATATTTTGCAGTTACTTGGTTGGGTATTAATCTCAAAGTAAGTTCTATTACCTTCATTTTAGAATAAATTGTTATAGATTAGGTCTTGACGCCGCAGATTACAACAAAAAATTAATGATAAGGGCTTACTGTCTAAATTTAAGTGTGACATTAGACGTGTGTGTTTTTAGAGGCTAAGACTATATTTCGCAGTTACATTGTTCGGTTTTAAACTCAAAGTAAGTTCTATTACCTTCATTTTAGAATAAATTGTTATAAACTAGGTCTTGACGCCGCAGATTACCATAAAAAATTAGTGATTTAGTCTTACTGTCTAAATTAAAGTGCGACATTAAATGTGTGTTTCTAGAGGCTAAGACTATATCTTGCAGTTACACGGTTAGGTTTTATTCTCAAAGTAAGTTCTATTACTTACATTTAAGAATAAATTGTTATAAACTAGGTCTTGTCGCCGCAGATTATCAAAAGAAATCAATGATTAGGGCTTACTGTCTAAATTTAAGTGCGACATTTAACGTGTGTTTTTAGAGGCTAAGACTATATTTTGCAGTTACTTGGTTGGGTATTAATCTCAAAGTAAGTTCTATTACTTACATTTTAGAATAAATTGTTATAGACTAGGTCTTGACGCCGCAGATTACCATAAGATATCAATGATTGGGGCTTACTGTCTAAATTTAAGTGCGACAATATACGTGTGTTTTGAAAGGCTAAGACTATATCTTGCAGTTACTTGGTTGGGTTTTAATCTCAAAGTAAGTTCTATTACCTTGATTTTAGAATAAATTGTTATAGATTAGGTCTTGACGCCGCAGATTACCACAGGATATCAATGATTAGGGCTTACTGCCTAAATTTAAGTACGACATTAAACGTGTGTTTTTAGAGGCTAAGACTATATCTTGCAGTTACTTTGTTGGGTTTTAATCTCAAAGTAAATTCTATTACCTTCATTTTAGGATAAATAGATATAGATTAGGTCTTGACGCCGCAGATTACCACAAGATATCAATGATTAGGGCTTACTGCCTAAATTTAAGTACGACATTACACGTGTGTTTTTAGAGGCTAAGACTATATCTTGCAGTTACTTTGTTGGGTTTTAATCTCAAAGTAATTTCTATTACTTACATTTAAGAATAAATTGTTATAAACTAGGTCTTGACACCGCAGATTACCATAAGATATCAATGATTGGGGCTTACTGTCTAAATTTAAGTGCGACAATATAAGTGTGTTTTGAGAGGCTTAGACTGTATCTTGCAGTTACATGGTTAGGTTTTATTATCAAAGTAAGTTGTATTACCTTCATTTTAGGATTAATTGTTATAGATTAGGTCTTGACGCCGCAGATTACCACAAGATATCAATGATTAGGGCTTACTGCCTAAATTTAAGTACGACATTAAACGTGTGTTTTTAGAGGCTAAGACTATATCTTGCAGTTACTTTGTTGGGTTTTAATCTCAAAGTAATTTCTATTACCTTGATTTTAGAATAAATTGTTATAGATTAGGTCTTGACGCCGCAGATTACCACAGGATATCAATGATTAGGGCTTACTGTCTAAATTTAAGTGCGACATTATACGTGTGTTTTTAGAGGCTAAGACTATATCTTGCAGTTACATGGTTAGGTTTTAATCTAAAAGTAAGTTCTATTACCTTCATTTTAGAATAAATTGTTATAGACTAGGTCTTGACGCCGCAGATTACCACAAGATATCAATGATTAGGGCTTACTGCCTAAATTTAAGTACGACATTAAACGTGTGTATTTAGAGGCTAAGACTATATCTTGCAGTTACTTTGTTGGGTTTTAATCTCAAAGTAAATTCTATTACTTACATTTTAGAATAATCTGTTATAAACTAGGTCTTGACGCCGCAGATTACCATAAAAAATTAGTGATTTAGTCTTACTGTCTAAATTAAAGTGCGACAATATAAGTGTGTTTTGAGAGGCTAAGACTGTATCTTGCAGTTACATGGTTAGGTTTTATTATCAAATTAAGTTGTATTACCTTCATTTTAGGATAAATTGTTATAGATTAGGTCTTGACGCCGCAGATTACCACAAGATATCAATGATTAGGGCTTACTGCCTAAATTTAAGTACGACATTAAACGTGTGTTTTTAGAGGCTAAGACTATATCTTGCAGTTACTTTGTTGGGTTTTAATCTCAAAGTAAATTCTATTACTTACATTTTAGAATAAATTGTTATAAACTAGGTCTTGACGCCGCAGATTACCATAAAAAATTAGTGATTTAGTCTTACTGTCTAAATTAAAGTGCGACATTAAATGTGTGTTTCTAGAGGCTAAGACTATATCTTGCAGTTACACGGTTAGGTTTTATTCTCAAAGTAAGTTCTATTACTAACATTTTAAAATAAATTGTTATAGATTAGGTCTTGACGCCGCAGACTTCCACAAGATATCAATGATTAGGGCTTACTGCCTAAATTTAAGTACGACATTAAACGTGTGTTTTTGGAGGCTAAGACTATATCTTGCAGTTACTTTGTTGGGTTTTAATCTCAAAGTAAATTCTATTACTTACATTTTAGAATAAATTGTTATAAACTAGGTCTTGACGCCGCAGATTACCATAAAAAATTAGTGATTTATTCTTACTGTCTAAATTAAAGTGCGACATTAAATGTGTGTTTCTAGAGGCTAAGACTATATCTTGCAGTTACACGGTTAGGTTTTATTCTCAAAGTAAGTTCTATTATTAACATTTTAAAATAAATTGTTATAGATTAGGTCTTGACGCCGCAGACTTCCACAAGATATCAATGATTAGGGCTTACTGTCTAAATTTAAGTGTGACATTAGACGTGTGTGTTTTAGAGGCTAAGACTATATCTCGCAGTTACATTGTTAGGTTTTAATCTCAAAGTAAGTTCTATTACCTTCATTTTAGAATAAATTGTTATAGACTAGGTCTTGACACCGCAGATTACCATAAGATATCAATGATTGGGGCTTACTGTCTAAATTTAAGTGCGACAATATAAGAGTGTTTTGAGAGGCTAAGACTGTATCTTGCAGTTACATGGTTAGGTTTTAATATCAAAGTAAGTTGTATTACCTTCATTTTAGGATAAATTGTTATAGATTAGGTCTTGACGCCGCAGATTACCACAAGATATCAATGATTAGGGCTTACTGCCTAAATTTAAGTACGACATTAAACGTGTGTTTTTAGAGGCTAAGACTATATCTTGCAGTTACTTTGTTGGGTTTTAATCTCAAAGTAAATTCTATTACCTTCATTTTAGGATAAATTGTTATAGATTAGGTCTTGACGCCGCAGATTACCACAAGATATCAATGATTAGGGCTTACTGCCTAAATTTAAGTACGACATTAAACGTGTGTTTTTAGAGGCTAAGACTATATCTTGCAGTTACTTTGTTGGGTTTTAATCTCAAAGTAATTTCTATTACTTACATTTAAGAATAAATTGTTATAAACTAGGTCTTGACGCCGCAGATTACCATAAAAAATCAATGATTAGGGCTTACTGTCTAAATTTAAGTGTGACATTAGACGTGTGTGTTTTAGAGGCTAAGACTATATTTCGCAGTTACATTGTTAGGTTTTAATCTCAAAGTAAGATTTATTAACTTCATTTTAGAATAAATTGTTATAGACTAGGTCTTGACACCGCAGATTACCATAAGATATCAATGATTGGGGCTTACTGTCCAAATTTAAGTGCGACAATATACGTGTGTTTTGAAAGGCTAAGACTATATCTTGCAGTTACACGGTTAGGTTTTATTCTCAAAGTAAGTTCTATTACTATCATTTTAAAATAAATTGTTATAGATTAGGTCTTGACGCCGCAGACTTCCACAAGATATCAATGATTAGGGCTTACTGCCTAAATTTAAGTACGACATTAAACGTGTGTTTTTAGAGGCTAAGACTATATCTTGCAGTTACTTTGTTGGGTTTTAATCTCAAAGTAAATTCTATTACTTACATTTTAGAATAAATTGTTATAAACTAGGTCTTGACGCCGCAGATTACCATAAAAAATTAGTGATTTAGTCTTACTGTCTAAATTAAAGTGCGACATTAAATGTGTGTTTCTAGAGGCTAAGACTATATCTTGCAGTTACACGGTTAGGTTTTATTCTCAAAGTAAGTTCTATTACTAACATTTTAAAATAAATTGTTATAGATTAGGTCTTGACGCCGCAGACTTCCACAAGATATCAATGATTAGGGCTTACTGTCTAAATTTAAGTGTGACATTAGACGTGTGTGTTTTAGAGGCTAAGACTATATTTCGCAGTTACATTGTTAGGTTTTAATCTCAAAGTAAGATTTATTAACTTCATTTTAGAATAAATTGTTATAGACTAGGTCTTGACACCGCAGATTACCATAAGATATCAATGATTGGGGCTTACTGTCCAAATTTAAGTGCGACAATATACGTGTGTTTTGAAAGGCTAAGACTATATCTTGCAGTTACATGGTTAGGTTTTATTCTCAAAGTAAGTTCTATTACTAACATTTTAAAATAAATTGTTATAGATTAGGTCTTGACGCCGCAGACTTCCACAAGATATCAATGATTAGGGCTTACTGCCTAAATTTAAGTACGACATTAAACGTGTGTTTTTAGAGGCTAAGACTATATCTTGCAGTTACTTTGTTGGGTTTTAATCTCAAAGTAAATTCTATTACTTACATTTTAGAATAAATTGTTATAAACTAGGTCTTGACGCCGCAGATTACCATAAAAAATTAGTGATTTAGTCTTACTGTCTAAATTAAAGTGCGACATTAAATGTGTGTTTCTAGAGGCTAAGACTATATCTTGCAGTTACACGGTTAGGTTTTATTCTCAAAGTAAGTTCTATTACTAACATTTTAAAATAAATTGTTATAGATTAGGTCTTGACGCCGCAGACTTCCACAAGATATCAATGATTAGGGCTTACTGTCTAAATTTAAGTGTGACATTAGACGTGTGTGTTTTAGAGGCTAAGACTATATCTCGCAGTTACATTGTTAGGTTTTAATCTCAAAGTAAGTTCTATTACCTTCATTTTAGAATAAATTGTTATAGACTAGGTCTTGACACCGCAGATTACCATAAGATATCAATGATTGGGGCTTACTGTCTAAATTTAAGTGCGACAATATAAGTGTGTTTTGAGAGGCTAAGACTGTATCTTGCAGTTACATGGTTAGGTTTTAATATCAAAGTAAGTTGTATTACCTTCATTTTAGGATAAATTGTTATAGATTAGGTCTTGACGCCGCAGATTACCACAAGATATCAATGATTAGGGCTTACTGCCTAAATTTAAGTACGACATTAAACGTGTGTTTTTAGTGGCTAAGACTATATCTTGCAGTTACTTTGTTGGGTTTTAATCTCAAAGTAAGTTCTATTACTAACATTTTAAACTAAATTGTTATAGATTAGTTCTTGACGCCGCAGACTTCCACAAGATATCAATGATTAGGGCTTACTGTCTAAATTTAAGTGTGACATTAGACGTGTGTGTTTAAGAGGCTAAGACTATATCTCGCAGTTACATTTTTAGGTTTTAATCTCAAAGTAAGTTCTATTACCTTCATTTTAGAATAAATTGTTACAGACTAGGTCTTGACACCGCAGATTACCATAAGATATCAATGATTGGGGCTTACTGTCTAAATTTAAGTGCGACAATATAAGTGTGTTTTGAGAGGCTAAGACTGTATCTTGCAGTTACATGGTTAGGTTTTAATATCAAAGTAAGTTGTATTACCTTCATTTTAGGATAAATTGTTATAGAATAGGTCTTGACGCCGCAGATTACCACAAGATATCAATGATTAGGGCTTACTGCCTAAATTTAAGTACGACATTAAACGTGTGTTTTTAGAGGCTAAGACTATATCTTGCAGTTACTTTGTTGGGTTTTAATCTCAAAGTAAGTTCTATTACCTTCATTTTAGGATAAATTGTTATAGATTAGGTCTTGACACCGCAGATTACCATAAGATATCAATGATTGGGGCTTACTGTCTAAATTTAAGTGCGACAATATAAGTGTGTTTTGAGAGGCTAAGACTGTATCTTGCAGTTACATGGTTAGGTTTTAATATCAAAGTAAGTTGTATTACCTTCATTGTAGGATAAATTGTTATAGATTAGGTCTTGACGCCGCAGATTACCACAAGATATCAATGATTAGGGCTTACTGCCTAAATTTAAGTACGACATTAAACGTGTGTTTTTAGAGGCTAAGACTATATCTTGCAGTTACTTTGTTGGGTTTTAATCTCAAAGTAATTTCTATTACTTACATTTAAGAATAAATTGTTATAAACTAGGTCTTGACGCCGCAGATTACCATAAAAAATCAATGATTAGGGCTTACTGTCTAAATTTAAGTGTGACATTAGACGTGTGTGTTTTAGAGGCTAAGACTATATTTCGCAGTTACATTGTTAGGTTTTAATCTCAAAGTAAGATTTATTAACTTCATTTTAGAATAAATTGTTATAGACTAGGTCTTGACACCGCAGATTACCATAAGATATCAATGATTGGGGCTTACTGTCCAAATTTAAGTGCGACAATATACGTGTGTTTTGAAAGGCTAAGACTATATCTTGCAGTTACATGGTTAGGTTTTAATATCAAAGTAAGTTGTATTACCTTCATTTTAGGATAAATTGTTATAGATTAGGTCTTGACGCCGCAGATTACCACAAGATATCAATGATTAGGGCTTACTGCCTAAATTTAAGTACGACATTAAACGTGTGTTTTTAGAGGCTAAGACTATATCTTGCAGTTACTTTGTTGGGTTTTAATCTCAAAGTAAATTCTATTACTAACATTTTAGAATAAATTGTTATAAACTAGGTCTTGACGCCGCAGATTACCATAAAAAATCAATGATTAGGGCTTACTATCTAAATTTAAGTGCGACATTATAGGTGTGTTTTTAGAGGCTAAGACTATATCTTGCAGTTACATGGTTAGGTTTTAATATCAAAGTAAGTTGTATTACCTTCATTTTAGGATAAATTGTTTTAGATTAGGTCTTGACGCCGCAGATTACCACAAGATATCCATGATTAGGGCTTACTGCCTAAATTTAAGTACGACATTAAAAGTGTGTTTTTAGAGGCTAAGACTACATCTTGCAGTTACTTGGTTGGGTATTAATCTCAAAGTAAGTTCTATTACTTACATTTTAGAATAAATTGTTATAGACTAGGTCTTGACGCCGCAGATTACCATAAGATATCAATGATTGGGGCTTACTGTCTAAATTTAAGTGCGACAATATACGTGTGTTTTGAGAGGCTAAGACTATATCTTGCAGTTACTTGGTTGGGTTTTAATCTCAAAGTAAGTTCTATTACCTTGATTTTAGAATAAATTGTTAGAGATTAGGTCTTGACGCCGCAGATTACCACAGGATATCAATGATTAGGGCTTACTGTCTAAATTTAAGTGCGACATTATACGTGTGTTTTTAGAGGCTAAGACAATATCTTGCAGTTACATGGCTAGGTTTAAATCTCAAAGTAAGTTTTTTAACTTACATGTGAGTGTTAATTGTTATAGATTAGGTCTTGACGCCGCAGATTAACACAAGATATCAATGATTAGGGCTTTCTGTCTAAATTTAAGTGCGACATTAAACGTGTGTTTTTTAGAGGCTAAGACTATATCTTGCAGTTACATGGTTAGGTTTTAATCTCAAAGTAAGTTCTATTACCTTCATTTTAGAATAAATTGTTATAGACTAGGTCTTGACACCGCAGATTACCATAAATATCAATGATTGGGGCTTACTGTCTAAATTTAAGTGCGACAATATAAGTGTGTTTTGAGAGGCTAAGACTGTATCTTGCAGTTACATGGTTAGGTTTTAATATCAAAGTAAGTTGTATTACCTTCATTGTAGGATAAATTGTTATAGATTAGGTCTTGACGCCGCAGATTACCACAAGATATCAATGATTAGGGCTTACTGCCTAAATTTAAGTACGACATTAAACGTTTGTTTTTAGAGGCTTAGACTATATCTTGCAGTTACTTTGTTGGGTTTTAATCTCAAAGTAAATTCTATTACTTACATTTTAGAATAAATTGTTATAAACTAGGTCTTGACGCCGCAGATTACCATAAAAAATTAGTGATTTAGTCTTACTGTCTAAATTAAAGTGCGACATTAAATGTGTGTTTCTAGAGGCTAGGACTATATCTTGCAGTTACACGGTTAGGTTTTATTCTCAAAGTAAGTTCTATTACTAACATTTTAAAATAAATTGTTATAGATTAGGTCTTGACGCCGCAGACTTCCACAAGATATCAATGATTAGGGCTTACTGTCTAAATTTAAGTGTGACATTAGACGTGTGTGTTTTAGAGGCTAAGACTATATCTCGCAGTTACATTGTTAGGTTTTAATCTCAAAGTAAGTTGTATTACCTTCATTTTTGAATAAATTGTTATAGACTAGGTCTTGACACCGCAGATTACCATAAGATATCAATAATTGGGGCTTACTGTCTAAATTTAAGTGCGACAATATAAGTGTGTTTTGAGAGTCTAAGACTGTATCTTGCAGTTACATGGTTAGGTTTTAATATCAAAGTAAGTTGTATTACCTTCATTTTAGGATAAATTGTCATAGATTAGGTCTTGACGCCGCAGATTACCACAAGATATCAATGATTAGGGCTTACTGCCTAAATTTAAGTACGACATTAAACGTGTGTTTTTAGAGGCTAAGACTATATCTTGCAGTTACTTTGTTGGGTTTTAATCTCAAAGTAAATTCTATTACCTTCATTTTAAGATAAATTGTTATAGATTAGGTCTTGACGCCGCAGATTACCACAAGATATCAATGATTAGGGCTTACTGCCTAAATTTAAGTACGACATTAAACGTGTGTTTTTGGAGGCTAAGACTATATCTTGCAGTTACTTTGTTGGGTTTTAATCTCAAAGTAATTTCTATTACTTACATTTAAGAATAAATTGTTATAAACTAGGTCTTGATGCCGCAGATTACCATAAAAAATCAATGATTAGGGCTTACTGTCTAAATTTAAGTGTGACATTAGACGTGTGTGTTTTAAGGGCTAAGACTATATTTCGCAGTTACATTGTTAGGTTTTAATCTCAAAGTAAGTTTTATTACCTTCATTTTAGAATAAATTGTTATAGACTAGGTCTTGACACCGCAGATTACCATAAGATATCAATGATTGGGGCTTACTGTCTAAATTTAAGTGCGACAATATACGTGTGTTTTGAGAGGCTAAGACTATATCTTGCAGTTACTTGGTTGGGTTTTACTCTCAAAGTAAGTTCTATTACCTTGATTTTAGAATAAATTGTTATAGATTAGGTCTTGACGCCGCAGACTTCCACAAGATATCAATGATTAGGGCTTACTGTCTAAATTTAAGTGCGACATTATACGTGTGTTTTTAGAGGCTAAGACAATATCTTGCAGTTACATGGCTAGGTTTAAATCTCAAAGTAAGTTTTTTAACTTACATGTGAGTGTTAATTGTTATAGATTAGGTCTTGACGCCGCAGATTAACACAAGATATCAATGATTAGGGCTTTCTGTCTAAATTTAAGTGCGACATTAAACGTGTGTTTTTTAGAGGCTAAGACTATATCTTGCAGTTACATGGTTAGGTTTTAATCTCAAAGTAAGTTCTATTACCTTCATTTTAGAATAAATTGTTATAGACTAGGTCTTGACACCGCAGATTACCATAAGATATCAATGATTGGGGCTTACTGCCTAAATTTAAGTACGACATTAAACGTGTGTTTTTAGAGGCTTAGACTATATCTTGCAGTTACTTGGTTGGGTATTAATCTCAAAGTAAGTTCTATTACTTACATTTTAGAATAAATTGTTATAAACTAGGTCTTGACGCCGCAGATTACCATAAAAAATTAGTGATTTATTCTTACTGTCTAAATTAAAGTGCGACATTAAATGTGTGTTTCTAGAGGCTAAGACTATATCTTGCAGTTACACGGTTAGGTTTTATTCTCAAAGTAAGTTCTATTATTAACATTTTAAAATAAATTGTTATAGATTAGGTCTTGACGCCGCAGACTTCCACAAGATATCAATGATTAGGGCTTACTGTCTAAATTTAAGTGTGACATTAGACGTGTGTGTTTTAGAGGCTAAGACTATATCTCGCAGTTACATTGTTAGGTTTTAATCTCAAAGTAAGTTCTATTACCTTCATTTTAGAATAAATTGTTATAGACTAGGTCTTGACACCGAAGATTACCATAAGATATCAATGATTGGGGCTTACTGTCTAAATTTAAGTGCGACAATATAAGAGTGTTTTGAGAGGCTAAGACTGTATCTTGCAGTTACATGGTTAGGTTTTAATATCAAAGTAAGTTGTATTACCTTCATTTTAGGATAAATTGTTATAGATTAGGTCTTGACGCCGCAGATTACCACAAGATATCAATGATTAGGGCTTACTGCCTAAATTTAAGTACGACATTAAACGTGTGTTTTTAGAGGCTAAGACTATATCTTGCAGTTACTTTGTTGGGTTTTAATCTCAAAGTAAATTCTATTACCTTCATTTTAGGATAAATTGTTATAGATTAGGTCTTGACGCCGCAGATTACCACAAGATATCAATGATTAGGGCTTACTGCCTAAATTTAAGTACGACATTAAACGTGTGTTTTTAGAGGCTAAGACTATATCTTGCAGTTACTTTGTTGGGTTTTAATCTCAAAGTAATTTCTATTACTTACATTTAAGAATAAATTGTTATAAACTAGGTCTTGACGCCGCAGATTACCATAAAAAATCAATGATTAGGGCTTACTGTCTAAATTTAAGTGTGACATTAGACGTGTGTGTTTTAGAGGCTAAGACTATATTTCGCAGTTACATTGTTAGGTTTTAATCTCAAAGTAAGATTTATTAACTTCATTTTAGAATAAATTGTTATAGACTAGGTCTTGACACCGCAGATTACCATAAGATATCAATGATTGGGGCTTACTGTCCAAATTTAAGTGCGAAAATATACGTGTGTTTTGAAAGGCTAAGACTATATCTTGCAGTTACACGGTTAGGTTTTATTCTCAAAGTAAGTTCTATTACTATCATTTTAAAATAAATTGTTATAGATTAGGTCTTGACGCCGCAGACTTCCACAAGATATCAATGATTAGGGCTTACTGCCTAAATTTAAGTACGACATTAAACGTGTGTTTTTAGAGGCTAAGACTATATCTTGCAGTTACTTTGTTGGGTTTTAATCTCAAAGTAAATTCTATTACTTACATTTTAGAATAAATTGTTATAAACTAGGTCTTGACGCCGCAGATTACCATAAAAAATTAGTGATTTAGTCTTACTGTCTAAATTAAAGTGCGACATTAAATGTGTGTTTCTAGAGGCTAAGACTATATCTTGCAGTTACACGGTTAGGTTTTATTCTCAAAGTAAGTTCTATTACTAACATTTTAAAATAAATTGTTATAGATTAGGTCTTGACGCCGCAGACTTCCACAAGATATCAATGATTAGGGCTTACTGTCTAAATTTAAGTGTGACATTAGACGTGTGTGTTTTAGAGGCTAAGACTATATTTCGCAGTTACATTGTTAGGTTTTAATCTCAAAGTAAGATTTATTAACTTCATTTTAGAATAAATTGTTATAGACTAGGTCTTGACACCGCAGATTACCATAAGATATCAATGATTGGGGCTTACTGTCCAAATTTAAGTGCGACAATATACGTGTGTTTTGAAAGGCTAAGACTATATCTTGCAGTTACATGGTTAGGTTTTATTCTCAAAGTAAGTTCTATTACTAACATTTTAAAATAAATTGTTATAGATTAGGTCTTGACGCCGCAGACTTCCACAAGATATCAATGATTAGGGCTTACTGCCTAAATTTAAGTACGACATTAAACGTGTGTTTTTAGAGGCTAAGACTATATCTTGCAGTTACTTTGTTGGGTTTTAATCTCAAAGTAAATTCTATTACTTACATTTTAGAATAAATTGTTATAAACTAGGTCTTGACGCCGCAGATTACCATAAAAAATTAGTGATTTAGTCTTACTGTCTAAATTAAAGTGCGACATTAAATGTGTGTTTCTAGAGGCTAAGACTATATCTTGCAGTTACACGGTTAGGTTTTATTCTCAAAGTAAGTTCTATTACTAACATTTTAAAATAAATTGTTATAGATTAGGTCTTGACGCCGCAGACTTCCACAAGATATCAATGATTAGGGCTTACTGTCTAAATTTAAGTGTGACATTAGACGTGTGTGTTTTAGAGGCTAAGACTATATCTCGCAGTTACATTGTTAGGTTTTAATCTCAAAGTAAGTTCTATTACCTTCATTTTAGAATAAATTGTTATAGACTAGGTCTTGACACCGCAGATTACCATAAGATATCAATGATTGGGGCTTACTGTCTAAATTTAAGTGCGACAATATAAGTGTGTTTTGAGAGGCTAAGACTGTATCTTGCAGTTACATGGTTAGGTTTTAATATCAAAGTAAGTTGTATTACCTTCATTTTAGGATAAATTGTTATAGATTAGGTCTTGACGCCGCAGATTACCACAAGATATCAATGATTAGGGCTTACTGCCTAAATTTAAGTACGACATTAAACGTGTGTTTTTAGTGGCTAAGACTATATCTTGCAGTTACTTTGTTGGGTTTTAATCTCAAAGTAAGTTCTATTACTAACATTTTAAACTAAATTGTTATAGATTAGTTCTTGACGCCGCAGACTTTCACAAGATATCAATGATTAGGGCTTACTGTCTAAATTTAAGTGTGACATTAGACGTGTGTGTTTAAGAGGCTAAGACTATATCTCGCAGTTACATTTTTAGGTTTTAATCTCAAAGTAAGTTCTATTACCTTCATTTTAGAATAAATTGTTACAGACTAGGTCTTGACACCGCAGATTACCATAAGATATCAATGATTGGGGCTTACTGTCTAAATTTAAGTGCGACAATATAAGTGTGTTTTGAGAGGCTAAGACTGTATCTTGCAGTTACATGGTTAGGTTTTAATATCAAAGTAAGTTGTATTACCTTCATTTTAGGATAAATTGTTATAGAATAGGTCTTGACGCCGCAGATTACCACAAGATATCAATGATTAGGGCTTACTGCCTAAATTTAAGTACGACATTAAACGTGTGTTTTTAGAGGCTAAGACTATATCTTGCAGTTACTTTGTTGGGTTTTAATCTCAAAGTAAATTCTATTACCTTCATTTTAGGATAAATTGTTATAGATTAGGTCTTGACACCGCAGATTACCATAAGATATCAATGATTGGGGCTTACTGTCTAAATTTAAGTGCGACAATATAAGTGTGTTTTGAGAGGCTAAGACTGTATCTTGCAGTTACATGGTTAGGTTTTAATATCAAAGTAAGTTGTATTACCTTCATTGTAGGATAAATTGTTATAGATTAGGTCTTGACGCCGCAGATTACCACAAGATATCAATGATTAGGGCTTACTGCCTAAATTTAAGTACGACATTAAACGTGTGTTTTTAGAGGCTAAGACTATATCTTGCAGTTACTTTGTTGGGTTTTAATCTCAAAGTAATTTCTATTACTTACATTTAAGAATAAATTGTTATAAACTAGGTCTTGACGCCGCAGATTACCATAAAAAATCAATGATTAGGGCTTACTGTCTAAATTTAAGTGTGACATTAGACGTGTGTGTTTTAGAGGCTAAGACTATATTTCGCAGTTACATTGTTAGGTTTTAATCTCAAAGTAAGATTTATTAACTTCATTTTAGAATAAATTGTTATAGACTAGGTCTTGACACCGCAGATTACCATAAGATATCAATGATTGGGGCTTACTGTCCAAATTTAAGTGCGACAATATACGTGTGTTTTGAAAGGCTAAGACTATATCTTGCAGTTACATGGTTAGGTTTTAATATCAAAGTAAGTTGTATTACCTTCATTTTAGGATAAATTGTTATAGATTAGGTCTTGACGCCGCAGATTACCACAAGATATCAATGATTAGGGCTTACTGCCTAAATTTAAGTACGACATTAAACGTGTGTTTTTAGAGGCTAAGACTATATCTTGCAGTTACTTTGTTGGGTTTTAATCTCAAAGTAAATTCTATTACTAACATTTTAGAATAAATTGTTATAAACTAGGTCTTGACGCCGCAGATTACCATAAAAAATCAATGATTAGGGCTTACTATCTAAATTTAAGTGCGACATTATAGGTGTGTTTTTAGAGGCTAAGACTATATCTTGCAGTTACATGGTTAGGTTTTAATATCAAAGTAAGTTGTATTACCTTCATTTTAGGATAAATTGTTTTAGATTAGGTCTTGACGCCGCAGATTACCACAAGATATCCATGATTAGGGCTTACTGCCTAAATTTAAGTACGACATTAAAAGTGTGTTTTTAGAGGCTAAGACTACATCTTGCAGTTACTTGGTTGGGTATTAATCTCAAAGTAAGTTCTATTACTTACATTTTAGAATAAATTGTTATAGACTAGGTCTTGACGCCGCAGATTACCATAAGATATCAATGATTGGGGCTTACTGTCTAAATTTAAGTGCGACAATATACGTGTGTTTTGAGAGGCTAAGACTATATCTTGCAGTTACTTGGTTGGGTTTTAATCTCAAAGTAAGTTCTATTACCTTGATTTTAGAATAAATTGTTAGAGATTAGGTCTTGACGCCGCAGATTACCACAGGATATCAATGATTAGGGCTTACTGTCTAAATTTAAGTGCGACATTATACGTGTGTTTTTAGAGGCTAAGACAATATCTTGCAGTTACATGGCTAGGTTTAAATCTCAAAGTAAGTTTTTTAACTTACATGTGAGTGTTAATTGTTATAGATTAGGTCTTGACGCCGCAGATTAACACAAGATATCAATGATTAGGGCTTTCTGTCTAAATTTAAGTGCGACATTAAACGTGTGTTTTTTAGAGGCTAAGACTATATCTTGCAGTTACATGGTTAGGTTTTAATCTCAAAGTAAGTTCTATTACCTTCATTTTAGAATAAATTGTTATAGACTAGGTCTTGACACCGCAGATTACCATAAGATATCAATGATTGGGGCTTACTGTCTAAATTTAAGTGCGACAATATAAGTGTGTTTTGAGAGGCTAAGACTGTATCTTGCAGTTACATGGTTAGGTTTTAATATCAAAGTAAGTTGTATTACCTTCATTGTAGGATAAATTGTTATAGATTAGGTCTTGACGCCGCAGATTACCACAAGATATCAATGATTAGGGCTTACTGCCTAAATTTAAGTACGACATTAAACGTTTGTTTTTAGAGGCTTAGACTATATCTTGCAGTTACTTTGTTGGGTTTTAATCTCAAAGTAAATTCTATTACTTACATTTTAGAATAAATTGTTATAAACTAGGTCTTGACGCCGCAGATTACCATAAAAAATTAGTGATTTAGTCTTACTGTCTAAATTAAAGTGCGACATTAAATGTGTGTTTCTAGAGGCTAGGACTATATCTTGCAGTTACACGGTTAGGTTTTATTCTCAAAGTAAGTTCTATTACTAACATTTTAAAATAAATTGTTATAGATTAGGTCTTGACGCCGCAGACTTCCACAAGATATCAATGATTAGGGCTTACTGTCTAAATTTAAGTGTGACATTAGACGTGTGTGTTTTAGAGGCTAAGACTATATCTCGCAGTTACATTGTTAGGTTTTAATCTCAAAGTAAGTTGTATTACCTTCATTTTTGAATAAATTGTTATAGACTAGGTCTTGACACCGCAGATTACCATAAGATATCAATAATTGGGGCTTACTGTCTAAATTTAAGTGCGACAATATAAGTGTGTTTTGAGAGTCTAAGACTGTATCTTGCAGTTACATGGTTAGGTTTTAATATCAAAGTAAGTTGTATTACCTTCATTTTAGGATAAATTGTCATAGATTAGGTCTTGACGCCGCAGATTACCACAAGATATCAATGATTAGGGCTTACTGCCTAAATTTAAGTACGACATTAAACGTGTGTTTTTAGAGGCTAAGACTATATCTTGCAGTTACTTTGTTGGGTTTTAATCTCAAAGTAAATTCTATTACCTTCATTTTAAGATAAATTGTTATAGATTAGGTCTTGACGCCGCAGATTACCACAAGATATCAATGATTAGGGCTTACTGCCTAAATTTAAGTACGACATTAAACGTGTGTTTTTGGAGGCTAAGACTATATCTTGCAGTTACTTTGTTGGGTTTTAATCTCAAAGTAATTTCTATTACTTACATTTAAGAATAAATTGTTATAAACTAGGTCTTGATGCCGCAGATTACCATAAAAAATCAATGATTAGGGCTTACTGTCTAAATTTAAGTGTGACATTAGACGTGTGTGTTTTAAGGGCTAAGACTATATTTCGCAGTTACATTGTTAGGTTTTAATCTCAAAGTAAGTTTTATTACCTTCATTTTAGAATAAATTGTTATAGACTAGGTCTTGACACCGCAGATTACCATAAGATATCAATGATTGGGGCTTACTGTCTAAATTTAAGTGCGACAATATACGTGTGTTTTGAGAGGCTAAGACTATATCTTGCAGTTACTTGGTTGGGTTTTACTCTCAAAGTAAGTTCTATTACCTTGATTTTAGAATAAATTGTTATAGATTAGGTCTTGACGCCGCAGACTTCCACAAGATATCAATGATTAGGGCTTACTGTCTAAATTTAAGTGCGACATTATACGTGTGTTTTTAGAGGCTAAGACAATATCTTGCAGTTACATGGCTAGGTTTAAATCTCAAAGTAAGTTTTTTAACTTACATGTGAGTGTTAATTGTTATAGATTAGGTCTTGACGCCGCAGATTAACACAAGATATCAATGATTAGGGCTTTCTGTCTAAATTTAAGTGCGACATTAAACGTGTGTTTTTTAGAGGCTAAGACTATATCTTGCAGTTACATGGTTAGGTTTTAATCTCAAAGTAAGTTCTATTACCTTCATTTTAGAATAAATTGTTATAGACTAGGTCTTGACACCGCAGATTACCATAAGATATCAATGATTGGGGCTTACTGCCTAAATTTAAGTACGACATTAAACGTGTGTTTTTAGAGGCTTAGACTATATCTTGCAGTTACTTGGTTGGGTATTAATCTCAAAGTAAGTTCTATTACTTACATTTTAGAATAAATTGTTATAGACTAGGTCTTGACACCGCAGATTACCATAAGATATCAATGATTGGGGCTTACTGTCTAAATTTAAGTGCGACAATATAAGTGTGTTTTGAGAGGCTAAGACTATATCTTGCAGTTACATGGTTAGGTTTTAATATCAAAGTAAGTTGTATTACCTTGATTTTAGAATAAATTGTTAGAGATTAGGTCTTGACGCCGCAGATTACCACAAGATATCAATTATTAGGGCTTACTGCCTAAATTTAAGTACGACATTAAACGTGTGTTTTTAGAGGCTAAGACTATATCTTGCAGTTACTTTGTTGGGTTTTAATCTCAAAGTAAGTTCTATTACTAACATTTTAAACTAAATTGTTATAGATTAGTTCTTGACGCCGCAGACTTCCACAAGATATCAATGATTAGGGCTTACTGTCTAAATTTAAGTGTGACGTGTGTGTTTTAGAGGCTAAGACTATATCTCGCAGTTACATTTTTAGGTTTTAATCTCAAAGTAAGTTCTATTACCTTCATTTTAGAATAAATTGTTACAGACTAGGTCTTGACACCGCAGATTACCATAAGATATCAATGATTGGGGCTTACTGTCTAAATTTAAGTGCGACAATATAAGTGTGTTTTGAGAGGCTAAGACTGTATCTTGCAGTTACATGGTTAGGTTTTAATATCAAAGTAAGTTGTATTACCTTCATTTTAGGATAAATTGTTATAGAATAGGTCTTGACGCCGCAGATTACCACAAGATATCAATGATTAGGGCTTACTGCCTAAATTTAAGTACGACATTAAACGTGTGTTTTTAGAGGCTTAGACTATATCTTGCAGTTACTTTTTTGGGTTTTAATCTCAAAGTAAATTCTATTACTTACATTTTAGAATAAATTGTTATAAACTAGGTCTTGACGCCGCAGATTACCATAAAAAATTAGTGATTTAGTCTTACTGTCTAAATTAAAGTGCGACATTAAATGTGTGTTTCTAGAGGCTAAGACTATATCTTGCAGTTACACGGTTAGGTTTTATTCTCAAAGTAAGTTCTATTACTAACATTTTAAAATAAATTGTTATAGATTAGGTCTTGACGCCGCAGACTTCCACAAGATATCAATGATTAGGGCTTACTGTCTAAATTTAAGTGTGACATTAGACGTGTGTGTTTTAGAGGCTAAGACTATATCTCGCAGTTACATTGTTAGGTTTTAATCTCAAAGTAAGTTCTATTACCTTCATTTTAGAATAAATTGTTATAGACTAGGTCTTGACACCGCAGATTACCATAAGATATCAATGATTGGGGCTTACTGTCTAAATTTAAGTGCGACAATATAAGTGTGTTTTGAGAGGCTAAGACTATATCTTGCAGTTACATGGTTAGGTTTTAATATCAAAGTAAGTTGTATTACCTTCATTTTAGGATAAATTGTTATAGACTAGGTCTTGACGCCGCAGATTACCATAAGATATCAATGATTGGGGCTTACTGTCTAAATTTAAGTGCGACAATATACGTGTGTTTTGAGAGGCTAAGACTATATGTTGCAGTTACTTGGTTGGGTTTTAATCTCAAAGTAAGTTCTATTACCTTGATTTTAGAATAAATTGTTAGAGATTAGGTCTTGACGCCGCAGATTACCACAGGATATCAATGATTAGGGCTTACTGTCTAAATTTAAGTGCGACATTATACGTGTGTTTTTAGAGGCTAAGACTATATCTTGCAGTTACTTGGTTGGGTTTTAATCTCAAAGTAAGTTCTATTACCTTGATTTTAGAATAAATTGTTATAGATTAGGTCTTGACGCCGCAGATTACCACAGGATATCAATGATTAGGGCTTACTGTCTAAATTTAAGTGCGACATTATACGTGTGTTTTTAGAGGCTAAGACAATATCTTGCAGTTACATGGCTAGGTTTAAATCTCAAAGTAAGTTTTTTAACTTACATGTGAGTGTTAATTGTTATAGATTAGGTCTTGACGCCGCAGATTAACACAAGATATCAATGATTAGGGCTTTCTGTCTAAATTTAAGTGCGACATTAAACGTGTGTTTTTTAGAGGCTAAGACTATATCTTGCAGTTACTTTGTTGGGTTTTAATCTCAAAGTAAGTTCTATTACTAACATTTTAAACTAAATTGTTATAGATTAGTTCTTGACGCCGCAGACTTCCACAAGATATCAATGATTAGGGCTTACTGTCTAAATTTAAGTGTGACATTAGACGTGTGTGTTTTAGAGGCTAAGACTATATCTCGCAGTTACATTTTTAGGTTTTAATCTCAAAGTAAGTTCTATTACCTTCATTTTAGAATAAATTGTTACAGACTAGGTCTTGACACCGCAGATTACCATAAGATATCAATGATTGGGGCTTACTGTCTAAATTTAAGTGCGACAATATAAGTGTGTTTTGAGAGGCTAAGACTGTATCTTGCAGTTACATGGTTAGGTTTTAATATCAAAGTAAGTTGTATTACCTTCATTTTAGGATAAATTGTTATAGAATAGGTCTTGACGCCGCAGATTACCACATTAGAGGCTAAGACTATATCTTGCAGTTACTTTGTTGGGTTTTAATCTCAAAGTAAATTCTATTACCTTCATTTTAGGATAAATTGTTATAGACTAGGTCTTGACACCGCAGATTACCATAAGATATCAATGATTGGGGCTTACTGTCTAAATTTAAGTGCGACAATATAAGTGTGTTTTGAGAGGCTAAGACTGTATCTTGCAGTTACATGGTTAGGTTTTAATATCAAAGTAAGTTGTATTACCTTCCTTTTAGGATAAATTGTTATAGATTAGGTCTTGACGCCGCAGATTACCACAAGATATTAATGATTATATACTGCCTAAATTTAAGTACGACATTAAACGTGTATTTTTAGAGGCTAAGACTATATCTTGCAGTTACTTTGTTGGGTTTTAATCTCAAAGTAAGTTCTATTACTAACATTTTAAACTAAATTGTTATAGATTAGTTCTTGACGCCGCAGACTTCCACAAGATATCAATGATTAGGGCTTACTGTCTAAATTTAAGTGTGACATTAGACGTGTGTGTTTTAGAGGCTAAGACTATATCTCGCAGTTACATTTTTAGGTTTTAATCTCAAAGTAAGTTCTATTACCTTCATTTTAGAATAAATTGTTACAGACTAGGTCTTGACACCGCAGATTACCATAAGATATCAATGATTGGGGCTTACTGTCTAAATTTAAGTGCGACAATATAAGTGTGTTTTGAGAGGCTAAGACTGTATCTTGCAGTTACATGGTTAGGTTTTAATATCAAAGTAAGTTGTATTACCTTCATTTTAGGATAAATTGTTATAGAATAGGTCTTGACGCCGCAGATTACCACAAGAGATCAATGATTAGGGCTTACTGCCTAAATTTAAGTACGACATTAAACGTGTGTTTTTAGAGGCTAAGACTATATCTTGCAGTTACTTTGTTGGGTTTTAATCTCAAAGTAAATTCTATTACCTTCATTTTAGGATAAATTGTTATAGATTAGGTCTTGACGCCGCAGATTAACACAAGATATCAATGATTAGGGCTTACTGTCTAAATTTAAGTGCGACATTAATCGTGTGTTTTTTAGAGGCTAAGACTATATCTTGCAGTTACATGGTTAGGTTTTAATCTCAAAGTAAGTTCTATTACCTTCATTTTAGAATAAATTGTTATAGACTAGGTCTTGACACCGCAGATTACCATAAGATATCAATGATTGGGGCTTACTGTCTAAATTTAAGTGCGACAATATAAGTGTGTTTTGAGAGGCTAAGACTGTATCTTGCAGTTACATGGTTAGGTTTTAATATCAAAGTAAGTTGTATTACCTTCATTGTAGGATAAATTGTTATAGATTAGGTCTTGACGCCGCAGATTACCACAAGATATCAATGATTAGGGCTTACTGCCTAAATTTAAGTACGACATTAAACGTGTGTTTTTAGAGGCTTAGACTATATCTTGCAGTTACTTTGTTGGGTTTTAATCTCAAAGTAAATTCTATTACTTACATTTTAGAATAAATTGTTATAAACTAGGTCTTGACGCCGCAGATTACCATAAAAAATTAGTGATTTAGTCTTACTGTCTAAATTAAAGTGCGACATTAAATGTGTGTTTCTAGAGGCTAAGACTATATCTTGCAGTTACACGGTTAGGTTTTATTCTCAAAGTAAGTTCTATTACTAACATTTTAAAATAAATTGTTATAGATTAGGTCTTGACGCCGCAGACTTCCACAAGATATCAATGATTAGGGCTTACTGTCTAAATTTAAGTGTGACATTAGACGTGTGTGTTTTAGAGGCTAAGACTATATCTCGCAGTTACATTGTTAGGTTTTAATCTCAAAGTAAGTTCTATTACCTTCATTTTAGAATAAATTGTTATAGACTAGGTCTTGACACCGCAGATTACCATAAGATATCAATGATTAGGGCTTACTGCCTAAATTTAAGTACGACATTAAAAGTGTGTTTTTAGAGGCTAAGACTACATCTTGCAGTTACTTGGTTGGGTATTAATCTCAAAGTAAGTTCTATTACTTACATTTTAGAATAAATTGTTATAGACTAGGTCTTGACACCGCAGATTACCATAAGATATCAATGATTGGGGCTTACTGTCTAAATTTAAGTGCGACAATATAAGTGTGTTTTGAGAGGCTAAGACTATATCTTGCAGTTACATGGTTAGGTTTTAATATCAAAGTAAGTTGTATTACCTTGATTTTAGAATAAATTGTTAGAGATTAGGTCTTGACGCCGCAGATTACCACAGGATATCAATGATTAGGGCTTACTGTCTAAATTTAAGTGCGACATTATACGTGTGTTTTTAGAGGCTAAGACTATATCTTGCAGTTACTTGGTTGGGTTTTAATCTCAAAGTAAGTTCTATTACCTTGATTTTAGAATAAATTGAAGATTAGGTCTTGACGCCGCAGATTACCACAGGATATCAATGATTAGGGCTTACTGTCTAAATTTAAGTGCGACATTATACGTGTGTTTTTAGAGGCTAAGACTATATCTTGCAGTTACTTGGTTGGGTTTTAATCTCAAAGTAAGTTCTATTACCTTGATTTTAGAATAAAATTGTTATAGATTAGGTCTTGACGCCGCAGATTACCACAGGATATCAATGATTAGGGCTTACTGTCTAAATTTAAGTGCGACATTATACGTGTGTTTTTAGAGGCTAAGACAATATCTTGCAGTTACATGGCTAGGTTTAAATCTCAAAGTAAGTTTTTTTAACTTACATGTGAGTGTTAATTGTTATAGATTAGGTCTTGACGCCGCAGATTAACACAAGATATCAATGATTAGGGCTTTCTGTCTAAATTTAAGTGCGACATTAAACGTGTGTTTTTTAGAGGCTAAGACTATATCTTGCAGTTACATGGTTAGGTTTTAATCTCAAAGTAAGTTCTATTACCTTCATTTTAGAATAAATTGTTATAGACTAGGTCTTGACACCGCAGATTACCATAAGATATCAATGATTGGGGCTTACTGTCTAAATTTAAGTGCGACAATATAAGTGTGTTTTGAGAGGCTAAGACTGTATCTTGCAGTTACATGGTTAGGTTTTAATATCAAAGTAAGTTGTATTACCTTCATTTTAGGATAAATTGTTATAGATTAGGTCTTGACGCCGCAGATTACCACAAGATATCAATGATTAGGGCTTACTGCCTAAATTTAAGTACGACATTAAACGTGTGTTTTTAGAGGCTAAGACTATATCTTGCAGTTACTTTGTTGGGTTTTAATCTCAAAGTAAGTTCTATTACTAACATTTTAAACTAAATTGTTATAGATTAGTTCTTGACGCCGCAGACTTTCCACAAGATATCAATGATTAGGGCTTACTGTCTAAATTTAAGTGTGACATTAGACGTGTGTGTTTAAGAGGCTAAGACTATATCTCGCAGTTACATTTTTAGGTTTTAATCTCAAAGTAAGTTCTATTACCTTCATTTTAGAATAAATTGTTACAGACTAGGTCTTGACACCGCAGATTACCATAAGATATCAATGATTGGGGCTTACTGTCTAAATTTAAGTGCGACAATATAAGTGTGTTTTGAGAGGCTAAGACTGTATCTTGCAGTTACATGGTTAGGTTTTAATATCAAAGTAAGTTGTATTACCTTCATTTTAGGATAAATTGTTATAGAATAGGTCTTGATGCCGCAGATTACCACAAGATATCAATGTAGGGCTTACTGCCTAAATTTAAGTACGACATTAAACGTGTGTTTTTAGAGGCTAAGACTATATCTTGCAGTTACTTTGTTGGGTTTTAATCTCAAAGTAAATTCTATTACCTTCATTTTAGGATAAATTGTTATAGATTAGGTCTTGACCGGCCGCAGATTAACACAAGATATCAATGATTAGGGCTTACTGTCTAAATTTAAGTGCGACATTAAACGTGTGTTTTTTAGAGGCTAAGACTATATCTTGCAGTTACATGGTTAGGTTTTAATCTCAAAGTAAGTTCTATTACCTTCATTTTAGAATAAATTGTTATAGACTAGGTCTTGACACCGCAGATTACCATAAGATATCAATGATTGGGGCTTACTGTCTAAATTTAAGTGCGACAATATAAGTGTGTTTTGAGAGGCTAAGACTGTATCTTGTAGTTACATGGTTAGGTTTTAATATCAAAGTAAGTTGTATTACCTTCATTGTAGGATAAATTGTTATAGATTAGGTCTTGACGCCGCAGATTACCACAAGATATCAATGATTAGGGCTTACTGCCTAAATTTAAGTACGACATTAAACGTGTGTTTTTAGAGGCTTAGACTATATCTTGCAGTTACTTTGTTGGATTTTAATCTCAAAGTAAATTCTATTACTTACATTTTAGAATAAATTGTTATTAACTAGGTCTTGACGCCGCAGATTACCATAAAAAATTAGTGATTTAGTCTTACTGTCTAAATTAAAGTGCGACATTAAATGTGTGTTTCTAGAGGCTAAGACTATATCTTGCAGTTACACGGTTAGGTTTTATTCTCAAAGTAAGTTCTATTACTAACATTTTAAAATAAATTGTTATAGATTAGGTCTTGACGCCGCAGACTTCCACAAGATATCAATGATTAGGGCTTACTGTCTAAATTTAAGTGTGACATTAGACGTGTGTGTTTTAGAGGCTAAGACTATATCTCGCAGTTACATTGTTAGGTTTTAATCTCAAAGTAAGTTCTATTACCTTCATTTTAGAATAAATTGTTATAGACTAGGTCTTGACACCGCAGATTACCATAAGATATCAATGATTGGGGCTTACTGTCTAAATTTAAGTGCGACAATATAAGTGTGTTTTGAGAGGCTAAGACTGTATCTTGCAGTTACATGGTTAGGTTTTAATATCAAAGTAAGTTGTATTACCTTCATTTTAGGATAAATTGTTATAGATTAGGTCTTGACGCCGCAGATTACCACAAGATATCAATGATTAGGGCTTACTGCCTAAATTTAAGTGCGACATTATACGTGTGTTTTTAGAGGCTAAGACAATATCTTGCAGTTACATGGCTAGGTTTAAATCTCAAAGTAAGTTTTTTAACTTACATGTGAGTGTTAATTGTTATAGATTAGGTCTTGACGCCGCAGATTAACACAAGATATCAATGATTAGGGCTTTCTGTCTAAATTTAAGTGCGACATTTAAACGTGTGTTTTTTAGAGGCTAAGACTACATCTTGCAGTTACATGGTTAGGTTTTAATCTCAAAGTAAGTTCTATTACCTTCATTTTAGAATAAATTGTTATAGACTAGGTCTTGACACCGCAGATTACCATAAGATATCAATGATTGGGGCTTACTGTCTAAATTTAAGTGCGACAATATAAGTGTGTTTTGAGAGGCTAAGACTGTATCTTGCAGTTACATGGTTAGGTTTTAATATCAAAGTAAGTTGTATTACCTTCATTTTAGGATAAATTGTTATAGATTAGGTCTTGACGCCGCAGATTACCACAAGATATCAATGATTAGGGCTTACTGCCTAAATTTAAGTACGACATTAAACGTGTGTTTTTAGAGGCTAAGACTATATCTTGCAGTTACTTTGTTGGGTTTTAATCTCAAAGTAAGTTCTATTACTAACATTTTAAACTAAATTGTTATAGATTAGTTCTTGACGCCGCAGACTTCCACAAGATATCAATGATTAGGGCTTACTGTCTAAATTTAAGTGTGACATTAGACGTGTGTGTTTAAGAGGCTAAGACTATATCTCGCAGTTACATTTTTAGGTTTTAATCTCAAAGTAAGTTCTATTACCTTCATTTTAGAATAAATTGTTACAGACTAGGTCTTGACACCGCAGATTACCATAAGATATCAATGATTGGGGCTTACTGTCTAAATTTAAGTGCGACAATATAAGTGTGTTTTGAGAGGCTAAGACTGTATCTTGCAGTTACATGGTTAGGTTTTAATATCAAAGTAAGTTGTATTACCTTCATTTTAGGATAAATTGTTATAGAATAGGTCTTGACGCCGCAGATTACCACAAGATATCAATGATTAGGGCTTACTGCCTAAATTTAAGTACGACATTAAACGTGTGTTTTTAGAGGCTAAGACTATATCTTGCAGTTACTTTGTTGGGTTTTAATCTCAAAGTAAATTCTATTACCTTCATTTTAGGATAAATTGTTATAGATTAGGTCTTGACACCGCAGATTACCATAAGATATCAATGATTGGGGCTTACTGTCTAAATTTAAGTGCGACAATATAAGTGTGTTTTGAGAGGCTAAGACTGTATCTTGCAGTTACATGGTTAGGTTTTAATATCAAAGTAAGTTGTATTACCTTCATTGTAGGATAAATTGTTATAGATTAGGTCTTGACGCCGCAGATTACCACAAGATATCAATGATTAGGGCTTACTGCCTAAATTTAAGTACGACATTAAACGTGTGTTTTTAGAGGCTTAGACTATATCTTGCAGTTACTTTGTTGGGTTTTAATCTCAAAGTAAATTCTATTACTTACATTTTAGAATAAATTGTTATAAACTAGGTCTTGACGCCGCAGATTACCATAAAAAATTAGTGATTTAGTCTTACTGTCTAAATTAAAGTGCGACATTAAATGTGTGTTTCTAGAGGCTAAGACTGTATCTTGCAGTTACACGGTTAGGTTTTATTCTCAAAGTAAGTTCTATTACTAACATTTTAAAATAAATTGTTATAGATTAGGTCTTGACGCCGCAGACTTCCACAAGATATCAATGATTAGGGCTTACTGTCTAAATTTAAGTGTGACATTAGACGTGTGTGTTTTAGAGGCTAAGACTATATCTCGCAGTTACATTGTTAGGTTTTAATCTCAAAGTAAGTTCTATTACCTTCATTTTAGAATAAATTGTTATAGACTAGGTCTTGACACCGCAGATTACCATAAGATATCAATGATTGGGGCTTACTGTCTAAATTTAAGTGCGACAATATAAGTGTGTTTTGAGAGGCTAAGACTGTATCTTGCAGTTACATGGTTAGGTTTTAATATCAAAGTAAGTTGTATTACCTTCATTTTAGGATAAATTGTTATAGATTAGGTCTTGACGCCGCAGATTACCACAAGATATCAATGATTAGGGCTTACTGCCTAAATTTAAGTACGACATTAAAAGTGTGTTTTTAGAGGCTAAGACTACATCTTGCAGTTACTTGGTTGGGTATTAATCTCAAAGTAAGTTCTATTACTTACATTTTAGAATAAATTGTTATAGACTAGGTCTTGACACCGCAGATTACCATAAGATATCAATGATTGGGGCTTACTGTCTAAATTTAAGTGCGACAATATAAGTGTGTTTTGAGAGGCTAAGACTATATCTTGCAGTTACATGGTTAGGTTTTAATATCAAAGTAAGTTGTATTACCTTGATTTTAGAATAAATTGTTAGAGATTAGGTCTTGACGCCGCAGATTACCACAAGATATCAATGATTAGGGCTTACTGCCTAAATTTAAGTACGACATTAAACGTGTGTTTTTAGAGGCTAAGACTATATCTTGCAGTTACTTTGTTGGGTTTTAATCTCAAAGTAAGTTCTATTACTAACATTTTAAACTAAATTGTTATAGATTAGTTCTTGACGCCGCAGACTTCCACAAGATATCAATGATTAGGGCTTACTGTCTAAATTTAAGTGTGACATTAGACGTGTGTGTTTTAGAGGCTAAGACTATATCTCGCAGTTACATTTTTAGGTTTTAATCTCAAAGTAAGTTCTATTACCTTCATTTTAGAATAAATTGTTACAGACTAGGTCTTGACACCGCAGATTACCATAAGATATCAATGATTGGGGCTTACTGTCTAAATTTAAGTGCGACAATATAAGTGTGTTTTGAGAGGCTAAGACTGTATCTTGCAGTTACATGGTTAGGTTTTAATATCAAAGTAAGTTGTATTACCTTCATTTTAGGATAAATTGTTATAGAATAGGTCTTGACGCCGCAGATTACCACAAGATATCAATGATTAGGGCTTACTGCCTAAATTTAAGTACGACATTAAACGTGTGTTTTTAGAGGCTAAGACTATATCTTGCAGTTACTTTGTTGGGTTTTAATCTCAAAGTAAATTCTATTACCTTCATTTTAGGATAAATTGTTATAGATTAGGTCTTGACGCCGCAGATTAACACAAGATATCAATGATTAGGGCTTACTGTCTAAATTTAAGTGCGACATTAAACGTGTGTTTTTTAGAGGCTAAGACTATATCTTGCAGTTACATGGTTAGGTTTTAATCTCAAAGTAAGTTCTATTACCTTCATTTTAGAATAAATTGTTATAGACTAGGTCTTGACACCGCAGATTACCATAAGATATCAATGATTGGGGCTTACTGTCTAAATTTAAGTGCGACAATATAAGTGTGTTTTGAGAGGCTAAGACTGTATCTTGCAGTTACATGGTTAGGTTTTAATATCAAAGTAAGTTGTATTACCTTCATTGTAGGATAAATTGTTATAGATTAGGTCTTGACGCCGCAGATTACCACAAGATATCAATGATTAGGGCTTACTGCCTAAATTTAAGTACGACATTAAACGTGTGTTTTTAGAGGCTTAGACTATATCTTGCAGTTACTTTGTTGGGTTTTAATCTCAAAGTAAATTCTATTACTTACATTTTAGAATAAATTGTTATAAACTAGGTCTTGACGCCGCAGATTACCATAAAAAATTAGTGATTTAGTCTTACTGTCTAAATTAAAGTGCGACATTAAATGTGTGTTTCTAGAGGCTAAGACTATATCTTGCAGTTACACGGTTAGGTTTTATTCTCAAAGTAAGTTCTATTACTAACATTTTAAAATAAATTGTTATAGATTAGGTCTTGACGCCGCAGACTTCCACAAGATATCAATGATTAGGGCTTACTGTCTAAATTTAAGTGTGACATTAGACGTGTGTGTTTTAGAGGCTAAGACTATATCTCGCAGTTACATTGTTAGGTTTTAATCTCAAAGTAAGTTCTATTACCTTCATTTTAGAATAAATTGTTATAGACTAGGTCTTGACACCGCAGATTACCATAAGATATCAATGATTGGGGCTTACTGTCTAAATTTAAGTGCGACAATATAAGTGTGTTTTGAGAGGCTAAGACTGTATCTTGCAGTTACATGGTTAGGTTTTAATATCAAAGTAAGTTGTATTACCTTCATTTTAGGATAAATTGTTATAGACTAGGTCTTGACGCCGCAGATTACCATAAGATATCAATGATTGGGGCTTACTGTCTAAATTTAAGTGCGACAATATACGTGTGTTTTGAGAGGCTAAGACTATATGTTGCAGTTACTTGGTTGGGTTTTAATCTCAAAGTAAGTTCTATTACCTTGATTTTAGAATAAATTGTTAGAGATTAGGTCTTGACGCCGCAGATTACCACAGGATATCAATGATTAGGGCTTACTGTCTAAATTTAAGTGCGACATTATACGTGTGTTTTTAGAGGCTAAGACTATATCTTGCAGTTACTTGGTTGGGTTTTAATCTCAAAGTAAGTTCTATTACCTTGATTTTAGAATAAATTGTTATAGATTAGGTCTTGACGCCGCAGATTACCACAGGATATCAATGATTAGGGCTTACTGTCTAAATTTAAGTGCGACATTATACGTGTGTTTTTAGAGGCTAAGACAATATCTTGCAGTTACATGGCTAGGTTTAAATCTCAAAGTAAGTTTTTTAACTTACATGTGAGTGTTAATTGTTATAGATTAGGTCTTGACGCCGCAGATTAACACAAGATATCAATGATTAGGGCTTTCTGTCTAAATTTAAGTGCGACATTAAACGTGTGTTTTTTAGAGGCTAAGACTATATCTTGCAGTTACTTTGTTGGGTTTTAATCTCAAAGTAAGTTCTATTACTAACATTTTAAACTAAATTGTTATAGATTAGTTCTTGACGCCGCAGACTTCCACAAGATATCAATGATTAGGGCTTACTGTCTAAATTTAAGTGTGACATTAGACGTGTGTGTTTTAGAGGCTAAGACTATATCTCGCAGTTACATTTTTAGGTTTTAATCTCAAAGTAAGTTCTATTACCTTCATTTTAGAATAAATTGTTACAGACTAGGTCTTGACACCGCAGATTACCATAAGATATCAATGATTGGGGCTTACTGTCTAAATTTAAGTGCGACAATATAAGTGTGTTTTGAGAGGCTAAGACTGTATCTTGCAGTTACATGGTTAGGTTTTAATATCAAAGTAAGTTGTATTACCTTCATTTTAGGATAAATTGTTATAGAATAGGTCTTGACGCCGCAGATTACCACATTAGAGGCTAAGACTATATCTTGCAGTTACTTTGTTGGGTTTTAATCTCAAAGTAAATTCTATTACCTTCATTTTAGGATAAATTGTTATAGACTAGGTCTTGACACCGCAGATTACCATAAGATATCAATGATTGGGGCTTACTGTCTAAATTTAAGTGCGACAATATAAGTGTGTTTTGAGAGGCTAAGACTGTATCTTGCAGTTACATGGTTAGGTTTTAATATCAAAGTAAGTTGTATTACCTTCATTTTAGGATAAATTGTTATAGATTAGGTCTTGACGCCGCAGATTACCACAAGATATTAATGATTATATACTGCCTAAATTTAAGTACGACATTAAACGTGTATTTTTAGAGGCTAAGACTATATCTTGCAGTTACTTTGTTGGGTTTTAATCTCAAAGTAAGTTCTATTACTAACATTTTAAACTAAATTGTTATAGATTAGTTCTTGACGCCGCAGACTTCCACAAGATATCAATGATTAGGGCTTACTGTCTAAATTTAAGTGTGACATTAGACGTGTGTGTTTTAGAGGCTAAGACTATATCTCGCAGTTACATTTTTAGGTTTTAATCTCAAAGTAAGTTCTATTACCTTCATTTTGGAATAAATTGTTACAGACTAGGTCTTGACACCGCAGATTACCATAAGATATCAATGATTGGGGCTTACTGTCTAAATTTAAGTGCGACAATATAAGTGTGTTTTGAGAGGCTAAGACTGTATCTTGCAGTTACATGGTTAGGTTTTAATATCAAAGTAAGTTGTATTACCTTCATTTTAGGATAAATTGTTATAGAATAGGTCTTGACGCCGCAGATTACCACAAGAGATCAATGATTAGGGCTTACTGCCTAAATTTAAGTACGACATTAAACGTGTGTTTTTAGAGGCTAAGACTATATCTTGCAGTTACTTTGTTGGGTTTTAATCTCAAAGTAAATTCTATTACCTTCATTTTAGGATAAATTGTTATAGATTAGGTCTTGACGCCGCAGATTAACACAAGATATCAATGATTAGGGCTTACTGTCTAAATTTAAGTGCGACATTAATCGTGTGTTTTTTAGAGGCTAAGACTATATCTTGCAGTTACATGGTTAGGTTTTAATCTCAAAGTAAGTTCTATTACCTTCATTTTAGAATAAATTGTTATAGACTAGGTCTTGACACCGCAGATTACCATAAGATATCAATGATTGGGGCTTACTGTCTAAATTTAAGTGCGACAATATAAGTGTGTTTTGAGAGGCTAAGACTGTATCTTGCAGTTACATGGTTAGGTTTTAATATCAAAGTAAGTTGTATTACCTTCATTTTAGGATAAATTGTTATAGATTAGGTCTTGACGCCGCAGATTACCACAAGATATCAATGATTAGGGCTTACTGCCTAAATTTAAGTACGACATTAAACGTGTGTTTTTAGAGGCTTAGACTATATCTTGCAGTTACTTTGTTGGGTTTTAATCTCAAAGTAAATTCTATTACTTACATTTTAGAATAAATTGTTATAAACTAGGTCTTGACGCCGCAGATTACCATAAAAAATTAGTGATTTAGTCTTACTGTCTAAATTAAAGTGCGACATTAAATGTGTGTTTCTAGAGGCTAAGACTATATCTTGCAGTTACACGGTTAGGTTTTATTCTCAAAGTAAGTTCTATTACTAACATTTTAAAATAAATTGTTATAGATTAGGTCTTGACGCCGCAGACTTCCACAAGATATCAATGATTAGGGCTTACTGTCTAAATTTAAGTGTGACATTAGACGTGTGTGTTTTAGAGGCTAAGACTATATCTCGCAGTTACATTGTTAGGTTTTAATCTCAAAGTAAGTTCTATTACCTTCATTTTAGAATAAATTGTTATAGACTAGGTCTTGACACCGCAGATTACCATAAGATATCAATGATTGGGGCTTACTGTCTAAATTTAAGTGCGACAATATAAGTGTGTTTTGAGAGGCTAAGACTGTATCTTGCAGTTACATGGTTAGGTTTTAATATCAAAGTAAGTTGTATTACCTTCATTTTAGGATAAATTGTTATAGATTAGGTCTTGACGCCGCAGATTACCACAAGATATCAATGATTAGGGCTTACTGCCTAAATTTAAGTACGACATTAAAAGTGTGTTTTTAGAGGCTAAGACTACATCTTGCAGTTACTTGGTTGGGTATTAATCTCAAAGTAAGTTCTATTACTTACATTTTAGAATAAATTGTTATAGACTAGGTCTTGACACCGCAGATTACCATAAGATATCAATGATTGGGGCTTACTGTCTAAATTTAAGTGCGACAATATAAGTGTGTTTTGAGAGGCTAAGACTATATCTTGCAGTTACATGGTTAGGTTTTAATATCAAAGTAAGTTGTATTACCTTGATTTTAGAATAAATTGTTAGAGATTAGGTCTTGACGCCGCAGATTACCACAGGATATCAATGATTAGATCTTACTGTCTAAATTTAAGTGCGACATTATACGTGTGTTTTTAGAGGCTAAGACTATATCTTGCAGTTACTTGGTTGGGTTTTAATCTCAAAGTAAGTTCTATTACCTTGATTTTAGAATAAATTGTTATAGATTAGGTCTTGACGCCGCAGATTACCACAGGATATCAATGATTAGGGCTTACTGTCTAAATTTAAGTGCGACATTATACGTGTGTTTTTAGAGGCTAAGACTATATCTTGCAGTTACTTGGTTGGGTTTTAATCTCAAAGTAAGTTCTATTACCTTGATTTTAGAATAAATTGTTATAGATTAGGTCTTGACGCCGCAGATTACCACAGGATATCAATGATTAGGGCTTACTGTCTAAATTTAAGTGCGACATTATACGTGTGTTTTTAGAGGCTAAGACAATATCTTGCAGTTACATGGCTAGGTTTAAATCTCAAAGTAAGTTTTTTAACTTACATGTGAGTGTTAATTGTTATAGATTAGGTCTTGACGCCGCAGATTAACACAAGATATCAATGATTAGGGCTTTCTGTCTAAATTTAAGTGCGACATTAAACGTGTGTTTTTTAGAGGCTAAGACTATATCTTGCAGTTACATGGTTAGGTTTTAATCTCAAAGTAAGTTCTATTACCTTCATTTTAGAATAAATTGTTATAGACTAGGTCTTGACACCGCAGATTACCATAAGATATCAATGATTGGGGCTTACTGTCTAAATTTAAGTGCGACAATATAAGTGTGTTTTGAGAGGCTAAGACTGTATCTTGCAGTTACATGGTTAGGTTTTAATATCAAAGTAAGTTGTATTACCTTCATTTTAGGATAAATTGTTATAGATTAGGTCTTGACGCCGCAGATTACCACAAGATATCAATGATTAGGGCTTACTGCCTAAATTTAAGTACGACATTAAACGTGTGTTTTTAGAGGCTAAGACTATATCTTGCAGTTACTTTGTTGGGTTTTAATCTCAAAGTAAGTTCTATTACTAACATTTTAAACTAAATTGTTATAGATTAGTTCTTGACGCCGCAGACTTCCACAAGATATCAATGATTAGGGCTTACTGTCTAAATTTAAGTGTGACATTAGACGTGTGTGTTTAAGAGGCTAAGACTATATCTCGCAGTTACATTTTTAGGTTTTAATCTCAAAGTAAGTTCTATTACCTTCATTTTAGAATAAATTGTTACAGACTAGGTCTTGACACCGCAGATTACCATAAGATATCAATGATTGGGGCTTACTGTCTAAATTTAAGTGCGACAATATAAGTGTGTTTTGAGAGGCTAAGACTGTATCTTGCAGTTACATGGTTAGGTTTTAATATCAAAGTAAGTTGTATTACCTTCATTTTAGGATAAATTGTTATAGAATAGGTCTTGATGCCGCAGATTACCACAAGATATCAATGATTAGGGCTTACTGCCTAAATTTAAGTACGACATTAAACGTGTGTTTTTAGAGGCTAAGACTATATCTTGCAGTTACTTTGTTGGGTTTTAATCTCAAAGTAAATTCTATTACCTTCATTTTAGGATAAATTGTTATAGATTAGGTCTTGACGCCGCAGATTAACACAAGATATCAATGATTAGGGCTTACTGTCTAAATTTAAGTGCGACATTAAACGTGTGTTTTTTAGAGGCTAAGATTATATCTTGCAGTTACATGGTTAGGTTTTAATCTCAAAGTAAGTTCTATTACCTTCATTTTAGAATAAATTGTTATAGACTAGGTCTTGACACCGCAGATTACCATAAGATATCAATGATTGGGGCTTACTGTCTAAATTTAAGTGCGACAATATAAGTGTGTTTTGAGAGGCTAAGACTGTATCTTGCAGTTACATGGTTAGGTTTTAATATCAAAGTAAGTTGTATTACCTTCATTGTAGGATAAATTGTTATAGATTAGGTCTTGACGCCGCAGATTACCACAAGATATCAATGATTAGGGCTTACTGCCTAAATTTAAGTACGACATTAAACGTGTGTTTTTAGAGGCTTAGACTATATCTTGCAGTTACTTTGTTGGATTTTAATCTCAAAGTAAATTCTATTACTTACATTTTAGAATAAATTGTTATTAACTAGGTCTTGACGCCGCAGATTACCATAAAAAATTAGTGATTTAGTCTTACTGTCTAAATTAAAGTGCGACATTAAATGTGTGTTTCTAGAGGCTAAGACTATATCTTGCAGTTACACGGTTAGGTTTTATTCTCAAAGTAAGTTCTATTACTAACATTTTAAAATAAATTGTTATAGATTAGGTCTTGACGCCGCAGACTTCCACAAGATATCAATGATTAGGGCTTACTGTCTAAATTTAAGTGTGACATTAGACGTGTGTGTTTTAGAGGCTAAGACTATATCTCGCAGTTACATTGTTAGGTTTTAATCTCAAAGTAAGTTCTATTACCTTCATTTTAGAATAAATTGTTATAGACTAGGTCTTGACACCGCAGATTACCATAAGATATCAATGATTGGGGCTTACTGTCTAAATTTAAGTGCGACAATATAAGTGTGTTTTGAGAGGCTAAGACTGTATCTTGCAGTTACATGGTTAGGTTTTAATATCAAAGTAAGTTGTATTACCTTCATTTTAGGATAAATTGTTATAGATTAGGTCTTGACGCCGCAGATTACCACAAGATATCAATGATTAGGGCTTACTGCCTAAATTTAAGTGCGACATTATACGTGTGTTTTTAGAGGCTAAGACAATATCTTGCAGTTACATGGCTAGGTTTAAATCTCAAAGTAAGTTTTTTAACTTACATGTGAGTGTTAATTGTTATAGATTAGGTCTTGACGCCGCAGATTAACACAAGATATCAATGATTAGGGCTTTCTGTCTAAATTTAAGTGCGACATTAAACGTGTGTTTTTTAGAGGCTAAGACTATATCTTGCAGTTACATGGTTAGGTTTTAATCTCAAAGTAAGTTCTATTACCTTCATTTTAGAATAAATTGTTATAGACTAGGTCTTGACACCGCAGATTACCATAAGATATCAATGATTGGGGCTTACTGTCTAAATTTAAGTGCGACAATATAAGTGTGTTTTGAGAGGCTAAGACTGTATCTTGCAGTTACATGGTTAGGTTTTAATCTCAAAGTAAGTTCTATTACCTTCATTTTAGGATAAATTGTTATAGATTAGGTCTTGACGCCGCAGATTACCACAAGATATCAATGATTAGGGCTTACTGCCTAAATTTAAGTACGACATTAAACGTGTGTTTTTAGAGGCTAAGACTATATCTTGCAGTTACTTTGTTGGGTTTTAATCTCAAAGTAAGTTCTATTACTAACATTTTAAACTAAATTGTTATAGATTAGTTCTTGACGCCGCAGACTTCCACAAGATATCAATGATTAGGGCTTACTGTCTAAATTTAAGTGTGACATTAGACGTGTGTGTTTAAGAGGCTAAGACTATATCTCGCAGTTACATTTTTAGGTTTTAATCTCAAAGTAAGTTCTATTACCTTCATTTTAGAATAAATTGTTACAGACTAGGTCTTGACACCGCAGATTACCATAAGATATCAATGATTGGGGCTTACTGTCTAAATTTAAGTGCGACAATATAAGTGTGTTTTGAGAGGCTAAGACTGTATCTTGCAGTTACATGGTTAGGTTTTAATATCAAAGTAAGTTGTATTACCTTCATTTTAGGATAAATTGTTATAGAATAGGTCTTGACGCCGCAGATTACCACAAGATATCAATGATTAGGGCTTACTGCCTAAATTTAAGTACGACATTAAACGTGTGTTTTTAGAGGCTAAGACTATATCTTGCAGTTACTTTGTTGGGTTTTAATCTCAAAGTAAATTCTATTACCTTCATTTTAGGATAAATTGTTATAGATTAGGTCTTGACACCGCAGATTACCATAAGATATCAATGATTGGGGCTTACTGTCTAAATTTAAGTGCGACAATATAAGTGTGTTTTGAGAGGCTAAGACTGTATCTTGCAGTTACATGGTTAGGTTTTAATATCAAAGTAAGTTGTATTACCTTCATTGTAGGATAAATTGTTATAGATTAGGTCTTGACGCCGCAGATTACCACAAGATATCAATGATTAGGGCTTACTGCCTAAATTTAAGTACGACATTAAACGTGTGTTTTTAGAGGCTTAGACTATATCTTGCAGTTACTTTGTTGGGTTTTAATCTCAAAGTAAATTCTATTACTTACATTTTAGAATAAATTGTTATAAACTAGGTCTTGACGCCCCAGATTACCATAAAAAATTAGTGATTTAGTCTTACTGTCTAAATTAAAGTGCGACATTAAATGTGTGTTTCTAGAGGCTAAGACTATATCTTGCAGTTACACGGTTAGGTTTTATTCTCAAAGTAAGTTCTATTACTAACATTTTAAAATAAATTGTTATAGATTAGGTCTTGACGCCGCAGACTTCCAGAAGATATCAATGATTAGGGCTTACTGTCTAAATTTAAGTGTGACATTAGACGTGTGTGTTTTAGAGGCTAAGACTATATCTCGCAGTTACATTGTTAGGTTTTAATCTCAAAGTAAGTTCTATTACCTTCATTTTAGAATAAATTGTTATAGACTAGGTCTTGACACCGCAGATTACCATAAGATATCAATGATTGGGGCTTACTGTCTAAATTTAAGTGCGACAATATAAGTGTGTTTTGAGAGGCTAAGACTGTATCTTGCAGTTACATGGTTAGGTTTTAATATCAAAGTAAGTTGTATTACCTTCATTTTAGGATAAATTGTTATAGATTAGGTCTTGACGCCGCAGATTACCACAAGATATCAATGATTAGGGCTTACTGCCTAAATTTAAGTACGACATTAAAAGTGTGTTTTTAGAGGCTAAGACTACATCTTGCAGTTACTTGGTTGGGTATTAATCTCAAAGTAAGTTCTATTACTTACATTTTAGAATAAATTGTTATAGACTAGGTTTTGACGCCGCAGATTACCATAAGATATCAATGATTGGGGCTTACTGTCTAAATTTAAGTGCGACAATATACGTGTGTTTTGAGAGGCTAAGACTATATCTTGCAGTTACTTGGTTGGGTTTTAATCTCAAAGTAAGTTGTATTACCTTGATTTTAGAATAAATTGTTAGAGATTAGGTCTTGACGCCGCAAATTACCACAGGATATCAATGATTAGGGCTTACTGTCTAAATTTAAGTGCGACATTATACGTGTGTTTTTAGAGGCTAAGACTATATCTTGCAGTTACTTGGTTGGGTTTTAATCTCAAAGTAAGTTCTATTACCTTGATTTTAGAATAAATTGTTATAGATTAGGTCTTGACGCCGCAGATTACCACAGGATATCAATGATTAGGGCTTACTGTCTAAATTTAAGTGCGACATTATACGTGTGTTTTTAGAGGCTAAGACAATATCTTGCAGTTACATGGCTAGGTTTAAATCTCAAAGTAAGTTTTTTAACTTACATGTGAGTGTTAATTGTTATAGATTAGGTCTTGACGCCGCAGATTAACACAAGATATCAATGATTAGGGCTTTCTGTCTAAATTTAAGTGCGACATTAAACGTGTGTTTTTTAGAGGCTAAGACTATATCTTGCAGTTACATGGTTAGGTTTTAATCTCAAAGTAAGTTCTATTACCTTCATTTTAGAATAAATTGTTATAGACTAGGTCTTGACACCGCAGATTACCATAAGATATCAATGATTGGGGCTTACTGTCTAAATTTAAGTGCGACAATATAAGTGTGTTTTGAGAGGCTAAGACTGTATCTTGCAGTTACATGGTTAGGTTTTAATATCAAAGTAAGTTGTATTACCTTCATTTTAGGATAAATTGTTATAGATTAGGTCTTGACGCCGCAGATTACCACAAGATATCAATGATTAGGGCTTACTGCCTAAATTTAAGTACGACATTAAACGTGTGTTTTTAGAGGCTAAGACTATATCTTGCAGTTACTTTGTTGGGTTTTAATCTCAAAGTAAGTTCTATTACTAACATTTTAAACTAAATTGTTATAGATTAGTTCTTGACGCCGCAGACTTCCACAAGATATCAATGATTAGGGCTTACTGTCTAAATTTAAGTGTGACATTAGACGTGTGTGTTTTAGAGGCTAAGACTATATCTCGCAGTTACATTTTTAGGTTTTAATCTCAAAGTAAGTTCTATTACCTTCATTTTAGAATAAATTGTTACAGACTAGGTCTTGACACTGCAGATTACCATAAGATATCAATGATTGGGGCTTACTGTCTAAATTTAAGTGCGACAATATAAGTGTGTTTTGAGAGGCTAAGACTGTATCTTGCAGTTACATGGTTAGGTTTTAATATCAAAGTAAGTTGTATTACCTTCATTTTAGGATAAATTGTTATAGAATAGGTCTTGATGCCGCAGATTACCACAAGATATCAATGATTAGGGCTTACTGCCTAAATTTAAGTACGACATTAAACGTGTGTTTTTAGAGGCTAAGACTATATCTTGCAGTTACTTTGTTGGGTTTTAATCTCAAAGTAAATTCTATTACCTTCATTTTAGGATAAATTGTTATAGATTAGGTCTTGACGCCGCAGATTAACACAAGATATCAATGATTAGGGTTTACTGTCTAAATTTAAGTGCGACATTAAACGTGTGTTTTTTAGAGGCTAAGACTATATCTTGCAGTTACATGGTTAGGTTTTAATCTCAAAGTAAGTTCTATTACCTTCATTTTAGAATAAATTGTTATAGACTAGGTCTTGACACCGCAGATTACCATAAGATATCAATGATTGGGGCTTACTGTCTAAATTTAAGTGCGACAATATAAGTGTGTTTTGAGAGGCTAAGACTGTATCTTGTAGTTACATGGTTAGGTTTTAATATCAAAGTAAGTTGTATTACCTTCATTGTAGGATAAATTGTTATAGATTAGGTCTTGACGCCGCAGATTACCACAAGATATCAATGATTAGGGCTTACTGCCTAAATTTAAGTACGACATTAAACGTGTGTTTTTAGAGGCTTAGACTATATCTTGCAGTTACTTTGTTGGGTTTTAATCTCAAAGTAAATTCTATTACTTACATTTTAGAATAAATTGTTATAAACTAGGTCTTGACGCCGCAGATTACCATAAAAAATTAGTGATTTAGTCTTACTGTCTAAATTAAAGTGCGACATTAAATGTGTGTTTCTAGAGGCTAAGACTATATCTTGCAGTTACACGGTTAGGTTTTATTCTCAAAGTAAGTTCTATTACTAACATTTTAAAATAAATTGTTATAGATTAGGTCTTGACGCCGCAGACTTCCACAAGATATCAATGATTAGGGCTTACTGTCTAAATTTAAGTGTGACATTAGACGTGTGTGTTTTAGAGGCTAAGACTATATCTCGCAGTTACATTGTTAGGTTTTAATCTCAAAGTAAGTTCTATTACCTTCATTTTAGAATAAATTGTTATAGACTAGGTCTTGACACCGCAGATTACCATAAGATATCAATGATTGGGGCTTACTGTCTAAATTTAAGTGCGACAATATAAGTGTGTTTTGAGAGGCTAAGACTGTATCTTGCAGTTACATGGTTAGGTTTTAATATCAAAGTAAGTTGTATTACCTTCATTTTAGGATAAATTGTTATAGATTAGGTCTTGACGCCGCAGATTACCACAAGATATCAATGATTAGGGCTTACTGCCTAAATTTAAGTACGACATTAAAAGTGTGTTTTTAGAGGCTAAGACTACATCTTGCAGTTACTTGGTTGGGTATTAATCTCAAAGTAAGTTCTATTACTTACATTTTAGAATAAATTGTTATAGACTAGGTTTTGACGCCGCAGATTACCATAAGATATCAATGATTGGGGCTTACTGTCTAAATTTAAGTGCGACAATATACGTGTGTTTTGAGAGGCTAAGACTATATCTTGCAGTTACTTGGTTGGGTTTTAATCTCAAAGTAAGTTGTATTACCTTGATTTTAGAATAAATTGTTAGAGATTAGGTCTTGACGCCGCAAATTACCACAGGATATCAATGATTAGGGCTTACTGTCTAAATTTAAGTGCGACATTATACGTGTGTTTTTAGAGGCTAAGACTATATCTTGCAGTTACTTGGTTGGGTTTTAATCTCAAAGTAAGTTCTATTACCTTGATTTTAGAATAAATTGTTATAGATTAGGTCTTGACGCCGCAGATTACCACAGGATATCAATGATTAGGGCTTACTGTCTAAATTTAAG